>OU753569.1:7510000-8760000 GCA_916701695.1 Agrochola macilenta
ATCATAGCTATTGACAGGAAACGTGAACACACGAAATGTAAATACAACTTTGTTAATAATTCAGTAATTTGTCTTTATCATTTGAATTTACATCGTTAATTTGGAGATGTAGGTGTTGCTGATTAAGTGATTTGGTTTACCCAGTTAATATTCAACTTCAGGTAGGAATTTACTGAGTCTATTTACTTTCAGTACAGTTACTTTGTAAAATATGAAAAAAAATATGTAGATAAAAACTCCGTTGCCGATGTCGATGTGCTAGGTATTGCCAACAGCAGGGTAATTACGTAACACGCTAATAGTAGCAATGGCTTTCACAGTTCTGACAGTTCAACTACATTCATTGCGTTATTTACGTCGTTGAGCAGACAACCTTTTGGAACATATGAAGCAATGGATTAGCAACGTCTCTCAAAAATGATTCAGATTGTGATTGAAACTTTGTTACGCAATATAGGGTTCAGGACAAGGAGTAGGAAAGAGATTCTAGAGATCATTAATGTCGTTTTAATTTTAAAAATATTGAAGACAACGAGCAATAAGCTCAGTTGGACTACAGTGCGTTAGTTACAGTCACCACTGGCGAACATTGTGAGACATGCAGACAATCGTCTTATTGAGTACACAAGCTGTTAGAATCTGCAACATGAACACATCGCATTTTTACTGCCCCCAAATGCAATTCCATTACCAATATCAATTTCAAATAGAAACATGAAATCAGAATTGCACAGCTTGGCGATAAAATTGTAAATATTACGTTGCTTGCTTGCATTGCTTTTTGGCAGAAAATTGCCAACCTTCCTATATGTATGAGATGTCACATGACGGAGCTTAATACAATTTCGAATCGTGAATGGCGGGACACGAAAATGCACCAGTCTGCAGCAAATGTCGAATATTTCGGGTCAAACTGCATTTCACGTTTGAAATAAATTTTGGCTCTGGATATAAAATTCTACTAACATTATAAATGTGAAAGTTTGTAAGTTTGGATCTTTGTATGTTTGTAATTTAATCACGCAAAAACGGCTTAACGGATTTGAATGCAATTTGGTACACAGATAGTTTATAACCTGGATTAACACATAGGGTAGGTACTTTTAATCCCGGTAGTCCGTTCCCGTGAAATATTTTTTGACATCCACGCGGGCAAAGACGCGGGCAAAAGCTGGTAGGGATTAAAACAACCCGGCTGAAATCCGTGAGGCATTTCATATGAGGTTGCCCAGGTGAGGCTGGTAAGTTAAAATGTTATACAATTTCATAGCTCGTGTTTTATGATTTAATTTTTCCATTTCTCGGAATATGAGGCGTAGGTAAATCATATGACTACCTACATAGCTCATTACCATAAAAGTTGTAGGTAAGTCATTCAAAAGTTTAATCAGTAAAGTAAAGCGAAATTAATTTATTAAAGTGAACCTGCTATTTAAGTGCTGTTCATGTTTTATGTACCCATTTTGTAATTTATTAGCAATTCAAGGAAAGAGATAGATACGTTTTTCACGGAAATTCTCGTAATAAAGTAGTAAGCGATACTCCCGGGTCAATCGATTAAAGTGACTACTTTTCTTTTGGGATGGAAAAGGTCTCCATACTACTATTTGTGTTGCTAACTCCTGCCAGTTTTTCTCTCACTAAAGTCACATCAAGTCAGTCAAGTCAGTCTTTTCTAGACGAGGGGCGCCCAAGTTATTGCTCATTTACACGAACGGCATTTTGCCAACGGCAGAGGCAACTGCAGCCGTCGACGCGTCGATCCGCGCCGTCGACAACGTGCCGCTTGTGTAGTTAAGTACATGCTCAAGTACACGAGCGGCAAGTTGCCAACGGCAGAGGCAATTGTAGCCATTAACGCGTCTACGGCTGCCGCCGTCGAGTGTTGACGGGCTTGACGACTGCAGTTGCCTGTGCCTTTGGCAACGTGCCGCTACGTGCGTGCTACTTTTATGGCGATTTGTACAACAGTAGAAGCTTGAACGTAATCCCGTCCCGTGACTCGTTCAGAGCACGACACTCATTACCTACAATCTGGTCCGACCCTGTAATTTCGTCAGCACTTTTTACTTTCATAAGTAAAGAAAACTCTTACCAAACTCGAGGCGTGGCGTTCCTCATGGCGTGTACCCTGGCGCTGACTGCGGCCACGTCCACTCTCCTCGCCAGCTGGATCCTGGCCGTGCTGTGGTAGCATTCCACCAGGTATACCAAGTACAACAGCAGTACGAACGCGATGGGGATATACGCGTACCCCACGTCGCAGGGCGATTCGCGTACCGTCCGCTTGATCGGGTGCCTGACGGACACGAAACTGATTTAGTGGTTAGTTCTGCTGTAGAATTTAAATATTTTCTTACAATTTAATATTTTAAGAGAATCTAAAAATAAATGTATGAGTCGAAAGGTAATTGGCATTTGATTTTGTATAGCGTAATTTTTATAGTATTTAACTATAAAGACCAAAATGCAAGTTTTCACCGGTTTAAGAGCCAGAATTAAAGTTTGTACTATATGGTCGCGTAAAGCCAGATTAATGCAATAGTAACATGTATATTTACGAGAAGTTTATTTATTGCACTAACAATTATGTCATTTAATTACTTCCTGTTTAATTTTTTTATTATATTACTAGTAGACCAACTTCCGTCCATTACAAATTAAAATTAATATTCCGTTAAATACTGAATACATAATTATTCTGAATAAAATATTTCCAATGGCAACAATACCGTTTGTATGGTAAGAGACAAATGAAATACGTTCGAAAATTAAAACGTCAATTTAACGTTCAAATTATGTTGCATTTAAAATTGGAACCCTCGTAATGTGTGATGAATGATACCCTGTGTTCGAATCAATCTGGATGGTAGCTATACAAATAAATGTTTAATTGGAATTTTACTTTATTGCATGATATAAACTGGTACCTATTGTAAGGTAGACTATTATAATGTCATACTCAGGTGTGCTTGTGGATCAAAGATATTGTTTTTTTTTTGTGACTAAAAATAAAAATATTTTTCCCGTAGGTAGGTACTATTTTTCGTTTTAGCGTCAAAATATTATGATATGGAGCGAAGAAAAGATTTATGAAAAAAAAGGTTGTCTAAGTTAGGATAGAGACAAATACAGATACTAAATTCTGTTACTCGGTTTTTGGTTCGAAAACATCGTGAAGAAACCTGCACTTGTAATTAATATAAGTTTCTAGCTCTTTGATCAATACTCGAGCCTGCTCTGTATGAGAAGAGGCCTTTGCACTGCAGTGTGGGACAATGATAGGCTGGTATTATTACTTACAGATACAAAGAAGTAATACCAGTTATACTCACTTGCTAAAATCTATGAGGTCCCGATCAATTTCTGCGGTGTTGCACCACGCCACGGAGCCGAGGCAGCCGGCGATCATCAGCGTCAACATGAAGCATTTCCAGTTCCCCTCCCGCCTGAGGACCCCGCCGAGACTCTGCTGCCGCGGCCGCTGTGGACAACGTTTTGTGATGAGTAATATAATACAAAATTAGCACGCGGTGTTAAAATTTTTGATGTGAGATATCTATAGGCGAACCTTGGGAGTAAAACCGACTCGTATGCCGTGACGGCAAATGGCATGGACGCTGACTTATGCCGTCATACCCCTCTCCACCGTCATTTGTTTCAACAGCATCAATTTCGATGTTTCGTATCTGCCGGGTGTCACGTGTCGGCCAACAGTTTTTTTGTAATCATTTATTATCAAATTAAACAACACTTGCTTACGAGTTAACCAAAGATTTAAATGAGAGTTAACCTAAAAATATTACTTCCTTCTAGGAGTAGTAGATAATTAACTACTTTATAACGTTTTTTTACGAGTATTACGTATAGCATCTCGTAGTTGACTTCGAGGTCATGACTAATTAACCGAGCAATCTTGTGGCTGCCTTAAATTACTAACTTAAAGCCTCCAGCCAGGGCATAATGCAACTTATATACTAGGCGACTGCTCGCTAAGGGCACCCCCTGTGGGGTACGAAGCTCGGCTTAGGGCATCGCTGGGCGGAGGTCAGTAAGATAGGACAGGCTGGATTATATATGGGACTAATAATTTATAACGAAATTTTTATGTATTTTATAGTGTCAGCGATTTTAGTCTAACCAAGAAATTTATCAGAATACATTTCTTTGTCGACTGTTTTATTCAATAACTACAATTCAAAAAGCTTTCAGGTTTCTAAATAACAGACTTTCAGACTTTCAGACTTGAATCCTATTACAGAGATACCTTCTGAGAAATATTTTGTTATTTTTAATAATAATAACTTATTTAAGCAAGAACGAAATTCAATTCAGCTTGACATTTAGAAAATGTTTCTGACGTCACAAGTTTAAAAAAATGATATTATTTAATAAATCAGGCCTCTAAAAGGCCTTCAAAAGGTCAAAACAAATATTTTACTGTAGAGAATTCAGATGTATATTAGATAGGACATAACGTCCCCGAAGGCTGAGGAATGTTTGCACAACCCGATGAATATGTTGGGACAACCCCAGAAACCCAATTGCGAAGAATCACCCTTTATTTACATTGACCTAATAACTTTGCTCCAGACCCCTAAGGGTTGCGTTCAAATATTTTTTTGGGAAAATGAAAGATTTCTCTACGCAAAATAGTTTTGCTTTCGAGTGCTAAGAGAAATATCAATTTTATCTGAAAATTATTATAACTGGTAAAAGGAAAACATTATAACTTTATGACCCAAAGATTTAAATCGTAGATGTGCCCTCACCCTACTAAGTCGCGCGAAAAAGTGTCCATACACACACAATACAATGATGTTTCCATGACAATCAAGTCAAGTCTCTGCGAAATTTTGTGTCAGAGGTGTCAAAACGAAACAGAAACGCGAGCATCTTTTGACGCGGCAGAGCCAATCTACGATTTAAATCTTTGATATAACCAAAGGTTTTGATTATAACACATGTTGTTTTTACGATCAAAGCTCAATACTTAAACAAACAATCTAGAAACTACGCTCACAACTCACGTATCCCCAAACGGCTTCAAACGATCGTTTATTAGCTCGACCAATTAAACACGACTACCCAATACACACAATTACAGGTAGAATCATTAATTATAGCCGTGGAGCGTCAGGTCTGACCTGAAAGCGCGGCTTAACAATAAGCCATCCCACAATGTCGTCAATCAGAGCCAATTGTTTGGATAGACTGCGAATCCCTCGCATTGATTGGATCACTCGAATGGCTGCTAAACAGCTTTATTGCTTGCCCATGCCTCGATGACAACGGACTTGGCCGCGGAGCCAACATTCCGACGCGACATCCCACAAGCAATTGTTTTCGCGAATGGGATTGTTCGGCTAAACGCTTGTGTTGCCAAGTATTTCATATTGCATTTTTTTCGTGTGGCAATAAATATTCGGTTTTATTTTTCGAATGTGTGCGTTGAATAATAAAAAGGTCGGGATAAATGTTTCTCGTACGGCAAAAACTTTGTTTCGTTTTTTTTTTTTTTACGGTAAATTACAGATTTTGATGGATGAATAATTTTGTGAGGCTGATTGGGTATTTGAGTGTATGGATAAAATTCAGACGGGATGTCCGCTAACGTTTTTAGTGCGATATTCTGGTGCTTAAAAAAAAAGTAATGGTGTTGACCCATTAATTGTTGTTACACGCGCGATACATATTTATAGACCTTTTATAAACAATTAAGTAGGTATACTTTTTGTATAATATTATTTTAATGCGCGTGTAATTGGATTAACCGTAGTAACCAAAATGTATTCGCGACCTGATACTATATGATTATGGTTTATGGTGTGTTCCAAAAGTATCTGATGAATGTGTAAACAAACCGTGTTCAGGTTAAATTCGTACGCAATCACTCACTAAAGGAAATCAACTCACTAATTTATTTGCAAACATGTGTAAAGTACCAAGTTACATTGATTGATGATGATGATAATGATGATGATATGGATGCTGTTGACGTATGCTGTTGATTAGTAGCACATAAATCTGTATTTCAGCGTATTTAGAAGGTTTCAACTTTATATCTCAACTCAATTCCTAACAATTATTGTTTGAATAACATTACATATTTTTGATTGTAATTGAAAAATTATTGACAACCTCAATTGTCAAATGAAAACTATCTTTAGAGTGATGTGAAAATTTGATTTTGGGTTGAAATATTCTAATAATCAAACCGAAATACCCAATTTGTAAGTGGCAAAAAAAACTGTCATCCACAGGTACGTTTTCTGATCCATTTGTTTATATTTTAATCAGATACTTTTCGGACAGACTATACTACTGGTACAGTAATCGTTTGTGTTGATGATATTCCTAATCCAATGATGTTATTCCATACCCTGTTATTGATCTACATAATATTTATAGATATACTTTATAATATCATTAAAAATGGGAAATTAAATATAATTTTATTTACAGGAAGTTATTGACGATGTTTATTTTACGATTAGTCAGAGCATTTGTGTTGTGATAGGTAGAGTTTCAATCTGTAGACCTACACCAGGCTTCTACACTTTGCCAATTGAATATTTATATTAGTTAGTCGGTTTCTCTTCTGTAATAAGTCGGTCTTCACTTTTCTTAAACCAAGTAATCCTGTAGACGATAAAATTCAGTCAGGTTCTACGTTTTAATTACAGCTAATTAGACAGTCCTGTTGCTATTCGGAAAATAAAATACAATTCTTATTTTTTTTAAGTATTTAACGGTTAAGCTGCCTAGACAACGCAGACCAATTAAGAAAATAAATGTAGGTTGAAACAATATAATCATATGCAATTTAAAAGATATATTCTGTAGTGACAAACATTGAAAAGGAGGATGAATGAAAGGCGACTAACAAAATGTAGTTACAAGGCGAGTGCATGGAGGGTCATAAGTCATAATTATAGGGACCTTATTGGTGACGTTTTTCACAAAGGTCAGGTCTGGTGCTTGGTGCTCGCAATTGGAACAGTACGTGTATGACCGAACGTAAACGAAGCAATAGGAGTATTTATGGTTCTACTTAATTTTATTAATTTAAGTAAAATCACTTTCTCTTACATACAATTTATAATCGTTGATATTTATAAATATCTAATCGTCATTAATTTTTACAAAACAATACTACCGTTCTTAAAGTGCGAACAATCTTCTTAAGAGTTAATTTCTTTTCAAATATACAAAGTCAGAGGTAGATTTATACGTACTAATCTGAACACGAGATGACGCTGATGATGGCAATAAAGAAAGAAAGAAACAAAAATAATTTATTTTGGACACGCTCAGGAAATACAAAAATAAAAAAGAACATTAAAACTAAGAAAATCATGAAAACAATAATAATAGAAAAAAGGAACATTAAAAGTAACAAAATAGTGAAACAAAAAAAGAGAAAAAAAAAAAACCTGAAAGAGGCCAAAAAGGCTCACACGCAAAGGTTCAATACCCCCCCCCCCAAAATAATACTCGCCCCCAGTGACATGGGACTTAAACATAACTGGCGAAATGTGGGTGTACCATAGGTACAGCTCTGCCTAACCCTTCGGGGACTACAGGTGTGATATTATGTTATGTGAATCATAACTCTAATCTATTAAATCGAATTTCATGCATCGTCCTAAAATCCAGGCCTAAGCCAAACCATGGTCTGCACCAAAGCCATACACGAGTATAACTAGGTGAAACCACCATTATGTAGGTAGGTATATCAATAGAGACAAGGTTCCAACCCACTCTGAATAAGCTTTGTGGTTTGATGGAAACTGCTTTGACCAGAATCAAAGCAGTTTCCATCAAGATTTGAAGCCGAAAGTGAATTGATTTTCGGTAAAGCTACGGTTTCCTAGAAGAGCGGCGACCGCTCACTGAAACGTTGATTATGAAAGTATTTTGAGATGTATCATTCAAGTGGATTTACATTTAACAACTAACAATTTAAAAACTAACAGACTTAAAATAATAAAAATATGTACTAGTATATAAGAAAGGGGTGGGGGGGGGAACAATCATAGGGCATCAAAAAAATCGTCCGCATCGTTGTCAACAGGAAAAGTGCCCAAAAGGCTGGCAGCATTGCCACGTTGTATGGCAATGCTGATTCTCTGGCCAGCCTTCTGGTCACATGAAGAGTCGACCAACCGCTTTGCGATGTCTTGAAAGACTAAGTGGGCACTCGGACCCCATGGCCCTAGTGTTTATGAAAGTACTCAGTTAAAAGAAAAAGTGTCCATACTGAGAAGAGTGACACATAATTAAATAGCGTTTCCAAACAGTGTTGACAAACAGTGTTGTCGCTGCGTCATTGTGTGTCAGAGGTATCAAAACGAAACAGAAACGCGACTGTCTTTTGACGCAATGGGCGAGTCTAACGATTTAAATCTTTGTCACTGTCATCATTTTCATGACAACCGTTACTGCTACCTGACCGTCAAAGTGTGGTCACCGCTTTTCTGGGAAACCGTAGCTTAACAGGAAAATGTAAGCAATGTGTTCGCAGCCACTGATATTATAAGTAAAATGAGGACGATAGGTTATACACGGTCCTCAAATGGTACGTCAAAACTTGGCTATTGAGCCTAGTTACGCTTCGTCTTGTCTCTTTTACGCTCCTGATAATTACGACATGCCATCCTACTTCTTGGTGTCATCAAATAGTATGACATTGTGCCGTTTTTGAAGATCATATGTTGCGTTGGTAAGCTAATCAGTTAAAAATATTATAGGTACTCTCTTACTGGGTACCTAATTATCATCATTAAAATAAAGTACATCAGCGTCCAATGTTGCCTTTGGGTATTTTACTTCTTCCTTTTTCATGTGGTTAATGACTAACCTGGTGTCAGAGTTTTTATGCCACGCATGGACCTCTGACTTGGCTTCACATGCCATCGAGAAATATATCTCAGGCATGCCGGTTTCCTCACGATGTTTTCCTACACCGTTATTGAAGCAAGTGATAATTATACATTTTACTTGATCTTATACTCGTAATATTAAACCAACACAGAGGAAGAGAAACACAGAAGGAAGTCTTAATAGGTACTACATTGTTGCCTCTTCGCCGCGAGTCAAGTTGCTATTCCACTCTGGTGAATTCAGTAACTAATTTGAAGTTACTAAATATGCACTAATTCAGTGACCGTTTTATTTTTAATTGCTTGGATGATTAACGTGCAGAATGCTATTACATGCACTGGTCTGAATGCAGTAAATGGTTCTTTAGACGACTAAATTCATCCAAGTAGAATGAACCAAGTAGAATAGCCCCTATATTTATGGATTACTTGCCTACTTAAATATATTTTTATCAAGTAACGAAATTTTAAAACATAAGATGCAGAGGGTAACTCGAAATCGAAGGAGAAGAGAAGAACAGGAAATCGATGTTTGGAAACCATCTCGTTAAAAAATCTACAGTTTCTGCTCTTCAGTCGAATCGGCAATTCCACTTCGTTATTTCCCGGTTGAAATACGAAATAATTTTAATTGGAGTAAAAGTTTGGGTGAGCTCAAAATTATATTTTCGTTGTAACCTTTTTTAAAGGGCTCTTTTTAAAATTACGGTGGCATTGGTATCTCAATGTTAAACCTACGTCACAAACGAGTTATGGCTTATAAAGGGAGTGGATTTTAATCTGATCATGTTTTAATGGGGTAAATACGTAATTATTTTTGTCCCTTTTGCTTTAGGCCCTTATTCAGACAGATGTAAGAAGAATCAGTTTAAGTAGAATAACTTTTTTCGTTGGGGGTAATCATTAAAATGTTGATGTAAGACGTTATAACATTTTAAAATAGGTACCCTAAAATTTTGCATGCTATGTTTTATCTTAGCTTAACATGTTTGTGCCATTATAATTATATTTTAACACCATTTTATACCATGTTCTATGCAAATAAATGATTTATTATTATTATTATTATTATTGGTTCAATTGAATCATTACCCCCAAACGCACAAATTTCTCAACTTAAACTAGTCCTGTCTAGTGCTAAATGTTAAAACTAGTTTTAACTAAAATTAAAACATGATTATCAGTAAATTCTAGTTATAACTAGGGAATTCTAGTATTAACAAAAGCATCCAGTAAAAACTAGCTTTAACTAGTAAAAACGCGTTGTAACTAAAAACAGGTTATAACTGTAACATATACATAGGTACATCGAGAAGAATTCATTCGATTGTCTACAATGTGTGCTCCATAATACTGTATCAATGTATAGCTACAATTAAGTACACAATGTGTAGTCCTTTTTTGCTATACATTGATACAATATTATAGAATAAAGACTGTAGACAATAAAATATTTTTTTGTCGATGTATATATACGACTTTTAGAGGCTGATTGTACACAGGTAAAATAATTTTCATCGACACTACTACATCAATAAAAACGAAGCAAGAAACATAAACTTATTTACAACAATACTACTTTAGTTCCACACGAGTTACATAAATAGGAAAACTTCGTCACACTGCTCACTACAAAACTTATAATTATTTTATCCATGCAATGCACAGCACTTGAATATTTTCCGATAGTTCGCTCAAAGTTGTAAACAATTAATACTTCGAGGCTCAGCAAAATGCTTCGATCGACGCGTAGGGAATTGAAAATGTAACGTGAAACTGAAATTGATAGAACGTCGCGCAATATTTTTGTTGAAAGGAATAAAAGTGGTTTTTGTTCAAAGCGGTTTTTTAAATAAATTGGTTTTTATAAAAGAATAACAAAAGGTTTCGTATTTATTTACGCTGACAAGTTTTACAGAAAGCGTATAAACGAATATTGGAATTATAATTACATTTATACATATTTTGGAATTATAATTACATTTATACATATATTGGAATTATAATTACATTTATACATATATTGGAATTATAATTACATTTATACATATATTGGAATTATAATTACATTTATACATATATTGGAATTATAAATACATTTATACGAGTATATTTGCCATTATAATTTCATGACAATACTCCCTATTAGGGCACTGTAAATATTTCATATCAAATTGTTAAATTACATAATATAATGTTGATTCGAATTCTTACAATTCATTACATTACGAGGGGTGTTAAATAAATAGTGAGAATGAGTAAGACGCAATTATCTTTTATTATATGTTATTTTATTTTTCGACGTAGTCACCTTTTATGTTTATACACTTTGTATATCTTTTGTCTAATCCTAAAATTCCCTTTCTAAAAAAATCTTCTTCCTGATCCCTTAAAAAATCATTTACGGCGGCGACTACTCCGTCATCATCTTCGAATTTCTGGCCCCTGAGATGTTCCTTTAAGCGCGGAAATAGGTAGAAATCACTAAGAGCAAGGTACGGTAAATATGGAGGATGTTCCATCAATTCGAAGCCAGCGTCTTGAATGGCAGCCATCGCAACTCTGGACTTGTGCGCAGGGGCGTTATCTTGGTGAAACAAAACAACTTTAGCGAGTTTGCCACGCCGTTTCTTGCGTATTTCCTCACCCAACTTTGTTACTTGTCCTGCGTACATAGTCCCCGTAAAAGTAGCTCCATGATTAAGATATTCGATCATTACCACCCCTTGGCTGTCCCAGAAAAGAGAGCCCATGATCTTTCCGGCGGATGGAATCGCCTTAAATTTCTTTGGAGTTGGAGATGACGGTCGCTTCCAAGTCATGGACTGTTGTTTCGTTTCCGGGTCATAATGGTGAAGCCATGTTTCGTCCATAGTTATGAATCGAGCCAAAAATCGGTCAGGATCTTGTTGTAACAAATCCAAACAGCTTTGTGAAATTCTCAGTCGAGTTTGTTTCTGCGCGTCAGAAAGCATTCTGGGCACCCAGCGCACTGACACTTTTTTCATACCCAAATGGTCGTTTATAATATTATGGACACTTCCTATCGAAATCTTTACTTCTTCAGCTATAAAACGAACAGTAACACGACGATCCACCAAGACAATATTTTCAACTTTTTTAATCATTTGTTCAGTCACTGCTGATATGGGGCGTCCCGTTCGTGGGTCGTCGTTAGTGGAAGTTCTTCCTCGCTTGAACTCAGCACACCAACACGCAACCGTAGAATATGGAGGAGCATGAACCCCTAATGTTGCGCTCAAGTCTTGATTTACCTGCTCCGTAGAAAAATTTTCAAGCAGAGATATTTTATTACCGCGCGAACTTCAATTTTATCCATTTTTAAGAACACGTTCCGAAACGACGCAAACAATAGACTTCTACTTTTAAAAAACAAAAGAGAATTAATTGCTTTTTTTATTATCATCTTAACTAATGTCTATGGCTATGCCTGCTAGTGTTTATTTTTTTTCTTTCCAAGGAGAATGTATCGCATTCTCACTATTTATTGAACACCCCTCGTATAGTAAACATTACTCAATAATTTATTACAATTTATTTTAAATTAATCATTATTACCAATAAAATTCATTCATTAATTTTAGTCATTTATGTAGCATAATATAGTAGAGTAATTTATGACTGTTTTTTTGGCAGGCTGTTATTTAAAATAAGCCCTTAGCCATCTTTCCTTCGAAAAATGTGCAGTAGTATACAAAAACATTGTTAAATATTAGCCCTTTCACAATACTTAATCCTAATAATGATTTTTGCGCGTAGTCTGCATACGTGGAGTACATATGAGATTCTTTACATACACATCAAAAAGAATATTAGCGAAGTCAATGCGTCGCGGACAAAGTGATTTGAGCTCTAATTTGAAATTTCATTAAATACGAGTGTCGCGCAGCCAGGAACGTGCGTCACCATAAGAGAGTGTCCCAAACAACTTAAGGCCGGAAAGACTATTAGGCTGAGAATATTAGCTACTTACCGCAAACCGAAATTAAACAACAAAATCATTGCTATTTGCGTTTGGTACCTACAGGCTTCAGTAGCTGATAGACTATGTTTATCCACACATAATCCTGTTACTAACACTATCCAAACATTACCAGAGTCTGCGATAGATACCACATAAACAATTTAGACATAAATTAATTTCCAGCTAGCGTGATTCCGAACTACGTCAAAGGCTTTAGTGGTTACTCTCACGGTAGAAACACGACTACCCACGTACTGGAACGTTCTGGAATTGTCGGAAATTCGAATTTCGTATCATTCAGGCGTTTCAGGAACTTTGACTGTTAGTTATGTTACGGTAGAGTTGAAATCTTCTATGCGATTTCTGTAACTAATACGAGAGAGCGCGCTTGTTCTTCATAAAATACTTATACTACAACTTTTTTTTTTAATGTCCCTCGGCAAACTTCGTGTTTCGTCAGTCGGTGTAGACCGGACGCTCTCAGTTGACTTGGAAGTATATAGAGTTGTTAATACTCTTTTAACTTAATGTGGTTTATTTTTTAAGTGGGAGGAAAGCTACTGTTCCTAAACGTGTATTCTTTTGTTAACGGAAATGCGATGATTCCCGAGGGACATTAAGAAAATAGTTGTACTGTGCCTATGTCAAAATAGTTCAAATCGTACTAAAAAAATTTAGTAGTCCGTAAGGTGGTAGTGGGACTGACTGTCCGTCTTTATTTGTGAAGGTTATTCTAGCAAAGTAAGTAGTCATAATCTGCGTGCGCAATTTATTTACCAAACACGTGTTTTCCATGAAGACAAACATCAACTTTTTTAATTCTTTTTTTATTTGGGTGGCTTACTGCTATCAATACAGAAGTAACAGTGAAGTAATTGACGACAAGCCATTTACAAGCCTCCACAGTTAGCAATAGACTATTGTTGTACAAATTAAGCAAGCAAGCAAGCGAGTTTTATGCAAGTGTAAATAAAGTTGATTTTAGACTGAATAGTAATGTTGAAAAAGTCATAAAAAATATGAAGTTGTAGCGCAAAGTGAACCTTATGTGTAGGCATTACAGTTTTTTTTTCTAAAACTCGTTTGTGTTTTCATGTTTTTGGCAAATAATTGTCTAGACATGTTTGCTAGTTGCATTCAATTCAGTCGTAGCCTACACGCTACACGCTAGTCATCTTCTATGGTCTGTTCCAAAAGTGTAAACAAACCGTTCAGGTTAAATTCTTACGCAATCACCCACTAAAGGAAATAAACAACACATTCATTTGCATTTATAAAAATTACGGCAAAATATCGACAGTTATTGTTATTGTATTTTTAAAATGACTGCATTTTAGAGTTATTTTTTTAATGTAAATAAAAAAACATAAATTTAATGAAAATAACATTGCTTTGTATTTATAGTGAAATAACGGAGTTTATAATTATAAGTTTATATCGAACTAACAAAATAGTGATAACCGTTTAAAAAAAAAAATTAAATGGAGTATGGTTTTAACTTTATATCTCACCTCTTTTTCCAACAATCATTGTTTGAATTACATGATTAAATTGTAATTGAAAAATCATCGACGAAAATTGAGGTTACAAAATTAACCTCAATAATTGTCATATCAATCAATCAATTGTCAATTGCTAAGGCGATTTAAAATTTGAATTTTGGGTTTTCATATCCATTTGTTTACATTTTCATCAGATCTTTTTCGAACAGACAGTAAGTGCAGGTACTTGCTTATTAGAGACGTGGCTTAAGATAATAAACTTCCGGGTAAATATGGCAATGTAATGTAAAGCTTGAATTACACTGCGACACTATTAACTCAGCGTAAGCTCTTGTTTCAGTAAACAAATGTTTCAGTTTATTCTAGTGAGAGCAACGGGAAACAAATTGCTGCAGAAGTGTACTAATTTAAGCTGAAAAGAATGTTACTACTTCATTTCATCCATACTTTAGTATGAATATAGGCCAAATTCATACAAAAGTATAGATGAAACGGTTCCCGCGAAACTGCGCCATAGAAACCAGTTTAAATGATCGGTAATTAATTTGACCTGAATATTCCGATTTAAATTATTCGTAGGTAAATAAAGGATGAAATACCACGTCTCTATCTATTGTTTGCGAAGCCTCCACGTGCAGTGTCAAAAACAAAGCGAGTCTGTTCAAATAGACTGACATCACTACACACAGAGGAGTTCTCGGAATATTTCACAATTTTGTATTTCGACGCTTTCAAAATGAATTGTTTCCAACGTTTTTAATAAAGTGTTTTGCTTGCTTTATGTTTTGTTTCGTCCTGAATATTTGTCAGATAAATATTCCTCCGATTTATGAAGAAGACAAGCCGTGTGCCCAATCAAGTTTCCTGTCGGGAAAATTGACGAACTTTCATACAAACTCTAACAGAAATCTCAACGAAAACGAATGCAAACAGTTATAAATAAAACCAAATCATTTCGAACCTTAGTATTACATATTTATACCAAGATTTTTCATACAAACAAGATCCCCCCTTTATTATTCCACCCTTAGAAGTAAAATTTCCAAAAAACCTTCCTTATCCTTCCTTTGTGCTCAATTTCGTTGTCTATACAGCGTGTATCAGAAAGGTGTGGTCATTTTTAATGGTGTGATGGACTTTAGAGGTATGAGGACCAGGGTGTAAAGTTCACTCATCCTCTATCTATAGAAAAGGGAGGAACCTCCTACTGCGCGTCTTCGTGGAAGGCACTCAGAAGTTCATCATCATCTGCCTAGCCTTTCGACTGCCTATCTGTACTTAATGGTAGGTACACTTTGATACAGTATTGGAACACAAATTATAGACAATCAAATGAATTCTCGATAATGTTGTACCTATATATCTTTTGAGAGAGACTGTAGGTACGTCAGAAAGATATAATTTGACCTGAAATAAAACGTAGTAAGTATTTTAAGTAGAATAGGTCGAAATAGGGTTGCGAAGACTTACACTAATCTTACAACTTCGACTTCCAAAAGTAGCTTCCAGATTATTTAATGTCGAACGTGGGAGTTAGAAGTTTCCGAAAACGGCTTCATTGTTATATTTGTGTAGATAAGTAGGTAAACCTGCTTCAAAGTTGAATTGTGTGGGTAGTCTGGTGTAACTATGTACAAGCGGTAGTAGGTACCTACTACCGCTTGAGAGTTATATTTGGTTTCAATACGAAGCTATGCTTTTCGGTTGATGAACTGAATCTTGAAATGTTTGATAGACTATTTTTGGGTTCGAGCAAGGAGAAATGCTAGTTTCAGGGAGGTGGTCGTAGAGTTTATTTATTCATACATCACTGCGTCGACAAAAACTATACAATTTCATATACCTATGTACATGAAAGTACGGGCTATTGCTACGTGGGTACGTAGCAATAGTAAAGAGTGATATTACAAATTCAGGACTCTAATCTGGTACCTACAATATTTTGAAAAATGCTCGGTGGTATAGAATCAAACCTTCCAACCTGTAAACTTAATATTTTAAGGCTACGTTAACGTTACGTTACGTTTTTACGCTTTCTAGCAAATAATCTGTTGCACATACCATGTTATCTCAACGTAAATATGAACAGCGGGTCGTCTACACCAGAGGTCGTCGGTTCAATCCTCGGGAGACTACAATACATATGTCACTGTACACCGTTAAGGCCTAGTTGACGGCCTCGAGCGAAGCGAAGCGACTTGCGTCAAGCGACTTGCGTCAAGCGACTTGCGTCAAGCGACTTGCGTCAAGCGACTTGCGTCAAGCGACTTGCGTCAAGCGACTTGCGTCAAGCGACAAGCGCGCGTCGCAGTCACTGGCATGCTGTAAACAACTTCTTTCATTTGTTTTTTTCACAGTCATTCTGTATCGGTACTTAGCGGTTCTTGCTATTTCGGTACCTGGGTACCGGTTCGAGTAACGGACGGTACCAAATTCAGGTACCGCCGGCGCCTATCACAAAACACATATTTTTACGAAGAACCTCGTACGATTAGCAACCTTGAAGTTATTTTTGTAATGCCAATTAGAGATGCCTTTTACTTACTATATCTGTTTTCTCACTAACTTACGGAAATATTTGTTTCGGACCAATTATGGTACCGGTACAGTACCGATACTGATTAAAGCAATCAAAAAAGTCAAAATATTTTATTTCACATAAACCTACATGGGCACTTATGAAAAGTCAAAGGCTAGGTGCACGGTCCCAATTATTTTGGTCGTTTCATTATGGAGAAGAGCCGGCAAAAAACTCCACGGTTACTCTTTTAAGATTAATTATTATTGGCTTTTACAATATTTTTAAATAACATTGTTAATAAGTTCTCAAGTGTTAGTAAGTGTTGTTCTCTGAGTGAATTCACAAGGAATGCATTGTTTGTAATTTGTTATAGATGTTCAGTTAGGATAAGCGCATTTATTGCATTGGGTTAACCTGTATGGTAAATGTAAGATGATAAATAAGTAATAAAGTATAGCAGGACAGTGTAGGCCTGTCAACAAGTACCATGAACTTAGCAAAATAGAAAATGGTCAACAAGTCTACAGTCCACTAAGCCTACAAAAATACTAATAGTTTATGTACTACGTCTGGTACCGGTAACACACCAAGGCCAATAGTACCGGTTCCTAAAAATGGTATTTCGGTCGCAAGACGCGTGTCACTTGAGCGTGTTGTAACTCGTGACCACGGCGTAAGGCACAGATTGTGTACCAGCTAACGAGAAACTAACATTCATTAGTGTAGTGTGTGTTAGCACTGTAAATAGTAATGTTGGTTGAAATATAATGTGATTTTAGGACTGGAACGAAAATTACGTGGTTATACTATCACAAACTATAGTAGTCTTCCAGACAGTGTTTCGGCCACGGCGGCTAATCTCTACGGAGACTAGCCTTCGGCGCGGGAGATATTATAGTGCACAAGTGTGTGCGCAGACACAGGTGCACTCTTCCCTCCCTCTCATAGTCCGATGGGACGGCAATCCGACACGACCGGAGAGAGATCAGGCGCAGGACCAACGGCTGAACGCGTATCACAAAGTATCACGATGGTAACAATAAAACAGCACTGCCAATCAACCTAGTCTACTCGCGTATACTTTCATTACGGCATGAACGGTTCTTGTGTAACTCATACCAGTGCGTTAATACTAAGTAGGTAGTAGAAGTGGATGAAGGAATATAAACATAACATCATGCCTGAAATCCTCAAGGGGTTAGGCAGAGGTGTCGCTATAGAACACCCACATTTCGCCAGTTATGTTTAAGTCCCATGTAATAGGGGGCGACCCTATTGCCATAACCGAGCACGGATTCTGACTCCAGACTGCTACTGAGAAACTCCTGATGAAAAACCCAATAACACTTTACCCGAGCTGGGAATCGAACCCATGAAGGTTCCTTCATGGTTCGATTCCCAGCTCAGGTAAAGTGTTATTGGGTTTTTGATGATGGTACAATATAGACTTATTACATTTCAGCCATTCCAATAACTTCAAGAGTATTTTGGGTTGAAGTCTTATCCACATAGAAGATGTTATTACCACGGATTGTTACACAGAAAACTAACAAAAATTATCACATTGCGAAGAATTTTTTAAAGTTTTCAGAAAATCGATCATCTACACTAATATTATAAAAATAAAAGATTTGTATGTTTGTTTGTAATGAATAAACTCAAAAACTACTGGACCAATTTTAAAAATTATTTCACTAGTAGAATGATATTATTATCACTGAGTAACAGTCTAACTTATAAATGCGAAACTGAGTTTGTTTATTTGTTTGTTACGCTTTCACGCTAAAACAACTGAACGGATTTAGATGAAATTTGGCACATGGGTAGACTATGACCTGGATTAGGACATAGGATACTTTTTATCCCGATATTCCCACGGATTGAAACTAATGCGAGTGAAACCGCGGGGCGCAGCTAGTAGGCTATATTTTTTAGCAGGCGAAGCCGCTGGCTGCTGCTAGTTTTCTATATTTTATTCGTTTGCTTTCCGAATTCAAAACCAAAAAACATGACAGTAAAATCATTTATTTTGTCTAAGCTGAATAAAAATAAAGGTACCTACAAAGCCTCCGGTCATACGATATAAACTCTAATTAATTTTCATGAACAACGTTACAAAAAAATAAAATTCAGCGACCCGTAGTCCCAATCCGTTTATTTGGAAGCTCGTTACAAAATTCAGTTAATAACTTTATCGTAATCTAATATGTTTTATTATAAAAAAAAAACTTTTATTCTCACTCTAGAGACTGAAATGAAATAAAATGTAATCGTTTATTCTGTAAATAGGATATCGGATTCACTTTTACAGGTCATATATATGTTTTTATTTTATTGCTAGGAATATGGAGTCCACATTTCCTATCTGATTACCCCTGAGAAGAAATTTTGCGAAACAAATTTAGGGTCAGTCTTTTAAGTCCTTTGTTGACTGTGGTAGTCACTAGTACAATATTGGTCGCTTCGAAGCTCACTTCACTTCGCAAGTGACTAGGTGATGCTTACAGAATGCAAAATCAAGGTCATTTTGAACCATAGGCGAAGTGATAGTGAATAGCGATGTGAGATGCGAGTTGTTGTTTGAATTTTACAGAATCGACGTACAGATATAATCTTAGGACCATGTAGATTAGATCTGAAATGGTTTTTTGAGGCAAGAACCACACAGATTTGAGTAGACCTGCCAGCCAGTGCAAACATTTGTCGTACCTCAACTCAGAACTTAAGGAGCTCAACGACTCACTGAACAATCCCAAAGAAAGGACATTTGGTTAAGCCGTATAAACAATCAAAAAAACGGCAAACTGCCAGACTAAGTTTCTGGCAGTTTGCGTTTCGTTATACTTGAAAATGCCCCGTGTTATAAATCGTCGGGCACATTAAACAGGTCGCTGCAAACTGGCGTGGCGTTAGGACGTGGATGGGGCGGAGACGGAACGAGATGTTATGAAAATGGGTGTGTCACGTGAAACTAACGTGGTGGAGAACAAGTAAAGATTGACTGGACTGCGACCGGAGCGACTCTGTATTCGCAGCGGAACGGACGGGCCGTGGCACGCGCCGGGTGGGACGTGCTAAACATCGTCACCGACGACATTTTACCGTCTCTTGGGTGCCACATCGCCGCCCCGTCCGTGCACCCGTGACGAATGTTCTTTAGTATACATTTTCTATGAAGCGATGTTCCTAAAAATTGTCGTCCCGTTCCGTCCGTGTTAAAACACGCTACGTATCCAGCGACCTTTTCTCGATGATCGATAGTGTTTTGTTTGAGACGCGCGGAAGCAGGACAAGCTATATGTTATGTTTATGAGGAAGTGAACCACCAATGAGGCTTTACCTTTTCATACAAACCTGGCGACAAAAATCGAGAGTTTTAAACTGCGCAATCAATAGGGTAGTGGAAATTCTAGATTTGGGGCAAGACTCGAGCCGGTCGTGTTTGATTTAAATCAAATCGGGTTGTGATAGATTAATAATAATAATCTTTATTACATAAAAAAGTGGTTACAAATTGTGTGAAGTCTCTGACACTTGTGCTAGATGGTTATACTGTGCTACAAGAGCCAGTGCCCTCTCCCGGGAGGAAATACAATTGAAAACATTATGCAATAAGATTAACAAAGGAGAAATAAAAACGACTAAAGTAATAAAAAACGTATGACGCATACGTCAATAAGCCATGATAAAGTGTCATTTGAATATACAGACAATTTAAGTTGGGAGTCCATTTGCTTAACAATTAATTTGCCTGAAAAGCGACTAAAAAAGATATTTACAAGGCAGATGTGAGAGGAAACGCCAGGAACAACATACAATGTGAATATGGCCGCCCGTATTTTTCTGAATATTCATGAAAAAGATAAACGAGAAACGATAATTAACTTTAAAAAGGGGGGGTTAATATTTTTCATGTTATAATTTTTTTTATTTTTTGCGTAGCTTTTGCCATAATTATCTCCGATGTTATTGGTTTGATTTGGATGCTGTTTATTATTTCTAGAAGCTTTCCAGTTATTTTATTGGATTAACTAAAAAAAAAATAGGGGAACCTTTTGTCGACTATGAAAAAAAAAAATATATATAAGAAACAATTTAAGATACACCATCACCCCTTTTAAAGTTCATTTTCGATAATCTGTCATGAAAATTCAGAAAAATACGGGCAGTCACATGCCCATGGGTGGCATTGTGTACCATATCAGTGATGTTCTTCAGAAAAGTCAGTTGCGTAGTGATCACCATCAGTGTGCGTATACGACCAGGTGGATAAACGTAAACGAAGCAAAAGGATTATGTAATGATCGAAAGAGGAAGAGGGTGTGAGTTTATGTATGTATTTAATTTCCCTCACTTTACCTCTGACGCAAAACTAAATGCGTCAATAGTTTCACGCGTCACCATTTATCGAGGTTACCTAGACCGGTCCAAAACGTTTACCTACTTCAATGTCTTTACTTTGAAAAGGTGAGCTCGGGTACACACATAAACCCTTAGATAAACAAGGTGTAGTGTGCCCTAAACTAAAAAGGGTATTCTTCAAAGAGGATAAAGTGTGTGACGATCTGCGGTCCGACCAGTTGAAATACATATTTTTTATAAAAAAAATGACGTAAACCCTTGTTTCTTTAGTAGGTAGTTTCTAAATAGGTACGCTTTTAGTCATCAAAGTTTGGTTCGAATCCAAATTGATTTCGACATTTTTGGCATGTCTGTATTTTAAGAGCGTTTATTCTGAAAGTGGGCAACGTCGCAGATATATGTCAAATATGTCGTTGTTTTGATTAATTTCCCAATCCAATTTGCTCTATGGAAATATGAAATGTGGCTAACTAGCGAACTAGAATATTAATAATGAATTGCAATTATAACACTGAATTTAATGTTGTAACCGGTTTATATGTAAAAAAGGCATTTGGAAAGTTGCCAAATACTTATTTTACGCCTAAAATTAAATATTCGGTGTTACGATATTAATTATTGCATTTTATAATCAATATTTAGTTCACTAGTTAGCCACATTTCAAATTTCTATACAGTGATATTGCCAAATTAATCAAGACAAGTAAATAATTGACAGCTATTTGCGACGTTGCCAACTTTTAGGATAAGCGCTCTTAATAATACATCTACTCGTTGTTTCTGAGGGAGAATATACGTAGGTATAGCCAGCCTCAAAAAGCTCTATACACGGACTAAGATTAATATGTATAATTGACTACAATCTTTGTTCCATAATATTGTATGCATTTGTGGCTACAATTAAGAAATAATAATAATAAATATCTTTATTTCCCAAAAAAATTACAGATAATTATTGTACTTTAGTTTACAATTTTACAATTTGTGGTAGAGGACATTTACACTAAACATTTGGATGGTTCAGAAATCTGTACACAATAGAAAGAAAGAAAATACATTTATTTAGCACAGACTAAGAGGCACACAACACAACATAATTATTTTACTACAAATAATAACCTAATTAAAAAAGAAAGAAAACAAATAGAAAGTGTAAAAGTGCGTTCTAAGATATTAGCAGGAAAGTGTGCCTCGCGGCTGCGCCAAATAGGCCTAGTTCAGCAAAAAATGCCAGACAACTGGTGCCTGACGCTGGTTTTCAACTAGACCTAGATTAGAAGACAATAGATTAAACGCTGTCTCTTAAACTAGGGTATCTTGTAACTTAAGTACCCAATGTGTAACATGTTTTATTGTTACACATTAATATAATATTATGGAACAAAGATTGTAGATAATTAAAGAAATCGGTTAATGAATCTTTGTTTGTGTATATGTTATCGGACATCTGTATAATCCGGTATTCTATAGAATGCCTTTAACGTTCAGGCAAAGTATGAAATATAATTTATTTCATACTTTGCCTAGGCATTCTATACAGTACCGAAAGTTCAACCGGCAATGTGTGGAATATAAAAACATTATATTTGAGGCAGCAGTTTATGGTTTGTCGTCAGAATGTATTTAATGAAGATGTCGTCCCTAGTCCAGATATCAATCCGTTTCTTTATAAATTTACAGTCTATGGTAACAGGTCAGGGATTTGTCAAATGTAGTTATTAAAAAGAAAATTCTATGTATAGCAATATGTCATTCATGAAGGAACAAATAAATACCTACCGTTTTTATTTGAATGTGTATTCAGTATAAAGTTTACTAGTACAGTATAAAAAAAACAAAATCGCTTATGTTACTCTAAGTTTTATTATACATTTAGTACAAAGTCTAGTAACCTCCCTATTAAATTGTATTATTTTCTAATATTAAGCATAAAGAATAATAATTTCATATGCAATGTTTATTTAAATACTGTTCTTTTTAGTAAAGTTGATTTTGAGTTCGCAAAAGATATTTTATTTGTTCTTCATTTTATACTTTACCTAATTTTCTCATGGCATTCTATACAATATCGAGGCATTGCTTACATTGACTAGGTAGGGTATTGTATAATGATAAACGATAGACAGAATATTTTTAACTATGTCTTGTAGTTTGGCATTGTATAGAATCACTAGGTATTCTGTACAATGCCTGAATTATATGCTTTGCCGGTAACATATGATACAAAAAAAAATTTGAGGCTGACTGTACTGACCTAATTTTTATTATCTTCTGTACCTAAACAAAAGACATTATTTTAATTCAGGTCAGACTAACCTTACAAAGTCTGGTAACACAATCTAGGGCTCGGTGACGCAATACAGTTGCAATGGTGACGTTGTGCACTTACGTGTGTTTATGTAAAGCCACCATTATAATGACGTTAAAAAGTTTTTGCATGAAGTGCTGTTTTTACTGTACAATGTGCGTCATAAGTTTAGGAAACACAGAAGCTTTCAAGTTTAAAAATATCCTTTTGTTTGGGTTCTCGTCAAAATAACTAGCGCAAAAGACCATCACAATAGATTTGTTCTCAAATTAGACGGAGACGGAGAGCGGAGAAGAGAGGAGAGGAGCGAAGATGTGCCAATACTAACCAATTGAATCTAAACTCCGCTCTAGAATTTAAATTCTATTGGTTACTATTGGCACAGCTCTGCCCCTCTTCTCGCTTCTCCGCTCCAGTGGACAAGCAGCCTTAGGCCCTGTTCACAGCCCCGAGCGATGCGACTTGCTACGCGGCTTACGTCAAGCGACACGCGCACGCGTCATTTGTTTCCTTCGCGTGACCACCGTCGCTTCGCAAGTCGCGGTGACTCGTGGCTCTAAACAACATCTTCATTTTTTTTTCTGCAGTCACTGTTCTAAGACATGTGTCGTTTGAGTGTGTAGCTGTTGGCCACGAGCTTACTTACCACTTTAGCTCCTACGATAATTAATTATCAAATATTCATTGAGCCAAGGTGCCGACCATGTGCCGACAGTTTGAGACGTTCGTTATCCAATTAATGTGATTTATAATACGTTGATCGAAGCCAGTAAATATCAAAATCACTTCAAAAGTAAACCATCACGGACCAGTGTGTATGTAACGTATGACAGTGTTTATAAATAATGCTCTCCTAACTCATCCATTGAGGGCAGTTCAGACTACGCTATAATATATAGCATAAAGCAAATATTGTTTAGCACAACAATATCTCTCAGCACACATTTTATATGGACACGTTCACACAACGCTATAGTATAAAATATTGGCTTGCTGTACGCGGTAAACTTGAGTTATTCTCAGAGCTGCATCAAACGATTCTCCTATTTTTTTTTCTGTTTCAAAATTTATAATAAGCTGGAGTCAAGTTCCATATCATCGTCATTGCTTGATGAGTTTTCTACGCTAGTGGGTACCAAATTAATTGTTTGTACATTTTATGATGGATGGCCGTGAAATAATTTGCTATACATGTTGATATTTGAAATAGCGTATAGTGTGCGTCGTGCTATATGGTTATAGCTTATGACACAATATGCTTTACTATGTAGCGAAATAGTATAGCATAGTCTAAAATACCCTTTAGTAATATTAGTATGTTTACTTAACTTGTTTATACTTAACTAACTTCAAGCTACTCTTGATGTAGATAAGTGTAATTTACATTTCCAGTCCTCCAAGGAAAAGCTTTCATGGTAGTTTGATACATGAGTAACATTTTAACCGTGTTCCTTTTTTTGTGATAATTTTACTAAAAATATATTTATGTTGGAAATAAATATTCTCTTTAATGCCAAAGTAAAGGACGAACAAGCACGAGCTGTGAACATACCAAATTACTTCTCCATACGTTTTGATGTCTTATGAAAGCGGTGAACGATCACACAATAACGGCTTTCCAATTCCAGAGCGTTTTTTTGACATCTTAATGTCAAAATACTGATGAAAACGACAAATTTTCATGATGGCCGTAATAATATGACTGAATCGCTCTTCTAGGAAACCGCAGCTTTACTGTTACGAACAGCTACACGTGTGACAGACATACAGACCCCCAAACCGATTGAATCGAGTAGAACGCTAGGCATTTTAACGAGAGAATATTTAAAACAAAGCTCTTAAAAGTAGCTAAAGCGTATTCATATTTAATTAGGGAACGAGTTTGTGTTGTTCATTGTCTTCAAGACTAAACTGGAAAGGCGTTAATTATTTCCACAATGGACTAGAAAACTCTCCGGTAATGAAGGAAATTTAAAACTGGAGCGTCCGTTTGCGAATTTTGGATGGTATTGTACATCACAATACCATTATTTACGGACTCACGGAGAGGGTAAATAAAGGGGGAGAAATTGAATGATGTGTGTGCGTACTTGTGTGCATTTGTTGCTTTTATGTTAAGTACCTGGTCAATCGAGCTCTGTTCGGGTGAAAATAGAGAATGCTCATTTAATAGTTATAGGTTAGTTCATACTTATTCTATGTATAGTACATACTAATTCCATGCTGCCATGATAGTAGGTACTTACTATTTCCATGCGGCCATGTAATGACATTCTAAAGTAGCCATCTTGTTCTAAGCTCTGGGCGACCGAGCTCTGCTCAAAAATACGGAGAAAACTAATTTTTCCAGATATGAGACTTAGCTAGATAAATTTCTCGCCCCCGTATACCCCTATATTGCAACTTTCATCGAAATCATTAGAGCCGTTTTTGAGAACGTGATTACAAATAAATATATATATATCATATATTACTCGTAACTCGTTTAATAGCATAGGATGTACTCATTCTACACTAATCTACCTATATACTAATAATAAAGCTGAAGAGTTTGTTTTTTGTTTGTTACGAACGCGCTAATCTCGGGAACTACCACTCGGATTTGAAAAAATCTTTTTTCATTCGATAGCCTAATTCTTGAGCAAGGTTTCAGGCTAACATCCCGCTACCACCCTTAGGAGCCGAGCAAAAGGAAACAATTCTGAAAGAACGCTAAGAGATACGGACGTTGTCCGTGTCGTGCCGGACGTAAAGAATAGTACCATCCCATTTCTTCCCATGGGTGTTGTAAAAGGTGACTACAAGACTCACGAGAGAATGGGCAGCCGCGTTCTCTATGCATTTTAACACCATACTGCAATCGCCAACCCGCCTGGCAAGCGTGGCGATTATGGCAACCCCCCCCCCCCCCATTTGGGGGAGGCCTGTGTCCAGCAGTGGACGTCTTTCGGCTGGAATCATGCTTAGTTATAACCTGGCTGGCGATGCGATACGAGGGGGTGGGTCGGAAAACAAGAAATTTCACGCGTACGAAAGCGCGGGCAGAAGCTAGTATTCAATATATTTATTGCATTCCACAATGTGAACTTAGTTTGAGCGATGATTGTAGTATCTAAGCTCTTTATTAAATATTCTGTACAAGTGCCTTAGTAATAGAAACAACTGTTCTTAACGAGTATAAAAATTCAAAAGTAATTTATTCAAACTAGGCTGAGAATCAGCACTTTTCGAACGTCAAAATTACATAAGACAGTCCCCCAAAACGCCCACCCTTCACCACTTCCTAGTGCATTAGCTGGGAAGAAGAAGTGGCGCAACAATCTCCCCAGCAGCACAGTTGTCTGTTCAGTTTGAAGAACAAAAAAAAAGATTCTATATAATAGTATTCAAAATAATTTACATTACGCAACACAAAACATAATTCAAATCATTAGCCATATGTTAGCTAGTACCAAACAAAATCATCGAGAACTAGACTCAGGCCGAAATAAAAAAACTAAACGTAAACAGAATTTAATATCTAAATAAAAAAGCCTCCAGGCATAAAGGGCGTGCCCGCTTACATATAGTTGTAACTGGAAGTTATAAATGATAAACTAGGACCAGCGATGTAAAATAAATAAACAAAGAGTTAATTACTAATAACAGTAAATAATATGATCAATTGTCGAGGTCACTAGCTAACCACATATTGCAATACAACTCATAAAAAAAACAGTGTGATGAGTAGATTTTGTCAACAATAAATTAAAGTTAAATTAAAATAACTTGACTTAAAAAGTCAAATAAAATAACAATACTCCTGGTATAATGTTGGAGTCTCCAAAGTGCCCATGCACCTGTACTTCTGAGGACCTAAAAAAACGCCAGTGATGCCGCGATTGGCGTAGTCACCTATACTAGATGCATCGTCTTCACATATATAATTATATAATTAATGTACGCAAAATATTGAAAAAACATTTTAAAAGAGTAACGGTGGAGTTTCTTGCGCATTCTTCTCCATACGAAAACTACCTTTTGGAAGGGGCGACTAGAATCAATACTATTTTTTGTAAAATTGACGTTTTAAAGTGCCTTTTATGTGCCTAATTGAAATAAATTGTTTGACTTTGACTGGCCCCAGCTTACCTAACATAATATCTACAATATTTTTACCTTTGCCATCGATTCGAAAGGAAGAAGAACGAGTATAGTAATCATTGCCTATTGACTCCCTGTAACAGTAAACAAAGTGAGAGTTAAGTTATCGATGCGAATAGGTAAGTTGAAAATAATTACGATGATACTCTATCGGAACACGGCAAAGCAATGCAAAGGCCGGATCGCCAATAAAAAAAGGAGGCATCGCCAAAATCTGAGGGAGTTTTCGCAAAGAAAATTCATAAAAACGGGAAACGTGTTGAGTGAATTCGCGAACCTACGTACTTCCATCAAACTCATACACAAAGCGTTCTACACCTAACTAGCCTAGATCAGCTAAAAAGCCTAATATCGTTAACGTTAACGATAATTATCGTTATAGTCGATGGTAAAACATTATGTGTAAGATAACCGGAATTTATTTCAATCGGATAGGCAAAAGCAGGAGGAGCTCGTGGCTAAGTAATAATAGCCGCACGGGTCGATCCATCAGGTTAAGCTACGCTTGCCAAGGTGGGTCCGTAGATGGGTTACCATCTTTACATACCGAGACTCCTCCATGCCTTATAAAGCACGTAAAGCTGTTGATCCCGGCTGCCATTCGTGGGTCTTTGACAGTCGTTACGGGTTGTCAGCAGCCCGAAAGTCTGACAACCAGTCTTACCAAGGGGTATCGTATTACCCAGTTACTGGGTTGTGGAGGTCAGATAGGCAGTTGCTCCATGTAAAATACTGGTATTCGGTTACACTGGAAGCCAACCGCAACATAGTTGGGAAAAGGTTAGGCAGATTGATTGGATGGGCAAAAGCATCTATCTGAGAAGTGATAAAATCTTACTACTATGATGAAACCCATTTGCCAAATGATAACGATAATACCGCCTGAAGACTGATCATTATTACTATCTGTAAAGGCTCGGTATAATAGACAGTTTCAGAAATGATGAATAGGATGTAATGAGTTTGAGTGAGTAGTGTATGTTAAGGGTTGTTATATGGAATCGTAAGATGGAAGGTCCAAGCATTCTAACATTTGTTTGGTGTGCCTTATTTTGTCTACTGGACGCGGAGTTTATTGATTACAGTAATAGCATGAAGCATATATTATCCTACTTCTTTTCGTGTGTTTAGTGACTAACCTGTCAGAGTTTTAAAGCCACCCATGGGC
Source organism: Agrochola macilenta (assembly GCA_916701695.1). Taxonomy (NCBI): domain Eukaryota; kingdom Metazoa; phylum Arthropoda; class Insecta; order Lepidoptera; family Noctuidae; genus Agrochola; species Agrochola macilenta. The sequence goes on from OU753569.1 coordinate 7,538,875, forward strand.
CTCTGACCTGGCTTCACATGCCGTCGATAAATATCTCTCAGGCATGCCGGTTTCCTGCCAGGGTTGCGAGTTTGTCCGAAAGGGATATCGCGGCCCCGGCACACAGGCAACGGAAGGAACACGGGTGGGATTTAGTCAGTTAAAGTCTGACACACCCACGCTCCGCCCAGAGCGGGAGAAGTTATTTGATAATTTCCAAGCCAAAAAAAAAGGCATGCCGGTTTCCTCACGATGTTTTATTATAATAATGCCTCTTTGGTCTAGTGGTCACAAGCGCTACTGCTGAGCATGAGGCCCTGGGTTCGATTCCTGGGTCGGGGAAAGTATTATTGGGTCTTTCCATCTGGGATTTCTCAGTAGCAGCCCGGAGTCTGGATTTATGCTTGGTTGGTGGCAATAGGCTCGCCCCCTATTACAATATACTTAAACATAACTGATTTTATCACAGAACGCCACCTGCTTCGATTCTTGCAGACGCTGTTTGAATCGGCAACGTTCATAAATCTATAGGTATCTTGTAGGTACGAGATATTACAATAAATTAAGTAATCTGTAGATGTTAAGTGAATATTAGCCGTCGTTTGTTACTGACAATTTTATTAGTGACAGCCCTGAGTTTAATTGTCTTTGTATTTTACGATCGTTGAGCAAATAATACTCTAACGTAAAACCCTTTAAAGCTTTGGCAAAACATTTCCAAGAATTCATAATTGAATAACAACAACATCCGATAGAAGAGCAAAACAATTCCATTTTATAATTATTCAATCAAACTTTGGAAGAGAAACTGCCTTTGACAAGTGATTAGCTTAAACACAAGTTGAAAGGCTGAAGGAAATTAAATACCATCTTGTTTTGTGTTCGGGTCGTCATTACCGGTTTGAAATTAATAGGGAATGGAGCGGAAACGGTTGGCTTTCTAACGGCGGAAAATTATGGAATTTATCTATAGTTTGAATGAACTTTGGGATGAATCTGATTGTTTTAATACTATAGAATATTGAGTTTACACAAAGAGTTTGGTTCGTGAAGCGAAATGTTAATAACAATTTTCTATCAAAATTTATCTCAATTAAGCTGGCTGGCTGGTTATTTATTACATTAAATCCCCAACTACATTCGCCACTCGCTTCAGCTTGTCACGCTCAAAGCGTTGCACGTATTCTAGGTAGCGTGTTTGCAGGAAATAATGAGTGAAACAGTTTCAAACAAATTAACACAAGCCTTTACTCACGACTGCGTATGCATGTATTGTGGAAACACAGGATGCAGATTTCCCCACAAACCATTTTCTATTTGATGATTACTATTGAAAAATCCTTTGTAAATCCTTCTCAACAAACTTAAAGTATGTGGTATAATAGAATTAGAATTAATTTATTTGTACGAATGTAATTTTACATAATACCTACGATGTTAGTATTTCGGATTAAGTTCTATACATTCTACCACAACAAATGGTGTACAAATATTCCAATGTCATTCTTAGCTAAACACAATTAATTTTAAGCGTCGTTATTTTCTAGTTAATTTCAAGTCTAATATGAACTAACTAATCAAACTCAAACTCAAAGTATTTGTTTCAATTAAACCATTTACTTTTGAATTTTCAAGGAGTCGGCCAGACAGCTACCTATGGAGGATGCAGGTACCTATGGAGAAGAACGGGCAAGAAATTCCACGGGCACTCTTTTAAATAAAAAAATTGTTACATCATTCATGTTGAAATTATACATGTGAGAACAATGTAGAAAGACGTGCACGTTAAAAGCACCTGTAATAAAAAGATAAAACAAAGGACGATTGACAAAATTAAAATAAAATAACCAATGGTAGCTAAGTCCCAACTGACGGCACCCGTTCACTAACATGACGGTAGGAGGTAGTCGTTACTTTAAAATCAACGTCAAAATTAATTACATGTCTGGTTTAAGCTGTAGGTAAGTTTAGTCAGGAAGTCTGAGAGCAGTTTTGTATAGTATTTACTTTTACGTGTACTGTTTTCTGCGTTACCAATATGGATGATGTTGAAAAGGTGAGTTTACGGTAGGAAGAGTAGGTAGGTGGTAAATAATGTCATGGATATATGAAATGATGGGTGGAGGAAGAGTGCTGATTAAATGAAAGCTCATTGTTTCTATTTTCCGTATTTAACAATAATATCTACAAACCGTTTTAAAAATAGTTCAAAAATATTAAATGCATATTTAAAATCTTCACATAAATTACCATGTCACGCTAATTTAAATCTCTAATCTGCCCGACCATTATAGAACATCCGAGAACCCTTAATGAACGTGGCAGTCGCCACGGGCTCAAGCTTGTCAAGTAATTGCATTACTCGCCTTCTAACTAGCGTATTTGCTGGACATGCTTCAACTGAAACACGTTTACGTGAATTAATGTTGAAGTGGGTATCGAGAATATTCCAGTCAGAGTTCTTTGATGAACTATGCTTTGACCGGTTCTTCGAAATCTGGATGTTTTGTACAGTCACGAGCATCAATATAGGTATTACTATGGACAGCTCGGCAATAATATCTGATTTCATCATTTATCCATTAATATCTGTCGACAAGATGACGGCTAATATATGTGACCATTTGTGAAAGCACCTACCTATATAGAATATAATAGAATTTTCTTTATTCGAGGATTCTTTTTAGGTACAAGGATCACTAAACCTATCTGACCTGTATCGGCTTTAAAAAGATGTGTCATCTCGGGATCTTGGAATGCAATAATAACGAACATGTCTTGCGTTATAAATATCTGCCTACTCTAGTAAGTTATGAAATCAGATATTATTGGCGAGCTGTCTATTGTAATATATATTTATAATGTAAGGAATATTTTTATTATATATGACACGAGCGACGGGGTATCTACTCTGTGCCGTGTCTGACTAGTCTCCGATGTAATTCTTCGTTGATGGTAGACATAGGTAGTTGGTTTTCAATCACACATAATTTTTAACTCAAACTCAAAGCATTTATTCCAATTATAACATTTACACTTTTGAGTTATCACTTTGTCACTTAATAAGGAGTCATTGAGTTTAAGTTAGTTGGTGAAGCTAGTCGCCCATTCCAAAACGAAGTAGGTACTGATGGAGAAGAACGGGCAAGAAACTCCATAGACACTCTTTTAAATCAAAACATTATGTTACAGAGGTTGAACACGCGCCATTGTGTGTGTTCCCTTTCTCTGAAAAGTCAGCGGCCGTACCACGCATTCCAATACAAATCTTATTACTTAGTTAGTTTAATAAAACTTATAAATAATCCTAAAATGATTATCAGTTAATTATTTTATAATTAAACAATGCTAATATTCATAAATACAAAGGCTATTCAGAATTAAAGTTAAATTAAAACCTTCATTACTTTTTACACCTTCCTTATTACTACTTTTGACAACACTTCTGTGATTCAAGGAATTTAATCAAACAACAGATATTCATTAGTAAATTGCAGTGTAAAATAATCTTATTACTTTATAGTTGGTTTTCTATTATTGAAACATATTTAGTTCTCGTCTTAATTTATTACATTCAGTTATTGATCATAATATTCGCAAATCGCGCCATCTTCGGGAAATTATGTAGCGCATTGTCATAAACAAATTTACTGTCAAATGACCACTTGTCCACTAAAAACCCAAAAATCATTAATTAAATGTTCCTTTTTAATTCCAACTATAGTTTTAGCTCCAATATCGAAATTAATTTAATAATTTCATTTTCAGTCCAACCCATAGGATATTGGCTGAGTTCACAACATTGGCAATAGATGGCGTCTGATCTCAAAGGAACTGATTCAAAGCACAGGTGCACACGAATGCTTGTTGGTAACAGTATAGCACTTTATGGTGAATAACAATTATAACAAATAGTTACGTATAAGATTATGTTATAATCTTTACAGGTTCACGCCTTCGCGGTGACATATATTATATAATAGATATTTGCACACCTGTTAAAGATAGGATATGGTTTAAAGAACTTTTGCTGTTTGTGTTTTTGTTCACCTCATGAACCCGTATTAAAGCAAAAAAATGATTTGATTTGATTTATACTCGTGACTGTACTAACCAAAAACGTGAAACAAAAAAAAAACATTTTAATTGCAGGTACATACATTTTATGATATGAACGCTTACCAGACGTGCTGTATAATTTAATTACCCAACGATGTTACTTTTATGCCATAATTTTATTTCAGTATACCGACCGTCTACCGTAAGCCGTCAATAAGGCTTGCTTGCAATTATTCATAGTACCTAACTTAATTTCATATTAGTTAAGAGCGCTGCGAATGAGTAGTGTATCACTGATGCGACAAAGTTGTAGATGTGACCACTAACCTGTCTGCACAGCGTGACAATTACCCAGAAATTATGGACCTTAAGGACAGCCTTATGAATCTCACTCTTTATTTAATTTTTTATAATTAAAAAAAGTTTTATATCAATTTTTTCAGAATTCAAATTCAGATCAAAATGATTCCAATAATTACAATACAAACAAAGAGCACTCCTTCATGAGCTCGAACAGAAAAACATCAATTTTAACATGAAAATCGACTTCTGATTCAATATAAATATTATTTTACCTCTAGCTATTGACTTTCAACGCCTGGCGCACTTGATAATTACGCCAATTAACTCGATTTAATACTCTGGAGAGGGGATTTGATACTCCATAATTTCGTTTAAAATGTTTTATTTTCAATGAGCAAATATTGTATTTTACTCGTACATGGAGCGACTGCCTATGACCTCCACAACCCAGTAACTGGGTAATACGATTCCCCTTGGTAAGAGTAGTTGTCAGACTTTCGGGCTTGTGACGACCCGTAACGACTGTCAAAGATCCACGAATGGCAGCCGGGACCAACGCCTTAACGTGCTTTCCGAGGCTCGGAGGAGTCTCTATATGTAAAGGTACCGCGTACACGGGTACCCGTCCACGAACCAATTCCGGCAACCGTAGCTTAACCTGATGGATCGATCCGTGCGGCTGTAATTACTTAGCCAAGAGCTCTTCGGATATTGAAAATAGTTTGTTGATCAATAAAGCTCAAACCAGACCAGACCAGAGTAGACCACACACCGGGACCCTAAAGTGATCATGAAATACTTTATTATGTATTTTCTATAATATAACTTAGACTTTCCATTGATTTGTAAAATCCAAAGAATACAAAAGTCACTTTAGTAAAGCAACGGGCAAAGCTAGTAGTTTTATAAAAATCTCATAAACTTTACTATGTAAGACAAGGCACTGAATAACTCCTAATTATCAAAATTCCGAGTACATCAAATCCTCAAGTTCAGCCACTTAGCAATATTTTCGAAAACTTTCCAAGTTATAGCCGATCGTGGCCTCTCGGCGGATTAGCGAGCAATCTCCGAGCGACCGACGCTCCTACTAACTTTAATTAGCTGTCCGTGACATCTGTTTTCATAATTTGCAAGGCAAATATGGCCGACGTACCTATTTAGCATTGCCCCTGGTACATAAAGGAGCGTTCACATAGGTGTTGTTAAAATGAGTGATGTTTCTTTTGTCATCGATTTAGTGATCCACACCTTAATTGCGTAATACACGATCAATCACAATCTGAATCATTTTGAAACAGATTGCTAATTCATTGCTTCATAAGTTCGAAAAAAAAATATGCTCAACAATATAAATAACGCAATGAATGTTACTGAACTGCCAAAATGAGACAGATTAGTATAAATCATTTACGAAAATGTGTTACGTAATTAAATAGCCGATATTGTTTTATCTTTTGACTTCCAAGGTTTTGTGAAGTGAAAGTGTATATTATCAATTTTTCAATTCTTTTTTCGTCGATTAAGATATAATATCTAGTGAGCAATAAGTGAAGCTCGAAAATAAGATATTTGAACACGCTCGTAGATAAAATAAAAGTCCCATTTACCAATTTACAAGTTTCAGACAGACACATAACATAACATTACGCCTAATACCCCAAAGGGTGGAACAGAGATGTCCGAGTACACCCACAATAGGGATGATGCCTGGGTAAAAAAAAATAAAAAAAAATTAGTCCGTCAGTCAGATAATAAAAAAATATTAGACACGTATTTTTTGCTTTATCATATTAATAAAAAATTACTTAGATAAAACGCATTTTAGGTTGGGGAGTGGGGTCGCTACATCACTAGTATGTATACAATCTACATGCTTGTGACGTCATGGCACATTTTACCTCAATGTATCGCCGTAATCTTTAGATTACGTAAAAAAAGAAAAAATACGTGTCCAATATTTTTTTATAATCTCAAAGACGGACTTAATAACAATTTTTAGTCATCATCCCTATTCGCCAGTTATGTTTAAGTCTCATTTAATAGGCGGCGAGCCTACTGCCTATTACCACAAATCCAGAGATAGACACAGACACAGGAGAAAGATCACTGAAAAAATCTAAGAAGAGAGACAGAGAGAGTTTCATATAAGATAAAATATTATTGTTTGTTACTTTATAAGTATAATAAGTGCAAATTAAGTATCCGCAGTAATAAACCTTCTTTGTAATAATGTTTGTTCTGTTCCCGCAGACAAACCTTGAAAACGGTTTAAGTTTTTAATTTAAGATTTTTATAAATTTTGTTCATGATAAATAAATAATAATAATAAAACATTATTTCAGTTTGTTTTCAATACCTACTCGTTGCGAACCAGCATCAGCTTACGTTGATTATTCCGCCTCTCAAATATCTCCGAGTACTTCAAGTAATTAACTTAGTTGAAAGCGTTGCCAACATTGATCGTTAGCGGCTATTAGCTGAGTGGCCTCGATAGTTCGTCTTAAAACCCTTCGCTTTCCCCATTAGCTAGCCCAAATTGTTATTATAGTACAACTAGGGAATTGAAATTCGATTGGGCTTTATGTTCGTTTATTTACTCTTTGGTAGTTATAACCTAATGCTTTTGAACAAAGTGTTAGTACCTTATTGGTTTATTGAACTTAAATGATGGATAAATAAGGCATGGGTTAAGTTGCCATAGGGAATATAAATTGTCATAATAAGACTGTCTAAAGAGCAAAGTTTTTACTGAAAAAAATACTTAAATCACGTAAAAATTTTGTTACTGAAAACCGTGCGTCGCCTGGTCTGTAGGCCTGCCTTTATAGCTCATGTAGAGGCAAATATTCAAGTGGTACATTCAATTTATAAATGATGCTGTAATCCTAACTAATATTATAAATGCAAAAATGAGTTTGTATGTTACCTTGTTTGTTTCTTTGTTACGCTTTCACGCTAAAACGGCTGAACGGATTTGGATGAAATTTGGCACATGGGTAGACCATGACCTGGAGAAGGACATAGGGTGCTTTTCATTCTGGATCGCAGACGAAATTGCGGGTATTAGCTAGTTCGATATAAAACAATCATACCTATCATTATTTTGCCATACTCGTAATCCCAATTTATTTGTGGTCAGCGCAACATGTATTTTGTCTTCCATACTTCTATTAGTTGTAATCTTTCAAACAGACTATCCATCGTTTCTTTGGTCTTCCTCTACTCTTATAGCCATCCACATTCTACTCAAAACTTTCCTCACACCCTTTTTCTTCATTCCTCCGCATCACGTACCGTTACCATGACAACCGATTTTCACATAAATTTTTCAATATACCTACATACATACCATCAAAGAAATTCATATCTAACCAGTTTGTAAACAAAATCCCGTGAACACGATAACCACTTCAGTTACCGGCCCGGTTCTATAGCCGCCGAGCGCTGCAAGCAAGAATAGTCCTTACGGTGGTTATTTATGAGCTTCTTTGATGGTACATTTCAGCGTAGGGGTTCGTGGCTAAATTATAACAGTGGCACGGGTCGATCGAAGCTACGCTTGCCGCGGTTGGTTCGTGGATGCGTGACCATTCATTACATTCAGCATCCTAAAAACATTGGCCGACAAGCTGGACAGCAGCCCCTTTATTAGGCACTGGATGCGGAGGCACGTGCCAACATATGTGTTGAGCCACGTAGGTATTAGTTGTAGTTAGGTTAGTTTGTAAGTTTTAATAACATAGTTTCTAAGTCTTTGTTACTAATACTATATGGATTACATGTGTGATCCGCAATAAATGAAATTATATTATTTATTATTACATATCGAGACCTCTCCGAGGCCCAGAAAGCACGTTAAGCAGTTGGTCCCGGCTGTCATTCGTACATCTTTGACAGTCGTTACAGGTAGTCAGAAGCGAAAGTGTGACAACCAGTCCTACCAAGGGGTATCGTGTTGCTCAGTGACTGGGTTGTGGAGGTCAGATAAGCTGTCGCTCCATGTAAAATACTGGTATTCAGCTGCATCCGGTTAGACTGGAAGCTGACCCCAACTTACAAGTAATTGGGAAAAAGACTAGGCGGCAGATTGATTGACGTACATTTCAACATACCTACCTATCTTACACTTGTATTAAAGAATTCATGTCAAATCCTGAAAGAAAATATTTAGTTTTTCTATAAAATTAATAAGTACCTGATGTCTGCCACCCAATAAAAAGTCTTTTGATATTCCAAGCCTTAATATTCACAGAAATAAAAAATATACTTAGGCACTTACTTTTAAAAGTATTTTTTTATGTTGAGCACGTATTCCTTGTCATTTCATTTCGTACATTTTTATAGCAGGCGCTTCAGATGACAGCACGCGTCAAGAGAGTCAAATTTCAATATCTTGAGTGAACCTGATCACGCAAACAGATTTTTGTTTTCGTAAAATTCTTGGAAATATGGAATCATTCCACTTTGCGCCACCAAATGATTTTAGTAGTTAGAATTAATATTATTTCGTTTTCTATTTACGGGGACAAATTTACTCAGTTTGTGTTTTTGAACTTAGTATGAAAAGCATTAATGAACAAGTACCTAAAAACAAAACCTTGTATTATTTGTGATTTTGAAAGTTTACTTTAGTTATATGTATATTTACTAAGATTTTATTTTATTTTTAACAAATCGTGTAATTAATCTGTGATGCTAATTATGTGACAATCCGATTCCTTCCAGAAACGAATATAAAAAATGCGAAAGTGAGTTTGTTTATTTGTTTGTTACGCTTTCACGCTCAAACAGCTGAACGGATTTGGATGAAATTTGGCAAATGGGTAAACCGTGGTACACCAGTGGGGCGGCTTGGTGGGGCAAAGTGGAATGATTCGAAATAAGTACCTAATATTTAATGGTAGCTTTCATATAAGAATAAAAATAAATTTATTTCGCTTTCAAATGAATTGAATTCCTCACGCCCTCTCCCGCTCCGCCCAGAGCGGAAGAAGTTATTTGATAATTTCCCACCCTAAAATAAATAAAAAATAAGACCTCACACTAGGATTCCCCGTGCTGTGAGATTCAGGCTCCTTCGTTCCGTTAATATATGTAAAGTTCTAATAATACTATCTTGTGGTTTATCTGTTTAGTTAATGAATTCTATGTAGCAATTAAAAAGTATGATAATTGGTTTGAATTTTAAGTAATAATAATGAAATAGTTTATTGGTAAAACAAGTATTGGTATCAACAAAATTACTTGATTGGATCCTCCTTTTAGGCAGATAGTGCCTGTATTAGGAGAGTCCGCTCTTCTATAGCAAGACGTGTTACATAAAAAGCAAAACGCATAATTTTTGCCCGGGGCGGCAAAAGCCCCCTGCTCAGGAATGAACGTCGAAATATTTAGCACGGTGCCTTTTCTTTTGTCTAGAGCATCAGACGGGGATGGTAGAGCAAGCGAAGCGAGCTCAAAAACTCGAGCTAGAGAACTAGAAAAACTTACTCGTATTAAACATATTTTGGTATTGTTTTGGATTTGATTAAAAAGTGTTTCTGAGTTTTGAGGGGCCCAGGGCGGACCGCACCTGCCTCCCCCCGCTTAGTCCGCCAGTAACTGCTTCACCACATTATGATTAAGTAAAAAGCCGGTTTATTTTATAAAAATCTCACCTGTGAAGTGTGCTGACGTTCCATCTGAAGCTATTATTCCATCTAAGCCCCCATGTGCTTCATATGATATTTTTGAGAAATATATGGAAGAAGTATTATTAAAGACTTATAACAGTAATAAAACAGTTGTTGTCTGTGGAGATTTCAACATTAACATACTGGAAAAATCTGCTATAGTAAATAAATTTATAACTTTATTTAAATCATATAATTTGTACAATACATTCTTTGAGCCGACTAGAATAACTGCCACTAGTGCTACCTGTATTGACAATATTTTTACAAACTTAAGACCTAGCCATTTAATTATAAATGAGTTGGACTCTGATCACTGCGGCCAGTTAGTCACTTTCCCTCAGAAAACAGTCAGAGCTCAAAGAAAACATGTGAGTTTTGTGCCTGTAAATAAAAGTCGCTTAGGACAATTTAAAAATAGTTTAATGGAAAAACTACCGGGTTTGCCTTATCACAACGACCCGGATCGAGCTTATACTTCACTATTTAACCTCATCAATTGTGAGTTTAGGAAGGTTTTCACCTCAAAAACATTGCCTGTTTGTGACCGCATTATATTTAGTGATTGGGCAACACCAGGTATTTACAAAAGTAGGCAAAGGTTATTTGAACTGTATCATGAAAAATCATATAACCATGATGAAACTTTTAAAGAATTTGTTAAGAAATATTCTAAAACTTTTAAAAGAGCCTGTTCCTCAGCGAAAGCCATACACATTAAAAATAAAATAATGTATTCTGGAAATAAAATTAAAACAACCTGGAATATTATTAATTCAGAAACGGGAAGAACGACGGTACGGAATCGTGACTTCCATCTAAAAATCAATGATGTAGATATTAAGGCAGACGTGGAGGTGGCAACTGAGTTTGAAAATTTCTTCACTATTATTCCCATTTTAACAACCAAAACTCTGTCATCGTCGTCCCCCACTTCTGCTTACTCAATACTAAAAGAATGTGTACCAGAATGTGACAAACTTTTTGAATTTACAATTGCTTCTGCTAAAGACATTCTAGAATCTTTTAAAAATCTTGATGTAAAAAAAACTGCTGACCTTTGGGGATTATAATAATATAATAATAATAATATTTATTCCAAAATAATTACAAGGCATAAAAATTAGTACAGTTTTGCTTAAATGTAAATTATATTCCTAAGACTTACGTGCCTGAACTAGGTAATCCTGTGTTTCAGGCGAGAGGAGCTAAAATAAACTTATAAAATAAATAAACAACAGGTTGACAATAGATCACTAATTACATGTTGAAGAGCTTAACTCTTAGTTTCTAAATTTGATATACTTATACTTAACGTAGGTGAAATTTTTCACTTTAGCACAGTTAGTAAATTCTCTGTATCTTCGTAAGACATACTTTGGAGAGCATCCTTGAGAATTCTCTTACAATTTGTGTAATTCAGGGAATAAATGTTTGCTTTCGAGTTTAGTCTATTATAGAGAAGAGGACCGAGGTACAGGTAAAATTTGGAAACAAAAGCATGTTTTGTTGTATTTTGTGGACAAACTATATCTTTACGTCTTTTATTAGCATATGCAGTGCTATAGGGTAGAGCTCTGTGTTGTTTTAATACAATACCCATTATAAATAGCTGTCGAACTGTTAATACTTCACAAGATTTGTATAGGAGGTTAGTAGGAAAAAGGAAAGGGCGGAAAGTAGACACTTTGAGAATCGCCCTTTGAGCTCTCTCGATGGTTAGTAACATTGTTTTACCCGCTCCACCCCATGTGGTAATACAGTAGGTTAATATTGATTGACATAGAGCGAAGTAAACTTGTCTAACTAGTTTTGGGTCAGCAATATAGCGTAACTTTTTAAAAACAAATATCAGCTTCCGAATTCTACTATTTAAAGCTTGTATATGTTGTTTGAACGAAAGTGTTTCATCTATTATAACACCAAGATATTTTGTTGTATTTGTCATTTTAATATTGGGACAAACACATTGGTTATCTATAGGAATTGTGCAATAATGAGCATACAATGTCGAGGTAGTGCTTGTTGATATTTGCTTGCGCATCGAAAACTTAACGTAATTTGTCTTATTTGCATTTAGTGTTAGTGAATTGAGTTGAAGCCATTTATTAACAATATTGAACCCCTGTTGCGCAAGTTTGTAGACATTTTTTTCTGAATCAGCTGAAAATAGAAGGGCAGTGTCGTCAGCATAAGAAACAATTTCGCCGTGATCTAGATTTAGGTTACAAAGATCGTTTATGTAGATCAAAAATAATGTAGGCCCTAAAATACTTCCTTGGGGAACTCCGAAGGACGTGTTTTTTTCAGTATCGCTGAGAACATTACCAATCCTTACACATTGGGTACGGTATTCTAGATAGCTCTTAAATAGTTTCAGCTGGGTGCCTCTGATACCTATGGCTTCAAGCTTGTGCAACAGAATAGGAATAGAAACCGTATCAAAAGCTTTGGCGAGGTCTAGAAAGATTCCTACTGTGTGGTTACCATTATCAAGTTCTTGTGCTAGATAATCAGTCAGGTGGTGCACGGCATCGTCTGTTGACATTTTAGGCCTAAATCCAAACTGCTTATCAGTACATACCATGTCTTCAATAATTGATGTTATTTCACCCTTTTTATCAATTATTTTTAACTCTTGTATTGCATCTGGTGTATTTCCTGATCTGATGAAACTTAGCAAAGTGATTCCACTGTTCAAGTCTGGCAGCACAACTGATCCTACGAATTTTCGGCCTATTTCGATATTACCTACAATAGACAAAATTTTTGAGAAATAAATTTTGAAACAAATGTTAAAACATTTCAATGCACATAATTTACTACATCTGAAACAGTTTGGTTTTACAAAGGGTCGTTCAACTACAGACGCGGGCGTGGAATTACTGAAGAGCATATTCGAGGCCTGGGAGGAGTCGCAAGATGCTCTTGGCATTTTCTGCGACTTGTCCAAGGCCTTCGATTGCGTACATCATGATACACTCATCAGGAAACTGTACCACTATGGTGTGAGAGACAAGGCTCTCGACCTTCTGACTTCTTACCTGAACAACAGAATTCAGAGGGTCGATGTAAATGGCAAGAGATCTGCAGGATCTACGGTCACCATGGGCGTTCCGCAGGGTTCAATTCTAGGTCCTTTCTTATTTTTGATTTATATAAATGACTTACATTACCACATAAGGGATAATCACAAGATCGTATTATTCGCAGATGACACTTCCCTTATTTTTAAAATCAAACGTCAGTTAGTCAACTTCGAACAAGTTAACGATGCACTCTCTAAAGTTGTGCAATGGTTTAATGTAAATAATCTCCTCCTTAACGAAAAAAAGACTAAACTCATTAAATTTTCAACGCCAAATGTCAGGCAGCTAACTACCAATGTTAAAGTAAATGGAATAGAGCTGGACCCTGTTAAGTCGACAGTTTTTCTTGGAATCACTATTGACGGTAAACTACAATGGGGCCCATACATAGAAAAATTGTCGGGAAGGCTAAGTTCGGCCGCCTATGCTGTTAAAAAAATTAGACAGATAACTGACGTCGATACAGCCAGAATTGTTTATTTTAGTTACTTTCATAGTCTTATGTCATATGGGATTCTTCTCTGGGGAACCTGTTCGGACTTTAACTCTATCTTTGTTCTACAGAAAAGGGCTGTTCGAGCCATTTACAACCTAGGTCCGAGAGATTCCCTTCGAGAAAAATTCAAAGAAGTAAATATTCTGACTGTAGCCTCACAATATATATTTGAAAACCTTTTGTATGTACACAAAAACATACCAAATTTTAAGAAAATGTCCGATATTCATAGTATAAATACCAGGAATAAACACACACCCACACAACCTTGCTGTACATCACACTCGTCTCCACAGAGTAGGCAACTCGTTCATGGGTCAATGTATACGCTTTTACAACAAACTTCCCATTGACATTCGAAACTTACCCATTAAACGATTTAAAAATTGTATTAAAACCAAACTTTGTAAAAAAGGGTACCCTTTTTTACAAAGTTTGGTTTTAATACAATTTTTGATTATTTAGAAGATAAAAAAGTTTGGGATTGAGCTGCTCGCTCTGCTAAACCTTGTGATAAAACCATAAAACTTGACATTATAATTATTTAGTAAAATCATCAAAATATACCAGTTTTATTTAAACATTCATATTATTGAATATTACATTCAAAATGACATGATTACTTTGTAAAGTATTATATTTTTTAATTACCTATTGTGAATGTGAGGACTAAGTGGATATTTTAATTTTTAATGATTTTTTTTTTGTTTTCTCTACTCAGTTTTTTTATTTCCTTTCTCAGATAGTTTTAATAATGGTCTGACGGTTTGAGTAGTTTATGCGGCCTACCCAAATGTCCTTTCTTTGGTATGTTCGTCGAGTTGAGCTCCACGATTACTGACAAATGCTTGCACTGACTAGACAGGTCCACTCCAATCTGTGTGGTTCTTTTCTCAAAAGACCATCTCAGACACTAATCTACATGGTCCTCATATGGCTTGACCAAGATTATGTCTGGACTTTAAAAGAGACTGTGACCTCTGAATTTGTTTCGGCCTTTCTTCTCAGAGTAGTCGGATAGGAAACGCAGAACTCATCTAGCAAATTTTAATTATATTTTTTTTTAATATGACGTGTAAAAGTGATTCCTATATCCTATTTACAGAATAAACAATTTCATTTCATTTCATATTGGCACTATTGACAGCTCAATTCACCTAAGTTCTCACGGAGATTTTTATCTTGTACGTCACGTACCTACATCAGTCAAGCGCCATTTTTAGCTTAATTTTATGGTAATAGTTCACGCAAACAGGGGACCTAAAATTTATTTTCAGGGATCAAACCACAAGAAAATGTAATTCAATATGTCTGTCATGAAATAATCATATTTTATGAATGATGGAATCGACTTTGCGACCCTTACTAGGAGGTCTCATTTAAAATTAATTTCGACTGTAGGTCTCCGTTACCTAGATAAATAAAATTCGTAAAAGTACTAATATTTAAAAAAATATGGATTTATTTCGTACTGCATTTTCAAGCTTTCATTTAAATATCGAAATCGAATTACGTTTACTAAAACACAAATGCTGAAACGTATGATCAATGACATAGTGTTCACTGTGTTTGAATTTATTCTACTGTGTGTGGCATTATGATCAATGACATAGTGTTCACTGTGTTTGAATTTATTCTACTGTGTGTGGCATTTGCGTCCAGTGATTACATTTCACACGTTCTACATAGCAATACATTTTCCAGAATTACCAATGTGTGTTATTTTTTAAACCTATAAAAATATAGTCTATAATATATGTATCTTAGAGTTAAATGTGAAACTATAAGTATTTTTAAGTTAAGGACAATTTACTTACAGTATTTTATGATACGGAAGGAATGTGAACTTTTGTGGAGATGTTAAAGATAAAGATAAAGATAAAGATCATTTATTCACATGTGTGACATGATACATAGAATGCACATAGGATGGAAAGGAGTTTAAAATTGCCGGTTCAACATGTTTTGCCATATTCGGCGTACAAAATAGTTCATAATAATATGTAAGTAATTGGAATTATAAATTGGGAAATAATTAAATTATAGTCAAAATTCAATCAATTCAAATACCTAATTACAATCAATACCAAAAATACAGTCAACAAATAATAATAATTAAAACAATAAAATGAAATAAAACTAATTAAATTATCTAAGTTTAAAATTTGTCACTCAAAAACTCTGTAACATTATAATATCCCTTGCATATTAGCAATTTTTTAAACTCTCTCTTGAATGCATTAATATTCATTTTCTTAACGGAATTAGGAATTTTATTGTATATCAATACCATGCATATTACACTTTTACTTAGAAATGCTGTTTTGGCGGAGAGTGATTGCACCCAAAGTCTGTACTTCTCACGTCTATTTCTACCTGTATTGTTAATCCGAAGGGGAAACAGATGAGGATTAGATTTTACAAACAGCGATATTTCTAATATGTAAAGTGACGGAAGTGTTAGAATTCTGTGCTGTACAAACATTGGTTTGCAACTGTCAGTAGTTTGCAACCCAAACATAGCCCGTATGCAACGCTTTTGTGCTTTGAACGCAGTGTCCTTCTGAGTTGAATTGCCCCAGAATATAATTCCAAATCTTAACACTGATTCAGTAAGCCCGTAATACGCTGTAAGTAGAGTATCTGTGTTGACGGTCGGTGCCAACTTATAAAGAGCATATGATGACGTACTAATTTTTTTAAAAAGTTCGTCAATGTGTGTTTTCCAATTTAATTGCTTGTCAATGATTATTCCCAAAAATCGGGCTGTTTCAGTTTCTTTTATTATATTATCTTTGTATACTAAATTAAATTTTGTTGTACTAAGTAACTTTTCTCGTTGCCTAAAATGCATTATGTTTGTTTTAGTGAAATTAATTTTCAAATTATTATTATTAAGCCAGGTGATTATGGAATTCAATGAATCATTAGAGTCGGAATAGTAGTTGATCATATTTTTAGGTGCTATGGTTACAGTACTGTCGTCTGCAAACAATGACATGGGTTCCTTAGTTGCATTTGGTAGATCATTAATGTATAGTAGGAACAAAGAAGGGCCTAATACACTTCCCTGGGGAACACCATATGTGATGTAACGCTTATCAGAGGAGAAAATCTGTTCCCTTTTAGTTTTAATATTCAATTTTGATATTTGGGTTATTTGTTGGCGGTCTGATAAATATGATTTTATCAGTTCACGGACATTACCTCTTATACCATAAGCCTCAAGTTTATCCAGCAAAATATTGTGATCTACATAATCGAATGCTTGCGACATGTCACAATAGATAGAACAAACAGGTAAAGATTTGACAACTTGTGAAGAAACTATGTATAAGAAATCATAAACCGCCATATTGATGTTTTTATTTTTCCTGAAGCTTTTTTTGCCTTGTTAACTCAATCATGCGAAAATTAATGCATGGATTAGGATAATGCAAATTTACATTATTTTAAGACTGCCTGTCCACTGGAGCGGAGAAGAGAGGAGCGGAGTAGCGGTGTGCCAATATTAACCAATGGAATTGCATAAAACCTCCGCTCCGCTTCAGTGGACAGGGATTTGCGAACTAGTTTAAAAATTCATACAAAACCGGGAAGCGGAGCGGGGAAACCGAGCATAGAAGCGGAGAGGGGAAGCGGAGCGGGGAAACGGAGTGGAAAAGTGGAGCGAGGAACCGGAGCGGCGAATTATTACTCGTCGCGTGAACTCGGTCTAGCCCCGCACAGTCCGCAACAAAGCTCCGCTACCTCGCTCCGCACAGTCCGTAACTCCACTCCGCTACCTCGCTCCGCATCAATGGACAGACACAGTCCGCATCTCCGCTCCACCCCGCTGCAATTCTCCTCTCCACTGCCTCGCTCCGCTTCAATGGACAGGCAGCCTAAGAGGTCGATACTTTTCATGCCGACGGTGCACACCACTATTTTAGGCGTTTTGACGATATAGTATCTGGTATAATTATTCGGGTTGAGATGACTCATGTCCTGGATTAATATTATTATTATCAGCCATTTGTGTCCCGCTGCAAGGCAAAGGCTTCCCATTCCTCCTTTCACTTATACCTGTCTACTGCTATTTCTGGCCATTGCCCTGGATTGACACAGAAAATATAACATAGTTTTAATTGGTTTTAATCCTCACTACATACATTCTTCTTCTTCCTTTTTTTTCGTGTGGTTAATCTACATTCATTTAAATAAATAAAAGCTTCCACTGATATTTGTAATTCATTTGAAACTCACTACAACCCGTTACACGTATTCCAGCCACACGTATTTACCATCTAAATCACACTAACGCAGCGCATTCACGATAAAATGACGTAAAACCATTAGTAAGCCATTGCAATGTAACTCTTACGTAATTGTAATAAAGTTAAATTAGAATAATTGCCGTGAGTTTTACAAAACTCGGCAATCATTCTAATTTATACCTTTCCCCACTGAGATCTACTTAGCGTTTTCCCAACTATGTTGGGGTCGGCTTCCAGTCTAACCGGATGCAGCGGAATACCCCTTGGTAAGACTGGTTACCAGAGTTTCGGGCTTCTGACGACCCGTAACGACTGTCAAAAATCCTCGAGTGAATGACAGCCGGGATCAACGTCTTAACGTGCTTTTCGAGGCACAGAGGAGTCTCGGTATGTAAAGATGGTCACCTATCCACGGACCAACCCTGGCAAGTAACCCGTGCGGCTGTTATTACTTAGCTAAGAGCTCCTTACCTCACTGAGATAAGAGTTGTAATGCTATGACTTAGGGACTTAAGGCTTGTGCAGACCAACGCGACTTGTCGCGCGACTCGACACCGGTTATTGTTATACTGTGAAGTTTTCTTAGAAATTGTATTGTTCGTGTCGCGTCGCGCGACAAGTCGCGCTGGTCTGCACAAGCCTTTACTCGTTAGGGAGTACAACCGGGATATTACTATTCACGCACTTACTTACTTACTCACGCACTCGACAACCGCGACCACGACCAGTGTTCGCAGCGACTAGGTAAACTATAGAAACCGATAGGAAACGCGCACTTGGTCGCAACGGCCAACTACCCAACCATGTGCGCAACATTCCTTATTTGTCCGACCACTGGTCGTGGTCGCCTAGTGCGCGAGATCCCTTACTAATGGTGTTACGTCGATCGTGAATGTCTTAAGAATAAAGCCCTATGTTGATAATACTTACAACGCCTGGGGCCTATACGTTGTCTTGTATAAATAACATTGTATTTACCGTGTTCGGTTAGTTTATCAATATGCGAGCCGTCCGTGTAATAAAATTAGGTAACCTCCTGAGAAAGTGGGTTTCAATTTCAGCTGGCAACACACTAAAACAAGTTAGAGAGCTATGTAATATTATATGTTATAGCTTCGTTATTGGCTAGAATTTTAGTATGAATTTTCATCGTATTTTTTGCTACGGTTATTTGATATTTGCTACAAAGAAAAGATAATTTTCGTTGCAAAATTTGGATTAAAATACCAATTGTAGTATCAGAAGACGAATTCTTTGAATATTCGATACTTAATCTTTTTTTTATTTTTTTTTCCTTTTTTATTTTTTTTATAAACTTTAGTGGTATGTAGGTACTTAAGCAAGATTTAAGAAAAACCGCATTCAAAAATCGGGTCACCGCTTTAAGAGCAACGGTGCCACAGACAGACGCACAGACAAACACATAACAGCCCTCTTTTTGCGTCGGGGGTTAAAAACCAGAAGCAGTATGTTGGTATGCACTGTATGTATTGAGTTCCGTAACACATACATTTATCTCATCAAGGCGTGTATTTCACCGACTGAACGCGATCAACACATCTAAACCGCATTGAGCTGTCAGTGTCATTATTTTTCTGGAATATTGACACTGACAGCTCTTGAATTGTCATTTTATCCGATAGTCAGTCTCCACAGGCTCCCTGATTATTTCAAAGTGTTATTTATATTATAACACATTACTAGTACAGGAAGCTTTTGGGTATTATTCCGAGAATTTCTTAGTAACTAGTGGTGCGAATTGTCTATGAAAACTGAATGAGAACCTCCTTCTAGATAGAGGGGAACACTCCCGTCTCCCTGAGAGAGTTGTAACACGAGACTGTGTTTAACTTAAATAAGTTATGCAAGAAGTCAATGGTAAGTTTATAAAGTTATTGCTGTTTATTTCGTAGAGTGTAAAGAACTTAGTGAAAATATAATAATCTAGCTTAGAGATCGACTAATTCGGTTAATGCCATTGTGTCTTTTTAAATTCAATAATATATTCTACATACCCACATACAAAGTGCTAAAAGTATATGTTAAAAGGCACACAGAAATCCGCTCTTAAACCTTCTTGACTAAACTTTGAGTCCAATATTACTCAATGTTGAACACAGGCCAAAAGTTTAGGCAGTAACCTCGAGGCCACGAGCTACGCGGTCAAGCGTTTTGCGACAGCGACTACGGAGAAAACAAATGAAAGAAGTTGTTTAGAGCATGCTACGAGTGACCGCGACGTGAACTGTAGAGCAACGGATGGAAACAAGTGACACACGCGCGTGTCGCTTGACGCAAGACACGCCGCAAGTCGCATCGCTCGAGAATGTGAACGGTACCCAAGGAGACTAAGGCTATGGTCTTCTGTATACGCTGTCGGCCGCTTACAGCGTCACACTATGCTTACTATAGAAATGTACTGTTGTGGTCTCCTACACACGTCGATGTCAACTTCTTGACGTCGTACGCGGCATTCAAACGCTTTGCATCGCGTCTCTAGTTATTTCGAACCATTGCAGCATCAGGTCGTGTCAACTGCCACACGACCACTCGCGAACAACGACTGAAGCGTCGTCGTCCATTGCGGACGTATTGACCGCCGTCGCTATGCGTAGCGTTCAGACGTCTGTCGATCGAACGTTGACGCTAAAGTCAGACGGATAGGAGACCGAAGCCTTTAAGGCTTCAAATTTATGGCTCTATCGTTTTAACAATGTTTTTAATAGCTTGCTTTAATCAGTTTGCCGTCAACTCTCATGATAACTGATATAATTGGATAATGATTATTCAATCACAACTACCAACATGAAATTACCTCTATCAGAAACTTGTTAAGCTTTCAGTGACTGGGGAATTCCATGTGACCTACTAGCCTCCCTCTCAGTTTCATCGACCTTCATCGTCGTTGGAAGTATTTCTCACCAACTTTTTCCCGTACCTAATTCGTTTCTTGGGTCAAGTTACATCTTTCCCATCTATCTGACATGACCTTGTCTCCTCATTAGCATTTAGCATTAGTAATACCGCAATTTGTAGCTCCGACCCACGACCTCGCTTGAAGAGCTCATGAATAAGGACTTCGAACACGATCGTAATTAGTCGGGTATCTTCGGAAACGAGCCTTAAGTAACTTTGGAGTGTTGTAATTTTAACAAATTGTGCCTTATTTACCTTGTGACTAATAGCCACGAAACTGCGAGATTGGTTTATCTGCGAGGTTATAAACCTGTTTCACTGTTTTTGGACAGGCGGTATTTACAAAATAACTTCAAAAATTAAAATGAATCGTATGAAATTATTTACTCGATTAGTTAACCGGGACTATTATGGAGGTGCAAAACCGACCATAAGTTTTATTTGCCATGAACAGTAAGGGTGCTCTTGATAAACCGAGATTAGGCATAATATCTCTGTCAGTAAAGGGGTTAGATTCTCCCAGCATTTAGCTACTTTGTATGGATCTTTACCCGTATAAGTATCTTGTTATTTATTCAGAAAAGGCTGGTCAGCTACATAGTTCACCTTTCCCATCATACTCATAATCATCTACCTAGCCTTTTCTGAACTATATTTAGGTCGGCCTGCAGTCTAACCGGATGCAGCTGAATACCAGTATTTTAAATGGAGCGACTATCTGTCTGACCTCCACAACCCAGTCACTGGGTAACAAGATACCCCAGGCAAGACTGGTAGTCAGATTTTCGGGCTTCTGACTGCCTATAACGACTGTCTAAGATCTACGAATGACAGTCGGGATCAACGGCTTAACGTACTTTCCGAGGCACGGTATGTAATGGATGGTCACCTATCCAGGAATCGACCGTGGCAAATATTGCTTAACGTCTGAAATCGTCCCGTGCGGCTGTTATTACTCGTATTAAACTACTTTATCATCATACTAAGGTTCTTAACAAATAAGCTCTCATACGTCTTCAAAATTAAGGAGGAGCTCGTGGCTAAGTAACAACTGCCGCACGCTTGCCGGGGTTGGTCTGTGGATGGGTGACCATCTTTACATACTGAGTCTCCTCTGTGCCTCGAAAGGCATGTTAAGCCGTTGGTCCTTCGTGGATCTTTGACAGTCTTTATGGGTCGTTATAAGCCCGAAAGTCTGACAACCAGTCTGACCAAGGGGTATCGTTTTACCCAGTTGAGTGGTGGAAGTCAGATACTCCACGTACAATTTCAATTCAGCTGCTTCCGGTTACACTGGAAGCAGACCCTAATATAGTTGGGAAAAGGCTAGGCAGATTGATTGAGGTCGTCAAAATTAAGCACCGTATTTCAATGTTGTACATACATTTACGAACCTCTCCATTCCTCAAACCGAAACACGTTTAGTTTAAATTATTATCTCAGTCTTGTAATGTAAGCACTAATAACTTGTATCCTAAGTAAGTACCTTACACGTTGAATGCAATAGTTAAGCGCAAGTGCTGGCAGATTGTGGGAGACTTTGCTTTAATCACGAAATTATGGCGAGAACTGAGTTCGGTATATTCATCAACATTTAAACATTTAAGGGTGCTACAAGCTTCAAGTTTGTGTTTATGATTACTTTTCACCAAATTGTGGTTATTTTATGTACCCGGGCGTGAATAGGTATAACACATTGAGCTTTACAGTGCTGCAAGAATTTTTGACCCTTGAATGAAATTAACATCAATAACATAACATCATCACGCTTTTTATTTCTCGAAGGGTTAGGCAGAGGTGCCTACAGTACACCCACATTTCGCTAGTTATGTTTAAGTCCCATGTAATAGGGGGCAAGCCATCAAACCGGCAAAAATCAAAACCGGGCTGCTACTCGCACTGAGAAATTCTAGATGAAAAAATCCAATAACACTTTGTTCTGGGAATTGAAAGACCTCATGCACAGCAGTAGTGCTAGCGACCACTAGATTAACAAAGCAATTAAATTAACAGGTATTGAAAAACAAGATGGCGGCGTTAGTTCTGATTTTGGCCACGCGCCAGAAGATCTTTATTTATTTATATATACTTTATTGTACACCAGAAAATACATAGTTAATCATAAATTTAACACTACAAAACATACAATGGGCGGCCTTATCGCTTTCTGCGATCTCTTCCAGGCAACCTTGGAATGGACAGTGATTGCGTGGACATAAAAAAGGGGTAGACATTGGTGCAAAATAATAATTATAAAGATACAATATATTATAATAGATACATAGATAGATATATATATATATGCTATATAATAGATACATAATAAATATATAAGAATATTTATATAAGCAACAAAAATAAATAACGACTACAGATTATTACAGCTACAAGACCAAGATCAGAACAACAAGTAATGTTCCTTCACGAGTCTCTTAAATACTGGTAACGATTGCGCGCGTTTTATTTGAACTGGCAATGCATTCCACAAACGAGCAGCCTGGACAGAAAAGGATTTGTCGAAGAAAGTTGTGGAATGCATTGGCATTTTAAGCTTCAGGTCAGCTTCAGCTTTCAGCTTTATCTTTGTACATCTATTATTATAGAAAACAACTGTCACACATATAATACAACAAACAATGCCGATTTTTTGCTTAACCCTCTCTACCACTGAGGTGCCATTCTTGTTCACCTAACGCTTAGGAGTAGTCTGACAGACTTGTAGTTTACATTCGACGTGCGATATTTTACGCCGAGTACCAACCTACCGTATGTATACTTTCATGCTTCTTGTTGTGTTTAATTTACAAGTACCTAACAACTTTGCAAATTGCAAAGGAAAAATGGTTGACAACATTACGTCGCCTACACTGAAATTTATGAAAGCAGAATAAAAACACACGTCCTTAGGTATTTTTTTTTCATAATAAATTTACACAAAAAGCCAAGCTCTGGAACGAATATCATGTATTAAAAAAATAATAGGTATTCTCCTTTATACAACAAGGAAAAAGGAAAAACAAAACTGAATAAAAAATACAACTGACGTGAATAAATCTGGTTGGGGTAGAACTGAAGAGCTTGAGGTGGAACGAAATGTAGACACATGTTCAAGACGGTACTCCACAATGATACAATAACATTCGACGATGTTACTTGAACGAATATCCCAAAAATTTGAATATCTTACGCTTGCTACAGATATTACATAATAAAAATGGTGCCAAGAATGCTTTCCCTTGTTCTGTTTTTCATAATCAGATTAAAATAATGTGAAACTTCCTTTGGTTTGGATTACAATACGCAATATTAAACTGAACTTTCGCCACCATCACTCAAATAGTTAAAAACTTTTCGCGAGCAAAGCAAAAGAGAACTCAGTTCCGTAACAATAAGGGGTAGGGTTACTTTACCTTGAGCTGCTCAAAGATAAATATTCGTGGGTGGAAGCGACTTATTAGTAGCATAGCCGTTATAAACGAGGCACATTTAGGGGGAAGTTGGGGTTGTTCACACAGGTCACGTCTCCCCTGACCCGCGTCGATCGATATCTACTGAATAAATAACTTAACTTATGTTTGTTTGTTTGTTTGTTTGTAACCTTGTGTTCCGCCCTCTAAAAGGCAGCGAATTGAATTTCCTTGAACAATCTATTTTTTATGATATTTTGCTACAATTCTATTGTGTTTGCTCCTGCGAGTTTATTTACTTTGGGATTACGTATGTATGAACTGTAAAATGTGGTTGTTCTGAAATGGCTGTTAAAAAAAAATACTAAGGGATATTTCACTTTTTAGTGCTTTTTGTTTAAAAAAAAGTTTTTTATTTTTCTCTTTTCAGTTGTAAAAGTTGACCAAGGTTTTGAGATGTTTCCCTTTGACACCACCACACCCGTAGCTCGTATCAATAAGCCAGACCTTCACACTAACTTATAATATATCTTGAAAATTACTGAATATGATGATATTCCATATCTTGAAAACTACTGAACCGATTTTGATAAAACTTGCACTGTTCCCTTAGTTGGAGAAAAGGTAATAAAAAATGGTCACAATCCGTTTAATAGTTTTGGAGAAATGCTCGGACAAACATACACCTATAAAATTTTGTATATTTGTTCGGAAGCCCTAATATATTTATCAAATGTGAATAAAAAAAATTAAGTCGGTAAAGAAATAGGTTCGTTTTCGAGTAAAAACGAAGATGAAGTGTTTTGACTTGGTGACTTTGATTTCTTAATTACTATACCATTTTTGACAAAAACAGAAAACGCTCAGCGAATTGAAATATTACTAAACATGAATCTATCTAATCTCAGAGTAATGTTATTACTCTGAGATCTAACTCAAATCTCACATTGATAGAAAAAGACCTAGACGTTTTATGACGTACAAGTGACATTCAATCCAAGGGTGGTAAAGCAATAACGAGGTTGACTATACCTGTTTAAAATAATTAGAATCAATTATTTTTTTTTGTAAATTTCGATGGTTCGTGCCCGGTTAATGGCAATAGGCTCGCCCCCATTACATGGGACTTAAACATAACTGGTGAAATGTGGGTGTAATATAGGTAGCCACACCTCTGTTTAATCCTTCGTAGATTACAGGCCTGATTTTATGTTATGTTTTGACGTTATTATTATTTTCGTGTGGTTAGTGACTAACCTGGTGTCAGAGTTTTAAAGCCGCCCACGGGCCTCTGACTTGGCTTCACGTGCCGTCGAACAATACCTCTCAAGCATTCCAGTTCCCTCACGATGTTTTCCTTCACCGTTTTAAAAGCAAGCTCAAGATAATTACGTCCAAAAGTGCCTTTTATGTGCCTATTGACTAACCTGGTGTCAGAGTTTTAAAGCCACTCATGGGCCTCTGACTTGGCTTCACATTCCATCGAGAAATATCTCACAGGCATCCCGGTTTCCTCACGATGTGTTCCTTCACCGTTTTAGAAGCAAATGATGATTACCTTCAAAAGTGCCATTTATGTGCCAATTTGGAATAAATTATTTGATTAACTGGCTGAGTGCGAACAGTTTTAAGGCAGTTTTATTTATTGTATATTAGCACCATATAGCTATATTCATGTATTTAGTTATTATTTAATCGTGTTTTTGTATTTTGGGCTATGTCTTTTGTGTGCACCAAATAAACGATATATCTATCTATCTATCTATCAATTGCATGCAGCTGAGATGAGAATGCTAAGAAGGATACACGAATGAAATGAGTACATAAGAGGAAGTCTGAAAGAGGAACCAGTGACTGAAAAGTTGTGCGGAAATCGGTTGTCATGGTATGGGGCTTTGATGCCGAGGAATGAGGAAAATGTCGTGAGGAAAGTTTTGAGTAGAAATGTCAATGGCTATATGGGAGTAGGAGAAGACCAAAGAAACGTTGGATGGACTGTGTGGAAGATGATATGGATAGAAAGGGAGTGACTTACTATTTATTTATTTATTTAGGATCTCCAACAAAAGATGTACCTACACAATACATGACACATAATTAAAGGGCAATATCGGGTATTAAGAAAGTGTACTCCTTCAATTATAGGAGACCAAAGCATGCACAATAAAGTTAAAAACCAAGCTAACAAAATTAAAACATGAAAAATGGTAGGAAAGTAAAAATAAATTTATAAAAAAATTAAGACAATATAATATTTAGAGATACCTAAATTAAATTAAATCTAATAAACATTTTTTTTTGTGTTTAGTTTGCGCATTTAGTTTAGTTTAGTAAGCAGCGATAGCCTAGTGTTGTGACCGTCAGACTGCCAAGTCATAGGTCTCGAGTTCGAACCCAAAGCACGCACCTCTGACTTTTCGGATTCATGTGCGTATTGTATACGTATAATTATCACTTGCTTAAAAGACGGTGAAGGAAAACATCGTGAGGAAACCGGCATGCCTGAGAGATATTTCTCGACGGCATGTGAAGCCAAGTCAGAGGCCTATGGGCGGCTTTAAAACTCTGACACCAGGTTAGTCACTAACCACACGAAAAGAAGAAGATTTAGTTTAGTGACCATAATGACTACGAATAGAGAATGTATGTAAGAAAAAGATATGTTGCAAATAACTTGGAATTAGGTTAGGAGAATATTGATGAAGGACGACTAAAATAAATAATGTTTCATCTTTATCCGTGACCTGAGTCCTGATCCCCATATAAAATCAAGTTGATATTAAATGTTACCTGCACAGGTGCCCTTTCCCTTTTAAAGGCCACAGGTCAAAGGTTCGGCAACTGAGATTTGAATAGAACTTCCAAGTTTATAGGAACTTGCTCCTTTTGGCAAGTAATGAAACAACAAAGCTTTATGAAAACCGAGTCAGTCGCGTGAACTATGACCATTATCTTCTCCTACCCCTCAGATCTACCCTTTGGTATTATATATTAGGTTTTATGTAACACCTTTCGTTACCTCAAAACAGAGTAGATAGGTATTCTGGACGCTTTCAACGCGCACATTGTTCTCACATACTAACTACTATAATAATATTATAAATGCGAAAGTGAGTTTGTTTTGTTTGTTACGCTTTCACGCTAAAACGGCTGAACGGATTTGGATGAAATTTGGCACAATGGTAGACCATGACCTGGGTTAGGACATAGGATACTTTTTATCCCGACATTTCTACTATCCCGATATCCGATATTATGCGGGTGAAACCTCGGGGCGAAGCTAGCATAATTATAACAAGTAATTTGTAACAATATCATTTGAAAAAAGAGTGTCCGTGGAGTTTCTTGCCCGTTCTTTTCCATAGGTACCTCCTAAGCTTTGGAATGGGCAACTTGCTTCATATTTCTGACTGACCGACTCCTTGACAATTCAAAAGTGCCTGTAAATGGTTTAATTGAAATAGATGCTTTGAGTTTAAGTTTGAGATTTTATTGGTATAATACATATTTTAGTATATAAGCCGTGTGACATGGAATAAAAGACGAACTTCCTAAAAAAAAGTAAAGTTATATTATGTACACCATTATACCCTTATTTACCTCTCAGGCTTTTAGACCTAGTGGCTTAAAGTTCATGCACACACGTCAGTCACGTCAAAGTCAAGTCGCCAATCAGTCGCGTCAACTTTGTGTGTGAACTGCTTTAGTTATTACTCTGAGGTGTGAACAGACAGTCAGTCAGTCATAGCAACGCCTTCTATATCCACGTTTTGTTCGTAGCAATACAAGTTTTGACTTGCTGGTGACGTGACGTTGACTGAGACGCGCCAGTAGTGACGTGACTGATGTGTGTAGCCAACGCCCTACAACTTCTATGTAAATATATTTTTAGACGTGTCTGATCAGCGATTTGACGTTGACGTGACTGATGTGCGTGTGTCGGATTAGGTGACATTATATTAAATTAATTATAGATTTAATTTATATTCTAAACTATTTCAGTATTTCTAGATGAACAATCAATTCCGAACGAAACCTGTGATCTGTGAATCGGTCTAAATATATACAAAAACTTATTTAATTTTACCTAAAATAAAATGATAACAAAATTATAAATTGTACTTAAAATATTTCCTTGATTTTATATGATATGTATGTATTTATTTAGTTGTGGGTGTGTATGTATTTAGTTGTTCTATATCAATAGTTTTTATTGTGACTTAAAAGACTATCAGAAACAAACAACGATCCTAGAAGAAAAGTAGGTCATCAAATATAAGTTATGATTTGTGGTTTTTCAATCAATGACAAGATGATGATGATGACAAGATGACGAGGTGATGTTAATTACTACCTAAAATGTAAAAATACAATAAGTTTAAATTGTATTTTTCAAGTAACAAGTAGTTTTAAACGATTTTCAGAACTTATCGTATTTTGAGTTTATGATAATAACTTATCTTATTTTAGTTTTCGATTATAAATGAATACATATTATACTGCTAAATAATCATATTAAGTTTTAAAATGGTTCCACTACTTAAGATTTGTTAATTATTACATAAATTAAGAAGTATTAAATAAGAGACTTACACTATGTATAAAAGTTTGATCGGATTGGCCCTTGGAAGGGTAAGTTTATTTTCTTTTCGTCCTTTCGTGCACCCCATAAGACTTGATTCTACTTTCGAGTTTATGATTAACTGTAATAACCTACCTTTTTATAGCTCCTGAACGCGCAAATTTAAGAGCAAACCCGAAAAAAGCACGTGTGTAAAACCATAAATAACAATAACCATATTTATGTGTCTCACGAAAGTAGAACATAAAACAACAAAAAACAACGTTGACACGCAACAGGCTATTATCGAAATGCGTATACTCGTAAGTAAGGCTTTTGTCTTTCTTAAGTATGTATTTTTGTCTTTCATTATACGGAAGAATCACCTGCGAAATGAAGTATGTACCATTTTTTTTATAAATCCTCAACTGGTAAATTCTTGGCCTTCATCTCACCCAATAATAAGTGATGATCAGGCCGAAGGTAGAAGAGACTTCTCTCGGAAACCTCAATAACAGAGCCTATAATTAAGGATACCTAAGCTAAGCAATAGTAACCCTGATTTTTTCCATATAAACAGGGTGTTAAACCCATGACGCACGACAGTGATTTAAGCTGCCCACTTGTTCTATTAAAACATCATACTAGGCCAGTTCAAGGTCAAAGTATCACCACTGAAGTACGTTCTACTGTACCTATATCTTGATAGAAGATCGAAGAAAGTACTAGTTTATCGTCGATTCAATATTGAGGTATAACTAACTTAAATACACAACTGCGTTCAGATACAGCAGCTATAATTTCAGTCAGTCATTTAATAAACACCTCTTTGTCATAGGAGTCACAGATAGTCCGCTGTGCAGGGCCTGCATGCAGGACGAAGAGACAGCAGCTCATGTGTTCCTACACCGCCCGGTGGTCGCCACTTACAGGGTAAAGTACTGCGGTAACCCAGGCCCCCTCCGTGAGATTACCAGTAACATCAAGGCGTTGCTGGCCTTCCTTGAAGAGCTGAGGTGGATCGAATAATCGATTTTACGTACCTGTACGCAGATTACGCGCATTGACGTGGAGTTGCGGAAACTAACCCGTATAACCTAACATAAATACACCTCTGTACGTCTTTCAGAGCACGTTCACCGCCTCGGGCGATGCGATTTGCGTCAAGAGAAGCGCGCGCGTCATCTGTTTCCATCCGCCACTGCGCAAGTCGCGTCGCAGTTACTCGTGGCACGCTCTAAACAACTTACTTCTTTCATTTGTTTTCTTCGCAGACACTGTAGCAAGACGCATGTCGCTTATGCGTGTGTAACCTTGGATCTAAGACAGTCCTTTTTTGTTATTTTTTTTTTGGCTGGGAAATTATCATATAACTTGTCCCGCTCTGGCCGGAGCGGGACGACGGTTCAGACTCTTACTGACTAAAACCCGCCCGTGTTCCGTCAGTTGCCTGTACGTTGCCAAGGGCCACGGTATCCCTTTCGGATTTTCCCGCGACCCCGGCAGGCATTGGTCCTAGCAGACCCCTTCAGTTGTGCTGACATCTCGTCGGCCCGGGCCTGGTCCTTATCGGACGGCGAGCTATCCAAACGAAGTGACCCCTCAGTATGTCAACTTTGTTTTTAGTTTAGATACGATACGATGTCGCCAGGCCAACAATAGATTGTACTGCCATTCATACCATTAACCTCTGTAATTATTCAGACGTGTAGGTGTCAAACATATTCAGCCAATCATGTTTGACTAACAACGTAGCTTCATTAAATATAGATTCCTACTTTATACGATGTTGAATGTAATTATTTAGATACCAAAGTTTGAAGGTGATAAAAATATAAAACATTTCCAAAAAAAAAACAACTGACTTCCAAAAAAAACACTACAATGTGAAAAATAACTTTAATTTCGGAAGTCGGTCAATTGGTTTAGAATTTTCGTTTTTTTGCCTCCGACTTCCGAAATTAAAGTTATTTTTCACTTTGTAGTGTTATTTTTTGGTAAAAAGCTTTTATTTTTCACTTTTTAGCTGTGGTACCTACCCCACACAAATTCGAATACCACTACCTGCTATGTAATTAACAGTGTCAGGAAGTTATCATCATATCATCCACATATATTAAGTGGAAAAAAAACGTATTATTGAAGCTAATTCAAAAACTATCAAAGCAAAGTTAATAAAATTTATATGGGACTAACTTGAGAGCATACACTTTCAGACAAAAAAATAATTTTCAAAATCAGTTCACAATTGGCGGAGAAATCATTATTATTATTCTTACTCTTATCGATTAACTTCTAACAAACGGAACGTTTAATTTTAGACTTTGTTTATTATAAGAAAGTTTTTCGCTTTCAATCCACTCAGTGTTATAATTGTGTGTCTTTTAGAGTTGTATTACTTTTCAAACGCTCAATACGAAGCCTAAAGCCCCATTTACACGGTGCTCTGTTTTTAGAACGTTCAAGAGCAATAATCGCATGCCATAAAGCACGTTCAATAATTGCCATTCAAGAATTGTATGCAAGTGTTCACACGCATGCGATTTCCATGAAATGGCCAAGTTTTGCTAAAATTGCATGCGACTTCTATTCGGCAATTATTGCATGCTAGTTTAGTCTCGCCTAAACACAGAGTTGCCCGTTCTTGTACAATTGATTCAAGTATTGCCCTACCAAATATTTCATTCTCCAAAAAAAAAAATATGCTTCTTTTGCTCATGTTTGAATGATAGAAAATTTTCATGCCAGAATTGAATGTGAGTTTTGTGTACGTGCAATTTTGTTGCTTCAATTTTATGGTATGCCACAGGCAATAAACTTGCACCTTGTAAATGGGTCTTAAATAATCGCAAAACAAAAACATAACTTTTAATTCTTCAGTCAAATGACATATATCTGTTTATTTTCTTAAAATGTTGTTTATCGCACTTTAGATCATGTATGTTTAACAAATAACAACTCAATAAAACGATTTAACCAGAACGCTCGACTTTCAGCCATCGATCCAACATCAGGCATGTCTGATAACTCTATTTGTATCACTTAGTTAGGCAAAAATCCAATTACTAACGAACACTGAACACAAAGGAGACACGGTAAGGCAGTCTGCTTGCGTGTGAGCAAATTGAATACTTCACTTACAAGAGCTCATTTACGTTCTCTTCAAACATTAATAGAATAACTGAATTGGAATAAACATATCTAGTTAGCTTTGAGGAAAGTTCGGCTTTGAAGGTGGCTGAGCGCGGGTTGTGAGGCGGCCGCGGTTTGCCCTCCATCGTATTCTTCACTGAAATTTGTTTAGAACTGGTCTAGAAACTTAGGTAATGAGAGCAGTTGAATGTTCACTCAAAAGAGATAACTAGTTTGGAAGTCATTTTCACGACTGTAAGACCCACTTCAATATCTCAAGAGTTTTATACAACAGACATTCCGCCAACACAGATTTAATGAGGCGAATATAAGAGTCGCGCCTCGAAGACGTTACAAAAAAATACACTTCTCTAATCGGCTCAGGCTGAAGAAAGCTTTTACAAAAAGATTTTTTTAAAGAGAATCCGAAGAACGAGGTCAGCCTTAAAGCAATTATTTCCAAGGAGGTTACAAACGGTACAAAATGATAGAATAACCAGGAAAATGTGGTAGAGTGGGCACTCACAATAAAAGGACAAAGTTTGAGAGTGTGTAGTAGGTGCCTAAATTGCCTATAAATTTTCTCGTCCTCTTTTGGGGTTTATATTATAAGGAAAAATATTTCTACGGTTTCGTAAAAACTTTTTATGGATCTTTTTATTTGGAAGTTAGATCCGGTTGCCCCTGCCAAGGAGACAGATTTATTTGAACTGTAAAATATTTCGTTTTAAAATATTGTCGGAGTTTTGGCTTGGTACAGATGAGAACAAAGGCGTATTTGTTGAAGTTCAATCTTTTGTTCTAAAATACGCGCATTTCCAATCTAAGTAAGTAGATAATTATAAAAGTAGTTATATCGTCTAGTGAGCCTTAGTAATCATTGAAAAGAAAATAATCAAAATATACTCTGAGTTACAAAATATACGAAGGTACTATCAAAGAAGTTCATATCTAACCACCGCGAAAGAACTATTCTTGCTTGCAGCTCTCGGCAGCTATAACACCGGGCCGGTAACAGATGAGGTCATCATGTTCACGGGATTTTGTTTTGAAACTGGTTAGATATGAACTTCTTTGATGGTACAGTACGACACAACTTAGATGTAGCATAAATTAAAAAAATTGCATTTATTCGTTTAAATTTTACGAATGTATTTGGTTATATGACTTCACGAGTTCTTGCGTTTGCGTAAAGATCATTTTCACCTGAAGCAAACTGTAAATATTGGTGATTTTGAAAGTGTACTCAGTTCAGATGGTGATTGGTTTTACGAATTTTGCCGATGTTACATCTAAGTTGTGCCATCATTGTTAGTGTTATCACAACTTCTGAACTTGTAAATTTTGCGATAGAAGTTCTGATTTAATTTAAAGTCTTGTTTCAACAGAGATCACAGTGTGTACTTAGCGAATGTTGAAAATTCTCACAGTTACGACCTCCCTAGGTTGTTGGGGGGAAGTTGTGTGTTCTTGGCAGTGTAGGGCCGACGCCGTGCCAAGTGTTGACAACTGCTTCACGTGTCACTTTTATTTTACTAATTCACTGCGTAGACATATTTCTAAAGCTCGCAAAATAAAGTTCAAACAAAGTACAGTTGACAAAAGAGATAAATACCTATGTAGACAGTTTTCATTGATCATTGTGTGCTTAAAAACGCTCTGTACCAAAATTCACGTAATTTTATAACACGCCGATCCATACAAGTTGCTGTGCATTTGCAGTTTAGTTCAAGTTTGAGTACTAAACCGCACCTAGGAATGATGTGATAAGGAAACGGTGCAGGTTAAAAAAAGATGTAGTGACAAAAATTGAAAAGAGTATGCTTAGATGAATTGGTCATATTGAGAGGATGAATGAAATGCGACTAAAAAAAGGTATGTACAAGGCAGATGTGAGTGGAAACGCTGGGAGGGACGCCAAGGAGGATATTTGTGACCTATTGGTGATATTTTTCAGAAAGGTCAGGTGCGTAGTAGGTACTCCCAACCGGTGTGCATGTATGACTAGATGTATGAACGCAAACGATACGTTTTCACACAAGACAAATGTTCTGTCAATAATAGATGTCCTGCTTTGATTCTAATTCCAATGAATCTATGGATTAACTCAATGCTGCTTAAACTTTTAATTTATTTTAGAATACATATAAGTATCGACGAAGTCCGGGTTAGAAGTTTATTTAGCGAAGAAAACTGGCAAACGCTGCTAAAGCAATCTACGTTGGGATGGATTAATTAATAGAGAACCAGTAATTTTGCAGTTTATAGTTACGGAGCTATTGATAGAAGCACTCTATTAAAATTACTACCGTTATGTTTAAGTAGTTTTCCAATTAATTTCTCGTAGAAAGCTATTAGCACATTTTCATTTAATTTCTCGTTGGCAATTTTTTTATTTTGTTTGTGTTAGGAAAAGTCGAACTTTTTATTACTTTACCGCAACACAACCCAGCAGTAGGAACATTTTTAACTGATTATACTTTTGTCAACAATTCACGGCAAATTGGAACTTTCCTACGGTTGAAACTATCTAACTGTAACATAGTCAATAGACCTTGTCGTTTTATGACATGCAAGTGACATTCAACTTTAAGCGCGTAAACCATTTACGAGATCGACTGTACACGCTGCAGTTAGTGCGTTTATTTATTTATAAATACTTTATTGTACACCAGAAAATACATGGCAAAAAATATTTAACACTACAAAACAAACAACGGGCGGCCTTGTGCGTTCAATATTTTACTCTTCATTGTATTTCACACACTTTTTTCATTTTTATATTTTTTTATATTTATTTGTCTGTATCTATATATCCGTGACATCACTGCGGGCCCTATCAGAATACCAGCGCTGCGACATTATTATTTATTTTTAAATGTCGCGGCATCATGTTGAGATAGGAGCCTTTTGGCCTCGTACAGGACTTCCTTCTTAAAATTTTAATGTTACTTTGTTTTTTATTTATGTTTAATGTGTGATTTCCTGTGCGAGTCTCAATAAATACTTTTTCTTTCTTTCTTTCTTTCAACGTCAAATTCCTAGCCATTCATATAAGTTTTCTCAACTGTCACAATTTTTTTTTTTTTTAATTGGTTCTTGTTTTTTTCAGGATTTTCCGGCTCCAGTGATCAGCTGAATCATCCCCTCCTATTTCTCTATCAGTTCACGTCCAATTTCACTCAGCCAGATGTAAGAATAATAACAAAAACGGCCATGATGACACGTGATGACGTGCCCATATAGGTACGAAACCTTGGACAGTTAAGTCTACTGATCTCTATCAGAACAGGCCCACCCCCAATTTTAATTTAAAGAAATTTCACAATAAGACTTCACGGATAGGGCGGGGGGCGGGGGGACTAATTTATAATACAAGTAGGTCACACGTACCTACTAGAGATGACCTTAATGTATTCTTCAAGCGGAACCTTCGCGGTGTCAGATGACCAATGCTACCTTCCGCAGGTGTAAAACCTTTCAGTGTCCCACTTTTATTTTTTATATTTTTGTTGGTGTCGTGATATATTTGATTTGGAATGGGTAAACTTACAGGAAAACCTACTGTGGATACAAATTTCTTCCAAAAGAAAATTTACTGTACACAAAGGGTCTTTTATTTACTCATATATTTTTATGGGCATTTAATCCGAATAAAAATGTCCTCTGATCATGAGTTTTCATTCGATTCGGCGGGGTCATTTTCAACGGAATTATAACAAGGTTTTTCGTAACTGAGAGCATAGAGATTTTACTTGTTAGCCTACCTCACTTACTTTACACCTTACCCACGAACAAACCATAACTTATCCTCAATGGTACAAACGCTAATAAACGAGCGCTTATCCCTACCTAGGCAATTTCGAACTGTAGCCAGTTTATGAATTATCGCAAAAATTCGTTAGTAAGGGTTATCATTTTTCTGTGGTAAGATCTAAAATTCTTACTTAAACAGGCTGATTCAGTTCTGTGGGCCCCAATTTTATTGAACGTTTGCCTGGTTTAGGCCTCACCGACAATTTTATCTAAGCGTAACTTAGCTATAAGTATATTCGACCTCGTCATTGCCTTACCACTTTTGACAAAAACCTTCAGTAAATTGAAGCTTCACTAAGGTTGAAACTATGTAACTGACACATAGGTCCAAAAGCCCGTTCAAACGTACCATAAATGTGTGCATAGTGCCCTTGCATCTTTTTACCCGACTGCCAAGGAAGGGTTATGTTTTTTTGCTGTGGCGTTGTGATAACCATAACATTACATGTCGTCGCGTCAACGCAGCGCTATGTTTGGGATATAGCTGGCCGCTAGTGCAAATGTAGTCCGTGTGAATTAATTAATTTTAATACAAATTGGCGCCCAAACACTTGTTGTCGTTGTGGTGTGGTTGTGGTGCGGTTGTGGTACGTGTGATCGGGCCCTAAGACCAAAAATACATCTTGACGTTTTTTGACGTGCAAGTGACATCAGTATTACTCGTTTTAAAATACAGAATATCACCTTATTCGTTCTATTTCTCTTTCGGTATTCTATTCCTGCACACCTTTATTTGCACGTGCCAATACCTCAGATTGTAAAATGCAACCCTTCAAATATTTCAAGATTGGTATAACATGCGTATGAAATATTAATAAAACCACTTAAAGTTACTCGACCTTTGAAAATAAATCTTCACATAGGATTCTAAATATATGATCATAAAAGCTTAGTTATTAATACATTTTACATGCAACCAACAATATTGCATAAATTAATGCGCTGCGCGCTGGGTAAAGGTAGGTATATAGCCCGCAAGTGTGGTTATCGCAATTTGATGTAACAACATCGGGAACGAGCTTAACAATTTAATTAATTTTGGTGCTTTACTCTTGATATGGTTTTCTTCTCTAAAAAGGTTTAAAAAAATTGTCTGAATAACTTCAGTGGCACAGGCGTAAGTATTATTGTTTGATTTGTAGTTTTTCACTGTTTGAATTAAACGTTTCTTTAAGATTTAGAGCATGTTTGCATTTTTGGTTGCGGTCGCCATTTTATTTTGCATGAACACTGTAAGTTCATCGGGGCTATATTGGTGGGATATACGAGGTGACTTTGATAGTTATCAATTTTACCCCAATGGTTGTGGTACCCAGTCTTATAGGAGTAATATACAAATTATCAATGTAACCCCATTTGTTGCTTTTGTTTTAGTTGCCTCATGGTTCGCACCTACAAAAAGACCGCGGGTACCCGCAATTATAAAAATTACACAGAGGAGGCAATGGAAGAAGCAATAGAAAAAATCACAAACAGCGAATTGTCTATTAATGCTGCTTCACTTCAATATAAAATTCCGTTTGGGACACTTTACAATAAATATAAAGGATTACACGGAAGGACACCTGGTGCCCAACCAGTTTTCATGCACAATGAAGAAATCGCTATATTACGGGCTGCGGCTACATGCGGTCATTGGGGTTTTCCTCTTACTTTGTTAGACCTTAGAATGTTTGCAAAGGCTTATTTGGATGAACAGGGGAAGATAGTAGAACGGTTTACAAATAATCTACCAGGTGTTGAATGGGCCATTAGCGTTCTGAAGCGCCATAAGAACGCCTATGGTCAAAGGCTATCAACTAATATTAAAAGGTCTAGAGCGACTGTGGGCCGGGAATCACTAAATAGATATTTCGATAACCTTCACTCTGAGGTAGAAAATGTACTACCGTCTAATATATTCAACTATGACGAATCTAATATGGCCGACGATCCGGGGAAAAAAAGATGTGTATACAGAAGAGGAGTAAAATATCCTGAGAAAGTGATGAACTTTTCGAAGAGTTCTACTACAGTTATGATTTGTGGTTCTGCAGATGGCATATTATTGCCGCCATATATTATTTACAAAAGTACCCACCTGTATGATACATGGAAGGAAAGAGGTATTGTTGGTAAACCGTGCTGTGAAGAGCCTTGTTGCAACCGGGGATACTGTTACAATAGAACTACTAGTGGATGGTTTGATACACCAACATTTAGAGACTGGTTCATGACTTGTTTTTTACCTCATGCCAAAAGACTAGAAGGGAAAAAGGTGTTAATCGGTGATAATCTATCGTCTCATATTGACAACGATGTTATAGCTACATGTGAAACAAATAACATCAGTTTTATATGTTTGGTGCCTAACTCAAGCCATTTGACCCAACCGCTTGACGTTGGCTTTTTCCGTCCGCTAAAGATTGCATGGAGACAAACTCTTGAAGACTGGAAAAAAGCAAATTTACGAACTACATCTGTACCTAAGGAATCCTTCCCACATCTGTTGAAAAAGGCAATAGTGAGTATGGACCAAAAACCACCAAAAAATGATAAAGACGCTTGTACGGAACTGTCGGCTGTAAAAAGAAATTTGGTGAGCAGTTTTAAGGCTACTGGTATCGCTCCTCTTGATAGAAACAGGGTTTTAAACAAACAGCCACCTGAATCACCTTCTCCTGAAATGGAAACTGTCGTCCGAGATTCCTTAACAGAGTTTTTAAGAGAACAAAGATTTGGGAATGAATCACAGCCACCAAGGAAGAGGACAAAACTGCAAATTGAAGCCGGTAAAAGTATCTCGACAGTAGATGGAACATCCAATCAAGAAGTTAATGTTGTTGAGCTTGAACACCCATTGGATCAAAATGATTGTCCTGTACAAATTGAAACAACGTCTATGCAACAATCGATGCGAAGTCCTGTTACTGTTATTAGCGAGCCATCCACAAGCTATCAAACTGGTCAAGAAGACAACAATCATGATATTACCGATTGCGATTCAGATATTGAAAATATAGTGCCGAATCATGCTAGAAATACTTTAAGCGATTTCACACAGATTCCCACAATAGGACAATTTATTTTCGCAAAATTTGGTTCAGAGAAAGGCAAAAAGACATATCATTATGTATGTTCTATTGAAGATATCATTGTCACTAAACTGATTGTTCAAGGTTATAAGTCCCAAAAAAAAACCAAAACTATTTTTAAGGAAGTTCCCAAAGATGTGTCAATCATTGAAGAAAGTGACATTGTTACTTACCTTCCCCAACCGAAATACATCAACGAATGCTACTCGTTCCCAAATGACGTGATGATCAAAGAATTGTAGTTTTTTTATTATAAACCTAACTTTTTGATAACATTTTACTTGTTGATTTTTGATTTTATAAAGCCGATTTATATAATTATGACACTGACTAATAGTTTTAAGTGATAAAAATATAATTGATCTCGAAAGTTAATGCTAAGACTGATTAATGTTGAGCTAATGTTACTTTATTTTCTTAAATATTAATAAAAAATATTTGGTTTATCTCGTTTGTTAATATTGTAGTACCCACAATCAAATTCACCCCTTGACTCAAAATAGCACCAAAAATATTCAAATCGCAATATTACCTAAACCATAATTAAAAAAAAAAAAAACTTTTTGATTTTTGTCGTTTATCGGGGTGTCTTTTCGATGGAATAAATAAAAGAGTGGGTGTCAAAGTAACCCCAATAACATTATAACTTTGATAAATACCTAAGTTTTTTTTTTTTTTTTCAAAAAGTTTGAGCAATTTTTTTTTGTTGCTCTAATTAATTTACGTAATTAATCTACACTACAGTTTTTTTTTAATTTTTTTTAGTTAGAAATAATTACTTTTTATTCATAAGTTCACATATAAATTACATAGAAGTGACATCAGTACAGAGTTACATATTAAAATTATTAAGCAAATATTAAACTATGCCTAAAATAAATCTAGTGTAGGTATAACTTATATAATATATTGGATAAAGGCCTAATGAAAAACAATAGCGACCTGCCTGATGTAGGTTTATTCAAACCTGTGTTTCAGGCCTTCACGTAACAACGCTGAGTGTTTTATTGGACTATTAAATTAATGTACATAGAGCTAGCATTGATACATAATAATTATATTATTAAATAAAAATTGCCTTAACATTAATAAACTTATTGCATGATTTCTAGCAATTTTTCAGTGTCTGAGTAATTTAATGTCGCTAAGTATTCACTTAACATTTCACTACATTTTTTAAAATTTACACTATATATACTTAGAGACTTATTGATTTTATTATATAAGAACGGACCTAAAAAACCATAAAATTTATTTATAAAAGTATGTCTAGTTTGAGGCTTTATGCAAACTAAGTCTTTTCTTCTCTTATGTATAGGTATGGGGGTATAAGGGAGATTGCTATGCTGGTGTAATACTATCTTTAATATAAATAGTTGACGCACAGTTAAAACCTTACATGCCGTATAAAGCTCGTATGTGGGAAATCTAAATGGGCGAAAGGTGGCTACCTTAAGGATAGCTCTCTGCGCACGTTCTAATGGTAGTAGGATTGTTTTTGCAGCCCCTCCCCATGAAGTTATGCAATATGTAAGAATGGATTGACACAAAGCTAAATAGACCTGTTTAATTAATTTGTAGTCCGTTATATATCGTAAATTCTTAAAAATGTATATTAATTTACGCATTCGAGTGCATAATAAATCAATGTGTTTACGGAAGTTCAGATTTGTGTCAATCGTCACACCAAGATATTTCATATGATCGGCTTTTGCTAAAGTAGGACAATTACATGCATTGTCAGCGTACTTGCCGCACTTATGCGCATAAATGTTTATGTTAGTAGTTGGCAGGTTAGTATTTCTCATAGTGAATAAAATGTGTTTAGTTTTTTCTGCATTTAGTGTTAGGAGATTTTCATGTAGCCAATTAGACACTATATTAAAACCGTTCTGGGCTTGTTTATACACCTCCTCTCGAGACTTGTCTGAAAACAATAGAGCTGTGTCATCTGCATAAGACATTATGACACCATTTTGGAGTGTTAAGCTGCACAGGTCATTAATATATACTAGGAATAAAGTAGGACCCAATATACTACCTTGTGGTATTCCGTAATTACTATTTCGAAGCTCAGAACTGACGTACTGACCAATTTTTACACATTGTTCGCGGTCTCTTAAATAATCAGAAAGCAGTGTAAGCGTTGTTCCTCTTATTCCGAGTCTTTCAAGCTTGCCCAATAATAAAGGACAGGAAATTGTGTCAAAGGCCTTGGCGAGGTCTAGGAAGATCCCAATGGAGTGCATGCCCTGATCCAAATTAGTTGTTATATAATCCGTCATTTGATGTACTGCTTGATTAGTTGATTTTTTGGGCCTAAAGCCAAATTGTCTATCCGAAAGCAATTTGTTATCCTCTAGATATTTCATTAATCTAATATTAATGATTTTCTCTAAGATCTTGGAGAGCCCTGTTAAAACTGAAATGGGTCTGTAGTTGTTAACACATTTTTTGTCACCAGATTTATATACAGGAGTAACCACTGCTTTTTTAAGCGACTTAGGGAATACACCATTAGTTAAGCATAACTGAAAAATATGAGTTAGCGGCGGAGCAAGGAGGTATTTGAAATGTTTAAGTATGTTGTTTGATATGTCGTCCCACCCAACCGCGCAAACGTCCTTTAATCCAGAAATGATTGTTAATACTTCATCGACATCCGTATCTAGTAAGACAAAAGATTTGAGTCTGGGGAAAGATTTAGGTTGGTTTTGAGAGAAAGAACCTCTAGATTGTATGGTCTTTTCTGCTAAGGTTTTGCCTACGTTAGAAAAATAGTAATTAACTATATTTGTTGATTCTATTGGGTTGTTCTCTATAGTCAATAAGTCAAGTGGAGGTTCAAGTTGTTTTGATCTAAATGTATTTGTTTTTATAAATTTCCAAATAAGTTTACTATTTTTGCCTGCTTTCTGCAGTTCTTTTCTGTCATATTCATTTTTTATTTTTTTCAGAAGGTTGTTGCAGAAGTTTCTATATCTTTTATAAGTAATGGAAAGAATTTCATTTTCAGGCTCAAGTTTGAACTTTATGTGAAGTTTGTCTCTATGCCTAATACATCGAACAAGTCCGGGTGTAATCCAAGGTTTAATGCACTTGTACTTCCTTGGCGTTATTTTGGCGACTGTATGCTTTATTATTGCAGAGTGAAGTGAATTTATAAAATAATTAATAGCAAAGTTTGCATCGGTGGAATTATAAACTGGGTCAAAATTAATATTACGTATGTCTTTTTCGAGGTGTGTCATGTTGACATTGGTATAGCTGCGTAAACAATTTTTTCTTGGTAAAGAAACTTGTAATATTAGTAAAACTGCTTGGTGATCAGTAAGCGAAGAGTTAGTAACAAATGTTTTGGCTGGTTTATTTGTTTTTATAATGAAATGATCTAAGCATGAACCACTTTGATGCGTGGGGTGGTAATGAGCTGGCAAGAGTCCGTGGAATGAGCAGATATTAACATAGTTATGTGCATGAATGTCCATTTTCCCGGAAGCAATGTTGATATTAATGTCCCCCATTAGAATTATGTGTTTAAAAGTTGTAAGACTTTGTAACTGTACGTTTAGTGAATCTAAGAAATTTGCGACATTTTGAGAAGGTGGTCTGTATATAGCCATAACTACCGTATCTGTATTAATTTTAATGAGTAAGCAATTACAATTTTGTAGCAAAGGTTCTTCTACAGTTGTACTTAAATTATTGTTGACAAATACAACTAAACCATCATTCTGGTTGATGTTTCTGTTGGTTTTATGCGAAACATATCCGTCTAAAGATGGTAAAACAGTGGTTTGGTTTGACAACCAACATTCTGTTAGGACGATAATGTCGCAACTTATACCCAGGTTCTGTAGCAATATTTCAAAACCATTTATATTTCGATTTATGCTGCGAATATTTTGTGTGAGAAAGGTCAGCGGTTTCTTTCCCAAGGGAAAGTGGTGCTTACACTCATCAATATTACAATTTATAACTTCAGACACAGAAAATTGATCTAGGTCCTTAAGTAATTGATCAGTCATGATAAATAAACACCTAATAAATATAAACAAACAAAAACTACTACTAGTGTGCTTAAAGGATAGGTTAATAGGTAGCGCTCTTAGGCGCCTTCATAATCTATGGAATGGATATAGCTGTCCTCGGCATATTTCCGTGCAGGACAATTTACATCACCAGTTTTATGATCACTTTTCCTATTAAAACGTTTGCACGTCGCACAGTTTGGTGGACTGGACTTTGTGCAGCATTCCTTAAAAGTGTGGCCAGTCTCTCCGCAGTGATTACACGTCGGGTTAGTGTCACGGCAGAACTTGGCCGCGTGTCCAAACTGCTGGCAGTTGAAACACCGAGTAACGATCGTGAAATCTCGAACTGGGCATGACGTCCAATTGATGAATATTCGTCCTTGATTGACTAGGATCTTCCTGATGCTAGCTGGCACTTCTAGAATAAAATTGCAATTAGGGAGGTCTTTTTTCCCAGATTTATGGCTCAATTTTATTTGTTCTTCAAACGACTCACGAGTTGTATTGGTCAACTTATCTGAGAGGTTTTGCTCGTAGATGCAATCCAAAACCTCCTTATCAGTCAGGGCTACCGGGACTCCAATAACAGTGATTCTTGGGCGCCGCTTTGATGGTTCTTCAATCTTAAGGCCCGAAGAGACGAGTTTTTCTAAGCTTCTGAGCTTTTGAATGTCCTCTTTGGAGTCGGTACTGATAAGAACACCTCCATTTTTTACTTTCTTAAGGCCACGGACATGTAGTTTAAGTTCCCCGGGCGAAATAATTTTCTGTACGAGAGACTTGGTATCGTCACTAGATTCGGTTTTGTCGCTGGGATATATGGCAACTGAGCTTAAATTTGCTGGGCGCACAAAATTATCCGAGCCTTTTTTGACCATATTAGCGTACGAAGCGGGTTCTGTCGGCTTTGAAATGCCTTCAACTACCTCTTTGAACTGTAGGAGAGAGTTCGCGATGTTCTGTTGTTGCTGTAAGTGCTGAACGGAACTATGGGCTTGAATCGTTTTTTGCTTTAAGGCTTGATATAAGACAGCCATCTGAGATGCGCCATGTGAGACACTACGGCAAAGATTGGCTACACGTACCTTTTGGTCTGCGTTCATTTTTCCCTCAGCAACTAAACTGCATACTTCATTTAGGATTTTTTCTATGGACCCCATCCATTTCTGTACCTCCGGCGTAGAAATAACTTCGGCTGGTAGCTCATGTTCCAAGGGAGGTTGTGGCTTTGGGTCTACAGGCTGGAAATCTTGAGTTGGTGTCGGCGGAGGACTTCGCGTCACTAGCTGGCTACGGCCAAACGGGCTAGATCCAGTGTTAGACATATCTAACACAGAAACACTATATATCTTTAAAAATACTTTAGCTCATTCTTACACAACGCAAGTAACCTCGTAATGCTCACTCGTGACACACTTATATCACTGACGACGCAATTATTTCTAACAAATATATTTA
This sequence comes from Agrochola macilenta, assembly GCA_916701695.1. Taxonomy (NCBI): domain Eukaryota; kingdom Metazoa; phylum Arthropoda; class Insecta; order Lepidoptera; family Noctuidae; genus Agrochola; species Agrochola macilenta. The sequence continues at coordinate 7,583,130 of OU753569.1, forward strand.
TAATTAATTAATAGTATCATAATAAGCTAAGCAAGATACGTCCGCGCGGTAAGAAAGTATTAAGTAAATATTTTATCGTTGAAATTGCGACCGTGGCATCCATTTAAAATTTAAAACTAATCAATGTCACCCCGTTTTACGGTACTACTGAATTTAAAACCAGGACCTACCTTTGGTTCGCACGGTTTTTACGACTTGAGAAACCTTTAAGATTTCTTTATTTTATGTAAATTTAATATTATTTATTATTATTTTAATGATATACATTCAAAATAGCGTTGTGTAGTTTTGAAGAACAACGCGATCATACAGACAGACATTTTATGTTATTTGTATAGATATAGATAGTTTAGACATAATATTTTCTATAAATAAGTCATTCACGTAACGATTTTGACGTTAAAACGACTTTTCGCTCGAAGATAAATTTTTCGGACTGAAAAAAATACCGATAGATTTTAATCGCTAATAAAGTAACTACGAGACTTATTTATTCATAGAAAAGCCTATCTGACTGAATACTGCACACCTATGTTCATATACTCGTTTGGATATTTTCTCTAAGTTAGTGAAAGGCCAGGGTCATTCAAATTTAAAGAAAAAAAAAAGAAAAGAAATAAAAGAAAAATTGTTTATTCTGCACAAACAAAACGCACATTAAAGACAAAAAGACATAAAGTACACACATATAAAAGTAGCCAAAGGCCTCGTATTCAACCAATAAATAAAACTAAAAAAAATAAAAACAAAGTTGTTCATTGGTTGAATTTCATATCTGAATACCTACATAAATTTTCTTTGCTTTTGTTTCAAATGTTTACCTCGATTGTCGAATAAAACTGGTTTGATGGTTTGGATTATTCATTCGAATATTGTAAAAAACTTCGGTTAAAAATACATCGCTCAAAGGCAAATACACAAAAACAGTGGATTTAATATTTTACAGTGGCAGTGTGTATTAAATAGTAACGAGATTTTTACGGTGCTACGCTGCTACGAAAAGCGCTACGAGATGGCTACGAGTTTACGCGCAGCATTTATTTCGTAGACTCGTATTCTGTTTGATGCTATGATAAGGAGAAATTCTGTCTGCTTTTTTAGCAATCTAATGAATATATAATGGATAGATATTACCGAGATTAGTATAGCATTTTAGTGATGATAGTGTAGCGGCATCTACATCGCTACATGCGAACTACGCATAAAAGACCTGACGTCACATAACATCCTGACGTCACACAAATCCTGCATCGCGCAATTAGAGTTTACCGCGCGTTAAACATATATAGTATCTCCCAACTTCAAACCTCTGGGCAGTTGCCCGCCAGACACGACACCCGTCTGGTCGGAGGATCCTCCCTTTTCTATGGGGGATGATTGAACTTTACACCCTGTTCCTCATACCCCTAAATTGGTGACCCCGAATATGAACGTCAGCGCAGCCTTCGTGCAACTACTTCAGCGTGACGTCATCATCATCATCACTCCCGCAAGCTTTCGTGAGGCGAGTCACACAGCCAGCCAGCACCCACGGCTTCAACGGGTATCCTGACCACCAGCATGCAGCGAACGCGCATTCCTGGTCATCATCCTCAGCCACATCCCATCGCTGTACCACATCCGACCCACTGGATCAAGACGCAGCGCCACCCCGATTCACTGGGGAATCACCGCAGACAGTTCCGACCCACTGCGAACTATGCGGGCACCCGGTTCCGACTCACTGGAACCACAGCTGGCACTGTGAAGCATCGCAAGATTCAAGACTCAGCCCACTATCGACCTCCGGTCTCCGGAGGGGAGTGATGTAGCGGCATCTACATCGCTACATGCGAACTACGCATAAAAGACCTGACGTCACATAACATCCTGACGTCACACAAATCCTGCATCGCGCAATTAGAGTTTACCGCGCGTTAAACATATATAGTATCTCCCAACTTCAAACCTCTGGGCAGTTGCCCGCCAGACACGACACCCGTCTGGTCGGAGGATCCTCCCTTTTCTATGGGGGATGATTGAACTTTACACCCTGTTCCTCATACCCCTAAAATAGCATTGCACCATACGGAAAAGTACTTTTTAGTTTATGTAAAGTTGAAAGTTAATAATTCACTGTATTCCTTAAAATTACTTTCCATTCAGAAAGCACTACTAACAACGTATCATTTACGGTTTCATTCAATAACTTTGAACTATCTGTGGCTATTCGTTTCCTCCATTACGCTCAAAAAGGCAACACGCGGCGACGGAAGCACTTTGTTTGCTATCTTTTGAATATTATTGTTACAAAAGATACCTTATGCTCGCTCTAGAGCGCACATTATCTTACCTACTTGTACAACGACCACTGAATATTACAACCTGGAACTGACAGCGAGAGAAAATTGCAGCGAAAACTCTTAGGAAACGTTTACACTTGCTCCAGAATTCTAGATATTTGAATAAGTAATAAAATTATATATAGAGAGCAGTGGTGGTAATGGCCCCAATGACTTACGAGTTGTAGGTCATGGGTTCTAACCGAAGCAGGTGCATTACTTTGTGTAAATAATTTCATCACTACTGCTCTCAAAATGGTAAAGGAAAACCTCGTGAGGAAACCGGCATGTCCTTGACCAACCAAAAATTCGAAGACATGTGACATCTACCAACCCGCACCGGGCCGGGCTGGTAGTTACAGCCCACTCCTTCTCGAAGGCCTTATATACGCCTTATATATATGTCGGAGAAGCATAATTCTCGTTGACATCGTCATCAGTGGTTGCGGGCTTAGTGGGCGTCATCAGGGTAAAATGCGAGCACAAAACACAATTATCTCTGCTTTATACAATTTTAATTTAGATCTAAACAATATTTCGTCACTTCACAATAACGTTGAGACAATAATTGACAGTTAATACTGAGCAGCGGGTTCAGGGCACCGATCTTACTTTAAGTTTATGTTTTTATACTCCCAACTCAACGATCCAACTCGACCTGTCGCTATCACCCAAACAAGAATGTATCCAAAAACTGTCCACCTTCCTAAAATAAAAGATGGCGCCTCGACCCCGCTCGAGGCACGTGCTCTGCTCTGATTGGTCGTTATGAAAATTACAATATTCATAACTTTTATTAGATTAATAAGTTTTATAAAATATAGAAACAAATAACAAATCAAATTAAATTAAATTAAGAATTTTAAAAGTAATTACAATGTAAAAAAGTAATATTGTGCGTTATACATGAAAACAATAATCAACTCGACTCTAAGCTTCCTCCGACATATATTATAGGCTGATTATGTAACATTTATGTACATTATTTTTTTAGAACAAATACGAGTAGATCTAATTAGTATTGAAATAATAAGATCTAATAACGATGATTGACAGAATATAAATGACATTCATCATCCTCTTGAATGTTTATTTAGCATTGGCGACGCAGGGTCTTTTGAATTAATGGAAAAGAAAGAAAATACATTTATTTAACACAGACTAAAAAGCACACATTTTATTAAAAAAACCATTACTTAAATCTTTAAAACCTTACTTTTTGTGCCTATAAATGAACCAAAATATACAAACACTAGCTTTCGCCCGCGGTTTCGCACACATATCAATAAAAAGTAGCCTATGTCATTTCTCAGGGTTCAAAGTATAAATTTCATCAAATTCGGTTTAGCCTTTTAGCCGTGAAAGCCTAACAAACAAACACAAAAACACAAAATCTAATATTTTCTCTATAAAAGATTAGTTTAGGTTGTTAGTCATTATACAAAGAGAGATCGGTAACATTTTACGACCACCCAATAACTTTATCTACATAGAACATGTACCTAATATATATAATAAAAGGTAAATGACAAGCTTACGTAGAACGTTTTTTAAGCCACTTTCCCGATACGGCACTCTCACCACAGCTTAAATCGAGCTCAGTAAATTGCTTATCGGTTTCGGTGAGAGGCGCACAGGAACGCAAAATACCGGGAGGTATCGAACGAAACTGATATTTACGGATTTCAACACCGATTGTGTATTAGTGGGGTTTTTCACACTCTTCACGTGTTATATAGGTTTTAGAAAATAATCGGAGTGTTATAGGGAGCCCGAGAATACACGTCCAAAGCAGAATAAATGTGTGAAAATGAGTTTTACTCTCAGATTCTGAGAAGCTGATCAAATATCAAGTTGATTTTTGCATAACCGGCAGCTCTATTCAAATCCAGCCCTGGATACTGGATGCTGGGCACTGGACATTGGTCATATAATATCGATTATTAGATTCCAGCGAAATTGCAAAACTTTGAGACTTTGAAATACTGGATCAATGTAAATAAGTCATAATAGTAGAATATATACATACAAATTTGAATTATTCATTCAAAATAAACATTGAGCTGCCGGGGTAATAGATTGATTACTAAAACAAACTTTAGCTAAATCAATGATACCACATCAGCAGAGTTTACCGGGAAACCGACCTTAATCAAGTCCAATTTGCCAAAACTTTATACCCAGTGTTGACAGTTCATTTGTCTTTATTCCTAAGGCTTAGGTATTCTTATCACGTTATATTCCCAAGTCAAAACCGAGACGTTTCTCTGTTTATCTTAACGGCCTAAACCCAGTCTCAAACAAATATTCAGTGCTATTCAGCGACTCAACACTCGACGTAGAAACCGCTTTAGTACACCCTATATCTACGACCAAAGTAACCTGTAAGACGAGTTTACATTTGTAGACTAAGGGCTGATTTCACCAAAGAAACTGAACGTGTTCAGCACGTCTAAACGCGTTCGTGTCAGTGTACAATATTCCATAACAATTTTGACACTGACAGCTCTTGAACGCGTTTAATAAATGCTGATCGCGTTCAGTTTCATTGGTGAAATCAACCCTAAGTATTTGGGAAATATTATGTGTGTACTACTTTTCACACCAAATTGAAAGCCTTGTTGACATTAGTAGTGAAATCTGTATACAAGTCCTAGCCTACTGCCGTAAGAACTATTAAAGAAAAGAAAGAAAACGTTTATTTGGACTCAGTTCGTGAAACACAAAATAAAAACAAACTAAAAGTGAAGGTAATCTTTTGGCAATAAGTGTGTGCCTCACGGCTGCACCAAAAAGGTTAAAAAAAAAGTTATTAAATTTGAATTGAAGAGCTAATATTTTTATTTTCATACTCGTTTACCATCGTGACCCAAACCCAAACGCGCCCTAACGAAAGTAAACGATGTCGCAAAACTGTGGTCTCAACAAATAAATCTAGAAATATGAATACAGTAAATGTTTAGAATAGCAACAAAGCGAACAGGCTTTATTTATTCTAAACACGTTTTGTTTTGAAGTGCTCTAGGGCAGCAATTTCGAAGGATAAAAAAGTTGTTTTACACTTTCATTTAACTTGAGGATACGGTACAAAACTTAGATTGATAATTTTGTTCTCCCAAGGTTCCGTCATATTTATGGAACGGTTACCTGGTTTTTATGAATTGCATAAACGGACACCCTCTTAAATATTCGGGACGTTCTTCATCTCTTTTTAGGTAAAATTATGGTAAAGAAAATGTATGTAACATAACATCACACCTGTAATTCCCTGAAGGGTTAAGCAGGTTTACATTAGCACGTACACCTACATTTCGCCAGTTATATGTAAGTCCCTGAAATATGTATATTGTACCTATATTGCAAGCCCTTTTAAAATGCAGTTATTTTTTTCCAGGTTATTTATTTCACTTTGCTTGGATAGTTATCTATCTTCTTCTATATATTATATACATATAAAATGCTTTGTCCTAAATGGCTAACTGACTGACGGATCACCGCACAGCCTAAACTGCTGATCGCAAAGACGTGAAACTTGGAGGGCGTGTTCTTTGTATGACGTAGGCATATCTGATAAGAAAGGATTCTCCGAAATTCTATCCCTAAGGGGGTGAAAAAGAGGGGCAAAGTTTGTATGGGACAACGTTATTCCTTGAGTTAAACTTGAAACTTGACACAAAAAGTGCTAGGCTTGCATGAATTCAAGATAGTATTTCAATCATTAGACGTTGTGCACAATTTCTGAGTACTAACCTAACAAAAAGTACTAGGCTTGCATGAATTCACGATAGTATTCAGAAATTCAGTAGACATCCACGCGAGCTATGCCGCGGTCAAAAGCTAGTTACCAATAAAATTAAGGATGAGTTTACAATAAATATAGGTGATTATCCAATCTTAGACACATTTATTACATTTACGTCCAGCGTATTTTCTGTTCGCTAACTGCTTTATATATTTTCCTACTGCGCTGCGCTCCGCAAAAATATAGCGGTAAATTTAATCACTGCAGTGCCTTGAAAAGCTTCGGAACTTTTCTAATGATCATAACGGAGATAAACAGCAGTTGTGTGTGTTGCTTCTATCACAAAAGTTTCCTAGCCGGAGTTATGAGCAGGTGAATATTGCTAGGGTTGAGAAGGCTGGCCAACAATATGAGGCCACGTAGCCCCGTATCATTGTGGGTGCGGGATTTATGTCCCCACTCACACGTAATGTGCACTTCCGACTGCCGAAGTAATGAGTCTGAACTTTGAATTTGGAGCCACATTTAACTAAGTTTAAATGCTTTCCACTGTTTCAATGGCTTTTGTGAGATTAGACTGTTCAACTTATCATTATGCCAACTTAATGGTACGTGGATTCATTTAATTAAATTCTATGTGTTATAAACTCGTAACTTTGTGGAGATAAAGATATTTTTGAATTTAATAATCCAGCTGTTTAGTCTGTTTCATGAAAATAATGAGAGAATTAACCGACCGAAAGTTTATGATGGCAGATGAGGAGAAAGTTTCTCTTTTTATTACTTCAATCTAGATATTATGAAAGGCCTCTGTAAAAAAGACTTTGAATAGAATAAATTGGAGTTGAGTGACTTTGACACGGGCTGTTCGGCTCGATAAACTGTGGTAATGACACTCAATAAAGGACAGCGGCTAACAGGCTATGAATAAATGAGGATAGCATCTCGAAATGCGATTGCATTGGTCGTATCGTATGACGTAACCTAGTTCTAGTTCTACTGATTTAAATATATTTCGTGGGTGTGTTGAAAGAAAACGTAAACGTAAATTTAACGTTCAAACCAGGTTTTGTTAGTTTCGAATGAGTTCTAGATCTATCATGCGTCCGTCTCATTTATTTGTCAGTTTGGTTTCTGTTTTTGTTGTCTTGCAATTTAATTTAATTTATTAACTATTGACATAATTATTCATTATTATTATAATCTTACACAAATTTATTATATTTAAGTATAGATAGATATACACATTGCAGTATAAAACTGATTTACATCCGTCACCTCATACTTCAGGTCTAGTTGAAAACCAGCGTCAGGCACTAGGTGTCTGGCATTTTTGCCGAACTAGGCCTATTTGGCGCAGCCGCAAAACATACTTTCCTGCTAATATTTTAGAACGCACTTTACACTTTTCATTTGTTTTCTTTCTTTTTTAATTTGGTTTTCATTTGTAGTAAAATAATTATGTTGTGTTGTGTGCCTCTTAGTCTGTGCTAAATAAATGTATTTTATTTCTTTCTTAAAGCAGATGATGACGATGTTGAAAAACGTGGTGTTTAGATTAAAATAGCGTGAGTGATTTTTAGGTTAGGTTCCGTACCCGAAAGGTGCCAAATTAGCTAAGCCTCTGGTGTCTGTCAGCGGGCTGTAGGTATCTCATGAACCGTAATTGGTAGACAGTTGAAATGTGTACATATTACTAACAGATTGTGTATTTCTATTGCTGCTATATCAACAAATAAAAATAAAAATGGGGACCCCTTAAAAGAAACGTGTTTTATTCAATGTTTATTGCTAAATATTGTACGAGAGTACGGAACCCTTCGTGTGCGAGTCTGATTCGCACTTGGCCGGTTTTTGTAATATTTTTATTGATTGCAAACCCAACATACTTACCTATTTATAACTGCACATAACTAAATAACTTTTGGTAATATCCAAAAAAAAATTTCACTGTTTTTAGATTACCCATAAGTTTATAAATATTTTGTACAGAAATACGATTAAATATTACGTACCTGTCATGTATTATTTTTTAAGTCGTAGGAAATAAGGTTATTTGTTATTACATGCAGCATTCAAACCTGAAAGTGTTTTGAACCACTAAAACACGGTACATTAAAAATAAGTAAATGTACTCGTATGTCCCAAAAACTCCGATTTAAATGAAATAACTGCATTGTAAATTCAACACAAAGTACTTTCAATTTACAACAGCATCTAATCTCGCACTGCAGGCACTCGAAACTTTATGTAACAGCAGTCGTAGCTATTCTTGGAACCGATCCAAACCGCAAGGATATCCCGTTATATAACCATAACAGATACTCACCAAGTCCTCGTCGTCATCGGTGAAAATGTTGCTACGCTCCTGGGCCGTCATGTCGCCGTCTTACAAAATACAATACAATATTCATCCATGTTTCACACACACAACACCAGATGCATCACTGTTAAACACTGCAACTGCATCCAAAACTCCTTCAACAAACCTCCTTGGTAATAGGACATGTTCAAACTTTACACTAAATAAAAAAATTTAATAAGTTTCTCTTTTCAAAATTATGAATCCGATGTTCAGTTATGTTCGCAAAGCAAGTGAAACATCGACTGTATACGGGAGCCACCGGCACACCCTCTCTGTGCGAGGGTTGGGCGCTTACTGCGGTGGAGGGCGGGCAGAGAAAGCACTGCAGCGTCTCGTAACCATGGCAACGACAAGGCTTTCACGCCACCGCAGCGGAGCGCGTATGCATTGTAGTCAATCACACACGAGGGACTCGAATTATAGTCATTTTATTTTATATAGATTTCTGCAGTGTGCCTAATAACATCTAGATTTATAGGTTTTGCAGTGCGACTAGGTGTTTTAATGTTTTCTTTCCTTTGGGATTAAAAGTTTTTATTTAATCTTTTAGGTAAAGTAAATCCATTTCTTATAGGCACACATGTAAGACCAATGTGACTTTATCAAAGTTATATGTCATTTCTAAGTTGCTTATTTCTTAAACACCACTGACTGCTGGTGAAGGAATCCTGGACTTCGGTCTGAAACCGTGGTGATCAAGATCATTCCTCCTCTGTACCTATGAGAAGTAGCCATAGCCCGATACCAGGGACATTACAGATAACGTTGATAAAATAAGTTACCCACAAAAAAGAGTGAGCCTTCGCTCTAATCTTTTCCTTCGCACAGCAAACCTTAACAAAACAAAAGAACCAATAACTTGTTCAGTCCCTCACCTTGGCTTTGCACATTGAATTGTAGTACTATTTATACCTACAGTGAATGGATTGCCTATAGCGTACTCTATTAGGGTTTGAGGGCACTCAACAGTCACTATTACGCAACCAATACAGACGGATCATGCTCATAAATGCTGACATTGAACAACGAAAATGGAGTTAGTCAAGTTCTGGTTTTAATTTTATTGAAATATGTACCTATTGTGCCTTATTTTTAAAGTGATTGTTTGGTTTGGTGAGTATCCCATTAGAATATAGTTGAGTAGCATTTTTTTATGTTGTTGTGATTTTGTATTAGGAACTTTGTCTTTTGTTAGAATTAAATACAGCAGACTTGATAAACAGTTCGTCTATAGCTAGTTAAACCTAGGGGCCTACCACAGCCTCTAAAGCAGTATTATTTTAATATTACTTTATGATGGGAAAGAGATGAAGCTCTACAGGACGTATAGCTGCATCTCTTTCCCCCACTGAAGTAAGATTAAAATATTACTGCTTTAGAGGTGGTGGTATGCCCCAGAATACGTCTGCTTACAAAGTTTTAGCATAAATTACGTTACTTATAATATAGCTCTTACAACTTTTGTTACGTCAAAGAAAGTTAACTTGACAGCTAAGTCTAATTATTAAGGCGGAGACTGACTTGCAGCGTTTGTGTGTAACGTATCATTCGAGGCGAGCTTGGCTACAAAACGGCGATACACAAGTCGCGGCGAACGCTCGCTTCGAACACATGAAATTTTCGTTTCAAAGGAATTCGACCCGACAGTCGAGTGGACTAGAATCAATTAAATTTTTTTGTACATTTTGACGTTCAAAAGTGCCTTACAAGGGCCTATTTGAAATAAATGATTTGACTTTGACTTAGACTTTGAGGATCCGGTGCTTGCATCAAGCGGCTCGGCTCGCTGGACTACTGTAACGCGTTACCTAAAACTCGATAAGTTTATTACAAATAAACATAAAAGTTGCAAGTCAATCTCCATCTTACAAAGCTATAGTAAGTTGTTCACTTGTTTCAAATAAACTGAAGAATATAAAGAATATCGTTGATAGTCGCTTCCTCATCGGCGGAGGGACAGGTGCCTTCCACTCAGCTAATTTCATTTCGTTGACCTTCATTCCTAAAACGTGAAAGAAAGTGGCAATAAGGAGTGATGTCAGGCGGCCATTAATCATACTGGAACGCTCACGGCCGGAAGTCCTGTGAAAAAACAAAACTTAATATCAATATGGATTTTTAGACTGAGTCCGATTGAGTCTTGTGTTACAGAACCTAACTTAACACACGATCATTACTTAAAACTAGTTAAAGCCATTTGATTAATTGAAACTACTTATATAATATACTTATAGTCTTCCTCTTCTCATACTGAGAAGGCACATGCATGATCACCACACTTGCTCAAGATGGTTGGCAATTTCAGACTTAATCATCTATAAGTCCAGGTTTTCCTTCACCGATGTCAGTAATGTGCAAGATAAACTCAGAAAGTACCTAATTATGAAACTATTTAGTTTTAAATAAGTCTTGAGTAAGATTTTGTTACATCAAAGTCAAAGTCAAAAAAGTTATTTCAATTAGGCACATAAAAGGCACTTTTGAACGTCAAAATTTAATTGATTCTAGTCGCCCGTTCCAAATAGTAGATTATTAACCAAGGGGATAAAGCGGTGTCTTCTGTCGCGGGTGACGATTTCACCCAAGACTAAGACAGCTTTATCACCGAGGAAAATACTCTACTTTTCGTACCATTTGCGAAAAAATTAACACAATAATAAAATGAGATAAGCATTTATTAGAAATAATGACAATTAAAAGTAAAAGTTAACATTCGAAACATTGGTCCAATTATTGATAGAGAGAGTTACATTTTTGTTTGGTACATTTATTGTTGATGAGTTGATTTGAGTATTTCTCTGTTCTTGCGTCGGAGATAGTGGTGGTGGTGTATCGTGATTTACGGACGAAGATAAGATGCCGGAAGTTGATGGTTGTGGCTCTGATGGATTAAGTTTTATATTTTTGTTAATTTGACTGCTTAATATGGTTTTATTCGCCATTGAGCTTTCGATATAACCCTCAGCTAATCCATCAGAGCTCCAACCACCGTGTCTTTTTATTGACGTAATTAATATCCGCCCCTGAATCCTGATAGAATCCGACAATTCACAGTCACTGTCGCTTTGATTTAACATCGTAACGTATTTTTAGAACATTAACTTATTTATAAAAATTAATTAAAATAAACTTAACGTTTATGTATTTGAAGAAAACAAAAACGCGGCAAATTCCTAGACTAATATTTTTTTGTCGGAAAAGCAAAGGCATCAAGCTCATACGGCCTCGTCGGTTTTCGTAATTTTATTTAATAATCATAACTGCATAATAAATGCGTATTCCTTTTTCAAAAAGATGTATAATGCTTTATATACAAACTCAATGGTGTAAACACAGATGTAGTTCAGTATAAATTTCGGTAAGTATTCCAAATTTAAATCACATTCTCCCCCTAGAGGATGAATGAAATTCAGTACAATTTTCTTTCCCTGTTTTTAACAGATTAAAAATGACTATTGTTAAGTACTAGTACTACACTAGGGCCGCGTGACTCCGTGAGGCCGAGCCGCGCGGCCGAGCCTCATGAATGTGGACGTGAGCGAGGCTTGAGCCGGCCTCGCGCAACCCGACGGATTTCGGTCTACTTCAAAGAAAGCCGCGCGGCTCTGAGTAGTGGCGACGGGTCGCGCGGCCTGTCAGTGCGCTAGTGACCACCACAGTGTTGCCAACTACACCGTAGTTACGGTAAAATCACCGTATTCAGCATAGATTCACCGTCTACCGTAATAATATAATTGGGGCAGATGGAATATTGAGCGTATTTTTTTGCCATAACATGGCAACATTCTAAATAGCACTCGACTAGGGGAAATTCCCCAACCATAGATTCGAAGGAAATTCCCCAACCATAGGTTTGAAGCAATTTAAACGTACAAATTAAAGAGTTGCCTAATTGACAAACTTCTTAACCCTTTTTAGGGTTCCGTAGCCAAATGGCAAAAAACGGAACCCTTATGGATTCGTCATGTCTGTCTGTCTGTCCGTCCGTATGTCACAGCCACTTTTTTCCGAAACTATAAGAACTATACTGTTGAAACTTGGTAAGTAGATGTATTCTGTGAACCGCATTAAGATTTTCACACAAAAAGTGAAAAAAAAAAAAAAAATTGGGGGTTCCCCATACTTAGAACTGAAACTCAAATATATTTTTTCATCAAACCCATACGTGTGGGGTATCTATGGATAGGTATTCAAAAATGATATTGAGGTTTCTAATATTTTTTTTTTCTAAACTGAATAGTTTGCGCGAGAGACACTTCCTAAGTGGTAAAATGTGTGTGTCTCCCCCTGTAACTTCTAAAATAAGAGAATGATAAAACTAAAAAAAACATAATATAATAATAGAATTGCTTTTCGAAACGTAGTATCTTTTTTGGCAATAATGATTCCAACTGCATTATGTAAAATCTCAAATTCAGAAGTTGATATGCGAAAAAAGTTTCGAAATCCTCCATTGCATCTATATTCAAGACTTAGTTGATCTACATCATCTAATATTAAATTACTAGCACTGTAAGTTTTTCTGCTGGTTAAACTTGGTCGCGGTGCTTATTACTATGAATGCTGCTGAAGCTAAAAGCACGTCCTCTTCTTCGTACATCTCAAAAGAAACTGCCATTAATATCTCTATATAGTCTGTGGCATCTGCGCAGCGTGGAAAAAAAATCACAAAAGCCTCGCGAGGCCGAGCCGCGCGGCCCAAAAACCCGCGCGGCTCGTAGTGGGGACGCTGCTACGAGGCTCGGCCGCGCGGCTTGGCCTCACGGGCCGCGCGGCCCTAGTGGGGACGCGGCTTTATGTTCGCTTTTTGTGGCATATAATGTCAGTTTTTTGAGCAAGTGGTACGAAAAGGTAGTTTTCGTATGGAGAAGAATGGGCAAGAAACTCCACCGTTACTCTTTTAAAATGTTTTTACAATATTTTGCATACATTAATTATATAATTATATGTGAAGACGATGCACCTAGAATAAGATTACTATATCACGATAGGTAGAAAGAATGAAAAATGAAGCAATGACATCTAAATTAATTATGTGAGATATACTCATACATAGTCCTACTTAGTGAATATTGATGGAGATTTTTGTTTTTGTCTGTGAGTTACATGTAAGTAGGAATGTGAACATAAACGAATGCCTTCTCTTCTTAATCTTTTGCTAAGTTTAGAAGAATATGAAATTCTTGAGACTCCCAAGGGATTAAAAGTAAGCCCGTTTATACGGGCTGTAAAAAGTCCCATCATAAAACCGTCAACTATACATTCTCATCAAACTAAGTTACATTGCACAAAAATAATTACTGGGAAACGACTTTTCTATATAAGGTTTAAAAAATCGCTGTTTACGGTATCGCGCAATGTACGCCCCCGCAAAACAATGTACACACATGGAACGATACAGCGGTATTTAAAACTTGCTATCATAAAAACTTTGACCTTCAAGATCTCGGTACTCAGAAGGGGGTATGGTCCAGTACAAAAAAATGATTATAATGACGGGAAGAACAAGGGATTCTCGGCTCGCTAAACGTCTTTTTACACCCGTTATGACGATAAACCCGAGTCTAATTTTTTTAGAAATGTACCGTACCTACTCGGAATAAAGTACAAAATATAATAACTACGAGTATAATTAGAAATCGTTTTGTAATAAGGCGAATCTAGTTTAGATATTAAGTTGTGAAAGTCTAAATACTTCCTCAAGAAATGTCATTAATAAACAAGGCATATTGCATCTACAAAGTCTGACAGCCTGTTTTACCAAGGGGTATCTGATTAACCAGTAACTTGGTTATGGAGTTCAGATAAGCAGTCGCTCCAGGAAATAAATATGTAATACAAAATATGCACCACAAGAGAGAAATTCACATTTTCCATAATTTTTTTACCGCAAATAAATACAAATGTACCAGTATTTATTTGCCTGTTGTTGCGGTTTTGTGAAAAAAGGAAAGGAGGCAGGAATTTAATTGAAAAAAACGACCAAGAGCGTGTGGGACCACGCACAATGAAGGGTTCCGTAGTTTAGATGAACTTATCCCAAGAACAAACTTAACATTGTAGTTGAAAAACATGTTCTCCGATACAAATTTAACTGCAAATGTAAGTTTGTACGCACAATATTGGGAGATTCACCATGTTATGTTAAAACCATGGATTTCTTATAGGTTTTCTTGTAATCTATAAGTATAGAACTATTTTCTGTACTTTTTCCAAATTTTCGGCTCAGTAGTTTTGGAGATAAGGAGGGGAATGGACAATTTTCATCTAATTTCTTAAATATCTCTAAAAGTATTTATTTTAAAACGATAAAAAAAAATATTTGAGATCCTTTTTTTTTTTTTTTTTTGGGTTTGGGTAATTATCAAATGACTTCTCTCGCTCTGGGCGGAGCGGGAGGGCATGTCACACTTTTACTGACTAAAACCCACCCGTGTTCCTTCCGTTGCCTGTGTGCCGGGGCCGCGATATCCCTTTCGGACACACAACAAGCCCTTTCATTTGATACGTCACAGTACAATTCACTATACTTTTTTTGTTTTTTTTCCAATTTGCCCCCTAAAAGTGACCCCCATTTTCAAAATTCATTTATTTACGTTACACGTCCTTGTATGGTCCTTGTATGGTCACATAAATGCATATGTGTACCAAAGGACAATGACCAAGTGACTAAGGAACCTAGTATCGGTATGAAACATGCAGTGACTCAAAGATTTATAGGGGTTATTTATAAGGGGGGGGTATTTATAAGGGTTTAATTAAAAGGATAATTTTAGGGCTTTCAGATGTAATTTACCATTTTACCATAATTCTCGGCATTACACGGTAATTAGGTCTCAAAATCTAGGTTTAGAATCGAATCTCTCGATTTTTTGTCACAATGTATGCTGTTAAATTCAAAATACGAATTAGTCAAAATAACGTTTAAGAATTTTCAATGCTCGTCAATTTCGACATTCATTTCCGACAGTGTTTATTTAATTATAAAACGTTCACGTTAATGGGACCTATACGTTAACACCATGGTTAAAACCATAAGATCAAAGTGCTGAACATTTTTCAATAATCTATGTGACATAAACTTATAAACATAGATAATTTAATTAAATTCAAATTGCAAAATAATAATGGCCTAGTAGTAGAGATTAAAACAAAACATATCAATGAAATCATTCAATTAATTATACAATAATAATAAACAATATTTAAAAGTAAATACCTATCGGTCGAGACTGTACTTAAACCTAAACGAATTGGACGTGCATATATGCTAGAAAAAGAAAGCCCGCTGTTCTGTCGCCAGCATATTCTGCTCAGGACATGCGCACATGTGCTAAGATTCTATGCGCGCGCGCATAGAATCTTAGCACATGTTTGTTCTGTTTTCAAAGAGTTTCTTTTGATGAATGAAACAGGCAAAGGTCTCTAAAACCTTCTGCCTTTCGCATAACCAAAAGGTTTGCTTATGTACTTTTAACATCTTAACAGATTATTATTACAATGTAATAATAATAATTAGTTGTTATTAATATCTGCTGTTACTAATTATTCAACAATAATTTTAATAATTAGTTGCGTAAATTAATTATTTTGCGTAAGTCAAAAAGGTTTTATTGTTTACATACTCTTTGAAGCCAATGACATGTGACATTACGTGGGTGAAAAAAAACAATTTAGAGGTAAAATAGGAAATCGAATTAAATACTGATACTTTTATGGTGTTTTTTATACGGAGAATTTAAGGAATCGCATTACTAGATAAAATTATTATATTTAAAAACAAGATTTATCAACATTATAAACTTAAGTCACCATAGAACAAATAGCGATACCAGAAATGGTCAATCTCTTTTTAACTAAATGGGCTGTGACAGACAGACACAAGAAGGATGGGAACCGATCACTTTTCCGAATTGTTTTTGTTCGAATTTAATTTTACCGAAAACTATTGACCGACGTCTTTTTTGCTATATGCATTATTTGACATATTTTTAGATCATCGAAGTATCATGTGTCATAAGTATTATTTTACCGAACTATATTTCGCCGATTTACAAAATAACTTTTTGCTATTGGCCGAAGCCTCTTTTGAACTTTTTTCATTTGCCCAAAGATTTATTTACCATATTTTCACCACATCGAAACAATATTTTTCAATATTAAATTAAAATAATGTCATAAAAAGTCAAATGTTGTGCTATATAATTTTGTGACAGAAACGAATCGCTGCAAAACCGAGTCCACGTAGTCTTGTATGCCCTACCCCTAGAGTGTAATTTAAACCCGCGTAGGCGCGGAGGGGTGGGGCGGCCCGCGAGCTGAGGAGCAGTTGAAACCATCTGCAACGATAAGCACGCGTGGGGCCGCCCAAACCCCGCAGCGCCGGAGCCGTGACATAAACAATGCTTGCTGCATGTTGCACGCCTGCGTGCATGTTGCATGCTTGTTTGCACGCTGCATGCCTGCTTGCATGCTGCATGCCTGCTTGCACGCTGCATGCCGCTTGGATGCTGTATGCCTGCTTGCATGCTGCATGCTTGAAGCAAGCATCCTTCCTTCACCCATCCACACCTCGTGGTATAATAAATGTGCGGAAACATAATACTTAGAACAAATGTTATTTCGGCAACTTCGGTAAAAAGTTTTTCGACCAAATGAAACGTCGAAGTAACGAAAAAAATCGAATTGATAATAGGTCAACTGATACAGTGGCAGACGTGACTTCGATGAAGTAAAAAAAAACGAAACGACAATAGTTGAAAAGTTTTAGGTGAAATGAAATTCGGTCAAATCTTTTTCGAACTTATGATAGGTAACCAAGAGTGATCCTATAAGGGTTCCTTTTTTTTTTCTTTTGAATTACGGAACCCTAAAATTGGCTGAATCAAAGTAAACATTGGCGCGCTATGCTGTTTTCGCCAACAAAATGGCGTCGTGTCTGTATAGCGTATGGGGTGACCTTGGATGTTTGGCAAGCCACGCTAGACGATGCCGTTATACTTTTCATGGTACATGCTTGGGTGACTTTCTGGAAAGGTCTCTAAGCCCGATTTCTGAGGTTCTAAAATATACTCACAATATCTATTAGGTATACCGGTAGTCAGCTGCATCCGGTTAGACTGACTGTCTGCCGACCCCAACATAGTTGGGAAAGGCTAAGCAGCTGATGAGGGCTCCTAGAAAGACGCAAATGAAAACAAAACAAAACACACTCGCTCAAGGGAAATAATACCGACTCATCAGTTACATGGCTCTACGGAGTTAATTAACCCTACACGACTCTCGTTAACAGATGAGCTGTGAGAGTAACTCCAAATGCAATTATCATGCAGCGCTCACCTGAGGTGTTAAGTGTTAATTGATATTATTCTTCGTCTGCTTATTATGACGTTGTTATTGTCACGTTGACTCTTTTTTTAGAGGTATAAATATTTGAGTGTTGTTGTTGAATAGAATAGAATAGAATATTTATTTGCGTAAACACATTGTTATCTATTGCTTAAATAGGACGACAGCCACTGAAGTGCCGGTCCGCTAATACCAACAGCTTCCAATTTTTGTAGCAATATGTCATGTGACACCAGATCGAAGGCTTTCGATAGATCAAAAAAGAGGCCTGTAGTTATATACTTATTATTAATATTTGAAAGTATAGCTTGCATGAGGGAAAAAATTGTTAACGATGTGGACTTGTTCTTTTGGAATCCAAACTGCTGGTCACTTATAATATGAAATTTATTGCATATTGTGTAAGTTTGTTAGATTTCCAGGTCTGACAAAGTGTTTATTTATTTAATTCTTTAAGCGCACAAATGTACACACACCACTACGTTACTTTACTGCAACCAACATAGAGTTAAGGTGATTAGTAGGCTCACTGACCTTGCGCATGTGGGCGGAGCTAAACACCCTACCCCTGGAATACGAAAAATGCGCGCAGCGGCGCGCTACACTAAAACGACGGTCAAAGAATATGCAGGGACGCAGACATGCGCACGTAGGTCGGTATTTTTACCTACGATTAAGGGAATGGTGAATGCAAGGCTGATATTTGTATTGATAGATCAGGACGCGAAACCCGTTTTGAAATACCGGTTAATATTGTTCATAAACCGTTATAATACCGTTCATTGATTAACCAGTTAATTACAAAAACGGTTTTGACTAAAGCTAAATCATTTTCAAGTCAAGTCAAGTGTCGCCCCCCCCCCCCCTGCCAACTAAATGGTTGTACTTTGATTTGTGAAAAAATTCACAGCAGTAGTATATATAACGAAGTTAAAAAGAAAACTATCACAGCTAAGTAGGCTTTACAGGTTAACGAGTAATAGTCAACCAATATAAATTTGCAGTTTGAAAATCATGATTTCCCATACATTCCGGATGGGAGAACATGTTTTTCAACTACAATGTTAAGTTTGTTCTTAGGATAAATTCATCCCAACTACGGAACCCTTCATTGCGTGGTCCGACACACACTTGGCCGGTTTTTGATGTGTAGCATCTTTCCGCTCGGTTTCCTGCAATTTAAATCTAAATCTAAATAATCAAATCTGTGGGAGTGATTACGTGAAAAGGGACGGAAGTGTGTAACAGGAAGCCGGGGAAGCGCGCGCTATTTGATTTGACCATTGATCGCGCGCGGTGCTAGAGTTAGTAGTCAGAAACGACCTTGACGAGGCGGGGCACCCCTTTGATGATGCTTATTACCAAGGTGAGATGTCAAATGTTACATATCATAGGCAACTACTGTAAGGCTTGTTTTTTTTATCTTTACATTTTGACCTCACTATCGGGTTTAGCATCCGAAAAAACTATGAAAACGATACCCGTGACGAAAATATTTGAAAATGTTCGCTGCCGCCATCTTGGATTTACATTTTGACTTCACTATCGGCTTTAGTATCCGAGAAAACTATGAAAACGACACCCATGACGAAAATATTTGTAATTCGTAACACCTACAGGGAGCGGTGCGACCACGCACACATAGACAATTATTGCTTGATGCGATAGCACTACTAGCTATCGAAAATGTATGATAAATTGGATGTGTTCCGTAATACCAAAAATGATGAATGAAAACTAAATGTTTTTCCATTTTTTCGGTCATCTTTGACTTAGTGGTCGCAAGCGTTACTGCTGAGCATGAGGTACTGGGTTCGATTCCCGGGTCAGGCAAAGTGTTATAAATAGCATTTTTCTAAAATTGCTCAATAGCAGCCGAGTCCGGATTTGTCCCTGGTTGATGGTAATGGGCTCGCCCCCTATAACATGGAACTTTTAAACATAACTGGCGAAATGTGGGCGATCTATAGGTACACCTCTGCATAACCCTTCGGGGAATACAGGCGTGATGTTATGTTGTTATATTTTATATATATAGTTTTTATTGTAAATAATTGTACATAAAAAAATACTCAACAATAAACCGCATACGCGCACAATCGGTTTGGACTCTCTGCAGCGAGCTAGTCTATAAACGCACACTAATACAATAAGTTCGTAAACATTAGCACTAACACATACGTATGCGCATAGTCGGTCGATAGCCGGAGCGGAACAACGAGCGACACAGCCGTCCCGTCTCAATGCTAACGCACGACTGCCGCAGTGCCGCCCGCGTCCCGCGCAGAGCACCTCTGAACCTTTATCACTAAATGGGGACATTTTCTTTGCAAATATTGATTGATTTACATATGCAGTTTCAAATCTGTAGTACCTTTAGTCGTCAATTTTTCAGTGTAAAAATATTTCCAAACATCATAGCCGTTCAGAAGTAGTATGGAATATTAGCCAAAAATTGCGTTTTGGTAAATATTTTTTTAAAGCAAAAGTATTAGCCATACTAAAAAAGTCCTGTTCCCGAAATGTTGTACATGAATCTATAGTAAATATATATTTTTTTCAAATCTTTTAACCAAGCCGTTAATGAGAAGATAGTTTTTTAAAGTGACGATTTTACGGCACTAAACCAGAGTAAGGCCCTTATACATCATTAGGTAAGGTCAGAGGAGTGGTCAAATATTTAATGCACAATGTTAGTTTAAGAGACAATTGGTGAGAGCAGTGGTGACCAATGAGAGTAGTGGTGACCCAGTGAGAGCAGTGCTGGCCCAGTGAGAGCAGTGCTGGCCCAGTGAGAGCAGTGGTGACCCAGTGAGAGCAGTGGTGGCCCAGTGAGAGTAGTGGTGACCCAGTGAGAGCAATGGTGGCCCAGTGAGAGCAGTGGTGACTCAGTGAAAGTAGTGCTGGCCCAGTGAGAGCAGTGCTGGCCCAGTGAGAGCAGTGGTGACCCAGTGAGAGCAGTGGTGACCCAATGAGATCAGTGGTGACCCAGTGAGAGCAGTGGTGGCCCAGTGAAAGCAGTGCTGGCCCAGTGAGAGCAGTGGTGACCCAGTGAGAGCAGTGCTGGCCCAGTGACAGCACTGGTGACCCAGTGAGAGCAGTCGTGGCCCAGTGAACTAGCATTATATAGGCTGATTATGCTATATGCTTATAAGCGCTAGTCACACTTGGAACGAAGCTAAGTTCCTTTAGCTTCACACCGCGAACTATGAAAACACGCGGTAGCTACATGAGCGGAGCTAAACGAATTTAGCTTCATTCCCAGTGTGGTCTGTGCTTTAGGCAAAAAGTGTGCCCATAAAACGAAGGATAATGAATTCAGACGACAACGGTCCGGTCGACAACCGGCACTAATATGGTGATGCGCGGTATCGTCTCACATGGCACTAATCTTAGCACTCTTGGAGGTTCAAACTTGATTACTTAGCTTATTTTGTGAGACCATTATTTTTTCTTATTATTAAACTCGAGAGTGTAGTTATGCTAAAGAAAGAAAGAGAGAAAAATGCGTTTATTGGCATTACAAAAAACACACCTTTTTTTTTTTTTAAATACACCTTAAAACTATAAAAACAGAAAACAAATTATTATAATGCCAAAAGGGACTCAGCTCAGCATAATGTCAGATGACAACACAGAAGTTTACCACCTGACGCTGATTTTCAGCTGCAACCCACGAGTGCCCTACGCTAGAATAATAAACATAGGGAAGTGTCTGTCCGTTATAATAAATAACTTAAAGGTGGTATAAAAAAAAAATAAGCTCATACAAAATCAAATAAAATGTTGTGACATACATGTGTGCCTCTGCCACGAAAAAAATATAATTCCAATAAGATGTTATTCTATGCTACCTCCCCATACTGGACCATATCAGAAACTGAATCACCAAACCATTTTGCTTCTATAATCTGCTGCATCTATGATCAAGGGAAATAACCATCTTGTGACAATCTTTACATACCGAGACTCTGCCGTGCCTCGGAAAGCACGCTAAGCCGTTGGTCCCGGCTGTCATTCGTGGATCTTTGACAGTCGTTACGGGTCGTCAGAAATCCGAAAGTCTGACAACCAGTCTTACCAAGGGGTATCGTATTACCCAGTTACTGGGTTGTGGAGGTCAGATAGGCAGTCGCTCCATGTAAAATACTGGTATTCAACTGTATCCGGTTAGACTGGAAGCCAACCCCAACATAGTTGGAAAAAGGCTAGGCAGATTGATTGGTCTTATTCCCAAAGCCCGGGCGCCTTTTGAGGGACTACCCCCGAAAACTACAAAAAAAGGTACTATGACAAAATGGGGTATGAAAATAAGGGCTTGAGGAGATGATTCCAAAAATGCAACACACAGGAACCTAACTACGCTTTAGAATGGGCAAATACCTTCATGTTTCTAACTGACCAACTCCTTCACAATTCAAAAGTGCCTGATAAATGCTTTGAGTTTGAAAGGTAAAAATATTAATTAAAAACACGTTTAAAAAAAAACCGACAGTCATCGATTCCGACGTTACTTAATATTATTACTATACTTTCAATATTCCGGCAGACCGAAATAGGATAGTTTTTTTTTATGAAGAATAATAATTTATATCAAAGCGTAATCTATGCAATGTTTCTTTCTTTTCTTTTATTTACTTACAAAAACAAAGTTACTAAGTTAATTCATTAGTGTTACGATCTGAACAAGTCTTCATGGCTCGTGGATTTTACAAGTCTCCATTTTCATTTGCGTGCTTAAGGCCGACGCGGCGACGACTCCGTCGTAATGACCGAAATTACGAGCTAGCCATAATACGGTCAACTTATAATGATGATAATAAAATACCGAGGGGTTTAGCTCATTTGAATATCTGACGCAGGCAAACTAAAAGATTAGACCTGGATTATAAATGAAAAGCGTATTTAATATGAATAAATACCATTTTTTTTTTTTTTATCGGCCTAGTGCATGTCGGACCACACACATTGAAGGGTTCCGTAGTTGGGATGAATTAATCCCAAGAACAAACTTAACATTGTAGTTTAAAAACATGTTCTCCCATACGGAATGTACCATGAGATCATGTTTTTCAAACCGCAAATTTAAGTTTGTTGATTATTACTCGTTAACCTGTACAGCCTACTTAGCTCTGATAGTTTTCCTTTTAATTTCGTTATATATACTACTTCTGTGATTTTTTTCACAAATCCAAGTACTACCATTTAGCTGGCAGGGGGGGGGGGGGTATACCTGACTCTAACAAAAAAAATCAGTTAAAAGCTTAATATTTCGCAAACGGATCCCTGGTTCCAAAAATGGTTTTCACAAACTCACAATATTTTTGAACGACCTGTCTAACGATACCCCACAACATGAAATAGACGAGAAAAACAAATAACATCCCCAATTTACGTGTAGCGGAGGTACCCTAAAAAAAAATATATTACTTGATTTTATTTTACCACTTTGTCGACATGATTAATATGTATACATATGTCAAATTACAGCTTTCTATACTAACCGTCTCTGAGCTAAGCCGCGGACAGACAGACGGACAGACAGACAGACAGACGGACATGGCGGAACTATAAGGGTTCCTTGTTTACTACGGAACCCTAAAAACGTGTGCGGTCGGGAGACTCCCGTCAGGAACAAAGTTCCTTCTCACGTATGATTTAAAACAAACTAAAAAAAAAACTGCCGCCATCTTGGATTTACATTTTTTTCACCCTCGAAAACTATGAAAACGACACCCATAACGAACATTTTCGCAGTATTCATCTTATAATAGTATAAAACAAAGTCTTTTTACGTATCTGTCCGTGTGGTCGTTTGGATAATAAATGCACAATGGATTTCGATGTGGCTTTCACCATCATTTAGGGAATTTATTCCGAAGGGTTTGTGTCTATAATTCTCTCTCTAAATAATTATAATAGAACAAAAAAAAACCATGTTCGGACGTGTATCGATTGTCACAACATTAGTAGATAGCACACGTAGCAGGGGTGGGTCGTTAGTCCTTAATAAAATCAGCCTCTTTTGTAAAGGATGAACGTAATAATACAGAGTTCTTATGGTGTGAGGGTTGGCGCCGAGAAGACGCGTCCCTCCGGCGCCAGCACGATTATTAGACGTTTTCTTTTGATAACTATCGGGACAAAATATTGTATCTTTATTCATTGGTTTATTTATGTAAATCTTCTTATTTTCGTAACAATTGACTACTAATCACTTAGCTTTTACTTGATGCCGACTGAACGGAATGTTGCCATTTTAAATATTTTATTTTATTTATACATGAAGGTTTTTATTGTATATTTATTTAATTTTTATATCATTATTATTACGATTATATCTCATTGTATGCTACACCTATCGACGTCATAACGGCAACGCCGGCTGTCGCTGAAAACCAGCGCTGGGGCTCTGTCTCGATGTCCGTTTTGCGTGGATATGACTCATATTTTCCCGCAACTTGTTCTATTTCAACGTCGGAAATGTTACATGCAATAGGTACCTACCTACTTAAATTCAGTAATCTAAGTAATTTTAATTAATTTTATTTTTTTGCATGTGATTTTCTTAGTGCATGAAATAAATATTTAAGGAATGTTGTAAGAGTATTTTTGTTGTATTTTGGAATTATATGACTTTTATTTTATTTATGTTATTATATTAATATATATTATTTATTTATTTATGAAATAAAGAAAAGAAAAAAAATGTATTTATTGGGACTCGCACAGGAGATCACAAATTAAACTAAACACACTCATAGAAACATTAAAAAAAAACAAAGTAAAATGAAAATCAAATCAGGAAGTCCTTTAACCGCAACTTGGTGCTGGCACTGGTACACTCTGACACAAAGAGTGAGCCTGTCCATAGGCCTTCCTTGACCTTTGAAATAATGTTAGAATTGTGTTTATCTACTTTTATCTACACAGGGGCCCCGTGATCCTTTTGTGCCCATGGCCTCCAATAGGCTAAAGACGGCCCTGACTGAAAGTATGACGACATCGACTAGCGCGGCTTGCCAAACATCCAAGGTCACCCCATACGCTATGCAGACTCGACGCCATTTTAATGGCGAAAACAGCATAACGTGCCAATGTTAACTTCGGTTCGGCCAATTATACTACTAAAACTTCGTGCCTCTTTTTTTACAAGACTGCAACAATAAGCAGATAAATTGAGTATATTTGCATTTATTACCTGTAAAAAAAAATGGATGAAAAGTGTGAAATTCTGTCTTGTGGGCGTCATTTCCGTTACGGTACGAAATAGGCAGGGGAAATTAGGTTTGAACCCTGCACTAAATCCTAACAGCGATTTTTTTCCTGAATCGTATTTTAGAACTTAGCTCTTCAAATAATATAAAAAAATTAAACTGTTTTCAGGACCGCATCAAGATAAAAAAACAAAAACGCATTTTTGTGAATAAAAATTGAGGCAAAATAGTTAGTGGAGGTCTGCCCGGCTTGGACGGAGCACCGCAGTGTCCTCACGGAGGCGATTGGCGGCGGCGATCTCTTGCGTCCGGCCCTGGTTCAGGCCATGGTCCGGAGCGAGAGTGCATGGGAGGCCGTCACTTCCTTCTGCGAAGCAGTAATGCTCGCGAAGGAGGAAGCGGAGCGCGCGGGGGAGAGGCAAGATGCGCGCCCTTGCGCCCCTAGTCGCCGCAGAATACGCCCCGGGCGGCGGGAGTCGCAAGCTGACTTCCGGCCACCGTAGGCGCGGGCTTACGGACGGTGAGCAATGGGTAGCTCGCCGTCCGATAAGGACCAGGCCCGGGTCGACGGCGCGTTGTGTTCCACGCGCATCTCAAAGAGATGTCAGCACCAACTGACGGGGTCTGTAAGGGCCAATGCCTGCCAGGGTTGCGAGTTTGTCCGAAAGGGATATCCCGGCCCCGGCTCACAGACAACGGAAGGAACACGGGTTAGTTTTAGTCAGTAAAAATCTGACACACCCTCCCGCTCCGCCCAGAGCGGGAGAAGTTATTAGATAAATTCGCGAGCATTCGCGTAGGAGGAGGCGGAGCGCGCGGGGGAGAGGCAAGATGCGCGCCCTCGCGCGCCTAGTCGCCGCAGAATACGCCCCGGGCGGCGGGACTCGCAAGCTGACTTCCGGCCACCGTAGGCGCGGGCTTGCGGACGGTGAGCAATGGGTAGCTCGCCGTCCGATAAGGACCAGGCCCGGGTCGACGGCGCGTTGTGTTCCACGCGTATCTCAAAGAGATATCAGCACCAACTGACGGGGTCTGTAAGGGCCAATGCCTGCCAGGGTTGCGAGTTTGTCCGAAAGGGATATCCCGGCCCCGGCTCACAGACAACGGAAGGAACACGGGTTAGTTTTAGTCAGTAAAAATCTGACACACCCTCCCGCTCCGCCCAGAGCGGGAGAAGTTATTAGTTAAATTCCCAAACTAAAAAAAAAAAAAACGCAAAATAGTTAACGGAAAATGTTGGTTATAATATGTAAACAATTCGTTAAACTAATATGTTTTTTAAAAATTAAACATTTACCTCAACGGAAATTTGAATAAAAATAAAATCACGTTTTTTTTATTGTACTTCAAGCAAAAATATTAACACAGTTTTTTTGCATTAAATTACTTAATTAAATATTTTAATACGCTATTCAACAAAATTAAACATATTGTACCAGCGCAAGATATTAATAAAAGTTTTTTTTTGCAATAACGGTTCAGGCAAAAATGTAACAGAGTTTTATGTTTAACTTTTATTTATACGATATATTCGACCTTATTAAAAGAAAATGAAACACATTCAAGCAAAATGTTATACACCCATCCATAAAAAAAAATATTGAGATTCGGCAAACACTCACTAGCCTAAAATTCGACGGAACTTCCCCGGGCAAAATTGCTTGAATTGATTTGTTAGCTACTAACAAATCATACATCAGCTAAGGATTATGGTATGCTTTGAAATAGTTTTGAGTCTCACATTTTCTTACGTTTTTAGGTAGATAAAAAAATATTGAGCGCACACAAAAGACACACATAAGCACAATTATTAAATAATAACAATTTACATGAATATATAAAAACACGATGAACAAGAATTTTTAGGATTCCGTATATCCGAATAAAAAACGGAACCCTTATAAGATCACTCCTGTGTCTGTCTGTCCGTCGGTCACAGCCAATTTACTCCGAATCTAATGTCCATTAGATTAATCGGTCCCCATTAAGTGGAAATTTAGTACACATATCAATCAATTTATGTGACCCAAACACGGACGTGTTACGTAAATAAATTAATTTCGAATATCATTTTTGGGAGACAAAAAAAAAAAAAAGAAGGTTTTGCATACTGTACCGTGTGACATATCAATGAAATGAAAGGACTTACTGTGAAGATCTCAATTATATGTTTTTTTTTTGTTAATATAAATAGTTTTTAAGTTTTTTGAGAAAATAGGTGAGAACATTTACCATTCCCCCCCATATCTCAAATGAGCCTAAAATTATGAAAACAATATACAATATATTTCTATACTTATAACTCACAGGAAAACCTGTACAACGTCTATGGTCTTAATATAACATGGTAAATCTCCCAATATTGTGCGTACAAAATTACATTTGCAGTTGGAATGTATGTGAGAACATGTTCTTCAACAAAAAAATTAAGTTTGTTCTTAAGTTTGTTCTTGGGATAAATTTCTAAACCCATGTATTTAATTTAATGTATGTCAAGTGATTTTAATGCATTCAGCGACAATCATTATTATTATTATTTATTATGCAATCAAGAACTTGTCGCAAATATAGGAAAAATAGAGGTATTTCTGACAGATTAAGACTGAGATTAGAACATTTGTAAAAGTCTGACACACCCTCCCGCTCCGTCCAGAGCGGGAGAAGTTATTTGATAATTTCCCAGCCCCAAAAAATAATAATATAGTTATGCGAATGGTCGTAAAATAGGAGAATTGTCTCTCTGAACGCGGTGATAACAAATCAACAAAGTTTAAAATAATAGCAAAATACAGGGTGAAGTTGAATTCATGGGCATCCTCTTAAGGCGTCATTATACTCATCATTATGAAGAACTTTCACTTTGGGAGCAACCCTGAAATCGGGAAAAAAAATCTGCTGTTCCCTACTTATGTTCGCATAGCTCGTCAAAAAGTTGGGAACTGCAGATTTTTTTTTCAGCGGTATTTATCTTTACATATTAATCTTATATACAATCTAGCACTAAATTAAGTGACTCACTAACTTATAACTATAAAAATAAATACAAAGACAAAAGGACACGGCATCGAAGTATGTAAACAAAAATGCATCTACTTAGAACAAAGTTTCAGCAAAAAAAATATCCTTGCAAGAATCACTCAATAATCTAAGGCTAAGCACGTATCACTATCTGATTGATCGCTCCTTCGCGATAGACGCACTGTGCGTGCCGAATTGCCTGACCAATTTGTTCAATATGTTCATACGACAGTGGCTAATGGTCGCAAGTTCAGTGCCAGAAGATTAATCGCTTGATTGATAATAGGAACCTACTTTAGATGCCTCTGCTGACCTATATCGAAACCCAATAAGGGACATTAAACTTATTTCACATAATCGTGACTTCCATAGTAACATAATTATTATAACATAATATTATGCGTTAAATAGTAAGGCACCTGTGTTACAATCTGTTTCGGAGATATCCTATACTATTGCGAAATGAACAATATTTGGATGTATATTTATATATATACGAGTATATTTGTAATCACGTTCTTGAAAAGTGGTACTATTCTGGTTTACGGGGTCGAAAAATAGATATAGCTAGGTCTCATATTTAGGAAAATTCGTTTTCTATAATTTCACTCGAGCAGAGCTTGCGCGGTCAGGTATTTATTAATAATACCGCTAAAACCTTGTGTTTCACAAATCCATTAAAAGGCTAGTGAGTCAGTTTAAATATTATTTAAACCTAGTAAGTGTTCGGAATTTCCCAGGTTTTGTAATGGTTAATTTTGTGGTTGTACATACGAACATCGAGAACGGGTAATTATTTATTATAATATTAATTAATATGGGTAAAACACAATACGATTTTGCCAATTATCAAATTGATTACAGGGCATAAAACATGTAATAATATAGGTACGCTATTATTATCACATTATATTTATGCTAATATACACTCGCGAGCAATAAACTGGAATCACTTCATCGTCCGCTGCTCGAAACAAATTTTTACAACTTCTATGCAATGAACTATGGATTGTAGCATATCATTTGAAAGGCAATTTTGTTAGCTTTCAGCCTCTTTCAATATCATAACCAAAAATTATTCACCTTAAGTCATGGAACGTAAAACAAAAAACATAAACTTTTTAAACAAAACACCATGTTGTTTGGTAGTCTTGAAACCCTATAAAAAGGGGGCGTTTATGAAAATTGATCATCAGTCCAATATTTCATGTCACTGGGAATACTGAAGCTAAAAGAAAATGGAAACCACACCTATAGAAGCCGCTCAAGTCTTCATCCTAATCCAGCAAGGATTGTCTCAGCGTACTATCGCTCGACAGCTTCATTTGAGCTAGTCTTGTGTCTCGAAGGTATACAAGAGGTTCAGGGAGACTGGAAACTTAGTCCGGAGACCAGGATCTGGGCGACAGCGATGCACTTCGGTGAGAGATGACCGATTTATTGTCACCTCTTCTCTCCGAAATCGACAAATCACCGGCGTGGACGTCCATGCAGCAGCAGCTCAGAGAACTTTGAGGGAGGGCTATCAGCAAGTGGACAGTGAGCGAAGACTCAAAGAAGCGAACTTGACCCTGAAAAGGCCAGCCACGGGACCTAAATTGTCTCCAGCCCACCGACTAGCCAGGCTTCAGTTAGCTCGCGATCACTTAGATTGGGATATCGAGCAATGGAGGCGAGTCCTCTTCTCGGACGAATCCAGGATGTGCCTACATGGAAGCGACCGTCGACAGAGAGTCTACAGGAGACCTGGGGAGTGATTCGCAAAATGCTGTTTTGCGGAAACAGTGGCATACGGGGGTGGGTCCTGTATGATGTCGGCGGGGATATCTATTGAAGCAAAAACGGAGTTGATTTTCGTACTTGGTGGAGGTCGGGGAGGGGGCTAACCGCAGAAAGATACATCAACGACATTCTGCTAGGCCATGTGCTCCCATACGCCGGCTTTATTGGCGAAAATTTCCTGCTAATGCAAGATAATGCCTGCTGCCACACCGCTGCAGTGACTAAACAGTACCTTGTAGAAGTCGGGATTCCCACACTAGACTGGCCAGCCCTCAGCCCTGACTTAAATCTGATTGAACATATAAGGGACGAGCTGAAAAGGCGGGTACGAGGAAGATGTGCAGCTCCGGAGTCAATAGAAGACCTGAAAACTGCTTTAGTCAAAGAGTGGCAGGAAATCCCACAGGATTCCATCAGGAAACTCATTCGGTCAATGAAAATCCGTTTACAGACAGCGGGGTAACTCAAAATATTAAGGGGTAAATAACATAAATTGTAAATAAAAAAAATATCTTTTCATATTACTTCCTATTAATTTAGACGTCCACAACTTCGACCTATTGCAATAATTCTTTAAATTTAGGTAGAAAATTTAATTAATTTAAAATCCTTTTGATATCATTTGAAAGCTAACAAAATTACCTTTCAGGTGATATACAACAATTCACAGCTCATTGCATAGAAATTGTAAAAAATTGTCTTGAGCAACGCGCGATGAAGTGATTCCAGTTTATTGCTCGAGAGTGTATATAAACTCAAAGGTTGCATCAATTTATGTTTTTGAGCCCTCCTGGAAAATTGTTTGAAGCACTTATTGCTCGGCGACATGACCACGTCGCCGCGCCGTCACCACACCCCCGTTTACACTTGCTGGGTTTTGACACACTGGCCTCCCAAAGTGGTAGAATGTTTGTGTAGATGTGTTTCTTTCTTATCTAGTATCTAATCAATGTCTTGCCATTATGGGGTTTGTATAGGATTTTATCTATTTAGGCCTGTAAATTTGGTCAGAGGAAAGTACCTATTTTAATAATAATTTAATAATTTTCTGTATCATTTCCATGTTCGTCTTGTCTAAATTATAAAATTCAGGACAATTATATATGTATCGATTCCAAAAGTGACAGGAGCTATCTCGTAGGTACGGATCGTGCCGACATAAAACTCTCAAATCAGTCGAGCTCATCCTGTAAACGTCTCCTCCTCGCTGCTCGCGAACCCATTAATACTGATTGATATCGACTGCTAAATTGAAGTGAGTATCTTAAGAACCATTCATCACTTCCGCAAATTGCAATCTACGTGTCTTTACAAATACGTTAATTCATCAGGCAATCAATGCAACTCCAATTAATTTGCCAGTACAGGTCACTGAAGGAACACGGGTGGGTTTTAGTCAGTAAGAGTCTGATACGCCCTCCCGCTCCGCCCAGAGCGGGAGCAGTTATTTGATAATTTCCCACACAAAAAAAAAGGGTGAAGTTTGATCACTGTTTTACGAGAAAGTATGTAGGTACTATTGATTTTGAAACAAAAAAAATATCATCTAAATCTTTATAATTAGGTATGGTAGATATATTTGGAGGTTTTTTTTTTTACAATTCAAATTCGATACAAAATCTAGCGGAAAAAAAGACAACTACGTACTAAACGTACTAATGCCTGCAGTTGATATATAATATCCAATGAGAGAGATTGAATTTATCTGCAAGTAGCCTAGGCTGATATGGAGAAAAGTCACTGATGTTGACAGCGGAGGCGACCGCCAAAGATACACCGAACGGAAGTAACGAAGATCAAAACAGAACGGTATGTTATAACGACACCAAGAACACCGACATACTCAAAATTGAAGTAGATATCATAAGCAAGGAAGCGACCAATTTATTTACCTCATTTACTACCAACCAGAAGAGCTCAACCGAGTGAATCGATCTAATGGACTGTAAAATGAAATCACTCACGTAGAAACAATTCAAAGCAGACACTGTGAGGTATTCAACACCTTGTTTTGAAGTAAATAAACATTTCATTTCCGAGAAAATTCTGGAGGCAAGTATAAAACTAACTTACGGGTGATAAACATTTTCACTTATCAACCGCGAAGTTGGCAATTTCCTTTCGGAACTGAATAAAAAGTAGATAAACATAGCACTCAGACGAAGAACACAAGTCACACTTAGAAAATAAATAAATATTTTGAACGCAACTTAAGGTATGGGCATCCGTCCGGGGATACCGCACGGTCTCCCGCGAGGCGGCGAGCCTCCTTGCCGGACTACCGCCATGGGATCTGGAGGCGAAGGTCCTCGCGCACATGTGGGAGTTGCGCGAGGAGGCGAAACGCCGGGGTATAACTCCGCTGCCGCAACAAATCGCGGCACAGCGGACAGAGCTCCGGCGGGATCTCATGGCGGCATGGAGTGTGCGATTGTCGCAACCCAGCGCTGGGCACGCCACAATTGCGGCGGTAAGTCCCCTCTTTGAGGAGTGGCTGGAGAGGCGCCACGGCGTCCTCACCTTCCGCCTGACGCAGGTCCTCACCGGACACGGTTGCTTCGGGAGGTTCCTGTTCAGGATCAAGCGGGAGGAAACGCCCGGGTGTCACCATTGTGTGGAACGCCCGGAGGACACGGTGGAGCATACGGTGGAGGTCTGCCCGGCTTGGGCGGAGCACCGCCGTGTCGTCACGGAGGCGATCGGCGGCGGCGATCTCTCGCGTCCGGCCCTGGTTCAGGCCATGGTCCGGAGCGAGAGTGCATGGGAAGCCGTCACTTCCTTCTGCGAAGCAGTAATGCTCGCGAAGGAGGAGGCGGAGCGCGCGAGGGAAATGCAAGATGCGCGCCCTCGCGCCCCTAGTCGCCGCAGGAGACGCCCCGGGCGTCGGGAGTCGCGAGCCGACTTCCGGCCACCGTAGGCGCGGGCTTGCGGACGGTGGGCAATGGGTAGCTCGCCGTCCGATTAGGACCAGGCCCGGGTCGACGGCGCGTTGTGTTCCACGCGCGCCTCAAAGAGATGTCAGCACCAACTGACGGGGTCCGTAAGGGCCAATGCCTGCCAGGGTTGCGAGTTTGTCCGAAAGGGATATCGCGGCCCCGGCACACAGGCAACGGAAGGAACATGGGTGGGTTTTAGTCAGTAAAAGTCTGACACTCCCTCTCGCTCCGCCCAGAGCGGGAGGAGTCATTTGATGATTTCCCACCCAAAAAAAAAAAAAAAAAAAAAAAAAAAAAAAAAAAAAAAAAAAAAAAAAAAAAAAAAAGGTATGGGCATCCATTTGATTGTAAAATGGGTATATACGAGTATACAATGTTGCCCATGGGCATGTGACCGCCCGAAGTATTTCTCGGAATAGTCATGAAAAATTATCGAAAATTAACTTTAAAAGGGGGGTCTATCTTTAGTATGTTTCTTGTTATTAAATTTTTTATTTTTTTTAGCGTTTGTCATATCTCCTATGTTATTGGCTCGATTTGGCTTCTGTTTATTATTTCTAAAAGCTTATAACTTATTTTATCAGATTATCTAATATTTTTAATTAAAATTTGTCGACAATGAAAAAAAAAACGGAGGTGAAGACATTAAAAAAAAAAACGTATTTATAAAAAAAAACACAAGTGTTGTCCAAAAAGTAATAGCGGGATATTGAAAAAAAATTATAAGAAAAAATTTTTAACAAAAAAAAAATTAAGATAGACCCCCCTTTTTAAGTTTATTTTGGATAATTTGTCATGAATATTCAGAAAAATACGGGCTGTCACATGCCGATGGGCGACATTGTATATGCGGTAACAGTTTCCTTATAATTTCTGTCCGGAAGTCACACAGCCATTTTTACTCGGAGACTATTTGCACTATAGGGTAAAATCAAGAGAGATGGACCAGCTGGTGAGACGGACCATCGTAATTTCAACCAAACTACTAAATTTATTTAGGCTGACGACACTTACGAGCTCTTGTCAATCTGTTTGCTCCGTGTAGAAAGCGAGACTATTTCATTTTCGTTTGTAAAATTTGTAAAAAAACGTATTAAAAGGTTTCGGAGGCGTGTTTTTTTTTGTGTGGGTGTTTAAAAAACGAAGGTATGTATAAG
Organism: Agrochola macilenta; assembly: GCA_916701695.1. NCBI lineage: Eukaryota > Metazoa > Arthropoda > Insecta > Lepidoptera > Noctuidae > Agrochola > Agrochola macilenta. Next base: position 7,617,016 of record OU753569.1, read on the forward strand.
ATATTGTATTTTTAGAATAAGAATTGACGTTACTGTGTTAGTATGTTCATGAATTGATAAAATAACCTCAAAATTTTTCTTTTGTTTATTTTGCTTTTAATATGAGAAAGTGGTCCGTCTCTCCACTCAATTTAGGAGAGATGGACCATGTTATGTATGGGTGAGATGGACCAATAGTCAACCGTTTTTTTGCATATTTCAAGTGGTTTTTAATTATTATTGCTACTTATTTTTTAATCCATACATTTTAATTCGAATGTGCAGGCTGTGGTGAAAACTATGAGGAAACCCTGAGTCAAGATGAATGGCTGCTGTGCATTATTTGTGAACGCTGGTCCCATGAAGGCCGCACCAAGTATCCCGATATGTGCGACCGATGCGGAAATACGATGACAAACTGAAGATTTTACTTTCATATAATTGGTTATGTTACTTGTTGATTTCGTTTTGAATGTTTATTTTTTTGTTTGGAAGTGTTAATGATTATTTTTGTTAGGACCATCTCTCCTTACTGGGTGGTCCGACTCACCCGTATAGTATGGGAGAGATGGACCGAGGGTATATTTTTTAATATTTCAATTATTGCCATAAAGATGCTATGATCGTGCCATATTAAAATAAAAATAAATTGACTATTAATAGTTAGTTAGTTTATCACTAAATTGTTTAATAGTTACGAGTATTAAGCAATAAAAAAGATATTAAAGTTGAACAAAATGTGGTCCATCTCTCCTGGTTTTACCCTATCATATTTTTCTCTTTTAGTTCTCACACACTATTGTCTACATTTCTTTCTCATTTCTCCTTTCGCAGGTCTGCTGGAACAAATTTCTTCAAAAATAAGCAGTACCTTTGTACTCAAATTATAATTATGTCGTATCTCTATGTATTTTATCGTGTGCATATAAATAATAAAATAAATAAATAATAAATATATCGATGAAAATTGGAAAGAAGGTGTATTCTGTGCACCGCTAAACAATAGTGTAGTGAAATTATGAAAAATCCAATTCGTTGGGGCGCTCCATACACTCCCCTCTACTCCATACATATAACCGAGGGATGATATTAAAAAATCAATGCACTTACGGGTGTGGGGAAATTATTAAAAATAATTGTTGGATCCCATAATTAACTTTCTACTGGGATGCCTCGGATAAAACTCACTAGGGATAAGGCGAGCACGAGACCAGCTCACTATAGCCTGTAAGACGCTCCGTGGCACAATTGACGCGGCTGATCTACAGATCAGGCGCGTCAATAGTGCCACGGGACAAAGAAGCAAGCCAGCAAAGCATGTATGCTTGCAAACAATTACTGCCGCGGCTGTATGCTGTGCCTCCGTGTCACACCGTTCCGCTCGCTAAGTCTCCAGTAGCTCACACTCTGGTCGAACTTGATGACCTTTTGAATTCTAATCCAAGAATCGATTTGTTTGCGGATGAATGGAGCAAGATTTTATTGGCATGACATGACAGAATTACTTGTGAGAGGGATTTATGAAAGTTTTGTCGACTTTTTTATGTGTTAACGTCTACTTTATGATTATCTATTTTCTCTTTTATGTTTCTAACCCTACTACGTCTCTCATGGTACAATAGAGAAATCTATTCTTCTAGAGTTGCAAAGTTACCAACCAATACGACAGTTTGCGCTACGACGCGCCTACGCACTCTGTATGAGCAAAACTGATTCAAATAACGCATGCAGCTACAACTTCATTAGGCTGTTGTAGAAGCTATTCTAAACTGAATAATTTGTAAAACTTGTAAAAAGACACTTAAAGAAGCCGGCACTTCCAAAAAATATCACAGTGACGGGGAGCCCCCGTCACTGTGATATTTTTTGGAAGTGCCTCAGCTGCCGGCGCCGTGTCCCCAATTGGCTCCACTGGGTGCTGAATTGGCTGCCGGCGCTGACATTGGGATTGGTCAATTTGGTATATAGAGTAGATTCTTAGGCGGGGTAGTAAACATGTTATAATACATGTTTTTTAAATTATGCATTTTTTTTTCCATTAATAAGTTAATAATTTCCATATTATTCCAGTAATCAACCTAATACCCGGAACCGAACTAGTTAGATTAGGTTAAATATTTTTATTTACAAAAAAGGTTAGGTTAGGTTACAACTGCGATGCGATGATCTCCGCAGCGATGATGCAGCGGAAAGGGAGAGGGAGATTTCTAGTGTGCTCCCGGCCAGCAGCGAGTGTCGGCAGAGGGCAGATAATGCCCTCTTCCGGCCCCACTAAATGGGTCTAGGGACGGTCGTCCCCGGCCTCCTATCATTTAAGACCCGAGGTGGTGGCGCGTAATGTCCCACGCGCTCCCCGCTTAGACGTCACGGGGGGAGTGCTTGGAGAATGAGATGGCGCAAGGGAGTCGTGTCGACACAGGTTATGTCCCACCTAGTCCCCTGCCTATCCATCCACCTTCCTAGGCAACAACGTTTCAAAAGCCACATGAGGATCAGGACTTCAGTTTTTCAATCCCTTCGTTCGTTTTTTGGGGATTTTTGGCTGGGGCTCTGTTTCGCATACGTTCGCAGCATTATGTTGAGCGATGTCTGTTTTGCGTGAATGTGACGCATATTTTCCCCCAGCTTGTTCGTTTTTTGTGTTTGCGTTTTTTCTTTGCGTCATGTTTACCGCAACTAAACGTATAAATTATTTCTTTCAATCTGTAGTGTTGGCGTGTGGTTTCCTAATCATAGAGCTCCGAGTGTTGGAATTATAAATGTAGGTCGGTGCTTACTGAATATTCAATTTACGATGATCTTTGCTGTTTATCAAGTTTTGAATCAGTCTGATCGATTAGCTGCTACTTTTCGGATTTAGAGAGTAATTGCTCGCGACAAACTTGCTTTGTTGGTACCTATTTCAAATTCACTTTGAAGTGCGGTCATGCTTTTGTTTATTTATTTATTTATGTACACACAATAAAATACATAGAGATACGACATAATTATAATTTGAGTACAAAGGTACTGCTTATTTCTTAAGAAATTTCTTCCAGCAGACCTGGCCTTGACCTTATTAGTTTTAACGACGGTATTCTTCTCTGACCCTTGATAAAGAAGATTAAAACAGGCTAATTAGTTTGCCTTAGGTAAGTCCACAAAAATTTAAATGTTCAGCCACAGCTTAAAACGACGAAGATAAGAAAAAAGCGCTTCACTAATGACATTCAATAGCCTCTCACAATCAATTATGTAAACGACCAATACTTTCAGTAAGTTGATCAATCAATGTCACCCGGTGTCTTAGGTTATCCTCTGGTATTAAACTTCGTTCTGAGCATCGTTTGCCAATTTTCCTGCAGGGAATACCTACCTATTATAAATATTTTTTTCCCTTACCCTGAGAGGGTAATAGATTACCCATTTTTCCCCCTTGTCGAGAAAGAGAGCTGTTTAACAACAATATAACTTCTTGTAATTTTAATCAAAGGTGAATAACTCAGTTTTGTGAAAGTTTGGTTTTCTTCGTTTTTCTTATAATAGATGCTACCGTAGGTACTCAATTTGAAATACTTTGATTCAGACGTCACTTAAAGATTATTTCCAATACCTAATGTTAATTCAATGTATGATCTAATAAACGAACCAAAACCCTTACAAGGTTTTTGTACGCCGGAAACGGCAGAATATTATGTACTTAAAACACAACTAAATGGACTATCACTATTACCTAAGCGTAACAGTTCATTCACAAGGGACCCATCATGGACGATTCGTCAAAAAAACGATACGTCGTGACCATGTCGTGACGGATGCACTTTCACATTGCATACGAAAACGAGTCAAATTCAAAATATTTTATTTCACAACCTACATGGGCACTTATGAAACGTCAGAAGCTTGGTGCACGGTTCTAATGGGTCGTTTCCTATGGAGAAGAGCCGGCAAGAAACGCCACGGTTACTCTTTAAAAATAATTGTTTTTTTTACAATATTTTCAAATAACAGTATTAATAGGTATGGGAGTACAGTCTTTCAACAAGTACACTCGTACTTAACAAAATAGAAGTAGAAGAGTTTTTCGCGATTCGTCAAAATATAAGTATAAATGTTCACACTTGATTCGTGATTCAGAGTTCAGTCTTGGACGAGTGCTTCAGCGGATTCGTCACAAAAAAATCACGATTTATGTTTTTTGACGAACGTGATTTTTAAAAGACGATACGTGATTTAAGACTTGTCCGTAATTTTTCATGATTCGTGATGCGTGTGAACACAGGCATTTAAAAAGCATTGCCACCATCCAAAAATCGGTAGATCGTTAAAAAATACGATTCGTCAAAAACCACGAATCGTCCTCGTGCGAACGAACCCTTACAAACTTAGACTGGCCTAAAATTAAAGACAAGAGACATCAAATTAATTCTTAATAAGAATTAAGAATTTTTTTGATGTCTCAATGAAAACCGAAAAAATACGCCCTTTACAGTTTTCACTTTCTACACCAGGAAAAATTTATTCAACCAGTCCATTTCACTCCAACACTGAAAAAAAGACAGCAACAGTTGAACAACTCCAGCTCTGAAGATACACTTCAGTCATTATATGGCTTTTTATGTTGGGAGACGAGGGAACAAGTGCACTCATCCTCTAACACACTCGTCCGTGTTTCAACGTTCTTGTTACTCAAAGCCACTTCGCATTCAGCGAGATTTCAGACCAGTGTGTTTGCCAAGCCCTTTGTGTAAACGTAGGCAAAAAATGGTTAATTTGTGGTTTTGTGAAGACGGTATTAGATTTGGAATGTAATTACCACATATTAGTTGTAGTTGCATGTAGTTTTCAATACAAATAGATCGATATAAATAAATATTCAGTTTATTTTAAACGGAATATTTTTTGTTTTGTAGAATTATCTGTTGTGTGCCTTTTATTCTGTTCTAAATAAACGTATTTTCTTTCTTTTCTTTCTATTATATGAGGTGACCCCTACACCTACAATAAGTTATCTTGCACTCAAACGATAAATATTTTTTACGCAATAACTTTGACAAGCTTCAATGTACCTAATGAAAACATTGTGCAACAAAATTTTTAGATACTCAAACTTTTGTTCAATCATGGTATAGGGGCCTCCCGAAAGGAAGTTACAGTTTCAATAAAAATAGGGATTCGGTACTTCGCACAAAACTTTTTTCTCAATACTTTATAACTCGATTTTTATATCTATGCGTTTGGAGCTGTCAAAATCTTAGGTTTTTAGTATTGAATTCACTCACCCGGTTACCTCCTCAGTGCCCGACGCCACGGTCTACACAACTCGTGTCGTCCCCACAGTTCTGTCTTATTATTCGTTAAGTGGTTATTGTTATTATTTAAACCACATACACTGTAATATTTTGACGTTGATAGGCGCACTGTTATAAAAATCGTATTATACCATCGACACACATTAGTACAGATGAAATCATTTAAATAAAAAGCGACTCTTGCTACGACACAATAAAATTCAATTGAGCGCTAATTACCGACAGTTATATTCACCTAGAAGTTGCCTCTCTTTCTATCGCGTAACTCTTGTATCTTCTGACTACGGTACGCCTACTGAATTCGACAAGTCGAGCCCGTCGCGTACCTATTTGTAGCTTCATAACTAAAATGCGGTGTCTCATCTGTATTCATCTGTGCCTTCGGTTCATAACTTATTCATAAGTCCTACAAAAAACGCCGTCGTGAATCTTGATCTAATTTGTAAGGTTTTCTTAAAAAAGGACTGTAGAAAAAACTTTAAAATCCGATGTCCTTTACGAAACCTTTACGTTTTGATTTTATCAGAACAGAAATACTGCTTATCCATCTGCCTTTTAGCTCATAGATTCAGACAGGCTTATTAAAGGGCATGTGCTCGGTTATGTTATAAAATTGCTCCCAGAAGTCACGCAAACCACTTTTACACTCTAAATGAAATCGAGACGCAAACTACACTTGGCTTGCCTTCTGTTTGGTGCCGTTAATTATCAAAAACCGGAGTACTTAAACAATAAGATCATTTGGATTACCAGTAAAAAAAAAGAATGAGGAAGAAGACAATGTTTACAACAACTCTCATCTAAGTCCAATAGTACAACAGCTTTATGAGGTAGGTTTTTTTTTTTCAATGGTGGGAAATCATCAAATGACTTTTCCTGCTCTGGGCAGAGCGAGAGGGCGTGTCAGACTTTTACTGACTAAAACCCACCCGTGTTCCTTCCGTTGTCAGTGTCGGGGGCCGCGATATCCCTTTCGGACAAACCCGCAACCCCAGCAGGAAAAGTGTGGACGTCCAGTCAACATGGCCCACTCAGCATCAGGACCCCCGACCTCAAACCATCCTCCGATTCCGACATCCGAGAAGCCGGATGACGGAGACGCCACGCTCGCAGTCTTTATGAGGTAGCTAAAGGGGAGGCCATACATTTTGACTGATATGTAAAGTCTATAGTGTTAGGCCTTTTAGAGTTAGGAGCTTGGACATTAGATCTGATCACTTTTGAACAGTGAAAGTGTCATGTAAGTCTTTGCAATTGCAGGTCAGTATCAGGTTGTATGTTGATTAAAATATGATTCGTGACCGTACCAAATATGGTTTTACAGAATTATAATCATTAGAATCAGCCATACAACTCCATAAGTTAATAATGCTCAAATGTCATAATTTCATGAAATAGTCATTCAATAGTATTTATACATGAACTTAGAGAGTTGTATTGATAATTTCTATGATTATAATTCTATAAATAAACATTTGATACGGACGCGAATCGTATTAAGATCAACATACAACCTGATACTGATCTGCAAATTGCAAAAAACGTAAGAAAATTTGAATTTCGCGGAATACCCTGACGCTTTCGCCTTAAAAGTTTATGGTGGATAATTAATTCCTACTAAGTTTCCGTGTTCGCAAATATGGTAGGAGTGTTAAGAAATTATATTATATTCATTAGATCATACGCACGGTCGAAGAAATTAATTGTTTAATTGACACACTACGTCAATTTGCCGTGTTATAGCCATTTCACATAACTGTCAAAGAATGACAGCTGTAATTCGAATATACGGACAAAATAAGTTAAGGTTAAATTACAGCTGTTTCACAGCTAAATACCAGTATTTTTCCTGTGACATTTTGCTGATATTTTTCCCGTTTTATTTCGTATCGAAGGAATTAAGCAACTTACCGAACCTAAGTAAATAAACCGAATCCATAAATTTCCAATAACCGTCGAGTATATTTTTAGTTGTGTTCTAATAAATCATCTCTGTTTGATTTACATTCACAAATTACTGTCAGCGTTATTTATAGATTAACTCTATCTTCAATATGCTCAAAATGCTGTACTTTGTATTTTTGGATAGGATAGATGAGTTGTACCAACATTATTGTTAATAAATAAATTATTATTATTATTATTATGTCGTTTATTTGCTTTCGTTCTCATCATTTACATTTTTAAATATTTCTTAAATAAACTATATAAAAAAAAAGAAAAAACATTTAAAAATATAAAAAATAGTGTTCCGCCGGTGTCGGGAGCAGGGTCCAAGCTACCGGTGGTTAGGGCTGCAGAGATAGGAACCTCCTCACAATGCGAGCCGTATCGAGAAGTACTGCCTTCTGGATCAGGCCCTTAATCCAACCGCCTAACGAGAGCCTCGAGAGATGTTGGTCGAGGCTTTCGGCCATCAGGCCATTGGCCGTTACGACAATCGGCACAATGATAGCCGAGTTCACATTCCACATGTCGACAACCTCGTGTGCTAAGTCGAGATATTTTATTTGTTTCTCTTTCTCAGCTTTCACGAGGTTCCCGTCATGTGGAATGGTAACATCGACTATCATTGCGCGGCGCGCTAATCGGTCTATCACCACTATATCAGGCTTATTGGCAACAATAGTCCTGTCAGTAATGATAGACCGATCCCAGTACAACGTGACATGGTCATTTTCAAGAACTGGGTCGGGCACATACTTGTAGTACGGTACCTCAGAATCTGCAAGTTTGTATTTCAAAGCAAGTTGCTGGTGAATAATCCTGGCCACTTGGTTATGCCTGTGCAAGTACTCGCCGTTAGCCAGACGAGAACAACCAGAGATTATATGTCTGATGGACTCACCCGGACGGTGGCATGCCCGACACACGTCAACCGTCCCGTCCTTCATAATATGTCTCCGGTAGTTATTCGTTAAGATAACTTCGTCCATAATTGCACAGACGAAACCTTCAGTTTCCCCGAAAAGGTCACCAAAACGTAGCCAGGATACGGACGCTAGGAAGTCTACAACGGGCTCATGAAGAGCCCGATAGAAGCGCCCGTGAAGCTCCTTGCTTTGCCATACCTCTTTGCGGTCATCTGTAGTAAGTACCACAGGCTTGTGCCAATTCTCTTTAGCCATGGACAGTGGGGTGAGCCCCTTGTCCACTGCCACCACATCACGGTGCATACCCACATCGGTTTTTAAAAAATATTCTCTGAGATTGCACACCTCCCGGTTGTGGAGGATCTTCGCATTTAAAAAGCCTCGACCCCCGCACTTCCGCGGGATGTACAACCTCATCACAGATGATCGTGGGTGATGCATCCGGTTTGCGGTCAGCAGTGTACGGACCCTCCTATCCAGGGCGTCAAGTTCGGTCTGAGTCCATTTGAGTATGCCGAAAGAGTACATCAAAACCGGCATGACCCAACCGTTGAAGGCGCGCACCTTGTTTCCGCCCGAAAGAAGACTAGTTAATACCTTCTTCAGGCGACCAAAGAAGCGCTCCTTCAACGATTGCTTCATGTCAGTAACGTTGATGCCTAACGCTTCCGACATACCCAAATACTTATAGCTTTCGACTGTGGAGAGGGATCTAAGGTGTACGGAGTCCGAAAGTTGAGTTCCCTCGGATTCCATAATCTCCCCTCGCTTTACATGCATGACTGCACATTTGTCCACACCAAATTCCATCCTGATGGCGCTACTGAATGTTTCAGTTACCTTCAGTAGCTCCATCAGTCGCAATTTGTTGGGGGCAAAGAGTTTCAAGTCATCCATGTAGAGGAGGTGAGATATGACCTGACCACCTCTCCTCAACCGATAGCCCAGACCTGAATCCTCCAGCAGTGTGCTTAGAGGATTCAGGGCTAAGCAGAACCAAATTGGACTCAAACTATCGCCCTGAAATATTCCCCGTTTAATCCATACAGGCTCATCATTCCCCTGGATCTGTCGACATCCTGGATAGCGAAGGACCGTCCTCCATTGCCCCATACACGACATCAGGAAGGTGCGCAGAGTTGCATCTATCTTGTACAATTTCAGCACCCTCATGAGCCATGTATGTGGCACCGAGTCGTAGGCCTTCTTATAGTCTATCCAGCATGTCGACAACTCCTTGCGGGATCGACGAACCTGTTGGCTTATGGCCATGTCGATGAGGAGTAGCTCCTTAGTACCGCGGGACCCGTTCCTACATCCATTTTGAGAGGCAGAAATAATTGAATTACTGTCAATATGTGTGTTGATTTTCGCTCTCAGAATGGATGTAAGAAGTTTATAGACCGTCGACAAACATGTAATCGGTCTATAGTTCTTGGGTTCCGCAGGACTACCTGACTTATGGAGCAGGTGGGTAACGCCTGTTGTTAGTGACTGTGGTAGCGACCCAGACTCTAAGGATGACTGGAATTGAGATGCTAGGCGAGTGTGCGAACTAGTCAGCCATTTTAACCAAAAGTTGTGCAGTCCGTCCGGTCCCGGTGATTTCCAATTCGGTAACGGACGGACTGCTCTGGCTACGTCTAATGGCGTGATAGACACAGGTTCCATTTCTGGGATAGCTTTACACACTCGCTCGACATCCTTCATCCAGCCAGCCTCAGTGTGACAGACGGGCACCGACCAGATGCTGCGCCAGAATGCACTCGTGGCGGCATCATCCGGGCGGCACACGTCCGTCACATTTCGTTCAGGTCGCTCCCAAGCTCTATATACCCACCTCTCATCGCTCTGGAACATGCGATTCTGCGTGTATCGATCAACCCGCCGCTTATACCGCCGAATACGGCTCGCCCATGCACAAACTTTCTGCTTCAGGAAGTCGATGCGCTCTGTGACATGGGACATGTATTCTTGAGGGTTGATTCCAGTCCCCGAGAATGCCCGTCTCACAAAGCGCATCACTCGTGGTCGTGTATTGCCCTCCCTGAAGCAGTATAGTTTGCCGATGAGCTGAGTGTCGCTCGATTCTGCACTGCCAGGCTGGTACGGCTGGTTTTGGTCGAGTAGCTCCGTCACAGTTTGGGAATTTGACGTTAGCTAAACGACATGCCGCAACAGCCGCACAGTACAGAATCGAGTGTGTATCAACGAGATCCTCGCTGCTCTCGAAAAAAATTCTAAGCTGCGAGTCCAAGCTACACACCAGCGCCCTATTTTTTTTATTATTATTATTATTAGATTGTAGAGATTGTAGTTATTTTATATGTCAGTCATGCCTACGAAGTAAGTCATGCCGAAACGGGGTAAACATAATTTTATGAAACCACAAAACAAACAGACCATTTCTATTAAATGCAAAAAATACATATATTCAGGCTTGTTTTCTGACAATAAAAAAGATATTGAACAAAAAAGAACGTCAAAACGAAAGCTTATTATATGACTAGTAAAATTCCCTTCCGTATGTTGCCTAGGTTGGTAATAAAGTTTTAATAAAACACTTAAATCAAAAATCGAAAATCAGCGTCAGACAGCATCTGTCTGGCATTAATGCTGAAATGAATCTTTTTGGCGCAGCCGTGAGGCACACACTACTCGTATTATTGTTAAAATATTATTTTCACTTTTTTATTTTGTATTTTGTGTTTCACGAACTGTGTCCAAATAAACATTATTCTTTCTTTCTTTAAAAAGTCAATCTGCCTAGCCTTTTCCCAGCCATTTTTGGGTCGACTTCCAGTCCAATCGCATACAGCTGAGCACCAGTATTTTACATGGAGCAACTGCTTATCTGACCTCCACAACCCAGTTACAGGGTAACACGATACCCCTTGGTAAGACTGGTTGTCAGACTTGGGATCGCTTTCAACGATCTCCGAATGACAGCCTGATCAAACGGATTAACGTGCTTTTCGAGACACGAAGGGTCTCGATATAATTATAATGAATGGTCACCCATCCTCGAACCGACCGCAATAAGTGTAGCTTTACCTGCAGTCAATCCGTGCGGCTGTTATTTTAACCACGAGTCTTAAAACTCATTATAAATTAAGCTAAATAATAGAGAATAAAGAATAATTGAGAAAGAAAAACAAATCATCTTCTAATTAGTGAATAGTGCTTTCTCTGCCCCTCAACTGTGCTGCAATGTCATCAATGTCATCATCATCATTATCTTCCTACCCGTTTGTCATCAATACAGGGTCAAATCAAATTAGCTAGTGAAACTCTGCAGACGTGATGGTATCGATATCCAAATACGATAAAACGAATTTTTTTTTTTTTTTTGGGTCTGTCAACGACTGAATATATCTATCGCAATAAAAGACGTCACGCAAAATCCTGCATCGCGCAAAAAGAGTTTATACAACGTCCCAACATCAATCGTCTGGCAGTTGCCCACTAAATACAACACCCGTCTGGTCGGAGGATCCCTCCTTTTCTATGGAGGATGAGTGAACTTTACACCCTGTTCCTCATACCTCTTTATATCCTACAGCTCAGAGCAAGAATTATTGTACGAGTATATAGGTATTTTATGACGTATGATCGGAGCCGATGTTATTTATGACTGTTTATGATAACACTTTAGCGAGCCCCCATAGCGTTTATGAGCTTCCAAAGGCGAGGCAAGTAGTACTTAACAGACATTTATCTGTACTTAATTAAAATACTCGAGTAGGCACGTTAATAGGATTATTTTCCTTAATAATATAGCATCATCTTCTGAGCTGTTTAAGGGACCTCAAGACCCTTATATGAACAATGCTAATTAGTAATTACAGGTACTTGAACTTTAGGTTTAGTTTGGGGTTTTATTTAGTATATAATTCTGTATCTATCTATCCGTGACATCACTGCGGGCCCTATCAGAATACCAGCCATACGACATTTTTTTTTTATGTCCCAGCATCACGCTGAGATAGAAGCCTTTTGGCGACGTACAGGACTTGCTGCTTTAAAATTTTAATTTTACTTTGTTTTTTTTTTTTATTTATGTTTAGTGTGTTTTTAATTTAATTTGTGATTTCCTGTGCGAGTCTCAATAAATACTTTTTCTTTCTTTCATTAGGTAAGATCTTATTTAAGCTAAGTCAGGGAAATTAATTGTAAAGGGGGATGCACTATGGTAGATAAGGTAAATTTTATCTTCGCGGGCTACCGCTTTCGCCACAAATTCACTACTAACTTAAATTGTCCGTATATTCAAATCACAACTGCCATTCTTTGACAGCTTTGTGAAATGGCTATAGCACGGCAAATTGACGTTCACGTAGGGTGTTAATTTGCTTTACAATCTTCTTCTTTTCGTGTGGTTAGTGACTAACCTGCTGTCAGAGTTTTAAAGCCGCCCTAAGGCCTCTGACTTGGCTTCACATGCCGGTTTCGTCACGATGTTTTCCTTCACCGTTTCTGAAGCAAGTGATAATTAGACAATACGCACATGAATCCGAAAAGTCAGAGGTGCGTGCCTTGGGTTTGAACTTGAGACCGATGACTTGGCAGTCTGACGGTCACACCACCAGGCTATCACTGCGGCTAAGCTATTGGTGCTTACAATTAATTTCCCTGACTACTTTTGTCATAATTAGCCACTCCCTCGATCTCTATCTATGAGTGTCTAAAGGCGTTCCTTTATCGGAGCATTCTCCTGTAACCTGTAATGTAACAATCCAAAATTCGATTTTCAACATTATGTTACAAAAACGCCACCCAAAACTGCCTCCCTGACTGACGAGCATTCGCGTGTAATGTAACAATTCCTAATTCGATAAGATCTGCATTCATGTTAAAAAAAATATCACACGTGCTCCCACTTACTAATGTTACATTACATACGAACGGTCCCCCGGTGAATGTCATGTTACAAATAGTATCATTACAGGTTGCGCACTGTAATGCTCTGTTCTCCTCACTCATCGATGTTACATTACAGGCGAATGCTCCCGGTGAGGCAGCGCCTTTAGGAGTCCTAAACATTTTGTAGAAAATCGAGTGTAGTGTTGCATCGAGCAGAAATTTAGTTGGATGTATTCAAAAGGCCTTAGAGAATCAGTTGGAGCTGAAAGTAGTGTTAACCCAATCATGAATTTGTTAACCTATGTCCTATCAAGGGTCGGCTTCCAATCTAACAGGATGCAAGTGAATACCAGTATTTTACATGGAGCAACTGCCTATCTGACCTGGACAGCCCCGTTATTGGGTAACACGATACCCCTTGGTAAGACTGGTTGTCAGGCTTTTGGGCTTGTGACTACCCGTAACAACTGTCAAAGATCTACGAATGACAGCCGGGACCAAAAGGTTAAACGTGCTTTCAGAGGTTGGTAGTACTTCTGGGGTTGCGGGTTTGTCTGAAAGGGATATCGCGGCCCCAGCACACAGGCAACGGAAGGAACATGGGTGGGTTTTAGTCAGTAAAAGTCTGACACTCCCTCTCGCTCCGCCCAGAGCGGGAGGAGTCATTTGACGATTTCCAACGCAAAAAAAAAAAAAAAAAAGGGGTTGGTAGTAGTCATTCATCCACGAACCGACCGCGTCAAGCGTAGCTACCTTCGATACTTTTATTTAATAAAAAGATCTTAAAACCGAATTGTTATTTAGCCACAAGCCTCTCCACCAACCCATGTCATATCACGGAAGCTTTAAAGCTTTTATAAGCTGCCGTAAGAGAGAGCGCTATAATTAGCGATGGTGATTGTTCTACTCGAGTTAATTATCTTTTTGTATGCACGTGTTTCTGTGACAAATATACTTATTTATTTATTATTATTTATTTAACCATTTATATACACACATATATACAGACAAGCAGAAAAGAACAGAAAAATACGTACAAAGGTGATGCTTATTTCTAAAGAAATCTCTTCCAGCATACCTGCGATAGGACAGAGGATAAAAAGAGATGTAGACACCGGGTGTAAGAGTAATGAGAACTTAAAATAATTAAAATCAAAACAATTGACGCTATAAAATAAAACAAATAATTTGAGAATAAACTTAATTACATACATACATAAAAACTAACATATTAAAAAAAAAAAATATCATTAAGATTCTATTAATAATAATGTAATAAAAAAAAAATAAAAAAAATTACTTATTTTTCTCTTTCTCTACGAAAAGTCACTTGACAAATTGCTCACATCGGGTCTAGTAAACTAGGAATTATTCGTATGTGCAATCCATCCACACTCACCTTCATTACAGCAGGAAGTATCAAGCAAGTTACCAAATAAGTAATGAGGCGATCACTAGTAAAGTAAATGGTGGCACTAGTGTTCACATGTAAGTTGGTCGCTATCTCGACAAGTGGGCACGGTGACCAGTTTAACCTGTTCCCCGACGCCCACTCTAGCTTACCTATAACTTGAGTACACGACAACAAGTACCTAGTGTTTTTTTTTATAATTAACTAGCGACCCGTCTCTGCTTGCTGCTCACGATTTTTACGACTTCAAAAATATGAAGATAAATAAGTTATATACATAAGTTAAATATTTACTAGCTGAGCCCCGCGGTTTCACCCTCATAAGTCTCGATCCCGTGGGAATATCTGGATAAAAAGTATTCTTTGACCTAATCCAGGTCATAGTCTAACCATGTGCCAAATTTCATCCAAATCTATTCAGCCATTTAAGCGTGAAAGCGTAACAAACAAACTCACTTTCGCATTTATAATATTAGTTAAGGTAACCCATTTTCCTTTGAATTAGAGAATTTATTCCAAAAGGTTTTTGTCTATAATCTTAATGGATTATACTCGTAGACAAAAACCTTCTGGAATACTCGTAAATTCTCTTGAAAACTGCATGAAAATCCGTAGCGTAGTTTAGAAGAACGACGCGCTCACACAGGCAGACACGAAAAGCGACTTCAATTTATAATAATTATGTACACATCAGTATATACAGGTTCAAATTAAATCAGGCAGTCTGAGGGCTTGAGGCGCTGCATGCTGAAACACGGGCAATAAACATATTTCGGCAGCAGATGCTAATAATAGGACACAATTGTAACTGAATTACTTCTAAGCATAATTTTAAGTAGCTAAGACTAATTGTGTTACATGTTTATTCTTTCTGGTCTAATAAATAAATAAAAAATTGCTGGAGAAACTCCGCAGACGTGATGGGTATCGTTATTTAAACACGAAAAAATAAAAAAGATTGATGATTTTTTTTGGGTCTACGAGCGCTGGTTGTGTTTTTATTTAAAATATGAGTTAAGAATAACTGGTTATTATTTGTTTTATCGTGTTTAGATATCCATACCCACCATGTCTGTAAAGTTGACTCAAATAACCTAATAACATTAAATATCTGAAGAATGTGTTACCTACTTACTCCTCATGAATGTAAACAGCTTCTATGGGACGAACTTTGAAATATCTAAACGTTCAGTATAGCTTTTCCACTCTGAAATGACGTGCCCCACTACTGCATTACCCATAGAAATCGGCATAACCGTGTGCGTAAACACGTTAGTGGGGCGCGTCATTTCAAGGTGGACAAGCAATACTGCAGTAAGCAATGGTTCAAAAATAATAATCAATCAATCAATCTTGTTTATGTATATCACCACAAAATCGCCAGTTGTTGAATAGATGTAAATGCACCTCATTTACATCTATTTAACAACTGGCGATTTTGTGGAAAGCAACATGTTGTTACCAACACTGTTGCAGTTGGTTGAATGAGTCTTGTAATAGAGCGTCGACCACGAAAAACTGAATAACTTTTTCATTATTCCACTGAATTTCCATTTTTGAACACAAAACAACCAAAAAATATGATTTGTAGAAACAATAATGTTGAATAAGCGCATCAGAGTAGCGCAAAGCCGTATTTTATACGGCCGGGTCGACGCTCGACGGTCGACGCTCGACCTCGACTATTGCAAGACTCATTCAATAAACGGCAACGATGTTGCTTTCCACAAAATCGCCACTTGTTGAACAGATGTAAATGCACCTTTATATGATATTTCCACAAGAACTCTTGGGATTCTGTTGCAAGGAGCCATCAGACGTTGACAAAATAGAACGATCGACCTACATCTTTAATGTATCAACATATTAATAAAAAGCACTTCCAGACGTGGCCCTGCATTGTTAGACTTCCATAAAATCTTAATAATGTAAATTGTTTGGACTTAACAAACAGTTCTCAGGGATCAGACCAAAAAGTTGATGTGTAAAAGTGTCTTAAAAGATCTACTTACACAAATAAATATCATTTCATTTCATTTTAAAATCTTGTATCTAGACAGCCAGGACATATTAAGAAAATATGCGTAGATAGCTGACTATCAAATGGGCTTAGTCATACGTAAAACAGATTGCTCTCAAATGAATACGTAATGAGTGGGGTCATCTAACATAGAACATCGTAACAAGCAATTATGAAGCGTAACGAAGCAACAATACAAGAATAGCTCCGTATAACCGTGAGAGAACCGAGCGATCCTATTGTTTTCGTCTATCGCTCAATCTGCACGTTATTCTTTCATTCCGTCCGCGACAGATGGAAAAGATAGATCTTCTTTGTACCTACACCAAGTTCAAGAGAGATAAACCAGAGAAAATGATGTCATAAGTTATCGCAAACAGGGATCTGTGTCAGACAAACCTTAGGATTGACTGCAATGTGTGAATAAGATAAGCGCAGATCACAGTTGCGCGTTGCAATAAGCGTTTAAGATAGGCGTTAGATATGGAAAGTAACATAATTATTATTGATTGATTAATTAAATGTAATTATAGGTACCCCTATTGTAACTATGATTAATTCAATGTAATTATACCTACCTATAAATTAAAAAAATGTGAGATTGTTTATAAAATGTAATATTTATGAATTAGAAATATTATAATATTTTGAATGATTGCATGCACTTTTTACATTATTTTTGTAAAAAAGCAAGAAATAAAAGGCTATTTTATTTTAATTTTATTTTTTAGATAAACCTATTGAGTATGGTAAAACTGACTAACATGCTGTCTATGAATTCCTTTGGTAAACTTTTATACCTTAGTCGATTTTTAAGATAATAGGGGAACGTAGATTTAAAAAACAAGATTCCGGCGAAAAGAGAAATTCCTCCTTTTAAAAAAAAAACGGTTAAAAGGAGAACAGTTTATAATGGTCCTGGTACGACTGACCTGCAGCCCACCATAAGTATTCAATCATTTAAATTTAAATAAGTAAGAACTTATTATTTAATTTTAGGTACTTCATCAGATATACCAAACAATGGATAGGTATACCATAATATCTACTTCATACAATGGAAACATAAATTGCATTGTCAGCTGTGCGCATTGTCACCGTTCGTTTTAATAGTACCTACCTACCTGTACGCATTGACCCTTAACCATGACACTTAAATGCTCATTCGTTCATGTATGTACCTCTACAGTGGTAGCGATTGGGTCATGTCATATTTTAACCATATCAGCTTTTCCCAACTTATGTTGGGCCTCAGAAAATGTCATGAATCATTTTCTTATTTGCATATTACGCCTTTTCTTTGAAGCATTGGAGTACAGTAGATCTAAAGATCTACTGTACAGCTGATGCGTTGCTATACTTTCAAATGAGCAATATTTGTATATATACATACAGGGTGGCAGGGACATCGATGCGAAAACTGATACAATAGATTCAGTACATGATTCTGAAAGGGGCTGCTTCGAAATGTTTCGTCGGTTATTTAAGAAAAATCTGCTGTTCCATAAATTTTTACCGCGTAGGTTATGCACTTTTCTATGGAACAGCTGATTATTTTTTTAAATAATGAACAAAAAAATTCAATGCAGGGGTTTCAGAATCATGTACTTCGCGTCGATGTCCCTGCCACCCTGTATATATTAGTAATCACGTTCTCGAAAACGGCTCTAACGATTTTGATCAAAAGTTGCAATGTAGAACCCTACGTTCTACGTGCAACTTTTGATCAAAATCGTTAGAGCTGTTTTACGGGGCGAAAAATCGATCTAGCTCTCATATCTATAGGTCTCATATCTAGGACAATTCGTTTTCTCTATTTTCACCCGTGCAGAGCTCGATCGCCCAAAGTTTGGAACAAGATGGCTACCTTTACTACCTAAGAATAATGACATGACAGCATGGAATTAGTATGTACCATCAGGGCAGCATGGAATTAATATGTTCTATACATGGAATTAATATGAACTATCCCAAACTTTTAAATGAGCATTCTCATATTCATTATTTTCACCAGAGCAGAGCTCGGTCGCCCAGGTACTACGAGTACATATTGATACGGTGTACTATATGAACAGTTTCGCTACAAATCCTTCAAGATAAAAACGAATCTTCATACATCGTCTTTGTACTACAAAACACTATTATTCTCGCTCTTTATACATACCCTGACACAATCACACAAATAATTAATTCGTCAACATGGCGGAACTTTATCAATAAAACTAAAATGGTACCATTTTCGACTTGACCTTGTATCATGGCGATTAATTCCCCGATCGGGACAGTCAGTAGGTTGCGTCGCTGAACCGGCCTTGCCGCCATGACGTAACCAACTTGTATGCCTTCGAGTCTTCGAGCCGGCGACCGCGCGAGCGCAGCTCATCTCGTTCGAAAATCGAATTTCTTTAAACACGCGAAACAAATCGATAATAAATTTAATTGACGCTATTAATGTTAACTGCCAGTGATTCTATGAAGACGTAGTGTTCGGCGATGCAACTGTGATTGTGAAGTGATGATGATATAATTCATTTGGAAGTAAAGTACTTACAAACATTGGATTTTGTTAGAGATACCTAGTCAGGTTTGCGTGGGACGAAGTAAGTTATTAGCTTTTTTTGTTGTTTTCAATAGATGCCTACTATTAATTCTTATAAACAGATAGTCACCTTCTGTGCGGATGCGAATATAGTATCCTAATAGTAATACCTATTTAGAATCCGATTAACGCCTTGAAGCGTTGTTAGTTAACCAATATGGACTAATAAGAAATTATTTACATTAAGTAATCTTAAAAGTAGGGACACTATAACAATTATTATTAAAGTAATCATCTTAGGTAGTGTTCATTTAGGACCAGGCTCGGGTCGACGCGACGGCGCGTTGTGTTCCACGCGCGCCTCAAAGAGATGTCAGCACCAACTGACGGGGTCCGTAAGGGCCAAAAAGGGATATCGCGGCCCCGGCACACAGGCAACGGAAGGAACACGGGTGGGTTTTAGTCAGTAAAAGTCTGACACTCCCTCTCGCTCCGTCCAGAGCAGGAGGAGCCATTTGATGATTTCCCACCCAAAAAAAAAAAAAAAAAGGTAGTGTTCATTTCATTTATACTAGTAAATAGGTATATCTATAAATCCGATACTACCCTCTTTTCAGAAGAAAATTCAATATTACTTTGTCCTTATTCCGTAGAAGTGTTATAGATCCTGTTTGAAGATATTTATGGGCACATCTAGAATAGAATTAATTAATTAAAGATCAAACCAGTTCGTTGCCCCGTGTTTTGGCTGTTGACGAGACAAACGGTAATCAAATGATAATTTGATGATCGTTTACAGGCGCCATTTTATATTTAGCATATAAATGAAAGAAAGAGGTATGAAAGATGGATGAACAACTAATATGATGACTTACATGCGTTTGTAAGTAAAAGAGTGATGAAGATAAATGTTGATAGATTGAGAGGGAGAGGAAAGGCAAAGTAAAGATGGATGAATTGTGTGAGGAATGATATGATAGAAAAGGGAGTGAATGATAGCGTGACGGTTGACGAGAGAGAATAGAAGAAGAAAACGTGTTGCAACCCCAAGTAACAGGACAACGGCAGGAAGATAATGATGATTTCTATTCACACCACCTGCTCAATAATTTCAAAATATGTCACGTAAAGTCATGTAAAGTAAGTCATTATATCCTAGGGTCTATCCGAGCAATAATATTGTACTAAATTTCATAATAACCCGCTGGTCAAATTCGTATGAAAACGTTTACCAAAAAAACATATTCGAAAATCGAATTGCTTCTGATAATCCCTCAGAAGAAGTAAAAAGTGGAGTATTCTCCTCGGGGATAATTAATGTGTATTCGTCATTAGCGAGCTTGAATCCCTCGCTGCACTCAGGAGTTAGCTCTAGAACCTAGAATTCGTCCTTCCTTATTCTACGGGATTCAATATAACGCTCGTGACCTAAGACACTTTATCCCTTTGTGAACAATCGACATCAGTAGAAAAATTAAAAAAGTTAATTTTTTGTCACCGAAACTTGGTAACCTACTCAATTTACATAACCTTCTAAAGACACTTGAAATGATGACATCACTTGTATTTCCCTCATAAAGAATAGTACTTATTATACATTTTATAACAACTTGAATTAGGAGAATGGGATGGTAATACTAGAAAAAGCTGACCAACAGCGGTCAAATACTTCCAGTGTGTTAAGACCTTTTGAGGAATTTGTATCGATGTTTTTCAATAGGTAGTTAATCTAACGCCAGTGGTATCTAATAAAAAAAAACTGGTAGAATGTTCTCTTCTTTTAATTTCACAAATATAAAGATACCTGGTCTATTCTATACTATAGGTACTGTTTAGGTATTATTATTATTTATCCTATCTGTTCAGATAGAACAACATAATACATAGATCTGGTTTATTATTGTTCATGTTTTAATGATTAGTTCACTTAATACTTAAAAGTATTGTAAATTATAGCTAGAGTTTACACACTTACCTCCACACACTCTTATATACACACACACAAACACCGAGAGCTGCTAAATGTTGTTTAATTTAATTTATTTTTATTTTTTCTATAAACTTTAACCTCATCATTGTAATAATCTACCACTTATGGGAAGAGTGAGACAGCTCCGACACAAGTACTATTGTAACTTACTGGGGCTGCCTCAATTTATGTATGAAACAATGTTTTAGTTGAAATAAATATGTTTGTATTTTGTATTTGTATTTTGTATTTGTATTTGTAATTTGTATTTTGTATTTTGTATTTGTATTTTGTATTTGTATTTTGTATTTGTATTTTGTATTTGTATTTTGTATTTGTATTTTGTATTTGTATTTTGTATTTTTTGTATTGTAGTTTACGAAAGGCGTAAAATAATACGTTTGAAGTAGTTTAACGATATTTCATAAAAAATTCATAAACAATACCTATGCTGAATGACGAAATAATACTCGTATAAAAATGTTATTTCCTAATAAAATACTATTTTATTTTCTGTATATAAAAGTGCGATAGAAATGTTGTAGCCGTTTTACGCCGACAGTCGAAGTAGTCGCAATGCAAGTCGTAATATTGAAAAACAAATGATCCTGTAATGTACTGTTAATACCTAACTAGCTCCTTGTAAATATCGCTAATCGTTCTGGAATTCCAGTTAGTTCCATAGAATATACAAGGTGTCAGGGACATCGACGCGAAAACTGATACCATGGATTCAGTACATGATTCTAAACACCCTGTTCCATACATTTTGACTGCGTAGTTATTGGACTTTTGTATGAAACAGCAGATTTTTTTTAAATAACCGACGAAAGATATCAACGCAGGGGTGTTCCGAATCATGTACTGAATCCATGGTATCAGTTTTCGCGACGATGTACCTGCCACCCTGTATACCTGTCGAATTTTCGGTTTACGGACAAGTAAGTTAGGTAATACTGTATGAAGGCGGACTTATGCCTGAGGCATTTTCTACCTGTCAAACTTAGGGAAAAGACAAGGGATAGATACTCGTAGCATGAAAACAACTATAAAATACAAAAATATAATAAATACTAAAGCATAGATACATATGTAAGTACATATATAAGCAAAATAAACTTTGTCATGAGAAATAACGATCGGTGAGGAAAATTTTCTATGCAATGAATGACTTGAATTGGATATGACTGAACCTATACCTCGGACTGCTGTACTTGTACCTACATATATCTATGAATATATATATGTAAAGAATATCACTACATACTCGTTGCTTTTCTTTATGGATTTATTATCTACAGATTCAGTGTCATGTCAGTGACACCGACTGTAGGTTATGTCATTTTAGAAAAACGTGAAACATTAAATAGTTTCCTGTATGAATAATAGTATATAAACTAAACTAGAATTAAAGGCTTTAAATGTTGTTTTTTGTTATTTCAGGTAAGTTTGTTAGAATGTGTAAATTGTGTTAAAACTTTGTATTTAATTGGGATAAGAATAAAAGTATTTTGTTATTTCAGAAAACGCAATTTTGTCTTTATTTCACGAAAGCATATTACTATTATAAAACAACATTTTTGCAAACTGTTCAAGAAATATGGAGAAGTTAAGATTTGATTTTTGTGTAAAAACAGCATCCGATGGAAAAACAAATATTATTTGCATAACCTCAATAGGAACACCTGATGGTCAAACTTTTGGCATACCGGCCGAATATCAACCTGCAAGTTTACATCAATTAATAACAAATACATCTAACTATGCCAAGATAAGAAAAACATTGAATAAAATACATCAGACAAGGAAAATATGGATAACTTTAACTGATAAGATATCAAAGACATATTTAGATGAAGAACAAAATATACAGTTTAATGATTTTTACCTTGAAGAGATTATGGAAAACATAAATGATCAAAAATCTTTAACTAGAAGCACAAATGAAACATTAGAGAAACTACTAGAGAAATTACTCGAAGAAAAGCAAAAAAAATCTGAAACTCAAAATTTGGGGAAAATTTCAAAAGATTTTGTGATTGAAAGATTCACTGGTAGAAATGCAAATGCTCACCAATGGATTAAGGATTTCAACAATGAATGTGAACGTTTCCATATTGATGAAGACAGGAAAAAAATTGAAATTTTGAAACTTTTTTTAGAATATTCTAGTGTGAATTGGTACAGTTGTATGTTAATGAAATTTACAGTAGAATCAGAGTGGATTAAATGGGAAAAAAACTTCTGTGAAACATTTGGAAACAAGGGTTGGTCACCAACCAGATATGCTCTTGGATTTAAATATCAAATGGGTTCATTGCTTGAGTATGCATTGAAAAAATAAAAATTGTTATTAGAGGTTAGAAAGACGATTGATACTGGTACTCTTATAGACCTTATAGCCGTAGGCCTGCCTAATTACGTAAGTGATCAAATTGACCGAGAGACATTACAAGAAACCGAAGATCTCTACAATGAGATAGGCAAATTAGAACATCTTGTTGGGAGGAACAAATATGAAAAAAAGAACTACACATACTCTGACATAAAAACAAAAAAAAATGAAGAAAAGAAACCATGCCAAATTTGTGTCACTGAGAATAAAGGGAAACGTTTTCATTCTGAGGAAACCTGCTGGTTTAATGGGAAAAATCAAAAATCTGTTGTGAAAAGTGTGAATAACTCTGAATTAGAAGTTGAACTAAATAAGGAGAATCCAAAAAACTAGAAGTATCACCATTAATAAAAGTAAAGTTATTATTAAATGACACTTTAAAAGTTACCGCAATTTATGATTCTGGTTCAAATGTGTCGCTAATTAATGCAAAATTATTGAAAATACATGAAAAAGAAGAAGACACACTTAATAAACAAACAGCAAACTTGAAAACTATTAATGGTGATAAGAAAACAAAAGGTATGGTAACATTGAAAATAAAAATATATAACATTGAAAGAAAAATGAATATTTTTGTGATAGATAATGAAAATTTTCACTATGATTTTCTCATTGGTTTGGATTGTATCAAAAAATTTAAATTAATCCAGAATGAAGAATTAAATATCATACAATGTAATAATCCACAAAAAGAGAATAAACCCCAAAATGAAGAGGATAACAAACTCAAAGCATTTATTTCAAATAAACCAATTACAGGCACTTTTGAATTGTCAAGGGGTCGGTCAGTCAGAAATATGAAGCTAGTTGCCCATTCCAACGCGTAGTAGGTTCCTATGGAGAAGAACGGGCAAGAAACTCCACGGACACTCTTTTAAATCAGAATATTGTTACAAAATATTGGTTACATCATTCATGTTGTAATTATACATGTGAGAACAATGTAGAGAGACGTGCACGTTAAAAGCGTCCGTAATAAAGAAAAAAAACAATTCAAAAATTAAAATAAATTCAAAATAAGCCTTGGCAGCTAAGAGAATAACAAAAATATGGACTCCGAAAAGAATATTTTCAATTTAATGAATGTCAAAATTCCTGATGTACTAGGTGACAAAAATGAACAAGAAACGAACCATATAAACAGATGTGAAGTAAATTTCAATGAACATATTAACTTCAATGAATTTGAAATTTCAGTAAACCACCTAGATTTATATAAACAAACTGAAATTGATAAATTAATAAAAAAATACAAACCAGTCTTTGCTAAGGACAAATACGACGTTGGTACGGTACGAGATTATGAAGCTCACATCGACTTGATAGTAGATAAGTATTGCTACAAGCGCCCATACAGATGCACAGTCGATGATAGAAAAGAAATTGAAAATCAAATTACAAAACTATTGAAGAACAACTTAATTGAGGAATCATATAGCCCTTTTGCTGCTCCAGTTACTCTAGCGTATAAGAAAGAAGATGGGAAAAGAACAAGACTGTGTATAGATTTCCGGGAATTGAATAAAATTGTTGTCCCTCAATCACAGCCATTCCCCTTGATTGAAGACTTGATGGTAAAGACTGTAAACTGTGAGTATTATTCCACTTTTGACATAAATTCGGCATTTTGGTCCATTCCGTTGAAAATTCAAGATAGATATAAGACGGCATTCGTCACGCAAGAAGGCCATTTCCAATGGACATGCCTCCCATTTGGTTTGAAGACAGCTCCGGCTATTTTTCAAAGAATATTGAGAAACATAATAAGAAAATATAAACTCTCAGACTTTGCAGTAAATTTCATCGACGATATCCTAGTTTTTTCTAAAAGTTTCGAGGAACACATAATACATATATCAAAACTACTTGAGGCAATACAAACAGAAGGATTTAGACTGAAATTCTCGAAATGCAATTTTGCCAACAATCATGCCAAGTATTTGGGACACATAATAGAAAATAATTCAGTTAGACCTCTCAAAGATTATTTAACAGCTGTCAGAAACTTCCCCATTCCAGAAACAAGGAAAAATATACGCCAGTTCCTTGGGAAAGTAAACTTTTATCATAAATTTGCACCACACAATGCAATTATCCTGGATCCATTACACAATTTATTACGGAAAGATGTAAAATTTATATGGACCAAAGAATGCCAGAAATCATTTGATGAAATAAAGGAATTATTATGCTCGAAACCAATTCTAAAAATATTTGACCCAGAACAACGAATAGAAATTTACACTGATGCCAGTATTAAAGGAGTGGGAGCTGTGTTAAAACAGGAAGATGAAAACGGAGTAAATAAACCTGTGGCTTACTTTTCAAAAAAATTGACAGATACTCAAAAGAAAAAGAAGGCGATATATTTAGAATGCCTGGCAATAAAGGAAGCTGTAAAATATTGGCAACACTGGCTTATGAATAAAGAATTTATAGTATATTCAGATCATAAACCATTGGAAAATATGAACATCAAGTCTAGAACTGATGTGGAACTGGGTGATTTGACATATTATTTATCCCAATACAATTTTAAGATAAAATATAACCCGGGACAGTCAAATCAAGAAGCAGATTGCTTAAGCAGAAATCCAGTCTTAGAACCTCATGACAATACTGAAGATTTTTTAAAAGTGGTAAACTTAATAAACATGGAAGATATAAAAAAGGACCAATACACAAATCTAAATCTACAAGATGGAAAATCAAAGTTTATACTGGAGAATAACATTTATTACAAAAAGAATAAAAGAAGAAAAAAAATTATACTATCAGAAGCATTTAGCAAAACACTAATTAGAGATGTCCACAATACTTACTGCCACATTGGGAGAACCCAGATGATAAATAAAATAACCCCTTTTTATACAGCAAAGAATATCATCACAAATATTAAGAAAATTTGTGATGAATGTGACATTTGTATAAAAAACAAATCAAGAAGGAATTCAAAATTTGGTTTGATGTCCCATTTGGGCCCAGCAACACGCCCATTTGAAATTATATCAATTGATACAATTGGAGGTTTCGGAGGATCACGGTCTACAAAAAATACTTACATCTCCTGGTTGATCATTTTACACGATATGCTTATATTTTGACATCAAAAAATCAAAACTCCAATGATTTTATCAAATTGATAAAAAATGTGACACAAAACAATCATATTGATATGGTATTAACAGACCAATACCCTGGCATAAATTCCAAAGAATTTAAAGACTTCCTGAAAAAGAAAAACATAACAATGGTATTCACTGCTGTGGACGCACCATTTTCAAATGGACTTAATGAAAGATTAAACCAAACTTTAGTCAATAGGATAAGGTGCAAAATAAACGAAGGAGACAAGAAAACAGCATGGACAACTATTGCACAAAAATGTGTAGAAAAATATAACGAAACAGAACATACAGTCACTAAGTTTACTCCAAAGTATCTTTTGGAAGGAAAGAAAATGGATATTTTGCCACTGGAATTAAAATCAAGATGCACAATAGCAGGTCTCAAAAGAGACAGAGAACTAGCATTTGAAAATTCAATAAAATCTCACAACTATAATAAAAAAAAATATGATCTACATAGAGAAGAATATAAATTCGAAGTGGGCGATAGAGTATATATAGAAAACGGAAACCGGCTAAATAGGAAGAAAATGGATGAATTAAGGATTGGACCATACAAAATCCTAAGAAAGATTTCAAATTCAATCTATGAAGTTGATGCTGGACATAAGAAGGCGGAGTCAAACTTCTACCATGTTACAAAGTTATGTCCAGTAATGGTTGGTTCTTAATCGAACAATCATTATGATTTGTTCTCATCGAGGGTGGGAGATGTAAAGAATATCACTACATACTCGTTGCTTTTCTTTATGGATTTATTATCTACAGATTCAGTGTCATGTCAGTGACACCGACTGTAGGTTATGTCATTTTAGAAAAACGTGAAACATTAAATAGTTTCCTGTATGAATAATAGTATATAAACTAAACTAGAATTAAAGGCTTTAAATGTTGTTTTTTGTTATTTCAGGTAAGTTTGTTAGAATGTGTAAATTGTGTTAAAACTTTGTATTTAATTGGGATAAGAATAAAAGTATTTTGTTATTTCAGAAAACGCAATTTCGTCTTTATTTCACGAAAGCATATTACTATTATATATATATATTTCTAGACATTCTAGTTTACTTATGTAGTTTGTAGAGCGTCTATTCATCACCTAAAAACGGTACAATTGTACTTTTTAGGATTGCGTAGTAAACAAGTTCCCTTATAGTTTCGCCATGTCCGTCTGTATGTCCGCGGCTTAGCTCAGAGACGGTTAGTACTAGAAAGCTGTAATTTGGCATGGGTATACATATTAATCACGCCGACAAAGTGGTAAAATAAAATCATGTTTTTTTTTTGTGTACCTACGCGTAATGTAGGGATGTTTTTTTTTTCTCGTCTATCCCA
Organism: Agrochola macilenta; assembly: GCA_916701695.1. Classification (NCBI taxonomy): domain Eukaryota; kingdom Metazoa; phylum Arthropoda; class Insecta; order Lepidoptera; family Noctuidae; genus Agrochola; species Agrochola macilenta. The sequence continues at coordinate 7,644,819 of OU753569.1, forward strand.
TGGTGTGGGGTGTCATTGGAAAGGTCTTTCAAAAAAAATGTGAGTGTGCAAAACCATTTTGAAATTAAGGAATACGTTTGCGAAATATTAAGCTTTAAATTGAAAATTTTTGTTAGATTCAAGTGTCCTCCCCCCCCTGCCAGCTAAATGGTTACACTTGGATTTGTGAAAAAATTCGCAGCAGTAATAACGAAGTTAAAAGAAAAACTATCACAACCAAGTAAGCTTTACAGGTTAACGAGTAATAATCGACCAACTTACATTTTCAGTTTGTACAACATGTTCTCCCATACATTCCGTATGCGTATGGGTATTCAGTTTTATTAAAAGAATATAACTTACTTACTATTTAACTAATAATAAAATTTATCACATTAGACACCCAGTGCTCCTCTTCCTGTCTCCTACTTGATCTATGCTGTGCCCGACAGGGTCCATAATAAAATTGTGACTAATTTATCTATTTACCTACCAACTTTATACATTATGGTACGCAATAAAGAATTGAGAATTGAGAACATGTTTTCAACTCAAATGTTAAGTTTGTTCTTGGGATAAATTCATCCCAACTACGGAACCATTCATTGTGCGTTTTCCGACACGCACTTGGCTGGTTTTGTAAATAATATTAACCTACACCACAATACACAAATGTTGCCAGCTCATTTGGTACACATTAGCCGTTGTACACACGCGACTTAGTAACATAATTACTATACATATACGCCACGGATACATCACGGATACATGGAGCACAAACACTAAACTTTACTGCACTAACTTAATTACTGGCAACACTATTGAGTACAGTCAAACGTACTTGAACGACTTTTACGAAAAAATACACTTTTACTGTAAACTTTTATTGCTTGAATACGAGTCTTTTGGATATTTTGTGTGGGTGTATTTTATGTATTTTTTTTGTAATGTGTGTTTTGTTTGTGCAGAATAAACAATTTTTTTGTTGTTTATATAATTTTTTGGAACAAATTTTCTTATCGCACGTTATAGTCTGCACACTTGGCGAATGAGAGCTAGACCGAAAAAAGTGTAACATTTTGACCGTCGCGTCGCACACCTGCTATTTTTTATTGCACTTTTTGTGTTTTTTTTTTCCATTTTGTTACTCTCAGACGTTTTAAATTTATTTCATTATGCCTGTTATTATAAAGATTTGTATTTTTGTCTGTAATTAATAAATTCAAAAACGACTGGACCGATTTTCAATATTCAGAATGTTATATTACGAGTATCACTAAGTAACATAGGCTATAATTTATAAACGTATCGCGGAGGCGAAGCCGCTTGCGGAAGTGAGTACATTATATATCTACAGCGAAAGGAACTTTGTTCCAACCGGGTATTCCACGACACCTCTCGTTTTTTTTACTTTGAACATACAGTTGATTGTAATATAGCTGCCATTACCCATAACCGCCGCACCATGTGTTAAAAATTATACAAAACCTTCAGACATACCGTGTACGAGTTGCTCTTGACCGGCTATTACTAAAAATGGCTGGCTTTCTGCGTCAGGCCGTCAGGTGCATATTGTGATGCAAATGGTGCTAGCAGCTGCACTGCATTGTGCATCACTTAGGTACCAAATGCAGGTAGGTAGGAATGTATTATGTATTCTGCGGGCATCGTTGTCCCAATGGTACGATTGTGAATAATTATTGTATGTCATTGATTTGTAGGCAAAAATCCGACGCATTAATTGTTGTTTGTTGTCCTGTAATATCTAATATGCATATCTATGTACATACAATATGTAAAAAAAGACCCGAAAAGGGCACGTAGGTACTGCAATAACATTACCAAAAAGTAATAAAAACACTTATTATTATTATTAAAAATAAAAAAGTTATAGCTATTTAAAATTCACATTTTTAGTACTTAAATTACCCCAAATGCATAAAAAAATTGCTAGTTTTCAAAAACGACGGCCGCCCCCCACCCAATTGAAAAAAAATATTGTTTTTGTTTATTTTTTCCTGAAAATTACCACATAAATAGACTCTCAGTACGATACTTAACAACACCCTCAAGAATCGAGCAGGAGTTTTTTTCACATGTTGAATAACGTGTATTTTATTTTATGATAGACAAAATTTTGAATGATTAACGTACCTACCTACTCAAACCCATAAATTTGGCCGTCCAATGTTACTAAGGGTGTGCACGGAGAAGTTTGCTAGGTTAGCTGCGCGATTCATTTTGTTTGCCAGCCACGCATCCGTGGGTCACAGTGGACGATTCCGTCCGCATTTTCATACAAAACGAAGCTAAGCACATGTACTCACATGTGCTTAGCTTTAATGGGAGGGCACCTTTAATGTTCTTCGACAAAAGACCTGTCCGTTACCTAGTAACGATACGTATTTGTAGCTCAGTTTTTTCTGTTAAACTAGAACGACACAACGTAGGCAGGGCTTAGGTAAGTATGAAAACTTGTTTCAGAGAAAGACCTAATTTCTTAAGGATTTATTTTAAGTACCGGTGCAGTTACATTTCGGGTGGTAGAAATAATCCAGGAGCAAAAATGTAATTTAGTGAAATCTCACTGAGCCTACCTAAGTCACCTGTCCCACCGTTTATAATTAAGGAGGAATATGACCAGCTTGGAACCAAGACTACAAAACAAACCAAAATAACCACACAGAAATAAACAAGACTTGTATTCTATCGCATTCGCAAAAGCTTCGAAGACACTTGTCCCACCGTCGGCGATTAACGGGCAGCGAGTAGAGCTAGCAACTAAAACATGTTAAACGCGAGTGCGTGACGACGACGAGCGATTACTCACTGGAAATACTGGAAGGCGTATGTACTACCGAGGACACAGGCGCCTGACCACTGTGGTCAGGCGCCTGTGTCCGCGATAATACAGTCAGCCTCCAAAAGATGTATATACGGACAAGGAACCATTTCATTGGCTACGACCATTGTTGTTTCATAAGATTGTATCCACCGTAAAAGTACAAAACATAGTATACAATTTATTTGACCAAAACAATGTAAACATTTGGTACCAAAACATCTATACACCCTATAAAAAATATAAAACAAGGTAAACAACATAAGTCTCACAGATATGTATACAAAAATCATTCAATTCAAAAGTTCAACCTCGAGACTAGGTGTTAGAAATAATATTTAGTTGCAGTTCAGATTCGAGTATTTCATTAGTGAAGCGTCCAGGCGAGCATTACAGTGCGTACCTGTAATGATATAATTACATCATTACTCACTGTTGCAATGTTACGAAATCGTAACATTGCAGCAGTAAGAGTGGAAAACCGAGCATTACAACTAAATCGATGTTACACGTACAAATACTCACAGTGCGAGTGGTTACAAAAGCGAATGCTCCTTAGTCAATGCATCGAGCTGGTGCAGTATTGTAACGCAATGCTCAAAATCAAATCATGTAATGTTTATTACACGCAAATACCCGGTGAGTGACCAACTTAAAAAGCCTAAGCAATATTCTTAATTTCCACCACCATTCATGATTTACCTATTTCTATTTCAAATAAAAAATAAATAACACCTCAGTGACGTCATGCATGAAATGAAAAGGACAAAAATAAAATTCTTGTTCTTCTATTAAACGAAGCTAAAGACGTGTCATTCGATATAAGTCGTATGACGTTGTCAGTCTTGTTTACTTTGTTCTGAAACTATCACTGTGAACATTGTTTTGCTCATAGGCTGTATAGATGGGTTTGGTAAAATAAATTGTATACAATTTTGTGTAACAAAGGTTGTTGACAATAAAATGCTTCCTTGTCCGTGTATACATCATTTTGGGGCTGAATATACCAAGCGTAAGTCTCTCAGCGAGTATTTTGCCCGCCAAGCGAGCGTCGCTGAGCAAGTAATCTATTAAATCGATTTTTTCGCTGAGACAAACGCGTACTCGGCTTCGGTGTGAACAGTCAGCGATCAACTATTCATATACAGTTTCTCTTTTACTTACATGTGACTTACAATCTTTTGTAGGTACGTTACGTGAGTCGAATCATCATCGGCGGTAATCGCTCGTCGTACTCACACACTAGCTCGAAAGCCCAGCGACAAAACAATCCGAGCTACTGACACACTCGCTACTCATTGCTCGCGAACTCGTTTCTAGTTGCTAGATCTCCTCACTTGTCGCTCATCATCGACGGTAGGACAGGTACCTATTACAGCTTATTAACATCAAAAACTTTAGAAGCGTATAATTTTACTCGATATCATACGGTCAATTTCCGTCTTAACGATTACCATTAGCATTACCTACGCACCTACGTATTATCCAAAGTATAATAAAAATTCTAATTTAAGCAAGACCGTACTAAACCATAGTATACTGACTAAATAACCCTTCAACAATTTGAATACAGACAAGAATTTTAATAGCCACTAAACATAGTCATTAAAATGGCGTCGTCTTTCTAATGCTGGGGCCTCATTGTCGCGATAAGGCGAACTAAATTTCACACGTTCTCTCTCGCACACCGCTCGACTGCTCGCTGAGCAACAAAGAACGGGCTAAGTATACAATGTAGCCCCAGCATTACGCGGCTTAGTTTTATGGCGCAAACGGCTTATCAGACAATTGTACTAGTAAACTAAAGTGATGTAAATAGGCCGAAAAGAATGCGTTGAGGAATTTATTTTGCTGGTAAATAAACTTTAGGATCCAAAGGGTGCCAACGTGACCTTCTTACTATGGACCCATTTGCCCTCCAACTGTCCGTCCGTCTGTCATAGGAGTAGCTGTATCATATATACATTTTCACAGAGCCGAGAGCTGAGACCCACAATCTTTTGTAGGTACGTTTCTTGAGTTGCACCAACAGGGGCGGTAATCGCCCGTCGCACTCGAACACTCGCTCATAAACCCAGTGACAAAACTATATGAGCTACACACTCGCTACTCGTTGCTCGCCAGTACTCGCCGGCGGTGTGAACAGTCAGCGATCAACTATTATCTCATAAGTAAATGTATCTCTTTCACTTACAATCTTATTTACGTTGGTGGAGCGAGAAAATCGTTGATAGTCGCTAGTCGCTTCATCTTCGGGTGGGACAAGTGCCTAAAGTCCGTTTATTTCTGTATCGCCCTTTACTAAAGTTTCAAGTCAAAGTCGGTCTTTGTATCTTTAGTTCAGCAACAGAAATAAACTACAGTTTCTACAGAAATACGAGATCAAAGGGCTAGTTAGTTATAAGGACTACAGTCTGGCCGTCGAGAGAATGCGTTCTTGACACCTGTCAGTTTCATACTAACGAGTAAGTGTTTTGTTAATTTGATCCTTATTACAACAAAAAATTGTCGAACTAACAGGTGTCAGAAACGCATTCTCTCGACGGCCGCACTGTTATAATTAAACAGTAACGTTAAGTTAAAAAAAAAAATACACGGGAAGATGGTATCTTTGAGATGCTCGTGTTAGACTTGTTTCAAGGAAATTAATTTAAATTACAAGCCTAGTGTGATTTTATAATTCACGTCACGATATTATCGTAGACGTCCACGATGGGGAAGTAAAATGCACGTGCACGTTATAACGTTATTATGGACGGAAAAGATGATGGGCACTGGCGTCCCCAAAATTTAAACTTGTCAACAGACGGACGGGGTTATAGGCGTATGAGGAACAGGGTTGTAAAGTTCAAGCTCATCCTCTATAGAAAAGGGAGGATCCTGCGACCGTCTGGTCGCAGGATCCTCCTGGGTGTAGTATTTGGTGGGCAACTGCCCAACGAATGATGTTGGGAAGCCATATATATGCTGATCGCACGGTAAACCCTGCTTGCGCGATGCAGGATTTTTCGTGTCGTTAGTTTGATGCGTAGTTAGCATGTAGCGATGTAAGTGCCGCCACATCACTGTCCAGGGACCAGATATCGATAGTGCTCGATCTTGTCACAAGTCGAACGCACGCGCATCGCGCATCTGCTGTTTCATAGAAAAGTGCAATACCTACGCGGTCAAAATGTATGGAACAGCAGATGTTTTTTTAAATATCTGACGAAAAATATCAACACAGGGGGTTTATAATCATGTGCTGAATCCATGGTAACAGATTTCGCGTCGATGTCCCTGTCACCCAGTATTTGAATTCCAATATGGTCATGGATATAAGTACTTTTCATTGCTCGCAAATCACAATGTCCATTATAACAAACAGAAGCCGCACGTGTCCATAACCATTTAAGTACCAGGTACTTACAAGGCCAGGTGTCCAAATTCACTAAAGAATTCTTATCGCATATAAATATAAAGTAGAGGAAGGCCACCTTTTATCCAGCTACTTAGCTACCTTTTTATAAACTCCCGACCTTGGCCCGTTCACCCGGACCCTCTCCCTACTGCAACCTTTACAGCGTTCAGCGAACCGTAGAGTCGCTTCCTCGACGACCATTATTAGCAAAACCTTCAATGTATTCAAAACCAACGTTGCTAAAGACCTAATTAAATTGGTCGTGTAGTGCGATTAGGTGTGCTACCTAGGTACCTGAAATAGCACATCGTGTTTTGATAGCGAGCGTTTCGGTTGTGTATTGTGCATAGATAGTTCTGTGTTGGTTTGTTCTGTGAGTGGCGGGGTGAAGGAGCAGTGGATAACCAACAATGAACCAAGGTTAATTGAAGACAGTTCCAGTTGATTTTGAATCTGTGGTGATTTCAAAAAGCACGTGCCCCTTTTCACTGGCGCCCTCTATTGTCAAATCCCGTGTCAAGTGACTTGATTGGCTACTGTTACTTCGGTCGACCAATCTCAGCTAACAAAATACTATTTCATAACAGATCTAAATCAAAATAATTAGATATAGCTGTAACAGGAACTTTTGGTGTGTGGCCGAAATCAGAACTAACGCCGCCATCTTGTGTTTTCAATACATTTATCAAAACTGTTGCACAAAATGTTTACCAACAGCGCCTCACCGTCAACGTCATTCGAGTGCCTAAAAATCCTTGTTTCAGTATGTAACGCATGGGAAAGCTAATTTCAGTTAGAAAAAGTATATTTAAACATTGTGAACTGGAGTTGGTAGGTACTCACTACTTATCGCATTTCTCATGCGTACTTAGGTATGTAATCTCTTTAGTATGACAATAAAAACAGTAGTACCATAAACGTTGTTAAAAAATCTATAGATTCATGATCGATAGGTTTTTAACACAAACATCCATAAAATGTTCGATAGGAGCATGTTATTTTTTATGTTTACGTACCTATTCGTTCCAAAAGTAGATAAACATAGGTTTGTAAAATAAATAATAAAAAAGTAAAATATTGTTTTGTTTACCAAAACAATATTTTACTAAAACCAGATCACCATTTTTGCTACGTACGAAAAGTTGAAAGGGAATTGTTTGTCTTGGTATGGGCATGTGACGACGAGAGATGAAACGATGACTAAAAGAGTGATGAATATAAACTTGGATGGCTGGAGAGGGAGATGAAGACCAAAGATAAGATGGATGGATTGTGTGAGGAATGATATGAAAGAGAAGGCAGTGAATGATAGCGTGACGGTTGACAGCGGAGAATGGAAGAAGACGTATTACACGGGCCCCAACTAACATGAGACAAGGGCAGAAAGATGATGTTGAATTACTATAGAAAACTGTAGGATAAACCTTCATAAGTTCCTACTAACCTACTTATTTTCTTTTCTAAGCTTTTGGCCTGCATCTCACCTGATGGTAAGTGATACCGAAGGTGGAAGCGATCTTCAACCGGAGTCCTCAAACCACAGAGGAACTGGCTATCTTACCTCTAACTGCCGAAACACTACAAACTGTTATGGCGGCAGACTTAGACAAAATGGTGGTAGCTAGCCAGACGGACTTAGAACAAGTCCTACCACCAACCAAACTGAGCAGAAAATTTAATATTTACCTTTCATATTTACCTTTTACCCTTTTCAGGAATACCGATGAGAAGATGACGAGAAAGTTTCTATTCTGCTTCCCCTTAAGGGTGGGGAATATTATATTCGGATACATTGTAATAGTAAGTATTACTTGTCCATATTTACATTTATATGAAAGTGTTTTATTGCTTTCCTTTTGTGAGCCATAGGAGCACATATTACTCAAGGATTTTAGAAGTGTTATCGTAAGCTACCTTTTATGTTACATAAAGGGTTATTCTGGAAAAAAAATATAAATCTAATACGATACGAATAAAGCATGTTTATAATTTTTTATTAAATCTTATTACATTTATTATTATTAATCAAAAATTGTACTTAGCATTAAGTATTTTTAACATCTTTCGTCTATTCATTTTTGACCGACCTCCGACGGTCAAGTTTGAGTTTCAATTCAAAATATTATATAGAATGACAGCGCCAGTTTCATACAAGTAACCAAACTCAAATATTCATGGAACTAGAAAAATAAATACGGCATTGATTTCTCAGCTGGATACCGCTAAGTATAACCATGTGATTTGAAAGCGCCTAGCATAGGTAGTAGACTCGACACAACCGTAGATTTGTGTTCATGTTGAGGCTTTGCGGCTTTGCCTTCATTATTCTATCAGGCGTTTAACCAACTCAAGTGCTTGTAAGTTGTAGTTTACGTGCCTGTCCAATTAGATGGCGTCTATTTCCTGTCATAACAATATGTATCTACCTTGTATTAGCAAGTAATGATCATGAGTGAGAACAATGTCAGGGACCTGTCGTTTGTTTAAAATAATTATTAATAGTTTTGAAATCTACCTTTCACAATAGTCAGAATATCTCTGCAATAGTCTGTTTTTACTAATCAATGTCGAAACAACAAAACGACAATAAATGAAAACATTGGCAATACTAATGCATAAGAGTATTTTGGAACCATCAAATAAATCCTAGTATCGAAATAAAAAAAGTGTTTTTTTCAATCAAACTAAATAGTAGTCATGGGCCGACTTTGGGTTTTGCCAATCTTTGACTAGCTATAGAGAGTTAACTATTGGATATATTTGATTAAATGTTCTAATATGCAGGCTTAAGAACGTCATTAAATATTAAACGTACTTAGTTTAATTTATTGTCGTATTGTCATCTCCAACTTGTATATTATTACTGTCGACACCGTTTGTTTATTGTCGAAAATGCCACGTAGGAGTTGTGGAGTAAACAAACGTACTCATGTTAATTGAAATAAACATTTTCATTTTATTATTTATGTTGTTCTAAAACACAACTTCTCTTTGTTACAGCTGATAGCAATAGCAACCGTAGCCTTCCACTTATACCAGCTAGGTCTGAACGTGACCAACAACTATTTCGAGAAAGATGAGAAGTTCAGAAACTTCGAGAACTTGGAGAGCATATTTGGGTCCACAAAGGATTCGCTGGAGACAATCATAGTGCTCACGTATTACCTAACGTATATTATTATAGCAATGATGCTGTTTCTATTTGCTATTATGTTCACTTGTGGTGCTTATAAGGTAAGAGACACTGCTTTTTCCGTCTTAATTAAGAGGAATATTAATATAAGCAATTGGTGACAGTTGACAATACCTCGACCAAATTTTTGGCCAAAGAATCAGCATTGCCATACAGCGGCAACGTGGCAATGCTGCCAGCTTTTTCGGCACTTTTCCTGTTGACAGCGATGCGGACGAATTTTTGATGCCATAAACTTATATACTTTCCTCTACTTTTTTATTTTTTTGTACATATTAATATTATAATTTTTAAGACTGTTTGCTTTTATATTATGTAAATATAATCTTGATAATTTATATAAGCAATGACATCTTTAATAATGTAAGGTACCTTCTAGTATTTATTTTTGCCAGTCTCTTCTAGAATACCTATGCCCGCTAGCTAAGAATGGATTTATGTCAGTTGTCAATCATAATTATGGTTCGAACTACCAACTTTTTGATCAATCGATCCAGGTAGGTAGGTACCTGAATTAAACGTTCTAAATTTGACGTTCATAAGTGCCTTTTATGTGCCTAATTGAAATAAATTGTTTGACTTTGACTTTGACTTTGAAGACAGGGTGTAAAGTTCACTCATCCTCTATAGAAAAGGGAGGATCCTCCAACCAGACGGCTTTCATGTCTGGTGGGCAACAGCCCAACGATTGATGTCGGAAAGTTATATATATATGCTGATCGCGCGGTAAACTCTGCTTGCGCGATGCAGGATTTGTGTGACGTCACGTCTTTGATGCGAAGTTCGCATGTGGCGATGTAGATGCCGCCACATTGTATTAACCCATTCTTCACCTTAGAAGGTAATAGGTCCCTAAACATTAAGGGGTTTATTTATAAACGTTGCCCAAGTATTTGACGTTTGAAAGTAAACATATGCGGTCAAATATCTATCTACATTACACAAAGGAGAAAAAACATCATGTAATGTTATTGTGGCTTCAAAAATGTGGTCTGAAACTCGCGACTGCTCGAGTAAAGAAAAGATTAAGAGCGTTCATTCTAAAAGTTGGCAACGTCGCAAATAGCTGGCAAATATTTACCTGTTTATATTAATTTGAGAATACTACTGAATTTAAATAAGAAATACGGCTAACTAGTGAACTACTAGTTCACTAGTTAGCCGTTCACTAGTTTAAAAAAAAGTATTTGGAAATTAATTGCAAGTGCATTGCATTATTTATTTATTTAGGATCTTCAACAAAAGATGTACACAATTCATGACACATAATTAAAGGGCAATATCGGGCATTAAGTAAGTGTACTCCTTCAATTATAGGAGGCCACAGCATGCACAATAATGTTAAAAACTAAGCTAACAAAGTTAACACATGAAAAATGGAAGGAAAGTAAAAAATAAATTAAATTTATAAACAATCATTGAAAAATTAAGAAAATATAACATTTAGCGATACTTAAATTAAATTAAATCAAATGAAATTAACTCTAATAAACATTTATTATATTTGGACAGAGACTCGCAGATGTCTAAGTTCGAAGTTTTTGCTAACATGTTATATTGCCTACAAAGTCTTGGCACAGCGGCGTAATGACCTAGGTTAGTTTTTGAGCCAGGAATGTAAAATAAATTGTATGTGTTATGCCTGGGAATCCATCCATCCGTCCATTATAAGTGCAGTTATAACACTGAATTTGATTTTATAACCGTTTTAGGTGTAAAAAGGCATTTGGAAAGTTTCCAAATATTTTTTTTACATATAAAACTAAATATTCGGTGTTATGATATTAATTATTGCATTTCATAATCAATATTTTAGTTCACTAGATCACCATATTTCTTATTTCCATATAGTAATATTGCCAAATTAATCGAAACAGCGAAATATTTGACAGCTAATTGCGACGTTGCCGACTTTCAGAATAAACGCTCATAAGCATTGTTCTACTTAGGATCAACATAGCAACACGGTACGATTCTCACTGTGATACAATCTTACTTAAAAGGAAAAACAACAAACAATGTAAGTGTTCACAACGCTCCGATGCAGCTCTGATATCGATATTTTATTCAAGATTATTCGATAGTATTGTACCTATCGGATCGAGAAAATATCGAGTGATGTCAGTACTCGGTTGCTATGGCGGGAATTAATATTAAGGGTTTATTATATGCCCAAGTAGATTATTGATATCATTATCATTCTCCTGCTTTTCTCTCAATTTGTCTGAGGTCCGCACAACATGTATTTTTCTTCCATACTTCTTTATTAGTCGTCATCTCGGTATTCACTCCCCGTCCAGCCATATCATCTTTCACACAGTCTATCCATCGTTTCTTTAGTCTTCTCCTACTTTTATAGCCAAAAGGTTTACTCAAAACTTTCCTCACGACATTTATTTATTTGATGAAAACAATTACATAAATCAAAGTATACAGGGTGGATTTTTGAGATGTGGCAGTAAGGACAACTACCTTAAACGTTGTAGCTACAGAAAAAAGGTCTTAAAAGACTGTCCTTAAATTTTTGAAAAATTTTCATCTGCATTCACAGATTTTGAAAAAAAATTACAGTTAGCAAGAAAATGAAAATCAAAAAGAAAAACTTCAACAGCTGATTTATTGGCAGTTTTACGTATGTGCGTCACTCGTGAGATTTTCCAGTGGTATGGATGGCCTGTGACATAAACGAGCGGAAAATAGTTCCTTGAAATGTTTCAAAATAAAAGGCGGAATACTGTCAGGTCCTATGGAACTTCTGGGTTTTAATTTATCTTTTCATTTCTTAATCTATCCATTCGCGTAACACCAAACATAACTCTTAGCATTTTCTCTCTCAGATGCATGCAATTGCATCCCTTTTGTGACCCAATATTCTGATCTCGTAGATAGAGTTAATTAAATTTCAACCAGTCACATAATTATTATATTACGTATTAATATGGTATTCCTTTACCAATATTTTATTATGTAATTGGTGCGTAAAGCCTATTTAAAATAAATTTTATGAAAGCTTTAAACTATTTCAAGTCCTGTATACTGATTTTAGAGAAAGTTAATAATAAATACTCTACTTGGTATCCTTACAAATAATCGTATAATGAAGGACATTTTAAAGCAATCAGTGTGTATCCAGTAGCCTTCAAGATCTGAAAACTATTCCAATCATCTTTTACAACTTAGATAAAGGCGGTTCAGCTTCTGACGTGCGTTCATTCAACTTCTTTTTTTGTTCCATGACGTGAATCGTGACTCGCTACGATTCGAGGCACCGGCACGCCATCATACAACCAATAACGTCAATCGATGCACGCTCAGAGCCAATACCTTACATAACTCCGTTGCGGAATTAGAGAGGCCACAATAAACGTCAACAAATTAAACAACAACTATTGAAAGAAATTAAAGATACGAAATTAGTTTTCACAGAAATTTCCTACTATTAAAGCAGTAAAATCAACTTTCATTAGAGATTGGCGTTACGAAACAAACCTAAACGATGCAGCAATTAGGTATTATAGATACTTTTGTAATCCGAATAGAAAGATGGAAGAGAAATCAGTAAAACGATTTTACGGTCAGCCACCTTTTTTGGGTACCTACGATTATATTGCTATGGCGTGATTTTTGTATTTATTGATAACCTTTTGTAGATTAAGGTATTTCTGTCACAGGTCAAACATAAGTACTTGTTTCAATTTTTTTTTTTTTTTTTTCCTTTATTTCTACTTGCAATCGGTCGTCATACCATAAGCGAATTCGTTCTATGTCAAATGGCGTTGTGGTGGAGCAGCCAGTGCTGCGCCTCCCACTTATAGAAGGTGGTTCCTCTTCAGCCTTTTTACCACCGCTGTCGGGTTTAACAGTTCCGTAACTAGTGGGTTCGGATGCGTTGTTAGGCGTGCCTTGTGTTGTTTTTTGTATCGCTCGATTTCAGAGGTTACTGATGGCTGATGTAAATAGTCGTGGATTTCGTCGTTCCTAGCGAACCAAGGTGCATTTGCTATTGATCTCAAGATACCATTTTGGACTCTTTGCAGGCAGAGTATGTTGGTTTTGCTGGCAACGCCCCACAATTGGATCCCGTAGGTCCATATTGGCTTAAGGACCGAGTTGTAGATGAGGAGTTTGTTGTCTACAGAGAGCACAGAGTTTCTTCCCATGAGCCAATACAGGTTGCGGAACTTGTGGTTTATCTCGTCCCTTTTATTTTTAATGTGATGCTTCCATGTTAGGCGCCTATCCAAGTGGAAGCCAAGATACTTTACACAATCTGTGTGTGGTAGGGTATCAGGACCGAGTCTAACAGGAGGGGTATTTCCGCGCCTGAGCGTGAAGGTGATATGGTGAGACTTGGATGCACTGGCACGAATCCGCCACTTACAGAGCCATTTATGAGTTTTGTCTAACTGTTTCTGGAGTCTATTGCTGGCCATTTCTGGGTTTTCATCAACTGATAAATAGGCTATGTCGTCTGCATATGTTGCTATTGTTATGCCATCCAATGTGGGTAGGTCTGACGTAAATATGTTGTACAACACTGGGCCAAGAACAGATCCCTGTGGTACACCAGCTTCCACTTCAAACAATCTTGATCTTGCTTCGCCCTGTTTTACTTGGAAGCAGCGCTCGGATAAATATGACTGGATGAGTAGGAACATTGAGTGCGGAAGTTTTTCCTTCACTTTAGCCAGCAATCCTTTGTGCCAGACACGGTCAAAAGCTTGTTGTACATCAAGAAATGCCGCTGAGCAATACTTTTTGCATTCAAAAGCCTGTCTTCCTGTTTGGTACACTCGGTGAACCTGTTCTATTGTTGAGTGAGATTTCCGAAAGCCAAACTGGTGAGTTGGAACAACACCATTGGCGTCCATGCACGGTTTTAGTCGGTTTTGGAATATCTTCTCCCACAGTTTGGAGAGTACAGGCGTCAAGCTTATCGGCCGATAAGACGAAGCTTCATGTTCAGGTTTACCTAATTTGTGGATCATGACAACTTCAGAGATTTTCCACAGGTCAGGAAAATGAGATGTTCGAAAAATTGCGTTGAACAAACTAGCTAGAAAAGAAATGCATTTTCTGGGAAGATTTTTAAGTATGGAAGGCGTGATCAGGCCGAATCCCGGGGCTTTTCTCGACTTCAGCAATCTGATTTCCTTCGCTATTTCCTTAGGTGTTGTTGGTATAATGGGTATACACATCTGCAGATCTTGTTCCAATACTGTGTCAACTTCATGTCCGTCAGCAACGCTCTCGTTTGGTTTGAATACAGAATTCAGATGCATTGCGAATACCTCAGCCTTTTCCAAGTCAGTTCTTGCCCAGGCAGCTTGTGATCTGATCGGAGGATAAGATTGTTGAAGCTTGCCTAAGTTTTTAGTGGCCTTCCAGAGCGAGTTCGCACCAACCCCCGTTGGTGACATCATCTGTAGGTTCGTTGCCAATGTTGAGTTAGTAGACTCCTGGACTGTAGCCTTTAACTCCTTTGCTGCCTTGTTGTAATTTAGTTTATCTAGAGGATGACGGGATTGATGCCATATTCTCCTAAGTCGACGCTTTTCTAGGATTTTTTGCATTATGTCTGGTGGATGAGAAGGGTTGGTGATACCTTTGGGACGAGAGGGTGTGTTGATCCAAGCAGCCACTTGAATGGTGTTAGTGAAATATCTGCAGGCGTTATCTACATCATTTTGGTTCTTCAGTGATATAGCAGCAGTAAAGTTATCATTGAGGTAGGTCTTGAAACCATCCCAGTCAGTTCGGCTATTCGTCAGAGACTCTACTAATTCTCGAGTAAGCTCACTAGTGCTAATTGTGAGGATCGCCGGTGTATGATCTGATGACCCGTCTAGACTCGATTCGATAGTAGTGTGTAAGCTATCTATACCCTTATTTATGAAGAAGTCCAAGAGATCTGGGAGTTTCTTTGGGTCGCTTGGCCAGTAGGTAGCCTCACCTGTAGATATCGGATTTAAGTGATTTTCATCAACACAGCGTTTCAAATTGCGTCCACGAGTGCTGGTACAGCGGGATCCCCAAAATGTATGTTTGGCATTCCAATCACCACCCGCAATAAACCTATGGCCAAGAGTATTGAAGTAGGTTTTGAACATGTCTGCAGTTATTTTGTGTCTTGGTGGACAGTAAATTGAGGATAGAATAATAGGGCCTGCACGGTCCTCCAATCTAATAGAAGTAGCTTGTAAATACACTGTAGAATATGGTTCTATCAGTGAGTGTTTCAGGTTCGCCCGAATGGCCAGCGCTGAGCCAGCATGCGCACTACCATCGGGATGGGGGGAGTGGTAAATGTTATAGCCTTTAATGCGGAACGAGCTTCTGGACGTCCCGTGCGATTCTGAAATTAATACTGCGTCTAGTTTGTTGGCTTTCATTAAAGTCTCCAACTCTTGGATATTGGGACCCAATCCATTGATGTTCCAGATTGCGATTCGAAGAGGAGTCATTTATGGTGTTAGTTTAGTAATGACTGTAGTCAGTAAGCCCATTAGGGTACTGATTTGTTGCAGGAGTAGGTCAATTTTTTCATTTTGTTTAATTAAAAGTTGTTCCATAACTGTTACGTTTTGTTGAGGGTTTTCTATGTGACTAGTTGTACTTGTAGCGACGTTGTCTCGTGGAGGAACCTTAGGGTGTCCAGCGGCAATATCCGAGTATCTTTGGTCCGATCTGCGATATGAATTTCGTTGGGGTAGGGCGGAGCTTTCTGGAATTGTATTGGTGCGGATTATCTCAGTAGGAAAATTGGAGTTGGCGGTTGGAATATTTCTTGGTTTAATTTTTCTTGACAGTATTTCTTTGTAAACTTTACAACCTTTGTAATTGGCAGGATGATCACAGGAGCAGAGAGCGCATTTGGCGGGTGTATTTCTGTCTTTTTTGGGGCATTCTGAGGTTTTGTGGCCCTCCCCACATTTGACACATCTGTACGGCCTCATGCAGTTGTTTTTGCAGTGGCCATATTGTTGGCATCTTTGACATTGTACGATTGTCTTAGTTTTGCGTGGATCTTCAATTTTGATTCGTTGGTGATGGATGTATTGAATATTTTTTACCATTTTGTTATTTGGACTAGGTTCCAAATTAACAAAAAATGTGGAGGTTGGTGTTTTGTCTGGTACATAACGGTAATTGATGATTTCTCCTCTGACTTTGTTACCAGATTTCTCCAACTCCTGTATGATGGCATCATGTGGAGTAGTATGATGGAGGTCTTTTATTACCACACGGTAGCATTTCGTATCTTTACGAGAGAAGGCGTGTCCGATTAATCCCTTCTGTCGTATTAGATCAATGACTTGCTTGTAATCATCAGTATTGCTAACCATTACGCGTAGGAGGTTTTTATTTATTATTTTATACCGAAACTCTTCTGGGCGAATTACGGACTCAATTAGTTTGGTGAGCTCGTTTAGATCCTCAATCCCATATAGAACAATAGGGGGGGGCTTATTTTGTGGTTTACGCTCAGTGCCTGTGTCCTCTGGCAGGGTTGAGAATCGGTTTTCTGACTCAATTGGTGGGGGCGAGTTGTCACATATTTTTCTTTTCTTAGATGTAGGAACTCGTTGCCATGGTGGAGGTTGTGTTACATCTGAAAATGGCTGTGCGGGTGCCATTGGTTCGGTGGCTTCATCTGAGTCTTTCTCACAAGCGAATTGGATAGAATTGTTGGAAGAGCCCGACTGCTTAGATGAAATTTCACTTAGTGAGTTAGATCGTTGTGTATTGAAAAGACTTGGATGAAAAATTTGTTGAACAAGTTTCTTAGGCGAGGTTTTGTTCTTTTGATTTTCATCAGTATCGTTGGTTTGACTTTTCGCCTGATTTCCCACTCTAGTCAAATTGGTAACATTTTTGCAACTCATGGCGGTAATTATTTTCTTACAATGGCAACACTTTTCCAAATATCAGATGACATTCTGACATATTAATCGATAAGAAAATATTAAAAAAGTTGAGGGTGGGTTGAAATAACTTTGTAAACTAAGATTGTCACTTTCGTTTTCGATCACTGTTTTTTGTTTAAATCACTTAGTATTTAAGGCTACAAACGATTGTTCATAGTTTTCACAGTTAAAAGTTCACTTTAACAATGTTTTTAGATAGAAACTCGCGATCTAACACACGAAAATCACTTAGTTCTCAGATAGCGCGCCTACGCGTGTTGACAGTTGACAGCACTCTCTTCATTTGCTTTTTCTCCATTCACTTGTTTCAATTGATGTAGGGAAACGTTACCTTACCTTACATTTTCGAAATTATCTTACTCCTAATGAAGTTCATATCAAGTATGTTACGTTTCTCATAATTATGTGTCACCTTTGCAAATAATTTCTCAATATAATCATTGACAGCCTTCACCTGACAGTACAGACACAGTATAAATATGAACAGTATGGGAACTAGGCCTATTTGTTGAAATAATAACTACCCTCCATTTTATAAAAAGATCGCGGCACCCTCAACTAACAGCACTGCGACGATCGCTTAGTCTAGTCAATGAGCGCGTTTGTGTTAGGGGGCCCGTTTCGAATGTTTACTACGTAGTTTCTATACTGTCCATATTTATACTGTGGTACAGAGGTATCTCTGTACTTTTCTATAAAGGCACCCCCGTCCCACCGCCAGTGATTAACGAGAAGCGTGTAGAGTTAGCAACTAAAAACGAGTAGGCGAGCAACGAACAGCGAGTACGCGACGGTGACGAGCGATTATTCGCTGGTATACGTACCTACGTACCAAACATGAGTTTCTAAGTTGAGTACTTTGATAACTCTTTTCGTTGCGACAAACTAGTGGAGAGAGAGAAAGAGTTCTCGCCGGCCAACAGTGTGAATAGTCAGCGATTAACTAATTATTAATTATTATATGTATATTTTTTACCTACACGGGACCTACTATCTTTTGTACGTTTCTTGAACTAGAAAATCGTAGATAGCTCGTAGCTTTCTCGTCGGCGGCGTTGGGACAGTTGCCTGCACACTTGTTCAGTTCAGTATGATTCGGCACAGCCGGACGACAAAATATACATCCGATTTGCCGCCTGGCCTGTGCCGAATCATGTCAACCCGAACATGTGCGTAGCATCCCCTGTTTCGCTATTCTCTTGTTCTCTTTATTCCTTATCATCATAAATGATGGTGTAAACTATAATACATACTAATTCGTATTGTAATGTACTATTACTGACCACTGAAAATCAGCGCTGTGCTGTGGGTCTCCATAGCACAGTATCATGCTGAGTGGAAGTCTTCTTGTCACAGTCATGACGTGCTAGCAGCTGCCGACTATTTCTGTTTTGTGCTCGTTATTGTATTGTTATCGTTTTGATATCGGTATGATGTCATTATCTACTCGAGTTTAATTTTTTATTTTTTATGCACGTGTTTCTGTGACAAATAAACTTATTTGTCTTTCCTTCTTTTTACTGATATCTCTTTTGTTTTCAATTTCAGGCAAACCACTGTCTGGTGACGACATTCTTCGTGTACAGTTTCTTCCACCTCTTCTTCTCGATAATATTGATTGTGTGGGAGGCGCTGTCTGCCGGATGGATACAGCTTGGATTAATAGCCCTGTCTGATCGTAAGTGTATGAAAACTTAAATTACTCGTATCTGTTTGTCTGTAAAGAGGTAATCTCTGGAAGCACAAACAAAGACGGGCCGATGCCCAGCTGTGGGTGTAGTCAGGGTGTTAGTGATGATGATGAATCTCTGGAAGTACTGATCTGTTTACAAGAAAATATCTCTACAGTATTACAGAGTATAGGATATATTTTATGTTAAAACAAAAAAAATCACGAGGTTCAAGTTGCGGGAACCAATAGATACCTAAATAATATGTTATGAAAAATGGGCAAATTTGTCCAAGTGAGGAGTACCCAGGGGATCAATCAGCTTATTGAAGTATTACTTGGTACTTAAATTTATCTGGCAAAAATTTATTGAAAGTCGTCATTCTAAATCCAAGCTAGCAATCTGCATTTTCTTCCGGTTGAAATGGGTTTCTTCTTTTAGATGTAATTCTCAAATCCAATAAAAAATCATTTTACTATTCGAACTTATTTAAAATTTTCCATGCAATAGTAGTGAAATGAATGGGTTTAATGCTTTTATCTTTTCTTCTTAAAACAATTATATAGAACTAGATATTGCAAAATGAAAACCAAGATATTTTTAAACCCATTATACTTGTATCCTACAAGTATATCTATAATTATTACCCAAAAATCTCCATCACTAGATGGAGATTTTTTCTATATTTTAAATATGGTAGGTAGAAGGAAAGAAAGTACGTTTATTTGTAGTGAAAAATGACGCAAAGTAAAACACAATCACAAAAAAAACTTTTTACAAAAAAAAAAAACCGACGGACCGAGTTTTTTATGGACGGACTTTTTAGTTGTGGTACCTACCCCACACAAATTCGAATACCACTACATAATATGTAAATAACAGTAACAGGAAGTTATTATCATAATTATCATCCACTTATACTACTAGTGGGGAAAATACGTAATATTGAAGCTTACTCAAAAACTATCCAAGCAAAGTTAATAAAATTTATATGGGACCAATTTGGGACATAGTTTTTCATACAAAAACAAGAATTTTCAAAATCGGTCCACAATTAACGGAGAAATGGGTGGAAATACATAAAAAAAAAACATATATACGCGACGAACATATAACTCGTTTTTGGAAGTCGGTCTAAAAAGAACAAGTTGGGGGAAAATATGCGTCACATCGACGCAAAACTGCCATCAGCATAATGCTGTGACACTGTGCGACAGAACCGCAGCGCTGGTTTTCAGCAACAGCCAGGCGGCGGATAGTGATTTTAAGATCAATCTCATCTTCGTATTATAAAATAAGAATAATCCCGAGGTACCTATTCAAACTCTGACTAATCAACATGGTTTGTCCAAATCTAGGAAACCACCAAATAAAAAAAAATAAAAAAAAAGTAAAAAACATAGAAAGATAGATTTATCTGAGAGATTTCCTTTGGAAAATTTGAACTTTCAAGACAGACTACATAAAAGACAGCTTGCTTACGAAAACCTAAAGACAGGAATTTCTGACGTAAACAGCAATAAGAAATTGTACAACTCCTATAGCGGTAATATCTTATATGGATAGTTAACTACATCTACTTCCTTGGGGCGAAACTACCGCATAAGTTAATTACTGTGTTTCTAGCTAGTTTCTTATATCACAATGGAGTTATGTGTATAGGGCACTCCATTTCAAGCAAAACAGCAGCGTAATATGACTAAGAAACATTCTATGTCATTTTACGCTTTTTGCGTTTTTTTACGAGTTTTGAACTGTTATTTACGGAGAGACATGATAACTCATGTAATAATCTACCACTGCAAATTTATTTACTCGTAAAATTGCACGGTTTTTCCGACTTGACGTAATATCTAGATTTCTTCATAGTACTTATGTTATTTTAATACCCGGAATAAATTCTCTGAATGATCCATTGCGAAGTTTAGAAGAAACACGGACAGACATGAAAAGCGACTTTAAGGCTGCATTTCCACCAGAGATGAGCGAGGATGCGTAGCGAGGGATGTGTGTGAAACTAACCAATAAGGGTCGGCTATAGGAAATCGTGTTAAAGGTTTTGATAATTTTATTTAAAAAACTTCAACAAGGTGCCACGAAAAAAACGTCTGGCTAGCTGAACAATTTCACTAGTCAATGAAAAAACCGGATTGAAAATAAACCTAGCAGAAGATCGAAAATTTTTTTTTTTACTAAAAACGTGCAAAAAGCACTAACTACCGTATCATTACTTAAAATGGTTTTGCACACAACTGAATATGAACCACGGCTGGATCTGATGTGAAGATCTCTCTAGAATAGAATCTGCCTAGACTTTCCCAACTATGTTGGGGTCAGCTTCTAATCTAACCGGATGCAGCTGAATACTAATATTGTACATGGAGCGACTGCCTATCTAAACATCAAAATTCATTTATTCTAATTAGGTGCTTTTCGAACGTCAAAATTACGTATGACCCTATGTCCCTCAAAACGCCCACCCATCACCACTATCTAGTGCTTTAGCTTGGAAGAAGAAGTGGCGGAAAAATCTCCAGAGCAGCACAGATGTCTGTACAGTTAGAAAATCTTAATTCTATACAATAGTAGATATTACTCGTATTATGCAAAGTAATTAACATTACACACAGAACATTAAATTAATTATTTGCCTTAAATGCCAGTTAGCACACGCCAAACATACCAATAAATACAATGAAAACTACTCAAGCAAAAATAATCAAACTAAAATGTAAACAAAACTAAATAAGTACGGTACGTAAATAAAAGCCTCCAGCAATAAAGGGCGTGCCCACTTACATATGTAATGCTGGACTAAGTTCATATAGCTGTAACACAAATGATACACTATGACCATCGAAGTAAAATAAATAAACAGTTAATTATCTGACCCCCGCAACCCAGTTACTGTGTAATACAATAAGGCGTGAAGATAAGAAACTAAATTACGAGACATTAACATCTGTAACCAACGCAATACTATCTTGAGTGACTAATCTCTTAAATAAACAACCCCTCAACCAGTTTATAAATGAGAAGAAATTCGCCTTGCGACCAGAATTTTGAACAACATTCAAATTTTGAACAAACCAACCTCAATTTGAATTTATATCTTTTTTTTCAGTGCTCCTGACAGTTTGTCTGTTCAGCGTCAAATATCTGATGGAAGCAATCCGGACAGGGAACATCTACAGTCGGCCCGGAGAAGTTTACTATAAATATTAATTTATTGTTGAACAATATTATTAAATATTAGACCCTTTGGCCGAGTCACAAAACAGTTTAGATCTAAGTAAAAGCATTTTTTTACGTCTTATTTTCTTATATCTGAAAACTTATTCTTCGTCCTTTGGCTCAAAGACTTAATAAAAGGGGTCACTGTACTGATATTTTATTGTACTTGGACCAAGCCAAAATCGCAAAAAAAAAACAACTGTTGCATAGATTTGTCGAGGAGATGTGAAGAACAGCTGTTTTTTTTTCCTGACTACTGTAAAAGTTGTTAAGCTCAAATATTATAATATTTTTGTATTAACCTTTTGATGTCGTCGGTTATACAAATAAGGTTTGTAATCACATTATTTTTATTAAGTATCTCCGTAGATAGCAATATTTTATAACTTTTAACTTTCTAAGAATAAATTCAGTCAAGATGTACGCTCAATTTATGGTCGAGCTTTAAAAGCGATGTGCCCAAATGTAGTGTTTTAATACTTCATTAGTTGGATTCTAACTGTATGTTACCGTTAGTATCTCGAAAGTAAAGTGTCTCGATTGATGCTGTACCTGGAAACTACGCTTGTATCAATCTATGTCATCTTGCCTCGATGCAATCTAGATTATAATACGAGGATAATAATACAAAGAGATGAGATGTTATAATTACTCCGAATTACTGTTCATTTTAAGTGCATTGCAAAAGGCTGAATCCTCTCTAAATACACATGTCTTTGGATTTTAAAATCAACAAGCAGTAATTTTGACGACTACTGTGAATCATGATTGATTAAAAAAAAATACAAAAGTTAAAATAAGTCATAGGACATCATTTAAGCATGTTACACACAGAATAGTTTACAAAAGCAGCAGAAAGTTACAAAAGCAGAAATGATGAAGATGTGAATAAATTGTTAGTCCCAGACACATTTTATTTATTTAAAAAAACAACACAACTCTAGAAATCACAACGATCTTACATAATCGAACTGAGATAAGTCGCATGTAAAATATTTTGCAAAACAGGTTTAACAATAACAATCACATTAACGCTCAAACATTCCAAATCAATCAATCATTCGAAATAAATTATTTAATAATTAGCAATAAATAATATGTTACGTAACTAAAGTTTATCGATATTTATATAATAATAAATTGTCTAATTGCGAATCTGCTGGTGTTCTATTTATTTCTCTTCTCCTACGTTTCCCTAGCATCATGGGAACTACCATGGCCATGGTAGCAGGCACCATGCCGGCACCTACGGCAGCTAATAGCGTTGAACTATCTGGTGACACATTTGAAACTATTTTCCTTTTTACAAGTCTATTTCTGTTGAACACCGGCCTAAACTGAGTCATTGCAACTTCTAAATCATTCTTCTTGTCCATATCCCTTTTAGCTTCTTCAACAGTCTGGAAACTCTTTTCAACTTCCAACAAACCACCGTGTGATGTCGTCATGTTGGTGTGAGCTTTATCCACAGGTAGCACTGTTAACGCAACAGCTTGATGTGACGTCATAGTTGATACATCTGTACGATCGTCAGCAGCAGCTGCAGGATTTAAGGAACGTTGACGTTTCTTGTTCCTATAGCCTTTAGTAGTTGATAACAAAACCCATTGGCCATCACCGTTTGGTGGTCTTGAGATACGATCATTTTCATATTCTGGACCTCCAGCATACACTACTTGAGTAGGTCTTCTAAAAGGACGCTTGTGTGATGAACTTGAGGATTGGTGAAGAGCTTCATACTCGTAAGGGAAATTAGCGGGTCGATGGTCGGTCACTACAGAATCAGACATGCCATAGTACATTGCATCGTCATCAGAATAATGATCTTGATGATCACAGTTTGGCTTGTGTGGACGTCTACCTTCGTCCGGGGCCCATGCTGATGGATAGTTTGCTTGTTGCGGCTTAGTCCACGATGGTTTTGATGGGACTTCCGATTCATATTCCGAAGCTAGGTGCAATTTATTATTGATATATCCGGGTCGACTAGATGTAGGTCTCTTCGGAGGCTTGTAGTTGTAATTATTCCCGGAATCTTGAGATGAAGTGAATCTGTCATCATTATGGAACCTGTCATCGTTTTGAAATCTATCATCGTTATGAAACCTATCATCATTATGAAACCTATCGTCACTAGGAAATCTATCGTCACTAGGAAACCTATCGTTACTAGGGAATCGATTTTCATCTTCGTTCCAGTGATTCGGTTTCTGTTTTTTAACATTGGGTTTCCATTTTGAAATTTTGCTCGTGGACCATGCGACAGGCTCTAACGTCACCCAACCGTCTTTATCATCATAGGGATGTTTATGTTGTTTTACTTTCAGACGATTCCAAGTAGTGTAAACCTTGCCATTTCCGTCTTCCTCGTTAGCTTCACTGTTCATTGAAGTAAATCGATCAGCTTTTATTTTATCCTTTTTAAGTTTAGCAGCTAGGGCAGAGATAGCTTGTAAACGATCCTGGGGAAGGTCACCGTAGTCTTTAAGCTTATCTGTAGTAAGAATGTAATCGTCCAATGCTTCCTCTTCTTCGCTATTAAAACTATTTTGACAAGAAGGGCCGTAACATCTTGGGCGGTTCCCATCAAAGTCATGCACTATGTGAGTCATAAGATTCTTCATTTCAGCGTCATCTTTATCCTTATGTTCATAAGTCATATCTCCCCATTTATCCTCAGTATTTGTGGCATCGCGTGCATTTTCTATAATCGTGATCGGATCCTTTCCAGGCACATCCAGTTGGTACGTTTTAATTTTATTGTCATATTTTTCTATTTGAGTTGGATCATCGGCGTTCGCAAGCGCAAGGGCCAGAACGCAAAAAACAAATAGTTGCACTGTTATTTTCATTGTGTTTATTTTCACTTTCCTTGGTTCGCGTGTCGGCGCGCGGGCAAGGCGCGCTAGTACTGAGCGCCGGCGACCGCCGCAGCCCACTGATATAGTTTTGATTGTCGATGCACAGTAACCCTCCCTGCGCTCTAATGCAATGCTGATTCAGTTCGGTCACGACGAATGAGCGAGATAATTATGTGGCGATTGTCGTTTGCCGGCGACTATCTTAATTGACTATCGCGACTCTCAGGGCCGTGACCCGAGCGCGGGTGAAACCGTTTTTCATTTTATGGGATATTTTCTCCACGGATAATAGGAAAGTTTCGCGGTTCACACACGACTCGGTGAAATTATGATTCAAATCTCTACGCAAATCGACTACAAAGACATGCAGGCCTAAGTTTCTAAGTACAATCTTGTAATCTCTTTGTTAGTACTTGAATAATAAAGCCGTTCATGTATAACGTGCAATTAAGTATTAAAATACCAAAGCAATTATTTACAGTAATTATTTTCAAACATTTATTAATGATCAGCTTTTCATTTGCTTTATTATGCATGATTAAAATCAGCATAATAATTAAATGCTAGTTATCAACTTTTACAGACTTTCTATCACAAACCACAACAACAAAGGAACAATAAAGAACTTAATAAGCTCATGACGCAACAATAAGAATATACAGAAGCTGAGAGAAAAAGTCCGCGATTTGAAAACATTTGCTTATGCAATCGTAGAGATTGGTACCGTAGCAAACACAGTACATTAAATGTCAGGAACCGATAACAGAGCGACTAAATCTGTTGATCCAAACCCCATCCTTCGTGACATAATCGAGTTGAGGATTTCAAAACTAAACAGAGGGTGACCTAAAACGTGTGGCTCTCTTAGTCTATTTCCTTCTTGTCGTGTTTGCTCTCTCCATAATAGCAAGCCCACTTATTATCCGTATCTAGATGCTGATCAACTTCGCTCTAATTGTATACTGCACTTTTACCGGCCGGTCTTGCTCCTTAGTGCCTAACGCGCACGTGGAGCGATATGAAATATTGTTGGTCATGTAATTTCTCTCTTAGAGATATTATTGTTATTGTTTGCGATGTAGGAGGCAATTTAGAACAAATTAAGAGCAATATCCAGGTGACTTTCTGTTTGTGTTTTATTATGTTTATCGAGGACAGTTTTGATGTATTTTCTAATTTTTAATGACGGAATAAAAGACGCATGATTTTCACAAGTTTTTGTCCTTTCAAATTAAATAGCATGTTGTGACCAGACGTTTGCGGTTTTAAGACAAAAAACGAAATATGTAAAACAGAAAATTTCTCGAACCACTCGCTCATCATCACACTTGATAATTATGATGACTTTGATGTATAAGAGAACATTCACAAATTATCTCTCACGTTATTTTTGGACCAAAACTTACATAACCACAAATTAACGTTAATATTGTGGAGAAAGGAAACTATGAAGAAATAATATAATAGGATAGTCGTTATTAGAAATTTCTTCGTATTTGTCATACATTACGTTCGAACGAAGATGCGTTCACGCGAGCGAGCACGTAATTACCCCTAATGGGTCGATGTACAATAATTATGCCTTTATTACCCGCTCCCTCTGGGGAAATAAAGTCTTGAATAATGACTGCGTAATGAAGTGATTATAAATTCCTATAAAGAAAATGTTTTCTCAAGTAAGCTCTTCGATCACCAATACGAGACAATTTAGAGTTCAGTGTAAGGTATAGAAAATTATTTGTAATGTTTCAGGAGTTTGCTTCAGAAAGAAACAGCAAAATGGGAGGAAAGACCACGGAGATGTCAAATAAATAAGATTTAGAAATCAAACTGTTGTCCATTTGTGAGCTGTAGAAAGCATAAAGGAATTAGCTGGCGTTAAATGAGAATATGAGAAGTGTCGCGGAGCACGACCGTGACAAGATACCGAGGTGTCACCACCGTGTGGTAGGTACCTGCAGGCATAGTGCCTGCACTGTGTTATATGATATTACTAGCGGGCGGGTCGCTAGTAATATCATAAAACACAGTTTTACACCCGGTTTTATGACTTGACAAAACATCGAGTTTTCTTTATAATAAATAATTTAATTTTGTACACTGGTATTCAGCAGTATCCGGTTAGACTGGAAGCCGACCCCAACATAGTTGGGAAAAGGTTAGGCAGATCGATTGAATGTATTGTACACATAAATCCTCTAAATAATGGTGAAAAGAACAAACGTTACGTAGTTAACAACGCGGTCACACAGACAGATACAAAAACGACTTTAATTTAATATAGTAGGTATATAATAGGTAAACACTGTTATCATATATACAGGGTGTCAGGGACATCGAACACACAATTTTTTTTTAATGTGGATGGGAAATCATCAAATGACTTCTCCCGCTCTGGGCGGAGCGAGACGGTGTGTCAGACCTTTACTGACTAAAACCCACCCGTGTTCCTTCCGTTGCCTGTGTGCCGGGGCCGCGATATCCCTTTCGGACACTGAACCCCCCTGCGTTCAGGATCATGTACTGAATCCATGGTAACAGTTCTCGCGTCGATGTCCCTAAAACCCTGTATAGCGCCATAAGTGATATAGCACCATATGTTATTATAGCCATTTATGTTATCGTACCTATTTGAAGAATAAGTTAACAACATTGATGGATTATTTAAAACTTACCTAGTTTTAAATAATACATCAATGTTGTTGTGACAAGACAGATTTTTTTTTCAAGCGAAGTTTGCTCTATCAACAATTCGAAATACATATGAATTCGTACTACGATTTAAATTTTAGGCTCCTAAAACTTAGGGCGCGCAAAGTAAACGTAATCGATCTTTCTTTTTTTTTTAGTTTTTTGATATCGATACCATCACGAGTTTCTCTAGATAATTTAATTTGACCCTGTAGAACATCCTTTACTTCTTTCAAAGACAAGAAATTAATTAATTATTCTCCATCGTTCCTTGACCTATTTCTATCACGACCTTACCAGAGTCGGACACAAGTTTCATTAATTATTGGATAACCCGTCAACAACAAAACTTTCCCCTTTATATACTCGTAAATTAATTTCTAAATGATCGATTAACAATTTGCAATGGATTAAATTTCAGAATCTGCTAAAAAAACATTTTATTATTTGTTAGCAGTTTTTTTTTAACGAGACTGTCCTTTTTGTGTATACCTACTCAAACTCAAACTCAAACTCAAAGCATTTATTTCAATTAAACCATTTACAGGCACTTTTGAATTGTCAAATAGTCGCGTCAGTTAGTCAGATAGTTGAAGCTAGTTGCCCATTCCAAAACGTAGATCTTTATGGAGAAGAACGGGCAAGAAACTCCAAGGACACTCTTTTAAATATAGAAAATTACAAAATCCTGGGTACATTATTCTTGTTGCTGCTATATGTGAGAACAATGTACAAAAAATAATCAAAACAATTCAAAATATAAGATAAAAAATAAGCCATGGCAGATAAGAGATGACCAGTCACAACTGACGGCGCCCGTTCACGAACATGACGCATGGATCAGCACCATCCAGCTCAACCATTTTGTAGGGAACCGAATGATCTAACACACTCGCCACCATCAGCGAGACATTTAAGTGAGCATGACATACTCTCAACTGCCATGCTCTTTCAAGTCAACATACATCTTAATAACATTAAAACGGCTCCATGGTACTCACTTTTACAAAAATTGAAAAAATGCTTCTAAATTATACAATTCTACATATGCAAAACTATAACACATACTCTACTCATACCTATTTCATAAAAAGGACCCAAACCAAACAGTAAGATTATTTGATAGATTTAGTTGAAGTTGTCCCGAACCAATTTTAAGAGCCCCTGTCAAATACCTAGTCAGTATTTTTGTTTAGAATTTTCGCCGTAAGTGTTTTTTTTTATACGTCATCTTTGAAAACTCGCAATATAGTTCCAAATTTCAAAATGCCAACCTGCCAACCTGTGAAAGGTATAAGGTTGTAAAAGTTTACTAACATAGTTTTTTAAGTCATTGTTACTAATACTATTATATGGATTGTGTGTACTTGTATGTGTAGTTAAATTAGAATAATAATTATTATATTATTAAAATGGCCTCCGTTTCGCTACCCGATACATATTTCACAGCTATAACATAACATCTCGCCTGTAATTCCCGAAGGGTTAGGCAGCGGTGCACCTATAGTACCTACTACATTCACTCACATTCATTTCATTTCAGTAGATCCATTCTGTAAACGTCTCACTGTGAAGAGTGAGGTGAAGTGAGCTGTCAATAGTGTCAATCCCCAGCTCACATCAAGCTCACTTCACCCAAGTTTTCACGGTGAGATGTTTACAGAATAGCACGGCTGAACTGTACTTGTAAATAAGAAAGAAAGCGTCATTGCTGCGAACTGTTTACGTTCTACAGCAACCATTGTTATGTTCGCTTTCTTTGGCAAAGTGCAGGAACACAACAGCGGACTTCCGATATTGTTGTCTTTTACAAAAAGCGCAAAGGTTAGCTGAAGATTACTGTCTGATGAGGAATTAATCTGAATGTCTTGTTTGTGTGACAAGGAATATCAAAGTGCAAGATTAAAAAGCTGTTTTTCTGGTATGGCTTCTGGTGGATAGTATTCTGATTTTTTTCAGGTTCAGACCTTGAACTGTGTCTTTAGCTTCAATGAGAACTTTACATGCCAGTCTTCTACCCGGAATAACAGTATGACTGTGGCAACGCATTGGTCCATTGACTTTATCGTGTGTATTTCTTAATTATTTTATCTCTTTCCTTATTTTTTGTATCGCTTTTATTGCTTCCTAATTCCTCTATTCTTCTATTGTCCTATGAGCACTCCTACTTCTATGCTATCTTTCTCTAGAATTGCTTATTTCGCTTTCTTACTTTATCTTCTGATTTCTGCTATACAACCTCTCTTCTCTCTATTAATAGTAAAATGTTATTAAACAGTACAAGATTTCTTATTGAACAACTAATTTAGTTTTTATAATCTATTCAAATGTACAAATTTTTTATGTTATATTGAGGTAGAACGTGCATTGATGTTTGTGATTCAATACAAACTGTAACAATTCATTTTTGTATCTACATTCATTGCAAATAAATACATATATCTATTCTATTCCAACCCGCTACATTTCTAAAAACATCGTAAACAAACCGTTGTGTCCCCAGCACAAGCGAACCGTTATAACTTATTACGTATCAGTCGTTACTCCGCGTACAATTGCATCACGGTCGAAAGCGTAATTGCCACCAAATGTTATAAAAGCAAGAAACAAAACACTTTCCACGACTTCGTGAACCGAAATAGTTTTTAATGGATGAATGGGTTACGAGGCGTCTGTGGAGTCGAAGATTATTTTAATTTTGGAAATAATTTAGATGAAAGCAAAACAGCAATAAAAGACAATTAGGATATACTCGTAATTACTTAATTACAAGTTATTAAAAAATATTGTTCATGTCGTGGCCAGATCTTAGAATTGACCATTTCATGAAATGGCCAGCTAACTTGGGCCATATCGTTTAAACGTCAACGTTTAATGATATTAATTACGTCAGTCGTTTGGGTATATTATTAATGTAAGGTATCCATGGTGTAAGGTGTAGTAAAAAAAGCCAAGTAATTACGACGAACTTGGAAGTAGCGCTCGCCGGCCCCTGCCACGGCACCGCTCGCTTCGCTCGCTCGCCTCACGGGCGGCTGATCACAATTCTAACCTAACCTAACTCATTTGGGTGCCACAGATGCGGCGTAAATTTTTAATTTTTAAGTGCAATGCCACATTTCACGCCGCGGCAGCGGCCGCCGCCGAGCGCTACTTCCAAGTTGATCGCTTTCCATAATATCATGTATTTGAAAACCCAATAAAAGTCCATCGAATTTTTTTGCGTGGTCACCCTACTTAGTTTGATTTGTTGTATGCCGTCGCCATGATGCACTACAAAAACAAATCGACATCAACGCCTCTACTGGTGGATAATGTAACTATTTTACGATATAATCACTAATGTTTGGCAGTATCATGAAGTAGTCGTGCGTGTAACTGTTCATATCGTTAAACGTTGAGTACTCAATGATCTGGCCAGGCCACATTATGATGTGACCAATGGTCGATGTAGCATTTAATGAATTGATGTATTTTAAGATCTGGCAACGACAGAGACACAGAGACTTAAAATCTATTTCTATTTCTTATTTTTATCCTCAAAAATTGAACTTTTCTTGTTTCTTTGTATCTTATCATTTGATTAGTTAAGTTATTATTTTAATTACGATACTACTTCAAACTACGATGGAAGCCTAATTAGTTGTTTCCTCAAACTTCAAGCAGCTTCTTCTATAAAACAAAGACCAGACAATTTTAAGTTCACCGCTCAAAACCATTATCGAAAAAGCATAACCGAAAGAAAAACAACAAAGATGACACTTTTACTTTATAATCCGTTAGATAACAATCGTGTAACTTTAAGACTTAAGTACAACTTAACTTGAACTTCTCGTCGGTTGGCGGCGGCGGCGTGACGGTCAAGGCTCGCTGAGGTTTCACTTTCTGATACTTTTCACCGTCCGCTCTCACGGCGCTCGCGCAGTGATTTAAAATAATAATAAACGCATTACGGGGCCATGACAACTGCATCGACCATGAAATGAATTACTCTTGAACTTCGAGAAGGTTTAGGTTTGTGTATCTACGCTCTCTCTTTGATATCTTAGGTACTTATGTTGCTTTTGCTTTGATCCCATCTTGTGGGTACGTTTATCAAAGGTTATAAACATACTTATCTTCATCTACATTGCGTTCTACTTCACCAACCTTATTGTAATAATACCAGCCTATTCTTGCGCACGGCAGGACAAAGGACATGAGCATTGATCCTCGCTTGTTCAAGGTGGATTGGCGATTTCAGACTTAGAGGTATCCTAACTAATATACGTGTATACTATAATTAATGCAAAACTGAGTTTATTTGTTTGTTACGCTTTCACACTAAAACAGCTGAACGGATTTAGTGGAAATGTGGCACATGGCTAGAGCATGACGTAGGTTAGGACAGGATACTTTTGATCCCAATATTCCCAACACGGAATCGAGATTTATGCGGGTGAACCCACGGGACACTGCTATTCAATAATAAGTCCAGGTTTCCTCACGATGTTTTCCTTGGTCTAGGTATATCAGTGACTAGTTTCTGTCCGTGACTTCGTCCGCATAAAATTTCGGCCCTTGACCGACCACCGCGGCCCACCGCATCGCATACCATCGCCCGCCCGTGCTATAACTTCGTTTTCGTTTAGCGTTCCTCCTCTAAGGCTCGTAGCGTGATGTTATATAGCCTACTAGCTTTTGCCCACGACTTCGTCCGCGTAGAAGTCGAAAATGGTTCTAACAGGATTTTTTATTGTTTTTTTACGTTATTAATTTTGTTATAACATATAAATTATTATGTTAAAATGTTTGAATAATTATAAAATATAACAATCTTTATTATAGTGTAGGGATATAAAGGTTAAATAAACTTGAAAAAAAAAAAAAAAAAAAAAATTATGAACACGAAGCTCGGCCTTTGATCTGGCGAAAGTTACACGGGTGTATTATCTTTTTACAACGAAATCGAAATACTACACACTACACCTACCTACACCTACCGCCACAGCCTACCGCAGTATTTCTTTGTAAACAATATTTTTTGTTTTTCTTTCAGGTGCTAGAATCACCAGGCTACTCTGTGCGCCTGGAGCATGCCACATACAACAGGCCGTGGGAGAAGCAGCTTTCCCTAAAGTCTACTCCCGCTACCTTAAGAGTTTGACCTTGAGCTTTGTTTATAGTCATTGCGAAGCAGGCTTTGATGGAAAACTGCACTCTCTTGAATTCGAAGGGGTAATTTGATGGTGTTAGGGGAATCCTAGGAATAAATACAGACCTCTGTAAAGCTTAGAAACCTTCAAATGCGGTACTAATAATTAGGAATGTATAGTACGTGACTTTCGAGGCATTCCAATTTTAAAGAGTATTTGCATTGCAAGCACCAAGCCTTTATGTGAGTTCAACCTTATTTGAATAAAATCGGATTGACTTTTCAAACATGACTGTGTCAAAATAAAATGTAATTTAAATCAAAAGCACTAAGGAGTATTGATATCAACTTCGAAGCAAATCACTCCCAAAATAACTTTCTACCCCTATTTAACCCCGGTAGGGGAATGAATTTCAATAAAATACGAAACAGGTCTTCCATTAATTCTGTTAAAGAATGTTTATGCAAAATTTGAAGTATATTGGACCAAGGAATCACGTTGTCCCATACAAACTTTGCCCACCTTTTTGACCCCCTTAGAGGTAGAATTTCGAAAAATCCTTTCTTATCGGATGCTTACGACATACAAAGAACACACCCTCCAAGTTTCAGGTCTCTACGATCAGCGGTTTAGGCTGTGCGTTGATCCGTCAGTCAGTCATTCAGGACAAAGCATTTTATATGTATAGATAGACTAGCTTTTGCCCGCGACTTCGTCCGCGTAGAAGTCGAAAATGGTTCTAATAGGATTTTTTATTGGCTTTGTACGTTATTAATTTGGTTATAACATATAAATTATCATGTTAAAATGTTTGAATAATTATAAATATAACAATTTTTATTATAGTGTAGGGATATAAAGGTTAATTTGAAAAAAAAAAAACTAAATTATGAACACGAAGCTCGGCCTTTGATCTGGCGAAAGTTACACGGGTGTATTATCTTTTTACAACGAAATCGAAATACTACACCTACCGCAGTATTTCTTTTATTTAATTGAAGTTATTTTCTCTTCTTATTAAAATGTAACTTTATTTTATGCAACAGCTGTTTTATTTCTGGGTTCAAGCTAAATTCCGAATGAATATCGATATCGATAAAAATAAAAAATATGGTACGGACTTCTCTATCCGGGCGAGCAGCTATTGTTGTTTTTGACAGTAGCTACCCCGTCCCCCGCAAAAAGTGACAGACTTTTTTGTTCGGAATATTGCGCTTATGGCTTCTCCAGTGATATATACTCTAAGCTAAAAACACATTAAACATAAATAATTGTAACCTAAACAAAGAACAATTTAGGACATATTTTGGTATTGATAAATAATTATTTATGCATTTCAAGTGTTATTACAATATCAGTATTTAGAGAAACAGAACGTTGCTTCAAATAAAGCTCAGAAATAAAGCCTGCGTGAACGAATGAAAGAATGCCAATAATGTTTCTTATCTGTGGATATTATTTGAACCTTAGTTATTACTCTGAGTTTGAACCATGAACCTTCTTTGGTACTAACTGATCCTCGATTGGTCTTCGTTTTGTAATCGGGACACATTTTGAGGCTGGTACTACTCGTAGCTTTGTTACCGTAACAATCCAAGACCAAGTCTTGGTTTAAACCATTAGTTATGCAGTTTTTTGTAATAGGACGGATAATGTTTTTGGAACATATACACAATTTTTTTTTCGCCATCTACTATTTATTTACTGGCGATAGCTTCGTAAAAATTGTATAAATGATATAAAAGTTGGCAACCTTAGGTCCTATGCGATCGTCGCATACCCAATATTACTTTGCAAGGCGAGAATAGATTGTTGTTGGTGATGTGTGGCGGCCACCATATAACGGCCGCCACATAACGGCCGTCATATAACGGCCGCAACATAACGGTCGCTAAATAACGGCCGCCATATAACGGCCGCCACATAACGGCCGCCACATAACGGCTGCCATATAACGGCCGCCATTAACGGCCGCTATATAACGGCCGCCATTAACGGCCGCTATATAACGGCCGCCACATAACGGCCGCCATATAACGGCCGCCATATAACGGCCGCCACATAACGGCCGCTATGTAACGGCCGCCATATAACGGCCGCCACATAACGGCTGCCATATAACGGCCGCCATATAACGGCCGCCATATAACGGCCGCTATATAACGGCTGCCGCATAACGGCCGCCACATAACGGCCACCACATAACGGCCGCCATATAACAGCCGCCATATAACGGCCGCTAAATAATAGCCGTCATATAACGGCCGCCACATAACGGCCGTCATATAACGGCCGCAACATAACGGCTGCTATTTACGGCCGCCATATAACGGCTGCCATATAACGGCAGCCATATAACGGCCGCCATATAACGGCCGCCATATAACGGCCGCTAAATAACGGCCGCCATATAACGGCCGCCACATAACGGCCGCCATATAACGGCCGCCATATAACGGCCGCCATATAACGGCCGCCATATAACGGCCGCCACATAACGGCCGCCACATAACGGCCGCCACATAACGACCGCCATATAACGGCCGCCATATAACGGCCGCCATATAACGGCCGCCATATAACGACCGCCATATAACGGCCGCCATATAACGGCCGCTATATAACGGCCGCCACATAGCGGCCGCCACATAACGGCCGCCATATAACGACCGTCACATAACGGCCGCAACATAACGGCTGCTATTTACGGCCGCCATCTAACGGCCGCCATATAACGGCCGCCATATAACGGCCGCCATATAAGGTCAAAATAAAATGTAATTTAAATCAAAAGCACTAAGGAGTATTGATATCAACTTCGAAGCAAATCACTCCCAAAATAACTTTCTACCCCTATTTAACCCCGTCAGAGGATGAATTTCATTAAAATACGAAACAGGTCTTCCATTAATTCTGTTAAAGAATGTTTATGCAAAATTTGAAGTAGATTGGACCAAGGAATCACGTTGTCCCATACAAACTTTGCCCACCTTTTACACCCCCTTAGGGGTAGAATTTCGAAAAATCCTTTCTTATCGGATGCCTACGTCATACAAAGAACACACCCTCCAAGTTTCAGGTTTCTACGATTAGCGGTTTAGGCTGTGCGTTGATCCATCAGTCAGTCATTCAGGACAACAAAGCATTTTATATAAATAAATAGATAGATAGATAGATAACCTTCCCCAAGAATTAGGCTATCCAATGCAAAAATATTTTTTCAAATCCGACTGGAATTTCCAGAGATAACCCCCTACATACAAACAAACATACAAACAAACAAATTGTTCCTCCTTATAATATTAGTATAGATGACCTTATTATACATTATAAGCATCATTGCGTGTATGGCCAACTCTGGCTGGTCTAGTCAGACCCGCTAAGTTGTTGCGCTGTTGGTATAACCTAATCCTTAATAGTTCATAACGAATCGAGAGAAGAAGTAAACATAATTCTAAATTACTGCATTGATTGAAGTGTTGACCCACTAGTCGCCTGACCGACCTACAGCGTCGGGCCACGACAGATAAATGTATTTAAATTTCAGATTAAGTTATGTCGCGCTAAGATCCTTTGGGAATATCGCGGTCTCTTCGTTTACCACGTCGTCGTTTATATTTCGAACTAACTTTTATTGATTTTTCTTCTTATTTCTGAAGTTAGCTGAGACGAAAGTCCGACTTTTTTTTCATTATCAGTTTCATCTACACATACATCGAATTTATTTAAAACATTGAATGGATTA
Organism: Agrochola macilenta; assembly: GCA_916701695.1. Taxonomy (NCBI): domain Eukaryota; kingdom Metazoa; phylum Arthropoda; class Insecta; order Lepidoptera; family Noctuidae; genus Agrochola; species Agrochola macilenta. The sequence continues at coordinate 7,681,497 of OU753569.1, forward strand.
ATTTGACTGTTTTCTTGAAAACTAAAAGCTAATCCTTTATTTATTTTTAATTGTATGTTGCACGTATAAACTCGTTATAGGTTTTTAAATTAATTAATCAGACATATGTGTGAATCAGACCATTAGCACTTTCGCGAATAGGTAAAGTCGACTTCGTAATTGCTTTACCATTTTTGATAACACATCAATCAATCTGCCTAGCCTTTTCCCAACTACGTTGGGGTCGGCTTCCAGTCTAACCGGATGCAGCTGAATACCAACACATACCGACAGATATAAACCGTGTTGTTTTATCCTACTTGCTGTGGTCACTTGTAAGCACAACCACAGCAAGTGAAATTCAATCTTAGGATGATAACGCAATTATGAATTCGACTATAGTATTTAACCAACTACGACAAAAACCAGCCAGCTAAAAAGGTATAAACAAGACATCACAGCCAGACAATTTAAAAATCCGGAGTCACACGTCGTGATAGGTGTGTCGAATCCGAATCGAACAGATTACGGGTGACTCCGGATTTATATTTTGACTTCCAACGATACCTCATTTGTCAAATAACGATAAGTAGTTTAGGAGTTTTGAGAGAACAGATGAACATACAGACATATCGGTCAAAATCTTAACCCTCTTTTTTGCTTCGCCGTAGTCGGGTAAAAACTAGCGCCATTATCAAAGCTGAACTAACGCCATCTATTGGCATAAACAGACATCAGTATGAGAAGTAGTTCGCTGAATCAGTCGTATAGTGCGCCATCTAGAGCAGTAGTAAGAAGCTTATAGGAAAGTGCTTTGCGAAATGATACCATGACTTATAGCTAGATGTCAGTAATATTGTTTTTTTGTAGGTATAAAGTTACTTCTTTTTTTAAGGTATATCTTTCCAGGTTATCTTTCAGGTATATCTCAGGGCTATCTTTAATTTGTTTTTTTTTTTTTTTAATATCCTTTTTTTCTATATCCCCTGTGATTTTATGGACTTACACTTGTGTTTTTTTTTTTCATAGTTGACTAATTTTACAAAAAAATGTTAGTTAATCCGATAAAATAACTCATAAGCTTTTAGAAATAATATACAGAATCCAAATCGAGCCAATAACATACAAGTTATAGCAAACGATAGAAAAAAAAATATATATATATTATCAGCAAAAATATTAAAGATATATATATAGACCCTTATAAAGTTAATTTTCGATAACCTTTCATGAATATTCAGAAAAATACGGGCGGGCACATGTCTATGGGCGACATAGTATATCGGGAAAATAATCACTATGGAATCGATTACCTCGTTGGTGTCGCAAGCGCTATTGCTGAGCATAAGGTCCTCGGTTCGTTTCCAAGGTCGGGCAAAGTGTTACCGGGTTTCATTTCAGGAATTTCAGATCATCAACCGGCAATAGGTCCGCCCCCTATTTATTAGAATCAATCAATCAATCTGCCTAGCCTTTTCCCAACTATGTTGGGGTCGGCTTCCAGTCTAACCGGATGCAGCTGAATAGAAGTATTTTACATGGAGCGACTGCCTATCTGACCTCCACAACCCAGTAACTGGGTAATACGATATCCCTTGGTAAGACTGGTGTCAGACTTTCGGGCTTCTGACGACTCGTAACGACTGTCAAAGATCCATGAATGACAGCCGGGACCAACGGCTTAACGTGCTTTCCGAGGCACGGAGGATTCTCGGTATGTAAAGATGGTCACCAATCCACTGACAACCCCGGCAAGCGTAGCTTAACCTGATGGATCGACCAGTGCGGCTGTTGTTACTTAGCCACGAGCTCCTCCCACCCGCCTCCTATTACATGGAACCTAAACATCACTGGCCAAAGGTGGGTGTACTAATAGGTAGGTACACTTTTGCCCAACCCTACAGCGATTATAGGCGTAATGTTTGTAAATGACGACCTCCAGTGTGACCTTAAAATGGAATTCGTCACCACCATCATCCAAAAATTTGCTGAAGCCCACGAACGCAGACTCCACCGACATGTGAATATCGAGGCAATTCAGCTGCTAGACAAGACAGACATAGTGCGTGGCAAGAGAACTAAACCATTTGAGTTAGTGTAGTGTGTGAATAGTGAATTAAATAGTAACAATGCTGTGCTATACATGTAACACATGAACAAAGTGTTTTTATCAATTATCAGACCCTAAAAAAGTACTACGAATTTGACCTTGTGTAAAAGTGTATATTGACATTATTCTTAGATATAACATAATGTATCTCGTAAAATGTTAAGTTAGAATCAAATTACTTATTAGTCTATTAAGCTAGATTGTATTAGATTACTTACTAAGAACGTCAGTGCCTTAATAGGCACTGACGTTAACTTGACGTTTTTTTTTCTGTATTAATATACAGAAAAAAAAATGTATTCAATGCAATATTGGACATGAGTTCTATCCATAATCTCGAATCACTTAGCAGTCATAACCGAAGAGATTGTTCTAAGGCTTATGCTCATTTCACTTCACTTACTATTTCAATGAAAACAAGCCATCAGTATAGTTAACCAGGCAGAAAATTTTACTTTCCTTGTCTATACTTACTTGGACGATCAAGTATTGTATCAGCTATGGCATTATCATTTTCGACTTGTTTTTTTTTCTATTGTCGATTGTGTAAAAGAAAGATGCATTTACCGACTTAGGTACCTGTTGGTATTTTCGAGGGTTTCGGAGGCACATATTGAATCAAAAGCTACAATAGCCATGTACATTTTTATGACGTGTACCAATTTAATCGAAAATCAAATAATTCATATTTTATTTTCCTTAAAATATTATTGATTTTCTCTCTAATATAATTATTGCGCTTCTTTTTGTGATTATTCCAATTTTGGGGTCCTAAAAATATTAAATTGCCAAGTAACTGCGACCAACTTGGATCTAGCCTAACTGAGACCAACGCGCGAGCCGAATTAATCATAGTTCTAACCTAATGCATTGGGTCGGGCTGCCCTAGCTTAGTTACTGCGACCAATTCGGCTCGCGCGTTGTTGATCGCAATTCCACCCTTACCTAACCTGGTATTTTGACAGTTCAAACCACGCCAACGTCGCGTTCATCTCGCGCGGTTTCGTTCATTGTGTCATAGAGAATACCATATTAGCAGATGTTAAGGAATTGACGTGATTTCGAAGTAAGGAATCGTTAAGTGGTTATAGTGAATTAGGGCCCTGCTTGAACGGGGTTTAGGGTTTTGAGGAACAGGGTGTAAAGTTCACTCATCCCCCATAGAAAAGGGAGGATCCTCCGACCAGACGGGTGTGATGTCTGGCGGGCAACTGCCCAGAGGTTTGAAGTTGGGAGATTCTATATATGTTTATCGCGCGGTAAACTCTAATTGCGCGATGCAGGATTTGTGACGTCAGGATGTTGTGTGACGTCAGGTCTTTGATGCGTAGTTCGCATGTAGCGATGTAGATGCCGCTACATCACTCCCCTCCGGAGACCGGAGGTCGATAGTGGGCTGAGTCTTGAATCTTGCGATGCTTCACAGTGCCAGCTGTGGTTCCAGTGAGTCGGAACCGGGTGCCGCATAGTTCGCAGTGGGTCGGAACTGTCTGCGGTGATTCCCCAGTGAGTCGGGGTGGCGCTGCGTCTTGATCCAGTGGGTCGGATGTGGTACAGCGATGGGTTGTGGCTGAGGATGATGACCAGGAATGCGCGTTCGCTGCATGCTGGTGGTCAGGATATCCGTTGAAGCCGTGGGTGCTGGCTGGCTGTGTGACTCGCTTCACGAAAGCTTGCGGGAGTGATGATGATGATGACGTCACGCTGAAGTATCTGCACGAAGGCTGCGTTGACGTTCATGCTCGGGGTCACCAGTTTAGGGGTATGAGGAACAGGGTGTAAAGTTCACTCATCCCCCATAGAAAAGGGAGGATCCTCCGACCAGACGGGTGTGATGTCTGGCGGGCAACTGCCCAGAGGTTTGAAGTTGGGAGATTCTATATATGTTTATCGCGCGGTAAACTCTAATTGCGCGATGCAGGATTTGTGACGTCAGGATGTTGTGTGACGTCAGGTCTTTGATGCGTAGTTCGCATGTAGCGATGTAGATGCCGCTACAGGGGTATGTTAGCTTCGTTACTGCGACCAACTGTGAGATAAGGCCAGAAAGTTAAAAAGGCTCACTTATTAAAAAAAGTGTGCATCATTAGAAGCGCAAATAGTTTTTAGAGGTTAATTAATTTAAAAAAGTGTCTATCATTAGATGGTCAATACATTTTTAGAGAATCAGTTAAATATTTCCCTTTTTAGGGTTCCGTACACGAAGGGTGCCACCAACGGAACCCAATTAATAAGCCTCCGCCGTCCGTCCGTCTGGCTGTCAGCGGGCTGTATCTCATGAACCGTAATAGGTTGACAATTGATATTTTCACAGATTATGTATTCCTATTACCACTATAACATCAAATAATAAAAATAAATATACATACATAAATAATAAAACTACAAATATTAATAATTATGTCACTCTCTGTTTTTCATATTTTTCAGTGTACTTCATAATTGGCTTAATGTTTAGAATAGTTTTAATGTTATACTTACTGTCAGCTGTGAAGCTACCTTATAATAAATAAAATAAAAAATAAAAAGTTAAAAATTAAAGGGGGTCCAACAAGAAACTTCTTTTTTCGGCGTTATTTGCTCGATCTAAATACGGTACGAAACCCTTCGTGTGTGAGTCTGACTCGCACTTGACCGGTCTTTTTATTTATTTATTGAGCTAGCTACTTACTAAGGTAAGATATTAGTACCTACTACCTAAGGCGGAATATTACAGTATCATATACAGGGTGGCCTGTTACCATGGATTCATTACATGATTCTAAACCCCCCTGCGTTGACATTTTTCGTCGGTTATTAAAAAAAATCTGCTGTTCCTTACATTTTGACCGCGAAGGTATTTTGCACTTTTCTATGAAACAGCAGATTTTTGTTTTTATAAACAAAAATCTGCTGTTAAAATCTCTCTAATCTGTAATCTGTTGTTTAAATTTTTCGTCAGTTATCCGACGAAAAATTTCTACTCAGGGGCATTTAGAATCATGTACTGAATCCATGCTAACAATTTTCGCGTCGATGTCCCTGCCACCATGTATATCTAGGACCATGTATCTTTATCTTGCTATACGAAATAAAGTATCATATTATACATTATAGGCTTAAAGTTCCCACTGCTGGGACGCAAGCACAAGCTTCCGCTGTGTGAGAGGGGTGGGCCATAATCCACCAGGCGGGCCCAGTGCGCACGTCACATGACTTTTTCCTGCACCGTCCTGACATAAACATTCGTTTAGGAATACAAAATATAGTTAAAAAAAAATCCAAATCGTAGTTTCGTATTGAGAAAAATTGGGAAATAAACTCCATAGCGTCGTCTTAGAGTGAAAACCTCTTAGATGCGAAGAAGTCGTGGGCAACTGGAAAGTTATTTAAATACTGATCGCGCGGTAAAATCTGCTTACGCGATGCAGGACTTTGCGTGACGTCATTAAGATGCGTAGGTCGCATGTGGCGATATAGATGCCGCCAACAAAATTAGGGCGTACGTTGTGACGTTTTTTTTTTCCAAAAATGTAATAATATAAAAAGTCAAAGTTGCATTTCCGAGCTTTTCACTCTAAGGCGACGCTATGGAGTTTATTTCCCAATTTTTCTCAATACGAAACTACGATTTGGAAGGGGCAACTCTCCTAAGAAATTAATCACAGAACAGAAAAAGAAAGGGCATATAATATATCGTGCTCCATGTTCCTCAGAAATCCACATACATAACATTTAAAACCATTTGTTTTTCTCACGGTGACTGAGCTCAATTATTTTCCTCATAAACTATGTCATAACATAACATAACACCACGCTTGTATTACCTGGGGGGTTAGGCAGGGGTGGACCTAGTACACCGACATTTTACCATTTATGTTTAAGGGCGATGCGCTAAGGTAGCCCGCGAAATAAAAAATTCTTACGTTTTTTGCAATAAGCAGGTCAATGTCAGGTTGTATCTTGATTAAAATATGATTTGCGACCGTAACAAATATGGGTTTACTGAATTATAATCTTTAGAATCAGCAATACAAGTCTTTATGTTAGAATAATCCTATGTCACGATTTCATGAAATAATCATTCAATAGGATTACATGAACTTAGGGAGTTGTATTGATGATTTTTATAATTATAATTCTATAAATAAACATTACCGCGAATCATATTTAGATCAACATACAACCTGATACTGACCTGCAAATTGCAAAAAACGTAAGATTTTTTTTTAATTTTTTGAATTTCGCGGACTACCCTGACGCTTGGGACGAGCCTATTGCCATAAACCGGGCACAAATTATACCCCGGTCTGGTAATGAGAAATACACATGAAAAATCCCACGGACACATATCTGCGTCGCACGTGCCTGCAACACAGCGTACGCAGCTGTCAGTACGTTCATGCATTACAAAATCTGCTCAGCCCGGGCGGCGGTGCGTGGACCTGCGTCACCTGCGTCTCAGCATACGCTTCGCCTTAACGATGTCAATAGCATCATAACATCGTCGTGACATATTGTTATGTCACAATTACAGCAGCCGCCCTAAATGTGTGCCTTACGGAACAGACAGTCAGCGAGGTAAACAAATGTTCCACTCAGTTTAACATTGTCGCCTACTTTTGGCACTATAATGGGTTGTGCACTTTTGTTTTCTTGCATGGTTACTAACTATCTCGTTAGTATAGTGATCGGAAGCGCTACTGGTGGGCATGATCTGTCCTGGGTTCGATTCCCGGGTCGCGTAAAGTGCTATTGGGTTTTTCCATCTGGAATTTCTCAGGTAGTAGCCCGGAGCCTCGACTTGTGGCTGCATGTAGCAAGGCTCGCACCCTATTACATTATTGGCAAATTGTGGGTGTACTATAGGTGCACTGTGCTTAGGTAGAGGCCTTATATAAGTTATGCGGTTAGTACCTAACTTGAGTTTAATATAGTATTGGATCGCATCTGGGGAAACTAAGTATTGAACATGGACAAGGAAGTAGCCCCACTGATATGAAAAGGTCACCGATCTGTCATCCATTGTGCCTTGTTAAGATCCAAGGACCAATGGAGGAGTAGAATACATCAGTGACCTTTTATCCTTCTTAAGCAGGTACGTATGTAGGTATCAAGTCATCGACTGCATCCTCCTTAATTTCAATCTTCAACGACAAAATAAAACGCAATTACTCAAAAATATGCATGGTCATTATTTGTAATTTTCACTATTCCATGACTTGGGTCAACAGTATTGCGAAAACTAACAAAACTAGGTATGTATTATTTAAAAAAACGAACCTAAAACTGACCCAAATAAAGTATCGACGACTAATGACATACAAGTTACCAATTACTTACATATTTCAATAGACAAACCATTATATAAATGCACATACTACCCATTCATTCGATTTATTCGTAAAAAAATTGCATTTCGCCACTAAAGCCCAACAACAATAGGACCATTAGGAGATGTCATCGTGCGTGCAAACAAAAGAAGCCGGGAAGAGATAAAACAACGGAACACAGACAAACCACTTCAAACTAACAGTCACTATTGTGGACACTACCTGGTCCCAGTCGCTTCTCAACCACCGAGCAAAATGGTTGCCATCTTCTTAATACTTACCTTAACCACCGCGGTGATATCCGCGGAGCATACGGGTGCTTACTCATCACCGCAGTACGCGAAAAAGATGTATCCGAAAAAAAGTTACGATACAAATGCATTGTTGCCTCGTGAGAAAACACCGATTATTTTCAAAGAAGAGGATCCAGAATCTATTGCAAGATTTGACAACTATAATGACACGGCTCAGTATGGGAGGTCGTCATTCCTGGATGCGGCAGGCAGCTTCCTCAGTGGTACGGGGGGACAAGTTGTAACCAGCATAGCAAAGGACTTTATTGCCAGGTCCACAGGCAGCAGTCAGGTTGGTTTTGACTGCGCTTCGCAGGTTCGTACTTATTGCACTACTTCATAAAGCTGCACGCGTATCTTGCATGAGTAATCTGCTTTTTGTCTGGAATCTCGAAGCTGAATAGTTTTAGTGTGACTCATAACAATGGATAGGGGATGACGTAATCAGCTGCGTTCCTGTGAAAGCCTTTTTCAAGTCTTTCTTATCTCTCGCTGTTACTTTTATTTGTTATCTGAGCTGGAACAATAGCTCAACAACTAGTGTTGAATAGCCATCACCAGTGTTATTCAAACCCTATATAAAACTTGAGAATTTAGACGCTTTTGATGGCGTATTTGTTTCCGTTTTCTAATATCTTTTCTAATATAGGAATTAACCACGAGTCATACAGAATACTTCGAGGTGCTCGTGGCTAAGTAATAACAGCCGCACGAGTCGATCGCTTGCCGGAGTTGGTCCGTGGATGGGTGACCATCTTTACGTACCGAGACTCCTCCGTGCCTCGCAAAACACTTTAGGCCGTTGGTCCCGGCAGTCATTCGTGGATCTTTGACAGTCGTTACAAGTTAGAAGCCCGAAAGTCTGACAGCCAGTCTTACCAAGGGGTATCGTATTACCCAGTTACTGGGTTGTGGAGGTAAAATACTGGTATTCAGCTAGGTATCTGGTAAGACTGGAAGCTGACCCCAACATAGTTGGGAAAAGGCTAGGCAGATTGATTTTCCTACGGAATACTTCGTGAGAGGCTCTAAGCATAAAGCTATATTATTAACCATCCACATTTCTAATGGTTTTTTGTTATAACTTTTTCAGGTTCTAAGCTTAAACTTGACAAACTTAGTAATCCTGATCGTGCTAAAAGCGTTGATCTTAGCAGCGGGCTTCTTCGGCGCGGGCGCATGGAAAGGCGGACATTACTACGGAAGGAGTCTTGATGGTAAGGAACACTTTCATTTTGAATACATAACAGTCACGCGTGTAGATAAATCTAACTGAAAAAGTAGTGTACAAGATTGGATTGTATTATAATTCACAGATATTATCGTAACCGATTCACAAAATATAATTCTGTTAACTTCTTGGAACAGGAGTCAGACTACGGTAGTGCCAGCTTAATTTAAAAGCTTCTTCTTCTTCCTCGTGTTGATTTTTGTGTTGTGCGTTTGAAAATATTATAACACAATCGTAAAACATTTTGCGTTATTTTCTGGATTTTGAAAAACTCACCTAATCAGTGTCCATTATTATACAAATAAACCCCTTCATTTAGCTTAATACCAACTCGAGCAAATACATCCGAAACCCTTTAACGAACACCAAGCGGTAATCATGAATCAATCTATCATCCATCTGCCGTCCACCTTTCAAGAGCGCGAGACAAACAAACTGACCATGTCCATAATCCAATACAACCGGACGATGGGTTTGTCGTGTCCGGCTCGTAATCCCATTGCCACGGGATTATCTCTATAGACCCACCCGCCAAATGACCAGCAAATTGTATCAGCAAATGGACAATGTTACTTGAAACTTTCGATTCTAAATACTGTTACTAAAAACCCGGTAAGTACGAGTATGTTCCGTCGTAACGGGAGAAAGCCAATTTGTATTTTGAAATAGTCTTTCAATTATGTGTTCTATGAGCATTGTTGTTAGAGTGAAGATAATTGATTTACTTCTGTGCATTTATGGACTCACTCACATTCTTTACAACACCCCGTAACTCACTTTTCTCAATAAATTCTATGAACACATGACTTACTTAATTGACGACCCATTCAGAACTGGGGACCGAGATTCAAGACAACGTTACACTTTACAACTTTCAATTATTTCACCTTAATATACGCTTGCCGGGGTTGGTCCCTGGATAGGTGACCATCTTTATATACCGAGACTCCTCCGTGCCTCGGAAAGCACGTTAAGCCGTTGGTCCCGGCTCTCATTCGTGAATCTTTGACAGTCGTTACGGGTCGTCAGAAGCCCGAAAGTCTGACAACGAGTCTTACCAAAGGGTATCGTATTACCCAGTTACTGAGTTGTGGAGGTCAGATAGGCAGTCGCTCCATATAAAATACTGGTATTTAGCTGCATCCGTTTAGACTGGAAGCCGACCCCAACATATGTAGTTGGGATAAGGCTAGGCAGATTGAATATACTGAATCTGTTCGAATGTATGATCCCATAATAACCACTTAAACATACATAGGTCAGTTTCAAAACATTAGTAACTTATACTACGTCAGTTAATTCATCTCGTTAACTGTCTTAGAGACTGCCCAGAGCAGCAGCAGCAGTGCTTTCATACAATAAAAAATATCAAAGGAATTTCTTCTACGTGACTTTTTAGACAACAAAAACGCGACCTACATAAGCGAGGATGAGATCCTGCTGTACCTGAGCTACCTTGCTGGCCAGCAGAAGAAGGACTATGGCTGCCTGTACTTGTTGTCATGCCAGAGACCTCAGCAAGCTGCACTGTATTCCTCGGGAGCTGAACTGTTGCTAAAAGGAGTGAAGATGTTGCAAGGGTACGTAATATTTTAATAATTTATTAATACTTACCTATAATATAATTATTACCTATAGCTTTTCATCATCTGCCTGGCATTTTCCCAACTATGTTGGGGTTGGCTTTAAATCTGACCGGATGCACCTGGATATCCGGATTTTATATGGAGCCACTGCCTATCTGACCTCCACAATCCAGTTACTATATTACTACTTATACCACCTAAGAATAGAAAAAGTCATTGATATATCGACACTGGTCGCGTTTGGCATTAGTATTTTTTTGCTTTGAGTAAATGATGATGTCTTAACCCAATCAGTTCCTATAGTTCCTATCACTAATCATATTATTATAAATGATAAACCAATTAATATTGAGAAAGATATTCCCAGTGACGCACTTTGCGGTAATGTATCAGGAAAAAGTTCATTTTTCATTTTAACTGAATTGATTTTGACCTGAATATTTTCGTTAAATTACAGGGAGAGTGTAGATCTGGAACCTTATGATGAAATATCGATGGGTATCAAGCAAGCGGCAGAATGGGGAGAAGGAGGTATGAACTGCGAGACCAGATACAAATGTGGAGAATAACGGAAAGGAAGAAGAAGATAGGTCTAATGATTTGGTTATGATGATGATTTTGGTAATCTTTTTTATCAGAGTGGTATTTAATGTTATGTTAAATGTTATCTAACTAAACTTACTTAGGTTTAAAAAGTGTGTAAGTTGTATAATGAATGTTAAATACTCGGATACAGTAATATTACAATATATTATCTGTTTCTAGTATACTAAATATCTGTTTCTAAATAAGTCATAGAAAATCATTTAAATAAGAAGTACTTAGTCATAATTATAAATAATTTAAATTAAATTGAATTAAGGTTTTATTTTCAGAAAATGTAGTTTATTTTGAATTCGTATTTCGTAACATTAAACTTAATTTGTACAGATAAGCGGATGTATTCGTTTCATTTTAAAGGTCGTTGAAATATTCTTTTGGAATACCAAATAGTTCCCACCGCTTATACACACACTCTACAATATTAGCCCAAATCAGTCTAAGTCACATGTACTCTTCCAAGTTATAGGTCCATAATTTCCTAACTAGACTCCTTACAAAATACTTGCCACTAAGGCCGCTTGTGCACTACGGAATTTTTCGGTCCATACATTTGCCAGATGATCACAAATGTCATTTGAAAATCAAACCACCGCACCGGACCGTAAAATTCGGTGTAAAGCTACAGTTTCCAAAAAGAGTGTCAGAAGAGCCGTCATGAAAATGGTGGCAGCGGGGTTTCATTTTACGGTGTCAAAAACACTCTCTAGGAAAACACACCAAATTACTTTCGTAAAGAACGTTTCAGTGACGTCATTCGCCGCAAATTGCGGGCGTTATGCGGCGGTCTTCTAGGAAACCGAAGCTTAACTCACTCCAACACATTAAAAAACTGTTTTTATTATTCCTATCAATGTCCCTCATCTTTCCTATCACAACTTTTTGAATAGCTAAGGAGTGTTTGCAGCCAACACTCTGGGAGTTCGTTCCGAAGGGCTGTTGGCTCGGGCCGCTCGATATTCTGCGTAGGAAACATAACCGTCGCCATCTTTGTCGTCGGATTCCAGAGTACGATCCACCAGAGCTAAAATTGTAACAACGTATTTTATCTTGATATATCAAAATAGGGGGAGAAGATATAATTTAAACATGGGAACAAAATACTTAATTACAAGTGCTTTGGGATATTAAGCATAATGTCTATTCACCAAACATATAATTTGTAATCAACCATTAAATATTAATTTGTGTTAACCCGTTTGACATATTGAAGGCCAAGTTTGTGTCACGCAATTCGAAAATTCATTAATAAGTGGCATGTGGTTTTTCGTTCTATACAGCTTACCTATATACGCATCCAGATCATTTGCTTCGGGCTCAATAGATGAATCAGCATCTGGGTCAGGAGCTTCATGCTCTATAGTGTGATATACTGCCTGAAATACATTGGATTACAATCATTAATAAAGAATATTGACATCTCAAGAACTTGGATTACTATATGTAAGTGAATAAACTCTACAAAATATATGCTCGGAAACAATATAAATTAACAATGGCAAATTGACTTTCAGAAAGTTTCTGGGATCATCAAACAAAAACTTTATTTTCCAATAGAATTTAATTGATTCGAAAAGAAGTTTCAAGGTTATATGGCACTTAATTATTCTGCTCACCTTTAACAACTCAAGACCATCCAACATCGAATTTTTATCAAAGTCATGAGCTGAAAAGTAATGGAACTCCAATTCTTCCGGCGTCATCTTTGAGAGCGCTTCTGCTGTGAGGACATGTGTATCCTCTTCTATATGTCTGTAATGAGTAGAATTTAGAACATTGAATATCACGTCTGTTTTAATATATTTGCTAACAATCTTACGTTCCACGCCGCAGACCAGAACGTCGTCACTATTGTAATCATTTACTTAATGCCGTGCAACAGTTGCGTCTTTCTTGTAAGAATTATCCAAGACAAGACATCCTTGGGCTGGCACTCAGTTGAGGTTTAACAATGGAGATGGTGTAACAATATTAGAGTCCGAATTTAAGAAACCTTTCTTGTTTCATCATGTCCGCCCGACTGTCTATCTGTTGTAAGGCCATCGGTTTTGTCCTTTATTCATTCAACGTCCCTCAAGCATACGTACAGGGTGTTTGGAAGCCAGGTCCATTAAAGTGTTAAGGATACTTGACACCATTTGGAGCATTTTGAGCATATTTTTAAAAAGGTTTGAACGATTGAGGCTATTTAATTTAATTATGTAACACATGACATAAGTTTTGCAGGTTTTCCAATTTTAAACGTATTCTATGACTTCAAAATTGTCTAGTATTTTTATTCTTAGAACTTGGTAGATTAGATAGACATAAGACAAACCAATAACAAATACATACCGACATGGTAAAACGGGTAGTTAAAAATCAAAACGTACTTAGTCTAAGACATGTATGGCTCAAAATGCTCTAAACAGTGTCAACTATCACCCCCTTAAGGTTTTGCACCCAGCTTCCAAACTCTCGGAATATGCTTATGAGTATAACACCCCGTTGGATAAGTTCCAGTTAACCTTATTAACAGACAGTTTCTTAAAAAATATTATCTCTTTTTATGTGGTAGTTGGTGCCAATTCAGACACTGAATAGTAACTTTGACCCAACTTAGTCCTAAACTTATCAGTCTTTAGTTATATTGACAATGAAATATTAAAAATTGTTAGTTACATTGAAAATTGAAAAATTTACGGCGATGAGACCGTAGTCTCATCGCCGTAAATTTTTCTGCTTACTAGCTGTAACCTACTTTACCAACTAACGATTTTAAATATAGTGAACTTATAACTGTAGCTATTAACAATTGAGAGAAATAATCGCCTTCCACTCTCATACTGTTACTCTCAACTACTTGCGTGTGCGTCTTAGTGGAACGGTGTTTCTCTATACTAAATGAACTTACAAACCTTCACGACAAATCGGTGTACGAAATAAACTACTACAACCCGTACAGATAACTTTAGAGAGATAATTTAGGAGTAGGAACTAATTTTATGACTTACTTGGTATCGTGTAACAATTGTACATCTCCAGTGAGTGACTCCGAGCCCCGTGGCTTGTAGTGGTGATGTCTCTGCTCAACCGGGGTCTGTCCGTGTGGGTGGTGTGGCCCGCGACGCATTCCGAGCGTCAGCGCGTTCAGCATTAATATTAGACATGCTGGAAGGAGAAAGGGATGGTTGGTTAAATTTTAATATCAATTATCTTATACATACGAGTACATACACCAACCATACACCCCCATCACCCAAACATATGCCCAATCTTTTGAGGAATACAGGCATGATGTTCTGCTATCATAAAATTCTCTAGACTATTAAAGAGAGCACTAATTGCAAAATACACTTCAGAGATTCTTTTTTTCTTGTACTTCTAGTATAAAATCTCATAGATGTAGTAAGTTGTAAGGAATAAATAAAAGCATTTTTATTTATTTATTTTAATAGCAAACTTTACTAACAAAAATTCGTGTACGACATTTACACTCTGCATACAATCTAAAAATACCAACAAAAATAGCGCACAACTTCGTACCTACGTGTATCAAAACTCAAAGATCCTTTTACCCAAACGCTAACAATCGGCACGCGCCACAAATTCGTCGCATCAGTCGACAAATAACAGTGACAAATATTACAACAATCAGAGAACCAACAGTACTTAATACCTGTCTTTAATTTGCACTGCATTGTGCTTCGCAACATAAAGGGCAGCTGGGGTCCCCTCGTACCCCATGCGGTCCACGGACATCCCGCCGGGACCCAATATTCACACCTCATTTCACAAGAGTCCTGCCCATTACATTTGTCATCGCCTAGTCAAAAGCACGTCAAATTGAATATATTCGCTGCGATTTTTGTTTGAAATTAGCTGTATTGAAATTTACGTGTTTATTTAAATTCAAATGGCGTTTTGGTAACGGGTATTCTATCGGTTTGGAAAAATAGGCACCGGAGATTTTTCAGTTTTGCTCATCTTGATATTTATTACCGGCGGTGCTATAAGTAACAGTACAATCGACGCAATCGATTTTAAACAAGATTTCTGAACTAGAAAAGAGACTTTCATGTTGCACATTCTCTCCCTACACTTGTTTATGTTTAAGTCAATCACAGATTGATTGACTTAAGCATAAACAAGTTAAATATAAACAACAAAGGACGATGAGGTCAATCAATCAATGTACCAAGTCTTTTCCCAACTATTTTGTGGTCGGATTCCAGTCTAACCGGAGCAGCTGAATACTAGTATTTTACATGCAGCGACTGCCTATCTGACCTCCACAACCCAGTTATTCGGTAACACGATACGCATTGGTAAGACTGGTTATCAGACTTTTTGGGCTTCTAACTATCTACCTGTAATGACACGTTTATATTAAGTCACGACTTAACATTGATAGATACTAAGTTTAACATAAGTGATAACAAACATATCAAACAAAAATGCCCCAATTTTCCGCCTGCCCCGAATATGATAACTTTATCCTCTTACAAACATCCATTAAAACAAAAAAAACAGGTGCCGTCACCCTTTAGATAAAAAAATCTATTACAAAGAACTTCAATGTATCGAATGCATAATTTATTTTAGCCCCACGATTTCTGAACAGTTGGCACAGAGAAAGACGAGACTGGTCTTTAATCGGACCCCACTTTATAATAGAGCAGTATAAAGCCGTAATGGGGGACAAATTATGCACTCGCTGTGACAAGTGCGCTGTCCATATGTCGGGGTGTCCATAGCAAACGGTGCTTCGGGCACGCGAACATACGGGACTATAGAATGGCGAATAAGTACAGCCTGTGTGAAATAATAGAGCATAGCTGACGATTTACTCTGTTAAAATCGCACCGTGATAACGTAGGTGAATTGAGCTTGAAGTGAGCTATCAATAGTGTCAATACCTCGCATCAGGTGGCGCAAGTTTTAACGGTAAGATTTTATACAGTATAAACCGGTTGATGTAAGAAAACGAAGGTTTAAGATTGAGAAATAAATCGCAAAAAAACAATACGCTATTTGTCGGTTCGGGAAACTTTCTAGATTTCCACTACAAGCTCTTTATGACCCAAATTACATTATTTACTATATCTTTTCATATTACAGCTCATTTTACCGGCGAACGAGGTCGCCCATCTTCAACTGTGAATGGTTTATGGACTAATATTAATCGAAGGACTCATTTTATTCCTCTATTCTGAAGTCGGCCTATTGAAGCTACAAATCTTGACATTCAGTAGCCAAAACTTAAAAATTCACTGGTAGCTATTACAAATTCTTTTGACTAGAAAAGGGTTGTCTACCGAGATAGCGACTAATAAAGAAGTATAGAAGAAAAAGACATGTTGCGCCGTTTAAAAATAAATTGGTATAAGGGCAAGAGAATGATGATAATAATAATGATGACATTTATTTATTTTTTATTTATTTACCGTCAAATTGCCAAAAAAACAGTCTCAATTGGGTCAAAAACACGTAAAACCTAATGCATTTTCCGGGTACAGCGTACACGGTACGGCACGGGACGGCTTGGCACGGCTCGATCAATCATGGATGGGCCCGGCTTAATACTAAATAACCGGGTATGCCCGGGCATGGCGTGTGCCTACCTTGGCAAACAGGCAGGTTTTATTGCTGTGGAGAAATAACGGCATCGCACTGATTGTATGTCTGTGATAAATAACAGAAATTATAATAACAAATAAATAAATATTTATTTGTTTATTCAAATACTCGCCGTCCAGTTTCCCAGTATGTCACAAGTATGAATACACCAGGGTCTCGCGGCCTCCAGCCCGCCATATTATCGTCTGATAACACCCTAATCCCATGCGATTACAATAGATCCGTCGCCACGGGTCACAGACTCCTTTATTTTGTACTGAGCCTTGGTTACATTTTGGTTTTTGGACTACAATGCCAAATAATGGAGTAATGAAGTGGGATTTGAGATAGGGATCTAAATCTAAGAGTGGAGTAAGCTCATTATAAGATTTCATTTCATTCATGGCGCTGTTCAGAAGGCGTAAGTGGATCGAATGTTTGTGATTGAATTCACACAAAAAAATCATCAAATTCTTCTAAAGTTATCACTTTCCATTTTTCATAAAAGGAAAACAAAATCATAAGATTTTCAGGATCTCGGAGAGTCTGACCTAAAAGGACATTTTGTAGGTTATAAAATCTTTATGAAGCCCAATCAGATATTAATAAGTGATTCTAAGAGTTTTTAGGTCACTTCTATGATCTCCATACGGATGACAAAATTTATAGAATAGAATGAAATTCTTACCCTCTACTTTCATGTCTGTTGCATCACTCAGATTCTCACTTGTTTTCCTTTTAAAAATAAAATAACATCACAGTCTCTTACTAACACATTTTGAGGCATCTGTCAAGGGCTGACATTAGAAATCAATTTAACAGCGCACGCGCAAACAATACAAGCAAACCGATACTTTATTTGTGGCAACCTAAAGACTATTATTGCTTGTTCCATTATCACTTTTAGCGCATGTCAAGCTTCATCTCTTTGAGGGTGGCGTTGTTTCTAACACCCTCCGCTAGATGTCACTAAGAGTCTAGAAGGGACGAAATCGTAACATGCTTTTATTTTCACTTATCGAAATAGCCGTAGATTGAAAATCACAGAGTTTAATTGATTTTGGGGGAATGGGTCAGTAAGGAAGAGGCCAGGAAAGTGGACCTATGGAGCCTGGAGCAATTTGTCACTTTGCACTTCTGATAATTTTAAAACAATTCTGAACTTTTTGTTTATGTACCGATTAGTTACTGGTACCTACTTAGAGGACTAGAGTTTAATTGTGTGTTGCTGCTTATTTCGACATATTAGACTATTTAAAATGCTCTTAATTTTACACTATTTTTTTGCTTTAAAGCCTTAATGAGTCAGTCTAACCCCGCGTCCTAACCAAAGCGATATTCACGTTCATTCTGTTCAGCAAACCCGAACGCGTAGTCTTGCCGACACAGGGTGCCTTGCGGTTTTCCGAATAAATGAGTGACATTATTATAAACGCTACGATTGCGTATTCGCGCGACCGATCGCTTTGCAAATACATCGCTCGCGCGAATACAAGATCGTCACGCGGAGTGACATAATATGATATGTCACTCCTGTGTTGGTCTTAAGACGCGGGGTTAGGGTATATTCCTCGTTCTTCTTGCTATGGTAACTTAAGCAAATATTCTATTTGTAATAATTTTTGCTTTACAGACGAGACTCACGTCATCTGAATGGAGATAGCCGAAATGGAAAAGTGGAAATTAATTTACGATTTGTTCTATATTTTTTATCAAAAAAATTAGGTTGTCGGTGTCACTTTAGTCTTAAGTCTGTTAGGCCGAACGAAGATTTTTTTGAATAATTTCATATCGTTGCTCAAGAAAGCTGGAAAACTCATTATAATCGTTATAACTGTGAATATATATTATTATGGCACTTGGCTTACCCGGCGTTCAAGTTCAATGCCGGTTGTCACTGAACACTGTTGTAGTGCTTCATTACGTGTGATAACAGTCTCTCAAAATCAAATCAAATACTTATTTCAATTAAAGGTCTTGTTACTAAAGGTAAAAAAAAACAATACGCGATGTGAGTAAACTAAACTGACATCTTAGCATACCTCAACATATCTACATCTCCCTATAACTAAACCTACGAACATTATCTATGTAGCTACATGTAAAATCCGCAGCTCATCATGGTGTTTACAACCCTCTATCTTAGCCAACAACACATATACACCATAGCCACACACTTGTCAACAACTGAAAACTCATCTCAATCTCTCCGTCGATAATAACCTTTGAAATTTCTATATACGATTCATTTTCTCTTAACTCCACTTTGAAATAGATCTTTATTCCTTTAAAGATAGAAACAGAATTTGCTGGCACAACAAGGCTTTTATTCACGGGTACAACGTCTTATATACACATCCGACAGGAAGATTGAAATTTAATCTTAAATGGACTGTTATGAGAGTTGATTTTTGTTTGGGAAGTAGTTCAATAGACGACTTTTTAGTATGAAAATGTTTATGTTTATAGCGATCTGTTGTGGGAAGTTAAAAAGAGACGGGCGTATGTAAGCGTGTGAGGGATTGTATGATCAATACACGAACAGGCTGCGTGTCCTCGGTTCCGAAGGCTCCCTAATGGTCGTTTTCTTACATTTGCATGCTAATTGACTTCTCTCGCTGCGTTCCTTTTGTCGTAGCGTGTGTGACGTAAATTGAGACGAATTAGCGTCTTGTTGGGTAGTAGATGAGCAGTTTAGTGGGCTGAGTTATAATAGTGAGGAACTTTAGAAAAAGTAATGTTTGAAGTCTAATTACGTTAGGTGTTTTTATTCAAAAGCAAATGAATGTGTATCCAAATCGATATGTGAAATATTGACATTATAATAGTTGGTATATTTACTCAAAAGTTAAGCGACTCCTTGAAAACAATAAATCCATAATCCACATAGATGTAATTGAGCTGTAATATTGATAAACAGCTATCAAATCAATTCATTTTTCAAGGGCGATATCACTCAAGGGATTTGTTCAACACTGAATTCAAATGAGGCCAACGCGTCGCAAAATATTTTTTTGTAAACTGTAAACATATCTACCTTCCTCATTTTTAGCAGATATTAAGAGCTAAGGTATTCAGCTGCAGCCGGTTAGACTGGAAGCCGACCCCAACATAGTTGTTAGGCAGATAATGATTAAAAGCTAATGTAAGTAGCTAGAATTCACCTAAAAAAAAAATTTTCATAATGTAGATGTTTCGTTTTAAATATATTTGATATAATATTAATATCATTTGTACCCAGTTGATGGCAATAAGCTCGCCCCCTATTACATGGGACTTAAACATAACTGGCGAAATGTGGGTGTACTATAGGTACACCACTGCTTAAACTTTCGGGGATTACCTACAAGTGTGATGTTATTTTATGTTTAATATTAATAGTGATAGCCACACTTTCAAATTAGGTCCAAGATCTGTAAAGATATTCGGAGGCTAATAAAATCTCTACATTATTTGGTTTCTAAGTAAAACACATCGCAAAATGAATCATAAATCTCTATGTTAGGAACAATAAATTTTCGGTTTTCTGTATCAAACGGAGATTTGCGGCGTAGGGCGGGTGTGGGCGGCGTTGCTAGGCAACCGCCCGCCCCACCACTCCAACCTCCCCCTACCCGGATCACTTTTAAACTTTCATGTCGGAAAGTTTTTAAGGTTTGCTTGTGGCTCTCGGATTCGCCATCTTTTTGTTTTAAGCCTCTTTCAGAGGAAAACAACACGAAATAAGTACACGTGCCCTTAAAATGTTCTTGAGAAAAATACTCGGAGTAGGTACCTAATTTATTTAAGCAGATGTAAGGAAATTCTTTGACTCGTAAAATGTATATACAATATAAATTTTACATAGGATGCGAACCAAGCGTCGTCTAATGCAATTGAGAAACGAAAGAAAAATATTTTCTACTAGCATTGAGAGGGATGATTTGATTTGTAAATATCATATTATTTATTCTAAATTAAGTGAGTAGGTACATGGAAGGAGAAAACTGAACCTAATTTCAATAAAAACAGCTAATGGTAACATCAACGTTACATACAACAGTAGTTCATCATCAAGTATTTCGTAATCACGGTTCATTATTTGGTTGAGAGGCACACAGCCGTACGAGTCAGTCCAAGGTAAAGCTACGCTTGCTGCGGTCGGTTCGTGGATGGGTGACCATCCTTTCCACATCGAGACGCCTCCGTGTCTCGGAAAGCATGTTAAGCCGTTGGTCGCGGCTGTCAATCGTAGATATTTGACAGTCGTCACAGCTAGTCAGAAGCCCAAGTCTGACAACCAGTCTTACCAGCCAGGTCCGATAGCCAGTCGGTCCATGTAAAATACTGGTATTTAGCTGCATCTGGTTAGACTGGAAGCCGACTTCAACATTGTTGGGAACAGCATAGGCAGATGGTTCATTATTTGTTACAAAACACGAACATATAAAGAAAGAAAGAAAGAAAAAGTATTTATTGAGACTCGCACAGGAAATCACAAATTAAACTAACTAAAACACACTAAACATAAATAAAAATTTAAAAAAAACAAAGTATACTAAAAAATTGAAGTCCTGTACGAGGCCAAAAGGCTATCTCAGCATAAAGTTGCGACATTTAAAAAATTAATGTCGCAGCGCTGATATTCTGACTTCAGAAATAAAGTCAGAAGAGTGACTTGGAGTGAGTTGGAGTTCTGATTTTCATATCGATGTAAGCTTTATTTAAAACCAGCTTCTACCGTGTCACCAGCGTGGACCTTAATTCTTTTTTTTAGCTACGCCTCCTTATAACATCAGCTATTTGCCAGTGCAAGTCCCGCCAAAATCGGTACAGCCGTTTTGGAGATTACCGGAACAAACACAGACAGACAAAAAAATTAAGAATAGATTTTTATTATATATATACGTATACACTTTCAAAACTTTAATCAAATTTAATCCTGGCTGGGTCGCCATATGGTGTTGGGTTCAGGAAATGAGACAGAGATTTAGTCTTAGTCAGACCTCAGACGGATGTTTATTGTCTATTGATTTAACATGTAAAACTACAGTAAGTGAGTATATGTGCGGGGATATAGCTGCTCCCGAACATTCGGAATGAAACCATTCACTATGATAGGTTATATAGTTTAATCAGCCAGGAACACTCACAATATTTTAGTACACTAGGTAGATTGATACAATCAGGAAAACAAGTGATAGTCACACAATAGAAATAGTGAGAACCTGGATTAATAAATTATCAAACACCAGAAAAATAACCGTCAGAGTTTTCGTCCAAAAACGTAGTGATGTGTCACTATCGTAGGGATGTTACATAGTCATTCAGGTGAACGATGTGTTCATCGCCACACCACCCCCCTACAGAGAGGACAAAACCAGGCTAAAATAACTAATAATGTACACAATTATAGCACATCAAAAAACAATTAAACAAGGAATTAATCAAAATTTTTAAATCTAACGCGCCTACCCGAGCGTGTGGTATAGGGCTGTTTTACCGGCAAATGAACCTGTACTGACTGTTGCGGGATTGAGGGCTCGGGCGACTTATCCCTCACGGCTTGCCGTGGAGGAGGATCAGCCGGGGCGGGCAGTTGCATAGTGTGAGTCGTTTGCAGATCGGGATGATCAATGAAGGCCGGTTTGAGTCTGTCGACGCTTACGACGGCCTTGTTGCCCTTTACCATTAGGGTGAATGTTTTCCCATCACACGAACGCTCCAGGACCTTATATGGACCCGTATAGGGTGGCTGCAACGCTCTTCGGATGGTATCGTCTCTAAGGTATACATGAGTCGCGGTCGACAAACTCTTGAATATAAATGAAGCTGGTTCACTATGTCGACTAGCTGGTAGTGGTCGTACCAATGACATTTTGTGACGCAGCTGTACAACGAAATCAGTCGGGTTTTCTAATGTTCCTGATGTTAAAGGTGACACCAAAAGTTCTCCAGGGAGCCTTAGAGGCTCTCCGTACAGTAGTTCTGCTACCGTGGCTTCGAGATCTTCTTTATACGCCGAACGCATTCCAAGCAGAACCATCGGTAGGGACTTCGCCCAGGAATCATTATGGCACATTAACGCCGCTTTAAGTTGCCGATGCACGCGCTCAATCATCCCGTTTGCGCTGGGGTGATATGAGGTGGTTCTAATGCGCTTGGTGCCGAATTGCTGCAGTAATCGTTGAAACAAACCCGACTCAAATTGAGAACCCTGGTCTGTAGTAATAACCGCCGGAACGCCAAAGCGAGATACCCATTCCTTGGTAAAAGTCTCGGCTACCTCCTCCGCGGTAATGGATCGCATGGGCCAAACCTCGGGCCATCTGGACACTCTGTCTATTGCAGTCAAGCAATAACGGTATTCGTTGCTGACGGGCAATGGACCAACAATGTCAATGTGGACGTGCATGAAACGACCGGATGGTGTGTCAAAATTACCGACAGGGGTAGAATTGTGTCTTGAAATCTTGCTGCGCTGACATGCTTCACAAGATCGGGCCCAGGCTCGGCAATCTTTTCTGACCGAAGGCCAGACAAAACGCTCTGCCACCAAACGGGTCGTAGCTTCAGCACCGGGATGGCTCAAATTGTGTAACTTATTGAAAGCAGCGCGGCGGAAAGAAGGGGTCAGATAGAGACGTGGCTTACCAGTAGAGATGTCACAGTAAACCGGAGTGTTGGTCGCTGATGTACTGATTTTGGTGAGTGTTAGACTGGAACCACCTTGCAATAAATTAGCAAGTTCTTGGTCTGATGCCTGCGACCTAGCCAAAACTTCATAATCTTGATCCAGAGTGATTGTGTCTATGTCAATGCGTGACATAGCGTCGGCCACGATATTGTCTTCACCTTTAATGTACTGGATGTCAGTCGTGAATTGGCTAATGAATGATAGCTGGTTAAGTTGTGGAGGTGGAAGTTTCTCACGTCGCTGTAAAAAGGCGTACAAAAGGGGCTTATGGTCTGTGAAAATTGTTGCATGCTGGACTTCTAAAATGTACCGAAAATGTTGGACACTCTCATAGATCGCTAATAATTCACGGTAATAAGCTGGTCACTGTGCCTGTTGCGGAGTCAACTTTTTGCTGAAAAAGGAAAGTGGATACCACTGGCCGTTTAGATTTTGCTGGAGGCAGGACCCGATGTGAACGCTAGATGCGTCAGTAAATAAACCCAGTCTAGCGTTGCTGATTGGATGTTGTAGCAGTGTTGCGTTGGAGAGGCTCTTTTTGCAGGCTTCAAATTGTTGCAAGAGTTCGGGTGACCATGGAAATGGCTTTGCACCTTTACTGTTAGTTGAAACTAATGCATCAATCAATGGAGCCTGGGATAGCGCTGCACGAGGCACGAATCGACGATAGTAATTAAGCATACCTAGAAACCGGCGCATACCTTGTACTGTCTCAGGTGGTGGAAAATCCAGCAACGTTTGAATTCGACCCTGAGGGGGTCGCGTACCATCACCACAAACGTGGTAGCCTAAAAATACGGTTTCGCCGACGCCTAAGACACACTTAGAAGGGTTTATTACCACTCCGTACTCTTGCAGGCGTTTGAAGAGGACACGCAGGTGCTGAAGGTGGGTAGACTCGTCTTTGGAAAATATGAGGATATCATCTACGTAAGGAAAACAGAATTCGAGACCCCGTGTGACCTCATCGATGAAGCGCTGGAAGGTTTGGCCGGCGTTCCTTAAGCCAAATGTCATATACGGGAATTCGAAGAGGCCAAACGGGGTCACGATGGCAGTTTTTGAAATATCCCCTTCAAAAACCGGAATTTGGTGGTACGCTTTAACGAGATCGAGTGTGCTAAATATCTTGGCACCAGCGAGGTTATGGGCGAAATCATGAATGTGCCGAACCGGGTATCGATCTGGTATGGTTCTGGCGTTCAAGGCGCGGTAGTCGCCGCAAGGGCGCCAAGTGTTGTCTTTTTTAACGGTCATATGTAAAGGTGAAGACCAAGCGCTTTTAGACGGCCGGGCTGTCCCACATCTTACCATTTCTTCGAATTCTTTTTTAGCCGCAATTAGTTTCTGCGGCGCCAAACGTCGAGGTCGACAGGAGACAGGGGGTCCGTCTGTGGTCTTGATGTAGTGCACTGTGTCATGCTTGATGACTCTAGGAAAGCCGGGAGGTCGAGTGATATCTGGAAACTCCGCCAGGAGTTGAGTAAATATTGACTTACCCGACGCTACTGCTCGTACGCTGGGCTGGTCAATACTAGCGGTAGAAGCAGCAGATGTTAGTCCAGTAGTACCATCGACCAATTTCTTATTTCGGCAGTCGGGTAAAAGGTGATAAAATGCCAAAAAATCAGAACCAATAATGGCTGTGCTGACGTCGGCTATCACGAACTGCCAAGTGAAATCGCGGCGCAAACCAAAATTTAATTTAAGGTTTACTGTACCAAAAGTTTGTATACTACTTCCATTAGCGGCACTAAGTTCATAGTCAGTAGGCTGCCTGCGTGACGGTAACCAGCGATGCGGAAAACAACAGAGGTCTGACCCAGTGTCAATTAGGAACCGGCGGCTGGTCACGTGGTCTGTGACAAAAAGGCGGCGGCCGATGTTATCGCAATCAGTTGCCGCCGCTACTGACCGCTGGTTGGGTTTTCCGACTCCCAGTCACATGGCCTAGTACATCTAGTTGCTTTAACACCCCATCTCCTGTTGTACCAGCATCGCTTGAAATTGTTCGCTGACCTACTGGAAGATGCTGACCTGCCGGAAGATGCGGACCGGTCACGTATAGGACGGTGTTGCTGCTTCGAGAGTGCAGCTACTTGGTTACTCACAACTTCTAATTGTTGAGCTAATGTAGCTAACGTTAAAGTTGAAGTTGCCGTTGTGGAACAAACAGCAGGTGATGGGGCTAACTCTACGATTTTATCAGCTAACTCCGACACTTTATCTAAATTAAGATCAGCCTGTGCTGCTAGTATTGCTTGAGCTTGTTGTGGCAGATGACGCAACCAAAGTTGGCGTATGATATTATCATCTGATAGAACCGTCCCGGCAAGTGAGCGAAGGTGACGAAGAAATTGGGACGGTTTCCGGTCACCAAGCTCTTCATCGCTTAGGAGCTGTCTTACTCTTTTCTCTTGGGAAGTTGATAGTCGTTGTATAAGGACTTCTTTCAATTTCTCATATTTCCCTTCGACTGGAGGATTCGTTATTAGATCCTCGACCTCACCTGCCAGCCTCTGGTCTAGATGGCCTACTACATAATTGTATTTGGTGGTATCACCAACAATATTGGCAATTTGGAATTGGGCTTCCACTTGTGCAAACCAAATTGCAGGCTTGTCAGCCCAAAATGTGGGTAATTTAACAGCTACCCTACACACCTTTGCCTCAACTTCATTCTGGCCTAGTCGCTTTTGTAATGCTGCATTTTCTGCCATCACTAGCTCAAGTTGTGCCTGAAGCTGTTCATTCACCATGATGCAAAATCTAAATACAGCAAGTAGCAATAATATACCACACACCCGAGCACCGCAGAACAAACAAACAATAATAAATATATATAGTACAGTACCAAACAGTACAACAAACACAAAAGTAATTTAATGTTAGCAGTAGGTAGGCATTCAAACAATATACATAAAATTTACAACATCTAAATTCAATTCATCAGCTGAGTAATATTTTTTATATGATGCGGGTTAGATATAGGCACTTATTACAATGATGTAGATATTATTATGTTATTAGGTATTAAACGCAAGCAGGCAGGTAGACAGACAGTTAGTAAGTCCCTGAGCACTAGGAAAGTTTGTAAACGAATTTTGAAAATTATAATTTACCTAGCAGTAAAGAAAAATAATAAATTAAAAACTTGCTTGAGGCGGTTAGGAATGTCCAATGCTGCATACCATTGTTTCAGATTTCACTTTACACTTGCACTCAAAGCACGCGAAACATGCAATCATGCACTCTGGGCAGTTGTTCTGGCGATTGCAGTCGTACCAAAGTACCAACTGCAAGTTGTAGTCTGCACGTCTGCAGAAACGCAATGAAATTCTCGTAGCGTAGATGTACCGTAGACCGACCGGCGCAGCGTCGGGACTGTGGTTGAGCGTCGGCAGCGTCGTAATCAGCGTCGAAATGATTAATGTTCTTGTATGCTCTCGTTTGAAACGCGACGACAGACGCAGGGAGTGGGCACTCCGGCGCCGGCGTTGGCACTTGTTTGTCTAGCTACTGATAACAGGTAGCGTGATATTGTAGTCGCGGTCACCAATGCGGGGATATAGCTGCTCCCGAACATTCGGAATGAAACCATTCACTATGATAGGTTATATAGTTTAATCAGCCAGGAACACTCACAATATTTTAGTACACTAGGTAGATTGATACAATCAGGAAAACAAGTGATAGTCACACAATAGAAATAGTGAGAACCTGGATTAATAAATTATCAAACACCAGAAAAATAACCGTCAGAGTTTTCGTCCAAAAACGTAGTGATGTGTCACTATCGTAGGGATGTTACATAGTCATTCAGGTGAACGATGTGTTCATCGCCACATATGCTTTTGTAAAGAAAACACTCTTTTCTTGCTAATACTTTTAATCCACACAACTTTGCTATTTCACAATCCAATGACGACTGACTCTGCATTACATTCTACAATTTAGAATGACTTTTGCCCCACCCAGAAATAACGATATTATTATAACCGTTATTTCTGAGTGTTGCCAAAGTAAAATAATACATTGAGTTGCAATAATGAAAATATATTTAAAACATTTTTATAATATTAATCATTTGTACTTTGACGTGTTGCCACAGTGGATAATAAAATTCGATATATATGTAACACATTTTTTTTAAATTAAATCAAAGAAATCACGACACTTTATGCTAACATCTTATAGTTTATTACAAACTACGTGCCACACTACAATATGCATTTAACTAAAAACTGTTATTTTGACATTAAAAACAAACTCCAATTTTATTTATTTGTTATACATATGGAAAAGTAAAAATTAATCTAGACGACAACATAGCTAAGTATATATTTTAAAACAAAGTGCTCGACGTGCTTCAAAAAAAGATGGAACATTTTTCCACGCTCATTTAATGTTGGAAAATGTCGAGACACTTACCTCGCCACTTTACCTGTATGCGAAGACAATAATGCAGTTTAAACGGTTTTATAAAACCCTAGGTATATTACTTACTACATATTTAAAAGGGTTTTCTTAATTTTATAGTTACTTAACAGTTTAAGTTATATTTAGTTACTTATTAGCTAATAGGCTAGATTTTAATGTGAATAATGCAATAGCACCAATTGTGATACTAACTAATATTATAAAAGCGATGGTGAGATTTTTTGTTTGCTTGTTGGTTTGTGACGGTTTCACGCTAACACGGCTGAACGGATTACTATTAAATTTGGGAAAGTCCTTGACTTGGAGAAGGACATAGGCTAGTTTTCATCCTGGATTTTTATAATCGGTTAAGTATTTTTTGAGTTTATCCATTACAAAAATCAAATCTTTTCTCTTTTTAAAATATTAGTTTAGACTAGCTTTTGCCCGCAGCTTCACCCACGTGTAGGTCGGATATTATACTAAAGTAAGTACCAAATGTCATCCAAATCCGTTCAGCCGTTTTAGCGTGAAAGCGTAACAAACTCACTTTCTCATTTATAATATTAGTTATAGGATTAGAATATAATGAAGCACCTATTTATGTAAGTGAAATATTAACGCTACACATAGGTACACACGGCTATACATTTCCAGTGTATGCTGATCTCGCATTGTATAAGATTTCCGTACAATGCGAGGTCTGCTTATACTGAAAATGTATAGCTTGATGTGTAGCCGTGTGTACTTAACTTAATACAGATAAAATAAACCAAAAGTATTATTAGTAGTATTATTATTGTTTTTTTTTTCAGTAAGTTGAGACTTAAACCTTTAAAACTTTCAACTCATTAAAAGTAAAGGTCAAAGGCCAACCTACGTCAGATCTGCGTTTTGAGAGAAAAAACCTTCAATTTAGATCACTCATGTGATTTTTTCTATCCAGAATGTAAAGTTTTTAAGTTGCGAGAGAGCTACGTACAAAATTGATGAGGGAACGTAACCACGCGAGCCGCGAAGCAGGCTGAACCCGAAGGTGCTTTTAGCCCGTAATTGGTGAGCTTTTAAGACTGCCGCGCGTTCGTTTGACGTCGTCCGTGTACTGCCAACGACTAAAACGAATATGGAGCCGTTTTGCCGCGAAAAAATATCAACAAACAAAAAAAAAACTTGTCAGCCAGGTCACCGTTTGAGTCTGCATAAAAACTCTTTACTCAAAATTGAGGTCGTATTTTCCGAGAAGGGATTTGTTAACTGCTTTTTGGTTGTGTTAGTTTTATTTTTAATAAATAATAGTACCGTATACTTCGATTTATTTTAAACTAGCTTTCGCCGCGTGGATGTTAGAAATTATCCCACGGGAACGTACTACCGGGATAAAAAGTATCCTATATGTTAATCCAGGTTATAAAATACCTGTGTGCCAAATTTCATCCAAATCCGTTGAGCCGTTTTTGCGTGATTGAGTAAGAAACATCCAAACATACAAACTTTCACATTTATAATATTAATAGGATTAGTAGGATAAAGAATAGTGTACTTCGATTTATTTTAAATTAATTGATAATATTCTTATACCTATTACATCGGATGTTAGTTAATTAGGATAGGTAACATAAGGAATACATGATCATCTTAGAATGGAACATTCTCAGATCGTTTGCAATAGGTACCGAATATTGGTAGGAACTTACAAATACTTTTCTACGTGATTGTACAAACCACTACAAAAATCGAACGTCGGAGTAAACATTTCGTCGAATACGGATTAACGTGATTAGGAACGTTAGGTTCTTGTTTTACCACCAAATAAATGTATAACATTCTTACTACAGTAACTTCATATAGGTGTACGAAGTTGTTGTACACGAGAACACGCGAACAGAAAATACATTTAAAAAAAATATCAGAACACAATGGCATCAGCCCAAGCCACGTGGCTGCAATAAAAAACTTAAAGGTTCTAATTTCAAATTATCAGTGGGCGTAAACGAGCGTGCGCGCCAAATTAGGCGGCAATTTTGACAGCGGGGTAACTTAGAATTTTCCTGTCAAAATATTTTGGCAAACAATTGACTTGTTCGCATTCAATAAGATTTTTAACACCCACTTTTTAAATAACAAAACAAAACCACAATTAGCATAATAGTTAGTTGTAACTTTTTATTGTTAAAATACAATACGGTACACAGTGAGTCAAAGATCCGCCTTTTTCTTTCAACTAGCACGGTAAACGTCAAAAATAAATACGATGGAAATAATTCATTACCCTAAGTGACCTGCCTAACAAATCTGGATCGTTAAATAAATTATTAATCAGTGAAAATGGTCCAAAAAGGATGAATTATGAAATTACCTCTCAAACGTTTCGTGGCAACCGAAAAGGGTATGCTTTCAAGAGCTTTACACACGATGTTTTTGTCTCTTTTTGCACTCCAGGTTGCAGGGCAGGTGAAGGCACCCCTTTCAAGGGTCGCCTACACTCAGTCGTCGGTAAATTCAGTCCCTTCGTAATAAAAGGGTGCCCCATAAATGTATACCAACATTTTGTGTCGATATTAATACATATTCTTCCAAAAACATTTTTGGTATATCAGTGTAGAACCAGAAAAGAGTTTTTAGAATGAGAAACTGATGATGAAAGTTGTTGTTAGTCAAGAAGAAATAATTAAAAATTAAAAGACCCTAAATAAAAGCAATCTCCCTTACATAAAGCACAAGCATCAATAATTTGGTGAAGACAAATCGAAAAGTTAAAGGGTAAGGGTACATTATAAAGTAAAATTGAAACGTTTCTTGAAACGACAGATAAATCGTGTGTCTACTTTAAATTGGCCTGTGGAGCTCCCCTTTCTCCCCTTGTCGTCGCCTGAGGAATGGAAAGTGGAGAGGAGGTAGGGATGTCTAGTAAACCTGGTTCTAAAAATTGATGTATTCGGGCATGGTTAAACGGCGGGGTCCGCACCGTCACAGCCATTAAAAACTTATTAAACATCATCTCGAGCAATTACTCCTCCCTCCCCAGTTGAGTAGACTCGCAACGCAACGCCCCCACCTGTCGCCCGACTAGTGTTAGCTCTAAGTAACATCGAGGACGTATTTTACGCGCGTGATCTTACTGTAAAAATAATGCAGAAAGGAAAATTCGTAGTGAACGTGGTTATGGTTGTAACCTTCAATTGGCATAAGATTTTCGCTCATTCAGCACTACTGATGCCAGCTTTCTTGTCTCAAGAAATACTGATTTTCCAATCGGTAAATGTTAGTGAACTTAATTTTAATTCAGTCCTAGCACCCAGTAATCTCTTTATTTAAGTCTGTGCAACTTTACACAAATCAAATGCTATCGATCTATTAACAAAGCGAACATTTGATTGCCAGCCTAGTCCATGTACATGTACATAAGCTGCGTACCCAACAGCCGGTCTCCCGTCGGACACGACGCCGGAAGCCGCGGCTGCCTAGCCACCGGAACCAGACACGTCACCGGCAACGAACCGGAATTTATTTCACTATATTTTCACTATTCCGATATAAAATAACGGGAGCCGAAGATTATTAGCGTTAAATTAACGGAAGAAATTGATTTCGTGATGCTGGCTTTTTTCATCTTTAATGTTTTTTTTGTTCTTTTTATCATTAAGGAAAAAGTATGGTATTATAGAAAGATTAAGAATAAGATGTAGGTAGATACTTAGGTGGAGAGAAAACATTTATAAAAAGTTCTTTAAAAGAACATAGGCCGGTGTTCATAAAATTATCAAACCGTTGACAGTCCTTTCTAATATCATGTTAATAACGCTTTTATTGGTATTTTATTTTATATTATTCGGGAAACTTATAGGTAACTTATACAGATGGTATGCTATCTACTAAAAAAGAAATGATTTCGGTCAAACAACAACCGATTTTTTTTTCTATTCGTTAATAGAAAAAAAAATCGGTTGTTGTTTGACCGAAATCAATTCGACCAACTATCAATCCTCAGAATACCTTACATCAGAGCGTCAACTCCCGTAATTTTTAAGAACGTTCGCATTCGCATCTCATTCGCAATCTGTCAAATATACCAACATAAAAATCTTGGTATATTGTCTGACTTGTCAAAAGACAAGTCAGACAGATTGTGACTTGAATGTGGATGTTTTTTAAATACGAGAATTGGCCTTCAGTTTACATGATTTGAGAAACGATAATAAAACAACATGTAAGTTGATATATGGAATAGCTTTTCTTCGTCTTTTCTTCAATTATATTATGTTCATACCCATCATAATTATATCCACTGATATAACAAGTAATATTTTTGCATAAATAAAACGAAGAATACACTGGCCACGTGCCACCAGTAAGTGGACATGAAAGCTATGCAATTTGCCTGCACAGCCCCTTGCCTACACAATGACGTATTTCTATTTGTAGCTTATATGACATAGTATTATCGTAAAAGCGGGGGCGGGTATGGGCGGACCCCACACATGGTTATAACAAATGTCGCACTTCGTGTTTGACTATCTTCATTTTCTTCTGACATGTATTTCTGAATGCAGAGAGGCCTTTGCCCTGCAGTAGCACAACTTATGCTAAAAATAATAATATGTAGTGTATTGCAAATCAAAGGCAAAGTCAAAAATTTTATTGCACACTTAATGTAAAAAACTAACGACTTTTATTAGAGGGTCAATTCCCGTATTTTTAAGAACGTCTGCATTCTAATCTTAGTCTCTAAGTATCAAAAATACCTCTTTTTCAAGTTCGTATTCACACATGGAAAATATTAAAGTAAATTTTCATGAAATTCAGAAAAATACAGGCGGTTCCGTGCCCATGGGCGACATCACGTACAGTCCTTTCACAATCATTTTACCTCAGACAGGAACCAAACACTTAGAGTCGTTTTCGAGAACGTGATTACAAACATATATGTATATACAAATATTGCACATTTAATAGTATCGGATAAAGATCAGTATGATGCAAAATCAGAGGTTAAAAAATAACTGATTGAACAAGACCTTTAACCAACATTTGAAACAAGTTGTTGGGCCAGCGTTTGGCACAATCAAATATTTCATCATCTACTCGTATATATATCTATGCATAATAAAAATTAAAGTCACTTTTCGTATCTGTCTGTGTAAACCTTTTGTTCTGATAAACTACGCAACGGAATTTATTGCAGTTTTCACCATCAATTGGAGAATTTCTTCCGGAAGGTTTATAATAACTAATATTAAAAATGCGAAAGGGTTACGTTGTCACGCTAAAACGGCTGAACGGATTCGGATGAAATTTGGCGCATGTAGACCCCGTGACCTGGGTAAGGACATAAGATTTTTATCTCGATATCGCCACGGGATTGAGACTTATGCGTGTGAAACCGCGGGACGCAGCTAATATTAATCAATCTGCCTAGCCCTTTCCCAATATGTTGGGTCGGCTTCCAGTCTAACCGGATGCAGCTGAATACCAGTATTTTACATGGAGCGACTGCCTATCTGACCTCCACAACCCAGTAACTGGGTAATACGATATCCCTTGGACTGGTGTCAGACTTTCGGGCTTCTGACGACTCGTAACGACTGTCAAAGATCCATGAATGACAGCAATGACGCAGCTAATATTAATATGAATTTCAATGTTTGGTCATGTTGTAAAAACCGGGCGAACCAGAGGCGGGTTTCTAGTAATGGTTTTTTTTTTTTGTTTAAACTTAAAAGAAATACACAAAAACATTTCCAGAACAGGCTTTTTTTCATGACTTTTTTACTGCTTCTCATAGGAGACGATTTTGAAGTTTAAAAAATATTTTATCGCCAATAAAAAACTTTCACATAACTTTTTACTCGTTTAACTTGAGTCGTGATTTTAAATGTGACTAATACATAGTTTTTATTAGTCGTATAATTACATTATGCATAAAAATTATAAAATAATTGGCAAGGTTTAGCATTGATAACGACATTTCCAAAGCGTGACATGAAAGATATAAAACAAAAATCGATACTTAAATGGTTCCGCAACTATTATATATTTTTTTTTTTATTTAATATTTTTTCTTTCAATTATTTTTTTATTTTTATTAAGAATTAATTTTATACTTTTAGCTGTGCCCGACAGGGTCCGTAATTGTACCTTAGCTCTAAGCCATTATAACACCTGTATACCTATACATTATGGAATGCAAATAAAGATATGAATATGAATATGAATATTAAAAGATATCCTTTGCACACGATAAATCTACGACTATGATTATATATTACTACATAATTATAAAGGTTTATTCAACGTATAGCTAGATTCAGATCGGTAGTCTAATAGTTTTTCCTAGTCCACATAACCTACATACAGAGGAGGACGACTAAATAACAAACGTAAATACGTTCATTGATTTTAAAATGAGTAAAAGAAAAATCATTTTTTTTATCTAGCCAAGGGAACCCAATTTATGACAAATTACCGATGGTGTTTTATGGACATATAAATAAATTGAATTCAACATACGAGTACTACACTAGTTAAACCTTACTGTACTTCACGATAAAGATAGCAGAAGTACTCGAAATGATTGCTCTGTTAGGATTAATCATAATTATTTTAGCAATAATTATTTATTTGCAACACATGATCAGAATTTACTGTTATTGGAAAAAGAGAGGTGTTGTTGGACCTACACCTTTCCCAGTTGTAGGAAATTACAGAACGGTCATATTTGGAAAGGAATCCGAAGGAGATTTTTTGAAGAAAATATATGAACAGTACCCAAACGAACAGTTTGTTGGACTATACAAGGGAGTACGACCTGTCCTTGTTATCAGAGACCCGGACTTTATTAAATGTGTGTTAATTAAAGACTACGACTACTTCTGCGATAGATGCTTAGAAAAACCAGTTCAAGTTTTCAACAAAAGTTTATTCGTGATGAGAGGAGGCCCACGCTGGCAAACGACGAGATTAACTCTATCGCCGAGCTTCACTAAATCAAAGGTTGCCAAAATGATTCCATACGTACAAAAGGCAGCTGATGGTTATTTACAATTTGTGGACTACTTGGTGAGCAATAAGATTGAGCACGAAATACGTGATTTAAAAACTAAATACGTAACACAAATAATTGGAAATCTATTTTTTGGTATAGATCTTGACGCATTCCATGACAATAATGAATTTCAGAATGCTATGGATGCAGTGTTGGATCCACAACTACAATCTTCGTTTATACACACTCTGTCATACATATGTCCTCCCATAGTGGACATGCTAATGCCTGTAATACGACGAGAATTTGATAGAAGAATTTATAGTGCGTTTCGCAATTTTGTGACGCCGTTGATTTATAAACCAAGAGATAACAAAACTGTAAGTCCTATATTTATAGAAACTTTGACAGACCTAAAAGAAAGCTCTAAAATGAGAAACGGCCGAACAATACCAATGGATGACGAAGAAGTTCTGGAGCAAATTATGACACTAAGTTTAGCATCTTACGAGTCCACGTCTACTCTTCTGGCATTCATGATCCACGAGTTAGCGCTCAATCAAGACATTCAGGAAAAATGTTGCAAAGAAGTCAGGAATGTGTTTAAAAACAATAACGGGGAACTAACAATAGAAGCTTTGTTTGAAATGAAATATTTAGAAATGACAATAGATGAAACTATGAGGATGCACCCTTCAGCGCACTGCGTCGACCGAAGATGTGTGTCCAAATACACATTCCCGAATACTAATGTAACAATAGACAAAAGGGTTTTCGTCTTTATACCTACTCATGGATTGAACCGAGACCCAAAGTACTTCGAAAATCCTAATGTGTTTGATCCAGAACGGTTTTCTCCTAAAAACAAAGTTAAGATCGAACCATATGTTTATTTGCCATTTGGAGATGGACCGAGAAAATGTTTAGGTTTGTACGATAGTCATTTATTTAATAAGTAAGTTCACTTTAAAATAGTCACTTCTTGTAAAGGAATCCTAATAAACAAACTTAGTTGAGGGCAAGTCTTCCCTATCATTACCGCGCCACCCGGTCTACTCCTTGATATGCAATGGCCTGGCCTCTGTAGCCCCATGAAACATGAGGTTCCAGGGCCTTGTGCAAATCTGGGAATTCATTTGATTTATCGAGTCTGGTTAATACCACGCTGGGATTGGTGCATTTCATTCATTCATGTGAAATGCACAGATCCCAGTAGCCAATGTTTTAGCGTCTAGGCCGAATTGAGAACTATAGAGGTAGATTCCTATTCGCAATGTCATTTGTCTATTGAAAATTTAAAAGCAGCCCTTTTTTAAAGCAGAACTTTTAAATGTACCTATATTAGTTATACCTTCTGCACGCGACTTCGTCCGCGTGAAATTTCGGCCCCCGACCCACCGCGTCGCATCCCATCGGCCGCCCGCGCTATTATGTACTTCGTTTTCGCTTATCGTTCTTTTTGCTCGGTTCCTAAGGGTCGTAGCGTGATGTTACATAGCCTATAACTTTCCTCAAGAATTGGACCGACTAACACTGGTAGTTCCAGAGATTACCCCCTACATACAAACTTAGAAACAAACAATTTTTTACCAATATTATTATATTATATTAAATGTTAGGCAGTGTATAGAGTGCCGCTAGCGGCACTCTAAGCCCATCGGATAAAGTGCCGTTAGCGGCATAATAGTAGCGGTGCTCCTAGGGTCCCGGACCTTTGGAAGGCGAACGAGGAGCCGAAGCCAACTCGCAGAGACCCGTTATTATCCCTGTTCAAACTATGCTAGTGCACCCAAGGACAACCCCCGGTTAGTGCAGGACTATTGCAGGATATGAAAACAAAGATAGTGGATTATGGGTTTGGGTGGTTAAATGAACTGGTTATCTAGAGCTATTGAAAGACTATGGCCCCTGCCTGACCAATATTTTATATAAAATACACAGGTAAAATGGCAGGGGGTGACTTGCACACTCAATCATGGGCCCCCGAAAACGGTAGCTAGCACAAAGTGTCGTAGCAACAAGGGGGCAACATTTACTGAAGTGCTTATGAGGAGTGGAGAGGTATTCCACGGCTATCAGGGCAATCCCGGAAGTACGGTCAAGATCCCTACCAGCATCCTACTGGAATACTTCCTTCCTCCAAGTACGTTTACTCTTGCGAATCTCCACTCAAGCCAGCCAATAAAGACAAGAAAGAGGTGTGGGAGCTCTGTTCTTCGTCAGTGTTCAATCCAGTCGGCCAATAAAGGCAAGCCAGAGATGTGGAACACGACTCCTCCCGAGAGTTAGGGTCCGTGGGGTCGCTATTGCCCAGCAGCTCGCCTCATGCTGCCCTGCGGGTTTATGTATATCTCTTGGTCTGGCTACTCACCCTAGATCTGTTTCGGAAAAAAAAAATCTACCGGTACAGACCCAGAATTCAGGAGCGCTAGCCTCACCACGTCATTAACGTAGAGATACGGCGGTTTATAATTATTATTATTAAAATATTATAAATACTGGTATTCAGCTGCATCCGGTTAGACTGGAAGCCGACCCCAACATAGTTGGGAAAAGGCTAGGCAGATTGATTATTAAAATATTATTATTATAATATATCCTTTATTTCATTTAAATACTTATAAATTACATTTTTAAATATTAGAATATAAAAAATATTAAAACATTATTATAATACATATTATTATTTAGTTTTTTCATTTTCATACTTATTAAATACATTTTTAATATTTATATAATACATTGAAAAAATCATTTAAAAATTAAAAATAATAGTTGTCCGCCATTATCAGGAGCAGGATGGTTAGGGCTGCAGAGACAGGACAATATCCTGTTTATGCAGCCTAACCACCGGTTACTAATTATTAATATTAATTTTATAGTACAGTCAGCATCAAAAGTTGATGACCACATTTAGATTTTCAAAATCTCTGTATAGTGAAGTGCTAATAGTGAATACGGTGTACAGCGATTTTGAAAATCTAAATGTGGTCATCAACTTTTGATGCTGAATGTACCTTGCGACCGAGCTCTGCTCTGGTGAAAATAGAGAATGCAGGATAGTTCATACTAATTCCATGCTGCCATGTCATTGTTCTAAGGTGTCATTTCTTGTTTTAAACTTTGGGCCACCGAGCTCTGCTCGAGTGAAAATACGGAGAAAACGAATTTTCCCAGATGAGACCTAGCTAGATCGATTTTTCGCCCCCGTAAACCCCTATATTGCAACTTTTATCGAAATCGTTACAGCCGTTTTCGAGATCGTGATTACAAATATATACAGTAGAATCCGTTTATTATGACACCGCCTATATTGACCAATCGCCTATTATGTCGTAATTACACAACGAAGTTTGGTTTTCATATAAAATTATTTGTAACAAAGTCAGATATAATGACTTCATGACTTCGCTTACAGTGACATGTTGCATACATACATGTATTACGTGCAATTTATATTTTTATTTAATATGCTATGTTTCTCTATTAAAATAAGTATTTACCTAAAAAATAAAAAATTGTTTGTTTAAAAAAAAAATGTTTTCTATGACGTCCGCTTACTATGACGTGTTTGTCAATTGCCTTTGATGTCATTATAAACGGATTCCACTGTATATATATAATATACCTATATATACACAAATATTGCTCGTTTAATAGTATAGGATTATATTATATAATATTAATATTATAATATTTATTATTATAGATTTTTGGTACCTACTTAAGCGTACGCTAGTCGGTAATTCTTTCATACAAACGTAGTATGGTGATTACTCGTTTACGGTTTGAAGGTGTTCGTTCAAAACTAAAAATGATATTTAATTTTTCTTGCCATTAACTAGCCCTGTATGGAAGCAGAATTGGAAAATATATTTTGGTAAGGAAGTTATGAGCGTCGAAACTTCCACATTTCAACACTAATTTTAACTCGTGTTTGGGCGTAAATAAATAACTTATGTAGTAAGAAAAAGGGAAATAGAAACCGTAGAGGGATAGATAATTTATTCAATAGTTCAAATAATTTTATTTTGAGTAAATACATTTAGTAGTTTTTTTCATAAAATCTATTCGCCCAAAGGTTTGTTCAATAAAATTCACGCGCTCGTTTTCGTTATAAATCATTGTCTATTTCACTAAATCAATAAAAAATTGATTACTAAATACTAAATAAATTAATAATTAGACTAATTAGCATGCATATTAGTTACGGCCACCAACGAGTTCGAGCCGTTGACTAGTGTACCCTTAAAGGTGATCCTTTAATGTCGAACAAAGTGTAATTTGATATTTCCATCAGAAATTCTCAGTCCAATTTCATTCCAATTCGCAGCCTGGAGTCTGGATTTGTGCCCGGTTAATAGCAATAGGCTCATTTCCTATTACATGGGACTCCAACCACAGAGCACGACATCCGGTCTCCGTGCTCTGTGAACTCAAACATAACTGGCGAAATGTCCATGGTACAGGTAAACCAAGGTATGCGCTTCCGAATTAGCACGAACGTCCCGCCTCAGAGTTACCCCCACCGAGGCGATGGGGAACTAGCTTAATCATTCTGTCTGACCGACCCCTTTACAATTGAGACATATAATTGGTTTAGTTAAAATAAATGTTTTGAGACGAGAGGTGTAGTACCTCTGCCTCGTTCAAAGAAAACGCGCGAATTATTATGTAATTTTCATTTTATTTCACCATTTCTGATTACAGGTATACGGACAGCGAAAGTATTTGTACTCATGTGTCTCTCTTCATTTTTGCACAAATATAAAGTAACGCCTTCTGCGAAGACGAAGCCAGTGAGGTACGATCCATCGAGGTTAATAGCTGTAGCTGCTTTAGGAGGTCTGTGGGTCAACATAGAAACAAGAAATTAAACATCGTATTTTATAATATTTTAATACTAGCAGACCCGACAGACGTTGCCCTGTCCCAATAAATATTAAAATCCCATAGAAAAGTACTTTTAGTATTTCCCGAATTTTCCGATTTTTACGCAAATTTTCAAATTTTTCTTAACCTAATATTATTATTAAGATGTTTACAAAAAAAAACTGTCCAGCCGTTCTCATGTGATGTGCTTACCAACGAACAGCATTACATTTTTAGGGTTCCGTACCCCAAAAGGAAAAAACGGAGCCCTTACAAGATCACTTCGTTGTCCGTCCGTCCGTCTGTCTGCCTGTCAAGACCCGTTATCTCAGAAACGCGGAGTTATCAAGTTGAAATTAATATCTATATCTATATGTCTTTAAGGTCTATGGTCCCTTGCAGCTCTAAAAACATCAAGCTTCTAAGTCAACGCAATAAAAAAGTATGGCCATGTAGGAGATATATTTTGATACTTGCAAATAAATCAAAACCTGTAATTTCGTCAAAAAATGCAATAAAAAAATTACATTTGACTGACAATTGACCGTGACGTATATCGATGTATGGGAGAACATGTTCTTCAACTACAATGTTAAGTTTGTTCTTGGGATAAATTCATCCCAACTACGGAACCTTTCATTGTGCATGGTCCGGCACGGATTTAACCGGTTTTATTTATTTATATAGATTTTAAACAAGTAGATATATAATAGAGTAAAATATTGTTTATTGTTTCTGAAGGTAGTTAACAGGTATAGTTAAGTTACTGTTAAAATGAAAACAATCTATGTTTTAAAGGAACAGATTTTACCTACCAAGTAATAAAGTTTTTTTGTTTTTGTTTATTTATTTACGCCAACATAGAGTAGCCGTATATTCAAAATACAACAATAATTTTTTGACAGTTGTATAAATTGACATAAGGTGTCAATTAATATTAAATTTGTCTAATAGTTAATTTGCCTGACCGATGTAGGCGAGCGTAGACACGATATATCGTGATTTATATTTACGATTTTATTTAGGTGACATAAAAATGAATACTAATGTGTCGTGACATACAAGTTGATAATTAACTTTTTATTTATTTTATTATCGTTACTGCATTGTCTGTGTGGCACTTCCGAAGCAGTTTGAAATAATACTAACATAATCCGCGTTCGCAAATTATTTACCTAACATGTAAACAAACACTAGTTTTAGGAAAAACAACTGTAGTGCCTACACATAAGGTTCAGTTTGCGCTACAACTTCATTTTAATTATGACTTTTTCAACAGTACTAGTCAGTCTAAAATCAACATTATTTACACTTGTATAGAGCTGATTTTTGTTTAAGTGGAAATAACATTAATTCGAAACAAAGATAAAAATAGACCGTTAATTATTTTGTTTTAAAATCCTTGTACATTCGAAAAAAATGATCATGAAAAAAGAAAACTGGGCAAAACTAGTCCATAAACCGATAGAAATGTAAAGGTCATTTTAAATTATGAAGTCATCAAAATCTGGCTCACTTTGAAGCTAATTTACATGGTGTTTACATGATGTGACCAAGATTTATGTCTGGACTTTAAAGAGACTGCATGTGACCTCTGAGTTTGTTTCGGCCTTTCTTCTCACTTTCTGCTAGCTTATTTTTTTTATATGACATGTTAAAGTGATTCCAATGTCCTATTAACAGAATAAACTATTTCATTTCATTTCTTATGCTTTGACAAAATTCCTCTCTTTCAAAATCGATTTGTAAAAATGGTAACAAACAAAAAAATGTTTTCTTCACATACCAATTAAGTTTTAGTAAAAATAGAACAAAATCATTAAATGATGTCAATTTGTTTAATAAAACTAACGACGCGCCCCAACTCCGCACGCATTTTATGACTTGACAATACATCAAGATTAATTTTTTATGTTAGTTAATTATGAATATTATGTTTTACACATAAACCTTTTTCTAAATGTATAGATATAGCTGAGAGGAGACAAGCGATATCTACTGGATTTTTTTTACCGTCTCGAGAATAATATGGTGTGTTGTGTAAGTGGAACAGAAGCCATACCCGGGAATATTTGCTTAGTAGCATTGACCACGCGGGCGGGCGGAGATGCGCGAGCGGCTTGTGCGCCTGCGAAAGGATATCAAAGAGGCCGACGGCAAGTGCGGCGACTACCTATCGGCCGCTAAGGAAAGCTACGAATTCATTGATAAATTCCGCGCATTTAGTAGGGTGCGTATGATATGAATTTCGATATTTTTTATAGTTAAAAAAAAATAAAACTGTGCCCTAGGCTTCTACTCCGTTCACCTATTATACCCTATATTTTTCGAGACGGTAAAAAAAATCATGCGGTATATAAAACAGAACTTTTGTAGTAGTTATCATCCGGCCCTGTGGCGCAACGGATAACGCGTCTGACTACGGATCAGAAGATTCCAGGTTCGAATCCTGGCAGGGTCGCAATACACATTTTTGTTTTTCTAGTTCTTTTTTATTTCTTCACTACCCTTATTTTACACACCGATGAAAATCTGTATAAACCGAGTTATATAAATAAATATTCTTGATTCACTGTAACAAACTAAGAATCTACATGTCAAAGATTACCAAGTTACATTACGCAGACACACAAAAACCTAATTATAAGTAGGTAAGTAAGTACCTGCTCACACGATCTTACTTTTCTTCGAAATACATACGCCAACCTTACCCGTACGCGAAACTTTATCCAAAGCGCCAAGTCTTACTTCAAGGAGCGGGGAATCAATTAAAACTACTAATAAACTTCACTACTCCCCCTACTTACTCCCCAAAAAGTTATCTTTAGTGTAAGATGAATTCTGTTTCGCTTTGCCTTCCGTCAGACCTTTATTAGGGGCACGAAGTGTTTTGGATGTGAACAAATACCTTTTGTTCGGAAACATGGATTGTGTAGGTCATAATACTTATAGAGGTAGGGTGTCAGTGTACTCCGCGAAATTCAAATGTTCTTACGTTTTTTTGCAATTTTCAGGTCAGTATCAGGTTTGTATGTTGATCTAAATATGATTCGCGGCCGTATCAAATATATATTTATAGAACTTTAATCATAAAAATCATCAATACTCGTACAACTCTCTAAGGTCATATAATCCTATTGAATGATTATTTCATGAAATCATGACATTTTAGGATTATTCTATGTATTGCTGATTCTAATAATTATAATTCTGTAAAGTCTTATTTGTTACGGTCGCGAATCATATTTTTATCAACATACAACCTGACACTGACCTGCAAATCGCAAAAACCGTAAGAAAATTTGAATGTCGCGGGCTAGCTTAGCGCATCCCCTTAAAGCAAGTTTTCGATATAAATGTTTTTGTCCATAGATAAAGGCGTATGTATGATTAGTTGCAGATACGTATAAATTAATTCAACAGGAAGGGACTCATCCCTTCCTGTTGAATTTGTA
Organism: Agrochola macilenta; assembly: GCA_916701695.1. Lineage (NCBI taxonomy): Eukaryota > Metazoa > Arthropoda > Insecta > Lepidoptera > Noctuidae > Agrochola > Agrochola macilenta. The sequence continues at coordinate 7,724,610 of OU753569.1, forward strand.
TTCATAAATTTTTTTGAGCATTCTTTTGATAAATTGATTAATTTTGTATTAAAAATGTTAAAATTCATTGTCTTCCTTTTATTTGTGACACTATGTTATTTAGCAAAAAATAATCCTTATGATGAAGCCTTTCGATCGGTATGATAAAGCTACAGGGTGATTATGTTTCTCATGTAACGGGTTCGATTCCCGGTTCAACCATGTAATTATTTAAATATCTATGAATGCAGTTTAAATTGTTTTTTAAATTCAAATAAAAGTAAAATTTCTTTCAGTAAAATGTTCCATCTACAATATTCAAGGTACTTTCCCTCCATGTGGCATATCCGTGGGACGCCCAGTATATAGTCTATTTTGCTTGAATCTCACCGCGAAAACTATTGAAGTGACCTTGAAGTGAGTTGCCAATCCCTAGGTGGAATGACAGCTCACTTCAAACTCATTTTACCTAAGTTTTTACGGTAAGAGTTTTATAAAATAGACCGGCAGACTGAAATTGGGTGTTCCCAAAGTTTAATACACCTTTTCCCAAGTAATATTAATACTGTGACTGCAAACAGCAAAGTTAGTACCTAGTGGGGGCCTGGGATGACAGCTCAAGGTACACTGAGGCCTTTAAAAAAATGTATTCTGGTCCACCGCCGCCGTAGTGATGAGGTCTACGATCTACGATCTCGGAAAATTTGCTATAACCATAAAATAAAATAAACAGGGTGTAAAGAGACCCATCACTTAGCCGCTATCTGCGTATTCTGTACATAAAATTAAGTAGGACTGAGGAAAAAATTGTTTCTGGGAAATTACTTTAATTTTTTATGCGCGAAATAGCTGCTTACGGCACCGAACAAGGTAACGCACGCAAAACATTGTGCTTTTGGATGCATTCCACGGTAGGTACAGGAGTTCTGGGGTTATTTAAAGTTAAGTTACAACATTTAAAACTTCTCTTTGTGAAATAAGTTGGGAACATCAATATCTCCGTAACCATAAGGTTCCCAGTTAGTTCAGTACAAAAAATATCCCTCCAAAAATACGAGACCCGTAAGATAGATATAGTAAATAAATAGGTTAGCACACCTATTTTATGGTCTCCGCAGACGCGATTCTCTAAGGGAACTGTTTAAAGATATTAACATCATGACGGTACCTTGTCAATATATCTATGAAAACATCATGTACGTTAGGAAAAATCTAAGTATTTTCAGTAAAAGAGGTGATAGACACAATTATAGCACTAGAAATAGGGACCAATTAGTTCAACCGGGTTTCAGACTGGCTAAAGTAGACTCAACCTTCATGGGGTACTGTTTAAAATGTTACAATAAAATACCTCCCCACATACTCCAATTGAATGAAAGGAATTTTAAATCTTGTATAAAACGCACACTATGCTGCCAAGCATATTATAAGTTGGGGGATTACATCGTTGACAAAAATGCTTGGCTCAACGCTGGTCCAGCTCCACAAGGCGCATAAACTAATTGATTGGCATTCGAAAATATTGTTGGAGCCGCTGAAGATTGTAGGACTATCTTTAGATTGTATAAATTCAATTTCATAGTATTATATAATTGCATAGCACATGTGTGAGCACTATGTACCTACTTTAAAGCTACCATTTACTGGGTACGTCTTTCATTGACCTAAATGTGCCCTTGGGGCTGAGAGTATGTCATGCTCACTCAAATGTCTCGCTGGTGGTGGCGTGTGTGTTGGATCATAAAGTTCCCTTCAAAATGGTTGAGCTAAATGGTGCTGATCCATGCGTCATGTTCGTGAACGGGCGCCGTCAGTGGGGACTGGTCATCTCTTAGCTGCCAAGGCTTATTTTGAATTTATTTTAATTTTTGAATTGTTTTTTATCTTTATTACGGACGCTTTTAACGTGCACGTCTCTCTACATTGTTCTCACATGTATAATTACAACATGAATGATGTAACCAATATTTTGTAACAATATTCTGATTTAAAAGAGTGTCGTGGAGTTTCTTGCCCGTTCTTCTCCATAGGAACCTACTACGCGTTGGAATGGGCAACTAGCTTCATATTTCTGACTGACCGACCCCTTGACAATTCAAAAGTGCCTGTAATTGGTTTATTTGAAATAAATGCTTTGAGTTTGAGTTTGAATTTACTCGACATATATGGTTGTGCACGTCTTATCTTGTGTTGATAATGCACTAACAAAACGTTATTGATGTACATGAGGTTACAGGTTATCATGCACACTTATCACTCCCAGATACAGACAAAAATACATACATAAACTTACGCCTTTTCCCCATGAGAGTAGCCAGAAACTACAAAACGCTACCTGCTACAATAATATTCGCCAGATATAATCTGAAATCCTGAAGGACAGAAACAATCAATCTGCCGTTGTTGGGGTCGGCTTCCAGTCTAACCGGATGCAGCTGAATACCGTATTTTACATGGAGCGACTGCCTATCTGACCGTAATACGATACCCCTTGGTAAGACTGGTTGTCAGAATTTCGGGCTTCTGACGACCCGTAACGACTGTCAAAGATCCACGAATGACAGCCGGGACCACCGGGCTTTCCGAGACACGGAGGAGTCTCGGTAGGTTAAGATGGTCACCCATCCACAGACCAACCCCGGAAAGCGTAGCATAACCTGATGGATCGAACCGTGCGGCTGTTATTACTTAGCCACGAGCTTTTCTTGAAGGACAGAAAACAAAGTTCCAAAAAAGATCAATGCTCATAACTTATCTGTATGAGAAGAGGTCGTTGGCCTGCAGTGGGACAATAACATGGTGGTATTTTGATTATCTCCTTTATTACATTTTTTTTTTTTTTTATATATTTTAATGACTCATTTTGTCTGACCCCACTACACCATCCTAACTAATATTATAAATGCGATGCGAAAGTGTGTTTGTTTGTTACGCTTTCACGCTAAAACGGCTGAAAAGACTTATGAAACTTTATGAGCATACGCACATCATGGAGTCTTAATCGTCGCCTATCGTCCTGGGCCCTAGGACCCCGAAATAATGTCAACTGAATATCATAATCCTAACTAATATTATAAATGCAAAAGTGAGTTTTCTTGTTAGTTTGTTAGTTACGCTTTGATGCTAAAACGGCTGAACAAACTTGGATGTAACTTGGCACATGGGTAAACCATGACCTGGATTTACTTTTTATCCCAACATTCCTCCGGGATACGAGGCTTATGCGTGTGAAACCGCGAAGCGCTGCTAGTTCTATATAATTGTTGGTAATTTTCCCAGAAATATGCGTGAATTTGACTCAGAACGTTTAGGTCCCGTACACACGGCGATGATCAGCACGATATTATACTGTATAATTTTGGGACCACATCACATCTACTCCACTACTACTACTCTCCCACTCCCTCCCTCTCTCTTTCTACTATTACTTACGTAGTATCGATAAACTGCATTCTTAATAGAATAGAATAGAATATTCCTTATTATGTACACCATAAAAAATACAGATAAAAATGTAGTCATTTTACATAGGGTGACACAATGGGCGGTCTTATCGCTAAAAGCGATCTTTTACAGACAACCTTTGGCTGGATTAAAGGGAGAAGGAGAGAAAAATACTGCAGGTAGTCAGTGGTGTACCATTTACATACACAATAAATACATACATTCATAAAGCATACACTTATCTATATATATATATATATATATATATATATATATATATACAATAATAAACATGAAACAAGATCAAGGAACTATATGTAATGATGATGTTTAAGGAGAGAGGAAGTGTTTTTTTACCAGAATTTTAAAAGTGGACAAAGATTGAGCACGCCTTATCGACACGGGTAAGGCATTCCATAACCGTACTGCTTGAACTGTAAAATACTTGTCGTAAAAGCTGGTGGAATGCATCGGCATCTCTAGTCTCAAGTTTTCCGATGACCTCAGATATCTATTATGTGTGTCATGAAGGAACTTGAAACGTTTTTTAAGATAAGAGGGGGTTGTAGGATTGAACAAAATACTGTAGAGCTGAAATAAGATATGAGTATTCCGGCGAAGACGTATGGGAAGCCACTTGAGTTTAGTACGAAATTCAGAAATGTGATCATATTTGCGCAGACCAAATATAAATCTTATGCAAAAGTTTTGAAGTCGCTCAAGTTTATCTAGTTGTGCCTCAGTGAGATCGAGATAACTGACATCAGCGTAGTCAAGGATGGGAAGTAAAAGGGATTGTGCAAGCGCAGTTTTAGTGGCGGTTGGAAGAAAGTTCCGCAATCGTCTCAGGGACTTACCAGATGCAAAAATTTTGCGGCTTACGTCCTGTAGCTGGGAACCCCAAGAAAGATGTTTGTGATGAATTAATATCTATTGCTAGGTATCAACCCTCCACTACTCTACTACTACTATAACTTGTTAAGTTCTTTTTCGTATAGTATTAACACCACCGCTATACAGGGTTAACATTTCAGGACCTGTAGTAATAATTCTTGGAAACATATGGACTGCTGGGAAGCTCCTGATTATGTAAAGGCGGGTGTTGACTTAGTGCTCATAAACACGAGCGGCACGCGACAACGGCACAGGCAACTGCAGCCGCCGTCACGTCGACACGTCTATGACTGCCGTTGACGCGTTCTGCTCGTGTAAATGAGCACTTATACGGGAAACTTGACTGCGATTAGTAATAAACTAATTAATAATCTACAGAATTGATAGAATATTAATTTAATAACTTGTTTGATCTCGTTTATTTAATTTCATAACCTTTTCGCTACTAGGTCTGCTTTATCTTCTGTTTGAATACTTACAACTACAAACACAAATTCTGCCCTACTCTAGAAAATTCTAATGAAGAGTGTGTGATGTACAAACAACATGACACACAACATCACGCTTTGTTTTCCCGCAGTGTTGGGCAGAGGTGTAATACATACAAACAACAATAGGGATGATGCCTGGGTAAAAAAAAGAAATTCTAATTAGTCCATCAGTCAGATAATAAAAAAATATTAGACACGTATTATTTGCTTTATCATATTAATAAAAAATTACTTAGATAAAACGCATTTTAAGTTGGGGAGTGGGGTCGCTAAGTCACAAGTAAGTATGTATAATCTACATAATAGTAACGTCATGGCACATTTTAACTCAAAGTATCGCCGTAATCTTTAGATTACGTAGAAAAAGAAAAATACGTGTCCAATATTTTTTAAGAATCTCCATGACGGACTAAAAAAAAATTGTCTTCGTCCCTATTAATCTATAGGTACTTATACTTAGATAGGTAACCTATACTCAGACTCGTAGACCCTAGACCAGACATAGCTGTTCTTAGGCCAAACGTTGTTTTGTTTGCGGAAATCTAACCTGCGCGTAGCAGACGCAGACACAGAGGTCAACAGTCACTGTGCCAACTTTAATACAGATTGTCAAAATTGTGCTGCCGAAAGAGTAACTCTCAGCTCGGCCGTCACTTGTCTGGCCTTTACCCAACTAACTATTTTGTTAGTTACTTGGTAACACGATACCCAAGACTGGTTCTAAACCTTTCCTGAAGACCCGTAACGACTGTCAAAGATCTACGAATGACAGCCGGGACCAACGCCTTTACGTACTTTCACTGATAAGTAGGCAAACTCTCAGGTCGATGATGGGTACATTTACATCCGTATTTGCATAAATGCATCACAAACCAAGATGCATTTACAACAACCACAAAAAACACTTTTGTATTCCATGCCAACGTCAGAATCCGCAGAATAATTAATGGAATATCATCAATCATTTAGCGGTAAGGCCCTCAAAGTGATCTGAACTGAAATTGAATATCAATTAGATATCTTTCATCTGGTAATGAATCTCTCAAACTTGATACTGGTAATGATATTCATAACAAGTGTAGGGTCGTATGCAAAAGGGTTGTTTTTTGAACACTTGTTCAAAGGAAGATTTAGGTGGTGATAACAATATAGTTTATTTGTAACCCTTATGTTGGATTGCGGTATTCTATTCAGAAGAATTACCTACTTAATTAGTTTTGAAGTTTTTAACCATATAGTGGTACCTACCCTCAATTTACATACTTACCTTTTACTTGCTTTCATATTTCGAAAAGGACAGAGGTTATTAAAAAAAAAAAAATGCATCAATAAAACACATAAAATTGTTTCTTTATTTCATCAGATAACAAGACGTTGTGCCTATCTATATTATTTAAATAGAAAAGTAAATAATTAAGTAGGTAACTTATTTCTTGATGTCATCTGAAAGTTATGTTCAAGATTCTTCCTATGCAAAGTATACAACTGCATTGCAATTGTTTTTAATTCTTGAAAGCCATAATATGCTGTAACAGAGCATAGAGACCTAACTGGTGAACTTATTCACCAGTTATGAACTCCCAGCTAATAAAGGATACCTACGTACATAATTACATTCAACATTTAACAAAGATTTGTCATCGCATACTACAGCCGTGACACGGGTACTCCCCGTACAGTACAGACAGACATACAGACACAATCACCGACACAAAGCACTCGCTACATTAAAAGCATCCACCCTTCTCTGTTTCACGTTTTACCTCAAGAACTTCCATACATGATTTTGCGTTTTGTGAAACAAAACATAGTGCAATGCATAAACTTTAAACGCAAGATCGACGAGAAGCCGTGGGGACAATAAAACAAAGAAAAGCGTATCTGGCCCGGAGCGGTGCGGGACGAGGGGCGGGCGCAGCAGCCGGCGACCAATCAGCGCGCGAGCTCAGCCGCCCCTTAGGCCCGCCCCGGCCGACCCGAGCTCTCTGCCGCGGATGAATGAGACGCAGCATCCCTATAAAGATTTTACATCGATTATGGGGTATGGGAGCAGGCCGTTTCTGTCTCGCCCGTGGGCGGCGACGTGAGTTCCTCTCGCGCAGTCGCGAACAATTAACGCGCGGGGCGGCATGGTCGGTACGGCGCGACGTGCGACGTCACTATAATGTGGTTAGTCAGTGAGCGTCGGGGCCGAGCCGACGGCGACGGCGACGGCACGGAGCACGAACACCGCAGCGCGGGAGAGCCGCGCTGGTCGCTCAGCCAGCGCGCCGGCCACAGCACGGTGGAGTTCAAGAGCGCGGCGTGCGCGGGCGCCGGCGAGCCCGCGCCGCTGTCCGCGCTGCCGGACCCGCAGCAGTTCAACATCTTTCCGGCCTTCTTCAGCCGCCAGCTCAACTTCAGCAGTGGCGGCGGATGCGGCCAAGGTTCGAAGATAATGGAGGAGTTGCGACCGAACCTGGTCGGTGGGCTGCTGGGTGTGCCAGGACTTTTAGACGAGCATCAACAGGATGCTAAGTTCCTGCCAACGGGCGGCGAGAGCAAGTACACGCCGGACAAGGGCCGCAAGTGCAGCAACGCGTCGTCATCGTCTGCGGAGGAGTTTGGTGGACTGTACGGCGGTGAGCACGCTGCCACGCCGCCTGCGCCGCCACTCAGCCGCTCCTTACAAGACAACACAGGTATGTACCTACCTTCAAAATCAAAATACTTAATTTCACATAAACGTTAATGGGCACTTATGAAACGGCAGAAGCTAGGTGCACGGTTCCTATTGGTCGTTTCCTATGAGGAAGAGCCGGCAAAAAACTCCATATAATCTTTAAAAAACTATTGGTATTTACAATATTTCCAAACTACAGCATTAATAGGTATTGAAGGACTGTGTAGGCCTGTCAACAAGTACCAGGTAAGTACTTAACAAAAAAGTACTTTACCTTACTCAATGTACCTAACATTCTTCATCTGATAGTACCTCGTATAGTTAAGTACTTAGAACGTATTATAAACAGCATCTAGAGCGTAGGGAATGTTATGATACACCCACGATACGGTAATCCTATAATGTTCTTTCTACGTAAAGAATATTATAGGATTGAGAACTTGACAGACTCTACTTTAGCATCACTTGAGGAACTTAACTCTAATTCCCCAATTCTGAAACCGGCTGTTATTGTAATTAGAGAGAGTAAGTACTTGATACATTGAAAGCTGAAATAGTGTTTCATCTCGAGAATAAGTAGGCAATTAGTCTTCCAAATAAAAAGAATATTTAGCAGACAAACGAGCAAATAAACCGCACACAAAACTTAATATTGTTCTACCTAATACACTTTTGTAAACAAACAAATCAACAATAAAATTATAGCCGCCCGTTGTATGTTTTGTAGTGTTTAATATATTCTTTGTTATGTATTTTTCTGATGAAGGTACAATAAAGTGTATATATATAAATAACAATAAAAACACCTTAGTGCTGACCGTTATCACTGAAAATAACATAATTATAAATCTCTATATTCACTTAACTTTATGTAAGACATCGTTATAGTTGGGTAAATATATGGTTGGGTGGCTAGGCAGATTGATTGGTCTATCAAGATCTCCATGCACTTTGAATAATAGATAACTATAGAAAAAAATTAAATTATTCACGTGACTTGATTAAAACAAACCAATAAATGAAGTTGTATTATAGAAACGCCTGCGAGTAACAAAAACTTCAACACGTACTTAGCTAAATATAGGTAAATAAGTTAATATACTTTAGAGTCTAAAGTTTAGACTAACGGGTACTTAGGTATAACCATCTCACAGATAACTCATCTGGATGGCCAGCAGAAAAAGTTAACAAAGCGGCACATCTTGTTTTACGTCTTATTTAATTCCTTTGTCTATACAATGAAAATGATTTGACTTTTCTACGAGTTTGTTTGAGGTATATATACCACATTCCTGTTTGCTACGTAAAGAACATTATAGGATTCCCGTATACATGAGAGGTATAAATACCTCTCATGCACGAGGTTGTGGATTCAAATACGGGCAAGTACCAATGTGAGTTTTTCAATTCATATGTAATTTCTGAGTTTATCTTGGACGTTACGGTCGGTGAAGGAAAAACCTGGACTTTTAGTTAATATAAGTTTGAAATCGCCACCCGTCTTGAGCAAGCGTGGTGGGTGATCAATGCTCGTGCCTTCTCTGTATGAGAAGAAGCGTTTGCTTTGCAGTGGAACAGCAACAGGCTGGTATTATTATTATTTAGGTATAAAAGTTCAAATGAAAGCGATTATCATCATTAAGAGTCATCATTACTAATTACCGTCCACTCCATACGCTAATTTGTCTTCTTCTTCCATAAGTACTCATCTCAGAATTAGCAGTCGTCTCAGTAATTACTTCCATTCTATCCATATCATCTTTCAGACCTTCCTCGTCCCATCCTTTCATATCGTTTCTTTAGTCTGCCCTTATATTAATTTGATAGTAATGTACCTATAGTAGGAGCTCGTGGCTAAGTAACAACAGCCGCACTAGTCGATCCATCAGGTTAAGCTACGCTTGCCGGGGTTGGTCAGTGGATGGGTGACCATCTTTACATACCGAGAATCCTCCGTGCCTCGGAAAGCATGTTAAGCCGTTGGTCCCCCGGCTGTCATTCGTGGATCTTTGACAGTCGTTACGAGTCGTCAGAAGCCCGAAAGTCTGACACCAGTCTTACCAAGGGGTATCGTATTACCCAGTTACTGGGTTGTGGAGGTCAGCTAGGCAGTCGCTGCATGTAAAATACTGGTATTTAGCGGCATCCGGTTAGACTGGAAGCCGACCCCATCATAGTTAGGAAAAGGCTAGGTAGATGAGGATAATATTATTTGAACTCTTGGTTAAGTTCAGCTTGTTTATAATATATAGCATACACGCAACATGGATATTGAGTGTACTACCTACCTACTAAGACATAAGTAAATATTTGAAATCAATCAATTCATGAAAAACACATAACCCAACCATCGATTAACATCAATGTTCACAACCATCGATTAACATCAATGTTCCCAACCGATTCATATTTTTCTTGGAAATGCTTTTTTCTGGCTATTTATTTTATTAATTATAATATCAAATTGCCACTGTGTTTTCGTATTTCCTACAATATTGTACAGTTTGCAACATAGTATCGATATCAAGGAGGTACGGTCTGCGACAAACATTGATTAACACCGTTACTTTTACCTATCATCTACATTCGGTACATTCTATTTCAGCATTTCATATAGCAGCTAAGAGGTAAAATTATGTTAATGTAACTTCTGTTCTATTTTAATAACATACTTATCTCAATTCTATTCAATCATACATTCTAGAGACAGAACAACAACACCGGGGTAATTGGGTAACACACTTACAGTAGCAATGGCTTTCATTTTGACAGTTCAACAACATTCATTGGGTTATTTACGTTGTTGAGCAGACAAAATTTTCGACCCATTGAAGCAATGGATTAGCAATATCCTTGAAAATCATTCATATTGTGATTGAGGGGTGTTACGCAGAATGACAGGACAGAACACAATGAATATGATTTGATGAATATTAGTAACAGAATATTTAGAATAAGATAAGAGGATATATATTCCGAGCTAAAAGGTATAAAAACTGGGGTACTACAAGGAGGTGTGTTAGGCCCAATTCTGTACATGTGATATCTCAGTGCTGGAAAACAATACCTTTGCAAATGCCACTGCTTGTATGACTACCGGATCTAACCACAAAGAAGCAGTAGAAAAAGTTCAACCAGCTGTGACCAAAGTTGACGACTGGACACAAAAGTGGAAGATCAAACTGAATGAGCCAAAATAAATTCACATTGACTTCATTTACAAACACTGGGGTTACCAACCAATCTATCTACACGGCAAACCAGTGCCTTATGCTAAGACATCCAAATACCTTGGCATAACTCTTTTGACGTCAAACTGCGTTGGAAATCTCTCGTTAAAAAAGAAAAGACAGGGACTCGACAACGTTATAAAAGTACATAATAAAATTATATTATACAAGCATATTCTTATGCCAATTTGGACGTATGGCATCCAACTTTATAGCTGCACTAAACGAAGCAACGTTAAAGTAATTCAACAATTCCAACATAAAGTACTCAGGGATACTGTATATGCACCATGGAACATTCGAAATTAAAATTAAACTCATTGCAAATTTTTGGATGATGGTCATCCAAAAATTTGCTGAAGCGCAAGAACACATACTTTACCGACATGTGAATGTAGAGGCAATCCAGCTGCTTGACAATAGGGATATAGTGCGTTAGGCTAACGAAAACTAAACCATTCGAGTTAATGTAGTGTATAAATAGTGAATAAATAATAGTAACAATGCTGTGCTATACTTGTAACACATGAACAAAGTGTTTTTATTAATTATCAGACCCTAATAAAGTGCTAAGGAAATGTGTAAAAGAAAAAAATTACATTATTCTTAATCATAACATAATCTATAACGTAAAATAATAAGTTAGAGTTAAATTGCTTTTTAGTCTATTAGGCTAGATTGTAAATATTTATTAAAAACTCTAGCTCTTAACAACAAAAAAAATGGTTATCTCAATATTTAACATTACAAAAACCTGAAGTGTTAACCGACTTCAGTCGCTGACTGCATCTACTACATACATTATTTATGAGTAACAACAATTTACGTGGGAACTTAGTTTCAATATTCCCTGACAGGTAAGTACTATTATCAGTGCAGTTCGTTTAGGTCACTGAGATAATGATCAGGACGATGAGGTCAATCAATCAATCTGCTTAGCCTTTTCCCAACTATGCTGGGATCGTCTTCAAGTCTAACCAGATGCAGCTGAAAACCTGTATTTTACATGGAGCGACTACCTATCTGACCTCCACAACCCAGTTACTGGGTAACACGATACCCCTTGGTAAGACTGGTCAATTAAATTTAATAAAGAAATGACATATTTATATTTTAGAAAATCTCATTCCTGGTAGCATATATATATTATTCTTCTTTCATGAATTAAACCTTTTGACGATCTTATTAAAAACTTAAGCAGGAGATCGGATTTGTAAGCTTATAGGCATCTTGATAAAGACTAAAAAGCAATGAGAGTTTACACTGGAGTTCGTCGTGAATGCCTTCTGTTGCTAAAACGTACAACAAGCACGGATTTAATAGATATTTAATTAGTTGGAGTTTGAGGCTCATTAGCTAAAAACAACTGTAGCAAAATCAATCTCACAGCGAAAAAAACAACCAACTTCCAAAAAAAGCACTATAAAGTACACTTTGTAGTGTTTTTTAGGGAGTCGGTTGTTTTTTTTTATTTTGTAACTTTTTATTTTTCACTTTTTAGTTGTGGTACTCTATACCCCACACATACTGAAGCTAACTCAAACTACCCAAACAAAGTTAATACAATTTATATAAGACCACCTCTGAGGTATGACCTACCAAACAAAAAAGAATCCTCAAAATCAATTCATAAATTGGCGGAGTAATCACATCACAAACATACAAAAAAAAAAATATACAGTCGAATAGAGGATCTCTTTTTTGAAGTCGGTTAAAACTAAGGAGAAGTGAGCTTTCCATACCACCTGAAACTAGGGATTGAGACTAAGCTCACTTGAAGCTCTCTTCACCTAAGTTTTCACGGTGACTTTTTTACAAAATAGACCGGCCTAACCTATGAAGCAATAGATTAAGAATATCTTTCAATAACCTCAGATTGCAATTGAAATGGTGTTACGCAATTACATAGGGTATAGAGCTACTAAATCGAATCTTGTCTGATAACGTGCCATTCTTATTTTTAGCAAGCTTGCAATAAACCATAGGCATAGGTAGAGGTATGAGGAACAGGGTGTAAAGTTAACTCATCCTCTATAGAAAAGGGAGGATCCTCCGACCAAACGGGAGTCGTGTCTGGTGGGCAAGTGTCCAACTATTGATGTCGGGGAAGTTATATATACGATATATGGTGATCGCGCAGTAAACTTAGTTTGAGCGATGCAGGATTTTGTGTGACGTCAGGTCTTTGATGCGTAGTTCGCATGTGGCGATGTAGATGCCACCACAGGTAGTAAGTAAAGTAGTCATGGATTACTTAGTATGTTTTTATCAGTTTGGATGCAGTCAGGGAAATTAATTGCTGGCCAAATTGATACCAAATAGAATTGCCCGTACGTATTTAAATCATAATCCGTCATTATTTGATAGTTGTATATAAAATGGCTATAACGCAGCAAATTGACGGAGGGTGTCAATTGGATTAACAATTAATTTCCCTGACTGTGCCTACATCGAAAGTGAATCTGCTAGAACAATCGTTCTTAGATAGATAGATATATTTAAAAAAAAACTGTACACAGAAAAGAGACAAAAGCACAATTAAATAATTCTCATCGACGTATTTTCACTAAGACCTTTCACGCACAATGTGCTGTTCCTTATTGTAAGTATATTTTGTTTTTAAAATTCAAAAGTCATTTATTCTAACTAGGCTGAGAATCAGCACTTTTCGAACGTCTAAATTACCTAAAACAGTCCCCCAAAACACCCACCCTTCACCACTTCCTAGTGCTTTAGCTGGGAAGATGAAGTGGCGCAACAAACTCCCCAGCAGCACTGCTGACTGTTCAGTTAGGATAAAAACTTGATTCTATACAATAGTATACAAAATAATTTACATTTACTCAACACAAAACATTAAATAAAATTATTTGCCATAATGACAGCTAGCACACGCCAACATACCAACAAAAACATAGAAATCTATACTCAAAAGAAAATAAAAACGAATAAACTATTATATGTAACTATTAACTAAATAATTAATGGGGACTGCCATTGGTTTGGTGGTCGCCACTGCTGAGTATGAGGTCTTTAGTTCGATTCCCATGTCGGGCAAAGTCATATTGGGCATTTCCATAAAAAAAATATCTGTAGTATCCGGAGTCTGGATTCGTGCCCGGTTGATGGAATAGGTTCGCCCCTATGACCCATGTAATAGGGGGCGAGCCCTATTGGACATATGGTCGCGAATCATATTTTAATCAACATACAACCTGACACTAGCCTGCAAAATTAAAAAACTTAATAAAATTTGAATTTCGCGGGCTACCTTATCGCATCCCCTTAAGTAACTAACGGAATCACGATAAACACTCGGTTCAATGAAAGTTATGAATTATCCTATACTATCAAATGAGCAATATTTGTATCCTATCCTATTAAACAAACAATATTTGTATATATATTTGTAATCACGTTTCCGAAAACGGCTCTAACGATTTCGATGAAAGTTGCAATATTAATAGGGGTTTACGGGGACGAAAAATCGGTCATATCAGGGAAAATTCGCCGCAAAATTAGAGCAGAGCTCGGTCGCCCAAAGTTTAAAACAAGATGGCTACCTTAAAATAATGACATGGCAACATGGAATAAGGAAGTACGCCCAGGTACTGGTAATGATGTGTGATATGTGTGCCTTTTAGTCCTAAATGATTGTATTTTCGTTCTTCTTTGATGTAATGTTTTACATACATACATAAAGTCACACTTTCTTCCCTAGGGAAACAACATAACGCCACCTGCTACGATCCTTACATACTCCTTTTCCTTCCTTTACGTTCATCATACATGTGGTCACACGCACGCCGGTGTCAAGTACCTTCTACGTACTTGACCGTACTGAAGAACGTCACCAATAAGGGCAAGAGAACAGTGATGATGGGTGGATTGAATGTTGTAATTTCAGTAAGCCAATCAATACAGCTAAATAAAGATTTTACTTTGGATTTCCTAACGAAAGACAGGATCAGGCTTACCAATAGATAACTTAGGGTCAGCACCGACAGAGCAGCAAGATTCTCGAGCAGTTGTTCACTGTTAAATTGATAACTAACTCAATCACGATTTAAATAGAGTGCAAAATAGCGTAGAAGAAATTATTCCCTTTGAAGATGATGGCTCACGATCAATATGACTAAAGCTACGGTTTCATAGACGAGCGGTGACCGCCGCATGGCGTCTGCACTTTACCGGCTATTGACGTAATTAAAAACGTTATTTAAAAAAGTAAGATGGTGTGTTTTCTTACTCGAGAAAGTTTTTGACCCCGTAGTCAAACCCCGCTGCCATCATTTTCATGACAGCCGTCAATGCGGCCACTAGGTAAGTGACGGCCACCGATCTTCTAGAAAACCGTAGCAAAACTTTCAACTATCCGAAAAGTCTATTTAATTCTCGAAAAGAACAAGATCGAGCATTTTGCTGCTCTAAGATGACCTTTTGGCAACTCTTTCGGCAACAATGGACAGGCACACCGAATACATTATTATGTAAAATATAATAAATGTTTAGTGTCTCCAGTATTACAGCAACTAGTACTACCTAGTAATAGGTACATCATACACGAAATTAGAATAGCGGAAACAAAAGGTTCAAGTGTCAGTATTATGCTTAGGTCCCCTAGCTGGGGTTGCTGAGCGCTGGTTTTCGGCTTAAACCGTTTCCTTTTGTTAACAAAAAAAACATTTTAAAATATTGTATCAGTGACCTTGTGGTAGAACTCGATGAGAAACAGTTCGAATAAAATGAAGTTGATTATTCTGTAAATAGATTATCGGAATCACTATTACACGTCATATAAAAATAAAGTAGATATTGTTGACATAATATCAATAATCCCTTCGGGGTGCCCCAAGTCCCGAGCACGCTTCGCTCGCTCTTGCATTCTAAACTCTTATTGCTTTTTTACTAAGTCGAGAAGTGTCGGGATTTGGCCACCCCGGCTCGAACAGGTTAGGTTCGTGTCTCAAGCGCGCTAGGCTCACTCTTGCATCCATAAATAATTCGATTTTTTTTAAACGTTTGCTTTTTTTTCGAAAACTAGGCGTTTTGGCTAGCTGTAACATTTTGCAGTGAGTGCAAGTGTTCTAAATGAAGAGATCCATACACAATGAAGCTTCTCACGCGCAGCCCACAAAGTACGTATACAGTAGAAACGCATCGATAATCCCTTTGGTCTTCAAAGTGTCCATAGTTTGTATCAGGGTAAGCATAAATCTGGTTTAGACAAATCAGCAACATATTAAGATAACATACAAATGTTCAGGCGTAAGTACTTTATGATTGAACCACCTGCACACGAGTTTTACAACGATACTGTCATACAGAGGGTATGAGTGACGGAAAGCCCAACATTTTCAAAAACACGATGAGCCATATTACCGCGTACTGTATTTAGTAAGGTGTCAATTGTTTGACCTACTGTATTTCCTCTAAAATATGTTTTTGTAGCTACTAGGTATGCTGAAAACAGCTATATTCGCTGAAGCTAGAACACAGCACGTTTGGTAGCCTCTACGCGGGATATGTGCGTATAATTACAATTCCAATTAGAGTAATATTGCAAACAATCGGCCCGCGGGTGACGTCATGAATACGAAATGTCACTAACGACCGTCCCCGGCCCCCCGCGCGCGCCCCCACTCCCGTCGCGCCCCCGCCGCGAGCGAAGCCTGAATTTTCAAGCGAGTCGGGTTGCCGAGTTGAATATACGCTCTGCACGTTTAATGTACGCTGAATAATAATTGTAACATTGACGAAAATGTGCGGCGGTAACGTTGTATAGGAAATTATTACTCAAACTTTGTTTAGTTTAATAGGTTTCAACCAAATTAAGTCATTTGACATTTAAATCAACAACTTAGTTCGTCGCAATGTTGGACTGATCCACATTTGAGATATTTTTTATGGCTGGATAGGTGCAACTAAAGCGCCATTAACATCAGATTAAAACCAACAACATCCAAACTTAGGCTGAAATAGCGATACTGAAAAATATTTAAAAAAATATTTGATGCAGCGACACGCTCTATTATTTCAAACTTAACTGATTAATTCAACTGACAACATTGGTTGGTAGTAAATGCATATATACATCGACTGTGAGCAACACGTACATAACAAAGGAAACATCTACGGACTACGCCAGCTGGTCACGTAGGCAAGCACTAACAATGGTCATAGGAACGTGCCTCATCGCTCGGCTGTGAATACGGGCGTCCAAAATGCGGCATCCGTTCAAAATAGTCACTGCAATAGTGTAACGAAAACTTTGCTAGAAAAAACTTGCTATAATCCCCCTTAATAAAAATCTTAAATTCATTAATTCACTGACAGACAACGCACAGCCTAAACCACTGGGTCTAGAAGCATTAATTGTTGCGCAAGAGTTCCTAATAGCAAAAGAGACCAATAAGGAAGGATTTTTGAAAATTTCAATTGTGTTAATTAGGGGATGAAAGTTTGTTTGGAGCTCATTTTTGCCGATGAGAAATTTCAACGGGCACACAGCTTGTTTATAAACGATAAGATAATTAATACTGATTAAAAAGAAGGAAATAGAACCAGGAAACCGAGGCGTCTCTTAAAAGAAAGTAATACGGAAGTTCGGGCGTAAAATGATGATAACAATATTAGAAAACAAAGGCCCTGTAAGTTACATTCTGGCACTAACTTTGTTATTAACCTACGAGTATTATAAAACAAATCTTGACATGCAGACAAGTAACACACATGAAAATTACAAAAGGGAATAATAGTTATGATGCAATTAATTTGATATAACAGTAAAATCTAATATCCACGCTAATGTAATGAAAAGCGAACTGCATAATGCACTGTTAATAATTACAAAACACATTAATGATAACAGTGAAATGAATATACTAATAATTAAACAGAAACCTATGATTGAAACCTAATAGTCGAAACAGTAAAAACCAGCTGTACTTCAATTCTCATAGCCGTTTATTCAAAAGCGTGACAATGTTCATCTAAACGCATATATATCTAAGTACCTAATTAAAACTTTGTTAACATTTATGAGTCAATAAAATAGACAGTTTCGTTACTACTGCTTATCTAATTTTCAGGTTTGACCGGTTGCGCTTGATAATAAAATCTAGTTTTTACGAGTTTTCTCGTAACGGGTCTATCATCTTCTACGTTTGTATTAGTTGTGATTCTTATAACATAAACGCTTTCGGGCTGCAACAGCGCATCGATGTCCTCATTATTAAATTTTTTTGTAGTTTTATATGTCGATGATTGAGGCGTTGCTCTAAAATATTCATTGTTTTCACCGTTTCCAGTATTATCATTCTTGTTAACATTTTTATTTATGCTATTATCTTTATTGTTTTGATTATTTTCGTTCATTTTGTTTAACTCCTTTAGTTTTTTTAGTTTTCTCAACTTCTCGAGCAGCTCAACCGCAGCAGGGAACTTCTGGGCTAGGATGTTATCGTAATCAGTAGCCAGGGTTATTTTCTCCGATGTACTTACTGGTAATTCTTTGTTTTCTTCGGACACCATATTATTGCTGTCAAACGTATTGTCGATATCATCGAAAATTGGACTATTTGGATCATCAGTACCCCACGTTGAGTTACTTACACCGTCATTAGGTAGCATTGAAATATTTGGATTAACAGATGGTAATCCTGAAGAATGACTACGACCATCCGAAAGTATTTTTATATTACTTAGACGGTCAGAAAGTAAATTCGAATTATATGGACCGTCGGAAGGTAGTTCTGAATTATGAGCTCCGTCTGAAGGAAATTTTGAATTATGAGGTCCGTCAGAAGGAAATTTTGAATTATATGGTTTGTCTAAAGGTAATTTTGTATTATATGGACTGTCAGAAAGAAGTTCCGAATTATGAGGTCCGTCAGAAGGAAATTTTGAATTATATGGTCCGTCTGAAGGTAATTTGGAATTATATGGACCGTCAGAAAGTAGTTCTGAATTATGAGGTCCATCAGAAGGAAATTTTGAATTATATGGTCCGTCTGAAGGTAATTTGGAATTATATGGACCGTCAGAAAGTAGTTCTGAATTATGAGGTCCGTCAGAAGGAAATTTTGAATTATATGGTCCATCTGAAGGTAATTTTGAATTGCTAAGACCTTCAAAAGGTAGTTCTGAATCAAATGGACCGTCAGAAGGTAATTTTAAATTATATGGATCATCAAAAGGTAATCTTGAACTACTTAGACGATCAGAAGGTAAATTCGAATTATATGGACCGTCAGAAGGAAATTTTGAATTATATGGTCCGTCTGAAGGTAATTTTGAATTGGTAAGACTATCAAAAGGTAGTACTGAATCAAATGGACCGTCAGAAGGTAATTTTAAATTATATGGATCATCAGAAGGTAATCTTGGATTACTTAGAGTGTCAGAAGGCATTTCCAAATTAAACGGACATTCAGGAGGTGGTTTCGGACATTCAGGAGGTGGTTTCGGACATTCAGGAGGTGGTTTCGGACATTCTGGAGGTGGTTTAGGACATTCTGGAGGTGGTTTAGGACATTCAGGAGGTGGTTTAGGACATTCAGGAGGTGGTTTCGGACATTCAGGAGGTGGTTTCGGACATTCTGGAGGTGGTTTAGGACATTCTGGAGGTGGTTTCGGATATTCTGGAGGTGGTTTCGGACATTCAGGAGGTGGTTTCGGACATTCAGGAGGTGGTTTCGGACATTCAGGAGGTGGTTTCGGACATTCAGGAGGTGGTTTCGGACATTTAGGAGGTGGTTTCGGACATTCAGGAGGTGGTTTCGGACACTCAGGAGGCGGTTTCGGACATTCAGGAGGTGGTTTCGGACATTCCGGAGGTGGTTTCGGACATTCAGGAGGTGGTTTCGGACATTCAGGGGGTGGTTTGGGACATTCAGGAGGTGGTTTTGGTTTACACTTCACAGGTGGTTTCTTTTCACACTTCACAGGTGGTTTTGGTTTATCAGGAGTAGTTTTTATTAGACGTTCAATATTTTTATTTATTATTAATGTATGTCCAACAGGTTTGTAACCCTGATCTTGATAGGAATCAAATTGCGTTTGTGGAATATCCAGATCAGCAGTTATTGTTGGATTATTTGGATAAAACTCAGTGGGTTCGATTGCGCCTAAAGTTTCACTGTTGTCTCGAAATCGGGAAAACAATTTTTCAAGATCCTGTTTAGACAGAGGACGGCTTCGGCCCGGACCGAACATGTTTCTGATTGGATCTAATATTCCGGCTTCAGTTGCCGGAGCTGTATGACCTGAAAACATACGTACATATACCGTATAACTATAAAAAAATAAAAAACAGTATGTGCCAAGCCCTATAATATAATTTAACAACCTTTTGAGCTTTGTAGTAAATTATAACAATTTACTGCGAAGATTGCTAAATTGTTGTCGATATGATTTTCTTTTATGTACAGTCAGTGAAAGTAATTGTTTCAAATATACACATTACTACTATTGTTTTAATAATATAAATTAAATTACATAATTTATTGTATTTATTTTTATTTTTATACCCATTCCATACAAATAAAAGTTATGTAAAATGAATAGGAACTATATATACAAATTCCGCCCTGTATACCTACAATATAAGCGAATAAATGATTTATATTTCTGTCTCGCCAATTAGCCGTGTTTTACTATTTACTACAACCGTCAAATAAGGCAGTTGTGATTTGAATATACGGTCAGTTAAAGTTAGTACCCAGTAGTTCATTTGCTAAACAATTTATTTCCCTGACTTGATAAAATTCCGTACGGGGTGAGAACACATTAAGGGGATATCGTCACACAGCCATCACCCGGACGTCACCGAGAAACGAAATTATTCTAACCGAACATGACGACCCGGTGACGGCGACCGTTTGTCCACCGCGACTGAACTCGGTGGTTCAGTATGTTATAAATTTATGATAGACAAAACAAAATCTGGGCAAACGGCGCCGGTGCGACAGCAGTGTGTGGACAAGACCAAACGTGTTGTGTATTATCGCATAGGCCCGTCACTATCTCAGGCCGAGTTCTAGCGGTCGCGCCGAACTACTCGAAACTTCGGCAACCGGGATGATGGCCTCGGGTGACGGACGAGCGGTGGACACGCGGCCATAGTAAATGTATGTATCGCTACTTCGGCGCCGTCATCTCGTTCTCGGTGAGGTCCAACTGACGGCTGCAGTGGACAAACGCACTTATGGCCGGCGCACACTGGCGAACGGCAGGGGAGAGAATCGAGGAGGATTCCTCTATCCAGCCAGCACACAATAAATAAAAATCCTCTGCTATACCGCGAGCGTCCACCAGCTTACCGGAGCATCCACAGGTATGCCACGGCATCCACCGAGTAGTCACCGCTTGCCGGCATATGATTATTCCACTAGCGACTACGCAGTCGAAAAGTTGCTTTTGACTCTAGCGCATACCGGCGCATACCGGCGAATACCGCCGCCTCCTCCAGCGTGCTCTTCGATGCTCCAGAGAAAACTGCGCGGCGATGCTCCAAGGTCGATCACCGAGCATTGAAAAATATACCTTATTTCGACAAGTATTAAATTCAATAGATAAATTTAAAATCCTCTACCGTCCCGTCCGCCAGTCTGCGCAGGCCCTTAGGGTCCACAATTATCCACAGAGGTATATACTTACCTATCTACGGCATTTTGAAGCGTGCAATGCTTTTCTATTGTCTAATATAGAAAATATTCATGTGCGCTTAATTAGCCTTCAAAACTTCTGAGTTCAAATAACACTTACTTTCTCACTTACACGGATTTTCACCAGAAAGCTTTTGGTAACGAAAAATATTCGAATATGTAAAAAATCTAGGCAATCTGTATTGCTTAAAACTCTTCAAATCTAATAGTTTTCGTTACTTAACAGGGTTTATTCTGAAGGTGGGCAACGTCGCAAATACGTAGATGTCAAATATTTCACTGTTTTGATTAATTTTGCAATATTACTGTGTGGAAATAAAAAATGTGGCTAACTAGCGAACTAGAATATTGATTATGAAATGCAATAATTAATATTGTAACACCGAATGTTGAGTTTTAGATTTAAAAAAACTATTTGGAAACTTTCCAAATGCATTTGTTACACCTAAAATGGGTGCAACATCAAATTCAATGTTATACTTGCCATTCATTATTAATATTCTAGTTCGCTAGTTAGCCACATTTCTTATTTCTATTCAGTAATATTGCTATAAGAATAAAAACAGGAAAATATTTGACAGTTATTTGCGACGTTGCCAACTTTTAGGATAAACCCTCTTAAATGTTTATATCATTTTGACCTTGTGAAGTCCGCAGGAATGCACTGGATGCGGGAAGCACAGAGCCGGTCGAAGTGGCGGTGCGTTGGGGAGGCCTATGACCTCCCCCACGCACCGCCACTGTCTTTCGGCTAAAATGATGATGATGACATGGTATAACTTACCGATGATCACAAATACGACGAGTAGCAGATGAACTGATTCCATAGTTGTTTGAACAATGTAATAGTCCCTTAGTTTGTTGGTCTAATTAACAAATGGATTAATATCAAAGCAATATTATTATCAACTGGCTTCTTATAGGGTCGAACGTAACCACGTGTTGTAAACAATATACAAAAACTGGAAGAAATGTTCTGCATAAATAAACTCTCTTCCACCAGCTGTTATTGGTACAGAAAATATCAATAATATTTTTATAAAACAGTGGTAACTTAATCACAAATTCTAAAAACTCGTTTGTATTCATGACACAAGACATGTTTCGGTCAATATGACAGCAAAGTTTTCATAATGAAGCCGTCAGAATTGTTAAAAAGGTTAACTATCTATTTTAGTAAGAAGTGTTTAATGTAAAGGCTCACCAGGTGGCACGTTGCGGCATGGCACGACATAGCATTAACATTTGTACAACCCGGCATGCCGAAACCCTCCGCGTTACGCAGCATCCCGTGGTATGCTCAAGTTCCCATGTGACAATATCAACGAAATGTGAGTGGTAAGAGTATGAAAATAAGATTCAAAATCATTTCCGCTTATGAAAATCCTTTGCCATGCCAAGCCACGCCGTGGCGCCTGGTGAGTGCCGGCCCTAAGAAACCGGGTGGTCAAATAGTTCATGTAGAGTAAGTTATACTTATACATCAATCCTAGGCAGGGTGGAATTGTGGCCACAAAACTGTGTGAAAAGACCCGTCATATCACCAACCCGAAAATTTATTTTAATTATATCTATTTAAAACTTAAATAAATGCGAACGAGCGCTACTTCCAAGTTGATCGCAGTTACTTGGTAATTTTTACTACACCTTAAACCATGGATACCCTACATTTATGATATGGCCAACCGTCGACTGAAATATCATTAAACTTTAACGTTTAAACGATATGACCAATTTTAGCTGGCCATTTCATGAAATGGTCGAACACAGAGTTCGTTCATCGAAGTTCGATCTCAGTGTCTGGATACTGGCTATCCAGACCCTGAGGTACAGGCCCTTTAAGGCACTATTCCCCTTCATGTGGCATTCATTTTACCACCCTGAATACGGGTAATAGCGGGGTAGTAAGTAACGTGAGTAGCATACTTATGCTGCTCACATCGTTACGGGTAGTCAAAAGTATATGTGGTTAGCTTATTAGCTAGCGGCCTCGACAATTAATCATGTTATTCTTGCCCGAGCAACCGGCAGCAAGTTCGTCATGCTTCCTCAGATGTCACTGCTTGCGGAAGCGGCGAGGGTCGGGTTGCCTCCTTCTTCAACTATGGCGAGGGGGAGTAATGGTTGATGTTTGCGTTATACTGGTCGTCTTGCTAACCATGGTTTTATTATTGTTATTAGTAATTATGTGTTTATTTACTCTACTTCGATGGTCCTAGTTTATTATTTGTAACATCCGGTTACAGCTATAATAGCTACATGTAAGCGGGCACGCCCTTTAAGCCTGGAGGCTTTTACGTTTACGTAAAACCTGCCTGTTAACGTTTTTAGTTTTTATATTCGCTTGAGTATAGATTTCGATATTTTTTGTTGATATATTGGCATGTGCATAGCTATGGCAAATAATTTAATTTAATGTTTTTTTTATTGCGTTACATAAAAAATCTAGTTTTTCTAACTGAACAGATATCTGTGCTGCTGGGGAGTTTGTTGCGCCACTTCTTTTTTCCAGCTAAAGCACTAGGAAGTGGTGAAGGCCGGGCGTTTTGGGGAATGTCTTAATGTGTAATTTTGACGTTCGAAAAGTGCTGATACTCAGCCTAGTTTGAATAAATGAGTTTTGATTTTGCCTAAAAGTCTGAAAACCAGTCTTGCAAACGGGCATGGTGTTACCCAGTAACCAAGTTGCGGAGGTCAGATCGGCAGTCACTCCATTTAAAAAACTGCGATATTCAGCTGCTTCCGGTTAGACTGGAAGCCCACCAACATAGTTGTGGAAAAGGTTTCCCATAGCATCACTCCACACTATCCATTCATTATAATTTAACAAAATACCGTATAAACCGTTAATCCGTGTCGCGTGGCGGTCGTGTGCAGTTCACACCTGCCTATGAGCTTATCATTATCCCCTTTTATGAGTAATGGTCGACATTTTAGGACGGAAGTGGTCAACTATGTGACGAATACAGATGTTGTAATGTTTTGTTGAGAGAAGTGGCAATGTTTAACTCAAGTTTGGGGTTTTATTATTTTTCTAGAAAGCAATACACTGCCAAATTATTTTCATTTGGCTGCAATATGACTAGGTACTGACAAAAATTATCCAAATAGATGATGATGATAAATAGACCGACAAAAAAGTTATTATACCACTAGGTAGTAACGTTAAGGAGTTTATTTTTGTTTATTTTGAGTTATTCTTAACATTACCAATTGACACTTAATGTTAATTCCCCCCTTCGTGATTCCAGCCACGGAGGTTAAGGTGGATCCACAGTTGCAGCCAACGAAATTCAGTTTTCTTACGTTTTTTGCAATATGAATTAAGAACCGTTCCATAATAGCCTAATAATATTATTATTATAGTAATTCCATAATAACTTGACTGAGATGCAAATTGCAAAAAACGTAAGAAAAATTTAAAATCGCGGGTTAAACTGTGGATCCACCTAAAGTAAATTTTTTGCACCGGTCATTTAGACCAGCTTTTAATAAGCTAACAAAAAAAACTTCAAAACACCATTCTAGCACATTGACCACGACAAAAAAAACTAAACTGTAAATAAAAGTACCAGTAATTCCCCTAACCAGCTAACCAATATGCGCATAATAATCTAGTTGTAAGAGCCTCTCGACATAATGGAGTGTCGATTGTAAGCGCACGCGCACCCTCCGAACAAATCCGCTAAACCTATTGTGATTTACACATCGACCCCTGGAATCAGCTGGCACTCGGAAAAAAGTTATTTAACGGGTTATAAATGTGTTAGTGTCCAATTGTTTTGACTGGTATTTGACGGGTTACAAAATTGAGGCGTAGTAGCCTTTATTCTGTTTTCGGTGTTTTAGCCTTCAATTAAGCTTGCGGATAGCCGTAGGCTATTGATAGCCGTAAGTTAAGTTATATACTTGATTTTCATGTTATTAATATTTAGTTATTGAATTTATTTGTATTGATATGACAAAGACAGCTAACTAGCTTGCTGCTGGCTTGCTGTCTTGACGTCCTGATTCTCATTCACGTTTTTCAAAGCGAAGCACATCTTCAATTTCCCTTAATTGTCCATATCAAGCAGTCTGGCGCGGCATTGTTCCACTGATATCAATAGCGATGTACCTACCACTATTGACTATTTTAAGCCCTCGTTCTAAATCGACAATTAAACAGCAATCTGTAGGATTTGCGGCATTTGTGTCGATCACAAGTGCATTATTGTGCAGAACATATGAACGATCTGCGAGTACCCCGCGGTTCGCCCGAGGTGGTCGCCAGTGGGGTCCCCTTCACAAAAAATATACAATTTTGAAGTAGAAATAGACTTTTTAATGAAAATTATTATTTTTCTACTAATGTTTATCGTTTAAATGTTTGATCTTCTTTAGTCTTTTAATACTGTATAGAATGGTTTGTCGCTATATCTATGTTATTATTGGTGATTTCAATCGAATAATACCTATATAGATAGTGCCATCCACAAATATGCGTCCCACTCCGCCCCGCTCCGTACTAAAGTACAGTACTGGGGGTCTACATCCTAAGCAAAATCCGTAGTTTTAGCCGAAGTTACGGGCACTACATTCTCCGTCTAACTTACGGTATGTCTGTAAGATATACGAAGTACGAAGAGCCTTTAATAACTACGGCCAAAACTACGGATTTCGCTTAAGGAGTAGGCCCGCAGTAATCGCAAAGTAAGGCGCGTAGGATGGCACTATTTATACAGTACTGTACACTGTAGTTTTATACCTACCTACAGATTTTAATTTAATCATTGCTCGGCGGTAAACATGCTCAGCATTTCCATATTTATGCGATCACTGCCCGGTAAACTTAATTCCTGAACTCTTCTACTTCATGAATAGGTCATTCCTCCATCAACCGACCTGTCAAGTTGACCACCTTGTCGACTACCTATACAGTTATTCTGATTATTTAGTTTTACATCTTTCAAAGTAATCCGACCCACACGCACTGTGAGGCACACATCTGGAATCCTAAACTTATGTTCCTGAGCCTACTTTCGACCTACCTATTTAGTTAATTATCCTCTTCAACACTGTAATGGTATTGCTACGAAAAATACAGTAATTGATATTTTTGATTCTTACAAAACAAACCATATCTACCTAGATATAAAAATGACCACATATTTTCGTATTGACCTTTGTTCTATGTTCACCAAAAGCAACAAGTTTCCACTAACATAATCCCGAGACATGACGCCTCAATTTATACAAATTCTATTATTTGCGACACTTCGCGCAGCCACCCGACACTCTCGACGGCCACAGATGGCGCTTTCATGTCAATCGTCATAATTAGGGGATTACAGCCCCCTAATGACATGTTACATTGAATCTCTCTTACGCCCCCGAACAAATGTTCAACAAATAAATACTGTTCGCTGACTTGTTGCGAGTCAGGCGCAATTTTTCGACTCTAATTGATACTACCCCTAGTGATTTCGCCAAGATAAAATTGTTTGTTGGAATTGTAAACAGAAATGCTTTTGAAGCTATTTGATAAATATCTATGTGACTTTCCCCGATCAATTCAATTTGCCGTACACTTGTTTCGATAGATTGATAAATAATTGACGGCTAACAGCCGCTACTAATCGAGACGATTTAATCACGTCAGTCCATTAACACAAACCGCACAAAAACAGAAAATTTTAACAGAAACGTCTAAAATATCAATTTTTTATTTCTATCTCTAATGGCTTAATCGCATCTCGGAAAAATGTCAGGTAAAAAGCGAAACCAATATATTCGCCATCAAAGCCCCTAAAAACATGGAAGCAAGTAAAAAAATACAACCTTTTAAACGTTAAAAGGCCCCGTTTACCGCGGACGCAAACACTTAGCTCCATGTTAATTAGTAAGTAGCCAGGAACATCGTCAAAGGGAATGCATGAATACTTCCAAACCGACCTCCGACGGTGCTTTTAAAATCTCCCCCACTTAATTCAGAAGCTCAGAGAAACCGAAGGTAAAGTGATTATGTCGCCAATATGCGAATTTTTCACAAAAATGAACGTTTGAGGCATTCCAGCGTAGGACGGCCATGTGGGAATACAATTAAAGTGAGCTAAGGATCGCTATTTGGAATTCGTTGTGCGGTAAACTACTTTAAAATGTGAATTTACTTTTCTCCTCTGCTCGGTCTATATTTTTCCGTAAACGGTTTTTCATGACTATGAGGTAATTTCCAGTTAATATTCACTCATGCAGATCAATTTAAATTACTGTGCATAGTCTCCTATTATGAAAGAGTTTAACCTGTACCCATTGTTTGCCAAGCTTTGACACGATTTTGCGTCTACCATTTACATGATTAAATTCAGCAACCAAAAAGCTTTGTAGTACTTACTAATTCTATGTCAGCAATTATAAAATGACAATTAATTGACAGAATAACCATAAAAGCTCCGCTTGTCTGTCTAATTGACTGTATGTATACCTACTACGTTTTTATCTTGTCTTTTCCCCTAAGGAGTTGGTACGTTGGTTTGTTAACTTTAACTTTAATTACGTTTTTTAATAATTTTATGTCCATCACAGTAAAATTAATGACAAAAAGGGCATCACTATCATCTTTATGCCTTATAGGCCCCGTCTAACGCGTTCAGATTCACCAAACCAAAAGTTCGAACGATCGTGTGTTCACGCGACGATCGCTTACGCCACCCACCTCTGAGTTTTCGGGTTCATGTGCATTGTACATTTACAGGGCGTCACACGGATATGCCACATGGAGGGAAAGTACCTTGAATATTGTAGATAGAACATTTTACTGAAAGAAGACATTATTTGAATTTTAAAAACAATTTAAACTGCATTCATAGATATTTAAATAATTACATGGTTGAACCGGAAATCGAACCCGTTACACGAGAAAAATAATCACTCTGTAGCTTTATCATACCGATCGAAATGCTTCAAATAAGGATTATTTTTTTCTAAATAACATAGTGTCAAAAATAAAAGTAAGACCATGAATTTTAACATTTTTAATACAAAATTTATCAATTTATCAAATGCTCAAAATGAGTCCCTTCCTGTTGAATACAAAGTCGCACTCTTTTGATTATTTCTTTTGTCAGTTTTTCATTTTCTGAACAAAATTTCACATCAAATGTTAAAATTCATGGTATTCCTTTTATTTGTGACAAGCCTCAGAAAGATACACGCGAGTAGAAGATCCTTGAATGAGGTTTCAAGTTTTCAAAGCAAGAAAAATGTCCACAGCACAGTTTCAGAGCAGTAGTCCAGCTCAAACGTTTGTGATTCGACTCTGGACGGAAACCATTAGCCTCTTAACAGCGTTAGTTAAAGCAACGCAATTACAATTACGCGGGCCGCGCGATCTTGACCTACGGCAAGGGGTCGATGCGCAACGCCGGTATGCAAATAAGCACGTTTCTTTAGTAGTGGAGTTGACTTGATTCTGGATGAAGGAGGAAGTAGAGGGCTCGGGTCTGAGTCGTAATCTGGATTGACTGTCAGTCGATGATGTTTTGTTTTTGGTGAATTGGTGGGTTATTGCCTCTTTAATTATCGAAGACGATTGGAAATTAATCAAATAGTATCAAATTATAATTCTGCTTGTTAGTGTGAGGTTAGGCTAGTCTGTGTGAAATATGATAGGATTATGTACCTATTTGCCGATATTAATATTTTTTATGAATTTACTTATTGTCACCATTTTTTTTTTTTTCTGTAATTCTTGTCAGTGTTACCAATGTCATGATGTCATAGAATTTCAATTTTACCTTTCATCATCATCATTTCAGCCGAAAGGCGTCCACTACTGGACATAGGCCTCCCCCAAATGGGGGGGATTTTGCCTTTACTAATTTTATCATTTATGAGCTTTCATTTAAATGTCACTTTTTACCGATGTTACCAAAGGACATGCAATTTTCTTATGGGAAATAACATCTCGAACATTTTTTATTACTACAACAAAAGTCTACAATTAACCCCCTGGCTGCTATTTGAGTTTGAAAGTAGGTACCAAAAATCATATTTTTGCCAACAATATTTTGGACATTCGTTTAAAGACGCAAACATTTATTGCCCATTGTAGAAATGGACATGAGCATTGAGCGTTAGGTATAATAAGGTATGTTAAGTATTAAAAAATAACGAGAAAAGGATTGAGGGAAATATTTTTTATTATAAAATAGCAGGCAGCTAGGCCGGTGGAAAATCCGTTCTTAAGCCCCCCAGAAGCTGTTTGATTCCGTTATATTCGAGGGTAAAACGCCAGATGCGCCACAATTTTTTGGATTTTCTAACTTAAATAGCAGCGGAAGGGTTAACTGTATACTCTAATAGTAATAGTAAAAAATTGGGTGTTATTTGCCATAAGAAAACCGTGTTTTTTTTTACTGGCACTTTAGTTTTTGGGTACAAAATGTTCGAAACTTGAATGATGTCCTTTACAATATTAGCGCTTACTAAAGTAAGTTAGCTTATTTCTCTAATTCATTGGTTTATGCATGTGGTGTTAACCTATAATCAACTGATGCACTGTTATTTTACTTTACAAAATTTATCGTGTTTAATCAGTGTAATCAATTTGGTGGTGAACCTAATAAAATAAATAAATATAACTAGATTTCACCCCCTAGTACTGAGATGCCTACTAATAGAGAAGAATGGAAAAAAAATACATGTCGTGCCGACCTCCGCGACCTCCAAAGAAATTGGGATGAGGCCAAGAGAATTATGAGTGTGATATCATGTGTGAGTGATAGAGCTGCACCCTGTAAATGTGTCTGTTGAATGTGCTTCCAACAATGTTAGTTCTATATTTAAAAAAATATATCTTACTATCTTTAAAAATCACCTTTTTCGGCTGAAACAATTATTATGAATACCTCCATTCACAGATTTTTTAATGCGCGATTTCCACGTGCATAAAAAACAATATTTGAAATAATATTTTCTTTTTTACTCAAACAGCGGAAGGCGCCTTCAAAAAATTAAAGCCGGAACCAGGTGGGGGTGGCGGCGGAGTGTCCGGTGGTGCCTCAGCCTTGTCTCCAGCCTTAGGACCCCAGCACGCAGGGCATACACCTACCACAGCGTCCTGTCCCACACCTGCTCGACGTCGGCATAGAACCACCTTCACACAGGTATTTGTCTCTCTTGTTTTGTTTATGTCTTTCTCCAGTCGTAGATAAATAAATAAAAGATAAACAGATAAACACGATATTAGATAAACACGACAGCACACTGTCATGCGCTCGTCGGTGTCGGCTTGAAACTACAGTCTGTTCCAAAAGTATCTGATTAGAATGTAAACAAATGAAACAGAAAATGTACTTGCGGAAGCAATTTGTAGTGCCACTTACGAATTGAGTGCTTTGATTTGATTATTTGAATACTTAAACCCGAAATACTAATTTTAAATCAGCTTAAAGATGTTTTTCATTTGAAAATTGAGGTCAATTTTATAACCTCAATTTTTGTCGATATATTTTTTATTACAATTTAATCATGTTGGAAAAAGTAGCGAGATATATAATTAATTAATAAGGTAAGGTAATAAGGTAATTGAAACATTCTAGTCACAGATGTATCTATTACTGATCCCTTTTCATGCTTGATTGCGTAAGAATTTACCGTGAACAGCGTATCTTTACACTTTCATTAGATATGTTTGAACAGACACTTTACTCAACTTTACTTCTAAGCAAGGACATTAAGTATGTTAAGTTCCTTTTTTCCAAGATCCCAAGTTCAACATACATGTCATATCTTTTTTTGGCTGACTGTACGTGCCTAACACGAACCCAACTAACTAAACCTGCTGATGTGTTTGGCTTGTTGCCGCCGACAAAGGAAATCAAAACAAAACAATCGGAACTAACGCCGCTATCTTGTTTTGTCAATACAATTTCTGTGACAATTTCACAAATGTTTACCAACAACGCCCTCCTGTCAATGTCATTCAGGCGCCCAAAGATCCTTGGCACCTTTGATTCCCCTACAATCAATTCATTTTCTGAATTCCCAGCAATTCCTCTATGATGACATATATTTTAGCTGAATCATATTCAATTCAATTCATATCAGAATCTTATTGGATGTAAATATTGCCGCATGTAAAAAATTAAGACCATAATTTTACCGAATAATTTCTCTTTACAGTTTTGAGATTTTTATTTTTTATTTCTACAGCTTAAGTTATTTCATTATAATAAAAAAACTGTCAAACAGATGAATTGCGTAATTTATCGTACAATAATATTATAAATTGTCAGTTTGTGACAGTTTGTGTGATTCTTAATAATACATATTTTGATTCTGCCAAAGCGGCCGTTTTAAGCCCTCAGGTTTTGCTGACTTTATTTAACATGCATTATCTTGGATTAGGTTT
This sequence comes from Agrochola macilenta, assembly GCA_916701695.1. Classification (NCBI taxonomy): domain Eukaryota; kingdom Metazoa; phylum Arthropoda; class Insecta; order Lepidoptera; family Noctuidae; genus Agrochola; species Agrochola macilenta. The sequence goes on from OU753569.1 coordinate 7,756,370, forward strand.
CATACGCTAGTTTTAATAATTTTATAAATCTACGTTTCATGCACATCTGTGACGTTGTCAATACAGTGCAAAGAGTCGAAGAATAAGTACTATTTATGGTGATACAGTATCCAATTGTATCATCACCTCTCCTGACTTATTCATTCAAAACAACATCTGAGTTGTTCGTTACCCCAGATTCTTAACAGGTTAATTACTATAACTAAATTATTTTTGTGTTATTGCGACAGGAACAATTAGCAGAATTAGAAGCGGCTTTCGCCAAATCACATTATCCCGACATTTACTGCAGAGAAGAGCTGGCACGGACGACGAAACTCAACGAGGCTAGGATACAGGTCAGTTACCTATTCTTTATTATAATTTATTACGTACAGTACCTAGCACGTGGCTAAGTAATAATAGCCGCACGGATCGATCCATCAGGTTAAGTTACGCTTGCCGGGCTTGGTCCGTGGATAGGTGACCATCTTTACATACCGAGACTCCTCAGGCCTCGGAAAGCACGTTAAGCCGTTGGTCCCGGCTGTCATTCGTGGATCTTTGACAGTCGTTACGGGTCGTCAAAAGCCCGAAACTCTGACAACCAGTCTTACCAAGAGGTCTCGTGTTACCCAGTAACTGGGTTGTGGAGTTCAGATAGGCAGTAACTCTATGTAAAATACTGGTATTCAGCTGCATCCGGTTAAACTGGAAGCCGACCCCAACATAGTTGGGAAAAGGCTAGGCAGATGGACCTATAACGCAACCGTGTCACAGATTTTGAGTACACAACTCTTTGTCAGGTTTTGATCTCCGACTCACTAGAAAATTTATACCTATGTACGTTTACCATCACAAATCTAACATAACCCACATCTAAACAAGGTTTTACAAAAAACCCGACTGCAAAAACACTAAGTAGTTTTTTAATTTTTATTAACCTATATTATCTTACTGGTACCAGTTATTTTAGTTTAATCTCAGATTTGATGCCACCCACTGCATCACATGTATTTTCTTTATAATTTGGGTATTACAAAATTAACCTATTTGCGCGCAAGACCGTTGGGTTGTCACGCCCTTTTAGTAAGCAGAACACATGCTTAGCGTGACCATTTATAGATGATTTATTTGTATGGATATAGTAATCTAAACCGATGTGATTTTATTTAGGTACCCCTCGAAACGAATTAAAAAACCAAGACATAGCACTCCGAACAAAATAGTGAAGCATGCCATAACTACACCGCCGCTCTGTGCATATACGCTCATACTCACACATTTACAATCAAACTACACCTCACTAAGTGCACACATGTTTACGAAACACTGTTGACAGCGCTATGTCTTTGTTTTTTATTTGGTCTGAGGGGTACGCTAATTATTATGTTAAATTCACAAGAACAAGGCTCACCTTTGTTAGAGTAGGATACTTACTCGTACAGTCATTATTTTCGAAAAAAATGTAGCAATAAACTCTTTATAAAATAACTGAAATATGCGTATTAATCTTCCAAAGAAAACTTCCACGTAGATTTATTTTCAGATGCATTATGTTAAATATTCACCACATTCACGATTCAATTAACGTACATAGGAATGTCGGCAAAAATGGCCCACCCGCGGTGCGAATAAAAACGAACAAAATATGGCAGCACAATAGTATCACGCCAGTCGTTCTTGGATGGAATTGTCGAAATATCAATGATGCGCGAATACTCGGATAATACAATTTGGAGCGTAGGCCGGAGGCGAATTGAATTAAAGTGGCATCTGTCGGGCTCGACCGTATGAATACGAAATGCTTACAGTAACTCGCGAGAGATCTTTATCTCAGTTTTAAAATTGCTCAATCCCCCAGGACCCTCGATATTGATTTGTCCCCGGAGCACCTAATTTGGCGCTTTAGATGTTTTATTCAGAACATGACTTTTAGCATCCTCTATTAACGTCGCGTCTGTCTGTCTACCTATGAATTTTTCGTCGACTTGCTCTTATCTTTTACGAACGTTATTACTTGCCTTACAAAGAAATTCTTCTTTCTAAAAGTACCTAATCTATTCATCACATATTAACTCTCATACATATGAAATATCTTTTAAGTGATATTTTATTCACCGTCGCTCCATCAAGACGACAATTACTCTTTTCTTTCAAGCGCTACGAATGTTGGAGCTTTTCTTAGAAATGAAAGGTTATGAACGAAACGACATTATTTCATACTTTTACGTCGCTAGCGACGCTAAAAGCACGTGAAATACGCGTAGGCGAGCGTGCGCCACACTTGTGAGTACCGGTGAGTAGGTACGTGTGTATGTACACGAGCCGATACATGATGTATGTCTAGCACTGTATGCTCGTGCACGCGCGCTCCGTAGGAGGCTATTAACGTTTAGGCGACGCTACATAAGAATGTAAACGTTAAAGACGACGTCGTCGTCGAGCTCCCTCCTTCTAGAGGAAATTTCGATATAAAAATACAACGTCGCCGGGTGTGCGAGGGTCGCGGGCGGCGGGGCGGGGCGGGTGGCCCCTGAGGCATTGCAATCCCATCAAATGGATCCGTAACGAAGTTAGCCGCTCATCCTCCCCGCGCGCCTCTCGACATTGTCTCTGCCCTCAAATGAATTCTACAATTGGAAATAAGAAAATGTTTTGTTGGATCCCCGTGCTTTTTCAGTTTAAAGGCGACCGTTTTCTTCGGATAACTCGGTCCTCTGCCACGATATTAGATAGCTATCTATACCTCGTTCTGTCCTGAACAAAGTGTCTTAGAGAAGGATCTTTACTAAGTTAACTCTATCTCTAAATTGTTTCTTCTTGATTAAGTGTGTTCTGTTTGAAAATATTTGATATCGTAGTTATTATGATGTTTATCTATTAGTTTCGGTTGGAAAGGTATCGTTTTTAACAAAAACAATTTTTAGCTTTTAAAACAATGTAAACCAAAATCAATTTATAGTCTAGACTGGGACAACTTACGGAATGAAATAATTGTTTAGTTTGCTAGATTTTTATCATTTTATTATTAGTTTAGGCTACATTTAGCTACGTCGTTACTTTTACAAGATTAGGTTTAGGTAATCTAGGTAGAGAGCACAGAAATAAAGGTTTATGTGTTAGATACCTACAATAATATCTAGCCACTTTGTGTGCTCTCCTTGGGGCTTAAAACGGCCGCTCTGGCAGAATCATAATATGATAATATTATGAATCACACAAACTGTCACAAACTGACAATTTATAATATTATCTGCGTAGTTAATACGCAATTGCTTTAATCGCATCTGTTTGACAGTTTTATATTTTAATGAAATAACATTTAAACTGTGGAAATAAAAAATAAAAATCTCGTTTAATTAATAAAAACTATAAAGAAAGATTATTCGGTAAACTTTTTCATGCAATATTTACATCCAATATGATTCTGATATGAATCGAATTGAATATGATTCAGCTCAAATATTTGTCACCATAGAGGAATTGCTGAGAATTCAGAAAATGAATTGTTTTTAGAGGAATTGGTTAATGTGGCCATTTGAGGCCCACTGGTCATTGAGAATTCTTAAGTGTTCTCAGTATGGGAACTTAGACTTACTCAATTAATTAAAAATTATTATGCTGTATTTTCTGCAGATCGATTTCGAAGTTAAAAACATATATATATCGCCCAACGTGTTTAGATTTTCAAAAGCTAAGTTGTGATTACAGCTACAATTTAATAATGTGTCAGTCTCAGTTACTTTTCTAGCAGTGATAGCCTAGTGGTGTGACCGTCAGACTGCCAAGTCATAGGTCTCTAGTTCGAACCCAAGGCATGCCCCTCTGACTTTTCTGATTCATGTGCGTATTGTATAATTATCACTTGCTTCAAAAACGGGTAAGGAAAACATCGTGAGGAAACCGACATGCCTGAGAGATATTTCTCGACGGCATGTGAAGCCAAGTCAGAGGCCCATGGCCGGCTTTAAAACTCTCACAGCTCAGTAAACATGCGAGAAGAAGAAGATGTTACTTTTCTTTACAATTATAGATTCATGTTAAATCTTTTGTTTTATTCACACAATTTCCGGCTTTCCCGTCCACTAATGAACTTTTGAGTGTTGCCCTTGTTCTTTAAAACCGTTGCCTGCATTCAGTAAATATTGTAAATATTCTTTCTATTTTCGATCGTTCCAAAAAGTATGTAAGAATCTATAACTACAAAAGAGTTTGGATATTGGATATTACTGCCCTAATCGAATCCATTTATACAAAGCTACGTTTATTTAAACCGTTAGGAAATCGCTTCGTTTTTCATTACAACGCGCAATGCGGGCGGAAGTCGGGTAGCTTTGCGAAAAAACTAATATCCCATTTATGTTTCCTCCCCCCATCTATACCTATAAGAAGGGAGCGGTTCCCAATCTGTGGGGACCATCCTTTTCTAAACGGAAACATAAATATGGACGGACGCGTGTTTTTGGTAGTAAAACATTTAGTAGATTTGGTTTTTAAGACTTTGTTTTAACTTATAAAATCAAAATGTCGATTTAAAAATGCCTAGGAATAATATCACGCATGCCTAATATTTCCCCTGCATGTTTAGTCCTACAACTATATTTCGCAATAGGAATAAAATTTCGTTAATGTCAACAAAATTTGGTCACCAAACGGAAAGTTGTGTGGTGGCAACGAACATTTCTTGATATTATCAAGAAGTATATAGCAATAATAAGCATGTAACACAATGCTTATATAGTTTCAGTCAGGACTGAATGAAAGCCGCCTTTCATAGGTGACTTACATGTAAAGAAAAGAAAGAAATAAATTTTATCTATACGGTAGACGGCAAAATAAAACAAAAAATTCTCATATAAAAATAAAAACAAATCACAGAAGACAATGTTGAGAAACAGCGATACAAAATACCTACATAATGTATATTTTGGATAGGGTGGCTTCACTAACTGTTAGGTATAGGGTATATCGGTTTATTTATATGGAGAGTGCGTACGGAGGGCGCTCCGCCCTCGCGGGCTTGCGAGGTGGGAGGGAGAGGGGGGCACTCCACCCTCTCCCTCTAATCAGCTCTAATCACCATATCAAACGACGCACGCTTTCATTCCCGTTGACAACACACAGATTAGGGGCTCGTGTGTTTTGGCCATTGTTTTAGCTACTTACATAAATCTGTCAACTTAAATAGGTAGGTACAACTTATATAGTTACACTGAAAAAAGTATATACTATATAACTAAGTTTGTAAACTTCCTGGAAATAAGATGCTACCAATACTTATACAATAGTATATTATGCAACTAGTGAATAAAGGACGGATTTAAAGCGAGGGCCATAGATGAATCACGAGCAAGTGAAGGATTCTAAGGACTGAATCACGACCGTAGGGAGTGATGATTCATGATGATTGAAATTTTGTTCGAAATTCGTCGTTGCTCAGATTTCAATAACTTCATTTAAAAATAACAAAACTAGCTACATTTTTTAACTTCAATCTATTTGTAGTCTAATATTAAAAAAAATGTTTGCTTGTAAGTAATTAATTCTACTTTTCGCAAATTTAGAGTTCCGTGAAAAACTAATTATGCTAGATGTTTTAATAGCACTCGTATATTAATATCACTCAATAATTTTAATACAATTAGGTATCGTATAGTTCTTACTTTTAACATACTATGTATTGTTCTACCAACAATCGTCTTCTACGATGTCCTTCTCACCGCTCTGGTTTTATTCACTCTTCTTTCTTTGTCCAGGCGGTTTTTCTTTGGAATGCGCTCCCTTTGAGCATCAGGATGGCAACCAGTCGGTTTTCTTTCAAAGTGAAGGCACGTGAACATATTCGTAAAAAGTTGGCAGAATCATTGCAGCGCTGATTTGTTGGATTTGTTCTCTCCTCTACCTATCGTTATTTCTCTTGACAAAGTTTATTCGGTTTATATGTATATATTTATGTATCTATGTATTAGTATGTATTAATTTTCAAGTTATTTATCCCTTATGTTGCACCTGCCATGTATTGTCTCTGCATCACCCTAAGGTTGACTGGTAGAAAATGCCTTAGGCATTAAGTCCGCCTTTGTACAGTATTTTTTTACTTGTGCATGAAGTTTTAATAAATAAATAAATAAATATTGTTATTAATCTTAACGCTATCAAATGACCCGGACATACCTCCAATATACAGGTTGGCAGGGACATCGACGCGAAAACTGTTACCATGGATTCAGTACATGATTCTGAAACACCCGCGCTGAAATTTTTCATCGGTTACTAATAAAAAAAACTGCTGTTCCATAGAAAAGTGCAGTACCTACGCGGTCAAAATGTACGGAACAGCAGATTTTTTTTTAATAACCAGGGTTTCAGAATCATGTACTGAATCCATGGTAACAGTTTTCGCATCGATGTCGATGCCACCCTGTATATATTTTTTCATATTAATTTTAGCGACACCTTTAATTAGTTTGAAATCTTATTTTTGCCATACCATTACGTGCCATTACTCTCTAGCTTAGATTTCCTGCGAAAGCCGTTCCGTCATACTAAAACGGCCGTCATGAAAGTCTATCATTTTCAGCAGTATTTGACATTAACATGTCAAAACGCTCTGTATTTTGACAGCTGTTATTGAGTGACCGTTGTCCGATTTAAAAAAAAACCAAAGCTTTAAATTAGGAACGTCGTACGCTTCATTCTACTTTCGCTCAAAACATCATACTAAAACGGCCGTCATGAAAGTCTGTCATTTTCAGCAGTATTTGACACTATCATGTCAAAACGCTCTGTGTTTTGACAGCTGTTATTGTGTGACCGTCGTCCGCTTTAAAAAAAAACCAAAGCTTTAAATTAGGAACGTCGTACGCTTCATTCTACTTTCGCTCAAAACAACAAGAGGCTACTCCCATTATTTCTAACATCATATTCTTTTAACAGGTGTGGTTTCAAAACCGTCGTGCCAAGTACCGTAAGCAGGAGAAGCAGTTACAGAAGGCGCTGGCACCAGCAGTGCTGCCTGGCTGTAACGGCATGATGAGGAACATCCAGGGCTACCGAGGATACCAGCCGTACCCACACCCGAACACCATCAACAGATACCCACAGGTAATTTGATTTAATGTTATCTTTAAAATCAAAAGTAATTTATTCAAATTAGGCTGAGAATCAGCAATCAAAATTATGTAAGACAGTCTCCCGAAACGCCCACCCTTCACCACTTCCTAGTGCTTTAGCTGTGAAAACAAGTGGCGCAACAAACTCCCCAGCAACTTGATTCTAAAGTCTTTGTACATTACTTTGGAAACTATTGATGCAAAGTAATTAAAATTACAAGACAAATGAAATGAAATGAAATGAAATATGAAATGAAATGAAATATATGAAATAAAATGAAATATATGAAATGAAATGAAATATATGAAATGAAATATTTTTATTTAAACAAAATGCTTCTTAAACAATGATTTGTGTTTGGAGCCTCCTTTTAGGCAAACAATGCCTGTGTTAGGAGACTCCGCTCCTCCATATCTTAGTTATAAAAATTTTAGCACAAAACATTAAATTAAATTATTTGGCATACCTATGTCAGCTAGCACACTCCAGTATACCAAACATTGAAAACGATAGGTACTCAAGTAGAAATAAAAACGGAAACTGAACTTAATACCTAAATAAAAGCTTCCAGGCATAAAGGGCGTGCCCGCTCATGTGAATTATGTTCATATAGCTTTATCTCGAAGTCACAAATGCTAAACTGGAACCAGTATTTGCCACAAGCATCTCATTACTGCACTAAGGTATTAATTATTTAATTTGGTGTTAACATTCGGTGACACAAATACCATGCAATTAAACTTGCAAACAAATTCGAGAAATTACAATCAAAGCGGTAGAAGGCTCTGAAATTCAGCTTGAAGTAGTACAGCCAGTCAGATCTAGGTATAGCTATCAAAAGGCCAATTCTCGTACTTAAAAAACGTTCACATTCAAGTCGCAATCTGTCTAACTTGTCAAAAATGTTGGTAAATACATCGTATTTTTGACAGATTGCGAATGCGAACGTTCCAAAAAATTACAGGAATTGCCCCTTTGGTATAGCTACATTTCCTAGCTTGCCAAAATAACTCTCAATAATAACTCTTTAAAAAAAGTCAATGAATTTTGGACTTAGTTAAATCTGTCAACTTAATCGATTTAATCACAATTTCTGTCACAAGATTTATCTGTTCAGGCTTTCTGAAACCGCATTTAAGTCACATAAATAATGACGAACTTAAAACATATACATACAGGGTGTGTTCGTTTTCGCCACAATTTGGACGCCATTACTATGCGGCGCTAATCAGTCTCCGTGATTACGCCATAATGCGATTGAACGCTCGGACCGACTGACCGACGAAAATAATGCAAATACTGCCCACACGTTCCAATAATTCTGGAACTGTATAAATAAATGTATCACCATGTAGATTCTGGGGGGTTTCAGTAAATCAAGTTTATAGGTTGAATCGTTGGTTGAGATTGTGTGAACTAGATTAGGTTTAGCCTCCCAGTTAGGTGTTTATCAGGACTGCCGAACCAACCTGTTACCTTATCGCACACAATTTGGCATATCTTGTTAACTTTATCGCTTCTAACTACACATAACACTACGCCTTTTTCACTAAGGGTAGTCAGAGCTGTAGGTATAGTGTTTACATCCATATTTCACGAAGTTTTAGTCCCATATCACTTCTTCCTTTATTAGGAATTGAACCGTTTTGACAGTTGTCTTGGGTGCATAATAGCACCACTCTCAACAATTCATGACGATAAACACTTAATAAATAATAACTACATTACATTCAACTTTCTACCGTACAACGATAGCGGCTGCTGAAAACGTTTCCATGACTTTTCACACAACACAGGTTCAACTTTTCCTCTCTATCTGTTTCACTGACAAATAACAATAAGTACTTATTCAAATTAGTTATAAAAGTAGACCTAACCACCACCGCCACGTCGCTGACCTAGCGTAATTCCGCACCGCTATCCCATTAACACAAGTGTTAATCGGTATAAAACATAAAGCCACGGATTAATTTACGCGATTAACATAAAACAGGGCGGGAAAAATCATTATGTTCGCAGCCGCGCGAAGCTGCGTGGCAGTAATGCGATGACGAGATTGTGAATACTACGGTTTATTATAATAGTAGGTGTGTGTTTGTATAGGTATGTTGGCTCGGTGTTAAAATGTTTAAAGAAATAAGTTTTGAGCGTGTGCGGAGTTTTGCATATTTTCCAAGGTTGAATAAAGCAGAGGTCTGGCTCTTGTGATACAGGAGCTCCTTGTACAAGAGCCAGGGCTACACAGATGTGTGCCTTGAACTGTAAATAAAGAAATAACTATGATTATTAATATATAAATTTATATAATAAAATCATATGTGAAATGGCAAAAATACTTCATCTAACTGTGCCAATGATAGTTGGTTAGTTAAATACTGTATCAGAAAACAAGCATTGGAGGTTGTGTGTAGTTGATTTCTAAGATAATACAGTTTGTTTACTGATCTGCCGAAATTAAATTACATTTAATTGAGCAGATTTTTACCACGTGAGTAATAAAAGAAATAAACTTGAAAAACCGGTGTACAGTACAACTATTTTCTTACTGTCCCTCAGCAGACATCGTGTTTCGTCAGTCGTCGGATTTCCATAAGTTCCCTTTGCACTTGGTGCAGATCGGACGCTCTCAATCGACTTAGAGCGTCCGGTCTACACCAAGGGACATCAAGAAAATAGTTGTACTGTATCTCTGTATAATAACGTTGGTAGCATGTCAAAAACCTTATATTTATACCTCAAGTCATTTCGTCTTTGATTCAAACCATCTAATCTGACCCTTCATGAAGTCCTTAAATGGTAGGGGTGAATATGTGTAATGTGATTCTGCCAAGGTCTTAGGTAGAGTTATCGTCCCGTTATCTAACCACGATCTTTGTCCCACAGCACCACGGCAGTTACGAAGAGTTGCAGAAGGACATATTCTCCTTATCACAGATGGGTGGGGGCTCCTACCCCATGCCGCAGGGCTTCTCCATGGGACACGGCGCCAACATGAGTGCCGTCGGCATGAGGCAGGATACTATGGGTGAGTTGAGGACTATTTGAAGAGTAGGTAGATTGAATCAGGTGGAGAGAGAAAAAGGTTTGATTTGAATCGACTGCTTAGGTGGTGTTATGTGAAAAAAACGCATATAAATTACGGTACGTGCTAGAACGATTTCTATTTAATATATGTTCTACATAGATAGGTCAGTTGACTAAATGCGGAAAAAAGATCGTCGTATATTTTACTCAGTTGTTTTTGTTTTTTCTTTGCAAATAAATTGTCCTTCCAAGATTTGTGCCGATAAGAAAAATATCAAAGAGAAATTACATATAAGTCTATAAATCAATTATAACCACCAAAATGACTAACAAAATAACTTGCTAACTACCCTAAAATTTTAAATATTTTCATACAACAAATTACACTAAGAGCGATACCAACTAAAATGTAAGTTTGTAGCGTCAAACAAAAAGCGGTAGACGGCGGAAGAGCGGCAGCTTTCATCAAGTTTCTATTAAAGCCGTCAAGGCAATTATAAAGTTGGCTGGAGCGAAGATGATGCCTCGTTTTTATACAAATATCCCTTGTAATAATGGGAAAACTTGGTCCTCGCCACACGGCCGCCAGCTCCGACAGATGATCGCGGAAAAAGAACTTGATTACAATTTATTAATATCACCCGTTCTGGATTTTTATTACTCTTTGCCGGAGCTTATGGTTGCGGACATACGACTTTAATCTTTTGTCAGAGATATTGGAAGATATTAAATATCTTTATCTACGTACACGTGTATCATAATGTTTAGTATGTGAGTTTAGTGCCACGATTTAGTGAGTTTTACGATAGTCACGACATCGTTCGATATGTAGTACTAAATAGTAGGGTTATGTAGGTTAACGCGATCATAATTTTTTATCATCTAGGTAGGTACGTGTTTTTGCACGTACCGTACGTAGATGATAAAATAAAAAAACTCTTAAAATAGAAGTCAAAATTTTTACATTTTCTAATTATCATAGGATAGGCTATTAGGTTACCTTGAACAACCACCATCTCCAAAATACCATAAACTCATCAAACAATCTGTTTAACGATCTACATAATTACGTTTTTATGGAAAACGTAATTATGAAAATGAAATTGTTGTTTCGAGTAACACACAAATTTTAAAACAATACTTTAATTTGTCTTCGCGAGTATAGGACTCGCGAAAGCCTTTACCTACACATCCTACATATCGATAGCAATGAAATATAGGTACTTACACGGTTATGTAATGATGTAGGCATCCAACCCATGCGTTGTATAATTGATCGCGTCTTGAACATGCGGCCGGAGATTGGTCATTTGCCATCCTCAAGTCAAGACACAGTGTGACCTAATATCCTAATAAGCGACACCAATAACTAGACAAACTCGACCTGATCGGTTTAAGCAATACCTTTCTCTTGTGGTTTTCTAGTTCTACCCGATAAGTCGAATAGACTCGTGAATTTCAATATTACATTCTTAATAGGTTTCCGTACCCAGAATCCATTTACTACACTCTATTTCAAAAATAGAAACGAGAAAAAAAGGCTCGAAGCGATAAACCGTGAAATAAGAAGCGGCCGCGGGCGCAAAGATTCCTGCGTAAGAAAAAACGAGCAAGTAATGGAGGCGAGGCATCGTAGCGTAGATATTCTAATAAGAAAATTTCCACTACATTTACTTTGGCGGGCGTCCTCGCGGCGTCTTGGCAAATATCTTATTTCCTGCGGCGAGATTGCATCTTGAGAAAACGCGAGGGTCGATTCGGTACCTCACTATTCGCTTCCCTGCCCTCCTCTGCGTACATCGAATATATAGCTACGTAGCGGGCCTCGGTGCTACGAGCTACGGGCCGAACGTGCTACGAACTTGCTACGAACTCTCGTAGACTGCTAATATGTTCTTCGTACTAACAATGTCTAATGTCTTATTGAACGAAGTTAAATATTACTTGAGCTAGAGCTCTCACCTAGTGTCTTGTCTTGTATTATTGAAATGGCTTTCATTTAGTGTTTCATTTTGAATGTAATTAATGATTGAGTAAAAAGCGCGTTAGAAGTTCTAATGCTAACATAAACCTATTTTCTAATACTAGAATTACCAGCAATTTTTTTAATATTTTTTTTTACTCTTATGGAGGATAAATCAAAAAACGTACTTTTAAAAACCCAGTCAAATCGAAATGCCACCAAATCTCAAGTCAATTGATAGAATAGGGATGATGACTAAAAATGTTTTTTTAGTATGCCTTTGAGAATATAAAAAAATTTTGCACACGTATTTTTTATTTTTTTACGTAATCTAAAGATTACGTAAAGTTTTTATACATACTAGTGACGTAGCGACCCCCACTCTCCAACCTTAAATGCGTTTTATCTAAGTATTTTTTTATTAATATGATAAAGCAAAAAATACGTGTCTAATATTTTTTTATTATCTGACTGACGGACTAATTAGAATTTTTTTTTTTTTACCCGAGCATCATCACTATTGGTAACCCAATAATTATTATACATAAAATTAGGAATGAAGTCGCTTACAAATTAGATTTTATAGCAGATTGACATCGACATCCTGACTGGCCAAACTCTGTTATATTATAAATTAAAACCAATATTCGTATCTGTCTGTGTGACTGCGATTTTTATGCGGTTTTCACCATCTTTTAGAGAATTTATCCCGTAAGTCTTATTTGAATAATACATCATTAAACTTACATAAAAATTACAATTATTTTCGAGTCGTAAAAACGTTGCGAAATGAAATGAAATGAAATAATTTACTCTGTAAATAGGTTAACGGAATTACTTTTACACGTCAAATTAAAAAAATATTAAAAATAGGCTAGATGGGTTCGGTGTTTCCTATCTGACTACTCTGAGAAGAAAGGCCGAAACAAACTCAGAGGTCGCAGTTTAAAGTCCAGACATAATCTTGGTTAGGCCATATGAGGACCATGTAGATTAGTGTCTTAAATGGTATTTTGAGCAAAGAACTACACAGATTTGAGTGGACTTGTCCAGTCAGTTCAAGCATTTTTTTTTTTTGTCGTATTGCGAAGCAGAAGCGGTTCGCTAGTCACAATAAATTGTATTAGGAATATAATTATTTAATTTGTGTTTTTTATAACTCTTAATGATATTTCCTCAACAGGCATGAGCGCCGAGGACGAATGGTACAACAAGTCGCTATCCGCACTCCGGATGAACAGCGGCCATCACGCAAACCTCGCGGCTGCGCCGATGCTGCAATACCAGACCTAATCGCTGCTGCACGGCGCCGATTACTCGCCGGCGCCGGCGCATGACTACGCACCCCCGTAGTCAGCGCGCAATGGATTGCGGAACACTGTGACATGTGGAAACATCGCATAACTTTTCGTGGTTACAATTTTTCAAGTGTACATTTACCTACCATTTATTTAAAATGTTCCTGGTGCGAAAGAGATGGTGTTATGTGTTTTGTATAGCCTCATATCTTTTATACGCCCCCTGATATGTTTTCAGGATCGGTGTTTTTGTTTGGTATGATGGCGTATAGATTTGTACTAGCGAGTATGTACGAATTGATGAATTTTCGGATTTGGTTTCACGCCAAATGTTGACAATTCGCGTCATCTATTATTTTTATGTATTGAGGAGATCCTGAAAAAGTTTTGCAAACAAGATTTTACAGTGATTTCAGTATTTTTAATTAACATCATATTTATTTTATGATGATTTATTCTCGATTGTCATTCCCAGTAAAATAAATAATATTAATCAAACTGAGCTGCCCGAAACATTATTTATTTATAATTGTTGTGAACTTTGAAACATATTCAAAGATTTTATTATAAAACTTAAATGTCTGATAAAGGACTATTCACATAAATTCGGATCAGGATCGTGTCATGGCCGCGTCGACACATAGAAAAGATTTCATACATTTTCATGCTCTTATGACGTATGTACACGGACGCTGAGCGCTGATGCTGAAGCCCGACAAGCCCAGACCCGAATCTGTGTAGATCAAAGATTTAAATCGTTAGATTCCCCCGATCGCGTCACAAGATGATCACGTTTCTGTATCGTTGACAATGACATTTGGATAGTATTATCTCGCTCACTTATACTAAAAATCATAACATTTAAACACTATTGGCTCGCTCACTCTTACTGAAAATGGTATTTATAGTTCCACGCGAGATTTGAGAGCGCAATCGTCTTAGTATGGATATTTTTTGGCGCGACCGATGTGGGCAAACCTAGCGATTTAAATCTTTGGTTATAGATAAGCCTTTATAACTTCCAAAACCTACACTAAAACCACTGTGATGCGTGTTTCCACGAAGAAAAAAAACATATTTTGTAATATGATTTGGAGAATGTCACAAGTTGGTGCGCAAACTAAAAGTTCAATCGAATTACTTTCACGCGTGAATACGTGTTTAGTCTAAACATAGGTACAAATAGTGTTTTAATTTATTGAGGCCCGTATTAGTAAACCATTTATATCTCAATATTTTAGATGTGGGCTGATAAATTACTTAATTATGAATTGTTATGTCGGTGAAAATTGTACGATTCGTAAGAAAATTGCTCACAAAATCTTCGATGCGTTTTGTTTTGAAACATGATCGAATCGGATGAATTTTATAAAACTCATATGTTCTGATTGCCTGTAGGCTACTGTCTTAAATGCCCTTTGTTGTCTTGTTAACTAGTATTCAAGATTTAACGATTTTTATTGTCAAAAACTCTCTTTTGAAGCCGCTGTTTAGTGTCATGTTGTCTCTGTCACTTGCATATTCAGGGGATATTGCATATTTTTGTTAGCGAATATCACAGAAGACACTTTAGTTGCCAGCAAGTTTGAAGTAAATATGACGATTATGACGCTATTTTGTGATTTATTAATACGGGTCTGAGACGTTTGTTTCACGATATACGTAAATTGTGTATGCTAGTCATTATTGTACAGACATTTTAAATCGAGTAAGATAAGTAATGTATTTTCTTGATTGTTGTATTAATTGAGATAAATACACGACCTTTATATCTTTGATGGCTCTATTTTTAACTGGCAAATATATTCTTTAGATTTATAATTGAATGAAATCTTGTGGAATAATGCCTAAAACAAATATATAATTAGTTAAAAGTGTCCAAAGTGATAGGTATGACAATGCCTTACTTATTAACAGAAAAACACAGAACGAAAACTTTCCTGTAAAGCTGTGTCTCCTGCGCATGATTTTCGAAATATTACACAAAAACATCGAAACAAAGAGGCGTGGCCATAAACATTTGTGTATGCATACATGATGTTTTTGTTTTCCGAGCTACATGGAAAACGTTCCCCGCGCGGGTGAAGAGGGGAAGGGTTTGTTTAACTTTCAACTGCCGTGCGCACCACGCATATCTCTCACTGTCAGTCAACACAGGTTTTGAGGTTATATTATCCTGTAATAGTTGTGAACACACACACATGGATTGGAATTGGAATAGACATACTGTTCTTCACTTTTTAAACACGTCTTTCTCTTCGGAAATCATTACAACAATACACAAAATGTGTTATTAATATAAAAAAAAAATATTATGCAGGAGACAGCTTGTGTATGAAAACAAATCATTTTGTTGTAAGGGTTTTTGTGTAATGTTTCGAAAAAACACGCGCAGGAGACACAGCTTAATACGTTATTTTTATTATAATATTCACTTTTTGAGTGTTCCTTCAGAAAGTTTTATTTACATAAAATCTGATTAAGTATCTTCTTCGTTAAACCGATACTAAATGAGCTGATATGAATATAAGCTGATGTTAAATGAAGATGCATCAACAGAATATGATTGATAACGTTTATCCAAAAACAAAACCCTGCTTTGCTCGTGAATGAGTGATAGCCAGCGGCATGTAGGTATTCTCCCAACCATGCGAAAACTATAGAGTCATTATCTAACATAGAGCTGTCATAGAATAAAGTGTGAACTAACACTGCAATACAGCCTGTGTAAATATAAATCGGTTTGCATGATCATTTCTAAGGTGTTAACAGCTCAACGATATTGTAATGTTAACTAGATATTGTTTAGTCAAATAAGAGGCCATTTTCATTACATTTTTAACACAGTATAAGAGCCTTTTCATACGATCAAGATGTCGCGGCGACACGCGCAGCACTGCACTTCTTATACTCATTAATTGTGCTCACTATTCAAGCCGCGGTTGTGCTTCGCCGTCGCATCGAACTTATACCTATTATACTAGTGTGAAAGGGCTCTAAAGCCAAAGATTGCTAGTCAAACTTATACACATTTATCAACACCCTTTGATCTCATAGTGAAGTAATTTTAGTAATAAAATAAAATGAAAATAATTATAATTGTTTCGGCTTTTGTACAAAAACAAAATCATATCAATTAAGACTGTTTCGGCGATTTCCATTCACAGTCAGTGGCCATACTGTGCATTTTAATGTAAATATAATATGTAAGGAAACTTGTCTAATAATGAACATGTGTAAAATGAAATAAATTGTCTAAAATGTAATTGACTGGTTTAATTTAATACAATAAACATTCATCCAAGAAGATAAGTAGGTAGGTACTCTTATGACAATATCAAATTATTAAAAAAAAACATTTACTAACAAAGAACACTTCACAAAAGGACTATCAAAGCAACTTTATATTATATGATTAGGTATATTTGTCGACAAAAATATAATAACGTTTGAATTACCTTTGCAACTTTTCGCCCTTCCAACTTTATTTGCATAAAAACCTCCAAATCACACATTTACAGTTACATCATAATAATAATATTGTTGCATCCTTCCATATTGGAACTATATTTTTTCCCATATTAAGATGATCGTATAGGTAACTTCTTTCCATATTATTACGTTAATCATTTAACACTCTTTCCTTTTCATATCAAAATAATCATAGATTAAACATCTTTCATAATAAAAAATTATCATACTTGTACCTTCTTTCCATGTAGAACATTTTCCCCCTCTAGTTGTCAGGTTTAGGTGAGGCGAAGTGAGGGTTAGTAACCGAATTCTTTTCAATATATCGAGACACGTGCGCCATCACTATGCGTTCACCGCCGCCTTTTTTCCAGAACTTAGCCGCCTGGGTGCGTACTTGCTTGCTTTGACCACACTCCTGTAGGAAACAAAATTATATCAAACACACAAACAAAATTATGTTTATTCTTAGCAAAAAACAATCCGAGTGCTCATGGTTTGTTCAACGAAATCTCCAAACGGCTGGTTGCCACTTCAAGGGAACCAAGGGCTAGATTTTACCTTGGCCAGAGGCTAAGCATTGCCATACAACGTGACAATGCGGCCAGTCTCTTGAGTACTTACAATACCTGTCGCAGCGATGCGGGTATTCAGCTGTATCCGGTTAGACTGGAAGCTAACCCCAACATAGTTGGGAAAAAGCTAGGCAGATTTATGACTTTAATTTTTGATTATTTTGTTTGTTTAAATTGCTACTAATTTATTGACATACGGTTTTATCATATACCTTTGCATAAAAAAAAAACTAAATAATATTTTCTAATTTAAATCAAATTGCATGTACTTATTCTTGTATATTTGTACACTTATGCTTCTTGCTGGATTATATTCGAACGCAATGTGAATTGTTACTGAATAAATAAATTGATTTGATTTGCCTTTAATAAAACGCAAAATTTAAATTTCATGCAGTCTTCATAAGCAGTGGGTAAGTAAAATTTAAATGGAATAATAGAGGGTCATGCGCACTCCGTGCGTGACACAAGTTATGAGTTTGAAATATGGCGAAAAGGGCAAAAAAGTAAAGATATAATTTAATATGTTGGAAATGGTCACATAAGATCTGGTTGTCAAGTAGAAATCGGAGATAAGTATTTCATAAAGAACAACTATTTACACGCATAGTTAAGTAGTAAGAAAGATACAATGATGTGTCAGGTATCGACGTGAATGGAGAGATGAAAGACATCATTTAGAAGAAGGCCTTTAGAAAGGTAGCCATAACAGACTTCAATGCGAGAAACAAAAAAAATGGAAACAAAAAAAAAAACTGAAACTGAAATTGGCAAGGCGGGTTGACTTCCCTGAGTTTGTTTAACTTACTTGTAAACCAGCTGATCGGCGGGCTCAGCGGAGCCATGGCATGCTCAAAAGATGAAAAAATGGTCAATAATATTAGTTATGCGGACGACATGGTGCTGTTGAGCCCGTCAGTCAGTGGAGTCAGGAGACTTCTGGGTATTTGTGAAGATTATGCCCTGTCACAATCAATCTGCCTAACCTTTTCCCAACTATGTTGGAGTCGGCTTCCAGTCTAACCGGATGCAGCTGAATACCAGTATTTTACATGGAGACACTGCCTATCTGACCTCCACAACCCAGTAACTGGGTAATACGATATCCCTTGGTAAGACTGGTGTCAGACTTTCGGGCTTCTGACGACTCGTAACGACTGTCAAAGATCCATGAATGACAGCCGGGACCAACGGCTTAACGTGCTTTCCGAGGCACGGAGGATTCTCGGTATGTAATGATGGTCACCCATCCACTGACCAACCCCGGCAAGCGTAGCTTAACCTGATGGATCGACCAGTGCGGCTATTGTTACTTAGCCACGAGCTCCTCATTCCTCCTCAAGATTATGCCCTGTCACATGGACTGAAATATAATGCTAGTAAGACTGTTCTCATGGTATACAAAGCAGGGAACAAGGCTCTCTATAACGTGCCGCCAATTAAGATCGGTGGGTCTGATTCGTTAGGGTGTCTAAAGTAAAATATTTGGGTCACACGCTGACGGATCGGCTACACAACGATGAAGACCTAGAGAGGGAAAGGAGTTGGCAGTCCGCTGCAATATGTTGGCCCGCAGATTCGCACGATGTACCACAGGTGTAAAACTGTTACTTTTCAGACCCTTCCGTCAGTTTATTTCCAAGTGCTGTCTTTACGCGGCGGGCTTGCAACGCCCTGCGTGTTCAGTACAACGACGCTCTGAGGGCAGTGTTGAGAAAACCCCGGTACTGCAATTCTTTCGAAATGCTTGCGGATGCGTCCATCGATGACTTCTTTGCCATCTAAAGGAAAAAAACTGCATCGATGATGAGCAGGGTCTATGGTAGCACCAACACTGTCCTCAGAACGAAAGCGTGCAAGATTGACAGTCCTTTTAAAGTGTACTGGCCAGGTGTACACCTGCACAGAAATAGGAAGTAGACTTTAGTAATTATTGTGTAACTTATTTTGCTTACTAACACTTTTGATTTGTATTACTAACGCTATATTGTAAAAAATATGGACGGTATTTGTATACTTAAGTCTAAAATACTCGTAAGGATTAAATTAAATTAAAACCCAGTAGTAGGACAGCATATCATAAAAGTTTTCTTGTAAGTAATAACGATTTGTTATGGCAGTCTTGTTGCTTTTCAATGCCTCCAAAAAGCAACAAAAAGACTAGCGCTTGAAAAAAATAAAAAATCCTTACCGATGGTATATCAGAGTACGCAAGAACGGCCTTAGTCTGCAAATACAAAGTTATTATTATAAAAAACCATTCATATACAGGGTGGCGATTTAGTCATCTGCACCCGTCAAGGGGGTGATTTTACCCGTCATACTAAATAGCTTTCGCTATATACTTACGAGTCGTAAAAACCAACTTTTCATACATGTATCGAAATGGTGTCTACATGTGTCGATTTTTTTTCCCTTCATTGACCTGATATGAGTTTTATTGCGAAAGTTTGGCGAGTAGAATCACCCCCTTGACGGATATAGGTGACTAAACTGCTAGCCTGTATATACATTATCTTGTTACGAGCAGTATCCGAGCTTAGTAGACAGAAGCAGTTTACTTTATAAGATTATCATAACATCACGCCTTCTCCGATATTACACCCACATTTCACCACTTATGTTTAAGTCCCAGGTAATAGGGGGTGAGCCATCAACCGGGAATAAATGCACTCTCCGGGCTGTTACGAAGAAGATTCCTATGTAATATGAACAAGCTCTATTTGACTTTCCTTAGGAAGCTATGAAATCTCCTATTTATTGAGTTGTCTACTTCTTTCGTTGAGCGATTAGCTATGCGAGAACAGTCTAGGTGACAAAATTATCCAGCCAGGAAGGTTCGTAACGGCACTGACTGCCCAGGTTGTACTGGCAGTAATTAGGTATCATCCCTCTTGTTGAGGCGCCGCTCCATAGTCGCCCACAGCTAAGCTGCGCACGTGTACTTGGTCTCACTTTGTATGAAAATGTATGCGAGACCGTCCACTATGAAAAAAGTGCTGGCAAACAAATTAACCGTGGCAAAAGTCTCCGTTCACATCCTAAGTAACAAGCAGTGGACGGTTGACTTTACACCCCTCCTTTAACGATGTGTTTAACAGATTAAGAGCAAACATATGAATACTTACAAAGGCTGTATTTGCAACGAATTTATCAATCACAGACCGGAACGTGCCCTGCCGACGAGGATCCTAACAGTGAAATACAGACAATGTTAAAAATATTACGTTTCATTTAAAATTCAACATAAGTCTCAAAATCGAACCTAATGTAAGCACTGAACGCAGTGTATTTAATTTTCTATTTCAACACAGAAACGTGGAAACGACCTCGGAAATCTACATAGTTTTTTAAAACGACTTCGGATCAGCGAGGCGGTTTATGTCCCATTCCTTTTAAATTTTGTGGGTATCTGAGACCACTACGATGGATGAACATTGCCATTACAAGGTTTGGTGTTAGACATAGTACAGTCAGCAGCAGAGAAATCTCACCCCCTAACAATGTATAAATACATTGCTAGGGGGTGAGATTTCTCTGCAGCTGACTGTACCTATTACATGGAGCAATTAAATTGTCTATTTAATACGATAAGTTGAGACAACTATAAAAGTTGCACCGTCCAAATAGCGTTTGAATCTTTGGACTGGAATTTTATTGTATGGAACGGGAAGAAACTTGCATTGCGTAAAAAAGCTTGAAGTCAGGTGTGTTCAGCAGTAAGAAGGAGATTATCGCTCATCCTAGAAGTCCTCAGTGATCACTATCCGTAAACATGGCCTATTGGGTGATTAAAAAGTGCGAAGAAAAGAATCATACGAACATGAAGGTAATTGCTTATAGATGAAATGGATCCATAAGAGCGGTCCACATCCATCAATGTTGATCTCATCTCAGACACATCAGAGTCAAACATAGCGAACCTTGATTTCAATAAATCTTTTAACTGAAATTGAATAAAATGATAAGTACCTAGTCGAAAAAACTGAAATTGATGCCTGTGATCACCTCGCTTGGCAAAAGAGAACTGTTGAGCACAAGGCCTTTATTATTTTAAGCTAACAAGGACATGGTGCTGCCCGTTCTGATCCTGACCATAATCTTAGCTAACTTGTAAAAATTATACATAATAATATAAATATTTACGTAATAAAAGGGACATACACGATCATTATTATTAACTATCTATTTCTACATACGGGATACAAGTAAATAAGAAGATTAAATGAGCTCACAATACACACTATTTTGATAATCATACACTCATAAAAATTTCGGATTATGCACGAGATTTATGCGCACCTAGCGCCATCTACTAGCAACACTAAAAAATAATTGACACAACTGTTCCAAAGGTTCCAAGCTCAACCTGCTTGCAAATAGCTAAGTGTGATGGTTTACAAAGAGGAACTTTAGTACACAGTTCTTCGTAAGAGATGGCGTTGATGGTTATAATACTACACCTCTTGAGGTCAGTGATGCTATGGGAGGATCAGACTCGGTACAGATATAGCGATAATGCAAACTACGTATCCGTATTTTCAAGTGTTAGAGCCAATATATTGTTCCAGTGCGAAAGAGACGAATGTAGACGATCGATAGCGCCATCCCTTTTTCGCAACGGAACAATGATGAAGCTTTAGTCCATCCAAAATTTGTGCAGTCCGTGTCGCCACGGGTACTTCGAGATTATTATGGAAACAGAAAAACGGGGGTAAACTATCGCCAATAATTGCAAATATAAGCCCGCTTGCACTTAGGACACGAATTTGTATCGTACGTAAACGTATTATAGTGGTCGTACGAATTGAGTGCGCACGCTGAATACGTTTGTCTCCATCAAATAGTGTTCCGGTGATATCGCATTGAACGCACGAAAAATCCCAACTAGTTCGGACTTTTTTCGGACTTCGGAAATATACGTACGTATACGTACGACTAACTCGCAGTCTAACTCAGTCTGCGCGCTCCCTTAGTACTTGGAAGATCGGCATCGTTCGTGCGTATTCGTATGTGTTCGCAATAGTTAAATTTATACGAAAACGCGTCCTGTGCGCACGGCCTAAGACCTACCGTGCCAATGTCTTGATCGTTAATGTCATTTACGAGATCTCTAAACGTCTCCTGGTACAGTGCCGACATCCAAGGTTGCGTGAAGAACTCGTACAAATCGGTTATTTGATGCTTCTGCAAATACAGTAGGTATTCAGTTTTGTATGCTTGGTGATACAGTTCATGTGACACGTCGAGTTTAGACAGAGACAGATAGGTACGATGAACAGAGACGACGCTCTTCAAGCCTATCGCTCTTACCTGATATCTAGAATACAGTTTATTGAAGAACGCCTCATGTTTGCCATACAGCTGCTGATATATTTCTGGAGCGAAATGTTTGTGGGAGAGGCACGTAACCCCATCGACCACGTGGAGTACGTTCAGATGGACACGGAAGTAGTTGTTCTCCTTGTCTGTTACCAAATTATGGCCCTGAAGGTGTGAGAAGTGAATATAGGATACATTTAGTTTCAAATTTCTTAGAATATACAGGGTGACATACCACATCGACGCGAAAACTGTTACCATGGATTCAGTACAAGAACCCTGCTTTGAAATTATTTGTACAATACAATAAATTGGTATACCTGTTGCGGCAAGCTCTGTTGGATAGCCATAGGAATCTCTTTGCCAGGCTTCCTTAGCTTCAAGTAGTACAAGGGTCCCGGTAATATCGCAAACTTAGCCATCGGCGACTCAAACTTCATCACAGGCTGCCATCTATCAACCAATAACTACATCGTGTTGTGTATAAAATACAAATACTATGCTACTACTCGTAGTATTTTTATGTGCCTTTTAATCTGTGCTAAATAAAATATATTTTTGTTCTCTTTAAATCCTATACAAAAGCAAATTAAATTAGATAAACTTTGACCGATACCGCTGTACCGCACTTTAGGAATGTGCGGCGAGGTGGGGGGCGCGGGGGATGGGGGGCCGTGAGCGTCGACGAATGAGCGGCCTGCACTGCCCCCCCGTCTCGCCGCGTACATACCTAAGGCACGTTATCGGTCAAACTATAGCGAACATGTGCATTTTTTCCTGGATAAAATGTCCTATATCACTCTTCGCCACATAAATTATATCAATGCAAATATCAAGACGTTCCATTTCTCTGTTGTTATGTGAAAGAAGAACAAACCAAACAACACAATACAGGGCTTAATTCAATTAGCTAGCGAAACTCCACACACCGAATGGATATCGATATCTAAACATAATAAAACAAAAAAAATGGTTTGATGATTATTCCTTGGCTTGCAGGTTGTGTAGTTACTTGAAGTACGAGTTTAGAAAATCTGTTTTTTTATGTTTTATCGGGTTTACTTATCGATATCCATCACGTCTGTGGAGTTTCGGTAGCTAATTTAATATGACCCTTTTTTTTTTTTTTCTTTTTTGGGTGGGAAATCATCAAATGACTCCTCCCGCTCTGGGCGGAGCGAGAGGGAGTGTCAGACTTTTACTGACTAAAACCCACCCGTGTTCCTTCCGTTGCCTGTGTGCCGGGGCCGCGATATCCCTTTCGGACAAACTCGCAACCCTGGCAGGCATTGGCCCTTACGGACCCCGTCAGTTGGTGCTGACATCTCTTTGAGGCGCGCGTGGAACACAACGCGCCGTCGACCCGGGCCTGGTCCTAATCGGACGGCGAGCTACCCATTGCCCACCGTCCGCAAGCCCGCGCATTAATATGACCCTGTGTTGTGTTTCTTGGTTTGTTCTTCCTTCACACACCAACAGAAACGGACCGAGCGACGCCGACGTGATACGTATTGTGCCTAGAGATAATTTATGGTCCGGAGAGTGGTATATTAAATTTAAGGATATTAAATTGTATCCCGAAAAAATGCACGGTGCCTGTTGAACCACAGAAGCGAAGACCCGGGTAAAAAGCATTTTTTTTTTATATACTTGATTTCTTCCCGTTTTTTCTGCAGTGGTCCCGTGTTACTTGGAGTCACCGAAACAAGTTTTTGCTTCCATCCACCCACATTACATATTTCTCACTTCCTTAGTCACATAATAATTATGTTATTAAAAAGACAAAAAATATAAAATTCCTACATCAAGCCATCATTTTGTACAAAAATATATTCTACTGCTTTGAACAAGTACTGAATATACAAATCACTTTCGCATTGTACAGTGGTACGCACCATCGAAGAATTTCATTTCTATACACCTTAAGGACTATTTCTGCTTGCAGCGCTCGGCTGCCATAGAACCGGGGCGGTAACAGATGTGGTCATTGCGTCCACGGAATTTTGTTCTCGAACTGCTTAGATATGAAATTCTTCGATAGTACATCGACGTCAATCGACCGCAGTTTACGTTCGCCCTTAAGTAATCATTTACAAAATAACTTGCCTTTACTACAACAACGCAATCACTAACCGTCTCATTTGCGACGACGTTCCGGCAAGCCGTGAAAAACTAGTCATGCTCGTCCGAGCAAACCTGAAAAATCCCAAGTTAAATAACAGTATTTGTCAACTTGGGCAAAATACACGGTGTAATAAAAAGACCCATCACAGAGCCGTCAACTAAGCATTCTGCACATCAAACTAAGTAACATTAAACAAAAATTGCTGGGAAATAAATTTTATCTTTTCTTGACGGTTGCGAGTTTGAGAAATCGCTGTTTGAGAGTTTGAGAAATCGCTGTTTGAGAGTTTGAGAAATCGCTGTTTTGAGAGTTTGAGAAATCGCTGTTTGAGAGTTTGAGAAATCGCTGTTTTAAGAGTTTGAGAAATCGCTGTTTGAGAGTTTGAGAAATCGCTGTTTACGGCAGCGCGCAATTTAACTCACCCAAAATATTATCCTTATAAGCATGGGCGTACCCAGATTTTGGCCCAGGGGGGCCAAATCAGAAATTTCTTAAGCCGGGTCTAATTAATCCGGGATTTTTAATAATAGTTTGATGTGGACATTGAATGAATATGTCTCGTTGCCTATGTTTGGCTCCCTCAAAACAATAACTTGTCAAATAAATGTAATTATTTGCCGCTCGGGCTCGCTTATCAGCCGAATTTACGAGCGCTCGGTCATGTTGTAATCTTCTGGCGCAGCGCGGCGCGCGGCGGCTCGCGAGCGACTCTAGTGCTTGCTTGCTGCGTTCGCGTATTTTGCATGGTACAACATGACTGCAGCGCAGCGCGGTTTTTTCTAAAATTAATGCATAATATATTGTAACTGCAAAGTAAATCTTAACGTGACTCTAGCATAACTTTTATCGACAAGACGACAACAGTAGGTACTTAGGCATTCAAAATTCAGCCCCCCCCCCCCCTGAATTGTCCTTATGTACTTGTAAGGTACATAATAGTATCAAGCTCCTAATGCTATTGTATGATATAAGAGAATAGTATTTAAAAAGCGGCGCGCTGGCTGGACGTTTGCCTAAGTAACGAATATCTTCTAAAGTATAGCTAACAGAAAGTCGAAATTTTGGATTTGTAAGGTACATAATAGTTTCTAACTCCGAGCACTACTGGGTGATCTGAAAGTATAATAACAATCAAAATAATCATAAGGGACCCGCTAGCAAGATACTTCATAGAAACGTCATTTAATCAAAAACTGTCGAGGTACAAAATATATCTTATTTATTTTCAAAAGGTAAAAAATAATGTCCTTTTTTAAACCAACGAGATTTATCAACCGGTGATACGTGTTGATAAATCTCGTTGGGGCCAGCCAGATAGACCCACACCAAGCGTTCTCTCAATGATGTTGGTAATTTTATGTACTTGGTCTATTGTTGAGTGTTTCTCTCTGAAACCAAACTGATACTCAGGGATCAGGTTTCTCTCGTTTATGATAGGTTTTAGGCGCTTTAGGAACAATTTTTCAAACAGCTTTGATAGTATAGGCAACAGGGAAATGGGCCTGTATGATGAAGCTTCGTGAGGTGGTTTACCGGGCTTTGCAAACATAATCACTACTACACAAATATTAATTTGTTTCTTTAGAAGTCGGTTGTTTTTTTTTGTAAAAAAGTTTTTATTGTATTGGCAATACTCGTTTCGCTTACCTGCTTTGTCCCACTGCTGGGCAAAGGTCTTTCCCATACTTTTTAATTTTTTCTTATGTTGTGCCTTCTAGGTACATCTATCTATATAGACCTAATTTGAACGCTTTATTTTTATCTACTATAGGAGATACTAATCGTGATTGTCGAGTAAAATGCTTTATGATAGTTGTATTTTCAATTAAAAAATCATTCAAATTAAACCGTGGGCTGGTTTGCTATACAATAACATAAAAAACCCAATTTTAATTACCCTAAGGTAGTGGAACTGTATCTGGGTAAAAGATCGTCAGGCGCTTTACTCATTTCTGGGTCACCCATCATGAATGGATCCAACTTCTGCAAGAATAGTCTTCCCAGCTAAAAATGTACAGAAATGTAGATTTTGAGATTATCAGAGCCACCGTGTGGTTATTACCTCAACAATACCTCGTATAATGGTATCTTAGTGGTGGGGTCTTAGGTTCTACAGGGTGTATCAGAAAGGTGTGGTCTTTAAGAGTGTGGTACAGACCATCAAACTGAACCATTTTCTCCATGGGACCAATATCGTAATCGCGAAAAAATTTGCCGTCCCATACATTTGGATCGAGTCTCGCGAGTAGGTTTACAGGGTGGATTTTGGAGATGGGGCGGTAAGGGCAGCTATCTCAACCGTTGTAGCTACAGGAAAACGGTCCGAGTAGACTGTCCTTAACTTTTTGATCTGCATTCACAGATTTTGAAAAAAAAAATACAGTCAGCAAGAAAATGGGCAGTTTTCACAAAAACTTTTTTTGATGCCAATCGATCCTGTTTCTGACAAGGATCAAAAAACTTTATCGGACCAACTGAAGTTTGAGTACTAGAAAAGTCAGAAATCGGAAAAAAAAAAACCCATACATTTCGTAGGAAATGAGATTCCAGCCTACTTTTTACGATGGATAGACTGGCCGAAAATAAAGAAAGGGGTTCCTTTTAGCTTTTAGGGGGTGAATTTTCATAAATACTTCCTTAGTTCCTTCGTTTCGTTACCTTCGTTCTATAAATCTTGAGCCAAATTGTATGCTTTTTTCTAGACCCAGCAGTTGAGGCTATGCTTTGTCTGTTAGTGACTGAATGAATTTAAGATTTTTATTAAGTAGAAGGAAATTTATGTAAGAACGTTACCGCTTCTCCAGTATCTTCGGCGCTATGGTACCGATGCATGCTACGGTTTCCGTACAAGCGACGTGAATACCGCACGCAGGTTCCCGCCCCGGATATGCACGGGTCGTTCGTCTCGAATGTGGGACCTACCACCAGCCCGCCGTCGTACACTAAACCACACTCATTTATAGCTGTCCAGGATAAAAAAACAAACGTATTTGTTAATATATTTGACAAAATGGTATAGTCGATATCGTCAAAATAAACGAAAAGCTGGTCTATTCTTTAGCTACGGTTTACTCCGTAAAATAAAAGTCTAGAAGCAGAGCCCATTCTACCCTCTCCTGGTCGACGCCAGCAGTCAGCTGTGGCTGACTGCTGGCCCGGCGCTGTACCACATCTGACTCACTGGATCAAGCTGGTGTCAGAGTTTTAAAGCCGCCCATGAACCTCTGACTTGACTTAACATGCCACCGAGAAATATCTCTCAGGTATCCTCCGGTTTCCTCACGATGTTAAAAGAGTTAAAAGTTAAGAGTTAAGAGTTCTGTGTTAAAAGTGTCACTACAATTTAAGTGCTCAGGGTCAAATTAAATTAGCTAGCGAAACTCCGCAGCCATAGAGTATGGGTATCGATATCTAAACAGCTCACACTTCAAGTACCTAACAAAACTACCAACGGTCATGTACCCCGAAAAAAATCTTTATTTTGTTAACCGACTTCCAAAAAGGAGGAGGTTATATGTTCGACGCGTATGTATGTTTTTTATTTTTTTATGTACTTCCGTCGATTTCTTCGTCAATTGTGGACCGATTTTGAAAATTCTTTTTTTGTTTGAACGGGTATGCTCCCGGATTGGTCCCATATAAATTTTATTAACTTTGCTGGGATAGTTTTTGAGTCAAGACTTCAATAATACGTATTTTTCCCACTTAGTATATGTGGATGATATGATGATATTTTCCTGTGACTGTTATTTACATGGCAGGTACTGGTATTCGAATTTGTGTGGGGTTAGGTACCACAATTAAAAAGTGAAAAATAAAAACTTTTTACCCAAAAAACTTACCGACTTCCGAAAAAAAACACTACAAAGTGTAAAATTACTTTAATTTCGAAAGTCGGTGGCAAAAAAACGAAAATTTAAAACCAAAGACACCGACTTCCGAAATTAAAGTAATTTTTCGCTTTGTAGTGTTTTTTTTCTTGTATTTGTATCGATCTCATCGTGTCTGCGGAGTTTCACTAGCTAATTTAATTTGACCCTGTATATTCACCAGTCACCTTACAAACACTGAAATGATTGCCTTAAAAACACTAATCGTCATCATCATCTACATCTTTTTGATACTACTGCAAGGCATAAAGTTTACGTCATCAAGAATCTATATTTTAGTTAAAGCGATGTTAAGAGCGTTCATCCAAAAAGTTGGCAACGTCGTAAATAGCTGTCAAATATTTACCTGTTTTGATTAATTTGGCAATATTACTGTATGGAAATAAGAAATATGGCTAACTAGTTAACTAGAATATTAATAATGAATTGAAATTATAACACTGAATTTGATGTTGTAACCGTTTTAGGTGTAAAAAAGGCATTTGGAAAGTTTCCAAATACTTTTTACGTCTAAAACTAAATATTCGGTGTTACGATAATTAGTTTAGTTCACTAGGTAGCCAAATTTCTTATTTCCATACAGTAATATTGCCAAATTAGGTAATCAAAACAGTGATATATTTGCGACGTTGCCAATTCTGTGTATGTTTTGAATGGCATGCAATGGGAGAGTTCTATGTCCAACATTGGACTGGGCTGATAATGATCAAAAATCTAGAAAAATAAATACAAATACCTTTAAAAAATAAAATACAAATACCTTTAAATGCATACAAGTTAATTGCGCGTAAACCATAATAGAAAAGTGCAAAGGTTCTAATCGAGATCGAAGTTAGGGGTGCCATGAAGTCAATAGATTCCACCCGGTTGTCTATCTGATGCCATGCTGCCAAATGGCTTTGTCGTAACACACGAATGCCAAGTTTTTCCACGGAGGCTTGAACTCTTGCGTCAATCTACAATCAGAATTTTAATATAAGGGGGATGCGCTTAGGTAACCTGTAAAATTCAAATTTACTTACGTGTTTTGCAATTTGCAGGTCCGAGAAGAATTTTTTAACTCCATAGAACCCTGTCTTTACCCTTATAAATTTCTAAACAGAACCCTGGCCAACGTTTGTGAATGAGCAAATTTTTATCAATTTCTCACGTCTGCTTCAATAATAACCCCAGCCAAATGCTACACTAGTACACTATTCCCATACCAACTATGCATGGCGAGCCAAAACACTATGCCCAGCAACAACATGGAGTATCACATACAAACCGACCAAGATAATAAGGCATCTGTCGGGTAAGACATCATCCGCAAACATAAGACGGATACGAATGGTGCTATAATACGAATGAGGGATCTGAGGAATTATTTAGGTTGGTCCGCATTCCAACCATTAAGGTGACAATATACACCCCTTTTAAATGGAGCAGTAGCTTGCATGCCAGTCACTCTGTGCAAGTAAATGTCACACTGTGGATACATTACATGTACATTTAAAGGCTCATTATAGCAGCACGGCTCCGACACGGCAAATAACCTGTGATTTAAGTTAGGATTTTAAGTCAAATACTTTAAAGTCTATATTACGATGGCCATATAGGATAGTGGACGGCTCGCCGGCAGTGAGCGGCCCGCCAGCCGTCACGCACGCTTCAAGCGAGGAGCCCGCTCCCCGGCGCCTTGCCGTCCGCGCGGTGTCGCCTCGCCGGCCGCGCGGTGACGGCTCGAAATGTGAATGAACAACTAGCTGTCACCTCACCGGTGGCGTGCCGGCAGCGAGCGGTCGCCTTGCTGACAGTTCGTTGGCGATTAGATTTTATGAGGCGGTGCCGGGGCGTTACTGCGCTGAAGCGGTGCTGTTATAATGGGCGATGAGCTTTATTTGCACAGTGTAACTGGCATGCAAGCTACTGCTCCATTTTACAGGCATATGTATTTTCGCCATTACTCTTATATCTGTGGCTAGTCTAGTACGGTAGGTACAAATCATTTTGGTCGAGGTTTTACGATACACACCGTCTCATCATTGAAGCAGTTGACCCTCAGAGGAGCAGGATCCTCGATCGAAGGGAACGGCTCAACGAAGACAATCATCTCCGGCGTCAGACCCAGTTCCAACAGTGCCGCGATACAGCAGTACGCTTCAATATGGTCACCGTATACAATCACTTGGTTATCTTTGCTTAAGATTAATGAGTCTCCTGCATACAAATAAGAGTTGGTTAGTATTGAGTCAAAAATGTTGCTCTGCGATTCGATATAATATTTTAAAACAAAGGTACAGACGACTACGGTAGGCAGGCCTTTTATTGCGGAGATACGGACTGTGCGGAGCGAGTTAGCGGAGCGGTGTTGCGGACTGTGCGGAGCTAGACCGAGTTTATTTTGTTTGTTCACGTATTTTTCTACATCGCCTCTCCGCTTCCCCGCTCCGGTTCCCCGCTCCACTTCTCCGCTCCGTTTCCCCGCTCCGCTTCCCCTCTCCGCTTCTCCGCTCCATTTCACCGCTTCGCTTCCCCTCTCCGCTCCGTTTCCCCGCTCCGCTTCCCGGTTTTGTATGATTTTTTAAACAAGTTCGCAAATCCCTGTCCACTGAAGCGGAGCGAAGGTTTTATGCAATTCCATTGGCACAACGCTACTCCGCTTCTCTCTTCTACGCTCCAGTGGACAGTCAGCCTTAACGCGGGATTTCAGGATAAGACCGGGGAGTGTGAGGTGTTTACGTTAAACGTTCCCCCTTCCATGTGCAGATGGTGATCCTACATGGAGGGAACGTTTACCTCTCAAAAGACCTATCCGAAACCCACTCTATGCAACGCTTGTTAGGGCACATCCCTGGGGAGACTGTAAAGAGGTTCCTACGAATCTTAACTGTGCAAGTGTGCCCGGCGGTACGTAACAACTGTGCGCCTCTTCCGTGAGGTCACTCGGTGGCCTAGTGTAGTATGGAGTTTCAATATAATGCAAAGCCAGTTTATACTGACTTTGTTACCGTTGACGTGCAGCCGACTGTACCTATATGAGTTGTGAGCACTAACGAATCTTGCTGTATTGCCAAAACTACTTATGATTTTAAATTGAAGAATGCCTTTTCTTTTGTGTTCAATAGTTATGAACGGACTAAGGACACTTCCCTTCCCTGTAGCTCTTAAGGTTAAAGGCTTGTGCAGACCAGCGCGACGCGACGGCGCGACGCGACACGAACAATACAATTTCTATGAAAACTTCACAGTATAACAATAACCGGTGTCGCGTCGCGCGACAAGTCGCGCTGGTCTGCACAAGCCTTAAAGAAGTACAGTACCAAATTTTCTAATTGATCATTAAAGACCCAGTCAAAAAGTAAATGCTGCGCTCAAAAATTTCCAAAAAGCCAAAAGCACAGGTTCTTTTTAATTTTCTTGAAAATCTATTTCTTTTTTTAACTTTTCTACTAACTCGCTTCATTGATCATGCGCATAAGTCTCCTCAAACAAAGATTGGCTTCGTACAGAGAGCTGATCAGAAACACATTCTCAGGCATTTCGGGAGGAATTGGGACAGCATCTGCTATATAATCGGGATCATCCATCAGTACTCTTTCGCAGGGTTTGCCTTTTCTGAACAAAACAAAGAGAGAATTGATTGAGCTTTCTATACTCCATTTGAAATAAGATGAGAAAGTTAAATAAACCTTTTTTACTGTCCGGTCAACCGACTTTGACTTCTATTGCGTTGGTGGCATGACAAATGGCAGCTGCGGTAAACAGTTGGCATTGTAACCACTTTTTTTGCTTTTAATGCCATCCTTATGCCTACGGTATAGAAGGCAAAAACGGTTGAACGGACAGTAAAAAAGGTTTATTTAAATGTCTACTGTTATTTCAAATGGAGTATACATACAAAAAAAACACAGCTGCATACGATGATAACATCTGACATCTCACCTTGGTAATAAGCAACATTAAGGTAATAAAATAAGCAACATTAAAGGGGCGGGGCCTCGTCAAGGTCGTTTCTGACGGCCAACTCTAACACCGCGCGCGCTCATTGGTCAAATCAAATAGAGCGCGCTTCCCCGGCTTCCTGTGACACACTTCCGTCCCTTTTCACGAAATCACTCCCACAAATATGATAATTTAGATTTAGAATTTCATTTTGATCGCAGGAAAGCGAGAGGAAAGATGTTACACATCAAAAAGAAAAGGAAAAAGGATGCATGTTTAGTTCCTGGCCGTTCCAATCATCAAATGCCATATATATATTTACAATGCATTTGCTCGAAAAGAGCCTTTTCCAAGCAGTCAATTAGTGCGGAAAGTGTCACTTTTTTTCACTAGTGCTTTTTACTTTTCTGTTTTTTTTTAATTTTTGTGGCCGTCGTCAGCCCGTTGCAAAGAGTTTTTATAATTGAGAAAAGTTTTACAAATCAGATGATGATGATAACGATGACGATGACGATGGCGATAGCGATGACAATGACGATGGCGATGACGATGACGAAGTCGAAGTCGAAGTCGAAGTCGATGACGAAGTCGAAGTCGAAGTCGAAGCCGAAGTCGAAGTCAAAGTCGAAGCCGAAGCCGAAGTCGAAGTTGAAGTCGAAGTCAAGTCAAGTCGAAGTCGAAGTCGAAAGTCAAAGTCATGAATGTTGTTTTTATGATACGTCGTCATTATGTTAGAAATACACATCATCGTAAGGCTCACTCGATTTTTTTTTTTCTCTCGCAATGCATAGTAAAACGTTGTATGATACACGTGCGTAAGATGATTTCCGACTCGTGTCGACTTATACAATCGCTCGCTACGCTCGCTCGTGAATAAAATGCCACTCATCGGAAATCACCTACCTTCCGCACTTATAGCATCAATAACTATTTTTAAACATGGCTTTGTAGAGCGTCGTTATTTCCTATACATTCTCTGACAATCTGTCAGTAATTTCTTGCTGCATGCAACCATTGGACAGAAAATAGGTACCTAGTAGGTAGTTTCCTATTTTTAACATTTAGCAACACGATTATGGTGTGGCATCGCACCGCTTGGTGTGCGAGTGGCTTTTAATTAACTTCTTCTACTTTGGCGGTTGAATGACATTGACAAGGGAGGGCACAGGTTATACGTCAGGACAAGGGGGTCTTTGTTGGTAACCACTTGTTTTTTTTTTTTTTGCGAATATGTATTGAAAAAACAAAAAAAAGATAAGTATAGTGTTGTACCAAACTACTATTGATTTGTTTTCTTAAATACAGAATATACTTACGCAACTTCTTTAACAAGTGCTAGGGATTCTTTCAGATAATCCGGATGTTGGAACTGTTCGCCGCAGGTCAACACCAGTTCGTCGTAGAACTTATAACCGCCTCCTTTTAAATGAATGCATTTTCTCTTTCTGCAAAGAAATTGAGTTGATATTTTACGTGCACAACAAATGATAGGACTACATGCCGGAGATGCAGTAGGCTTCGTAGATAACACAACAATTTGAATAAACTTTATTACCCAGCACAAAAATATATTTTTTCTCAAACATGCTTAGAAATTCGAGCATTATTTTGACAACCATTTTCGAGATAAATCGAAAATGTGGTACTGGTTGAATACATGCGAGCGCCCGGCCGGCAATGTTTGTATGAAAATCCTCAAAATCCACATCTGTCATGTTTAGCGGCCGAATAAATTACTATGAAAAGTCATAGCTGTCGTGTTATTTAAAAAAGGAACGAACTTTTGACTTCAACATATGGCAACCAAGGAAGTATCATAACAAAGATTTTATTTAAATTTCCATTTGGGTTGCAAATAGAGCTGTTTATTAAAGTAAAGAAGAAAAAAATTAACATATTGGTGCATGAAAAAGTATCGTTGTTCGTCATTGATTCTGGAATTTTTATAAAAAATTTACTTACTTTGATTTTCCCCGCATTATTTGAGAAAAGTACTATACAAGCCTTGGCCGCAACCAGGCATTGATGGACTCACGTATGGGGGCCGAGGCAAACATCAATTCCTCATTTGCTGGCCGCTGCAGTAATGTACTCTATATTATACCTATAATTTCGTTTTCGCCCTTCGATTGTTTTCACCTTTCATTCATGTGTTTTATTCTATCAGTTCTGATATATTCATACAATCGTCTTACATTTCTGCAACGATCGGATATCACACACCCTACCCCACACGCAGGTATTTTTTATTAAGGAACAAATGCAGGTTACCAATCGACGGTCTAGTTTAGCGCAAAAAGAAGGTTTAACTTATAGTCCTACAAGGATCTTTTGGCACTCGAGCCAAAAGATCCTTGTAGGGCTATAAGTGCCAATTTCACCAATGAAACGGAACGCGATCAGCACGTCTGAACCGCGTTCAAGAGCTGTCAGTGTCATCACTGACAGCTCTTGAACGCGGTTATGATGTGCTGAACACGTTCAATTTCATTTGTGAATTCCGCCCTAAGTTATGGATATAAATCACCTGTCAATTTTTACCATAACAGCTGTCATGATATCCAAATAATAGTAGAAGGGCATGCACTTGAGGTAGCGGTCGGTATACCGGCCATCTTTAGGCACACATATGTCCGCTGCCTTAAGACAGTCACCCACGTCCGGGACGCCGTGCTCCGATATGAGGGTCACGTTGCTGAACGTTAAGTACTGGGACGCTGGCCTGTAGAATAATTCAAAGTAAAAATCAAATCATTTATTTCAAATTTGAACTTAAAAAATTTACAAAAAAAAATATGTTGATTTTAGTCAACCCTTCCAATAGGTAGTTTCGTATGGAGAAGAATGGGCAATAAACTTTACCGTTACTATTTTTAAAAAAAATTACAATATTTTGTATACCTACATTATTTTTTTTATTTTTTTTTCCATTTGAAATAAGTTTAGAAATTTTAATAAACCTTTTTTACAGTCCGTTCAACCGATTTTAACTTCTATTGCGTTGGTGGCATGCCAAATGGCAGCTGCAGAAAACAGTTGGCATTGTAACCACTTTTTTCCTTTTAATGCCATCCTTATGCCTACGTTATAGTAGTCAAAATCGGTTGAACGGACTGTAAAAAAGGTTTATTAAAATGTCTAATCTTATTTCAAATGGAGTATACAATAATGAAAGAAACTACAAACGGTGTGTGGAAATGGGCAAAAGGAGTATGTTAGTAAGGTAGGATCGTAGCAGATGATGTTTTGTTTCTGCTTACCCCCGTGGGAATAATGCATGAGTTTATGACAATATATGGAAATGGGTGTCGATCCTTTATCAGTAGGTAAAGACAGGAAAAAGATTTGTTAAGTATATTGATTAACAACTTTGTATATTCAAATCACAACTGTCATCCTTTGACATTTGGCTGACATGGAAAATTGACATTGGATGTTACTTAGCTTAACAATTAATTTCCCTGATTGTACATCAAAATTAAAGGAACATTTTCAACAGGAGTTATAAGTTATGACTAGAAGAGACCCGCTTAACGACGCCTCCCCGCGCCCCGTGTAATAAACAGGTAAAATTCCCCATAAAAAAAATGCGGCGAATATTTTTTTTTTGTTTTCCTAGAAATTACCACATAAATAGACTCTCAGTACGATTCTAGTAACAACATCCTCACGGATCGGACAGGTTTTGTTACACGTTGTATACAGGTTGGATTTATTTTCGTGAAAAGTAGGTTGGATTTATTTTCGTGAAAAGTAGGTTGGAGTCTCATTTTCCACGAAATGTATGGGAAAAGTTTTTTGCTATTTCTGACTTTTCTAGTACTCAAACTTTAGTAGGTCTGATTTTTGATCCTTATAAGAAACAGGATCGAATGGCATCAAAAAAAGTTTTTGTAAAAACTGCCTATTTTCTTGCTGACTGTAGGTTTTTTTTTCCAAAATCTGTGAATGCAGATCAAAATGTCTCAAAAAGTTAAGGACAGT
Organism: Agrochola macilenta; assembly: GCA_916701695.1. Taxonomy (NCBI): domain Eukaryota; kingdom Metazoa; phylum Arthropoda; class Insecta; order Lepidoptera; family Noctuidae; genus Agrochola; species Agrochola macilenta. The sequence goes on from OU753569.1 coordinate 7,793,041, forward strand.
CTCCTTAGACCGTTTTCCTGTAACTACAAAGGTTAAGGTAGCTGTCTTTACTGCCCCATCTCAAAAATCCATCCTGTATACTTTGATAAAGGTTCACACTTACCCTAGGAGTAAAGTCTCAAGGAACGCAAGTCCCGTGCGACTGGCACCCACAACCACGATACCGACGTTAACGTTGACTTTGGGCAGACTGGTCAAGGGGCGCTCGCATACCCACAGCGCAAATGGACAGCCTCTGAGATATGAAAGTGTTTGTAAGCTGATTTATGTTATTAAATACCAAGTAAGTACAGCCAAAAAGATGTATACACGGCCAAGAAACCATTTTATTGTCTACAATCATTGTTTCATAACATTGTATCCACCGTACAGGCACAAAACATGTATACAATTTATTTTACCAGAACAATGAAAACGTTTTGTCCCAAAACATATATACACCCTATGACCAAAACAAGGTGACCTACATAAGTCTCACATATATGTATACAGTAATTTAAAAGTTCAACCTCAAGAGGTGTTGGAAATAAATATTTCGTTGAAAATGCGATTTCACAAAAAAATGGCATTTACTTTACCACGTCAGACTAACATTATTATTATTGTCATGACAACGATCACATCTTAAGGTAGTCACTCAACGGGAGCATTTGCGTGTAATGTAATAGTTCAGACTATAGTATTTCATCAGTGAATGCGTCCAGGCGAGCATTACAGTGCGTACCTCTAATGATGTAATTCGTAACATTGCTGCAGTGCGTGCAGAAAACCGAGCATTATTACTGAATCGATGTTACACGTACAAATACTCACAGTTTGAGCGGTTACAAAAGCGAATGCTCATTTTATAAGGTACTAGTTCGTAGCCGACTGCACGTAGCAGCAGGTGACGTCTCGCCGCGACATTACTGATTTCTATGTTTTTCTATGAAATACCTTCCGTAGCTAGCGACACGGTATTTCATAGAGATACTAGAAACTAGTAGGTTCGCGACGACACGTCGCCTGCTGCTGCTGCCTGCACTATGTCGAGCTGGCGCAGTATTGTAACGCAATGCTCAAAATCAAATCATGGAATGTTTATTACACGCGAATATGAAGTGAGTGACCACCTTAAAAACCCTAAGCAACATTCGCGAATGTTGCTTAGGGTTTTTAAGGTTGTTCGGTATGAACATTCGTGATTTACCTATTAGTATTTCAAACCAAAAATCAAAAACAAATGACAGGTCAGTGACGTCATGCATGAAATGAAGAGGACAATAATAAAATTCTTGTTCTTCTATTAAACGAAGTTAAAGACGTGTCATTCGATATAAGGCATTATGACATTGTCAATCTTGTTTACCTTGTTTTGGAACCATCACTGTGAACATTGTTTATTATCTTTTTTTTATGCACGTGTTTCTGTGACAAATAAAACTAATTTTTCTTTCTTTTTTTCTTTTTCTTATGGTTTTGGTCATAGGGTGTTTAGATATGCTTATTGGTTCTGGTAAAATCAATTGTGTACTATTTTTTGTACATATACAGTGGATACAATGTTGTGGAACAAAGGTTTTTGACAATAAAATGATTCCTTGTCCGTGTATACATCGTTTTGGGGCTGACTGTACAGTAATACTAATGTAGCTACTAATAAGTACGTACACAGTACGCGGCCGCGTTAATAAGGCACATCGATTTGTAGACAAATTTGAGAGCAGTGGTGATGAAATTATTTAAACAAAGTAAAGCGTCTGCCTGGTTTCGAACCCACGACCAACTCCTAGGTCAGGGCCGTTACCACGGACCACCAAACTGCTCCTGAATTTTCTCACTACTTATGCATTCTTTGAAATTACATGACTTATTCGAACAAATGTTCATGATGTACTAGAAATCTAGAAGAATAGGCATCTGTAGAATAGGCATGATGTACTAGAAATCTAGTACATCATGCCTATTCTGTCACTAGTACCTATTTGACCATCTCTTTCTAAAGCGAAGGGCCTTTTATCATCCGTCATTCCAAAACAAGAAAAATTAAAGTGTTTCTGTTAATCTTCTGTGCATCAAAATGTCTTGAATAAAAAGAAAAATAACAACTTACAAATTTTGATTTACTCTGTCCAGCTCTTTGTTTCCACTAATATTGGGTAATGAGACCCGCGGGTGAACTGGATACATGTGACTAGCCAGCGACATCAAATTACGAGATGGACTCTATAAGCGGGTCAAAGAATTTTTTTTTAAAAAAACTACGTCGTTTGGGATCTGTCTTTTGATGCTTGCAGCTTAAAAGCGTTTATACAGAAAGTGGGTAACGTCACAAATAGCTATAAAATATATCGCTGGTTTGATTAATTTGGAAATAAGAAATATGGCGAACTACTGAACTAAAATATTGAGTACGAAATGCAATAATTAATATCGTAACACCGAATAGTTAGTTAGATGTAAAAAAGTACTTGGAAACTTTCCAAACGCCTTTTTTACACCTAAAACGGTGACAACAGCAAATTCAGTGTTATAATTGCAATTCATTATTAATATTCTAGTTCAGTAGTTAGCCATATTTCTTATTTCCATACAGTAATATTGCCAAATTAATCAAAACATGACATATTTGACAGCTATTTACGTTGCCAACTTTTTGGATGAACACTCATAGACCCAGAAAAAAGTTATGAGTTCAGAAAATTCATACAACCCGCAGGTTGTATGAATTGTCGAGAGCGGGAAATGTTGTATGAACGAATGGCACTGAATTGATTCCATTAAGGCAATATTGTTGGAAGTTCAATATTGCCTATTTTTCCTCAGAACAAAATCCAGGATTGATCGTAAAAATACCTCTTTATTTCGTACATTTAGCTACGTTCTGGTGCCCTATTAAAATACTGGTATTGAACGTACGGCGTCTCCTTTAGCGAACAGCTTACAAATCCAGAAGAGAGTTAAATATTGTGAAAGTCGTAATAGCTCTCTCAAAAACCATCGGGCGTGAGGTTCAAATGCAGGCGAGAGTACACCGGCTAATATCTAAAATAAAAAAATAAATATAGTTATAGGAATCAATAAAATCTCTGAACAAAGAACCTTGTGTTATACAGAGTTGATATGACAGAGGGGCATTAAATAACACTACGTATACTATACGTGTTTAGTATTAATTCGATACGGTATAAAAATAAAAACACCAAAAATGTTTTTTTTTTTTTTCAAACAAACTAAATAGCTTACAAATCAGAGTAAAACGCAACCACCCTTTGAAAATAAATTTAACTGACCTACAGATACCTAGGTAACAGCGGCAACGTCGCGCGCGTCGGCGTGTGTTATCTCGTCAAAGCGGGCGGCGGCTTACGCCTCCGCTCGCGGCTTTTGTGTTAGGTATGGTTTTGAAGTACAACAATCACAACAAAAACACAAAAAATTTAAATTCTCGATGTGTCCTCCATTCACATGAATGCACAAATTATACCGACGGAGAATATTGTTATTTATTTTTCTAATTAAAAATCATGTCAGTGTATTCTAATGCCGTGTAAGTTACACGAGGCATTGTTGAACACTTTAATTACACACACACACACACACACACACACAAAACCAAAGTTTAATTACGTGTCGTATCACAATAAAAGCAGTCGATCACAAAAAATAACACTAACACTAAATAATAATAATCCCAAGTTACGTGTCCTGTCACAATAAAAAAAGAAATGCTGTCTTAAACTTATTTAGTGTCTTATCACAATAACAAAACAAAATCCCAATTGTCAGCGCGCGAGTTCGACAAAACGGAAGCGGAGCAGGTGCTACCGTGTTACGTAACATCTTGTACGTTCCGAAAGAATAGCGTCGGCGCACTGAAAAAAACAGTTTTTAGAAGCCCCACTGCCCCATTTACCGATCGCAACCCCTGCCCCTCGATCGCTAGGATGCAATAGCAACACACTGACCTATTTATATTTCTTTTACGCGCGGGATGTTTTGCAGATGATTGTCACTCTCGTAATGAAAATGCAAGTGTGTGTGTATTTATTGCTTCCTTGTTTGCATTGTCATCTTTTTAGCGAAAATATTTGGTTGTACTTGTGACTTGTGTCACAGCGGCAACAACGCATTGCTTATACTCAGATTTATCGTTTTAAGGTGCATGACCTATGCGTATAGACATAATCAGCTGTTAGGAAAGGTACATCGTGTTCAAACGGGGCAAAAACTTAAAAAATCATTTGCGACAAACTACTGCTCCTATTTAATTGATTTTTGGTACAGAGCTTGAAAATGGTACCTAGTATACTCAGTTTAAAGAAAAGCCCCTCTGTCGTATCAACTTTGTATATGAGGGCGGGTAACAATAATATTGACAATTTATGTAATCAAAATAAAACAAGACAAAACAGTTTAGGGTAAGGCTACGTTCAGCTGACAGGAATAAATGTTCGTTGCGTAAAGGTGCGTCCACACTATATTTTATGTAACATGTGTCTATTATAGAGATTAGCAATGTTAAATAATAATTAATAATTTTAATTATTTATTATTTGACACCAAAAATATTAACACTATATCAACATGATAACAACCATATTCCGTAAAAAGAAAGGACATCATTCAAGTTTCGAACATTATGTACCCAAAAAGAAAAGCCAGAAAAAAAAAACACGGTTTTCTTATGGAAAATAACACCCTCAACATTTTTTACTATTACAATGACAGTATACAATTAACCCTTCCGCTGCTATTTAAGTTTGAAAACACATACTAAAAAAAAAATTTGACTTAAAATGTTTCAAGCATTACATTAATGTTTAAGACGAGAAACAACCTAGCTTCATCATCATCATTTCAGCTCGAAGACTTCTACTGCTGCACATAGGCCTCCCCCAAACATCGTCATTTCGACTGTTTCTGTGATTTTCGCATCCAGCGGATTCCTGTGGTCTTCACCAAGTCATCGGCTTGGTGAAGACCGCAGGAAGCTCTACAAATTCAAATTCGAGTGTAGAGTCTCTGATCTTCATGAGGGAACTTAGTTTTGTCCATGTTAATTTTAAGACCTTCTCTTTCGGAAACTCTACTGAGGTCATCGAGCATTATACTGAGGTCCCCCGATGTAGTAGTCATTCATGGCTGAGACTACCTCAGCCTTAACTACTATATCGTTGGCAAACCGAACGTAAGTAACGTAGTTGCTGTTGAAGTTGATTACTACCCCTTTCCAGTCCAGAACCTTGAAGACCAATCCAGGAAAAGAAGAATCCAAGTCCAATGAAAGAAAAACAACAAACAACAACAACAACAACAATTTTTCCTTCTTTTTTTTTTTTTTTTTTTCTTTCAAATCAGGCAATCACGTAGGCAGAGTGTAGACCACATTCGATATTTTAAGTAACATAGGATCCTTACGGCTGCATCGGTGCCTGGCTGACGTGGCTCCGGTTCCAAGTCGTAATGTGTTCGTATAGATGCCCCGTTTTCTAACGGACTGCAATTAATATAATTTATTCATTAAAAGGCGTGGTACACACGGCTACACATCAAGCTATACATTTCCAGTGTATGCTGGTCTCGCATTGAATAGGATTTCCTTACAAAGTGAGGTCAGCTTATACTGGAAATATATATATAGGTATTTATAAAAAAACTTTTTTTCAACGCAGACGCAACCAATCCCATGTTAGCACAGGGGTTCACAAACTTTTTTTTCGCGGCGCCCTTGCAAATTTAATATTTTGACTCCGCGAAAGGGCGCGGTTTAGTCGAAATAGGGTAGATAGGCACAAAAATTTAAAATATTCACAATATGAAGCTGAGTTTTATATTTTTATTGACACAAGAATACATTCATTATTTAAGAGTAATAGGAAATAAATTACAATGGCAACTTAGTAAATATGAGGCGTGAGCTTGGTGATGTCCACACATTGGTGATGTCCGCTGCTCTCATTTCTTGCTCCACATTAATCTTTGAGCGATATTTGCTCTTTATTACAGCTACAACAAAAAATCCGGCTTCACATAAATAAGATATTGCAAAGGGAATGAGTATTCTTAGAGGTTTTATTTTGTACCCGCGAATGCCTAAGTTTTGTTTCCGGAGAACGGTTAACAGGATCGCCTCCCGGCGCACCTCTTTACTCTCTACGGCGCACCAGGGCGCCCGTGCCTCGGCGCATACTTTGGGAACCCCTGCAGCACATATATTTATATGGTGGGTCGCACATGACGCAACTTGTTGAAAACTAGTTGGCAACGGCGACGCGACCAGTTACGCACGACTGGCAGTGCAAGTCGCTCGGTAGTTGTCAATGCAATTTTTCATATTACATAATTTATCATGGCGTGTTATCGTGTGACATGTGTCAACAGAGCAAAAAAAATATATTTAAATTGATACAACTTGAGTTGCGCCATATGTGGGTACCAGTTGCATCGCAGTTGCTAGCCAATTAAGGTTGAGTTGCCGTCACGCCGTATGAGAATGGCCTTATACCACAAAAACATAGACTACTTGTTCAACGCTCGTTCTAACATCAAACTCCTTGCGTATATATTACGTATATACTACTCTGTCAAAAAAGTACCGGGAAAAGATAAATAATACACAAAATGTTAGTCATTTAAATCTATTTTATCGCCTTCAAAGTAAGCTCCTTCAAAAACGATACACTTTCTTTTTTTTTTGGGTGGGAAATCATCAAATAACTCCTCCCGCTCTGGGCGGAGCGAGAGGGAGTGTCAGACTTTTACTGACTAAAACCCACCCGTGTTCCTTCCGTTGCCTGTGTGCCGGGGCCGCGATATCCCTTTCAGACAAACCCGCAACCCCAGAAAACGATACACGCCTATTACGCCAACGAATAATCCAATCATCAAAACATTTTTTTAACGCTTTTTCCAGAATTGAGTTCAGTTCTCGCCGCGAAATCTTGTTTATGTCTTCTACTGAATGAAAACGGGTGCCATAAAGTGGTAGTTTAAGTTTAGGAAAAAGAAAGAAGTCGACTAGAGCCATATCTGGTGAAAAAGGTGGTTGTTCGATGGTAATTGTTGAGTTTTTGGTCAAAAATTCGTTCATAATAATGGCCTTGTGCGAAGACCTTCTTTCCACAAATCTGGCCTTTTTTTTTTCAAACTTGCTCTTTTAAACGCCGCATAACACTCAATTAATATACTTTATTTACCGTTTGACCTTCGGTAAGAATTCCGAGTGTACAACACCGCGACAGTCAAAGAAAACAGTCAACATGACTTTGACTTTTGATCGACTATTATGTTTTTTTCGGTTTCGGTTCAGTTTGAAGGCGCCACTCCGAAGCTTGTTGACTAGTTTGCATGTCACACTCGTAAACCCACGTCTCGTCATCAGTAACAATGCGTTTCATGAATGTTGAGTCGGAATTGACTCGTTCTAGCATGTCTTCAGCGACTCTTATGCGATTGAGTTTTTGGAGAAAATTCAGGTCTTTTGGGACTAGCCGAGCGGCAACATATTTCATACCCAAGTGATAATTTAAAATTATATGGATGGACTCGTTAGACACAGAAAGTTCAGTGGCTATCTCTCTCAAACTTTAATGAGGATTTTCAGTCACTATTTCCTTCACTTTTGCGATGTTAACTTCAGTTCAAGACGTTGATGACCTACCAGGACGAGGCAAAACTTCCATCTTATCTCGACCTCTTTTGAACGCTTTGTACCACTCATAAGCCTGTGTTTTTGATAAAGTCGATTCACTGTAAGCCTTCTGTAACATTTTCAGTGACTTCGAACACGAAATTCCATTGGCGATGCAAAATTTTAAACAAACTCTTTGTTCGATGTTTTTCTCCATTATGAAATTCGCAACACATACTAGATAATAAGATCTAAATAAAAACAGCACTTTATTTAATCTAAATGACAAATGCAACTCAAACTCCGCGCGAAAATGGAAAACAGTTGTGCCAATATAACAACAACAAAAAAACAAATATTGAATTTGGAACCATAAAAAAAATCACCCATTCCCGATACTTTTTTGACTGAATGTATAAGACGCTTTTAATAATAGTTTTATGGAAGTAAACTCTTGATGTTGACCCACATAGGCATAGGCCTCTCCCAGGCTTCGCCTGTCTTCCGCTTTCCACATCCATTCTGTCCCAGCCATATTTTTAAGGTCGTTGGCCAACTTTTTTGCCACCTCATCATCTGCCTAGCGTTTTCCCAACTGTTTTTGGGGTTGGCTTCCAGTCTAACCGGGTGCAGCTGAATACCAGTATTTTACATGGAGCGACTGCCTATCTGGCCTCCACAAACCAGTTACTGGGTAATCACCTAAAAACATTAAAAATTGGTTTCAAAGGTGGTGGAATATCGTGGCAACACTCACCCTAGAACAACGAGGCCAACAGGTTGGTTCTCACTGAGCAGTGTGAAGGACTGCAGTGCACTTGTCTTCAGTGTAGTCTGAAACAGGTTCAGTAGCGTTTCTATGCGCGGTGCGTTCTCCAACACACCCTTCAGATATTCAAAGTCACAAGCTTCACCAGGACGGACTGACATTCGGCTGTAAATAAAGTCCCCGTTGCGTAGACAAGTTCTTGATAGGAATGCAAAAAAAACCGGCCAAGTGCGTGTCGGACCACGCACAGTGAACGCTTCCGTAGTCGGCAAGAATAATTACATACACAGTATTGTTTTTATTGACCGCAAAAATATGCATTTCATAGTATTTCTCGAAAAACTATAAAGAACGTTAGTTATTACTGCGGTTGTTACCGAAAATATCCCACATCGGGAACACTATTGACTTTAATAAAAATCCCTTAGAAACATCATAATCTATATAAATGTGAATTGATTTTTTTATTCCTCGGTTGAGCCACCTCATATTGTTTATTTCGTGATTTCACTACAACATTGTTTACTAATATCCGGACGGACAGACGGACATGACGAAATTATAAGGGTTCCATTTTTGCCATTTGACTACGGAACCGTAAAAAGCCCGGTGCGACTCGTCTGTAGTATGTAGTGTGCCATGGTTCATACAAAATGTACAAAAGTTATTTAATGGACGCATTTGCCCGCCAAAATATATTACTCAAAGAAAATATTCAAACTTGATTAAAGTATGTTGTAATGTTTACCCTCGAATTGAATTCACGTGCGCCACATATAACGACTCGTTTATATACCTCTTTTTGTAACCTTTTGGAGTCACCAACTGAAATAATCAATTTGTTGTTTTCGTTTCAATTTGTCTTTACAAAAGTAGGTAGGAATATCAGGACCTACGTTTCGTTGTGAATCAGTTTGAAGCTACAGAGAAAGCAAGCTCCAAATTCTAATACAAAATAATTTTATTTTACATTAACCTACATACATATATAGGTAAACGATCCTCCTCATAATACTAGGTTTTATTGCTTTAAGACCAACGTGACCATAAGTTGCAACTTTAGTGCTCCCGCGCACTAGGCAGCCAAGTAGCAACAGTCGGAATATTGAGAAAATTGTTGACTGCCTAGTGCGCGGGCTCCAATTAGACGTTATGATGTTGGATTGGCTGCCGTAGCCTGGCTGCCGCAGCCTGGCTACCTAGTTTGGGCCTGCCCTTAGTCAAGTTTAAATTTCCTGGGACTTTTTTTTAACAGTGGTGAAATAATTACGACGTTAACTAGGAAAAGTAAACTAATCCTTCAAAGCAAGATTGAAAACCGTTACCAAATCTACCTGTCCTTGTCATGTAAATGTTAATGAAGTGAGAGGGCAATACTGCAATACACTACAGCTCTACGCCATTTGATACAAACCGTGAAGTGCTCTAACAACGGAAAAGCAGGCTGGTTAGTAGGAAGACACACGACACAATAGTCTCTGTCGGGAAACATCTCATATGCCACTTCTAGCATATCAAACCCATACCTGAAACATCATCACAATTTAAACTGTTCAAGAACTAGCTTTTGCCCTCGGCTTCGCCCGCGTGGATGTCGGAAAATATCCCACGGTAATGTGCTAACGGGATTAAAACTACCCTATGTGTTAATCCAGGTTATAAACTATCTGTCTGCCAAATTTCATCCAACTTCATTCAGCCGTTTTTGCGCCCATCCGGAACATACATCCAGACACACCAAAAACTGTCAAAAATTCTAAAAACTATATTTTTGCCATCAAACTCGTTCCCACACCTCGTTAAGTATTGATTGGATTGTATTTTTAAGTGAAACCTTCTTTAAAAAAAAAATCCTTTTGATTCGTTTATTTGAATAAGTACTTTGTCATTTACCGTATGATCAAGCCAATATTATTATTTTTTCGTTATTATAATTGTTTTTATTTTTGTTTTATTTTTTATTCCCAACACTTCGGGGAAACAAGGCGTGATGTTATGTTATATTGTTATGTGTGCGTGTTTGTGTGTGTGTGTGTGTGTAATTGATTTCTTTCTGATAAGACGAAACCGCCTTAAGTGTAATAAGCTGTAAAGTGCGAAGACTTAATCTCACAACACCGACAGACAAGTGACGGGAAGTTTTTAATACTTATAAATAAATAAATAAACTAGTAATTTCAAACAAATATAATTACAAAAACAACAAGAACTGTCTTCGCGATTGCATTGATCCGTGCACGGTACACTCACAAAGCGCTACAGGTGACAGGTATTTAGTTAGACGAAAATAGAAAAATACTGTGGGTCGTTTGAATAAAAAATTGAATAGTTATAATAACAATAATAAAAAGTAAGATAGAAAAAAAAGATTTGTCATAAATAGTTCATTTGAGTAAATACTATTCGGATTAAGTGAAGTACCTACCTATAACAATAGATGAAGTCGGCACAATGTTAAAGGGCATGCGCTAAGGTAGTCCGCGAAATTCAAATTTTCTTAGTTTTTTACATTTTACAGGTCAATGTGAGGTTTTATGTTGATTAAAATATGATTTGCGACCGTAACAAATATGGCTTTACATAATTAAAATCATTACAATCAGCAATACAGCTCCATAAGTAAGCACAATGGTCACAATCGTAAACTTTCCTGTTATCATTAAAAAAGTAGGAATGTCATTATTTAAATTGCGGGTATACTTACGTAACATATTCATTCTGCACTTTTCACAACACCAATAATTGGCATATTTATTATTTCATCTACTCGACGTCCGTATGTCACTGCAGGGATCCAGCAGAATATCAGCGTTAGGTATATTTGCCTGACGCATGCTGAGTTGGACTCCCATTTGGTGCAACCATGAGACACGCACCGCACTTTGTATGTTTCACTATTTTAAAGTGTCATCACAATGTCTTTATTTTCTTTAATATTTTATTTTTTGTATATTGGCACCTTACATTCTATATTCATGTATTTAGTTATTATTTAAATATTTAAACGTGTTTTTGTATTTTGTGCTGTCTTTTGTGTGCATCAAATCAAATAAAGGATTTATCTATTTATCTATCTAAATGTCATGATTTCATGAAATAGTCATTCAATGCGATTATATGAACTTAGGGAGTTGTATTGATATTTTTATTATTATAATTCTATAAATAAACATTTGATACGGCCGCAAATCATATTTAGATCAACATACAACACGATACTGACCCGCAAATTGCAAAAAACGTAAGAAAATTTGAATTTCGCGGGCTATCTTGACGCTTTCGCCTTAATAGAAGAAACTAAGCGTCATTGTGATATGCTGTCCAACCATTTATATAATAAAATAAATAAACTGTGCACCATTGCTCCCATGTGCCTAAATGAATGTAAGACCAGGGTCACAAAGTGGCTATTTACACTAAGTTACGATAAGACTGAAGATTTACTACATGTATCAATCGCATAACCTAATGTAGTTAATAATATTATATATTTATAGTTTATAGTTATATACACACTTACATAAACACAAGTTTTTCACCATATTCATCTCTCAATATATACACATACCCCCACATTGGCACTTTAATAGGCTACATCATATCGTATGCGTTTACTAGTAAGTAGATAACTTAATAATAATAAACTGTGCTCGTCCTACAACTACTGTTAAATGTTCAAATTATAAGCTAGGACGCTGGCACCCTAAAAACAAGTTAAATCTTACTTTGGGTGCCAGAGTTCATCGAAAACACTCTTTCCCTTAGTTGTAACGCTGCTTAGTGTTTTAGATAAGTGTTATTTGTAGAACTGAAGGTAATTTTTTTTTTTTTTCTTTGGCTGATCAGTACTGTTAGTTACGTGATAGTGTAAAATAATTTATGCTCCTTTTTGTTTTTGTACCTAAACTGCGGTGTCATCTGTATTAACCTGTGCTATGGATGGACTGTATGAAAGAGGATATGGCTGGAAGGCGGGTGATTATCGAGATGACGACTAATAAAGAGAGGTATGGAAGAAAGAGACAGGTTGCACCAACGCGTCTTTCCATTCTATACAAGGCCAGAACGCAGCCATAGGAAACTGCTCGCGTAAAGATTGGAAATCACTTTTTTACTAAGGTCTTCCAATCTATACAAGAGTAGTACGCAAATACCCGCGTATACTTCGTAGTGACCTAATTAACTACCTTATTCCAAAATATACATTGCCAGTACGCATACGGACTAATCGTGTATAGATTGCGACAAGTTGTGAACTGGTATTCAACTTGTTTGCGACGTAATGCACCTTGCGCTAAATAGCCTGCCTGGCTGGGAGCAACTTCGAAGTAGCGCTCGCCAGCCGCTGCCGCGGCACCGCTCACTACGTTCGCTCGGCTTGCGCGCGGTTGTTCACAGTTCTAACCTAACCCATTTCATTTTCCGTTATCTGTTAGCTGTTCCATTTCACCCAGTTCAACTTATTATAATTTTTTAATCTATATTATTAAAACCAGGAACCGGGACGCGCGCGTCCACGTTACAAACTATACACGAGCAGTACGCAAAATTCGTGCATACATTGTAATCACAGATTTAAAAACAGCATTACAATGTATACGCGAGCAGTTTCCTATGGCTGCGTTCTGGCCTTAGATTGGAAATGCGCTGCACCTGCACCGACCCCAAATAAATTGAAAAAAGAGCAGGATAATGATGATACGCAATAAGATCGCTATAAGGATAAGGAGTCGCCATTATTTTGGCCAAGGCCATCTTTTGAAAACTTTAGAATTCATAAGTAAACAGATTATCTCTTACCTCTCATCATAATTGGGATGAATAGCGAACAACTTAAGAATAAAGGCATTCGGCGCTCCTGAATATCGTTCAGGCTCCGGCATTTCGAAAACTGTAGTAGCGTTGGCTGAAATTTGAATATGTATTTGTATTTTAGCTGGGCTCGTCATGACGGCGAAGGCGTCATGAAGAAACGCGGTCAATCACTGCCTTTCTACGTACAGTTGAGGCGTGCGTTACCCCAGGAAAGTCGAATATTGTCATTTGAGTTCACATAGATAATTAGGACATCAGCTTCTGTAGTTGTTGAGAGGATTTTTTTTTATTGTGCTAATATTTTTTTAGTTATGTGACAAAAACAGTTCTGGCTGCGGTAACGTTACCGTGATCAGAAGTTTTGTTTATTAATAGGCATATTGAAATCAATTGTAACTAGATAATTAGCTCGTTGGAGGAGGTAAATAAGCAATGTTGCGACTTAATTTGTATCTTTTATGGTTGCGAAGATATTAAAGATCCTTCTGGGGGAACGTTTTCGTGTTTCCTGGATATTGCTTATGAATAAGCTTGAATTTACATATCAATAAAAAAACAAAAAAATTGCACCGTTTAGAAGTTATTTAAGCTTCAATAGAAATATGCTTTAACCCGTCCTAGCACTTCGAGTAGGAGCTCTAACGATATCTATTTAACATGACGTTCAAGTAACAACGTTATGTTATTGTTTATACTGCTTACAAATCTTTGTGAAGTTTCATTAGTATGCTGTAATTAATAAAGTATGACGAAATTAAAATTCAGTTTATTGTGGATGTATTAAGTGTATGTTAAATCAATAATTAGGACTTTAGTTTAATTTTATACCTGTAAATTTTCAACGTAATACACTTAATAATTAACGAGATAATCGAAAAATAGATATTATAAAGTGCGTGACAGCGGTAACCCGACCAAGTTTAGATGGTTACAGAAAAGCGGCCGCGTTATACTAACCTTTTTATATGTATAGTAACCAGTTGTCGATTAAGACGCTTCCAACGATACCCCAGTTGTCAAATTATGATGAATAGTTTGCAAGTTATGAGGCAACAGATGAACCATATACAAAGTTGATACGACAGAGGGGCTTTTCTTTAAACTGAGTATACTAGGTACCATTTTCAAGCTCTGTACCAAAAATCAATTAAATAGGAGCAGTAGTTTAGTCGCAAATGATTTTTTAAGTTTTTGCCCCGTTTGAACACGATGTATCTTTCCTAACAGCTGATTATGTCTATACGCATAGGTCATGCACCTTAAAACGATAAATCTGAGTATAACCTATGCGTTGTTGCCGCTGTGACGCAAGTCACAAGTACAACCAAATATTTTCGCTAAAAAGATGACAATGCAAACAAGGAAGCAATAAATACACACACACTTGCATTTTCATTACGAGAGGGACAATCATCTGCAAAACACCGCGCGTAAAAGAAATAGAAATAGGTCAGTGTGTTGTTATTGCATCCTAGCGATCGAGGGGCAGGGGTTGCGATCGGTAAGTGGGGCAGTGGGGCTTCTAAAAACTGGTTTTTTCAGTGCGCCGACGCTATTCTTTCGGATCGTACAAGATGTTACGTAACACGGTAGCACCTGCTCCGCTTCCGTTTTGTCGAACTCGCGCGCTGACAATTGGGATTTTGTTTTGTTATTGTGATAGGACACTAAATAAGTTTAAGACAGTATTTCTTTTTTTATTGTGACAGGACACGTAACTTGGGATTATTATTATTTAGTGTTAGTGTTATTTTTTGTGATCGACTGCTTTTATTGTGATACGACACGTAATTAAACTTTGGGTTTGTGTGTGTGTGTGTGTGTGTGTGTGTGTGTAATTAAAGTGTTCAACAATGCCTCGTGTAACTTACACGGCGTTAGAATACACTGACATGATTTTTAATTAGAAAAATAAATAACATTATTCTTTGTCGGTATAATTTGTGCATTCATGTGAATGACACATCGAGAATTTTTTTTTTTTGTGATTATTGTACTTCAAAACCATACCTAACACAAAAGCCGCGAGCCGAGGAGCCGCCGCGAGCGGAGGCGCCGCCCGCGCCACCGCCGCCGCGACGTTGCCGCTGTTACCTAGGTATCTGTAGGTCAGTTAAATTTATTTTCAAAGGGTGGTTGCGTTTTACTCTGATTTGTAAGCTATTTAGTTTGTTTGAAAAAAAAAAAAACTCATTTTAGGTGCTTTTTATTTTTATACCGTATCGAATTAATACTAAACACGTAAAGTATACGTAGTGTTATTTAATGCCCCTCTGTCATATCAACTCTGTATACATACCCACATACATACCTACAGGTCAAAATAATAACCCTCCGCCGTAGTCGGGTAAAAACTATTAGCACAACAATTTAAAAATCTATACAACAATTACAGAAGCTGACGTACACTCAAATGACGATGTTTCTGGCTGGGTTTTTTATTTGGGCACACTTAACAGAGGGCCCAAATTACTCGGTTACACGGACCGGCAACCCTCGCACGAACGCTAATGTAAACATGTTCGATTCGACGCGATTTTTTTATCAAATATATACCTATCGTATCGTATTGCTTATTGATTTGAATAGATGCGACAAAGACAATTAGTATCGCCCATATAATTATATAAAAAAGGCTTCAAACTAAATAAATATGACCTATGTGCGAAACGAATATTTCCAATTCAAAAATCGTTCGAATTAACGTTACGTTTACAGAAAGACGTTTAGAAACGTTTAGAAATACAACGGTTAGGTCCGTCACCGATTCGAATCCGTAACAGCTACGCGCAAAGCTACGGCGTAGCTCACCGTGCTACGCGCAGAGCTACGGCGTAGCTCACCGTGCTACGCGCTACAGTAGATTTTATTTTTTTGGGATTTGGAATGCTATCCAGTGACGATTATTTCCTTCTTCCATAAAAAGCGAAGTAGACATACGGCTTTTTTTCGGTTTTTCCGTTTTTTTTTCCGGAGATGTAACGAATGGTTCTCCTGGTTTATGTCCTTCTATGATTTTCAGGACACTGTCGGCAGGACTGTGAAAATTAAACAAATGCATGCATGCTACGAAAGTTGGTTATTAGATTACGGAATCTTTTAAATAACTACTATCGTTGATTTCGCTTAAGCTTTGTATGCTATGTAAAAACAGATGGAAACAAAGCCTGGCTGTTTTTGCATGCGGACTACGTACTCTGTAGCTAAGCTTTAAACTATTTAGACTGATATCTAGCAGAAGCATGAAGTTACATCTTACCCGGCACCAAAAGCGTCGTATATTACCATCTCGGGAACCCTCATAAGGTTAGTATCAATATTAATGATATCAAACTCGAATTCTTCTTCTTCATCTTGAAAAAGGTCCAGGATATCACTTTGCTCCTGAAGTACTGAATCATCCAGTGACAGCTGAAGAGAAACATAATCGTTATTTTCTTTTTTAGTATAGGTATTTTACTTGGAATATTTTAACAGACATCATTTCACTTTCTATAGTTCGAAAACATTCTCAGTATTAAAAAAATAAACGTTTGAAATTATTCAATAATATTTTCCATGACTTCATGAGATATAAAAATTTATAAAAAGGAACGGTTCGTACAGTAATTAAAATTATTTAGGTAATTGTATTTAATTACAAGTAACATAGCCTAATAAATTATCTCACACCTAAGGTCATATCAATATCATGAAATTGTAAAATAGACATATTATGGGTATATCCCCCTTAGGGGGATATTACTCTATCATATTATATCATATAGGTACCTTTCTACTAAGCTTTGTAAGCAGTGATAGCCTAGTGGTGTGACCATCCGACTGCCAAGTCAAACCCAAGGCACGCACCTCTGACTTTTCGGTTTCATGTGCGTATTGTAATTATCACTTGCTTCAAAAATGGTGAAGGAAAACATCGTGAGGAAACCGGATACGTGAGAAATATTTCTCGACGGCATGTGAAGCCAAGTCACAGCCCCATGGGCGGCTTTTAAACTCTACACGAGGTTAGTCACTAACCACATGAAAAGAAAAATATCTATGAAGCTGTGAGCGTCGTAGATATTCTTCTTTAAAACCCACAGAAAAGTCGTTGCCTGTGGAGAGTAGCAGATTAGTATGGAATTGTGTCATAGCAATCACACGTACGAATCATTGCCGTCGGTTGCTACGACAGTAGCAATAGTAAATAAACCAGCATGTGATGTCCCACTGCAAAGCAAAGGCCTCCCTTTCCTTTACTCCTGGATCTTGCGCCAACAAAGATCCCGCTTATTGGCCTCAAGCTCGTCTCATAACAGCAATGCGTCGTAGATTTTACCCTCATAGACAAAGAATCGGTATAGGCATGCTACACCTATAGAGTGTGGCCATTAGGTTATCACATTAATTGACACCATTGTATTCTACATTACGTATTTTAAACATACACAATTAAAATAATTAATAACAATTCATATTCTAGCCATGGGACCTTTTTTTTCGTTTTAGTATGTAGCGATTATTTGCTAACATAAGGTGTGTGTTAAATTGTTGATACCATCGCTCCGCGCGTGTGTTGTGCCTAATTATTATCAAGGGTGGTTTATTTCGTGACAATTTTTCAATCAGTCAAATACATTTATTTTACAGATCGTAAAATCCAATTTGTTTGTAATTACATACACATTTTAAACACTAGTGTTAGTACATATTAAATTTGGCAAACTATGGTAATTCCTAACTAATATTATAAATGCGAAAGTGAGTTTTTTTGTTTGTTCTCGTCTTTCACGCTAAAGCGACTGAACGGATTTGGATGAAATTTGGCACATGGGTACACCATGGCCTGGATTAGAACACAGCATACTTCTTATCCCGATATTCCCACGGGATTGAGACTTATGTGGGTGAAACCAACTAGTTACTAATAATGTCAAAACAATCAATAATAATGTCAAAATCACCATTAATAATGTCAACTATAAAATAATCAAGTACAATACAACATCAATAATAATCAAATATGCAATAGATACAAGAAACATTATTTCATAGCACGATTTGAAGGCAGGAAGTTGTCCTGGTCCAGTGCTTGAGTATTAGACCTTCCGCCCTATCGGCCACAGTGACCAAGAGGCTATTGACGCTGCACCGCACCCGCCGCATCAGGGAGCCGACACGCTTTCGCTTGATCGCGTAAAATTCGGCTATATACATATTAGTCTGATGGCCGTACCAATATCTAAACAACTCAATCATCTCACCCGGAAGTGTTGTATCATCATACAGCTTCTTAGTTCTTCCATATAACACTATAGGACACCAGACGCGCACGGGGGGTTTCCTGTCCGTGTAGTATTTGGCTTCAGAGCTGGTCTTTCAAGAGAGCGTGTGCTCTGTTGAAAGACCAGCTCTGAAGCCAAATTCGGCACAGTGAAGCGACAGACGTTTATTGATTATTAAACTGCTTGTCATGCACACTGTCCAACACTTTTTTCATTCTAATCGGCACAACTAAGGTTTTCATTAGATCTTCAGGCAAATACGTGTGAGAAGCAGAAGTTGAAAAACATTGCCAGCACTCTGGGCATGTCAACACCTGCATTTTGTAAATGCTCTATCCTGAGAGAATCGTGCCCAGCCGCCCAGGTGATTTACCGCGCTTCAGTAGCTGATCCAGGGGGGGGGGGGCTAAGGGGTAATCCTGGATCCGCCACTGTCGCATTTCATGTTTTTCAACACAGAAGCTATTTCTATAACCTTATTTTCACGCTATTTATTTTGTTTAAAAAATTCAGTTTTCTATTTTTAGTAAAATTGTTTGTTTTATTATTTTAACAGGCTGATAACAACTCGTAATAACGGCTGTACTATTTAATGTGAGAACCTAGTCGCCACTCTGTACACGCTGGGAACAAGTTAATATTTTCGAACTATCACCATCTATGTTTTCAATTATGTTTTGTGTTGCGTAATGTAAATTATTTTGAATACTATTATAAAGAATCTTTTTTTTTTATAGTTTTTTGTTCTTCTAACTGAACAGACAGCTGTGCTGCTGGGGAGTTTCTTGCGCCACTTCTTCTTCCCAGCTAATGCACTAGGTAGTGGTGAAGGGTGGGCGTTTTGGGGGACTGTCTTATGTAATTTTGACGTGCTGATTCTCAGCCCAGTTTGAATAAATGACTTGAATTTTGAATTTTGAATCTCACACCATACAAGACGGCGATAGTTCGAGAATATTTACGCATATTAATGGTATACAAATGACAATAAAACCATAAATCACTTACCCATGAGAAGTTATATTTCTGTTTTTCTTTCTCTGCGGCTTTTAGGGCCTAAAATATAAATGATGATGATGATAAATGATATTTCATAATTTTTGTGCCCTTAGTTTGTTTGGGGTCGGTGCAGCGTCTTTCCATTCTATACAAGGCCAGAACGCAGCCATAAGAAACTGCTCGCGTATAGATTGGAAATCACTTTTTTACTAACGTCTTCCAATCTATACAAGAGTAGTACGCAAATACTCGCGTATACTTCGTAGTGACCTAATTAACTACCTTATTCCAAAATATGTGCCAGTACGCATACGGACTAATCGTGTATAGATTGCGACAAATTGTGAACTGGTATTTAACTTGTTTTCGACGTAATGCATCCTGCGCTAAACAGCCTGCCTGGCTGCGAGCAACTTGGAAGTAGCGCTCGCTCGGCTCGCGCGCGGTTAACTCAGTTATAACCTAACCTAACCCATTTCATATTCCGGTATCTGTTCCAATTCACAGTTTTTTTTTTTTTTTTACTATTTATGTTTAAAACTCATCTCAAGCGTTAGTGATGTAGTATAGTTTGGAACCAGGACGCGCGCGTCCACGTTACGAACTATACACGAGCAGTACGCAAAATTCGTGTATACTTTGTAATAACAGATTTAAAAATAGCATTACAATGTATACGCGAGCAGTTTCCTATGGCTGCGTTCTGGCCTTGTATAGATTGGAAATACGCGTCGGCGCAACATGTCTTTTTCTTTCATACACGAACGAGAACGCAACTCACACGTGCGACAATTGCAGACCGCGCGTCCTGTGATCTTACTGTGGTGCTGTGGTCGTGAGGCCGTCAATTGGTGAGTCATCTCAACAACAGCACAACGACCTTAACATCGTTGTCGTGTCATTGGAAAGTGGTACGTTTGAAAACGTCTGGGCACGCGTGTTACATCGTAGACCTCCATCGCTTTCCATTGGGCGAAATTGAGGTTAGGAGCAGACCCATTCATGAATTTTAAAAAAACATACTTAAAACCTTGACTGATTATGACCGTTCTCACATGCAGGTACCCACCAATAAATCTGCCTAACCTTTTTCCCAAATATGTTGGGGCTGTCTTCCAGTCTAACCGGATGGAACTGAATACCAGTATTTTACATGGAGCGACTGCCTATCTGACCTCCACAACCCAGTTACTGGGTAACACGATACCCCATGGTGAGACTGGTTGTCAGACTTTTGGGCTTCTGACGACCCGTAACAACTGTTAAAGATCTACAAATGACAGCCGGGATCACTGGCTTAACATGTAGGTACCCACCTACCCAGCTTCTCAACAGAAACTCAACTGAACTGAAATGACTAAGATCGAAATCATACGATGTGGTGGAACCGTTGTTCAATAGCAAATCATATGTTAGCAAACTTTTCTGTTCATTTGTCTTGCAAATTTTGCAAGTTAACTTACTTTTACGAATTGAAACTCACCTCTTCTAGTGTGGACTGCACTCCAATGCTTTTGAAATTAATAGCATCTTCATCTTCGAATACCCATGTAACCTGTTGTTCAACAGATATGAAGGAATAAATAAATATCTGTCTCATTTACAGTGGGTTCCATTAATACAGGTGAAAATAGTAAATATAGAGTTGCGATTAATAAATTAAATAACGTATTTTGCGGATAGACCAAGAATTAATAAATAAAACGGAAATTTATCTTCTATAAAGTCCGAGTTAAAGAGGTAATAATATGACGTTATCTCAGTTACAGAGGTCAGTAGGTACCTACCTATAAAATTCAACTAAAACAATTTGGCAAAAGCATTCTTTAAAATATAGTCTCAGTAAAAGAGATAAAATACACTCGCTGTCTTTTTTTATTTATTTATTTAAAAAAAACCAACTTATACTAACAGTTTGCACCACACATACAAGTTATAGGTCAATATCTATTAGTAATTACACATACAATCATAAAATTAGATTAGATTACATAAAAGTAGACAAAATATGTTGAAAACTAAATTAGTCAAGATTAGGCAAAAATTTGATAAAAAATATGTAGACAAAATTAGATAAGAGAAGAGATATAATAGGGATAAAAAAATTGGAATAAAATTATTAATAAATTTTAAAAATTAATTAATTAATTCACTCCAAGGAGATTGTACTGGGAGTGGCAATGGATTCCAGGTATCGAGTAGCAGTGTTCAGGAATCCCAGTTCAGTACTCGCAAAGACATCCGAGAATTCGTCATACAGCAAAATGTTGTTAATATGGGTGAGGGCTAGGTACAAGGGACTGGCCTTGAGGGTTATGGTACTCGTTTGAGGTATTAAGAATAGAGGACGTTGGCGAGGGCGAAGTGTGTGTCTAATGGGTAGTGGGATGTTAAAGGGGATGTGCTGTAATAAAAATGAATTGAAATATGTGCCACGAATTAGGCGGATGAAATATTTAACGAGACTAAGATTTCTCCTTACTTCTAAACTTTGATAGCCCACCATACCTAGCACAAATGGTGTTGGGTACATGTACGGATAATATCCATACAGTTTTAAGTAGAGGTAGCGGACAAAAGACTTCTGAACCTTTTCAATGGCCAGTGTATACACTTTTTCATGGGGGCTCCAGATTGCACAGTTAGTCTCTAGCAAACTGCGGATGAAGGAGTTGTACAGCATGGCCAGTGCTTGACGATTTGTAAAAAATTTGGCCTGACGCAAGACAAAACCTAAGTTTTTGCGGGACTTGTTGCAGGTCTGTAGTATGTGCTGGTTAAATGTAAGATGTGGATCAAACTGAGCACCCAGATCGCGTACGGTTAAAATGCGTTTTAGGGGCTCATTGTTCATAGTGTAGATGTTGTGTATGGGTTGTGTGGCCTTTGAGTAGGTCATGACCGCGCATTTACTAATGTTTAGATTGAGGTTGTTTAAAGTGCTCCAAACATGAATGTTGTCGATGTCGAGTTGAAGTGTGGCCATATCACTAGCATTAGATATAGGAAGAGCAACTTTGACATCATCAGCGTACATTATGACTGTGGAGTATTTTACATATGTGGGAAGATCGTTAACTACTATTAGAAAAAGAAGGGGCCCAAGGTTAGTGCCCTGCCCTATACCAGAAGTGACCGAGTAGCGCTCTGAATTGGCATTTTTATATGTTACAAATTGCTTGCGGTCGTGCAGATAGTTTGCGAAGAATTTAAGCGATGTCACAGAGAAACCTGCCAATGCCAGTTTATATAGAAGTATGTCGTTATCAACCCGTTCAAAAGCCTTCTGAAAATCAAAATAGGCTACATCGATCTGTTTTGTCTCAATTATAGAGGTAATTATGACGATAAAATCGAAAGAACTAATCTCAGAGATAGAGGTTTGTTTTGTCCCACTAACAGAGGTAATTTTGTGCTAGTGTCGGGATCTCAGCATGAGTTCCAGCTTATATGGAGCTTCCTCACTTATTCAGGTCCCACGAGACCCCCGGACCTACGAGCGTCGCAGCGCAGTTTTGTCTGGAGTAACAAAGAGCACGCTGGAGGATATCCCGGCGGGAGGCGGCGGTATTCGACTGTATGCGCCGTTATGCGCTGGTATGCGCGTACGCGCTGGAGTCAGTCATGCCAGTCTGCCACACTCTTTCAATTGCAACTTTTCGATTTCGGCGGGTACTTCGGTATGCTAGCGGACGCCCGCTGTATCGCCGGGGATTTTACTTGTCAGTGTGCGCTGGCGGATAGAGGAATCCTCCTCGATGCCACTCCCTGGCGTCCACCAGTGTGCCGTCGGTCGCGGTCTTTAAGGGGTCACCCCCTTAAGAAGTTTTCAGTTACTTATGTCATTTACACCTTAATTGTATAGTTACCTATCTGTTCTTATAATAAACGTGGCACATAGTTAAGAGCTTACCCTTGATTTGGACCCTTGAGCCTTCAAGGCCATAGGTTCCTTACTTTCTTGCTTCGGCTTCAGAGGAGCCTCCCCATTAGGAGAGATACTAAAAAGTAATTTAGTAAATAGTCAGTATCTACTATCTAGGTAGGTATTTACGTACGTAAGTATGTATGTACCTACCTACTCCATTCGACTTTATTATTAGACTATTCTAGTTCAGTAGGTTAACTTAAAAGAAGGCTATGACTTGACTAATGACTAAAATAATTGTGGAAGAACTTAAACAAAAATATCTTCAAATAAATGTAAAAAAAAAAACTTTAAATGTATGTTCCACTGTACCTAAAAGATTTGACTAAGACATTTACCTGGAATTTGAATCAACCGTTTCAGACAAGTCTTTCGGGGGCTTATTTACATGCTTAAGACCCCCAAACGGTAAAAGCACGTAGGCGTCCTCCAAAGATTCGTAATTGATCGTTGTACCAAGACACATCACTCCAACTGCTAATTCACTATGCTGGAAAAGATTCGACATCATCATAATCATCATTTTCAGCCCGGAACCACACACTGCTGGGTAAAGCCTCGGGCAGACTGGCGCGACGCGACTCTAAGAAAACTTCACGCTACAACAATTACCGGCTTTCTCCTTTATGGAAAAAAAGCTGCGCCCCGCGGTTTCACCCCCATAAGTCTAGAACCCGTAAGAATATCGGGTTAAACAGTATCCTATGTCCTAACCCAGGTCATACTCTACCCATGTGCCAAATTTCATCCAAATCCGTTCAGCCGTTTTAGCGTGAAACAAATAAACTAACAAACTTACTTTCACCCGGTGTATGTTATGGGCTTCTAAGTACGTCCACGTTGGGACGTACTTAGGAGGCCGGGCGTCATCGGGGCGGCAAAAAGAGCGCGGGAGGCGCGGTACGGCGCTTAAGCTTAGCTCCGTTGGCACACTATGGACACAGAAACTTAAAAAAGAGGATCGTGTATCAAATTACCTCACAAACGAGTATCACGTTCTCTGATTCCGGGTGCCTTGCTATCAGCTCACTGATGTAGAAATCACCGTAAAGCTCTCGCAATCTCTCGGAGTGGTGCTCCAAGATTGGCACTAAATCGTCGTTGTCTTCTTCACTGCGTGACGTGTTAGCGAAGAATCGACTTAAGAGGGTTTATCCTAAAAGTTGGCATCGTTGCAAATAACTGTCAAATATTTACCTGTTTTGATTCTTATATTACTGTTTGAAAATATGAAATGTGGCTAACTAGCGAACTTAAATATTGATTATGAAATGCAATAATTAACATCGTAACACCGAATATTTAGTATTAGATGTAAAAAAAAGTATTTGGAAACTTTCCAAATGTCTTTTTTACACCTAAAACGGTTACAAAATCAAATTCAGTGTTATAATTGAAATTCATTATGATATATTCTAGTTCGCTAGTTAGCCACATTTCATATTTCCATACAGTAATATTGTCAAATTAATCAAAACAGGTACATATTTGACATCTATTTGTGACGTTGCCAAGTTTCAGAAAAAACGCTCACAATGGGAGATGAAACTGTATAGGTACCTAAGGAAATTCGTATTTTTTGCTGATGGCAAATCCCATCGGGGGCACACGGCTTGTACCTATTTTGTTACCTATCCGATTTTGAACGAGTTCAGAGCGGAAGATTCGCTTTCATACAAACTATGAAGATACGTATTATCTTCTTCTTTTTTTTTTTGGTTGGGAAGTCATCAAATGACTCCTCCCGCTCTGGGCGGAGCGAGAGGGAGTCTCAGACTTTTACTGACTAAAACCCACCCGTGTTCCTTCCGTTGCCTATGTGCTGGGGCCGCGATATCCCTTTCAGACAAACCCGCAACCCCAACAGGACATACGTATTACCTATGTCCGTATTTGTGGGTTATGAATGTCCTACATCATAATAGATGAGGCGCTACACTTACACAGCTCTTCTTATCTTGAGTCGTGGGCACACCTCCGAGCGGTCGGCGACGCACAGCACCGGCAGGTGGTCTCCACTGATATTGCGCTCCGACGCCGTCACACGTTTGAATGACGCCTCCGACCGAGACTGGCCTGGGACCAAGTCTACAAAGATTTTCTCGAGCATTACTTACGAGCATGGGCGTAACGTAACGAACGATGGGCAAGGGAAGGCAGCTACCCCCCTTCCCCTTGACTTATTGCATCTCATAAATTTTGCTAGAAAATCACGTACCTACCTATTCCTTAATTAAAAGCCAGTTTCCAATTGATTTTATTTCCACTTAAATAAATGACAACTTTATTTCAGTGTCAATTAAATTGATTTCAGGATGGCCAGAACTATTGAAAAAGTCGTAAACATGTATGAAGTTGTAACGCAAACTGAACTTTATGTGTGGGTTTTACAGTTATTTTCCCAAAAACTCATATTTGTTTACATTTTTGGAACCAAAATCGCGAACGCAGGATACCTATGCCTAAGCTAGATGAAGCGTTTATGGGAGATTAGCCGGAGAAAGCAACTTATAGTAAAGAGTAGAAAACTATGGGGTCTACGTTTGGAAAAAAAAAATATTTGCTGGGTACGCCCATGCCTACGAGCAAACAATATCACGCCTGCATACTACGATAGGTACTACTCTTGCTACTACGTCTACTACGGTTGTACCATTTAAAGGTGACACACAATTAATTACGCCAATTTTAAGCTTATAGAATTTCAAGGTTCTAAGAAATACCTGGAAACACCCAACCAGCTATTTGAGTACCTAATACAATACTATAAGTATTCCAATTCAACAGATGAATAAAATAAAGGTAGTATAAAGAGTTCCGATAGCGGCATAATAGTGGCGCTGCCTACATAGTCCTGGCTAAAGTGCCGTAAGCATTGCATTGTCACTGTCACTGAGTAGGTAACTGTCACTTGTTATTTTATTTGATTGTTGAGGTTAATTCGCTGTAAAACACCACATTCCCAAAACATTACATTATCTTCTCCTAAACGGACCCTGGCGTTGTGGGTTTTACAGTTCTAACCTAACCTATCTTTCAGCCATAGAGATTTTTGCTAGAGTGCCGCTAGCAGCACTCTAGACACTTCCTAAAATAAACAAATGAATAAATGATTTAACAGTAAGGCTTCCTGTTCATGATGCTGGAGCCGCACCGGCGCCACGGGCGGCGCTGGAACGCAAGATGAATAAATTTCAGAACATCTCTGAATGAAAATCGCGATGCGGTGATGCGACGCGGTGCGGCGCATGGGCGATATTCAGTCGTATACAAAACCCTTGCGGTCCGGCGCCAGTACATAATAAACTTTGGTTTTAATCATTCATCTTTACCTACATAAGATTTTCAGTCCAGGGGCCCAAAACCCACTCGGAAAGTGGACTGCAACATCTCTAATAATAGGTGTTGCTTCTAGTTACCTATACGCATCGGAGCGAACCTCGGCACTCGCGTGGTTGCCCGTGCTTTTTCAAAGTATAATTTTAATATTGCGCATTTTTGTGATCTTACGTAAGAACTATCGAGACTCTCTCCTTGTAAGAAAAAATAAGACATAGTCGACCCCTTACCCCCTAAATCGTCTTACGTAATAATTGAATGGCCCCATACAGGTTGGCAGGGACATCGACGCGAAAACTGTTACCACTGGATTCAGCACGATTCTGAACGGCACGGCGTTGAAATTTTTTGAACCAAATATTTTTTCCTAGCATTAGACCTGTTTTATCACTCTTACGGCCAGTGGCTATACAACCTCCTTGCGAAAAAATACTCGATACACAGGAAATAAATATCGCTTCACAAGTTGACCATCCTAATAACAATAATAAGAAAATTACTCTTAATTTTAGTAATATTTCCAATTTTTATGTGCATTTTAATTAATTTAACCTTTCTTTTTTCTTCATTAAATGTCTATTTTCGCTTAAATCTTTCTTTTTCTCGTAGTCATGGTATAAAGTATAATAAGCAACTCTTGAATAAAACGGATTTATATCGAGGGCCATGAATCACTCGCGTCGCTCAGGATTCTAACACTTGAATCACGACCGTCTATGGCCCTCGCTTTTAATCCGTCCTTTATTCACTAATTGCATAATATACTATTAAAACATCTAGCATAATTAGTTTTTCACGGAACTCTAAATTTGCGAAAAGTAGATTTAATTACTTACAGGCAAACATTTTTTTTAAATATTAGACTCTACAAATAGATTGAATTTTAAAAATGTAGCTAGTTTTGTTATTTTTAAATGAAGTTATTGACGCTTGAAATCTGAGCAACGACGAATTTCGAACAAAATTTTAAAAAGTTATTTAAAATTCCGTGTGTTCTGGGTCTTTTTATTGAGCCTAAACACGTAGCAGACGGCCCCACGGATCCGCCATTTTCAAATGTTCAACCGTCTGCCTAACACCCTGTATACAAACTGCAGATACAATGTTAAATCTGCCGCCCCGCGACAGAACGCGGTACATTGTGATAATCGCCTTAGTTAAAACGTAGTAGGAAATCATATTGCTAATACTTACGTGGATAAGTGAGCAAAGTTTTAACCATAGCGATGTGTAGAATGTAGGCATCGTGCATAAACATAGTCCTAAGCATGTTATCGATAAGGTCACGGCCGTATCTCGGGTTCCAGCACAACAAGTGTATAAACAGGGTGTTACGGGAGTTCATTTCTGTAGTCCTGAAAAAAATATTAAAAGTCACACAAACACAATTTGAACGCCGCATCTATTGACGTCAAACGATGTGCGTTGCTAACGACTTGGGTAGATATTGTGATCAGATCGCTTAACTATAAGTAAGTACATACAATAGGGATGACGCCTTGGTA
This sequence comes from Agrochola macilenta, assembly GCA_916701695.1. Taxonomy (NCBI): domain Eukaryota; kingdom Metazoa; phylum Arthropoda; class Insecta; order Lepidoptera; family Noctuidae; genus Agrochola; species Agrochola macilenta. The sequence goes on from OU753569.1 coordinate 7,821,275, forward strand.
AAAAAAAATTTTTTTTTTCTATGGATAATATAAAAATATTAGACACATATTTTTTGCTTTACCTTAATAATAAAAAAATACTTAGATAAACCGCATTTTAAGTTGAGGAGTGGGGGTCGCTACGTCACAAGTAAGTATAAAATCTACATACTTGTGACGTCACATTTTAACTCAATGTGTCGCTTAATCTTAAGATTATGTAAAAAAAGAAAAAATACGTATCCAATATTAACTACATGACGGACTAAAAAAAACAATTTTTGTCATAATCCCTATTATACAAGTCAATCAATCTGCCTAGTCTTTTCCCATCCCTGTTAGGATCGGCTTCCAGTCTAACCGGATGCAGCTGAATAACTACCAGTAATTCAAGATCATATATTATGTATAATAATTGATATAGGGACAAATAAAAAGTTTAAAACAAGCTGATTTTTAAGCATTCTGATGCTGTTCGTAGCAGTCATTTTAAATCAATCACATATTTGATGCCACTAACTGAAAAAAAAAACGTTTGTGGGCAGGCCCCCGTCGATCGCGGGGCACTTGCTGGGCACTTGCTCAGAGTGCCCAATAAAAAAGAGGGGCCTGCTCTCAACAAGCTATAGTGATCCATACAACAGTGACGACCGTGCCTACCCTCGGCGTATCACGTTTTTCACGGCAAGAAAACAACGGGCCTAAGGCCCGTTACAACGGGCCTTAGGTTAGTTAAATACACACTTGTATTTGGCCCACACATACTCTTCCCATGCACATGGTTGCACTGATGGCAGCAACGGAGCATCCCGAGCCGACCAGAACCCAATATGTTCTGTACAAGTGGCCTTAGGTTAGTTACCAGAAGGTTAAGGTAGGTAAATGTAATACACACTTGTATCTTGCCCACAAATACTCTTCCCATGCACATGGATGCACTGATGGCAGCAACGGATCATCCCGAGCCGACAAGAACCCAATTATGGATTTCTGTTCGTCCAGGTGGCATATACTCAATGTACTATTCTCACTGAAAAAACAAATTACAAGTAATTGGTATGCTTAGAAGCGCTGTCTCTTAGTTTTAAGTAATGCTTGAGATTTGAGTGAGGTTCTGTAATACGGGCCTTAGTGTATGTAAAAGGTCAAATTAATCTATCTAGCGAAACTAAGCAAACGTGATAGGTATTTAAACTTGATAAAACAAGATAAACAATTTTTTTTTTTTGGGGTTAACTTAACGACGTCGTGTTACCTACTTATTGTAGTTACTTGAAGTACCTACCTACCTATTAAGACGACTCACTAACCGAAAATCTGTTATTTACGTAAGTATCAGATAATGTTTAGATATTAACACCACGTCTGTGAAGTTTAAATTAAAAAAACTTCTTTATTTTTTTATGCTTACAAGTTATATTTCAAGTTAGGTCCAAAATTCGTTCACTGCTAATAATTTAGTACCTACTAAATGGGGAAAAAAACGAAATCCATAAGATTTTCTTTACCAAATGTCAAAAGTCGTAATTGTGAGACAGTATTGAATAAAGAGAAACAAGAATTCGTCGATAAAACTGTTTTCCTGGGAATCACGCTCGACTCAAGACTTCAATGGGGTCCTCATTTAACATCCCTTTTAGGACGGTTAAGTTCAGCAGCATATGCTGTGAGCAAAATCCGTCAATTTACTGATGTAGATACCGCGAGGCTAGTCTATTTTAGTTACTTTCATAGTAAAGTCGTACGGTATTCCTAACTATGGGGACGGGCTGCAGACATCGAGTCTATTTTAATTCCACAGAAAAGAGCCATCAGAGGCCATAGCCTCCGCAGGCGCGACTCTCTAAGGGAACTGTTTAAAGATGTTAACATCATGACGGCACCTATCTATGAAAATATTATGTAGGTACGTAAGGAAAAATCTACATCTTTTTTAGTAAAAGAGGTCCTAGACACAATTACCTATATCACTAGGAATATAAACACCTCTTTGTCATAGGAGTCACAGACAGTCGGCTGTGCAGAGCCTGCATGGAGGACGACGAGACAGCAGCTAATGTGCTGTTATACTGCCCGGTGGTCGCCACTTACAGGGCAAAGTACTTCGGTAACCCAGGTACCCTACGTGAGATTTTCAGTGACACCAAGGCGTTGCTGGCCTTCTTTGTGGAGCTGGGGTGGATCGAATAACCAATTTTCCCACCCGTACGCAAAATACGCGCTTAGACGTGGAGTTGCGGATACCAGCCCGTATTACCTATTACCTTACCTATCACTAGGAATAGGGACCAATTAGTTCAACCGGGTTTCAGGCTGGCTAAAGTGGACACGTTTTTCATGGGGTACTGTTTAAAATGTTACAATAAAATACATCCTCGCTTAAGTACTTCAACTGAATGAAACGAAATTTAAATCTCTTATGAAACGCACACTATGCAGCCAAGTTGGGGATTATATCGCTGATAAAAATGCTTGGCTCAACGCTGGTCCTGCTTCACAAAGGCGCATAAACTAATTGATTAGCATTTGAAAATATTGTTGGAGCTGCTGCAGATTTTAAAACATATCTTTGTATTGTATAAATTCAATCTCTTAGCATTGTATAATTACAAAGCACATGTGTGAGTTCTATGTATCGACTATAAAGCTACCATTACGGTACTGGGTATGTCTTTCATTGACTCGAATGTGCCCTGGCGTCGGAGAGCAGGTATGTCATGCTCACTCTAATGTCTCGCTAACGGTGGAGCGTGTGTTGGATCATTTAGCTCCCTTCCAATAATGCAAAAAAAAAAATGCAAATCCATGCGTCATGTTCGTGAACTGGTCCGTCAGTAGGGACTGGTCATCTCTTCGCTGTCACGGTTTTTTTTTTTCTATTACGACTCTTTTACCGTTTTTCATCGATCTCACATGTACCTATAACTTCAACATTAATGATGTAACCATAATAATATCTTGATTTAAAAGAATGTCCGTGGAGTTTCTTGCCCGTTCTTCTCCATAGGTGCCTACTACGCTTTGGAATGGGCATCTAGCTTCATCTTTCTGACTGACCGACCCCTTGACAATTCAAAAGTGCCTCTAATTGGTTTATTTGAAATAAATGCTTTGAGTTTTGAGTTTTTTGAGAATACCACGTTTTTTATCAAATCATGCATAATTTCGTTCTATAATGTTTATATATCAAAAACCAATCACGTCTATCGAGTTTTGCTAGCTTATTTTAATTGGACCCTGTACAGATAGCCGCAGTCATCAACAGCTCCAGGTGCATTGAACTACGCCGGGGACGATAAAGCGTCAAGGGCTCAATTCCAAATTCTCTGGTCTGACGTAAATACCTGTAAATTGTAACTGTCCAATAACTTAAGGCATAGCTTGTTTTACTTATAAGGTACGATTAATCATCATAATCTAATAAAAAACCGGTCAAGTACGTGTCGGACCACGCACAATGAAGGGTTCCGTAGTTGGGTTGAATTGATCCCAAGAACAAACTTAACATTGTAGTTGAAAAACATGTTCTCACATGCGGAAAGTATGGGTGAACATGTTTTTCAAACTGCAAATTTAAGTTGGTCGATTATAGCTCGTTAACCTGTAAAGCCTACTTAGCTGTGATAGTTTTCCTTTGAAGTTCGTTATATATACTACTGCTGTGATTTTTTTCACGAATCCAAGTACAACCATTTAGCTGGCAGGGGGGGGGGGGACACATGACTAACAAAAACTAGCACTTTTAAAGCTTAATATTTCGCAAACGAACGAACGAAGCTTGATTTTTTTTAGAACAAAGGACCACAGGCATTGCCAGGTGGAAGGAACACGGGTGGGTTTTAGTCAGTAAGAGTCTGACACGCCCGCTCCACCCAGAGCGGGAGAAGTTATTTGATATTTTGCCAAGCCAAAAAAAAAAAATGTGTCCAGATTTGCGCGGGACGTCCCGATTTTCAGGGGTCTGGGGACGCGTCACGATTTGCACACCGAAAACCATTTTTAATAGAAAATAAATAAATTAGATATCACTATGTCGAGGGCGATAAAGCGCTAGTAATTAAGGCAGCAGTGCAAAACAACACCACTCCAAAAATTACACAATATTTTTATAGACAATCAAGACTTTGCAAATATGTATTCAAGTCTTATTTTATGGCTTCAATGCCGGTTTCAAACGCGGCAACCGAAAGTGTATTTACCCAGGCTAAGAGGCAAAACGAGAAAGCGAGGTTTGGTCTGAGAGGCGAAAACGTCTCGAGCTTGTCAATTGATCCTTCACGCGTTTCTTGACAGACAGACGGACGAACAACGAACTTATCCTATAAGTGTTCCGTTTTGTCCTTATAAGGTACGGAACCCTAAAAATTAAGATCATCTTACATGAGCATAATGATATCGTTTGTGCAGGTGACCCTGAACTGCTGAGATATTGGTTCGGTAAGCAACTCCAGTATTTGAGGTGCGTCTGCAACATTAGCCAATCGCACAGGGCCCAAACGCTTCTTAGTTGGCCTTCCCGCTTCGTCTGTCATTTTTCTTACACTTCACAAGTGTTTTGTAACTAAAACCTACTAAAACTAAACAGCTGATGATCAACAAAACCCTCACGAACAAGGAACATAAACTCTCCCTCACGAATTCGAAAAACTTCTGACAGTTGACAGTTCAAGAAGAGAAGTCAGTTTTGTTTTTAATACCCTCTATGTCTTTATGTACCTAGCCAATAGGCTAAAGGACGAAAAATTCACTGTTTTTACTAGGTAAATATACCTAGTAAAAACAGTGAATTTTTCGTCCTTTAGGCTGCCTGTCCACTGGAGCGGAGGAGCGGAGTAGTGGTGTGCCAATATTAACCAATGGAATTGCATAAACCGCTCCGCGCCGCTGTTTTTCAAGATGACGGATTGACGTTTAGGCTATGGGCCTCAAACGAAGCAGTTAACTGGAAAAAAACGACCTTCGGTGCGATGACTACTTAGAACCATTTAAATATTATTCCCGCGAGACCTTCCTCAAGAATCGGGCTATCCAATGCAAAAAGAATTTTTCAAATCCGAGTGGTAGTTCCGGAGATTACCCCCTACATACAAACTTACAAACAAACAAACTTTTACCTCTTTATAATATAAATAAATAAACTAGCTGTTTACCCGCGATTTAATCCGCGTGGAATTCTATACATCAATTTTATTTCAGATAGATTTCATGGGTTTTAATTTTTTTGCTCGGAATTCTAATTCAATGGCTGAAGTCTAATGCTAAGTTACTACATATAACATCAGCTATCAGCCAGTGAAAGTCCCGTCAAAATCGATCCAACCCCTTCGGAGATTAGCCGGAACAAACAGACATACATACAAGTTTTTTAAATTGTTTTTGTTGTATGTACCGTATATATTCATATGCATTTAGTAAAAAGCTGTTATTAAGACATTACAAACTAACACTTCAATTTTATTTATTTGTATAGATACAGGGTGGCCGGGACATCGACGCGAAAACTGATACCATGGATTCAGTACATGACACTAAAGTGAACCCCACAGAGCTGAAATTTTTCGTCGATTTTTTTTTTTTAAATCTGCTGTTTCATAGAAAAGTGCAAAACCTACGCGGTCAAAATGTATGGAACAGCCTTTTTTTTTTTGCCGGTGGAGAATCATGTACTGAATCTATGGTAATAGGCTTCGCGTGGATGTCCCTGCCACCAAGCTTAAGAGTCTGTTTGTTTGAACGATTCTTTTTGCATTTGATTGCCCAATTCTTGAGGAAAATTATAGATTATTAAACATCACGCTACGACCCCTAGGAGGCAAGCAAAAAGTCAAGAAAGAACGCCAACCGTAAACAAAGTAAGAGCGCGGGCGGGCGATGCGTTGCGCTTATGTTATAATAACTTCGACGCTTTAGTTTACTAAAAATAAAACACACAGATTCATACATACTTATAGTTATTTATTATTCTTAAAATGAAAACTCCCTTAACTTCGGTAATAGCTACTAAATAATTTGTGGAGACCACTGTCAAGTGATGGGACAAAACAATTAAGTTTGAGCATTACTTAATTAATAAAAACACAATGTCAATTGATTTAAGTTCTTAATATACAGAAAACAATAATTCTAATAAAAATAATTTAAATTCAGTAACAATCTTCCTACTAGCCCTAATTAGCATCAATAAATAAGATGACTTCATTTTGTGGATCTCTTTGGAGTGATTAAGGTTTTACGCCGTTCGTAAATATGCTAAGGATTTGAAACTAAATCTACAGTAAAAACCAGTTTTTGTCTGACCACAAATTAGTTACAAATTATATTTATATCGAGGAACTAATATTTACAGGCGTTATTAAAAACCCATTTCCCAAAAAAAAAAATTACAGAACAATCTGTAGGTATCCTGGTTATTAAATATACTATAACAGCAACTAGAAATAACTAAATTTTCCAAAAATTATTGCTTACGTCAATGTTAGGCGGATAATAAATATTAAAAAAAAAACATGGAACCAAATCTCATCTCAGTTGTATGGAACATAATTTCACTACCGAGTGCACCGTCAGAAGTTTATAAGTAATACTACATAATTATGTACAGCAAACTTTAGTCACACTGAATAAGAAAACTGATATTTCGGTAACGATTCATCTTCGGTTTCGTAGCAACCGGCGCGAACAGCTCATCTCATTTTGTGATGTACATATTATTTTAAAACTAGTAAATTTAAAATAAAGTTAATTATGCTATAAACGACGCGGTAGTTCATAACACTAAATAATACCTACAAAATAAAGTAAAAAATTAAAGTTAATACCATCATTAAAAACATCAATTAATCACACCAAAATGTTCTAATCATTGGGAGGCCTTTTACTAGTACAAAAATATCGTCAATATCCTCTATCGCTCTATTTAAATGTATGGAAAAAGTTTCGTTAGTTAAATTTTATAATATAGCTATATACTAAAGTGTGCATAAGAAATCTTGTATTATTCGATATAATATTGCTTTTATTGAACCAAGCGTTTTCTATGGCGTTTAATGGAACTTTATACTTTCGCAACTATAAATGCCACCTTATTTTACCTATTAAATGAGTATCCATATTAGAAATCTGCATAACCCCTTAAACGTTCTTCGTTTTTACCTATAAAACTACAGCTGGACATCATAATTCAAGATTGATAGTATCCTTATCGATAAAATAATAAGTCTTACATAAAATTATCTAGCAACTATTATCTCTTAGAACCATTTACATGAAAACTATTACAATACCACAGTAGTCTGTTGTTAGATCTGAATCTATCTTCTGTGGCGAGTCATATTATTAACATGCGAGTACATGAGACAAACTTATTACATAAGGCAAGTGATTAATATGTTATTTATATAATAAACCTATCACACTCGAGAAATCTGAAGAAATATTGGACAAAGCACGACAACTCATGAACAGAGCACAGCTCTTGGGCGTCAGTCATTCAGAAACCAGAGACGGGAACACACTTATGATTATATTTTTTACACAAGCTTCCTAAACTGGAAACTAACCTATTAGCATACATTATAAAATTATTTACACAAGTCCGATGCTTCCCTAAAGCGTATACAAACATTTCTGTCCCTATTCCATCAAATTTCAAGGATTTACGATCAACCAGACATTATGATAAGTACGTCTAATTGATAATAAGAATCCGCACCATTAAAAATAGATTACATAGTGAGTTCCGAGTTGCGCCATTAAGCCGATCGGCGATACACGACTGAATACTGAAAACAGCATTTTAATGAAACAGCTTGTGAAAAATACCATTTTTTTTTTGCTACTTGAGAAGTTAAGATATAGTATAAACGAGTTCTTCTTCTGCTGCTGTCTTAACATACTAGTAATGGGATAGTAAGCGGTAGTAAGTCCGGACACGCTGTAATAATATCATATGGAATGGGGTGTGATACCCGAATGTCTGGTGGGGTCACAGGTAGCACTGTGTCGCTAGACGCGCTGCCTCGCGCATCACTTGGCGGGCTTGTGCTTGGGCGGCGTCGTGGGCGGCCCGCCCGCCTCCGCCGACGCGCCGATAGCTACTCCTTCGCTGTCTACCTCAGTCTTCAACATAAAAAAACGTAAACGTTATTATTGGAAACTAAACTTTCAATTTATTATTTGATTATCAACACATCAGCGTTTTTAGGATCATCTAGGAAATGCTTCGTAAGTTTTATTTGTCCTGTATAAAATAGTGCAACTATACAAGGTGTTCTTTTTCATATTCCATAACTCTAGGATACTATGGCTCCTACACACTATGCCGGCGGCATGTCTGCCGGCTTTTGCCACGCGGCACGAACACCCGGCATTTTCGCCTTCTTTTCCTTTGTGCGGCAGGGCCGGACGCGCCGTGGCTTGCCCGGCGGCCATGCCGCCGGCATAGTGTGTAGGAGCTATTTATTAATGAGACCATGTCAAAAAATCAACAGGCATGTTTTTTTTTTCCAGTTGATTTTTTGCCGGGCAGGCCGCGGCGCGCCCGGCCCTGCCGCACAAAGGATTGCAAAGGAAATGAAGGCGTAAAAGCCTCCCGTACGTGCCGCGCGGCATTGTGTGTAGCCATTAGCTTTAAATATGAATGAAAATTATTTACTCGTACTTATCAATGAAACTGTAGATACACACATCAGAGACTAGTGGTATGCTATAATAAAAATATATGAAAAACAATTTATATGCCAGTTGATTCTTTGACATAGTCTCAATAAGAGGGTTTATCTTAAAAGTAGGCAACGTCGCAAATAGCTGTCAAATATTTACCTGTTTTGATTAATTTGGCAATATTACTGTATGGAATTAAGAAATGTGGCTAACTAGTGAACTAAAATATTGTTTATGAAATGCAATAATTAATATCGTAACACCGAATAATTAGTTTTAAATGTAAAAAAAAGTATTTGGAAACTTTCCAAATTCCTTTTCTACACCTAAAACGGTTACAACATCAAATTCAATGTTATAATTGCAATTCATTATGATATATTCCAGTTCGCTAGTCAGCCACATTTCTTATTTGCATACAGTAATAATGTCAAATTATTCAAACAGCGAAATATTTGACATCTATTTGCGACGTTGCCCACTTTCAGAATAAACGCTCGTAATACCCTAGAGTTATGGGATATCAAAAGGAGCACCCTGTATAGTGAAAGAGTAGTAAGAGAGAGTAGAAGGTAATAGACCACGCGGAAGGTTACCAATGAAGTGGACCGAACAAATGAAATCCGTAGTTTGAAGTCCTATTAATGCATGAGCCAGACTGCCATCTAACAGAACCAGACAGAGAGAGATCGTGAGGCGAGCTACGACCACGCTTGCAATTGGACACAATTCATCGTGACCACAACCACTCTGCCAAGAACAAAGCTAAGAAGAAGTTGATAATTATTAAGTTTTGTAGTAGTATTTTGTACTCACTTTTTCATCTTTGTTTATGGACTGGGGAGAGTCTGTTCCATTGTTAACATTGTCACCTGTTTCAGCTGATTCTGTACTTGTGGTGGTACCTGTAATTTGAACTGTTCATTACTGCTAATCTAATTTCAGATTTCCTCATAATATTGCAGGCCGGTTATTACAATACGAGTCTACCTATACATAGAACTATGAAAGCATACGCACCGGATTGTATATGATGGGCGTTTCCGCGTTCAGCCTCATGTTCGCGCACCATAGCATCCAAGTTGTATCGCCGCCGGTAGGAAATGAAGAACGAACGTACGTGCGCCTCCGTTTTCGTGCCCAGCGTCTCAGCGATGGCTTGGAAGTCCCTGCCTGTGTATCAAGGAACAAACATCTCCTTAGTAAAATTCTTAAATTCATTAATTCACTGACAGACAATGCACAGCCTAAATTTTTGGGTTTAGAAGCATGAAATTTTTCGCAAGAATTCCTTATTTTTTGCGAAAGTGAGCATAAGGTAGGATTTTTGAAAATTCACCCCCGAGGGGTTTAAATAGGGGGGGGGGGGATGAAAGGTCGTAATTTTTGCCGATGTGAAATCCCATCTGGTACTAGATAAACTCATACATTTTCAAACAACACTTGTTTTCCTACTTCAATTAAAATTTCTTTTGATGTTAAGGAAAAAAATATTAAAAACATAAACGCGCATCCGTCATTAACATTTTTTATTTTCCTTAAACATTGTGACGTATTGAAGTTAGTGGGAATCCCTTACCATATTTCCTAACGGCTGTCACCGCCATGAGTAGTTCGTCGTTGGTCCAGCGCGAGTTTATCTTTGCGGGCGGCTCGCCAGGCCTCAGCTCCTCCACGCCAGAGTCACCCACCTTGCGCTTCATCGCACTCAACTGCTGTTTGTTCTGTTGCACCTGTTTCAATAATTATACTCACTATACTCAAACCATCATATTTATCCACACTTTCACTTCAGACAAACACAAATTTAGAACTAAGAAATTCAGAACAGGATATAAAGTGCATATCTGGATTATCCAAGAAACTACATAGTAGGACTTAGGATTTGGGCGCCAGCAACATTTGAAGCGCAGTAAGTTTGGGGGTTTAATGGTTTTAAATCAATAAAACTTGAACAAAATGTTGATCAACTAATCTATGTGTGCAGAATACATTTTCCCACAATACTACCTAATACAGTATTGTAGTATAATTAGCATGAAATACTACAAAATTATTTACTATTTGAATTAATAAAATTAGTTGAATTATCACATTCTCACATTACATCACACAAACGCTTAGTCACATCCATGCTCTTATCTGGACTTATGACTAATACCAACGAATTTAGAGAAGTATAGTGTCGACGTAAGGGTGAGAATGTGTCTCGCAACGACACTACATAGCGACATCGTAGCGGGTTGCATCTTACTTGTCTCTTTAGAGATATAACTTCTCTGTCCATAGCTTTGAGCATGACTTCGCCATGATTGATAAGTCCGGGCTGCGGGGGGTCGCCTGGCTGAGGCCCGGTAGCCATGGCGACGAGATCGTCGTGATTGATGTAAATGCCACGCGGCAACCGGTGCTTGTACCGCTGCTGTTTGGAACCCGGCCCGCGTCTCCCGGACGGTCCGCACAGCGGTCTCATCGTCCCCGTGCGTCTGTTACATCACCGCCAATATTCAAACAACCATCCCTATATACATTTAATTAAACCACACTCGGAAAATTATTGAGCTGCATTGTGTAACATGCAAGTGATTGTAACGAGCGGATAATCTAATAAAACTGTAGTATGAATAGTATCGTTACCGACCTGGCGTGCACGAGGCATGCCTGACACAACTTCTGTGAATTGAGCGCCGTGATCTGGTTGCACAGAATGCCGCACACAGTGCACCACTTGCCCGCGCTCTCGCCGCCGCCCTCGCCCTAAACCCCAATTAACATTTTACATTCCTGGCACATTACGACTACCACCAGCTACACGAAATTTATGAGCTCTCGTGTAAGGACAGACAAAGACGTACACAATGACTTCTCACACACTTCTTTTAAAACCCATTAGAATATTAAATGATATTCTGCACACATTAGATATATTAAACAAGTAGTCCTTCATTGATCGGGGCTATTAAAGGAAGCATGCGGGAATATCATAGGAAACAGGAAGGAAGGGAGGAGGCAGGCTACATGTTAGAAATTAGTACAAGGCGGAAACACAGTGGGTACACAGTTATAGCACTAATATTAATGGATTATAGTCTTTTAAGGTCCATCAAGATTTACAACACAATAATTATATATTATGCGTCATACAACAACAGACAATAGGGATGATGCCTGGGTAAAAAAACTGAAATTGAAATTCTAATTAGTCCGTCAGTCAGATAATAAAATAATATTCGACACGTATTTATTGCTTTTTCATATTAATAAAAAATTACTTAGATAAAACACATTTTAGATTGAGGAGTGGGGGTCACTACGTCACTAGTATGTATAAAATCTACATACTAGTGACGTCATGGCACATTTTACCTCAATTTATCACCGTAATCTTTAGATTACGTAAAAAAAGAAAAATACGTGTCCAATATTTTTTTATAATCTCAAAGACGGACTAAACTTTTTATTTTCGTCATCTTCCCTATTATTTTAACATACATTCTCCTTTTTTCAGTAATGCATATTATCGTATTCCGTACCAAAAATATATTGCAAGAACAAAGAAAAATAAACTTAATCCATTTATTGCATACATGTACATAAAAAGATAGATAAGTGCTACAGCTCAATAGTTAAGAAGTATGTTGATAAAGAATGTGTAATAACATAATAATATTGTCTGTTAAATACTTGTGTGTACATTATGTAGTATTGTGATGTATCATGAATAAATAGAGAATATTATAAATGAATGTTGAATATGGGAGTGGTAGCAATCATTTGTAAATAAAAATGCAGAGCGGTCAAAATTAAAATGAACAAGCGTTAACAGATACATAAAGCATTTCAAATTATGATAATGATAATTAAATAATGACAGTTGAATACAATATTTAATATTTAACAGTTATTTGAAGCAACCAGTTATAAACATACTCATTGATTGTCTCCAACTTTTCAAATAACTGCTGTATAATACATAGACTAGTATACAAGCTCATGTTGCCACAATCAAAACTTGCATGATAACAAAATAACGCAGTGAAGTGCAATGCTATGACATGGCATGACTAAAACAGACATTTTATGGAATTGGATTTTGAAACAGGGAACCAGCATATCTTAAGTAGAAGATATCAACATCAAGTAATGGATGACAAACACCGATTGAATAGACATATATGTGAGAGGATGGAAGAAGACACTGAACATCAAGTTTCCATGGTGACAGCAAAGTTATACTCATTGTGGGGAAGCAAAGCACCCACCTGGGCGCCCTGCTGGCCGGCGGCGCGTTGTGGAGCCCCGCCTGCCGCGAGGGACTTCCCTCCTCGGACAATACCACGGTGGAAAGTCCACTTCTGTCACATTGAACACAAGTCCATAACTCAGAATAATATTCACCCGTCAAGCACCCAACACGTTGCTATACTGTGTTTTACTTATTATAATAATGGTGAATCAACTTCTTTTGAACATCATTACACCCATTATGAAATGTGCCACATACAGAGCAAATAATTTACAATGACACAAATTATCCACTCTGTAAATATCATGGGATTAAGAAAGTAATTTTTCACAGTTTCAAATAAACCCATGTTTATTTATAGTTCTGTGAAAGTTAATTTCTGCCACTCTGCCATTTTATTTACTAAAAAATTTGCAACTTAGAAGTTGTACACAATTAATAATAATTAATAATTTGGACAATCCAGATATACTAACAAATTATGGTAGTTTTAAATTGTGAAGAATAAGATACAGTTGACCTTTTTTCTGTAATTAGGTACATTGGTAATACAATGACATTGCACACAATAAAAAAGGAGCAAATTATATTTGATTCAACTTTACAACAAGCCATGAAACCTAACACACAAACAGTACATACCTTTTCATCGTTATCAGAGTCTTTGTCAGAGCCTCCAGGTTCAGAGCCAGCACCTGATTCTCGCTTGCCAGTTCCTGAGCTGGTAGCATTGCGGCCTTCACTGACAACATCCATCAGTGAAGTACGAGCTCTTGTTTTCTTCCATGAATAATAATACTTAACTAATGATGCAATTGATTTGTCTGGCAACTAAAGAAAACAAAAGTTTATCATTATAGAATTGTTTACAAGTTAAACCACAGAATTGAATCATTATGTTTGAAAGACCTACCATTTGTCTGATTCTGTGAAAGCTTTTGCCATGAAACTGAAAAGCCTGTTCAAAGAGCACCTTATCTTCAACAGTCCACTCATCAGGGAAAGGAGTGAAGTTGGCAAGGTCCATTGAAGCCCTGTTCAGGTCATGTTTATGCCAGAATAACATCCCCAGTGCCTGTTCCCCATTATATCCATATTTCTCCTTTGCCGTAGTAATATATTCATCCACTAAAAATATACAAAGATGTTGAAATATTGCAAATAAAATAACATGAAGATATAAAAAACCGGTTTTCACTTACATTTGATATCAGATATGTCACAAGTGGGCGACCAAACCAACAAAGCTCTGTCAGAAATAAGTTCAGGTTTGCGTTGGTCTACTGGTTCCAGTTCAGGGCACACAGCCTGATAATCTCTGCCCACTCTTATTTTCTCAGCTGCAAACGGTATTACTGCTTGGTTTCGTGTTACAATTATTGTGGATGAGATGAACGCAGCAGGAAGGCGATGATGGTAAGCATAAAAAATAAAGCACGAATGTCAGATGATGATGATTAATGTCTCCACCGCATGAACGTATTGCACAAGCGATTACAAATTATGGATTAATATTCACATCAAGATTACAATCGAGTAAGTACCTAATATAGGTACGTATTGTACAAAACGTAAGTTACCAATCAACATGCTAAAAGCTCCTCGATGTCCCGTAAAAACAATAATCCAAAGCGATAATAAGCGATACGTAATTTAAAATATCTCTTACCATTCTCGTCTTCTGAACTGGAATCTGGACTTCCATGGCCATTGGGGCTTGGCCCCCTTGACCGCTTCCCGTTTCGAACATCATTACTTCTTTCGGCCAAAACCATGATTACACACTTGATCACAGATTTCACTTAATTAACACACAATATAGAAAATCATTTAGGGAATATTGTGGCTGAATGTAAGAAAATAAAAGAAATAAAGAGCTTCGCACTTAAATTCAAACGTGATTCAAACCACCGCATCAATAATTTGACAAACCAGCCACGGAACGTAATGGTTCATTTTATGGCGTCTGTAGTTCGCTGAGCATTCACTTTATTTTATTCTGATGAAATAGTTAAGCGTGCCATTTTAAATTTGCAAACTTTTCCTATTTATTACTTATTTTAGATTGTTAGGAAAATAATCCATTATATGAAAAAAGCGGTATCGTATTCCCGTAAAGAATGTTTTTTATTTTTTTTACACTAGTAACTTTTTTATACAGACTTTTGCGAATGAAACAAAACACCTTTCGTAAGTTAATTAGTTTTATGAGCAATTATCCTCGTCCGTATATTTGATATAGTTTCATTTTTAAATGATCAAATACTAGTACATCTGAACCGCCAACTTGTTTCATCAAAATTATTACTCTTCAAGAAAAACGCCTCTAACCAAGTTCGAGTTAAATATGCACTGTTTATGTTTTTAAAATAAGAGATGGCGCTATTTAGCATCCTTGATCCTTAGTGGTCGAGGGCCGAAACTTGAGAGCCACAGAGCATGTATGTTGAGAAGTTGAGAGCTTACTTGAGAGCGGCGAAAGTTTCACATTCAAAAATAAACGAACTGGATTTTTGGTGCCTTTACAAGTTTAAAACGGTACAACTGTAGCTGACGACGCTGAGTTCAGCTACCTTATTGCAGTGATAGTGATACATAGTATCTCTATGTACCGACTTAGTCTGTGTTGCAGTGTCTGTAGGTTACCTACAGCCAATCATACCAATCAGCAGGATGTCTATTTGTAGGTACTTACAGTTACAGTTATTTTTAATAACTAGTAGTTTTCCTATAAATGTATTTTTTCTATGGGCTTGGGAAACTGAGTTTTTACCGTAGACTTTCTTTAGTTTTACAACATGAATACATTGAAAATAGTTACGGTAGTTAACTTTTCACAAAGCTCATATTATGCCAACCCACCATACCTACATATTGCTAGTGGACACTCCATAACAGCTGCTAACGTTCTTTGTACTGCACCCTAATTGCGTAACACACGATCAATCATGAATCATTTTTGAAGGATGTTGCTAATCCATTGCTCCATATGTTATAAAAAATTGTCTGCTCGACAACGTAAATAACGCAATGAATGTTGTTGAACTCTCAAAATGAAACAGATTGTGATTGATCGCGAGGGTGCACATTTACTTGACCGTTGCTCATGACCTTATTTAAAAAAAATTGCTAACGATTGAGTCGGACTTATGCACCAGAGGTCCGTACCTTAGTAGGCAAAAGATTTTTAAATTAGGCTAAGCAATTTCAGGGATAGGGGGACGGGGAAATGGTAAATTTTTTGTTTAATAACTTTAAAACTTGTTATATTAAAATTATTAAAAAAAAATTGAAGCTCTCCCAGAGGGCTTTCGGCATCCCAAATGCGATACGGCGCTGAACGTGTTAGTAGTGCCTTCACATTTTAACAAACAAATAAAAAATAACGTTCTTCTATCAATACAGTTAAAGTTACTCGTACATGCTCTGTGAGTACAGTGTCAGTGTCGTGTCTGTGACGACACGGTTGGCGCAGTGGTTGAGTGATCGACTGCTGCGCAACGTGTCGCAGGTTCGATCCCCGCATGGAACAAATATTTGTATGATCTGCAAGTAGTTGTTCCGGGTCTGGGTGTTAGTGTATGTGAGTTTCTATGTTTGTAAACGCACCCACGATACAAGAAGAATTTCTTAGTGTGGGGCAACGTTTAAAAAAAAAAAAAAAATAAGTGTCTAGGGAACCACAACAACTTTATTAGTAGGTAGGTAGGGACCTACTAATTGAATTTTTGGGGTCTCCCCGGGGTTGCGCTGCAATCACAGAATACATTATAGGTACCTATATAAGCTGCAATGCTTCGTTCGTTCTTTGGACGGCACTACTAATGATTTTGATTTCTTTACGATCATGCGCAGAGAGAAACTGCCTTGCGTCGGTCGTATCGTCGCATAGGTCGCATATGGAAATTCCAACTACTTGTTGAATACCGTAGTCTCCATTTAATTTATATTCAGAGGTGCATACTTGCAGACAGAATTGTTTGGGAAAAGGAGAGGGAGACCTTTGCCCTGCAGTGGGAGTATGGTACTCCCAGTATGGGACAATACAGGCTAGTTAGAATACATAAAAATATTAATAAAGACAATTGAAAATCAAATTTTCTATTTTGTTATTCTTCATTCTAAATCCTTGCAGTTTTATGATTCAACTTTTATAGTTATCAAATCGTTTTCATTGAATCAATTTCTGAAACAATATTGTGAATAGAAAATCACATTTATTTTAACCCCGCATCTGAGGATAAATAATAATCAAGAAAAGAAAAGTGGAACAACAAGTGAGAACAAAAGAGACAAGTGTAAGAAAAGGAGACAATAATGAAATGTCATGTCAAACATTATGATAATGACAGATTTCAGAACGAAACGCAGTTTGACAGATGCTGTTGTCGAGGTTTTTGGGAACATTTTAATTTTGCTTTACGTTTCAAGAATGTTATCAAAATAGATAACGATTATGTTGCGTTGTAATTCCTTCACGAACAGGTGGTGAAGTCGCGTCAGAGGTAGTAGTAAGAAGTACACTCTAACGAGGCGTCGAGAGAAATGCCACTGTCGTGATCAGGACCGCGTTTTGTTCTTTATTTTGCCAAAAAGGGCGCACAATTATTGTGAACGTTATGTAATGTGTATTGTAGTGTTATCGTGAGTGCTTATAATACTGTGGGGAAGATGAGGACGGTGGCGTTGATCAGCGGGGGTAAGGACAGCTGCTACAACATGATGCAGTGTGTCGGTGCCGGGCACACGATCGTCGCGCTGGCCAACCTCCAACCTATACATAAAGGTTAATTTCGTCCCGATAACCGATTTAGATGCGTATATTTACTATGCCGATCGCTTAATGATTGTTGTTGTATTTATACTACTCTGAAAATAGCCATGAAATAAAAATATACATTCCATGAATGAAAAGTCCCACATTTTTTAACATATGTCTTAAAATAAAAACATCTGAAGTTATTTTAAGCCTACCTGTGATTTGGCATCAATTGTATTTGTTATCAGTTTACCTGTGTAGGGCTATCAAAATGGTGTAGTGCAGTTTAAAATATTAAATGCTTTGAAGTTTGAACATGACACAACAATATTACAGGTGTTGAATTTTTAGGCTCAATCATGAGTTCCATGTTTTTTCACATTATAAAATAATTTAATCAATTTAGAAATTATATTTCAGATGAGATGGACAGCTACATGTACCAAACGGTGGGGCACCAAGGTATAGACCTGTACGCTGAGGCGATGGGTCTGCCGCTATACAGGGAAGCAATTACTGGCAATGCAGTAAACCAGGGCAAGAATTATCACCCCACAGAAAATGATGAGGTTGAGGACTTGTTCAGACTCCTTTCTAAAATTAAGGTAAGTTGTGTTTGACATCATTTAATAAAAAAAAGCTAAATAAATAATTCATTATTTATTTAGCTTCTTTTTCTTCCCTTCAAATAGTTACAGAAAATTTTACAACTCAAAATAATAAAACATATCTGATTTAAGTTGAAATGTACATAGAAGGTCAGCTAACTACATGATGTAAACATGTACAAGATAGATCTACATACATAGTTACATAAACAACAGTCATGCAACAGGTTTTAAATTACCACTTTAAATGAATACCGAACCAGTCCATTCAATGATTATAATAGCCAATTGTGAATAGTGTATTAGACGCAGAAACTTTGTTATAACTTTACAGTACAGTATTATGTTTCAACTGACTTCAGAAAGGAGATTTCTAGTCTGACCTATGTGTATCTTAGCATGCTCATTATATCTATTTATTTAGTTGTGCAAATCCAAAAAACAAAATTGTTTTGGAAGGCAAGATATTATGACCTAAATGACATATACTTGCTGTTTAAAACCACAGGTTTGACCAAACACTGATTATTTTCCACATTGTTTTGTGGTTAATAATTGTGATAGTGGAAGATAAAGTAGAGAAGCTACAGTTATCTGTGTTCCTAGAACATAAATATACATATTTATCGACAACAGTTCATATAGGTTGTGTAATGAAAAGATAATGCTACTTTCATAATGTAGTTTGAAACTGCTTATCAATCACTGCGTCTGTAAGTGAAAGTATATAATACTACTATAATATTATAAAAAAATGTGGTATTACAATATTTTGAACTTAATATGAAACACACTTCACGCGACCAGAGGGCTGGCTCGTTCTTTGGCCAAAGAATTAGCATTGCCATTCAACGTGGCAATGCTGCCAGTCTTCTGGGCACGTTTCCGGATGACAGCGATGCGGACGAATACTTCGACACCTAAGTGTACTTTTGTTTTTTGTATCTATTTGTATAGTTAGTTTTATTTAGTACATAGTTATTAATATGATTTAATAATATATGAAGCAATGTACCACATGTACCATAGATATAAGAAAGAAGGCCCGGTAGTTGAAAATGTATTGAAACCCAATGTCTTCACTAGATCCCCTCTACCTTGCCACAACTACACATGCAGTTCAGTAAACCCAATAAATACGAGGTAGCGCTCACACTTGCAATTTATAAATCAGAATGTACTACACAATCAATTATAAACCTTATCCCATCAACACACACAGCGTGCATTTACCATGCACTGTACAACTCACTCACACTAAAACATTGATTGCTATTGTTGTGCTGTGCAAAAGTCATTTATTGTACATATGTACGTATATGCTAGTGTTTAACAAAATCGGAAAGATATCAATTCTCCCATTTATTATTGTAAGTATTAAAAATTTTGGGAGTTCCTAAAAAATTATAAATAAAGAACGATATACATATAATAAGATTATATAAATACACAATACGTGGCAAAAAAATAAAATAAGATAATCAAAAATTTCAACATTATGAGAAAATCTAAATGAGTATAAAACAAGATTTCACATCGGTCTTCTAATCAGGCTATAACTGTTGACAAATTGAAGAATAAACTTTAATAGTAATATAAATTCATACGACAATCGACATTGTTAACCGACTTCCCAAAAAGGAGGAGGTTATCAATTCGGTTGTATGTTGATTTTTATTTTTTTTGTCGATAGCCTACGTTAGTGGATCTGCACAACCACATCACTAACTCGTCGCAAGACACAGCGGCCGTACTACACGATGCAACCGCTTAAAGAACGTATCGTTTTGTGATTTTTACATTGCTTGTCCAGTTACTTAGCGACATACTTTGGTAGTGTCGTCATGTTCGTGAACGGGCGCCGTCAGTTGTGACTGGTCATCTCTTATCTGCCATGGCTTATTTTTAATCTTATATTTTGAATAGTTTTGATTATTTTTTGTACATTGTTCTCACATATAGAAGCAACAAGAATAATGTACCCAGGATTTTGTCATTTTCTTTATTTAAAAGAGTGTCCTTGGAGTTTCGTGTCCGTTCTTCTCCATAAAGATCTACGTTTTGGAATGGGCAACTAGCTTCAACTTTCTGACTAACTGACGCGACTATTTGACAATTCAAAAGTGCCTGTAAATGGTTTAATTGAAATAAATGCTTTGAGTTTGAGTTTGAGTGGTAAAGAAGCAATGTATTTAATAGAATAATAGTACAGTCGCTGTGATAGAATGAAAACAAAAATAACGTAGTAAAGGCAAGAAATAATTTACGATTTGTTGTTTTTCATGATTTTCAACATAAATATTAGTAAGATGCTTGTGCTGATTTATGATAAGTGGTTCTATGATTTATAAAGTTTCTAGGTTAGCTTCGATTTTTACAAGAAACCACCGAACAACACGGTATTTTTAAATGTTATCACGATCGCGTTCGAAAGCGCACTAGTTAGCGGAGACGGCCATTTGCCTTAGGCATGAGCATTGTGAGCATAACGCGCGGACACAGACACGCCCCCATGCCACTTCTCCTGTTATTTATATTTCTATGACGTGTACCCATGAAGTGTGATCTGCTATTCTGTCCCTCTATTCTATACATATTATAAAACAAAGTCGCTTTTCACGTTTGTCTGTATGTGCGCGTTGTTCTTCTTAACCACGCAACAGATTTTGATGAGGACGAGACGACGTTTTCACCATCGTTTAGAAAATTTATTCCGGAAGGTTTATGTGTATAATATGTTAATATTAAAGTTACGTTTACGTAAGAAATCTCGATGTTTTGTCAAGTCGTAAAAACTGTGCGATGTACAAGCGGGTCGCTAGTAAATTATATAATATGCTCATACCTAATAGATTTTTAACCTATTGAACGCCAGAGCATAAACGCACGCGCGTGCCCTCCATGCCAAGCCACAATTTCACCGCAATTTTTTGTCACAATATTTGTGTCGTTGGCGTACAGGGCACGCGCTTGCTTGTCACGTATATGTGACACTGGCGTTCAAAAGGGCGTTAACTTGTATTTCTACAAAGTAAATTAAATATCTCTTCAAAGTAAGGAAAAAGTGTCCTAAATTCTTTGAGTCATCGTAGTTACATACTTTCTTCCCATAGGGTAGGCAGAAACTGCAGAACGCCGCTTGCTACGTTCCTCACATACTCCTTTTGCCTCGTTTACGTCCATACATCTGGTCATACACGCACGCCGCACAGTGGGCTGAAACGGGCCGGTAAAGGACTTAGCATTTAAAAAAAAAAAGTTTATTTTTCTGAAATTTTAAATATTGTGTTGGATTTATCTATCGATTATAAGTAATTATTTCTATGAGGGTCGTTCAGATAACTTAGTATTTTCGGAGTTATAAATATCCAAAGTAATTTTTGTATGAAGCAAAAGAAAAAAATGTGAAAATCTCGAAATTCTCAAATTTTCTCAAAGAATTGACTCTACGTATGCATAGTACGTATATTTGTCCTATTTTAGCGCCTATTCTCGGGTTGCGATTTTCTGCGATTTGGTCGCAATTTCAAATTTTGTTCTCTATTCCACACCACCATAGAGGTTAAGAACTAGGCGCGTTTTTTTTTATGTAGTGGTCTCCCCTTTAGGCCTGATCCACTAAGGACTAATAAAATAAATAAATAAATAAGTAAAAATCACAATCACTACTGGCCACTGCACTGTTTTAATTTAATCACTGTCAAGGGTATCCACATTAACGAATGCAAAATTTTCGTATTCGTCATCATCAAATGTTTCCGCTTGTTAATTGAACAAGCGGAAACATTTACTAATAAACTTTGTGCTTCTACTGACAAAGTTTTATGTTTTCTGCGAAGTTTGTGACGTTTCGCTGAGATGAGTGGATCAGAGCTGGTCAATAAATGGAATGGTGTTGGCGGTACCTACGAAAGTCTTTATTTCTAGCTTCAGCAACTTCTTCAGATAGCTGTCCAATTGGTATTAGACCAAAACTTTCAATAATAGCTGCACCATGCATAAGAACTTTATGAACACTTGAAGGCATATAATACCAGCTATATAATTCCAAATACAGTTGCATGGTCACTTGAGCATATTCGTGAAATTTCGCTGTGTCAATGTGGTAACCTGATGAAATTGCCTCTAAAATGATTGCAAATCGCCTTATTAATTCTTCACTAACACCAGTTATCTCAGCAGTCATGTTTGGATTTGCAAAAAATCTTCTAGCAGTATTTCCGTCATTCATGGAGCCGTGCCTTTGTTTAACAACATCAATCAGAAGTCCCATTCTATTTTTAAAAGCGTCTTGTATGTCTTTCTTTCTTCTTTCCATGATGCACTTGTTGTCTCCCTTTACTGTCCATGTCTGTATCGTTAATCTGTAGGCTATATGCAGAATGCATTCCATCATTCGTATCCAAGTATGCAATGATGACAATCCGTATTTACAGAGATCTGGATCAGTCGGTTTTGATGGATGAATTAAGGGCAAATTATTCATCTCTATAACTTGTTGTTGCGCTCGCGCACTCTTATCCCTTGATTCCCGGAAATAAGTCTCAAAAAAAATTACGTCATACCTACCTATGGTGGTGGAAAATGTCGAACATTGTTTTTTTTTTAAAGAACTAAGTAGGTATTGAGGTTTTTAGGCCGTTTAGTATACATTGTTTTCAATTTCAATTTAATTGGAATAAATTGCTTAACTAAAATAACATGACTCTTCAAACAAATTTGATATGGCTATATCTCCGAAAGTACTCGTTAAATTAAAAAAAGTCAAAGAATAAAAACGTTTTAAATTTATGCCTAGATACCAAAAAAATACATTTGATCTCTTAAGACCCAACCTTGTAATCCCAGCCCACTGTGCGCCGGTTGCGAGTACTACGCACCTGACCTTTCTGAAATACATCATCAATAAGGTCACTATAAGTCCTCCTTGGCGTCCCTCCCGAAGTTTCCACTCACATCTGCCTTGTAAATGCCTTTTGTTAGTCGCCTTTCATTCATCCTACCAACATGAACAAACCATCAAAGCATAATCTTTTCAATTATTGTCACTACGTCTTCTTTTAAGCCGCACCATTGCTTTATCACATCATTCCTCAGACTATCATTCATGATAACACCACACATGCTTCGCAAGGAACGTATTTCCACAGCATTTGTTCTACTTTCATGCTTTTTCTGCAAAACCCACCATTCACTTCCATACATAAACGTAGGCACAAGCACACCACTGTGAACAGACAGTCGCGCCCTTTTGGACATCTACTGATTGGTCACAGTCGAATGTATATCACCATTCACATTATTTCCCGCATTTACTCTCCCTTCCACATCTTCATCAATATTACCATCCCTTGTAACCATGTCTTGCAACTGTTCTACTGATGATGCAAGTAGAACTAGATCACCTGCATTTTTCATTTCATTTCATTCATTGTTCGTCAATCCGCACTCACCCTCTTTCAAATCTGTCAGACAACTATCGATGTACAAGTTGAAGAGCCACGATGACTTTACACAATCCTGTCTAACACCCCTCGAGATGCAGAACCAGTTCGTGTTTGCCCCATTTATCCTAACACAAGAATTGGAAACCTTGTATAAAGATTTTAGTGCCCGTACCAAGCGCCAGTCCACACCGTACATGGATAGTGTCGAGCACAGTTGACTTTCTTGTGCTTTACCAGATGTTTTTCGGCTAACCACCTTAGCGAGAAGATCTGGTCCATACAGCCCATTCCCTCTCTAAATCCTGCCTGCATTCTATTTCATTCTCTTCATCTACATCTGGGTCTTCAAAACTGGCGTCTTTCCAATTGCCCACTCCTTGCACACTATACTGACAACTTAATAATCTTTCAAAGTATCCCATTCAGCGTTCGAAAACCTTACATTCTTCGCTTAGTAAACATCCATCTTCTGCTCTTATAACATTCATACTCAATGTTCCTGACACTTCGCGAGCCAATCTTACCTGTTTCCAGGACAGCTTAACATTGGTTCTGAAGTTATCAGAGAACTTCCTGTTATACTTTTCTTCCTTCTTCATTTTTACCATCTTTTTCACTTTCGTTTTCATTTCGGAGTATTTCTTCTTCACTCTTTCCAAATCATCTGTCACATTCGTTGCCTGATTCATCCTTTTATTTTGGGCCTTACAGGCTAACACATTAAAGCAGGCGTCTTTCCACTTTAACTTCACCATCTACGCAAGAATCATTAGTTCTACTACCACATTTCCTCTGCGCCAGACCACATAGTTTTGTGGCTACTTGTCCCATACTGTGTCTCACAATATCCCATACTTCTTCTAGACTATTATCATTGGTATCATAAGATATGTTATCCGTCTTCACTTTTACTTCCCTCTTATATTCCCCTTTTACATTCAATTCTTGCATTCTTTATACTTTTATTCTTTCTAGAGCAGTCACAGGAACTCGAACTTCGTGACGCCAATGCCTGAACAGACCATCCAACCGACACATAACCAGATAATGATCGGTCCTTACATTAACACCCCAATATGCTCTAGTATCGGTAACTAATCTTTATCCACAATCACAAAGTCGATCATATTTCTACTGTCTTGCCCTTCCCACGTATACCGAAAACGAAAGGTTCACAGGTATACGTGGGATTAGTATGATAAAACATAGTATTTATAACAGACAAATTCTTTCTGCAATATCTCTAGTAAATTCATCCCATTCTACACGCATGCATCCCCAAAGGCACCTAATACTTTTTCGCAACCTTTCCTCTTTACACCGCATGCATCCCCAAAGGCACCTAATACTTTTTCGCAACCCTTCCTCTTTACACCGCATGCATCCCCAAAGGCACCTAATACTTTTTCGCAACCCTTCCTCTTTACACCAACCCATCCAATAAAGTCTCCAAGCATAACAATCTTCTCGTTTGACCTACATCCATTCACTAAATCCCATAGACAGTCCCTCTCCGAAGGTGAGCTTCCCATATCGGGTGCATAAACGCACAAAATAAAGATGGTTCTTACCCATAGAATCCTGTGACTCAACATAATCTTTCACACATTACATCATCCGCTCGAAGAGGACATCTTTTCATTCACACATAACAATTCTATCCTTTTATCCTTGACCATCTCACAACCTTATCTTTTGTACCTTGCTGCACATTCAGCGTAGTTATGCGACATTCCGATGCTCGCTTTTCCCCCGTCGAAGAAACTGACGTGGTGCTTGACGGGCATCACCGCCGCCTCCGACTTAATGATTAATATTAGAATTACTCATTTAGTTCCCACGAAAAGCAGAGGAAAATCTGTCGACACGCAACCTTACTTTGGGTGTGTTGTTCGTACCAAACAGAGGAAAACAATAGAATCCTCAAGGTGTTCCCTTAGTCGCCTTTAACGACACCCACGGGATGAGATGGGTTGGTTCTATTCTACTACCCGGGAACCATACTGGGAAATCATAAATCATCGTAACCCTTTCTTAGAAATTGTAAGTCATGTATCCTGTTTTCAAAGAGTTTTGTGATGACACCATCATACACTTGCTGGGGGCATCCGGCATTATCAGCATAAACAAAAACCTGACTGAAAAGTGATTCATCATTATAATTGTCAAGAAAATATCTGACTTTGAACGAGGTTCCATTGACATTGTAAATATGTGCTAATAATATTTATGTACTGCAGAGAGTAATGTTCACAGAATAATCTGAATGTAAATAAAATCTGCAGTGATAAGTAGTTGTCCTTGTACGTTTAATGAAAGTATTTAAATTTTAATGATAATTATTGTTTCAGAATGATTTAGAGGTAGAGGCGGTCGCCGTTGGTGCCATATTATCAGATTACCAAAGAATTAGGGTTGAAAATGTGTAAGTATTTTTAAAATTTTTGCCTCATATACTTTTAATACGAATAATTTTGAAGCAACAAAATGGATCATAAATTCATAATATATCATGAATGAATAAGTTATTAAAATAAATGTATTATTTTCTAAGTGAAAATCTATAGTATATTTATGTTAAATGACATTTCATTGATCCAGTCAAAGAAATGTTTGGAAGTGGAAAAATGCAACAGCACACATGAATAGAGAATCTATTCTAAATTCATCTTCTATCTTATGTGTTTTATGTGTAGGTACTAAATATTATTTTGATTTTGTTCAATTTATTTTTATTTGGTAATTCGCTATCCTTATTTAATTAACTACCCTGTCCATTTTCAAACATCCTGATATAAAATTTAAGCTAACGCAAAAATGTTTCGAATTAAAATTTAAGATCACGCAACTCAGGCCCCCAAGATACAGGCGCTGCCTAGTTTGGGGACCACTGTTTTAATACTTTGTTAAATATTCTAGTTACAGTGGTAAGCATACAATGTCATTACTTATTGAAATTTATTTTGTAACAATGGACCAATAAATTATTCTTATTCTTATTTTGGAATCAGATGTCTACAGCCCCCATTTCATGGGACTTAAACATAACTGGCGAAATGTGGGTATATTATAGGTAATATCGAAGAACTTCATATCTAAGCAGTTTGAAAACAAAATCCTGTGAACGCGATGACCACATTTGTTACCGCCCCGGTTCTAGGGCGGCCGAGCGCTGCAAGCAGAAATAGTCCTTACTGTGTATAGATATGAACTTCTTCGATGGTACATCTCTGCCCAATCCTTCGCGGAAACAAAGCGTAATGTTATGTTAAGTATATGTCTACAGCATTATTTAATTGCTTAGACTGTAATACGGAAGAGCCGTCATATTAA
This sequence comes from Agrochola macilenta, assembly GCA_916701695.1. Taxonomy (NCBI): domain Eukaryota; kingdom Metazoa; phylum Arthropoda; class Insecta; order Lepidoptera; family Noctuidae; genus Agrochola; species Agrochola macilenta. The sequence goes on from OU753569.1 coordinate 7,848,308, forward strand.
TTAATTCATTACAATAATGTCGTCAATATTAATTATTCTGTGGAATTTTATTCGCCTCATTTACAGTGGGGAGTAAAACATAAATAAAAATTCACACTTTACATTATTTTTTAACTTAAATCAATATACTAATCTTATTGACATTTGTTCATGTTACTGGATTTGCTAAACAACATGTAATCAGCGTAAGATAGTTTTGCGTTTTTAAGTAGGCTATCATAAAAGTTTGTTTCATACACAATATCTACTTGTAAGCCACGTCATATTGCAATGAATTGGTTTGTTTGTATCATTCGACCTAGCTTTAAATAGTTTTATTATGTCAGCACTAAAACAAATGAGCGTTTAGTGGGAACTGCGTGTGCGCATAATTTATTTTTAATCGGTTTTTAAGTGTTTTACCCTCGATAATTTATTCAGAGATTGCACTCGTGGTTAAAGACTATGTCACACTGCCGTCAATTCCTCTTGAATGTTTCAAACTTAAGACCTACAGTCCTACTGAGCAAGTGCCAAGCATAAGCACAAGTTCTGTGACTATTAGCTACTGCAAAAAATATGTAAGAATATTAGGGGTTTATTTATAAACGTTGGTGAATTGACTCAGGCGTGACTTTGCGGAAATCTTCGTTCTCGAAATTCTTCGTCGTCTATTGTATTATAAAATACAATAGACGACGTATTTTTAATAACCTAAACCGCTTAACTGTTCTTATAGAGTCATAAAGAACCCTGTCTTCTTCTTTTCGTGTGGTTATTGACTAACCTGGTGTCAGAGTTTTAAAGCCGCCTAAGGGCCTCTGGCTTCACATGCCGTCGAGAAAAATCTCTCAGGCATGCCGGTTTCGTCACGATGCACGCGATGTTTTCCTTCATCGTTTTTGAAGCAAGTGATAATTATATAATACGCACATGAATCCGAAAAAAAGTGCGTGCCTTGGGTTCGAACTCGAGACCTATAACTTGGCAGTCCGACGGTCACACCACTAGGCTATCACTGCTGAAGAACCCTGTAAGAAATCGAAACGTGATTCACCTCTCAACGAGGATGACGATTGACTTGTTGCGAACCTGGACACGACGTGTTGCTTGACGTAGCAAACGTAATTACGCAATACATAATTGACGTTTGAACGTCACTTTAATCAACGTTTATAAATAAAACCCATAGTGTGTAAATATGATTGATGTATATAAAAAATACTATATAGAGAACGATTTTAGGACACACTATATCTACATTCGTGCCTACTGTTCAGGCATAGGTTAAGGCGATTCCTTTCCACTTCGCTGAGTAACCCTCAGTTGACCGACCTAAATATCTAAGGCGCCGAATTAAAAAGATTTTGCGCTTATAAAGCGCCTTTGAAATTGTTCAGTCGATCGTCGGCGTAAGCGCGCTGTTGAATTTTTATCTTTCGGCGCTAAGCCGAGTGTTGAAAATCCAACAGCGCGCTATTATTTAGGCATTCATTATGGTGTTAAAACGGGCATTATTATCATAATTTTTACTGATAGATCTTAAATACAGTAAATATACTTATTGCTAAAATTGTTTGTTTTTTTATAGATGTCACCGGTTAGGTCTAATCTCCCTTGCGTACTTATGGAGGCGGAACCAAAAGGAACTGTTGCAGGAGATGATAGCAAGCGGCGTCGAAGCTATTATTATTAAGGTCAGTTAATAAATATTATAAAATAACCTTAAGGTGCGTCCAAAGACAGTGCGAGGCATGCGCCGCAAATGCATTTTTTATTTGATGCGTCAGTCGGAGGCCTACGTCACATGCGTGCGTTACCATTCGAAGCGCATGCCTGTTCGCACATTTGTCAATTTTATGCTAAGTGATTTAATTGGCTTTTGTCTTTCCCACAACCAATCACAATAGCTTACAAGAGGTTAAGTGATTAGAGACTTTATTATGCTTTCAGGAGCACTGTTTCGCAAATTTCTTGATGTTATATCACTCACACGTGCACGCACGGATCATCATTTTTCTGTATCTATCTCTATTCCTTTCTGTCAGTTAGAAGCGTAATTCGCTAGAGCGAGAAGTCCATGCTTGCAAGCATCCGTACTCATTCACCTCTCAAGTGGCAGAAAGAGATGGTATACAGAAAAATACTGATCCGTGCGTGTACAACAGTGCAAAGATCTTTTGTCGGCCAAAATCGGAACTAACGTTGCCTTTTTTTTCCCTACACACTGATAATTTCATAAATGGTCCGTTGCCCCCTTTCCATGTCATTCAGGCGCCAACGCGATTAGCACTTCTAAACTGCGTTCAAAAGCTGTCAGTGTCAATATTCCATAACAATTCTAACACTGACAGCTATTGAACGCGGTTTAGATGAGCTGAACGCGTTCAGTTTAGTTGGCAAAATTCGCCATATGAGTGATTTTACCCTTATAATAAAATCTAGTACCTACACTCTCAAGACAGACTATCAAACTAATCTTTACAGTAATAAAATTCAAAGCCATTCATGCAAACGACATACCTACAGTGTCAATACCCTTTCTGATATCAGTATCAAAGAAATGTGATTTGCAACCATCGCAATCATGTCCCAGATAAAAAATATAGTAGGTAATAACTGTTTCAACATGCACTTTAAGTAAACAGACCAGCCAAACCACTTTACTTGAAAGGGTTCGATTAGAAATGGCTCTCTCCTGTATTATCCATATCCTTTGCACCAAGTGCAACGGGCAACAGATAGAAATCCGACGACTGACGAAACACGAAGTTTGCCGAGAGACATTAAGAAAATAGTTGTACTGTAGTATCGTAGTCTGGGAAGTGTACTGATATTTGAATTATTTGTATCGTCATTAGGCGACATAAACACTATGTTCTATATTTAGTCTAACGAATACTAATATTAGTATCCGGCGTAGTGTTTACAATAATGATTGGTCAAAAATAACTTCCTTACACATGAGGTCGTCCGTCATTCGTCAATGATAGTTTTATTCAATTTATTTGACGTTGATCAATAAGACTGGCATTTATTTCAACACGTTTAGGATCCGATTCGGACTCATCATCAGGCACCCACATGTTTGTCTAATTTAAATCTAAATTAAATGCCAAATAAGATCTTGGTTGCGTTTCTTAGATCAACTTGTTATTTATTATGGTTTGTTATTATTGACCATTTATTTATAGCTCTATTTTCGTGGACACCGTTGGCATACTTTGACCCTTCACGAGAGGCAATAATTCGTGGTGTTGTGGCCTCTCGGCAGTCGGCCCAGTGACCAATCTTGTGAACTGACCACTGGTATCTCAACTGTATTCTGACGTCTGAACGCAACGCTCAGCGTCTGCGTTTAATACGTCCGCAGTGGACAACAACGCTTCAGCCATTGCTCGCGAGTGGTCGTGTGGCACTTGACACGACCTGACGCTACAATGGTTTGAAATAACAAAAAACGCGACGCAAAGCGTTTGAAGGTCCCGTACGACGTCAAGACGTTAACGTCGACGTGTGAAAGATTTCTATAGTAAGCATTGTGACGTGGCGTAAGGCGTGACGCTGCAGCGGATTATAGGAGACCATATTCTTATCGCGCCGACACGAAAGAATATCCATCTAGTTTTTCACAAAAAATCGTGTCACAAAAGTTTAGTATTGCCTGTACTGGTATATGTATATCTGGGTTGACTGTACCGTTGGTCTACTAGTCGACAATAGAGCGAAATCAATAGAGCGTGCTACGTTTGATCCCAGATTGGGCAAAGTATTATTGGGCTTAGCATATCTGCCAAAATATGCATGAAAATTATGAAAGTAGTTTATTCAAAATAAAAGGCAAATGTCAAATCATTTATTTCAGATAGGCACATAAAAGGCACTTTGAACGTCAATATTTACAAAATAAAATATAATTGATTCTAGTCGCCCCTTCCAAGAGGTAGTTTCGTATGGAAAATAATGGGCAAGAAACTCCATCGTCTTCGAATCAATTTCATGCAGTAATTTTTAAAATAGGTAATGTTTTGTCCTAAAGCTAATTAAAATTACAGTCGAACTTACGCTGTACAGTCCAAACAAATCATAATGGACGAAGTACCTAATAAGCTAGGCCCTTATACGTGTGCGACTCAATGCGTGCGTACATTTGTAATGTGATCACAATTTTCTCCCACAATCAGTATAACTAATTTAATGAATAAACAATGTTTTATACATAATAGTAAAAATGATGTGTGATTATAACATAATATTCTAATTGGGGTATTTGGTGGTGTGTGTTAATTCCGGGACATGTTATAAACACATCTGCCAGCTCCTTCGGGAATACAAGCGTGATGTTTTAATGATATTATTTTACGACAGGTGGCAGCACTAGGTCTGGACCCGCGGGTGCACCTAGGCCTGTCCCTCCGCGACATCCAGCCGCACCTTCTAGTCATGCAGGACAAGTACGGACTCAACATCTGCGGCGAGGGCGGCGAGTACGAGACTTTCACACTCGACTGCCCCTTGTTTAAGAAGAAATTAGTTATGTAAGTACTATATTGAAGTTTAGAGTTCTTCCAAGTCTCTCCTCTTTTGAGAGAATTAGAATTGCAATCAATGACTAGAGGAAATTTAAATACGTTTTGAGGTTTGTATATTGTATTGAAGAGAACTGAGCACTGGCATGCAATCGGGAACGCCACAGAAGTTTCAACTCTTATGAGAATAATTCCCACAATTTTATCCAAACTGAAACAGATTTTATACGGTAAATTTTCTAAGTGACTCTCACTTCCTTATCATTTAGACAAGTTAGGTAGACGTATAACTGACTTACTATACTTAAGTATACTGCTTACCTACTGTTTAAAAACTTGATATACAGGGTGGATTCTTGCCCCAACAAATTGCCCCATCTCAAAACATTCACTCTGTGTAGCAAACTTTTCGGCTCCAATTCTGTCCGAAACTAGTCAGGTATGCCCGAAATATAAAAGTAAGCAAAGCAGTGTATGTCCAAACTATATACATAGTTAGCAAGTAATTTACACAGCTAAAATAAATAAGGGTCTTATCGTCATAAAACTCTTTATCTCCTCATAAAATACAGATTTGTCATAATAAACGCTATCTGTGTACCGTATTTGATTAGCTTAGGCCGGCTATAATCAATATATAAACTGCGGGCATTTATCGATCATGTCACATGCGTGTGTCAAATGTTCTATCTTATATTGTATACAAATTTGGTAATTGTCACTAGGAGGCTATTATCGTGGTCATTGACTTTAGATAACAATAATTTGTCAAAATAAGGATAAAGAGCAATAGCGGACTAGCGGCCAGGTCGCAGCAGCCAGCTACATAGATACAGTACAACTATTTACTTAATGTCCCTCGGGAAACTTCGTGTTTCGTCCTTCGTCGGATTTCTATCAGTTGCCCTTTGCACTTGGTGCAGAACGGACGCTCTCAATCGACTTGGAAGTAAGTCCAACGACTGATGAAACACGAAGTTTGCCGAAGGACATTAAGAAAAAGTTGTACTGTACATTAGTATGAAATCGCCATGGAGCACGCGCATCCTGACGCACGCGGCCAACGAAATCGACAGATTCACAATCACAATCTGTAATATTGTCTATTCTTCCGTCGACAAAACCCGTTTCTATGGTGGGCATGCTACGCGTGCTGGCCGCTAGTGCACTATTAGCCCTAATAAGTATGTTTTTAAGATTGATTTATGAGAATAAAATATATCTGCAGTATGACAATCTCAATTCATATTACCTAATGTATTGTCCCACTTCTGGGCAAAAACCTTCTCCAATTTTCCAAATTACGAACTTGTTTAAAAAAAATATAAATAGAATTACAGATTGAAAACATAAACTTATTTTTTTTTCTTAATATTGTTCCAATGTATTTGTTTTACTACGACTTTGCATATCATTTGTTAACAAACAACATATATTTATTAATCAATTATTCGACCGGCTATACAAACAAATGTTTTTTTTTTTATCAACAGAGATGATAAAGAACTGGTGTTACATTCAGATGACCCTGTCGCTCCGGTTGGCTATCTAAACTTAAAACTACATCTAGCGCCAAAGGATAACTTCGACGAAGTAATCAAACTACCTCCCACTGTAAAAAACCCGTTAGATTTTGTAAGCGATTTAAGCGATTCGGTATTTAGCGATATAAGCGATATTGAACTGAGCGAGACGGAGCTCGAGTCTATAGAGAAGTTAGAAAAAGAGGAAAAGAAAAAACAGAATGAACTGAATCCTTTGCTCACGTATTCTGGTGATAAGGTAACTAGTGTAGAGGTCGAATATCAGAACGATGAAGATAGTATAGAAATCCCGGCTGGTTATACTTACGAGCAGGCTCACAGTAAGCATGAGAGCCAGCCGATCTTGGACCACAGGAGTATATACGGGAACAAACATGGATGGTACTTCATCGGTGGCATCGTCGGCGAGGGCGTCGATACGAGGCTAGCAACGGAGAACGCTATGAAAAAACTCATTAGTAGGTAAACTTGTGCACAAGCTTTATTTTATGTAGTTTCTATTTTTGTTGTACAATTTTTGATACTCAAACATATTAACTTACCACCCAGTCTAGTATAATCTCTACATGCCTCAAAACAGAATTATATACTTCCTATGAATTTTATGTTGTAACAGTATGGCTGACCCGACTATGAAATTATTTAAATCCAACATCGGAAAAAAAGGAGCTCGTGGCAAAATAATAACAGCCGCACGAGTCGATCCATAAAGTTAAGCTACGCTTGCCGGAGTTGGTCCGTGGATGGGTGACCATCTTTACATACTGAGACTCCTCCGTGCCTCGGAAAGCACGTTAACCCGTTGGTTTCGGCTGTCATTAGTGGATCTTTGACAGTCGTTACGGGTCGTCAGAAGCCCGAAAGTCTGGCAACCAGTTTTACCAAGAGGTATCGTGTTACCCAGTAACTGGGTTGTGGAGGTCAGATAGGCAGTCGCTCCATGTAAAATACTGGTATTCAGCTGCATATTGATTGATCGGGAAAACGAAGGAATTTCCTTGATGTACTTCATATTATCACTTTTTTTCCTATTAAAAAAAAAATCCTGTGTTCCTTACTGATTACATAAAAGGAATCGTTATAATTTATGCCCTTCCCACATTTCAGGTTTGCTGGATTCCGAGTCAGTACGTCTAAACGACGTATGCTCAGTCAACATCTATATGAGGGACATGCAAGAATATGCCGCTTTAAACGAAGTTTACGCCAATACATTTAACTTTCCTAATCCGCCAACGCGTGTGTGCGTACAATGCCCGCTACCTGCTGATATTGGACTTATATTAGATGCTGTAAGTAAAACTAAAAATAAACCTTATGTTGTAAAACATAACGTGTAAAATTATAGGCTGAACTACAGATGATGCCAGTTGAGTAATGATTTTGTTACCGTCTTCCTCTTAGCATGTCGATGGAAATCTAAATGGACTCGGCCCAGAATTGGGCTGTGTTCGGCGCCATCACTAGCGTCTATCAGTTCCTGTAACGTGCAGCTGACAGGACACGCAGGACACGACATTAAGTGTCCCATCGTTTGTGGAACAGCACCACATTTACACTCCAAGGCGGAGTCGTCTATGAATCTAGACCTGAACAGGTTTTCCTTGCTTCGGCCAACCTGGGTCCACAGTCTGTTTAAAGACTTCCAGGCTACCCAAGGCAATTCATGTCCCGGTGCTCAAATGGCATAGAAATCATCAGCGTCGATGTTGATACCTGCGCAATCAGTTCCGTTTATTTTATTGTTGTAAGTGAAATTCAACCTTATCGTGTACAACATAGTTAGTATATTTCGATGGCGAAAACAGACCCACGTGTGCGTTCAATGTCCATTGCCTGATATAATATTACTCATAAATGACTCTGTAAGTGAAGTGGGTGCTGCATAAAAGGTAAAATTGAATGCCGAACAACCGATGCATGATTGCGTGCAATGACCGCTGCTTGGTGATATTGGACTAAGATTAAGAAAAAAACCAACCTTATGGTGTATTAAATAGCGGATATAATGCAATGCAGAACAACACACAACTCGTGCTGTTCTTGATTGGTTCGTTACTATATTGCAGTATTTCTTGACGATAGCAAGTGTTTCATTTGATCAGCACCAAAGACTCGATGATGATGTTATTAGTAACCTTCAAAAGAACCGTTACTGTGCTATGACCAGTTCGACTTTAGAGAGATATGGGACGGAAATCGGTCGGTGAGACTGGGTTAGAAATTTTGGGTTAGGGGATGATGTGGGCTTGTTTCCAGGCATCAGGAACAGTACAAGAAAACAAGAAAAAATTAAAAATGTCGGTCAGGATGGGAAGTAATGTGGTGAGGATAGGAGAAATATTTCTTGAGCAAAAATTATCATTACCAACAGAGGAGGAGGTAGCACAAATAGATTGTTTAACCTCACTTTCACCCACAGAACTTAATTCGAAAGAAGGACACTGTGGCACTTGCAAACAGGAAAGCTTATTTCATTCTCATTATTCGCGTTCTAATTTGACGTGCGGATCTAACGTAACAGGGGGATGTGAGAAATGTTTGTTGCGAGCACAAACGCCAGTGTCATTACTGGAAGCAACTGGAGACTTACCAATGCCGACAGTTTTTAATCGACTTCCTTTTTTTTTTTTTGTGGTCGCCGAGTGGACCAATTTAAAAATTATTTTTTTGTATGAAAGGGTATGCTCCCGAATTGGTCCCATATCAATTTTATTAACTTTGCTTGGATAGTTTTCGAGTAAGCTTCAATAATACGTATTTTTCCCATTTAGTATATGTGGATGATATGATGATAACTTCCTGTCACTGTTATTTAAATAACAGGTACATTCGAATACCACTATTCGAATTTGTGTGGGGTACCACAACTAAAAAGTGATAAAGTTTTTTTAGAAACTTCCAGACTTCTGAAGAGTTTCGGTTTTGAAGAGAATTATGGAAGTAGCGTCTCTTTGCATCTCTACACATACGACTGCAGCGATAACACAGCACCTTAAACGCGTTTTAAACTCTTTTGGGGTTCTGTCCCTACTTGCCATCGCATCTTTGATGGCCGGAGTAAGCCAGGTAGCCGGAACATACTTGACTTTGAGTCGACGGATAGGGGCATGACGATCGTATAAGCTGAGTATTGTGCTGTCGAAAATCTATGATGTGGTATCCAAGACGTCCGTCCAGTCGATGCTACCAGTATCACGCAGCAATGCCTCCAGGTAGCCTGCCCTTGTAGTTCCTAAGGAAAATATATTGAGGTTTACGCTCGGGAGTGAGAGAATACACCACAATCCTATAAAATTTCACACATTATTCAACTACCTTGTAAAAATTCTCTTGAACTTTGATCAAAATGCCGCATTATGTAATAGATATAATGCAATGACATAGCATAGAATTAACAAGATAACAAAGATTGTGATTTGGTATTTACCTGATATGAAGGGTTTGTTGGGGTTCAAGGTCAAGTGAATTTGCATTCGTTAGCCTTTCTTTTTTGTTAAAATCGTGCGAATATTTGTCTTGTGCTAGAAATAAGCTCATGACACTTGACCATTTTTTTCTATTTGTTGCTTCGAATTTCGCCTTATAGTCTCTAAAACTCACCCTGTTTAGAAATATATCCTAAAAAGAAAAAAAATTGCGTCTTGTATAATGTAAAACATTACCCTCCTTCTGGGGCAGTCAGGTAAAAATCAAATAATTTAGTTTCACTGCCAAATTATTTATTTACAGTGATGAATATCATGAATATGATGATAATCATGACCACTCCTATCTATAGAGTGGACTTAGACTTTACTCAAGCTAAACACAGTAGCGTTTCATACGAAAATAAACCTTTATGTAAAATTTTCATATTTAGATGAAACGCTTCATCACAGTCGCTTATATGCATATTACTTTCATACAAATAAGGTTCATTTTCGAAACGCTACTGTACTTAGATTGAGTAAAGTCTAAGTTCGCTCGTTCACTAGACCTCTATCAAAAAACGAACGAGTATTATAAATTGTAATCTTCCATTACATCTCCCCAGGTGGCGCACAAGTCTACGTTTAACAACACTCACGACTGCGAGGGCGTTATCACGAAGGAGCGGGTCACTATGCACGTGCAAGGCATATCGCACTGGGCGCCTGCTAATATTGGACCCTATAGTCAGGCTGTGAAGGTATGTTATACTGTTAACCATTCAGTTTCTTCAAGACTCATATATATGCCAATGACCTTGAGTGCTTGAGTGAGTTAGCTTGCGTGTTCTGTACTGAGCTCACGCAACGCGTCGTACGTCCAGCCAGTAATAGGACTCGCCCATCAAGGAGCGCCATCCCAAATTAGACGCATTATTTATTTATTATACATAAAACAAAAGGTATTTTAATAAAACACGTATACTAAAAAATAAATAATTAAATTATCTTTAAAATGGTGAAGCTTTCAGAAAAATACGCTTGATAGATTTTGCGCCATTATCAGTATTTACTATGTAATATAAACATAATTTAAAATATTCCTAAATTAAGTTATTAAGAAAAAATGCTCTAATTTAACATATATTTTTTCCAAATCATTAACACTACTCGTTTAGACGTGATCTTCAGTATAAAATTATTCAAAGTCGGTTATTGTCGCCCTAAAAGAACTATTTTTGTATCAAATTGTGATCTGTTGTCAACGAATTCTCCATTAAAACCAATATTTCAGGCATCAGTCAGTATCACAAAAAGTGTGTTCAGCAATCCCTCCGGAATGCTAATGATGGTTATACTGATCACCATTTGACCAATCTGCCTGTGAACATCACTGATTATGTTATCATTACCACGACGAAAACTGTCACTATTGCGAAAAACTTTTTTTTTTTTTTTTTCTGATGTTTATAGGCTAGACGACAACTTGTCATGGTTTTCGTGATACAACAATCGATAATATGATAATATTTTTTTCTGTGTTACATATAACTCAGTTAAATATTAATCTTTTATAAACATAAACCTCCCTGAATAAATTCTCTAGCTATATGATGGTGACAACCGCATCAAAATCCGTTACGTAGTTTAGAAAATCTAAGCGGCCACACAGAGATCCGAAAAGCGACATTATAATATACTAGTTTCTGCCAAGAATTTTTGAAATTAGACTAGTAGTTCTGAAGAGTACCCCTTACATACAAATAAATTTTACCTCTTTATATTGTTAAGTATAGACCATGTATGGATATAGAAGGTAAAATAGTTTAAGATCTAAGCAGCCACACAGAGTATTATGAAATGTAGAAGAATAATAATTTGTATGTTTGCACGCAGGTGGGCGAAGTAATGGGCACATGTGGTCAGATCGCGCTAGTGCCGGGCACGCTCCGCCTGGCGGGCGGCGGGCCGCGAGCTCAGAGCGCTCTGTCGCTCCGGCATCTCACGCGAGTGCTGCGGGCACTACACCCGCGGGCGCATATACGCAGCGTCGTGCAGGTAGGTCTTTCTTTATGCAAGTTGGTAAATGGGAGGTTAGTAGTTAATGAAATCGGATGCTATTTCACTGGGTGGGTGAACCGCCTCGCAGTGCTAAAGCTTGGTCGGTGTGGACGCGTCAAGTTTTGCGCGTTTCCTTCGCCAGGCAGCTCCAATCGGTCTACTCATGTTCCCTGCCCCGCAGAGCGTGTGCTACGTGACGCACGGCGCGGCCGTGAGCGAGGCGCGGCGCCAGCTGGAGCGGCGCACGGCGGGCGCCATCGTGCAGTACGCCGTGGTGCAGGCGCTGCCGCGCGCCGCGCAGGTGGAGTGGCACGCCTGGGCGCACACCGACAACAACCGCTTCGAGTGTGAGTGTTGCGCTGTACCTATTTAGTCTTGCACCCTAATTGCGAACACACGATCAATCACAATCTGTTTCATTTTGACAGTTCAACAACGTTCATTGCATTATTTAGTTAGAGCAAACAAATTTTTCAAACATATGAAGCAATGGATTAGCAATCTCCTTCAAAATGATTCAGATTATGATTGATCGTGTGTTACTTAACAAGGGTGCTGTTCACAGCATCCGGCGACACGACCCAGACTAATTTTCTTTCCTTTGAATTTAAATTGTCGCCAATTAGTCGAAATTTGTCGTTAAATATCAGAATTCGTCCGTCACTGGTTCAAAAGATATAAGGGTTTATAGGTGGCCTGGAGAGTCTCCCCAGCAGAGCCAAATTTATATCTCAAAAACTAGGACACCAAGCGAAGATGTGTTTTCTCCCATATTTTGTCGCCAATTAGTCGCAATTTGTCGGGTTTGACACTATTGACACCTCAATTCACCTAAGTTTTCCCAGTGTGATTTTTACAGAATAAATCTGCTAAAGTGTCCTACGTAAGTACCCATTCACTTGCCATGTTCGCATATAATAACTATAAATACCTGAATAATATTTTCGATGTTGAATAAATGAATATAAATATAATCTATACCCAGCACTAAAAATATTTATATTAATATTACTACAGAAATTCAAGATCATCTTATTAATCATTTTTTTTTTTTTTTAAACGTTGCCCCACAATTTGAATTTCTTCTTGTATCGTGGGTGCGTTTACAAACATAGAAACTCACATACACTAACACCCAGACCCGGAACAACTACTTGCAGATTCTACAAATATTTGTTCCGTGCGGGGTTCGAACCCACGACACGTTGCGCAGCAGTCGATCGCTCAGCCACTGCGCCAACCGTGTCGTCAAATTAATTAAGCCTCGATAAAATGTAGCGAAGTGCAGATTCTTTTTTGATCTAGGATCTGGGGATCTGATTCTGGGATTATTATCAAGTTTTGAGAACACAAATTCAATGTCATTCACGACAAAGTTCAAATTCCACTGCAAGCAATATCTTCATTATAGTTTCTTTTTATTACAAATCGACACAAAAATCAACTAAGAATACATAGCGAGTAGCTTATTAGATGCTGCTATTGATGATTAGCGGCTGTTATTGATATGATATGGAATCTGGCGAACTTGTAACTTCACGCATAATCCAAACTGAACTTGCGTCATTTTGCCCATTGGTACAATGCGGCCGATATAACTTCAGGTCTGAACATAGGCTCTGCGAACTTTCGCGCACGTTCTCTCACTCACACTCGCCTCATGGCACCATTTGGTTCCTAAAAAATGTTATTGCGCAGCCTTCTGCGCGAAGTTCGAAACTGCCAAGTTATATCGACCGTATTGAATTAGTGGTAGTGGACATGGATTCAAAATTAAAATATTTTAACTAAAATTTATAACGGTTATAAATAATTGTGTCATTCATTCTGTTTTCCAGACGAGGAGACAGGATGCAACGTGGGTGACTACAAAGTGGCGATCACAAGGAGGTGGAACTACGAAAATACCGTTGCCGCCTTTGTTTGTTATGTTGCTACGGGTACCACTTCTCATTTACTATTCAATTAATTTGTTTTAAAGCATACTTTGTCCATAAGTCCAGGTTTGCCGACGAATAATTTTGTATTAAATTTTTTAATTGTTCTTTCTTATTTCGCGCAATTATGCAACCAGTTCACACCTGGACAAAGACATACCTACCGACAGCAGCTTGAACAATCCACGCTTGTGCAAGCATGATTGAACGTGCGTGTGTATGGTAAGGTTAAGCTTGCGGAATTATACGCACGCCAGTTACACGCAATTATTACAGCTATAGCCAGCACGCCATCGCATCGAGTCGTTCATGCGCTCAATGAAAAATTAATGCTGCGCCAGTTTACTCGTACCGTGTGTAGCCTATAGGGAAGTTGTGCACGCTTGCACAAACATGTTCATGCAGGCTTGTCGTGATTGCAGTTACATGTGTGGCCAGCATGTGGCCAGCAGGTGGTTGCATACGTAATAGGGATGATGCCTGGGTAAAAAAAAAAAATATCTAATTAGTCTGTCAGTCAGATGATAAAGTAATATTAGACACGTATTTTTTGCTTTATTATATTAATAAAAAATTACTTAGATAAAACGCATTTTAAGTTGGAGAGATCGCTACGTCACTAGTATGTATAAAATCTACATACTGGTGACGTCATGGCACATTTTACCGCAATTTATCGCCGTAATCTTTAAATTACGTAAAAAAAGAAAAAATACGGGTCCAATATTTTTTTATAATTTCAAAGACGGCTTAAAAAAAACATTTTATGTAGTCATCATCCCTATTGCAACTACAAGCATCAGTAGTCATCATTAGGCATCAGTTTTTGCTTGAGCTAAGAACGACGACAATGCGCTTGCTTAAGCTGCATTAATTGTGTGCAACTGGCGTGCGTATGATTGCGCAAGCTTAACTTGCATACACATGTTCAATCATGGTTGCCCAAGCGTGGGTTGTTCAAGCCGCATAATGAAAATTCTATCAATCTTTATGCCGCTTGCTTGCACAAGCAAGATGCTTGCACATAATCATCATACAGACGCTCTAGCACGCTTGCGCAAAAATATTGTTCATGCAAGCTTGTCATGCTTGAAGTTACGTGTGAACCCTCCTTTACAGTAAGTTAAGTTTTCCGAGGATGCGTCATTTGACTTGTATGACTTTTACATGAGGTTTAGATTGCAATGACTGGCGCAGTAACCATCCATTTTGTCTCGCCAGGCTCATCGCCGTCAACTTGCCAGCTGTCGTTCCCCAGCGAGGAGGTGTGCACGACGCACCGCGTGCGCGCGCGCGCCATGTCGCAGCGGCAGATCGAGGACGTGCTGGAGTACGCGCTGCGCAAGCTCACGCAGGAGCGGGCCATGGATGCGAGGCATGCCGTCAAGATGAGGATACTCTATCAGGTATAAAGACCTTATTCAGACTACAGTTACCATATGCCATATGCCCGGCTTTTTGGCCCCGCATCCAGACTTTTTGAAACTTTTTAATTTTGTACTTTTCGACATAAGGGTTGAAAAAAAGAAAGATTGAAAGTAAAATAGCCGACTTTTTTGCAGATGTCCGGCTTTTTCAAATTTCTAAATGGTAATTCAGACACGTTCAATATCACGCTACTACCCTAGTTCCGGGCGTATTATACGCCCAGTTTCACTTTTCATAGCTTTATTTGTTTTTCTGCACCCATTTGCTTTCCATTGATGATTGGCTGATTTACATTGATTCAGTATTTCAATTCAGCTCTATTTCGCTCTAGCACCAGATACTTGATTGAAAATTGCTTACATTGATTGTAATTAGTGGATAACTGTTTTATGTTAAAGTAGGTATTGTTCCAGTGTCACTGATTCCAGAATGCGGAATTTAATTAGGAAAAATCTTAAATTCTTTCATTCTCTGACAGACAACGCACAGCCCAAACCGTTGGGTCTAGTCCCATAAGAGTACTTTTAGTGAAATTTTGCACTTAATAGCGTGTATTCTGAAAGCGGCAACGTCGCAAATAGATGTTAAATATTTCGCATATGGAAATAGATAATAGAGTAAATTAAAATATTGATTACATTTCATAAATGCAATAATTAATATCGTAACACCGAATATTTAGTTTTAGATGTACAACGAAAAAGTATTTGGAAACTATTAGTATTTTGGAGCTGTTCAAGTCACAGTAAATGACACTACGAGGGTCATCGTTGCGAAGGGCTGCCCGCAAGGAGGAGTCCTCTCGCCGCTCCTATGGAACCTTGTAGTAGACAGCCTCATCAAAACACTCAATGACAAAGGTTACTTCACAGTAGGCTACGCCGATGACATAACCATTGTAATAAACGGCACCCACGAAAACACTCTATGCAACCTAATGCGTCAAGCCCTAAAAATAGTAGAGGAATGGTGCAGCAGGCACCAACTCTCAGTGAACCCTATAAAAACTGAACTGATTCTCTTCACAAAAAAGAGAAAACTGACAACACTACAGCTACCTCGATTCTTCGGAACAACCCTAAGCCTATCAACTGAAACTAAATACCTGGGCATCTTTTTGGACAAACAGCTGAACTGGGCAAAACACACCAACTATATTATCACAAAAGCCAGCATATCCCTGTGGCAGTGCAAGCGACTGCTTGGCAGGAACTGGGGAATTAGCCCCAAGGTCACCCACTGGCTATACACCACAGTCATCCGACCAATTATCACATACGGCTCACTGGTCTGGTGGCCCAGGACGGACCTGAGCACAGCCCAAAAGAATCTCGAAAAACTGCAGCGGTTTGCTTGTGTTGCAATCACTGGCAGTATGAGAACTACACCCACTGCCGCCCTACAGGCAATGCTTGGACTGCCTCCTCTGCACCTCATCGTGCGGGAGGAGGCGGCCCTAGCCGCCTTTAGGCTCCATGTATCCGGTACACTAAGCAAAGACTCTAGAGTTAAGCACACACGTATAAAGGAAGATGCGATCAAACGACGACCAATGATGGCATCACCCTGTGATAAATCCCCGAAAACATACCACTTTCATAGGCACTACAACATAATACTTACAGAAGAACAGTGTGACTACTCAGGCTCGAAAGAGATGAGAGTATACACCGACGGATCGAAGACCGACTCCGGGACTGGAGTTGGAGTCTTCTCACACGACTTCAACATAAAGATATCCAGCCCGCTGGGAATGTTCAACACCGTCTATCAGGCGGAGTGTGTGGGCATCATACGAGCGGTCCACGCCCTAAAAGCCAGGAGAGTTACGGACACACACATACGCATACTCTCCGACAGCGCCTCAGTGCTTCAATCCTTACAGAAAACACATATTACCTCAAAGCTGACACTAGAATGTCACAATGCACTCGAACAAATAACGGTATTTAGCCGCAACACGGTGACGCTGCAATGGATAAAAGGACACAGCGGTTCGCTAGGTAACGACGCTGCTGACGAACTTGCTAGACGAGGATCCAGCACGGCGGTCTGTGGACCCGAGCCTATCGTACCCATCCCCTTCAACCAGATACGCAGATGGCTGCAGGATTTCACCCATACTCAAGCGGAGCACTGGTGGTCCTCGACACCGGGCTGCAGGCAATCCAAGGAAGCCATGCCATCCTTGGATACCGGGCTAACCCGGCGTTTACTACGCCTGGATAGGAATGGCCTGCGCCTGGTGGCGGGGACCATCACGGGCCACTGCTCGCTGAACAAACACTTTCACACAATAGGCATAACGGACAGTCCTCTGTGCAGGGCGTGCATGGAGGCTGAGGAAACCGTCACGCACGTGCTTTTTGAATGCACAGGCGTCACCCAGATTAGAACACAGACCCTCGGGACACCCAGATCTTTCACAGATGTTCTGAACAGACCAGGAGATTTAATTAACTTCTGGAGGGAGGTGGGCTGGTTGAAATAACCACCAACGGCCGCTATGGCCCACGCACAATGGTCCACTGAAGGACTAAGTGCGGAAACCAAACCCCATAACATAGAACATAGATAGAACGCACAGCCCAAACCGTTGGGTCTAGTCCCATAAGAGTACTTTTAGTGAAATTTTGCACTTAATAGCGTGTATTCTGAAAGCGGCAACGTCGCAAATAGATGTTAAATATTTCGCATATGGAAATAGATAATAGAGTAAATTAAAATATTGATTACATTTCATAAATGCAATAATTAATATCGTAACACCGAATATTTAGTTTTAGATGTACAACGAAAAAGTATTTGGAAACTTTCCAAATGCCTTTTTTACACCTAAAACGGTTACAACATGAAATTCTGTGTTACATTTGCAATTCATTATTAGTACTTATTCTCCGGTAAGTCGAGTCGGTTTTGAATTTTCGTTTTTTGCCACCGACTTCCGAAATTAAAGTTATTTTTCACTTTGCTGTCTTTTTTTTCGGAAGTCGGTTGTTTTTTTTGTAAAAAGTTTTTAATTTCTTCTTTTTAGTTGTGGTACCTACCCCACACAAATTAGAATACGAGTACCTGCTATGTAAATAACAGTCGCAGGAAGTTATCATCACTAAGTGGGAAAAATACGTATTATTGAAGCTTACTCAAAAACTATCCAATCAAAGTTAATAAAATTTAAATGGGACCAATCCGGGAGCATACCCTTTCATACAAAAAAAGAATTTTCAAAATCGATCCGCAATTGACGGAGAAATCGACGGACATACATTAAAAAAAACATACGCGTCGAACATATAACCTCCTCCTTTTTGGAAGTCGGTTAAAAAAGGCACCTGCCTGGGCACTTTCGTAGACATCGACGGAGCCTTCGACAAAACCACTTCTCCAGCTTCAGCAGCGCCCTCGATGGAAAAGAACAGACTGGACTACAAACATGTTAAGCAAACGAGTGGTTCGCCTTGAGGATGAGCAGCAGTTGGCTATGATAGCCAGAGGCTGCAGGGAGGAGTTCTGTCCCCCCTTCTATGGAATCTGGTAATTAATGACCTCATCACTAAACTCAAAGCCAACCACTATTATACAGTAGGATGTACAGATGACCTCGCAATCCTTGTATCGGGGTAGGTGACAGGAACGATCTGTAACCTCACTCAGCAAGCACTGCGTATCGTAGAAAGTTGATGCAAGGAATTTGAACTATCAGTGAACCCCACTAAAACTGAACTAGTCATGTTTACCCAAAAACGAGCATTAGGCCCTTTCCGCCTAACCAAACTGTTCGATGCAGAACTTCAGTTGGCCAACGAGGTCAAGTACCTCGGGGTCATTCTAGACAGTAAGTTAAACTGGAGTAGTCATGTAGACAACAAGCTAAACACAGCAGTGATCCGCCCCATGATCGCTTACGGGGCCGTGGTCTGGTGGCCCCGCACTCAGCTCGTTACAATTTCCAACAAACTACAACGCATGCAAAGATTAGCCTGCGTGGCGCCCACGGGCTGCATGAGGACTACTTCGACTGCCTATCGAAGCCATGCTGGGAAAGGCCCTCTCTCCACCTGTTTATACAGCAGGAAGCGACAATGGCGGCGGTGCGTCTTAATGCAATTAATCTCTGGGGGTAAGAGAGACACACAACACACTGCGCTGCGTGAGGGACTCAATAATAAGTCCCTATTACGAAAGCCATAAATGACCGGGTACCCAAACAATTTATCTTCGATAAATAATACAGAATCCAACTTCACGAGGATCACCGAGGCGATGGTTTACGCCGGCAGAGTTACGAATCTTCACCGACGGCTCGAAAACCAGGTATTGGTACAGGCGCTGGAATCTTCTCGGACGACTTCAACATACACATAGCCTCACCATTGGCAGTCCATAACACAGTGTTCCAGGCCGAATGTATGGGTATATCTCTTGCCGCCTCAGCCATCATGGCCAAGGAAGTTAAGGACCACTCGATACGTATACTCTCAGACAACATGACTGTTCTGCAAACGCAACAAACAGTCACACTGTTGACTCTGGGCTGATATACGAGTGCCACCAGCGCCTTAACGAGGTGGGTAGCCTCTATAATATAACCATTCAATGGATCAAAGGACGCAGCGGTTCGCGGGGCAACGACGCAGCCGACGAACTTGCTGGAAGGGGTGCATAGCAGTGGGGCCTGAACCCATCGCGCTACTCCCCTTCTGGCCAACTCCAGAACTCCAACTTACTCAGGTTCCTACGCACTCTGGTAAGGAAACGACCAAGGAACCAACATCACAAACTATGGTTGGACCACGGCGAGTGCAGGCAGGCCAAGGAGGCACTCCCTGCAATTGATTGCCGCCTCAAGAAACAGGTTCTCCGCCTAACGAAACAACAGCTGTGTACAGTCACAGCAGCTGTAACTGGCCATGGGTCATTTAATAAACACCTCTTTGTCATAGGAGTCACGACAGTCTGGTGTTCAGAGCTTGCATCGAGGACGACGAGACAGCAGCTCATGTGCTATTAAACTGCCCGGTGGTCGCCATATACAGGGCAAAGATCTTCGGTAACCCAGGTACCCTATCTGAGATTGTCAGTGACACCAAGGCGTTGCTGGCCTTCTTTGAGGAGCTGGGGTGGATCGAATAACCGATTTTCCCAACCGCACGCAAAATACGCGCTTTGACGTGGAGTTGCGGATACCAGCTCGTATTACCTATTAATATTCTAGTTCGCTAGTTAGCCACATTTCATATTTCCATACAGTAATATTGCCAAATTAATCAAAACAGGTAAATATTTGACAGCTATTTGCGACGTTGCCAACTTTCAGGATAAGCGCTCTTAAAGGTTTTTGAAAATTTGCCACCTAAATGGGTTAGATAGAGGAAAGTTTGTATCGAAAGTTCGTATTTTTTACCGATGGGATACGGATTGTATTGGGTAATGTGAATATAAATCTGTAAACTTCACATACTAAACACAGTTTTAAATAATCTTCCAGGTATGGAGTGCCCCATCGATGTCAATAATAACGGAGGCGGTGTCCGCAGTGCGCCTGCGCACCGGCGTGAGCGCGGCCGTGACGGCGGTGCCCGTGCTGGCGCTGCACAACGCATTCACCTTCCTTTCCATCAGCGGTCTCCGGCTCGACGAGTGACGTGTATACGCACAGGTCAATGTTGCTATCACTAAATTATAGATGATGTAATTCAAGATTTTGTGTTCTCATTATGTTTCTCCAAGAGGGCTATGCATGAGATTTTTTTTTACTTTATCAATAA
Organism: Agrochola macilenta; assembly: GCA_916701695.1. Taxonomy (NCBI): domain Eukaryota; kingdom Metazoa; phylum Arthropoda; class Insecta; order Lepidoptera; family Noctuidae; genus Agrochola; species Agrochola macilenta. The sequence goes on from OU753569.1 coordinate 7,868,964, forward strand.
TAGACAGTAATATAAACCCATGATAAGTATTAAAAGCCAAATTTAACTACTGCTTGTTGTTGATTTTTTTTATTTAACTCTTATATTTTCTACTACAGTCCAACCGTCCGTTACTGTCGGGACCAAGATGTGACGTCATGCACAATACATCACTTTTTTAGCCCCAAATCATATTAATTTAATTATTTTAGTGCTTTATTCAAGCAAACTTCTTACCTTAGTAAGATTTCATGCAGTTTACTAAGATGTATCCACATTGCTATTTACGTCACTTCCGGCATTATCCAAGACGACACGTTTAGAGTATGCGTTTAGTTTCACCAAAAAAACGCAACATAAAATAATGAATTATAAATTAAGTAATGCATTAAAAAACTAAAAAAATACCTATTTGTTTCTCGACTCCTATAGAGAGTATATTAAAAAAATCTGAATTACTTGTATATTATGTACAAAGCCATTCTTGATAAACAAAAGTTGCATGACCACCATAGAAACGGGTTTTGTCGACTGAAGAATAGACAAAATGAATGTGAATGTGCAGCTAGACAAATAACAAGTTTCACAAGAGGCTTCATAAGCACACACTAGGGTCACGATACAAATGAACTATTGCTATAACACCCAGGGGGGTAATTGCGTAACACACATAAAATGACAATTGATCGCAATGAGTTCCATTTTGACAGTTCACCCACGTTCTTTGCATTATTATAGATATTGCCATCCACGAAGACGCGTCCCACTTCCGCTCCGTACTAAAGTACAGCTTACAGTGCGGTAATCGCGGAGTGGAGCGCGTCTTCCTGGATAGCACTATCTGTAACGTTGTTGAGAAGACGAATTTTTCAAACCTATGAAGCAATTACCAATATGTTTCAAAACTCTTGTACTGTGATTGAAAGTGTGTTACGCAAATGGGATGCTGTTCTATATTAAATCTTACTTAAAGTTAGCATAATAGTTAATAATCTTAAAATTAATGTTTTACGTTTCTGATTGTCCACAGGATTCATCGAAATATAAGGATACAGATGCTTTATTGCCAGTTTATAAAATATATTTGCTGAATATTTTCAGTGTTTATAAAATTTTGTTAATTATGCTACCGAGTTTACCATACTGTAAGTCAAATTATATATACATTATTTTTTATTGCACATTTGTCTTTTATTTTCCTTTTTTTCTTCGTGCATTGCAATAAAAAAAACAAAAGTTCAAATTAAAATTTATTTTATCTTTTTTTACAAAATTGACCGAACAGTGCGAGATTTCTAGAACGTTTACACTTGCATTAAGTAGACATAAAGTTATCATTATTCTCTTACAAGTAAGTCTTACAAATTCACCTGTGTCGATAAAGCAATGCGAATTACGGTGTGAACCACACCGGGATCAGTTGTGTATATTGTATAAAAGGTTTATATCATGATTTCGAGGACATAAATTTTACCTTAAAAGTCATCACTAATAAGTAAATTATGATTAATATTAACCAAAGCATAATTATAAACTAAAACATTGATACATTAGTGTCAGTATTCAATGAAGTTACTAAGGTGATCACCTGCACTTACACAATATAATTCTAATACAAGATATAATACACAACATTATGGGGATAATTGCACACAGCAGTGGTTAAAAGACGATAGCGCGCAGAGATTATATCGTAAGTACAGCAAATGCATACACTTGTTGAATCGAATGTTACGTATACCGAAAACGAATACCTGTGGCTGCGAACAGACCAAAGTCCATCCAAACATTTCCGGATTCGTCCTGGAAATGAACACCACCCAACTCAGCTATATTTAATACTATCTTTGTAACACCATAGTTATAAATAAATAATTTTCTCATAATGAAAAATAAACATACTATACTCTGAGTTAAATAATTTATTTGATCTTTCTATAAAACTATATTCATTGGGTTCATATTGCGTTCCAGAACGAGTGCTAGCAAATAGTACATTAAGGTAGCTATGTGTTTTGTACTTTGAAATTAAGTAAGGAGAACAATCAGTTGTCACTTGAAAGAAGAGCTGCTGAATTTCATTCGTACATAATTAAACTACAGAAACGATAAAAATCTTATAAAATAATCTAAATAGTGTAATTAATCAACAACTTTCATAAAGTGCGTATTAGGGGGAAACATTTCTTAAATCATACCCAATCGATTCATAAATAAAATTCATATCAGGCAACAGAATCTATCATAACTATCCGATCCTGATTAATTCAATAACTCCCACGTTCATGTAACAATCCTCCACGAATATTATCTGGGATATAAGATTGTATACAGCTGTATCCATATAAAAGTACAACTAAAATAAATACCTTATTAAGCAAAATTAACGATAATCTAAAAATTATACTATATCAAAAATAAACAAAATGCGCACTGTCTTCAATAGCGTGTGGACCGATTCTTATACAGCAGTGACAAATAAAATAACAATTTAGAAACAAAAATAAAAAATGCATTAAAAGGCAGATTTCTATTGTATGCATTTATTATTATTTTGTATTCCTGGAAACTAATTAATTCGTAAATGACAAAAGATATCATGTCCGTTTACAGTTCTAATATATCTTCACACACAGTAACGAACATGATTGACACAATGAAATCATCATCCTCTCGTAAAGTATAACAACAGCACAACTACACAATCTCACGTACTCTAGTCACTTTCAACATAACCAATTGTGGACGAATACACAATACAATACATGATTTTGTCTTGCAGGATACTTTTAATCAAATCTATGATATTAAAAATAGTATGATTGCCCAGCTACCCATATAGTGAAGTTAGTATTAAATTACTGTACAGTTTACTTGTTAAGAGTCCTGCGATCTACAGCTATCTATCTAACCACTTTTATGATCTTTATCTTCTGTTAAATCAAACCGTCTAACTCCCACTAGGGATATAATAATATACATAATATTTCGACAGCGCCGGCTCCTCCGGGGATCGTAATCGCAAACATTCAGCGTACAGAAAACAAAACGCAGCGATAACACAAAGAGACAATACACCTAGTATCTCCTCACTATCCGACAACTTACACCTATCGGTTAATCGTTATATTAATCAGATTTATGTAACAGTTTACCTTACAACCGTAGTACCGAAGCGAATAAGAGTTACATATGAACTAAGAACAGCTACATATATATTACAGGGTCCGTTTTATAGTTCACTCACTCACCGCTTCACTCGCGCTACCGCTTACTCCAAGAGTTCAGGCGTCGGGCGCAGTGTCGAGCGGGTCGCTAGTGTCGCCGCAGTCGGCGCCGGCGTCGGACGCGTCGCTGGCGTCGTCGTGCGGCACGTGCACGCTCAGCGGCGCGGGCTGGTCGGGCTCACCGGACTCGTCGGGCTCGCCGGGCGGGCCGGGCTCATCGGCCTCGTCGGGCTCGTCGCGCGCCTCCAGTTCGCGCTTGCGGCTGGCCAGGTACTGGCGGTGCGCGTACTTGTTGAAGCGCCGCTTGGCCATGAACAGCGTGGCGATGGTGCGCGGCGCCAGGCGCACGGCGGCGGCGCGCGACGTGATGCCGCCGCGCCGACACTCCGCGCACGTGTAGTCCAGCACGTTCAGATAAGACACCGTTTGTCTAACGCAGTCTGTGTGGGAATTAGGGCAGATTTCAGAATTAAATCGCGGCTTCGCCGTTATACCGGAGCTCCCGTGCCGTCACGTACGATAATTCAGAATTGTTACTTTGGCATTGGCAAATATCAGCAGAGAATTTATTCTCAATATGCATGACTGTATATCAAATTGCAGTTTATTTCAAATCAAGATAAAGGACTTGAATATATGCTAAATCCAGTTGGTAATATAATGGACGACACGAGACTTGGAAGAGCACATCGGTTTATGATAGCACGGGAACTCCGGGACTTTCTCACCGCCCACGTTTTATCGTTTGTTGGTCACACCACGCACAAAAAAGGCTACAAGATATTTACATTATTTATCTGATAAAATATGTTTAGTTTCCAGTGGTGGAATCAACCTTTCACATACTTACCCAATGAGAACACAATAAAATCGTGGGCGGTCAGCATAACAGGGCGATAATAAATATATTTGTTAACGTGTACTTTAGTACTTTTAATACATACCTAAGCCATAATTATTTCTCCCTTTCATCCCCATGCCGGTGGCTCGTAGTCGAGCCGTTTACCTACACCTAGTACACGACAATGCATGGCACACACAATCCGGGAAGTTTCGGTAACCTTTCGTGTTTTCCGACCCATTATATTTTCAGCTATGTTCTAATTTAGGCAGATCATTGCTTACTGTGTATTATACATCATGCTTTCACCTATACGTTGTCATCTAAACACATCTAACAAAAACAAAAGCTCCCCTATCGGTATATATTTCGTAAGTTAATGATTGGACGGCGAACCGTGTTGTTACGTATCAGGATATATTGTACAAGTTTTTCTGTAGGCAATCATAACATGTAGCAGAAATATTGGACTTTTATGGGATATAGCGATATAGATGGAAAAATAAGCATAGATATACATACTATAAGGCTACATAATGTCTATGGAAACGAAACTATGTATCATGACAATAATGAAGGACGACTGAATGAAGCTTTGTGAGAATAACATCGTTTACGTACTACAGACCATGCACAGCGCATTCACAAACAGTAGTAACATGCGCTAGTTTAAAATCGGTTTTCGGACAATGAATATAAAAGAAATATCCTCACTTTCAGAAAACCGCGACGGGTCAGACATGACCGTACATTTTGGGGTAAATATCAAGCAAAATATACCCAATCATAATGAAAATCACAGTATCAATACTGCTCAATAACTGCAAGTTATTTTCATTCTAAGAGCTTGGTTTCGACTCTCAACGAAGCTAAACTGTAGCTCCAGTGAAAATGTCCATTGACTACTTCGGCCACACTGCTCTTGATGGGAAACCGTTTTGGAATTCTAAATACCATAATCTACGGTTGAACTTCGTTTGGACAGGTCAACGTACTGTTAGAACGAGAATAGGCTTATAGCGCTACAAGGTTATTTTGGCGCGTGACCAAAATCTGAACTAATGCCGCCATCTTGTTTTTTTCAATACAATTTCACAAAAAATGTTCACTAATCCTTACCAAAAACGCCCCCTGTAAATGTCATTCAAGCGCCAACAAATCCTTGTAGCAGTGTATGGGCAAGTTTCTCGAACGAAAATTGTCGCAAAATTCATGTGACAAATTTTCAAGCGCACGTATACTGCTGTGATTGGTTGAATGATTTATCAACAGCCAATCGCATCAGTTTACGGGCGCTTGACAATTTGTCAAATTAATTTTGCGATAATTTTCGTTCGAGAAACTGGCCCTATGTATCATGCAATGTATAAGATCATGTCTGACCGATGTAGCGGGGCGGGCAGGCGTATGCGTCTACACGTTCGGTGGTTATGACGTACCTTGATGCAGTTGCCTATCGCAGAGTTTACATATGACGAGCTGCATGGTCCCCTTCGGGCCGATGAAGGAGCGCTCGCAGAGCGGGCAGTAGCGACCGATGCGATACGCCCTACGCACGCACACACACATACGGACCGTACGCGCACAAGCACCGGAACACAGAAACACGCCATTAGTATTAACACCGAAACCCCGCGCCGAATGGACGGTCTCGCTTCATTCGCACGGTTGTTGCTTGTCCTCGTATGACTTGGTTTAATTTGCAGGAATTTACGATTACGATGCACGGAATAAAAAACTTTTTTATTTTTATTTTATAGCATTGCGATATCTCAGAACTTGCTATGTTGTTAACACTAATTTGAAATAGAAGGTTTACGCAGCAAAACCATAAAACACATTGAGAGTAAATGCGCAAATATTAGCCAAAAAACTAATTTACTGACTAAAAAACCAAAAAATTACAGCTTTTGAAATGACTAGCTAGAATTAAATTATAAAGTGTCGAATGTGTATCGAGTCCGAAGACGAGCAACAAACATAAAGTCGAGTTAGTGAACGCCGGGGAGACTGATGGTACTACGCCCTTGTTAGTTAACAGTATGGATGTGAGTTAGTCGCAGCCGACTGCAGGATGACTGATGAGATGTCGACACCCATTGTCATTGATGATACGAGGCTAATTGACGCAGTACAACCATCAAAACAACAATATACAGAAATACAAAAGTTATTAGCTACCTAATTAATGTGTATTGCATCAATTATGGCACAATGAGAGTATTAAAATAATCAAAAAATAGGAGGAACAGTAAAGTTGGCAGTTTCTCAATATAAGCCCAGAATTTTGTTCACTGTCAGTTAAGTGTCTGCAAATAAAGCAACTTTGTATAAAGACAGTGCTAGAGAAAGTGATTCCCTCATACCAATTGGCGGTGCTTCGCATAAATAGTCCACTTTGCTGTTCTTTCTGTGAAGACTGTTTGCTCGCAAATGATTAGACTTTAATACAATAAATATACAAAGTTAAAGAAATATTAATAGATTATAACAATCAACAAACATTCTTCAAATATGCATAAATAATAAACTTATGTCTATGGGAATGGCATGCAACTTATATGATACTGGGATGTGCTGAGTAAGAACGCTGCGTTGGGGCAAAAGTAAACATTCTGCGGGGTCCAAAATGCTACGATACCAGAGACAAAGCGGATGTCGACAGAGTGAAGGCGAACGACGAGACGACACTATGACCAGCACGTGTTAGTCCACATCAAACACGCATGAAATGACGTGAGAACACATCAACTACCAAGACCAATTAATACGTAAACATATACACATAAACTCATTTAATGAAGTTTGTAAGAAACTTTGTACTTTTTATCTGCATCCCTCGATATATACTCTTCTTTTGAGAAAGTTCAGGTTTTGTTGGGGCCCCTCTTGGCATTACTTGAAAAATAATATTAAATTATTTTAATATTTTGTTTGCGTGATACACAAAACATAACCTAACTAGTTATCCATAGTCGAAGTACGTAAGGTCATAAGGCAATCGATTCTCCTCAAACCTTTTCATAATCTAAATCAACTTGTACTGTGGTCATACATTTATTAGACTTCATGTATTGCCAAGCCAACAACACAACTAAAATCGCATCGGTTTTATGGTATTTTATGGAGACACTACTTTATGATATGTCTACTATAGAATAGGTATTTCGGGTGATAAATAAATAATTATGTTGTCAACTAATTACCAGGGTTAAAAAAGTTTGAAGACTTATCTAACCTCTATGATAGGTCGGTGTTTATGGTATTGATAAAGCATTATATAAAATTCATAGGATAGGAATTTTATGCACACATTTAAAATTATATAATAATAAACTACTGCATAAAATTATATATATATCTCCTACAACTTCTTCTCAATCACTTTTTCCGGCTTTACCCAATTCAAAAGCGACGACAATAAAATAGTTGGTCGCTTGCTTCCATTTAGAGGTAGGTAATTGAAACAATAATAATATTTGGAGTAAAACGGAGACTTTGATCGTACTGACAAGTTGGTTTACGTGGCACTTTCCATAAAATGTACCTTTTTTTAAATTTATTATAGTTGATATTGACAATGCTGATAAAATTAGTACCAAAATTTTAGGTTACAAAAATCAATTTTACACTTTTTATGTAATTACAGATTAATTTTTGTTTTTGAAATGCTGCTAGTATTTTGTCACCTTTCACGACACCTACGTCAATCTACGTGTTCATCTATGTGGTAAACCAATCAAGTATCAGTACTGCCGTATCCTCAGCAAAGGAGCACATCCTTCTCCGACATTTATTTAGTAGTGGGGTCGGTTCGCAAGTGTTGCGGGTGTTTTTATTTAATTAACAATTTAGGCATAGTATGTGCACGTATGGGTACTGACCTGGCGCAGGGCGTGCACAGCGAGTGCGAGTACACCTTGTGGCCGCCGGGCCCGCGCCGCGTCTGGTGGTGCCAGTCGCCCGCGGGCCCGCCGGAGCTGCCCGGCCCGCCTGCCCCGGCCGGCCCGCCTGCCCCGGCCGGCCCGCCTGCCCCGGCCGGCCCACCTGCCCCGGCCGGCCCGGCCGGCCCGCCCGCGCCGGCCGGCACGCCCGCGCCGGCCGGCGAGCGCGCGCCGCACGACTTGCACACCGCGCACTCCACGCAGTGCCATCGACCTGGAAAGTGCAAGAAAATATCTTTAAACATGGTCTTGATACAACATACCAAACGATATCTCTCCGTGCCTCAGAGACCAATAAAGCCGTCAGTCCTGGCTGTCATTTGTAGATCTTTCTTTGACAGTCGTTACGGGTCAGAGTCAGAAGCCCGAAAGTCTGACGAACAATAGGTATTGTATTACCCAGTTACTGGTTCGTGGAAGTCAGATAGGCAGTCTCTCCATGAAAAATACTGGTATTCAGCTGTATCCAATTAAACTGGAAGCCGACCCCAACATGTTACGAAAAGGCTAGGCAGATGATAAGTCTTGATACAATATCAACAAACTAAATCAGTGTGACGTGTAATGAAAGTCCAATCTATTTAGCAATGTTGTGTTTTATTCAGACCAATCCCACTACGCTTCGACGTTGTTAGTAAACAAACCAATGACGCTACCCAAACACGTGATACAATCACCTAGATAACTCTTATCATACCTCCAAAAATAATGATAAGTATTTCATTCATTGTTCATAGCCGGTGCATTTGCGTATCTTATTGTAACAATATAGCGAAGTCATTCAGGTCTGGTTTTTCTATCAAAAATTCAGTAGCAATCCAAAGCTAGGTGTGACATCCCAGTGCCACGAAAAGCACTTGGACCTGCCTCTGATCTGATTTAGTCTCCGCGAAAGTAATTTTGCCTCGAGGATATAATTTTCATTACATACCACTGGGCACAGTGTCCAGTCCGACGCAGTAGATGTGGAAGCCTCGGTCGCACAGGTCACAGAACAACATCTTGTCGTCGTCGGCTGGCTGGCGACAGGAGCAGCAAGTCTTGCACTCCGCGCACTGCCACGCGTACTCGCGGCACTTGCGTATCGTGTCCGCGCTTAGTTCCAGGCAGGATGGGTGTACTGAATACAAATAAATAACGGATTTTTAGTCACTATTTTTATTTGGCAAGCCCAAGGATGCAAAGTTGTTCACATAAACCACCAACTTTACACCTCTTAGCACCTGTATTTTCTACACATAAATAATTCTTGATTCCACAACTCATAACGGACCGAATGGAAATCTAAGTGCAGAGAATCGAGACGAAGTCCAAATACAACTCTCGATGGCGAGCACCGCAATCTTTACGTCTTCCAAGTTCATATTTCCGCACTTTTCAGGGTTCACTATATGAATGCTCGATTAGACGCTTTAGTTCCGTTGTTTACATTTGACTTTGTTGTTTTGGTTGCAGTTTCTGCGATAGCATTATCCTGTCATGAGTTTCACCAGGTCGGGAACACCAGCAATGTCTCACGGTTGGTATCGAGGCGCATCTTCAGTCACATTACGTAGATATACTCACGTCATAATACTAGATATACTCACGCTTAGCGTTGCAGTGCGCGCACACAAGGAACCGCTCGTGCGTGTACTTCCGGTTAGCTTCGAGGCGCATCTTACACACGCGACACAGATCCACTTCTTCACTCACTCGCGGCTCTTCCTTGCTACTGCTGGCTACCTCCGTGTGACTGCTGCGCTTCGTTTTTGTTAGCTTTTTGCGCTATAATTAAGATGTTTTCAAAATCAGTATTATTAAAAATAAAAGATAGATCAAAAAGAACTGTGGTGCAACGTCATCTTGACCAATCAATAACTTAGATGTTCACGTCAGAATCCGGATCGAAGGACCAAATTCTTGAAGTATGATTCAGTTTACAGTAGCGTTAAAATGCAGGTTGAGCAGTAGCAGAGATTGGCAGAATACATTGTGCAGAAACCGGGACCAAGTATCACTCCTTCTGTCTTTATGAAAAGAGACAATTTCCGTGCAGTGGACATACTAACTAATATTATAAATGCGAAAGTGAGTTTGTTTGTTACGCTTTCACGCTAAAACGGCTGAACGGATTTGGATGAAATTTGGCACATGGCCTGGGTTAGAACATAGTATATTTTCTATCCCGATTTTCCCACGGGACCGACCCTTATGCGGGTGAAACCGCGGGGCACAGCTAGTTTTATAGTAAAAACGCAACATAACCTTTAGTAGAACTGCAATAGTACATAGTTTTAACCCTTTATTAACACAAGTTTGTTTATAAACGTACTTCATAAATGTTATGTTTGTATGTTATCACTTGCTTCAAAAACGGAGAAGGAAAACATCGCGAAGAAACCGGCATGCCTGAGAGATAATTCTCGACGGCATGAGAAACCAATTCAGAGGCTTATGGGCGGCTTTAAAACTCTAACAACAGGTTAGTTACTAACCACACGAAAAGAAAAGAAGATAAATTCATATTTTTCTCTACTTGTTCTCACACACTTTTGTCTATATTTTTTTCTCATTTCTCCTTTCGCAGGTCTGCTGGAAGAAATTTCTTAAGAAATAAGCAGTACCTTTATACTCAAAATATAATTATGTCGTATCTCTATGTATTTGACTGTGTGTACATAAATAATAAAATAAATAAATGTTAGCTTGCAAGGTAATAAAATGTATTATTGTTAAGGGGGTAGTTAGTATGCATACCTTAGCAGCTTGATGTGTTGGCACGTCAGAGTCTTCTGATGAAGATAGTCGCGAGCCCCAGTCGGGCTCCGACTCCGAGCTCCACTCTTCTGACGCGGGCGCAGGCGGAGCCCCTAGCACTGTGTTCAGCGGGAAGTACCTAAGGAATACATGTTTAGTTATTTCCTTATTTCTTGTCATTTATAAGGCCTATCTTATACTGCGAATGAGATGTATGCTGGGGTCGGCTCAGCTAAATACCAGTATTTTACATGGAGCGGCTACCTATCTAACCTCCACAACCCAGTTGCTGGGTATGCTTTTTGACGTGCTACATAAGATTTTGTAGCTTAGAGTACTGTGCTTGCTTTATTAAAATTAATTTTATAAAAAAGAACGCGTATTTTTGGACAGCAAAGGAGGCCGAAATAAAATTTTACACGATCTTTGGCGGATGAACAACTGTTGATTTGCTAAATATTATGCTTCAAATAAAACTATAAATCTTTCGTAACACAGTTATGTCAAAAAGATTGTTGGTCTAGCTTTTATTATGAGTTGAGGAGTCTGTTTTTGTCCTAAATGAGCTGAGGAAAAAAAATAACATGAGCATCAACACGGTTTACAGCAGTCACAGGTCGAGCTCATAAGGGACCTATTATGCTAGGTACACACACAGCAACTCGCTGGTTATTCCAAAATATCACAGGCGTATAGATCCGATAAGAGTGCTGGTATTATCCGAGCAGGAACGCGTTCTAATTTTAAAGGCCGGGTACCTACCTCAGCTGATCGGGTGTATAGATCCGATACGAGTGCTGGTACTGTCCCGGCAACAGCGCATGCGGGTAGAAGCCTGCGGGCGGCCGCAGGTGCGCGTGCGCCGGCGCCGGCTGCGGCGCGCGCGCCCGCTGCACGGTGAGCGACTGCAGGTCTGCGCACGCGCCGCGTCGTAACGCGTTCATGCGCGCGTTCCATTCGCTTGCCGACGCTATTGCTGCTGCTGCCATGTCCTGTGGTAATAAATTGTGTTACATTGATAGAAGAATCTTTATAAAAAAAATATTAAAAAAATATTGTTCATCAATAGAAGTTTCTGGTAAAACAATGGTCAAATGTCACTCGCAGCGTAATTTTTTGGAAAATTGGTAGGTGATTTGCCAGTATTGTATAAATTATTTTAAAAAGCCTTTCAAAAGTCAAAATAATGCTGCAAGAATAAACACTCTATTTTTAAAATGACAATAGATTTTGTTTTCATTCTGTTTCCCTTTCTCACAAACAGTAGACAGTAATTTCCAAAATTAGTTGATTTCGTGCACTGCCTCATTTAAAGCTAACAGTTCAAAATTAAGTTATGAAATATTTTACAAAATGAGTAAGAAATTATAACTGCAATACAAATGTTACAAGCTACACAAACGCCCTGCAAAGAATGCCTGACGCTGAAACATTCCTCTCAGATTTACGTAAACTGGAACTATTATCTTCGTAAACAGCTCTCGCAACTCAAACCTACCTGTCTAGTCTTCTCCGGGTCGATCTTAGGCAGTTCAGGCTTATGTTCCACCGGTTTCTCCGCCTTCATCTCAACCTTCACCACCCTCTCTTCAGTTTTGATATCTTCCGACGCGTCCTCGGCAGATATGGCGAGTTGTCTCTGCCGCTGATGCGACCGAAACTCTTCGTATTTGTGGGGGTAGTCTGATAACATGATGTCTAGAACTTCACTGGCATCTACCGCGGTGATACCTGTTGGAAGAAATGTTATGAGAAAAATGTAGTAGATGATGAGCCTAGAAGTAGAATACATGGTAAGCAGTCATCATTACCGAACGCAAAAAAGATATAACTTTGGTGTCGAGTTGACAACATAGAAATAATTTGTTAGCCTAGCCACAACTCTCGATTACCAGGCTAAAAGCTTTTATATATCAATATAAAGGGGCTTAGCCTGGTAATCGAGGGTTGTCGCATTATTTAGGTAAGCAAGTAATATCTAGTCGAGAGTTGTGACAGAATGAAATAGTACTTATTATTCTACTATACATAAATATACATACAAAAGAGGTAAAGTATTTCATTATGTCTGTAAAAGGTAACCTCTGGAAATACGGCTCCGAAAAATATTCTTTCACTGGTAAAAATACACAGCGACATAGGATTCTTCTACGGTTCCTGTGGGGATTTCCGTGCAGCCTTAGTCTTCACTAGTATTATAAAGATAAAATATTTGTATCTTTGTTTGTAATGAATTTATATAAACTCAAAAACTACTGGACCAATTTTAAAAATTCTTTCACTAGTCTTCTTCGTGTGGTTAGTGACTAACCTGGTGTCAGAGTTTTTATGCCGCCCATGGGCCTCTGACTTGGCTTTACATGCCGTCGAGAGATATCTCTCAGGCATGCCGGTTTCCTCACGATGTTTCACCAGTAGAATGCTATATTTTTGTTATCACTGAATAAAATAGGCTATAATTTATAAAGATATCACGTGGGCAAAGCCGCTGGCAGAAGCTAGTATTAAATAAAACACTGCCTCGAGTAAAAAAGGTAACTTACCAAGGTCGCACAATGCTTCAGTCACGAGGCCTTTACTGAGAACGTAGTCCCGTTCCTCACCGGAGATTGTTCGCCTCTTCAGCTCCGCGTAACGCCGCTTGAAGCTCTTCACTCCTAAGAACATCGCCACTTGCTCTTGTATCATCATCACCTGTAACATTAATAGAATATAGATATGACTGGAACTGGCTTTAAATGAGCTTGTGGCCCTTCGATAAAATGGCCCTTGGTACCCCTAGATAGGGAGAAGTGGAAGAAGAGAAGGAAAGCATTTGCCCTGGGGCTGCAGCCTCGACATAGCGATCGCTTTACTACTGAATTCGGTCGCAAAGTCCTAAAATGGCGCACGCGATGTGCTGCACAAGCACGTGAGTTTTTCGTGCTTGTCAAGCAATTTTGACCGTCTGCGGACACCATTAAGACTTTGCGACCGAATTCGGTAGTAAACCGATCGCTCTCTATGTCGAGACAGCAGCCCCTGGAGTGGAAAAATACAGGCTTCGCCATCGGTAAATAGTATAAGACAAAGTCGGTTTTCGTGTCCGTCTGTGTGACTGCTTTGTTCTTCTAAACTACAAAATGGAGTTTGATTTTACCATCATTTATAGAATTTATTGTGAAAGGGTTTTATTATGTATAGATGTTTTATTTTAGATGTAGCACAGAAAACTGAATCTTTTGTCTTGTCGCTATTTCATGTATGGGTGTGTACGGGTGACATGTACGGGTCACTAATATAATTATAATAATACTAAATTGTATTAACTTTATTGTCTGCTGTCGATATTTCAGTGTGAAATTACATTCTATTCCGGGTTTATGACATTATTTTCTGGAGTACCTCAAGGATTTATCAATATTTAGGTACCTTTTGTTCGACATCAGCCTTATCAGGAGGCGGCCACGTGTATTCCTTTACATCCGCTGCCGTCCACACCTTATTACTGTAAATAAAAACATTAGAGAGACATTAAATTATTTTCTCATTTACAAGATGTAATTGAAATAACTGAAAACATGATGGTTCGTTGTACAGTTCGCGTCAAATTACTTTGCCGCTCTGAAACTAGTTTAGGCTACAAATGAGTGGTCAATCTTCCTTATAAAACAGTGGCGCGCATGATAGCGCGCATACGCAACCTAACTTCAAAGCGGTAAAGTTATTTGACGCGAACTGTACTCATCTTTATGAACAGCTTCTACTTCAGAACCAACGCTAAATAAATTTTCTTTTCCCTACACTTTGTCCGGGTAATGCGAACATAAAAGTATGGATTTTTTTTTTTTTTTTGTTTCGTTGGATTCCATTGTAAAATCTATTCATAATGACGAGTACAATGACCCCTTTGCCGGTTTTTAGGTATTTTAATTACACCTTGTATAATCAATAAAATAAAATAGGTATGTTTTCGCTAAATACCTGTCAAACAAATCGGCGAATTTCGATTTCTTGAGTTTATTACTCTCATTCGTCGAACTCTTCACTGAACTTTGAGAATCCTCGTCGAGTAAGTGTGAAGGTCTAGAAATACAAAAAAAAAGTTTTTATTAGCAACATAAAACTTCACAATATAGCCAGTGTTGACTTTGTTCTAGCTCATCACTCATGAATCAATTGGAAGCCTGAAAAAGCCTGATAACATAAAATAACATAACTTTACGCCTGTAATCCGCGAAGCGTTAGGCAGAGATGTACCTATAGTACACCCACATTTCGCTAGTTATGTTTAAGTCCCATGTAATAGGGGGAGAGCCTATTGCCATCAACCGGGCACAAATCCAGACTCCGGGCTGCTACTGAGAAATTCCTGACGAAAAAACTCAATAACACGTTGTCCGACTCGGGATTCGAGCCCAGGACCTCATGCTCAGCAGCAGCGTTTGCGACCACTAGAACAACGAGGCTGTTTAGCTGGACCAGTTATTAGGCTTTTTCAGGCCTCAGAAGAGCAAAATACTTGAATTTTTTTTGTTGAAAGTCAACTCATTATTTTGGGAAAGATTGTTGTGGTTTTAAACCGATTTCAAAACGAAATTGCGTGTGCAGCACCGTACACGTGACAGTAGAGAAACGTAAAATATAAAGAATGAGAGTCTTAATGTGAGAGACAGAGTTCATCTTTTTTCTCTCTCATGTAACAAAATGTGCCCAATCGTGACGCCTCCTTGAAATTTCACTCTAAATTCTCGTCCAATTATCGAATCGTCGCCTAAGAAGTATCACTTCAAAAAAGAGGACGTAATCCAGAAGTTTTTTTATTTTTTTATCAGAGGGACATAATCGTACTCACTTGGCGGGCGTGGCGTTATCGTCCATCATGCACGTTTCTTCTTCAAAGAGCTGCACAGTCGTGGTAGCGGGCCCGCATACGCGTCCGTAAATGCCCATCGTTTCCTGAAACACGACATAATGCTATAGAGACAAGGAACTTTCACCGATCCTATATTTCTTGTCTGAGATAGCATTGCTATTTTGAATTAAGCTTTTTAACGTCCACATAAGATCTGAACTGGTGGCAAAAATGCTTGAAACGACGGGAAGCTTTTTTAAACAAGGTAAATTTAAATTAAGTAGCGAAACTCTCCAGACGATAACTAAACACGATAAAACAAAATAAAACAGGCTTTCTCAACTCATACTTCAAGTAACAACTCTAACCGCGGACGTTGACCCCGCAAAAACATCAATTTTTTTTTTTTGCCGTGTCTAAATATCGATACCGATCACGTCTGCAGAGTTTCGCTAGCTAATTTAATTTGATACTGTATACTGTAGTTTCTGTTTCCTTTTATTTGTGTCATTCTCTAGTTTATGTTGTTTCTGTGCGAGCTCGTAACATACCTTCATATACATAGCGCCGCGCCCCCCGCCCCGGCCCCGGCCGCGGCCGCGCGGCGTGCGGCCCCGCCCCCCGCGCCCGCCGCGCCCCCCACGCCCCCTCGCCGACCCGCTGGCTTCCGGAGTCTTCCCCAACTCCTCCAATTTTGAAGTTTCAAGCTTCACTTCCGGATTTTCACCAGTCGAAAAATTCCCAGACGAATTCCGTCGTCTACTTGTTAATGGCGTTACGCAGACGGAGGGCATTTTGTCGAGGGCCTCCGTCATGCGTGGAAGCTTGATTCTCGAGCTGGTGGGGTCGATCTCTACGGTGGCTGGCCGTTCTTCGGGTTCGTCAGCAGGTTCGATCACCACAGTGGTCTCGAGTTCTGTGGGAGGCGTGGCTTCAGCGCGCCGCCCCCCGCGCCCCCTGCCTCGCCCACGCGGCTTCTGAAGTATCGCCGGTCTATCCCTGGAAATATAATTTAAATAACGTTGTATCAATCGCAATCATTTTATCTGAACATAAAGATAAAGTAATGGTTTGTAAAATCATATTCACCTCATTAGACGAAGCGACCGCTGCGGCCGCTCCTCAAGGGCGGGAACAGGCAATATGACGGCGGGCTTCGCACCTTCCGACACTGGCAATTTCCGTGGTCGTCCACGTTTCTTGGGTTGCGGTGTTAACTCCACTGGTTTAGGAATTTCGATTATCTGTGGACGTTCCTCAGATGGCTTCACTTCTAAAGGATCCTGAGAAATCTCTTCAGGAGCAGTGCCAAAATCACGGTAGTCGGAGTTTTCGTTGATTATCATCTCCTGTAGCTCAGGATGCGAGTTTTCTACACGAGCAATTTCAACTGCATCTGAATTGCTCACTGAGGCATTTAATTCTATATCTGTAGCCACAGTTTGAGCTTTTTCTGAACAAATTGCATTATTATGCAATGTTTGCATTTGTTTTGCTTGTAAATTAGACAAAATATTGTGTAATTTAGAGTTGCCATTCTTTGAACAATTTTCGTTATTTAATAGAGAATGATTAACAGTTCTAACACCTTGTTTCATGTCTATAGTACTTTTTGTAGGTGATGGCGGAGAAGGTTTTGAAACAGGAGGAATAGTTAAGGATTTATTGGACAGAAGTTGCCCTAACTTTAACCTTTTAGTTTGTAACAGAGAATGGTCAGATTCTTTATTTTGAGGAGGGCTAGTTTCCGCGGTTGAGGGTCTCTTACCCATATTTCGCCGAGCAATAGGAGTCTTCTCTGTATTTTCCACTATCCTTGAGCTTCGTAATCGTTTCCCTGTTGATAAATTTAATGACGTATCGGCTGCCTGCTTTCTTCGGCTATTTACATATTTTTTCGGACTTTGCTTATCATTAATAATATCTTGAGTATTTTCAGTATAGTTTTGTTGTATATCAGGCCTCTTTACATCTTCAGTTATTATTTTAGCTGATGAGCCATGGTCAGTCTTGTTTATTTTTAATATTATTCTTGGAGAATCTTGACCAGAGCTTTGATTTGTAATTTTATCAGATATGGTGATTTCTAATGGTTTAGTTATGCTCTCATTTGCTTTACCACTATGGTCTTGTATTGAACGTAAACCCGAATCCAATGATTTATTTGAATCATTGATCTTATCAGGAGTGGAGCTTCTTTTCTCATTTTTTTCCAGTTTTCCAGTATTTGTTTTATCTGAACTTGTATTTCCTGACTCAACAAAATGATCACTATTTACAATACTTTTATCGTTTTTCTCAGCTGGTAAAGCATAATTTACTATTGGAGACACTTCAAGACCCTTATCTAAACTACATTTCGTATTTTCTAAAAGTTTTTTCAACAAAGTACAATTTTGTACTGATGAAAACTTCTGTCTACCAAGTGCTTGCATCATACTTGATTCTGTAATTGCATCAGTAGTTCCATAGTTAATATTTTTGTGTTCTTGGCTAGTGGGACTTGCTTTTACATCATTAGGCTCCTTTTTTGTACTTGTCTCTGGAAATAAAGATCCTGTAACTAAAGACTCACTTTCAGGGGCTGTATCTGAGTGTGTATGCTTTTCTTTTTCTGTTTTAGACAAGGTCGGCGTCTTAATTACAAATGTTTTGTCAATGCCTTCTTTACTCTTTTCAATTGAGTCAGGAATGCAGTTTTGTTTGGGCTTGTCTTCAGAAGAATGGTCCTTTACTGAAGACGGTACATCATGTACTGGTACAAAACTTTTTTTAAGATTCTTGCTGTCCAGACATATTTCTGATTTCGTTTCTAATGCATTAGCTACCTTCTTCTTTGGCGACAAAGATAATCTTTCATCACTTATATTGTTACAAGCATGTTCATTATTATAATTCTCTGTCATAGTTTTCATATTAATTTTCATAACCAATGGAGGATTCTTTGTTATTGTTTTTTCCCCAGAGTCATCCTTAGGTTTAGAAAGCTCAGCTTCTTCAGGCCTCAGAACAGGTTTAATGTTCAATTTAGTCACAACTGGTATGACAGAACTGTGGCCATCAATTTTTGAATGTTCCTTTTTAGGGGATGAGGGCGAGATACTTTCTCCTGGTTTTACTAAAGGTTTAATATTTAGTTTAGTTATAACAGGAATGCTTTGTTCACTTGATGAAACTGCCTTAGATGATTCGTCTAAACTATCGGGTTTTATGATTGGTTTAATATTCAATTTTGTAACCACAGGTATGTGATCTCCATTATCATCACTTGAGTTTCCAGTCTCTGATGATTGGTTTTCTGCATCTTTTAATGTTTCTTCATCTTGGGGCTTAATTATAGGCTTAATATTAATTTTAGTAACAACAGGTATACTATTTTCATCAATGTCAGCATTCAATTCATCACAGTCTTTTTCCTTTGAAGAATTCTCCTCAGGATTCTTTATTGGTTTAATATTTAATTTAGTTATTTTAGGTACATCATCTACACTAGAATCTACATCATTATCTTTAGGCTTTATTACAGGTTTTATATTTAATTTTGAAACTACAGGAACTTTATTATCAAAGTCCTCGGAGGACTCTCCACTGTCTGTAGGTTTCAAAATAGGCTTGATGTTCAATTTTGTTACTACAGGGATATGTTCAGGGCTGTCACACATTGCTGAAGACCTTGTTACAGGTTTAATTGTAATTTTAGGCACATGCTGACTTTCTTTGACATCAGCTGATGAAGAAAATGATTCAGTGGATATCTTAATCTTAGGGATTTCACCTTCTTTATTGTGTGTTTCTGGGGGTTTCAATGGTTTAATAGTCAGCTTTGGACTCAGGGGCTGGCTTTCTGATTTTGACACTGTTTTAATTGTAAGTTTTGGAATTTTCTCAGGGGGTGTGTCTGAAGATAATTCAGATTGGCTAATTACCATCTTCAATTTACGTTCTTGTTCTTCTTTTTCATCCTGTTGAAAACCTTTTATTGTAACTTTTGGAACATTTTTTTCAGTATAAAATTTACCTTCACTTTCGGTGCCCGGCTTTCCTAGTTTTATAGTAACTTTTGGAACAACATCAGAAGGTCCATGATCAGAAGCAGATGCTTGGTCTGAAGTACTAGTTTCATCATTTTCAGAATATTCAGATTCTGAAATTTCACTACTGCTGGATTTTCTGTGAATGTCATTTATTTTCTCTGGTGGTTTAGGAATTGGTTTGATATTTAATTTTGTGATACAAGGTATCTGTTCGATAACATTTAGTCTAGCATTCTCATCTACTGCATGTTGTGACCTCATTGATTTTGCATTAATATTTTCTGGTGGTTTAAGAATGGGTTTAATGTTTATTTTAGTCACACTTGGTATGTGCTGATTTTTGTCAGTTTTATCATCTGAATCTTGTTCAGCAGGTGGTCTGATAGGTTTTATTGTCACTTTTGGTACAGGTGACTTAACTTCATCTGGTTGTTTTAGTTTGATAGTTAATTTTGGGACCTGTTTGGTAACCTCAGATTCTTCATGAATAACACTGTTTTTACTAATACTGCTGTGTTCTGTCTCTAATTTAGATTCAGACAAATTTGACATGGATAAGTTAAGTTTAAAAGGTGGAACCTTCTTTTGATCTTCGTGGACTTCTTTACTCCTTTCTTCTGGTTCAGAATTCTCAGTAGTTGATTCAATCGATGCACTTGCAGGTATGCTTTCTTGTAAAGGTAAGACTTCAATTTGAGCACATTCAGGATCTTTTGTGTCTTTGTGTTCATCTTTGTCTTCATTACTGACAATACCCTGTTTTAAATCATTTACTTTGATGTCTTCAGGCTCGATTGAACTTGGTGTAGGCTTACTACTAATTTCCTGTATTGTACTAGAATTGGCATCAGCCTCTGGTTCCGAGGAATTTGGTAGACATAAACTGGGCTGTACCGGTAGAACATGATCACTATCATCAGGCTTTTCTACCTCCTCTCGTTTTGGTGGATGGCAATGTTCTATACTGGGTTGGGAATGTTGTTCAGAGCATACAGCTTGATCAGAAGTTTTAACTGGCTTCTCTGCAACACAGTTACTGACAGATATTGATGTTTCATTGTTGTCTTGAGATTGTGAGATACTAGCAGTATTTGAAGATTCTTTATGAGGCTCAGGCAAGGGTAATGAATGTTTATCATATGAAGTTGACTGACACTGATCCTTATCTGATTGAATAGCTGACTGATGAATAGAAGGCTCTCTATTACTGGTACCAGTAATTAGTTTTTGTCTAATAAGCTTAATTTTTTTAGGAGGACTCACAGATGTTTCTGCTTTGCAGAAATTAATTTCACTTACATTTCTAATCTCTTCTGGTTTTACATTACCATGTATTGTGGGCACAGCATCAGATGAACTTGTCACATCCTTGGTGATATTTTCACTACTTTTTTGTTCAGTGGCAGGTGAATTAACAATTTGAGAATCAACAGTCGAGGACACTGTAGAGTCAGGTCGTCGGTCACTTGGTGCTGGCCGTACGAGCCGCCGTCTGAGTGGTGACCGCACCTGTGGTTCTAGGAGCACTGCTCTACCTTCACTTACACTACTATCACTAGACGTTGATTCTGCACTTTCTACAGTCACATTGTCCCTGCTATCACTGGATGACACACACTTTACTGTTCGTTCCTGTGTTTCACACTCACTAACGTCTGAAATGTTTTGCACAGTTACAGTCTTTTCTTCACTGCTGGAAGGAATATTAGGGGGAGGGCAACTACCAGGTGCCTCAGGTACCACATTTGACACAGCACTTTCTTTTAGTAGAGAAGACACTGCAGGTTCATCACCCTGAGGCAAATATGAACTTGCTGGTAATGAATCCACACAACTAACTGGTGTATTATATGCCTCAGATACCACATATGGCACAGCACTATCTTCCAGTTGAGTAGACACAGCAGGCTCATCAGGTATAGATGAACTTTCTGGTACTGATGTTGCCTCAGATACCACATTTGACACAGCATTATCTTCTGGTTGTGTAGACACTGCAGGCTCATCACTCTCAGGCAAAGATGAACTTTCTGGTAATGATGATACACAACTAGCAGGTGTCACGTTTGACACATCACTGTTTTCAGGTATTGTAGACACTGCAGGTTCTTCACTCTTAGGCATAGATGAACTTTCTGGTAATGATGATACACCACTAGCAGGTGCCACATTTGACCCAGCACTGTTTTCAGGTTGTGTTGATACTGCAGGCTCATCACTTTCAGGCAAAGATGAACTTTCTGGTAATGATGATACACAGCTAGCAGGTGCCACATTTGAAACATCCCTGTTTTCAGGTATTGTGGACACTGCAGGTTCTTCACTCTTAGGCAAAGAGGAACTTTCTGGTATTAATGTTTCACAACCCGTGGATGCTTCAGGTGCTTTAATTGAAACAGCACTATCTTCCACATGTGTACACACTGCAGGCTCTTCAACCTGAGGCAAAGATGAACTTCCTGGTAATATATCAACACTAACGGATGCCTCAGGAGCCACATTTGACCCAATACTGTTTTCTGTTTGTGTAGACACTGCGGGCTCAACACTCTCAGGCACAAATGAACTTTCTGGTATTGAATCAACACTATCTGGATTTAAAATGCCATGTGATTTATCACTAAGAGATGATACTACGGCTTGTGTATCAATGCTAGCTAGGAGCAATAGTTCACTTTTAGCACTGTCGGCAGGCGATGCTACGACGGGCACGGGAGAGTTGTTGTCGCAAGTCTTAGTTGATTCCTGTATGATATTCGAGTGTTCACTGGTGATTTCGAGCTCGTCAAATATCGTGTCAGCAGATTCTGATGCTAGCGGTACCCGCTTCGGTGCGCCCGGACCGTCGACGATTTCATCTATCATATCCAAAATCGCCTCGGTGCTTGTGTTGACGTCCTGCGCCGACGGCGACGGAACGCTATCGCCGTCGAAGTTATCCTCCGACATCGCGGGAGTTTCACACGACGGCCGCGCTTCGGATGGTTCCTGCTGGAAACTACTAGTTGCATTGACTTCCTCGGCCAGTCCGACGTCCTTTTCCCGCGCCGATGCACGGCGGGAAGCGTTCGTCGCTGTGCCCGCATCATCTTCTGAACTCTCCATTATCTACTGTTTTGCGACGCTGTCATATCTGAAATATAAAACGCTCGCTGGGTGATATTTACGTTACGAACGGATAACCTGGCGACGTGCGAGATTGACAAGCCACAGGCACCATTCTAATTCACCATAACGCTACAAAATTTCGTTCACGGGGTCCACAGCGTTGATTATATACCTACACATGTACTTTAATTTCATATTCACGACGTTTAGATGTTATCCGAGTACGCGCGAGGTCTTGGAAAGTATTCAACAGCGTAAACCGGCAAACAAAAAGCTTGTATACGCCATTTTTAAAACCAAAGACATGGCAGGTTGGGACGTACGGGCCAATAAAAAATATCCTATACGGACAATTCGGCCATTGTCGTGTTGGTAAACTGCAAGAAGCCCATAGATCGCTCCACTTGAGCTTTTAGCTTGTAAAAGAGTAATAAATATGTCTTTCGACATGTGTTAAAACGAGTCAGACAATAATTTTCTTTAGTTCCAGCAGAATTATTTATGGTGGCAACAATGCCATACATCTTTCTATTTTCCATTGAAAGTTGAGCAACGCGCTAGGCGCGTCATGTTGTGATGAGATAATTTATTGTTGTTTAATTTTATGTGCGTGTTTATCAATAAATAATTTTTTTCAATTAATTTTATGATAATGTAATTTTATAACTGGGCTGGTACATAGCATCTGCATATTTTATTCAACATCAAGCAGAAATTATTTTAATATTCGTAAAAAGGTTCCTTTTTTAGTCGATTAAAAATATTTACAAAATAGGTTTATGCCATGGAAATAGTAAGTACTGTGTGTGTATAGTTTGAGCTCCGGTGCTGAAAGTGTGACAAAACTCAGACAAAATGTTACAACTTTTTACTAGCTTTTTACAATCAATATTGTTCAAATGAAGTATTTTTGGTTCAAAGGCCCGTCGAGATTGCTAGTTTAGGTTTGTTAGGGAATGAGACAGTATAGCGAAACGAGGTCTAAAGATGACGCCATCAGTATAATTAATTAGTCCGGCGGTCGGTCCTGGGGGGGCTTAAAATTCGAGAAATACTTTTTAGCCTTTTTGTAAACCTTTTTTTTTTGGATGATTCTTGATTTATACATCTGTCAAGGGAAAGGTCTCTATTTTTTTTTTGTGTAATCTTGGAACAAAAAATGTGAGCCGTTACGGGACGCCTGGCAGATGTGAAACATCGACATTATTTTGTAAAAGTAATATGCAGAAAAGAACATATTGTGATAGGAACTAAATATGTCATAAAAAAAATCGTTAATAATAATTAATATAATATAATATATATATATAATCGTTAATAACGATAATAATTAACTAATCGCACAGTCGATTGCGCATGGCGACGCGTCGCCACACCGTACAGACTACTGCATATAGACTGTATATATATACCATCATATAGCGTGGCGACGCGTCGCCACGGCATGCGTCGCCACGCCAGAAATCGGTTTTACGTGTGGCTATAGATGTTTCACATCAAAAATTGTGTCATCTTGTTATGGGAGGACACTGGCTCCTGCAATACAGTTATTACTAGCTCCTTCTCCGTCAGAGAAGTCTTAACATTGGCTGTTAAAAATAATAATTATAAGAATCGAGATAAAAACTGCCAGTTGCTCACTTCAGATGTCGCTACTACCCAGTGTCTAAGAATTTGCCAGCTAGCTGTCACTAATAGTCAATATACGTAATTTTATTGGAAACAAGTGACTTCTCTTATGCATTATTATTATTAATATGCCCGTTTCACAGTTGTGTCACTGCAAAAATAAGGTCACCAATGTATTTGCCATAGATGTTAAAAGAATCTTCAGCAATCATCGTCATATTTCAGCCAATGTACACAAAACCTTACTGAATTATTATACAGGGACCGTACTACAGAACCTTACTCAAGACTCGAGCATTGCTTAAATTAGATTTGTTACATATGAACTTTTCCACAAGAAATGTGTTCTTCTTATGTAACAAATCTAATTTAGAGAGATGTATCTATGATTCCAATGATTATAATTCTGTAAATACATACATGGCATAGTCGCGAATCATATTTTTATCAAGATACAACCTGACACTGACCTGCAAATTGCAAAAAATGAAATAAAGTTTGAATTTCGCGGGCTGCAACTGCGGATTTTTATTTTATTGAAAACTGGTCGAGGCTCATGACCGGAATAACCAGCACCCTAATTGCGGTTTATCACATACACACGTTTATCACAATCTGAATCATTTTGAAGGAAATTGCTAATCCATTGCTTTTTATGTTCGAAGAATTTGTCTGCTCACCAACGTAAATAACGCACTGAATGTTGTTGAACTATTAAAATGAAACAGATTATGATTGATCGTGTGTTACGCAATTAGGGTGCTGCTCGAAGTTGAAAATCAACTTACGACGGAAGATCTACCTGACTGAAAATCTTCAGAAATGATAGTTCTAGCAATGATCTAATAATTTGAAAATAAACACACGCACCTTTACTATAATTTACATAATAACACACAGCAAGTGCCTGTAGATAATGAAAACAGACTAGTCTCTTGGCAGCATCATCTATAAACGAATTTCTCCCATACAAGTATTCAAAAGATAGCATTATAGCCATGTCTCGAGTCTCGACGAAATATTGGGTTTCCAATTTTTTTCGGAGAGGTTTCTCCCACAGTTTTCGTATTTTAACATTTTTGACAAAAACATGGGTCCCCGTATTTTTGTAGTCAACAGCTGTGCAAGAGGGGCATATTAATTCTAGCTATCAAATTCTTAGACACGCAATAGTAGCGACCTCTGAAGTTAGCAAGTAGCAGTTTTTATCCCTATTGGAAGTAACGAAATCATTTTGGTCACCTACAGTACCGCCGCGCGCCGTCTCCGTACAATACGGCCGATATAAGTATTTTGGCAGTTCTAAACATAGGCACTGCGAACTTTCGCGCATGTTCTCTCACTCACACTCGCCTAATGTCACTATTTGGTTCCTAAAAAATGTTAAAACAAAAAAAGTTTATGTCAAAACTGCCAAGTTATATCGGCCGTATTGTACCTTGCTGCATACCATTATCAATTGCCCAGTGTCTACTGTCTGAGTAGCAACTTGCCTAGAGGTTTTTGTCTTGATTATGATCTGGAATAGTACATACTAATTCCATGGATATGCTCTATTCTTCTCTTTCTAGTCGTTGATTTGTCAGTTTATTTATTTGTCAATGTCATTGTCTATGTGCTTTAATGCATTGACTTGACGCACGGCTCGTATTGTTTCGTCTCGTATTTACAAAAATATTACCTGAATTTGGTTAGATCATTAGAGAAAGTCAATTTTGTAACTTAGAAGAACCATGGACGGTAAAACTACAAAAATGCCCAAAGTGGCAAAGGTAAACTAACATTTCAAATTCCAAGCCACGAACTGTTACAATGAACAACTAAGTTTAACCCTATTTATTTATAAAATATTAACTTTCAGGTTAAAAATAAAGCACCAGCAGAGATACAAATCACTGCTGAGCAGCTTCTTAGAGAAGCTAAAGAGAGAGACTTGGAGATTTTACCGCCACCACCGAAACAGAAGATCTCTGATCCAGAAGAGCTGAGGGACTATCAGCATCGTAAGAGAAAGGCATTTGAAGACAATATCCGTAAGAACAGACTTGTAAGTAACTAATACTTAAAATTGTATATATTTTTTGGAATACATAACCTATAACCAATGCAAAAATTTCGTTGTTCTACTAATCGTTCAAACCTACAGTATAAAATAGTAGGATTTTAAAATTATAAACTAATGATGCATCCAAGTGCTAAGAGTTTTGAACGACAGCATCATCATTCTTTAGTTTACATCTATATAAAAATAATCTGGTGAAGTTGCAAAGTTTTGGGCCAACAATATTTAATACACTGTTGTGCCATTAACACTAAAAAGATATGGTTGAATAATGTGTGTAAATCAGCTGACTGAAACCTAGGCGGTTCACAACAGGTGTAATAATGAGAACCAATGCTAAAGAAACCTTCTATTTTCAGGTAATTGGAAACTGGCTCAAATATGCTCAATGGGAAGAGTCACAGAAGCAAGTCTCGAGGGCAAGATCTATTTATGAGCGAGCTCTGGATGTGGATCACAGGAATGTTACCCTATGGTAAGTTCTTGACTCAATACTTATCACTTGCGACTCTAAACTTCTTAACAGCAGCTATAAATCTGTTATAATACATTTTTAAACAAGTAATTATATGGTTCCTTATCTGTCTATTTTCTAGGTTGAAGTATACTGAGATGGAGATGAGGAACAGACAAGTAAATCATTCCCGAAACTTGTGGGATAGAGCTGTTACTATACTGCCAAGGGTGTCACAGTTTTGGTACAAGTACACCTACATGGAGGAGATGTTGGAGAATGTAGCTGGTGCCAGACAAGTATGTAGACTACCATGTTAATCATGAAAGATTGGACAGTGTAGAATTGTGTATAATGATTTAATTTAATTTCTAGGTTTTTGAACGCTGGATGGAATGGCAACCAGATGAACAAGCATGGCAAACATACATTAACTTCGAGTTAAGATACAAAGAACTGGATAGGGCTCGTCAGATTTATGAAAGATTTGTCATGGTTCACCCTGATGTAAAGAACTGGATCAAATATGCAAAGTTTGAAGAAAATCATGGGTTTATAAATGGTTCAAGAAAAGTGTTTGAAAGAGCTGTCGAGTTCTTTGGTGATGAAGAACTTGATGAAAGATTGTTTATTGCTTTTGCAAAGTTTGAAGAAAACCAAAAAGAACATGACAGAGCAAGAGTTATTTACAAATATGCTTTAGATCATATTCCAAAAGACAGGAACAAGGAATTATATAAAGCATATACAATACATGAGAAGAAGTATGGTGACAGATCTGGTATTGAAGATGTAATTGTTAACAAGAGAAAATACATGTATGAGCAGGAAGTCATTGAGAATCCTACCAACTATGATGCATGGTTTGATTACATCAGACTTGTTGAAAACGAAGGGAATGTTGATGATGTCAGGGACACATATGAAAGAGCCATAGCAAATGTTCCTCCTTCTAAAGACAAACAGTTCTGGCGACGATATATCTATCTGTGGATTAATTATGCATTATATGAAGAGTTAGAAGCTGAGGATGCTGAGAGAACGAGGCAAGTTTACAGAACATGTTTAGAACTAATACCACACAAAATATTTACATTCTCCAAAATATGGTTGATGTATGCCCAATTTGAAGTCAGATGTAAAGATCTAAAGCAAGCAAGAAAGACATTGGGTATGGCTCTTGGCATATGTCCTCGAGACAAATTGTACAGAGGTTACATTGATTTGGAGATTCAATTGAGAGAATTTGATAGATGTAGAATACTATACCAAAAGTTTTTGGAATATGGCCCAGAAAATTGCATAACCTGGATAAAGTTTGCTGAGCTAGAGACAT
Source organism: Agrochola macilenta (assembly GCA_916701695.1). Taxonomy (NCBI): domain Eukaryota; kingdom Metazoa; phylum Arthropoda; class Insecta; order Lepidoptera; family Noctuidae; genus Agrochola; species Agrochola macilenta. The sequence continues at coordinate 7,897,151 of OU753569.1, forward strand.
TATTAGGTGACATTGACAGGGCCAGAGCTATTTATGAAATAGCAGTGGGTCAGCCAAGACTAGATATGCCAGAATTGTTATGGAAAAGCTACATAGACTTTGAGGTTCAACAGGGAGAAACTGAGAAAGCCAGACAACTTTATGAGAGGTTGTTAGAGAGAACAGTCCATGTGAAAGTATGGCTGTCTTATGCAAAGTTTGAACTAAATGCTGAAAATGCTGATAATATAAATGTTGAATTAGCTAGGCGTGTGTATGAGCGTGCTAATGATAGCCTTCGAAGTGCTGGGGAAAAGGAGGCGAGAGTACTTCTATTAGAAGCGTGGAAAGATTTTGAAACAGAAATTGGTGAAGAAGAAAAGCTTGATAAGGTTATGGCCAAAATGCCAAGACGAGTCAAAAAGAGGCAAAAGATCATCAGTGAAAGTGGAGTTGAAGAAGGTTGGGAGGAAGTATTTGATTACATATTCCCAGAAGATGAAATGGTTAGACCTAATCTTAAATTGCTTGCTGCTGCTAAAAATTGGCGCAAACAAAAAGAAGTCACTCAACCTTCAGAAACTGAAACCAATGAAGAAGAAGATCAAGAGGAAGAAGGAACACCTCCGCAGAGAACTAACGAAACTGAAGATGGTGATTAGTATAAGTTTTCTAAATAAAATTAAAGACTTTTTATATCCGTGATTTATTGATTAATCTACATCTTCTGGTCGCACAGGATGTGTCAATGGTATAACTGACTTTTTATTTACATCTCTTGAACACGCCTTTCTCATATCTGAAAAGAAAAAATATATGAATAGTAAATATTTACTCACTTTTATTTCATCCAAACTAAAGGGCTATACCCAATTTTGGTGCCTTTTTTTTTATCGCGCACGAACGCCATCTTGTCAGATGTCTAGAGCTCTTCCTTAAAAATAATAGTTACTATGGCAGCTCAGCTCTAAAGACATCCGTCTCGGGATATGCGCCCTAATCTATAACGCGTATTTAATTAGGAAAACTGAAAATATGAGTTACTTTTAATGGTACTTTATTTACTTTAGGAGAAACTCACACTAGGGCCTCTGACTATAAAATAGACAAGATAAGGGCATAGCAAACACTAATATTTTAAGTTTTGTTAATAAAATACTCATGACATTGTTACAGTGAACTGTAACTTAATGTCACACTATGCCACTTACGCCAATATGATGCATCTTGAGTCCAATAGAGTTTGTACTATGAAATAAATAGTATAGGACCATTAAAAGTAACTCATAATACGCATTATAGATTAGGGAGCATAACTCCAGACCGATGTATCTACACATCTGACAAGGTGGCGTTTGTGCGCGATCAAAAAAAGGCACCAAAATTGGGCACAGCCCTTTAGAAAAAAAAAAGGCACCAGTTGCCCATACATTTCTGGCAAAACCGTTAATATAAAAAGTAACATACCATAAGCATCTTCATCTGGGTCTCCAGAATAATATTCTAATACAGTCCTATAAACTATGTACCCCAAATTCTTGTACATATTAATTGCAACCTTATTGCTCACTCTGACAAAAAGATCTACAAAATAAGCCTTCTTCCTAAAAAAAAAGAAAATAATTATTATGCTATCAAATAATATTCATCATCATCAGTGGTCAAATAAAATAGCGCGCGCTTCCCTGGCTTCTTGTTACATACTTCCATCCTTTTTCACAAAATCTCTCCCACAGATTGCAGGAAAGCAAGAGGAACGTTTTACAGGAAAGCAAGACAAAAGATGTTACACATAAAAAATCCGGGAACCAAATTAACAGATTTGTGATGTATAGTGAAACTTACTTCTCAGACACATCTTCCAAAATATTCATAAGTGTTGCAGCAAGGCCTAGTCTTCTGTATTCAGGCCCAACAGTCAAGGCTGTTACGTGACCATGCCAGTTGTCACCATGTCCCTCAGCTTTTCCCATTACTGAAAGTATAATTGTAATGAATACCTATTTTGTTACAGGTATTTACAGTAAATAGTCCCCTTGTGAGTTGTATGGAACATGAAAACAAATAAAACTAGGTATTATTTAGCTAATTATTAAAGCCTTTGTATGTAATATCACTTACTGTATCCCATTATTTCTCCGCTTGGTGCCTCCACAACTTGGAAATATTCAGGCCAATGTGCTAAATACTGTGTATAAAATGATAACCCGTAAGTCTCGGTCAGGGGATCCAAGTTCCTATAAAGAGTTAAAACTAATTAATTAGTTACTAAACTGACGTAGTGTGTTAAATTCTAAGTAATATAATGGTAATTTTATTACAAACTTTAAAGTAAAATCGAAAAAATTATAATTCGTAAACACACTTACACATTGTTAAATTTTAACATGTCTTCACACATAAATGGTCTAATTGTAGTCATTTTAGTTAAGACTTATAACGTTAAAAAATTATAAACTAGCGTTAAGTAATAAATAAATTCCCAGCCCTTGGACAATCAATCAAATCACGCACATTTTCTCAGATAATATTACCGATTACCGAATGTCGTCATGTCAATCATACTAAAGTCAAAAATGACAAGCTGGCAACTATTGGCAACTCCAACTAAAACAACAAAACTAGAAACAGTCTTGTTTCCTGCAAACCACTAAAGTTACATGCTCTGTGCAAACCACAATAGCAGTCAGTGGCGATGGCAGCACAAACAGTCAACAAAATATTCCTTAGTATTTCAATTGAATCGACTTTTGTTGCTATATTGATTTACTCATTATCGCATCAGTGCTGCGTATTCAGATCAGTGGCAGTGACAGACTAAACCTGTCGGGTGTCCGGGACGGCAAACTAAATGGGGCCCGCCCTGGCATGAACGTTGAAATATTTAGGACACTGCCTCGAAAAGGTTAGGCGTTATTTTGACCATTGATACAGAAATATGAGATACTTTGTCAACGACAGAAAAGCTAGAAGATTAGACTAATACTCTATAAAGGGTGGTAGAGCGACCGAAGCGAAGTCGAAAATGTTTGCGCTTCGCATAGTTAAAATTTTCTTTTGAACATATATACAGAAATAGGTATAGGAAAAACTTTGTCAACTTATTTATTAAAGTTTGAAAAGGTAGGATGCAAGAGCGAGCTCGACAATTTTAGTACCCCACCCCGGACAAGTAAGGTTTTCTTTTGACTATCAAAACATTTTTTTTTTTTCAATAACGTAAATAAGTACATAAATATTAAAACGACTATTCAGGTGTAAATATTTCATAGAAATGATATAAAAACTGTTATTTATTATTAACAGAGTTCCCCGCAGCGTGTCTGTCTATCTGAACGACATAAACTCAAAAACTACGGCACGGACTTTCATACGGTTATCACCAACGGACAACGGATATTATCAAATAACGTCTCCCGCTCTGGTCGGAGCGGCAAGGTGTATCAGAATTTTACTGACTAAAACCCACCCGTGTTCCTTCCGTTGCCTGTGTGCCGGGGTCGCGATATCCCATTCGAACAAACTCGCAACGCTGGCAGGCATTGGCCCTTACGGACCCCGTCAGTTGGTGCTGACATCACATCTCATGGAAGATAAAAGTACTATTGTACTTACTATCATTATTTATTACCTACATACTAATTTTTCCAGGGGTAGTACTATGACTTGTTATAGCCATTGTCAGAGAGAGATGGAGCTATACAGGACGAATAGCATTATCCCTTTTTTACAATGGAACAATGATAGCTATTAACACGTCGTTATATGGCCCCAGAAGCGGATTAAATGCCGATAGTGCCATAGGCAAGCACCTCATCGACACCTCTCTACCGGACACACGGGTCAGATACCTTTTTTTTTTGAGTGTGGGAAATCATCAAATGACTTCTCCCGCTCTGGGCAGAGCGAGAGGGCGTGTCAGACTTTTACTGACTAAAACCCACCCGTGTTCCTTCCGTTGCCTGTGTGCCGGGGCCGCGATATCCCTTTCGGACAAACCCGCGACCCCAGCAGGCATTGGTCCTTACGGACCCCGTCAGTTGGTGCTGACATCTCTTTGAGGCACGCGTGGAACACAACGTGCCGTCAACCCGGGCCTGGTCGTTATCGGACGGCGAGCTGCCCATTGCTCACCGTCCGCAAGCCCGGGCCTACGGTGGCCGGAAGTCGGCTCGTGACTCCCGACGCCCGGGGCGTCTCCTGCGGCGACTAGGGGCACGAGGGCGCGAATCTTGCATCTCCCTCACGCGCTCCGCCTCCTCCCTCGCGAGCATAACTGCGTCGCAGAAGGAAGTGTGCGGCCTCCCATGCACTCTCGCTCCGGACCATGGCCTGAACCAGGGCCAGACGCGAGAGATCGCCGCCGCCGATCGCCTCCGTGAGGACACGGCGGTGCTCCGCCCAAGCCGGGCAGACCTCCACCGTATGAGGAAGAACTAAGGCTCGTACTACAGAACCTTACTCAAAACTCAAGCATTACTTAAAACTCGTTTATATAGGCTTTTGATTAGTTGAAAATAGTTTTAAAGAAATGTATTGCAAAAAAATCCACTCTCTACGTCATAGCACGTCATGCACCAAACTATAGTGCAGTAATAACCGAGAGGAAGTCAGCGGTGGATTATCCCTAAGGCAAACTAGGCACATACATAGGGGCGCGAGGATCCAAAAGATTTAAAACGCGCGGATATTTTTTAAACAAACAAAAATAACTTATATGTATAAGTAATTAAGCACTTACGTAGACATTATAAAATATTCTTTAATTCTATAGAGATGTAGAACTTCCGAAGCGTGCTCCGTCTTCTACACGTGTCCTGGCCTACCTAATTATCCCTATTGTTTTGTTTAACTTTGGGCGACTGAGATCTGCTCGGGTGAAAATACGGAGAAAGTGAATTTTCCCAGATATGAGACCTAGCTAGATCGATTTTTCACCCCCATAAACCCCTATAGTGCATCTTTCATCAAAATCGTTAGAGGCATTTTCAAGAACGCGATTGCAAATTTACGAGTTTAAACAACGTGTCCCAAAATTCAACGATAAGCGGGCACCAGACGGTGGAACTGCTTATCACTACCAGAGAAAAAATACAGAAAAAAAAACAATATTTTTTTAGAAATTATAAAACGTTCATTGATCCTTCGGAAATTGACACCCTTGATATTATGATTATCTTATGATTTATTTTTAACTACCATGACCACAATTTTTCTAATATTTCTGTTTAGTAGTAGCTTTGCTATCCACCACAACCCTTAAAAATCCCAGAATGCTTGTAGGTTTTACACAAAAATCTTAGAGTATTTAAACAATAAGACAAAAATCAATCAAAATTATTGTTTTTTTCTATTAAAATTTTCAGAATTTTTACTTTCTGTTTTTTACTTCAGTCATCGTGGTGTAAAAAAAAGAGTATAGACACTACTACGGCAAGTTAAAAAAAAAAATGGCGCATCTAATCATGATTCCAAAATGGTATAATACTCTAAAAAAAAATAGCCACAAAAAAAATTGGGTACTAATTTTCTAAACAAGAACCAAATTTCATAAATTGTTATTGTTGATAGTATAGTCCGCGCGTAAGTGCTAGTCACCGCCTGAAGTATGTGAGTGGGAGTGTCACGAGGAGGCGAAACGCCGGGGCGTAACTCCGCTGCCGCGAGAAATCACGGCACAGTGGACAGAGCTCCGGCGGGATCTCATGGCGGCATGGAGAGTGCGATTGTCGCAACCCAGCGCTCGGCACGCCACAATTGTGGCGATAAGTCCCCTCTTTGAGGAGTGGCGAGAGAGGCGTCACGGCGTCCTCACCTTCCGCCTGACGCAGGTCCTCACCGGACACGGTTGTTTTGGGAGGTTCCTGTTCAGGATAAAGCGGGAGGAAACGCCCGGGTGTCACCATTGTGTGGATCGCCCGGAGGACACGGTGGAGCATACGGTGGAGGTCTGCCCGGCTTGGGCGGAGCAGCACCGTGTCCTCACGGAGGCGATCGGCGGCGGCGATCTCTCGCGTCCAGCCCTGGTTCAGGCCATGGTCCGGAGCGAGAGTGCATGCGAGGCCGCACACTTCCTTCTGCGACGCAGTTAAACTCGCGAGGGAGGAGGCGGAGCGCGTGAGGGAGGTGCAAGATTCGCGCCCTCGTGCCCCTAGTCGCCGCAGGAGACGCCCCGGGCGTCGGGAGTCACGAGCCAACTTCCGGCCACCGTAGGCCCGGGCTTGCGGACGGTGAGCAATGGGCAGCTCGCCGTCCGATAACGACCAGGCCCGGGTCGACGGCACGTTGTGTTCCACGCGCGCCTCAAAGAGATGTCAGCACCAACTGACGGGGACCGTAAGGACCAATGCCTGCTGGGGTTGCGGGGTTGTCCGAAAGGGATATCGCGGCCCCGGCACACAGGCAACGGAAGGAACACGGGTGGGTTTCAGTCAGTAAAAGTCTGACACGCCCTCTCGCTCTGCCCAGAGCGGGAGAAGTCATTTGATGATTTCCCACACTCAAAAAAAAAAGGTATCTGACCCGTGTGTCCGGTAGAGAGGTGTCGATGAGGTGCTTGCCTATGGCACTCTCGGCATTTAATCCGCTTCAGGGGGCCATATAACGACGTGTTAATAGCTATCATTGTTCCATTGTAAAAAAGGGATAATGCTATTCGTCCTGTATAGCTCCATCTCTCTCTGACAATGGCTATAACAAGTCATAGTACTACCCCTGGAGAAATTAGTATGTAGGTAATAAATAATGATAGTAAGTACAATAGTACTTTTATCTTCCATGAGATGTGATGTCACCCTGACAGCTGACAGTGTCAGTGACAAGTTACCTTGTGTCAAGTAAAAACTGACTGTCACTAGAATGCCAAACTTGTTCATGTCAAAAATAAATATAACCTCAATTTTGTTCGAAAAACTTAGTTTAGTGGAATATGTTTAGTTTACTGGAATAACTTTAGAATAAAAACTTGTTGGCTTCATAAATATCCGCAATTATCAAAATGTTTTATTCATTAACTCGTATTATTTCTCCACGTAGTTCAAGTAAGTTTTCTGTAGTGTGTCACGAGAAGAGGCATGCATTTAAAAAGTAATTTAACAGGAAGGTAGCAATTATAAAACACCGCATTCTCATCTTACAGTTGCAAGAGTTGCTACACGAGTGTTTGGTCATAATGCTTCATCCGCAAGAGAAAAACATCCTGACGAGCAAATAGACTACTTAAAGTCAATAATCGAAACCAACGCAGAAGACTGGACTGTTGTCAAGAACGATGTTCTATCCAAACAAGGCAATGTTAACCAAAAAAACATAGATGCTATCATGTTAAAGTTTATGATAGGCTTTAAGAATTATAGTGCTGCTTTATCATTTGCGGAGCATGTAAAAAAATCTAGTGAAGAACTATCTTTAGGCACTATCAACGCCTTGCTAAATCTTTATTACGAAATCGGAAAGACAGATAAATTATCAAAAGAGCAAACAAAGTTTATTGTAGATGCTGATAAGAGTTTACATGATAAATACAAATTTCTAGAGTATAGTACATGTGAACGACTATTACATGCACTTTGTGTTGTAAATGAATGGGAAAAAGCATTGAAAGTTTTAGATGAGATACATTTGAGCACTGTTCCTTCGCATTCAGCCTACAGTACCCTTATAGCTACATTCTTCAGACTAAACAAAAAGAAAAAGGCTTCAGAACTTATTGAAGAAAGCCTCAAGTATAAGAGACCTCTTCTAGAAAATGCTTATGAAGCATGGTTGAATTATATTCTAAGAAAATATAAAGACAAAAAAGTTATAGCAAAACATTTGGATGAAGTTTTTTCATTTTTAGCAAAAAATTGTGCTATTATTCCTTTGAATACTGCCAATAAATTAAAAGAGTTGTATAGCTCTATGGATTGGGATGCACAGTTTGCTAGAATAAGGAAAGTGGAGTAAGTGGCAAATGGGATCTTTTATCTTAATTTATTAACCTGAAGAAAATATTCTTAATTAGCTGTTGCCCATGATTTTGTCTGTAATTCAGGATGAAAATTAGTCTATGTCCATCTCCAAGTCATGGTCTACCCATGTGGCAAATTTCATCTAAATCCATTCAGACGTTTTAGAGTGAAAGCATAACAAACAAACAAAGGCCCTTTTGCATTTATATGTCTATTAATAGTTTTTCTTTTTCAGTGGCCATTGCTCATGCTGTACAGACACCTTAGACTGTTTATCATTAACAGATGAAGAATTCACCTCACTTCAGCAAAATGTGAAGGAAAAATTAATTGTAGGTTCAGATTTGTTTTTAAAAACATCTCCTGAGGAACTAAAGAGGTTCTCAGATTTTGTAGAAAAAACTGCTCCTTATGACATTGTTTTAGATGGGCTTAACATAGCCTACACTGTTGGTCTTGGCAATAATATGGAAAAGGTGAAATTGTTGAGTAGTGTTGTTGATCATTTTGTGAGACAAAGGAAAAAGATCTTGCTCTTAGGCAGGCAACACATGCTGAGGTGGAATAAGAGAATCATGCAGCAAATCATGAATAATACAAGTTTTTTCTTTACTGATAATTTGTAAGTAGACTCTTTTTAGTACCTAGTTCTTTGAATTTTTCTGCTGCTGTTATATTTCTGGTTTTTCCCAGTAATCATTTATATTCGTTAACTAGGTGTATACCAGCAACATTAAAAGTTCTTCCCATACAGTCTTCTACCTCATTTAACTCTAAAGCAGATAATTTCATACAGATTTTCTTCCAAGTTTCAATATATCAAACAGAGATAGTGCCTTTCCGGATACTATGTAACAATCCCTTAAGCTCTGGCCAAACTGAGGCAAATCCCGCGCAGTCTGCGGGACTAACTTGTAAGGAGGTGTTCAAACTGGCGCGAATAGTCGCTTGACATCCTAATCACTGAAATATTCGACGCGCGCTGTCGCGTCCCGCGTTCTGCGTCACGCGCGGTTTCGCCTAAAGGACATCGCTCATTATAGCAGTACGGCTCGGACACGGAAAATAACATGTCATTCAAGTTAAGATTTTAAGTCAAACGCATTAAAGTCTATTTTACGATGGCTATACGGAATAGCGGACGGCTCGCGGGCAGTAAGCGGCTCGCAAGCCGTCACACGTCGCGCTGACACCACACACAAGCGAGGACCACTCCCCGGCGAAGAAACACCTGCAGGCGGTATGCATGCCGTCCACGCGGTGACGCCACGTTTGTGAATGAACAACAAGCTGTCACCTCACCGGTGGCGTGCCGGCAGCGAGCGGTCGCCTTGCTGACGGCGCGTTAGCGACTAGATTTTTAGAGGCACTGCCGCACTGGGCGTTATTCCGCTGGAGCGGTGCTGATAAAACGGGCGATGTGCTTAAGAGTGGCCAGAGCTTTACACTTTGATAAGCCAGCAACTGGCATTATTGATATATGTATAATACAGGGTCATATTAAATTAGCTAGCGAAACTGCGCAGACGTAATGAGAATCGGTATCTTAACATGATAAAACAAAAAAATAAGATTCGATGAAAATTTATTTTGGGGCAACGACCGCTTGTAGTGTTGTCACTTGAAGTATGATTAGTTTTTTTTTTTTTTGTGTTTTTTTGAAACAAAAACAATTTTTGAACTGATATCTCAAGCAAATACACTACATACGGTCGTTGACCGCACAATAAATTATCATCAAATCAACAATTTTTGTCTCATCATGTTTAGATTAACGATTTCCATCTCGTCTGCGGAGTTTTGCTAGTTAGTTTTATTTGACCTTGTATAGCTCTATATTTCAATCACAGATCTCAAGACGATCCATACTTCATAACAGCAGCAATACTAAGTGGTCCACAAACTGATATAGTGTCCAAAGACTTGTTGAGAGGTCACAAGTTCCTCTTGAAGGACGAAAGTCTAAGGCTTGTGTTCAAAAGGTGGCAGTGGCAGCATCAATGGATGGTCTTCCAAAATAATCAAAGAGGACCTTTACAGGTAAAATAGAATAATACTTTGTTTGGTAGAGCAATTGGAGCATGTGGGCTTTAAAAAAAAAATGGGGTGGCCATCAAATAAATTTTGTATTCTTTTAAACACAAAACTTCTACAATGTATGATTTAAGTAAAATTAAAGATTGTGTTTTAAAAATATTTTCGTAAGCAGCACTAAAAAGTGTTTTTATATTTTCAGCCACCCTTAAAGTTCACCCCCTGTGCTCAAAAGAAGAATAACACGTGGCATCTTCCATTCGAGAGAGAGACGATGACATCAACATCTCAAATAAATGATGGAACACCAGATCTTTTCAGCTGGATGTGTCTAAGGCATAAATAATAAATACATTAAAATTTTTAGTAATAAAATGTTTTATTTTATGTAGGTTCAAGTATAAATAAGCAAAACCTCAAGTTGTCTTTCAAAATTTAAAAAATCTCTTATGCTGCGGCCGCATCTGCGTCTATCGTGACAGAGCAATGCGTGCCGAAGCTTCGTATGCTTAGCTCGCAAAAATGTTATCGCGCTAATGCGGTGGCCACATTAGCGACTTCGCTACGTTTATTATGTACCGCTACTTGGGCGATAAGTGCTCCCGATAAGGGTTGGTCACATCTCCGTGTATCGTATCACTGTACGAAGCTTCGTCACGAGAGACGCAGATGCGGCCGCAGCATTACAAAATAGGCGTACGGTACAAGGATCTTTTGGCGCGTGGCCAAAATCGGAACTAACGCTGCCATTTTATTTTCAGTACATATTTTCAAACCAATTTCACATATTCTTACCAACAGCGCTCCCAAGTCGACGTCAATCGAGCGCCAAAAGACCCTTGTAGCACTGTGTGCACTTTAGTTCTGTGTGGGGTTAATTAATAAATAAGATAGAACCAAAAAAGGTATTCTCTAGATTTTAATAAAAGTCATGGCTGGAAGCTCTTTTTTTTTAAAGTCAACGTCAAAATTTGTTTTCTTACGTCATAGGTCTTGATACGAAAAATGTAATGTGAATATTTGAAAACATTTTCATTAAATTAATAGTGCTATATTTTCTTAAACCATCATGCCGCCAAAGAAGGCCGACCCATCCTTGTCTGAACAGAATGTCAAGATCAACAGAAAGGATACAGGTTAACCTACCCGCATTTTTTTATACGTTGTACCTACCCAAAGATTTAAATCGATTGAAATCTTTGGTTGTGCAAAGAGAGCCATTTTCAATGTTTATTTTCGTTCACTGATTTTCAAACTCTACCTCGTAGAAATCCATCTGTACGTATAGAAAAGGGTCTATTTCCCGTAGTGGTTTGTAGGCTGGTTAGGAGATAACCAGACTATCTTGTAACTCAACGGGAAGCTCAAAGAACAGCTGTTTACGCATCAGTTTCGAAGTAGTTTAGTAACTCAAAAATAAAACGTAATTCCTTTCATCAGTACCTATTGAATGAGCTTGACTCAACTACCGTTCGTTCTAGGGATTCCGTACTTACCAAAAATAAAAATAAAATAGCTTAAAAACATCGGATCACTTTGTTGTTGGTTTGTCAAGATTTCTCAGGCATGGGTAGAAGTACCAAGTTTAAATTATTATAAAAAACTAAAGTCTGCGGTCTCTTAGACGGGTGAAATCAACGCAATCAAGAGATCACATAAACAGCAAATAATATTCCCACTGCTGGGACGCAGGCCGCCTCTCTATGAGAGGGAGTGGGCCATAGTCCACCACACGGGCTCAGTGCAGGTTGCTGGATGTTACATGTCTTCGAATTTTTGGTTCTAATGCATGCCGGTTTCCTCTCGATGTTTTCCTTCAACGTTTTGAGAGCAGTGGTGATGAAATAATTTACACATAAGTGCCTGCCTGGTTTCAAATCTACGGCCAGCACTGCTCCAATCAAGAGATCTTATGGTCAATTTTATTCAAATCACTCCATACTCCTATATCTACTATTTTAAAACTTTATAGTTAAGTTTTTCTTTAAATCATCACCTTTATACGTATTTTTCTGTTCTTTTCTTCTTGTCTGTATATATGTGTGTACATAAATGGTTAAATAAATAAATAAATGAATCTGCAACTGGAAATGCATAAACCGTATCTCTTCAGTGTAGTCAGCGAAGTCGCGGGCAGCTGGGCACAGCTTTGATCCGGAACCCTCAGGGCCGGAATCCTAAACGCACTTGGCCGTTTTTTTAAACCCTGAGACTTATCCCTAATAAAATAATTAATACCAGGTCATAGGTTCACCTTGTGAGGGGCGCACGTTGCGCCGAATAATACTGTCTACCCAAACCTAATTTACCCAATTTGACGCGACCTTTTAGAGCCTCGTGCCAGCAAGCTGTCGGCCCGTCTCCGTCGGAACATGGAGCGAGTGGAGATGTTAGCACGGCCCAACTCTCGCCGACTCCGCTCGCTTTGGGACGAGAAGTGCGCAATTTTACCGCGTGAACGAAGAGACAAGATCAAGAGCGCATTGGAGGAGGATTACTTTCTTAGTCCTGAGTAAATTAAATGATTTATACCTACTCATAATGATTTCATAAAGCGCTCACATCAGTGACATCACAATTCAGTTGGTAACTATTTAATACAATCGAAATAACTACAAAGGCATTTTGAGTACCTAAACTGTTGAAATTGTCCAAAATGCGTTATATTATAACGACGATTACGGAATAGTAGGTATTGGTCGTTGTGAATGTCCATTCATGCGAAGCTTGTGATGAAACATGTGCATTGACAAGTTTTCAAACAGCAATCATTTCGTATTTAAAACTCGTAAAAAGAAAAAACACGATGATTTTTGGTAAGTCTAGAATGGTCGCCCAGTTGTTTCCAGCCTAGATTCTAAATTCTGGAGTTCTTACTTCATTACGCAAGATGTTTAACCAATGTCAAGTCCATTGCACTTCATTCTTCTCGAGCTTGGGCTTTCTACACCAATCCTTCCCCGCTACGTTGACCGGACGTCGCGTTGTTCAACCTACGCGTTGCTTGCCCACGCTTCTCTAGAAAGAAAACCTTAATAGTAAAGAGAGATTAATTCTTCCATGTTATATTACACAGGCAAACTGAGCAGTACTTCCTAGCCTTAAACGAATCTCCGGGCCATTGGTCTGGTCCGGGTGGCATGGTCAACCGCAAGGAACATGCTGACAAGAGCAAGGAGTTGCGACTAAGGCAGACGTGGCTCGTCAACTTTAGTGCTCAGGTTTGATCAGATGAATTCAAAATACAACACCACGCCAGTATTACCCGAAGGCAGGGCCGTTTTTATCCTATCGGCGGCCCTGAGCATCTGAGGATAATGGGTCCCAATCGAGAACGTAGGATACAAGAGCCAGCGCAGCGAACTCGAAAATTTTAGCACATGGCCTCGTAGGTTAAAATTTATTTTGATCGTAATACAGAAATAGAAGTACCTAACTTTCTCGACTAAAGGCTCATGCAGACCAGTGCGACGCGACTCGAAGAATACAATTTCTAAGAAAACTTCACGGTATAACAATAACCGGTGTCACGTCGCGCTGTCGCATCGCGCTAGTCTGCACGAAGCTTTATGCGGTACAGCTAGTGAGTTACAAGAATGTAGTATTCAAGAGCGAGCAAAGCGAAGCGAGCTCGAACATTTTAGCACGCTGGCGTCTCTATCATCCATGAAGAAATGAGTCTAACGGGGTCAGTTAATGTTAAAACCAGACTGTACTTTGTCGACTTACGCAGACAAGCTTTAGAATGAAATAATGTGGTAAGTGAGCGAAGCTAGTTCGAAAGTTTTATCGCCCCGCCTGGGTTAAGTTAGGTCGGTACCTAACTACGACAGCGCGACGCTGGCAGCAGCTAGGGGGGGCTCGTGGATCGCGGGGTCCTGTGAATGTATTTCACATTTTTAACCGACTTCAAAAAAGGAGGAGGCTATGCATTCGTAAGAATTTTTTTCATGTATTTAGGAAGTTCGCGATGGGGTTCCAAAATTGTATTAACTTTTCTCGGGTAGCTTTTGAGTTAGCTTCAATACGTATTAACCCTCTTGGTGTAGTTATGTTGATAATGTTATAAAACTTCCTGTCACTGTTGCACACCACAACTAAAGAGTGAAAAATTAAACTTTTTCTCCAAAAAGGAGAAAGAAGCTTCCGACTAACGAGGTACTCACGAGTTTCAGGACGAGAGTCACGAGATGAACTCTGCTTTTTTGTAGCCATAAAAGTTTAGAACGTTACGACCGTTCTTTTCAGGTGGCGTATCATTTATGTGATTACATAGCTAAAGGGCAGAAGGAAATGTTGGTCTCCAACCGCCTGAGAAGTATCGCCGATGTTGTCCTAGAGAGAGTTGCTGAAATCCTGGGTTAGTATTCACACGGCTCTACGTCGTAGTCAATCGCAGTCCTCTTGGAGTCTACTAGGACTACTGGATAACCAGTACCTTATATTTACAAAATCTTTCTGTACCTTCCGGTTATCCAGTACCCACAAGTCAAAATGTTGCCGTTTGTTAACCAGACCCTCAATGGTCTAGAACATCCTGCCAGGGTTGCGAGTTTGTCCGAAAGGGATATCGCGGCCCCGGCACACAGGCAACGGAAGGAACACGGGTAGGTTTTAGCCAGTAAAAGTCTGACACACCTACCCGCTCCGCCCAGAGCGGGAGAAGTTTTTTGATAATTTCCCACCCTCAAAAAAAAAATGGTCTAGAACATTGATATTCTAATCATTTATGTATTTCTAATTATTTATGTCCTGTTCTTAATGCCAGGTGAACCAAAACCGACCCGGACGAACCCCGGGCGTCTCCCTCGGTTCATGGTTGCTATTTCCGACCGCATCGCGGTCTGGATCGAGAACGCGGTCTATCGAGCTGATGCCAGTGAGCCCGTTGGAATGTCCAAAGGACATGATGATCATATACGACTAGACACTGAAAAACCAATCATTTGCTGATGATATAAAGATTCGAATTGCTGCGAGCGGGTGAGTTGCCTGTTTGGACATTTTAATTGTGATAAATCAAAATACTTAATATCATCAGTCGCTTGCTCTTATGCCAGTTTATTTCGGGTCGATGTTACATGTCTTTTTTTCTTTCATACTTCTCTATAAGTCGTCATCTCGATTTATTATCGAGATATATCAAAATAGTAATCCAAAAATGATCGCAAGTGATAAATTGAAAAACTTTCATTAAAACTGAAGCAGTGAGCTTGTTTATGGGTAGGTACTGGCAATCTCTAGATCTATTTAGCAGTCATTATTCATTTTATGGACATACTTCCAACATTCTAAAGTATGTAGAATCATGATGATATAATGGAATTTTATGACACTACAGTAATGCATAAATCGTTGTAGAATGAGGTGATGCAATCATTTTACATTTCAATAGATGTGTTACCATATCTATTTAAGTACCTAAGGTGCAATAAGGTTCAGCGATGCTCGATCGATCTCCAATAGACAACAAATGACCAGTCTATACTGAAAAATGAAATAGGTAGGTAATATACGGATCGTAAACTCTAAGCTACTTGAATGAAACGCATGTGCACTTGCAATTCCATAATTATTTAGAATTCAATCTTTTATATTCTAATAAATCGCTATGAGCCGTCGGGTTCACACTCGACTTTATCTTCTGCTATAGTTTGACCGGGATCGCTGTACCGCGTCTTAGGAATGAGCGGCGAGGCGGAGGCAGCGTTGACGAATAAGCGGCAGGCGGGACGCCGCGCGCCCTGGGCGTTGACTAATGAGCGGCCTGCTCTGCTTCCCCGTCTCACCAAGCACATACTTAGGCGCGTAACAGCGGTCTCGGTCAAACTATAATACATGCCATCAACTTATTAAATAACCATGGAGGTTTCATAGGAAAGCCATTCAGACTGTAACTGTACTGTATAAGAACACAACACACGCAACACTTCTGTACCCTGTACTGTATTCAGAAAGCTAATTGCTACTTTAAAGCTACACAAAGTAGTAGGTCCTTATATAACTTGACGTGTTGCACCACTGGTACCGACAGTCAAGGGCATCGCCAAGGGGCAGCTGCCCCCCTCCCTAAAGGTAAAAAAAGCTCTAATACAAGGCATTTTAATGAAAAGAAACTACATAATCTATAAAGCCAATTTTGTTTATTTGGACGAGTTTTATTTGGTTTTTAAAGAAAATCCACAGTCCGGAGACGTAATATTCGTATCTATGTGTTGGTGGTAGGCCCAGCCATAATTCCATATAGGTTTCAGCTCTAAGAGTTCTGAATAGTTTTGGGAAAAACGACCCAAAAGGTTCGTTTCCAATCCATACATTTCAAATGGAAATTATTGTTTTTCTCAGTTCTTGTCGGGACTGATTTGTCAAAAATCAAATATCCACCAGCGTCGATTTTGGCCCCATTTTGCTCAGTAGAGTAAGACTCGCACTACAAGTGTAAAGCTTCATGTGCTCTTGACTCTTGACTGTAGGTACCTACAAATCATACTTTTGCCATCCTCCGTATATCAACTTGCCCCCCCCCCCCCCTCTACCTCGGCTGGCGACGCCCTTGCCGCCAGCATATGACAGCTGACACACGATGAAAAAAAAAATGTATATCAAAGTTGCGAGAAGAAGTTCCTGTAATTAAATAGGTAAGGAGTTCGTGGCTAATTAAAAACAGTCGCACGGGTCAATCCGCTAGGTTAAGCTACGCTTGCCGGGGTTGGTCCGTGGATGGGGGACCATGTTTACATACCTAGACTCCTACATGCCTCGGAAAGCATGTTAAGCTGTTGGTCCTGGCTGTCATTCGTGGATCTTTGACAGTCGTTAAGGGTCGTCAGAAGTCCGAAAGTCCGGTAACCAGTCTTACCAAGGGGTATCGTATTACCCAGTTACTGGGTTGTGGAGGTCAGATAGGCAGTCACTCCATGTAAAATACTTGTGTTCAGCTGCATCCGGTTAGACTGGAAGCTGACCCCGACATAGTTGGGAAAAGGCTAGGCAGTTTGATCATTCATCTGCCGTTGAATATATTAAATATTTAGGACTCATATTTGACAAACCTCTTAATTTAAAAAATCATCTAATTAATCTCTCAAACAGAATAAGAAAACTCAGCCAATGCTAAAATTACGAAAATGATTTATTATTCCTTGTGTCAAGCGTTTATAACCTATTGTATTACTTGTTGGAGCGCTGCCGCTAAAACGCATAATTTAATTGCTGAAAGAGCTCAAAGAGCCTTATTAAGCTACTTTCAGCCCAGGTATCTACCACTGAGCTTTACACGGAATGTGAAGTACTATCGGTGCGTAAACTCTTTGAGCTATCCCTAGTTTTTTTATTTTTTTTTTCGTGATCAATTCATGCTGAACTCAGTTAAAGCGTTTAACGTTTAACTAAGTTCATATCTCCACTTTTGATTTCACCAACACAAAGTGATCGCAGTTAAGCATAAACCAGTTTATATTCTGAACTCCCGATTTTTGGCGTTCAAGCCTCTAAACGAGTTCAAGAGCTGACAACACGCTGTCAGTGTCGTGTTGTTTATATTGATTTTGGTGATATTTGGCTAATTAAAATGAAAAGATTGTTAATACTAGGTATGTTATGACGAAAGTTGGGATGAGGATGAGTTCATTGTTCGTCGTACAAAATGGATACGCGAGAGAGAAGAACATTTCGACCCCCTGGATGACCAAGACTTTTTGAAAAGATTTCATCTTACAAAACCAACAGTTATGTCTGTATTGGATTCCATTGAAGATCAAATAGAGTTAAAGTACACAAAGCCAGGAAGTACACACGACTCGTATATACACACATCAACACGGTCTAGGGATATTTCATACTCAATTAAATAACTCGAAAAGTACTGGCCGCATTGGAATCTTTTATACACCGATTTGTTTGTAATTTATCTCAGACTAATTCCAAATCCAAATTTTTGAAAATTCTTTTGTTTCGGTGGCATAAAAATGTCTTGATATGTAGGAGAGGGAATTTTCATTTGTGCGAAATTTAGAAAACAATACGAATTACGTTTAGTTACAGTTTTTTTTCATTTTTAAACGAAAGATAAAGTTAAAATTGAGGTATTGTAGCCATGCAACGCCAACATTTGACGAGGGCGGAGATGTTACGAGCTGTGGGAATGCTGGAAGCTGGGTCTGTTCAGCGTAATGTTGCTGAGGCCATAGGAACCCACCAAAATGTAATTTCAAGATTGTGGACACGCTATCGTGCCACAGGTGAAGTAGCGGAGAGGCACCGGGGGCCAATTCGCATCACTACCCCCAGACAAGACTGATTTTTGCAAATTACTGCGCGAGCTCAACCAAATGCAACGGCGACTCAATTGGTCCAAAGGCTGCGAGTGGAATACCAAGTGCTTGTGAGTGACCAAACTGTAAGAAGGCGACTGCATGAAAGCAATCTACGCTCTCGTAGACCACTCCGGGTCCCACCTTTACGGAGAGGCAATCGTGGACGACGATTAGAATGGGTTCGGAACCACGTGGACTGGGGCCGTGAGCAATGGTCCAATGTGCTGTTCACGGATGAATCCAGGTTCGGCTTCCATCCAGATTCACGAAGGACGCGTGTTTGGCGAGTTCCTGGGCGATGGAGCCGTCTTCAGAACCCTCAGGAAGTTCACCCATACCAAGGAGGAACAATTATGGTTTGGGCAGGAATTCGTCTTGGAGGACGGACGGATCTCGTTTGGGTGCGGGGCAATATGACGGCAGAACGATACGTCCAACAGGTGCTGGGGCCCGTAATCTTGCCCCACAGAACACAAATGGGGCAAAATTTCCTGCTCACGCACGACAATGCCCGGGCACACACGGCGAGAACGGTAGCAGCTTGGTTACATACACACAATGTTAGGGCCTTAGACTGGCCTGCTCAATCGCCAGATCTAAATCCCATTGAGCATGCGTGGGATATGCTGCAAAGAAGAGCTCTGAAGGAAGTTCCTGAAAATCTGGCTACAGAAGATCAACTTTTTGCGCACCTCAGAAGGACATGGGACAATATTCCGCAGCAAGACATTGACAACCTTGTTCTGAGCATGCCGAATCGTTGCCGATGTGTTATGAACATCATGGGCGCTTTCTCAGACTACTAACTTCAAATTTATAAACACAAATTAAATGATTTTTCTTTTTTTTTCAGTTTTTACTCATAAATTTAAAGTTAATTCATATACGGTTTCCGTCTGTGATTCATTTTTTTCCATAAAATCCTGAAATTTTAATCGAAGTACCTTAACCATAATTAAAAAATGGTAGAATATTAAATAACGTATCTTTTAAATATATACATGTCATATAAATAATTAACACATTGATAGTAATTCGCTTTTTTAAAAATATCCCTAGACCGTGTTGATGTGTGTATTTAATAACTGCTATAGTTAGAGCAATGTTCGAATTTGCTTTCTTGTAAAATTCTGTGTTTGGTGGATATTGTGGTGGTGACTCGGGAAAGTAAATGTGGCGTGGTCGGAGTGAGGCAATAGCAGCACTGACTTTGTGCACAATTTGAAGTGCTAAATCCACATAGATCCGCAGCAGTCATTTGGTAGCACCCAGATGCGTAGAAACATAGAGCGTGATTTGAATTTCCAAATATGTGTATTTAAATGAATAAGATGTATGTAATAATAAAACAATATTTAAACGATTTATTTATTTAAACAATAAGGTACATTCACAATAAAAAAAAAAATGATTGTAGCTCTTTTTTGTTATATTTGTAAGACATCCATCGTCCGTCCCCAAACGTCTTTGAGAACACAGCAATAATCAATCTTCCATTAAAATCTGATTTGCGTGCTGAGGAGGAGCATGATGTAGAAATCGAAATTTTCTTCCACTCTTCTGCTTTTTGTTACACTCACAGCATGTATTTTTTTGCTTCCAACACCTCAAAATGTTGACCCACCAACTGAATTAGGGCTTCCTTTTCACAGGCTACGAAGGTCAGATCCCTTTTTCGTTTCAGAGACATAATAATGTTAAATATACAGAAATCCACACAACAATAAAATTTAACTATTACCGCGACACGAAATACGAAATTGTCAATGTCAATTGACGCAACCAAAGAGACGAGAACAGTTTTGACTTTTGACCCATTGAGATGAGGTAGATATTTTTTATGTCTATGTTTTGACCAAAGAAAATTAAACACTCTTTGGTTTTGACAACTTGGTACCCGCGTTTAGTAGTTTACTGATAAAGTTTGATATTTTAAGCGCAGCAGGTCGCTATCGCATGTTGCAAATGCTAAACGCATTGCGTTCATATGACAACATTTACATTCTATGCCATGAAAATTTGGTTTTCGTTAACGAGATCAAAATGTAGCTGGTGAAAACAGTTGGACATAAATCGAGATCAATATCAACACATGAACTCGTTTATAAAGAACTTAGATTCTACAAACGCGTTTTGTGATAGGAACGGAGAAATCCGCCCTAAGTGCCGTAGCACGATAGTATGAAGTAAGTCTTGCGAAGTAAGCAAGAAGAGGTTTCGATTTATTAAAATCTGTACCCTGTAGACCATCTTTTGGTCAAAAATTTCACATGTTCCTAGGCTCACAACTATTCAACATTGCAAATAAACTGTTACAAATTTTCTCCATGTCAAAAAGAGAGTGCAAACAGAATGTGATCAATAGGGATGATGCCTGGGTAAAAAAAAAGAAATTCTAATTAGTCCGTCAGTCAGGTAATAAAAAAATATTAGACATGTATTTTTTGCTTTATCATATTAATAACAAAATACTTAGATAAAACGCATTTTAAGTTGCGGAGTGGGGGTCGCTACGTCACAAGTAATCTACATACTTGTGACGTCATGGCACATTTTAACTCAATGCAATCTTTAGATTGCGTAAAAAAAGAAAAAATTCGTGTCCAATATAATTTATTAAATGCCAAAACGGACTAAAAAAAAATATTGTCGTCATCCCTATTGGCTACTATCACTAACCTGTATTGAAACTGAAAAGCTGTTTGACGTAATTGTATAATTTCTTTGTATTATAAAACTAAAATATAATATAATATAATAATAAATAATTATAATAATTAACTGCTACAAGGTATTTTTCTCTTTTGTTTTAAATTATTCTCTAAGTTGGGCACAATAACATCGCATATAATAATAACGAGGCTGATACCTATAATTACAAGATATTAAGTTACCTTAGCTTAGGTATTTGCTTAAACTCTAACATAGAATCATCTTAAATACCTTAAGGCCTATTTTTTTATGTAAACCATATTATATTACTTGAAGGTGCAAATAAACTATTTTAATTTTATTATTTTATCAAAGTTGCGAGAACCAGAGCCTATTTTCAGCAGTGATAGCGGTAACAATTTCAGCATGGATATGGAAAGAAGAATTTCAGAGTTTTCAACGCTAGGATCATCGGACAAAAAAGGAAACTTTACAAGACTCTCATGCATGACTTATAAAGTCTATGGTTGCAATAATATAAATCAACAAACAACTCATAATTGAAACGCGTCCATGCCTTCATAACAAGCATTTAATGTGAGCTCAGCGAATGACTAAATTATGTGAAACGCCTACATTTCGATCCAGTTATGTATAATTATATACGCAACCTTATATACCAGCATTTACACCGACATTTATACTTTTAATTTGCACTTTTATAAGTATACTTTGCATACTGGAAAACAAAGAAGTTAAAGTAATAAGTTATGTTCTATGCAAATTTCTACACTTATCAAGTTTTGTTATGACAATATAGAGTACTTGATTAAAAGTTACTGGGCATAACGGCACTTATGTTAACGAGGAAATCATTTATTGACTGTTGTACGTAGATATTAGGAGTTATGTCCATTAGAACACACAAGTAAATCTGAATTAATTAGGTTTCCAGTCCGAATAAGAGGGAAGAGTGAATGAAAAGATTTGAATGAGCCTGGTGTATATTTGATATCCAGTCCACCAAATTCATGACCTGTTGTAGCAGCCTACGCTCTTTGATTTAAATCTGGCAGCCTGACCAGACGCCGCAGTTTATCAGAATTATGCACGTAGCAACCGAAAACTTTGTCATCAATATCAACTAGGTGTAGCAAGTTATCAAATTCCATTCTTTGATAAATATGCAGTAGCCACTTTTATCTACTTACAAAGCTTGGCGACAAAGCTGCTTTGCTAGGTGACCTTCAAGGGCCCTATATAATGCGTCTGCCTTCCGTAGGACGATATAGTTCGCATTGAGAAGGCTCAGCAGCAGTTCTACCCAATCAAACAAAATGAAATACTTCGTAAGTAACATTTGAATTATTTTATCGAAATAGAAATGGTGGAGTAACCTACCTGAAAAGACCCAACTGAAGATTCAGGCGTGCTACACGCTCGTTCAGGTTCGGCACAGTCGGGCGTCAGAATATAACCTACTTTAGATTTTGCCGCCCAGCCCGTGCCGGGTCATTCCTAAGATGTTAATATTCTCGCCTTAGTCAACCAAAGAAAGGATATTCCTATTTCACATAGAAGAAAAATGTTCTCAAACTAAAGATTTGGCTTACCTTACCCTAATTTTACAAAACTGTGTGATCAGCTTCCTTTCGATGAAACAACTATAAAAAAACTGAAGGCAGCACAGAACCTTTTCATGTTCCATGCTCTTTTGGCCCTTCAGCTATATAGCAGCCGATCTATTTTGTAAAAAAACTAATGTAAAGTCAGCTTGAAGTGTGCTGTTCTTCCACCTGTTGCTTGGGATTTGGCTCAAAAATCATTTAAATAAAAAACGACTCTGTCTACGACACAATAAAGTGCAATTCAGGTCGCACAGCGCTAATCACCTACAGTTATATTCACCTAGAAGTTGCCTCTCTTTCTATCGCGTGACTCTTAGATCTTCTGACTACGTTACACTCACTGAATTGGCCCAGCAAGACGGGCCCGCCGCGTAATTTACTGTATTAATCTGTGATTGGGGACACTATTCGATGCATTTGATGGTTCCTAGGGCACTGTTATGTAATTACCTTAACGTGAACTTCTATTTCCAGCTGGTTTTCCTCGTTGTCTGCGTGGCTCTGGCCGCCGCTTCTCCCCAGTTCTTTGGCGCCTGGCCGGGATATGCCGGCGTCCTTCCCGCCTCTAGGGTATGTATTAGATTAAACTCAAACAGTACAGTAGTGAATAAAATGCACGACATCAATGGTCGAAACGTCGTTGCAGTGCGAACTAAGCATTATTAACTATGAAGATGAACTCTCCTGAAAACAGCACTAGCGACTGTTTATACTTTTTTTATGTTTATACCTATGTTTTATTAAGAACAGGGCGTTTCTCAATGCCTGTTGGTGTTGGTGGAAAATTATTTTTTTCTGTCGTTTTAAGGAGTCAATCTGCCTAACCTTTTCCCAACTATGTTGGGGTCGGCTTAGTCTGACCGGATGCAGCTGAATACCGCTACTCTACATGGAGGCTGTCTGACCTCCACAACCTCGTAACTGGGTAATACGATACCCCTTGGTAAGACTGGTTGACAGATTATCGGGCTTCTGACGACCCGTAACGACTGTCAAAGATCAATGAATGACAGCCACGACCAACGGCTTTACGTGCTTTTCGAGACACAGGGGAGTCTCGTTATGTAAAGACAAGTGTAGTTTAACCTGATGGATCGATCAGTGCGGCTGTTATTACTTAGCCACGAGGTCCTCCGTCCTCCTCCTGTCGTTTTAACAAGTAGATGTTTTCATCATCATCATCATCATCATCATCATTTCAGCCAAAAGACGTCCACTGCTGGACATAGGTCTCCCCCAAATGGGGGGGTTTGCCATAATCGCCACGATTGGCAGCCGGGTTGGCGATCGCAGTATGGTGTTAAAAATGCAAAGAGAATGCTGCTGCTCATTCTCTAGTGAGTCCCTTAGTCGCCTTTTACGACACCCACGGGAAGAAATGGGATGGTACTATTCTTTACGTCCGGCACCACACGTAAATGAAGTAGATGGTGGATGGTGTAGATGTTTTAAATCGTATTAAGTAGTCTCGTTAGGTGTTGTTTGACTTAATCATCGGCCGATCTCTGCCGTAGCTTCGAGATCTTTTTGATTTACTGATTGATTAACCGTTCTCCTTTGTCCACAGACCGTAGTTGCAGGTCCGACCGTGGTAAACGCAGCCGCCCCCGGCTTCCTCGCCCCTGGATGGCCTGGCTGGTACTAAAACATCATGACTCCTCTCGCCCTACAAATCCTTAGCAACTTGCACTTTGTCCATCGGTTCTTTCAGTGTATACTCGTATCTTGTACATATTGACCTGTTATTTCTTTACCTAACTATATAAATAAAATTAAAAGTATTGTCTTTAATTTTTTGTTTTAATAAGAAAGAAAGAAAGAAAGAAAAATGTTTATTTGGACACAGTTCGTGAAACACAAAATACAAAATAAAAAAAAGGACAATAATATTTAACAATAATACGAGTAGTGTGTGCCTCACGGCTGCGCCAAAAAGGTTCATTTCAGCATTAATGCCAGACAGATGCTGTCTGACGCTGGTTTTCTAATGAACCTATAAGCAGGGACAAGTCACGGCGAGTACAAATATATAATAATAGTACCTATCATCCTGTAGATAGACTTCAGGTTCCACTATGGAAAGCACAGTCTAGAACTTTTTGAATAACTCTAGGTATGTAATTATTAACTCTATTTGGAAAATTATAGATTGCTACTAATGGAAGCATCATAGTATATTTCTCTAGTAGTAGGTACCTCCTAAGCTGTGCGCTTGGAGCTGTCAAAATAGTAGGTTCTTAGTATTTGATTCACCCTGGCCTGGCCTGTTACCCCCTCAGTGCCTCGACGCCTCTTAATACGGTCAACACAACTCTTGTCATCTCTACAGATCTGTCTGTTATTAATTAATTTGTTAATTTTATTATTTAAACCACTTAAACTGTAAACTTCTGACGTTGTCAGGCCCTCAGTTAAAAAAATCGGGTTAAAGGATGAGCGTTAAGGGACACCTGCCGAAGCGCTTTGCATTACAGTTTTTACTGCAAATAAATATGAACATTAAACATATTAAATAAACTTTACAATAAATAAACTACTGTACGAGCATCTCGAACCGGACAAAGACATGAAGTTAAGTTTGGGTGACATTATCGTTTTGCAGGAAAAGCCCAAAGGGGCAGTTAACACCGTTATGCAGAACTATTGCAGTATTTACTGCCAAAAATATCAACATTGCATTGAAATAAACTTGAAAATAATTAAAGTACTCCAAAGCAAACAGAAACATGCAGAAGTTTGCACGAAATGACATAGGCGACCGGGCGTGTTTTGTCGAAGTTGTTGATGATGAATATTATGATGATTTTGTATGAGTTGACTATCTAAAACAATTAGGTGGAACCATTCACTTATCTATCATAAACAAGGCCCGCCCTACTAAAATCTGGCTACAACTTGATGATCAAAATGGGAAGAATAGAAACCGTAGGTATTGCCGGTAGTTGGTGATCCCATGCCTACCTTCAAATTTTTAGTAACTAGGTAATAATTTAAAAAAAAAACTGCTTAGTTAACTGTATCGTAATATCGCATAACAACAACTCGACAATCAAACAGCTATTCTAGCTCAAAAACCCGCCTAACTTTAGGTACACACATGCTTTTCATGTAAAGTAAATAACTAGCAGTAAACTAAATATATGATTGATAACTAGGACTGATGACATGTAAATGAACAACGTAACGTTCGAGAAGCAATGGACTGTATCCATAAATCAGCACGAATGCTAGTATGCAAATTGAATGAATGACTAAATTATTAGGGAAGCCCGCATTGATATCGAGTAACCTTATGAATAGTTATGTTGATAGTTCTAGTGGCCCGTGTACTTTCGGAAAGCAGTTAATAGCGTAGTGAAGAGATGCTAAGTGATGGTTTGGATGCTCCGTAGTTCAATAATAACTGAAATCTTAAGCAGCAGTCCCTTGCCAAGGAAAATTAAGTGTCTTTCATCCACAATATACTTATAAATGTGCAGCTCGACAAGGACCTGAAAAATAGCTATGTGTCCATGTCCATTTGTGCAAGTTAAAAATATAAAAAATAGTCGTCCAGACCGAATTTCAGACATGACGACCAATCCCAGCGTAGGCGCGGGAGATATTATAGTACACAAGTGTGTGCGCAGACACAGGTGCAGTCTATCTTCCCTCACTATCATAGTCCAATGGGGCGGCAATTCGACACGACCGGAAAGAGATCAGGCGCAGGACCAACGGCTTAACGTGCAAGTTACAAAGACATGGAAATAAATATGAATTTCTTTGGGTAAGTTGTGATTGGTAACTTCTTGATAGCAGCAGAGCGGAGCTTTCCTGGGAAGCAGCAAATACGCAATCCTAAG
Source organism: Agrochola macilenta (assembly GCA_916701695.1). Lineage (NCBI taxonomy): Eukaryota > Metazoa > Arthropoda > Insecta > Lepidoptera > Noctuidae > Agrochola > Agrochola macilenta. The sequence goes on from OU753569.1 coordinate 7,923,556, forward strand.
TAGGTAACTACTGGTCACTAGAAAGAAGCCTTAGGTTCAAAACCCAACCTTGCACCAATTATTTATGCTCTATTTTAGTTTAACCCTCATGGGTTGAGGAACACTAAGGGCGAATCGCCAATGAAACTGAACGCGATCAGCACAAAAATCACTTTTAGGGGCTGTGTTATTTTCTGTGGGATATTGACACTGATAGTTTTGAACGCGGTTTAGAAGTGCTGATCGCTTTCAGTTTTATTAATGACATTGTGGAACCCACATAATCTCTCATCATTGATGGACACCGAATACATATAGGAACCTCACTAAAATCATTGCTCAGCTTGCAAATAAAACACAAAGTACCTAAGGCCTGTCACTAAAGTTTCCAATGGATAGCGAGAAGATCTTGATTCAGGCATACCTAGATTGCTTTGTACGCCATTGATTCAGCATGTGTCTTTCAGTGAGCTGAAAGTCTGAAACCAGTAAAAGTAATTGAAAAGTAAGAGACGATTCTTCTCTTATATGACAATTCCATGTACGGGTTGCGTGAGATAGGTTTGTAAGTAACCATCGCTTTCAGGAAACCTATTTTTTTTTTACAGAAACCAAGACAAATGCGGTGCAGAGAGGCAATGCTTTTTAGGTCGGGGAAATTAGGTTTGCACCTAACAGCGATTTAAGAAAATTTAACACATTAAAGCAAAATGTTACATACCTATACATTAAAGAAAAATATGCTTTAATTTGTTTAATTTTCTTGTAATTAAGTGAGATAGATCCTATAATAAAAGTTAAACTAAATTTAACCCTGTTACATTTTTGCCTGAACCGTTATTGCAAAAAAACTTTTATTAATATCTTGCGCTAGTACATGTAATATGTTTGATTTTGTTGAATAGAGAATTAAAATATTTAATTAAGTAATTTAATGCAAAATACTGCTGTTAATATATTTGCTTGAAGTACAATAAAAAAAAAATGGTAATTTTATGGTTATGGAAATTTCCGTGGACGAGAATGTTAAATTTATTGACCTACTTGTGATACCTAATCTCTTCGAAAAACACTCCATACAAACATTTAATATTTTACACAGTTAATATTTTATTCTACCACGTAAAATTGAAATTAGATGTTTTCTTAAAAAAAACATACACGCAGGGGTGAACTATTCGCGGTATACAGTTTAATATACTCCCTTGACCATACCCTACACGTAAAATGAAAAAAAAACACTGTTTTAAATTAATGCAAAATTAGCCTATAATTCGGCGGAACTTTCCCGGGCTATTTGTTTTGCTTGCGAACGTGGACAGAGTAGCGCACGCACCTCAATTTTTATTTTCCTGTAGGTGTCCTCGATTTTTTGTTAATTTTTAGACAATGCAGCACAGCAACGGAGTTGAGGTGCTCTGCTCAAGAATCCGAGCTAACAGAAGGGACAATGGTTTCCTAAAAAGTCTTAAACATGACGATGGCCTTGTCTTTTAACACAAATTGAGTTTTTGTCAAAATTAAGGAAAAATTACACCAACACTTTCCTTGTGCTTATTAGGCACCTAAGTTTAATTGTCTTGAAAGTAAGGTAACAATTAAGGTAAAGTTAAAAATCTTTTACAGTCTCAGATCGTTATACAGTTAGTTTTTTGATTGATGATGAGATCTCACAGCATGGTATTCATACATCATCATTTAAGCATAATGAATACAAAAAAAAAACGAGCGAGCCTTACAGTATTCGCATATGATGTGTAACATCTGGTATCTCACCTCGGTATTAATAAGCAACATTAAAGGGGTGGGGCCTTGTTAAGGTTGTTTCTGACGGCCAACTGTAGCACCGCGCGCGCTCATTGGACAAATCAAATAGTGCGAAGATGTTACACATCAAAAAAGCTTTCCCAAAAACATACAAAACTATGCCTACATTATCAGTTCACTCTGGCGGCATTGCCATACAACGTGGCAATGCTGCCAGCCTTTTGGGCACTTTTCCTGTTGACAACGATGCGGACGAAATTTTTGATGCCCTATGATTGTCCCCCCCCACCCCTTTCTTATATACTTGTACATATTAATTATTTTAGTTTCAAAATTCTAAATCTGTTAGTTTTTAAATTGTTAGTTGTTTTATGGACCAATCAATGATGTTCACTTTTATTTATTACTGAGCTTTCACTATAAGGGTCCACTTTATTTAAACTTGTCATTACTAGTTCGATTTAAAGTCCTCACTACAAAAATTTTATATGCATTTCTATTATGATAAAACAATATCCACCTTTAACAGCACGCCTAGATGACAAAGAAGGCCTAATAATTTATTATGCGCACCATATCTGGTAGTGGAGCGAATAATTAATTTCTGTACCATTTTTTCCTGACAACTGGTATTTTCATTAGATATTCAGATAGGCGGTTCTGACCTTAGCAGGGTCTAGGCTCTGTTGGGTTGCCTGCTTTGCTGACGACCTTCAAGGGCCCTATATATATGCGTCTGTCTTCCGTGAGACGGTACAGTTTGCACTGAGAAGGCTCAATAGCAGTTCTAGTGAGAAGATACCAACACTAACAACAAAATGAAATACTTCGTAAGTATTTTTTTGATTAAAAACTTTTTTTTAATAATTGATTCCCCACTTTTCAAAAACTTAAAAGTTTTCTTTCTGATAGGTAATGCAAAAACATTTGTTTATTGTTTTAATGTCTATGGAAAAGAAAACAACGACTTTCCTATTTCCTTCATTTCTCCATTGAAAATATATTTTAATTTTAAAGGGCGTCACATAATAACAACTCCTGTACACAATGGTTAAAAATGAGTTTTACTTGTGCTTGTAGTATATTCTTTAACTCCTTTGAATATATATATATATATATTTTTACCTATGCTATCCGTAGCTTGGCAAAGGTCTCCCTCATACATCTCCATTCATCTTTGCCTGCTGCCATTTTCGGCCAATCAGTCTAGAAAGAGTCGAAGGTCGTGGCGCCAGCGTTTCTTAGGCCTTCCATGGTAACGACGCCCGTCGCTCAGGCATCCACTGCGTGACGACCTTGGCCCATCTGTCCTGATACATCCTGTACATGTGGGCCGCCTAGTACCATTTCAGCCTCGCGGTCTTCAACATCGGCGATGCCTGTCTTCGAGCGTATATACATATCTACACGCTGTGCTTTATCGTTGTGCTTTGCAACGGATTTTGATGCTCTTTTCACCATCATTTAGAGTTTTTATTCTGGAAGGTTTATAAAATCTAGTTGTACATATTAATGTACAGAGGCCAGCAGGTCAAGCTACCCGAAACTGTCAAATTTTCGCAATCAACCTTGAACCTTATGCTGTAGTGCTAAAGTTGAAAATCTATTAAATAAATTTGACAGATTGTAGTAGCTTGATGTGCTGGCGTCTGTACACCTAGAGTTTATAAACCTTCCGATTAATATTAATTAATCTAACATATTATATAGAAGTCTCGATGTTTTATCGAGTCGCTAGTAGTTTATAATTAAAACAAAAAAAACCGTCATAACTAATACATTTATTGCGCCTGTCATTCATTTCAAAATATCTTTCTATTTAATTACCCATATAATATGGTAGGTGTGCATGTATTTTAATTGGGTATTTTCACAATTTCAGCTGGTTTTCCTCGTTGTCTGCGTGGCGTTGGCCACCGCTGCACCGCAGTTCTTGACCTGGCCAGGATATACTGGATTTGCTCCCGGAGCTAGAGTAAGTAAAAATTATTACAAAGATAACAATTCAGACCAAATATTAATATTAATCTACCTATAATATAACAAGATGCCTATAATGTTCCCACTGCTGGGACACAGACCTCCTCTCAATGAGAGGGAGTGGGCAGTATCCCGCTGCACATCCACCATGTGGTGGGCCCGCGTGGTGGATGTGCAGCGGGATAACAAGAATATGTTTCCTCGAAATGTATATAAAACGAGAAATTATTTTGATTTCTAGCACTGCTTGAGAAATACAATGACATTCGTAATTGAATAAAATAATGTTTTGAATAATTATACATTTATTACTGGATCGAGAAGTAATTTCTTGCCGTTCGTTCGGCTTTCTCTGAAATACATTTTGACTAATCATTTATTTATTGATGTAGTATATTATCTTTTGATATTCAAATACTTTATGAAAAACTCTCGAGGTCACCATTTAATTTAGAAAAGAATTGCATACACGAGTGGCTAATGCAATTCTATGAAAAATTAAAAATTCGCATTTCAAAAGTAGCTTTGCTCGCAAAAAGTATTTTTTCTTGTCTAACTTTTACACTGTTTATTTCTTATGTTACCTTACGCAATAAAATAGATATAGGTGTACTAAAACCAAGCCATAGATCATTACAGTAAAGGAGAAAAACCATCCATAATCAAGTGGTTCTTGAGTTGTAAGTGCACAAATGGAAAATTAAATGAAATTGTTTATTCTTTAAATAGGATATCAGAATCACTTTTACACGTCATATTAAAAAATAAATAAAAATAAGCTAGATGAGTTCGGCGTTTCCTATCTGACTACTCTGAGAAGAAAGGCCGAAACAAACTTAGAAGTCGCAGTTTCTAAGCCCAGACATAATCTTGGTCAGGCCATATGAGGACCTTGTAGACTAGTCTCTGAAATGGTCTTTTGAGGAAAGAACCACACAGATTTGAGTGGACCTGTCCAGTGCAAGCATTTGTCAGTAATCGTGGAGCTCAACTCAGAACTTAAGGAGCTCAACTCGACGAACAATACCAAAGAAAGGACATTTTGGTAAGACAGGCAGAGAGATGTTGCGTTTTCTAATAACGGATAGGTTATCTCTATACTATGTATATTAAACTAGTGCTTGATATTCTCTATTTTCCCCACAGACCCTGGTGGCTGGCCCCACCGTGGTGAACGGACTCGGTGCCCGCTACATCGCGCCTGGATACGTCGGTCCAGCTTACTTCTAGTTTCGTCTTCCTTCCTCACAGCTGATGTTACTCGCACTTTGTCCATTGGTTCTCACTCTGTATCATCTTGTAAATACTGATGTGTCATTAATAAATTGAATGTATTATGTAAATATTATTATGTTGTTTCTATTGTTTCGTGTTATTTTTCTCGAGGTGGGTTCGGTTCTTTGGGAGTCAGTCAGTCACGCAGATGGGAATTCTCTTGTGAGATAATTTTATGATCCTACGGTGATGTGGCAGTGTGGATTAAAGGCACTCAGACACGGTTTATTTTCACAAGGCTGCTTTCACTTGGTTGGACCTTCTGTCAGTTGCCGACTATGAGCATTATGCGTTACCTACGCAGTTTACTTTTCGTTCACACCGAACTGATATATATGTTATTACAAGCTTTTAATACTCCTGCTCACAATCAGCGGCTGACTATACGTTGCTGGTGTGAACGCGGCTTTAGTATAGCTTTAGTATAGTTTAGTACCTATGTAAACTTCAATAAAATCTCATTATGTTAAAAAACTATAAAGTAAATTGTGATATCCGAATGACCCGTTTCCTATCTAAACTGAGCGTTGAATTAATGTCAATTGCCAAAAGAATTGTTAAACCAGTTCCAGATTTCAATCTCTGTTCAGTGCAGACGCCAAAGATTATATAATAAGTTGCTCTGGCGATTTATCTGGTTTCCAATACATACGTTATTTTCTTTCTTCCTTTTATTAGGTAAAAAAAACGTAAATCATATGATTTAAAAAAAAAACGAATGTCCTGTACGAGGCCAAAAGCAGTAAGCTGTTAACGTCCAGCCGTCGCGCGTCGTCGACAGAATGTGTTCTTGTCATCTGTCAGTTACATACTAACGAATATGTGTTTAGCGAATGTAATCCTTATTACTACTACAAATTGTCCATCTGACAGGTGTCAGGAACGCATTCTCTAGACGGCCGGTCAGAAGTAATCAGAGCAGACAGTTTGATGCCTCAATAGAAAATCGATTATTTGTTTAAAATAGGCTGTAAATTAGCACTTTTCGGATGACAAAATTACAGACGACAGTCCCTCAAAAATCCAATCTTCACCGCCTTTTATTGTTTAGTTGGCGCGACTAAAAGGAGCAGTATACTGTCTAACTGCATATTTCTGAGGCCGTTTTGTTCACATTGCATGAAGCACAGCCAGTTTGATACATTTTGAGAGAAGTAAGATTCTCTATGTTATTGAAATTGGTTTCCGCCCTTAGTCCTTCAGGTGGGTCAAGTGGGTCCATTGTACGTGGGTCACGGTGACCGTCGTTGGTCATTCCAACAACATTCCAGAAGCAGATGAAGTGTCCTAGTCTATTCAGAACATCTGCAAACGTTCTGAAAGACCAGAGAGTTTCTGTTCTAATTTCACATGCGCGGCGGTTTCCTCAGCCGCCACGTATGCTCTGCACAGAGGACTGCTCGGCGAGTAATATCAGATTGCCTGTCGGATACAGCAACTTGAAAGCTAGGGCAAATCTTTTATTATTCGTAGGGCAAAATGCATGTTTATACCTAGTTACTTGCAAGTTACTATTGCAGTCATTCTGTCAAGCATTTCTCATAGAACTTTTCTTACAGACGGAAATGCATTTTTACATTGAGGATCGAAGCAATGCCAAGAATGGGCGATTACATATTCAGTGCTTAAATCAATATTAATAATTTATCAAAATATTCAAACTAGGCTGAGAATAAGCATCAAAATTACACATGAGACAGTGCCCCAAAACGCCCGCCCTTCACCACTTCCTAGTGCTTTAGCTTGGAAGAAGAAGTAGTGCAACAAACTCCCAGACAGAACAGCTGTCTGTTCAGCTAGAACAACTAGATTCTCTATGTAATAGGTATGCAAAGTAATTAACATTACGAAACAAAAAACATTCAATAAAATTATTTCCAATTATGTCAGCTAGCTCACGCCAATATAAAAATTATTGCGAGGACAAAGTTTAATTAACTCATAATGACAATCAATGTCATAATTATTGATAGGCAAAATACGTGAAAGTTATATTTTATGATAGAAATTGTCTCATGCCATGACGTCCGCGACGAATAAAATTAACATAGTTTAAGATTCATGAGTATTTAAAGAATTTTAATGTTACGAATGTAGTTACGTAAATGATGTCATTTTATGTAATTTTGATGATTATTGGAATTTGCAAAACTGATATTGTTTCTAGGCAAACTAAATTATTGTTGGGTTAGGTTCAGAAGTGTAGAGCTCCACTAAACCACAATATTCTTGTAATGATTGTTTAAAAGCGGGAAATATTAAAAAGTTAAATATACCTACTTAAAAAGTCTGGGAAGTGCAATTTGCAAAGGATTTAAAATTGGGTGTAACACTAACCTACCAGTGACACTTTCAAGAAATAAAGAAAAAATATATAATAATATGCGTTTGCAAAAAACTTAAGCCGAGTCGGCACGCTCTTGGTGGCATGACCCGTAAGAAATTAATTTAAATATACAAATAATGTTACAAGACCAAAATAAAACCAACAAGCAAATGCCTCTAAACGAAAGGAAAAAGAAACATTTTAATAAGCGTTTTTTGCCATTCACGCAATAAAGGTACTCTTTATTATACGTGTTATGTAATACAATGTAATTTGGTATAAAAATGATGTAAATCTCTCTGGTCGTAACCGTCTAAGAGAGATAGTAAAAGTGGTCAGACTTGTAAAAAAAGACAAATACAAATTGACTTGCTGCGGCCGACATAACTGCCGCTCTCATTTTGAAGCACATCGGGGACCGGGCATTCAATTAAGAGACATTATGATTTAATTCGCTAATTAATAAAATTCAAGAATTTTATTTTCGCGTTAACTATGCAGACACGTCTGCACAATTCTAATTTGGTGTTCTGTTCAATATGAATTTTGCCAGAAACTAGTGATTATTCTAAAAAAAAAAAAAAAAAATATGAGACTAATATAGCTGTCAAAATAATATGATAATACATTCATATTATCTACCAAAGGACCATAATTTGTTACAGTCCTATAGTCTACCAAAGGACCAATGTTCATTTCACTCAGATATTTATTTAAAGTAAGCACAGAAATAGATATGTAACAGCCACTGAAAGCTACCTTCATTTTTATTATACGAACAATCAATTGAATTGTAGACAGACGTCAATGGAACCCAAATAAAGGTAAATGAATACGTTAGTATTCATATCTTTATTTGAGTTCCATAATGATAACAAGATCTTACAATGGCTTAAAGCTAAATTCTATATAGAAACACCCAATAACACTTTCAGATGTTATTACATAATATCTATGAATGTATCTAAATGACTAAACATGTGTATGGTGTCTGTTTGTGTTAAATCAAACGTTCGAAACACTTAGCAACAATATATTGCCACAGGTTCAGGAAGGAACAAAGAGAATGTACTTAGTACCTAAGTAATAGGTCCAATATTGCACGTTACCTACAGTTCCTTAGTCCCACGTATCCAGTTACATCATAATAAGAGGATTTAGCTGGCTCAGCTTAGAAAGGCTTTCGAAAGGCGTACTCCGATGTAACCTCTTATATAAAATAAGTCACGGTAGTGATATGTCAATGTTTTCTTGTTTAGCTGGTAAACGAATTAAGATAACTTTATACATAGCTACTTTCTTGCATGACAGTTGAGAACTTAATTGTATCGCCTTTCGACACTGGCAGTGGTTGTAGAAAAGTCAGTGCTCTATTTAATTAACTTCTGGAGGTTGGCTGGTTGGAATAACCACCAAGGGTTGCCATGGCCCACTCACAATGGTTCACCTGAGAGACGGTGCGGAAAGCAAACCCTATAATATAGAACAAGTCAGTGCTCTCATTGAACAAAGTTGACCACCAATAATTTTTTTTTTGTTTTTAAATCATGGACTGCAAAATAGTCTAAGGTAAATTATACATACAGTGCCAGTTTCCAAAAACAGTCGTTTCGGAAACCAGTAAATACTACCGGAAAAAACTCTCTCGTGATGTTTGTGAATACTAAGAGCAGAAAGTATTTTTTGTTCCATTACTGATTTATAGATCCTCAATAAACAGTAAAAAGCTTGACAGATTCTCGCAATCTGCGTTCAAGTAAAAACGGTGCCCTCATTTTTTCTACACATTTTTTTCTTTGCAGACTTTTGTGTTTGGGTGCGTTCGTACCTTTCTATAAATTATTTTATAAAAAATTATCTAGTTAATATACGTATAATAGCCAAAGTAAATCATAATACACATTATTTATTTTTTATTATTTATTTATTAAAACTTCATGCACAAGTAAAAATATACCGTACAAAGGCAGACTTAATGCCTGAGGCATTTTCTACCAGTCAACCTTAGGGTGATGCAGAGACAAAACATGGCAGGTGCAACAAAAGGGATTGATAACACGAAATTAACTATAAAATACAAGAATAAATACATACATAAATACATACATATGCATAGTATAAACAGAAAAAACATTATGGTTGCGTTCGCTGTTTTTATAACTACAAAAACCGATCACTGAGGAAAGTAGTTCAAACATTTATTGCATTAACCCCTATGATGATGCGACAAAATTACCAAACAATAATCTATTAATCACTGTCGAAAATAGATAGCAAATTTGAATAAAATTGCACTGCAGTCTACGTAGAAAGCGGGTCACCATAATGTATAATAGTTCAAAAACATTTTTTGCAACAAAAATAAGCATAATCACGTGTTTCCGCAAAAACTAATCAAACAGCTTATGCACCACATTTCTATGCAAATACGTAGAGAGTGTGAAGCAATTTATTCCAAGGGTTCTTGTTGTAGATTATATTGGTTACTAGCAGGCTGTATCACTTCTGCAACAAACCCTCTATAACACAGAGGGTTTTTCCGACATTTAAATGTTCCACTCAATTTGTCTTTTCTTTATGTAATCTACAAAACTATCTCCCTGCAGAATTGTAGCAAACTCTGTTCGGCAAATGACCTATCTATATATAATATATATATATATATCTATATATATAAAATGATAAACTGACTGACTGACTGGGTGATATATCAACGCACAGCCCAAACCGCTGGTCCTAGAGACTTGAAACTTGGAGGGTGTGTTCTTTGTAAAGAGTAAGTATCCACTAAGAAAGGATTTTTGGGAATTCCACCCCTAAAGGGGTAAAATAGGGGATGGAAGTTTATATGAAAGTCCGTCAGTTTTGAAGTTAGGATCTTCAAATTTTGTGTTTATTTATTTATTTATTTATTAAAACTTCATGCACAAGTAAAAATATACCGTACAAAGGCGGACTTAATGCCTGAGGCATTTTCTACCAGTCAACCTTAGGGTGGTGCAGAGACAAAACATGGCAGGTGCAACAAAAGGGATTGATAACACGAAATTAACTATAAAATACAAGAATAAATACATACATAAATACATACATATACATAGTATAAACAGAAAAATCTTTGTCAGGAGAAATAACGATCGGTAGAGGAGAAATAACGATCAGTAGAGGAGAAAACGAATCCAGCAAATCACCGCTGGGATGTTTCAGCCAACTTCTTGCGTATATGCTCACGTACCTTCACTTTAAATGACAACCGACTGGTTGCCGTCCTGATATTCAGAGGTAGCGAATTCCAAAGAAAGACCGCCTGGACAAAGAAAGAAGAGTGAATGAAACCAGAGCGGTGAGAAGGACATCGTAGAAGACGATTGTTGGTTGAACGAAGATTTTTGCTATGGGCAGAGCATAAGTATTGAATATGGGAAGTCAGGTAAGAAGGAGAGGTGGGTTTGTCGAGAATAGAGAACAACATAGACAGAGCCCTCACCTCTCTGCGCTGTCGAATGGGTAACCACTTTAAAAGCAATCGGTGCGCGGATACATGGTCATACTTACGAAGATTGAAAACGAATCGAATGCAATTATTGAGAAGGCGGTCAAGTTTATTGAGGAGATCTGCATTCAGATCATAGTAACACACATCACTATAGTCAATTATGGGAAATATTAGGGACTGTACAAGCATTGCCTTTATGTGTGATGGGAGAAGATTTTTTAACCGATAGAGCGACCGCAAAGTTCCGGTAACTTTTTTACTGACGGTTGTTACCTGCCTTCGCCAGTCAAGACAAGTGTCGACATGCAGGCCAAGATCCTTAACATCGGAGCCAAACGGAATGACTGAGTTGTCAAAGATTACAGATGGCACAGTTAAACCATTCAGCTTCCTTATGCTGTGTGGGCTCCCTATTATGATAGCCTGACACTTGGTAGGGTTAACCACCACCCCAAATCGATCAGACCAGTTTTTGACTACACCTAAATCCCGATTTAGCCTGTTTAGGCTGACGATTGAAAATTAATTTATACGTGTCTCAGCGTTTTTGATAATTCCACCCCCGAGGGGTTAAAAAGGGGATAAAGTTGAAAAGTCCTTAATTTTCTAAGAAAAATCACAAAATTTACTATCTAGGCTTATGGTTGGAAGCTAACGCAACGGTGTTGTTAGAATTTCAACCCTTAAGGGGGTGAAAAGGGGGATGTAATTTTGTTTGTAATTAAAGTTCTTTATTTTTTAAGTTAAAATCACTAATATTTCGGCTTATTATTCTATTATATTCGCAATCCACTGCTGGGCTCGCCACATTTGAGGCGATAAGTCCTCTCTTTGAGGAGTGATTAGAAAGGCGCCACGGCATCCTCACCTTCCGCCTGACGCAGGTCCTCACCGGACACGGTTGTTTCGGGAGGTTCCTGTTTCGCATAAGGCGGGAGGAAACGCCCAGGTGTCACCACTGTGTGGATCACCCGGAGGACATGGTGGAGCATACGGTGAAGGTCCGCCCGGCTTGGGCGGGGCACCGCCTTGTCCTTGTGGAGGCGATCGGTGACAGTGATCTCTTGCGTCCGGCCCTGGTCCAGGCCATGGTACTGAGGGAGAGGGCGTGGCAAGCCGTCAGGTCCTTCTGCGAAGCAGTAATGCTCGCAAAGGAGAAGACGGAGCGCGTGAGGGAGAGGCAGATGTCGGCACAACGGAAGGAGTCCGCTAGGACCCATGCCTGCCTGGGTCGCGGGAAAGTCCGAAAGGGATACCGTGGCCCCTGGCAACGTACAGGTAATTGAAGACACACGGGTGGGTTTTAGTCAGTAAGAGTCTGACACGCCTTCCCGCTCCGCCCAGAACGGGAGAAGTTATTTGATCATTTACCACCCTAAAAAAAAAAAAGGGTCTGAAAAGGGCCATGAAGTTTTGTATTGAAGTTGCTCATTAGCTGAATTTTGTATTCAAGTAAAAATAATATAAGTGCACGTGTACTGCTTCTAACTTTACAGTATTTTACATAGAGCGACTGCCTATCTAACCTCCACAACGCAGTTACTGGGTAATACGATACCCCTTGGTAAGAATGGTTGTCAGACTTTCGGGCTTCTGACTTCCCGCAACGACTGTCAAAGATCCACGAATGACAGCCGGGACCAACGGCTTAACGTGCTTTTCGAGCAACGGACGGGTCTTTGTATGGTCACCCATCTACAGACTAACTGCGGCAAGTGTAGCTTAACCTGATCGATTGACCTGTGCGGCTGTTATTATTTAGCCACGGGCCCCTCCCCCGGAGAACCCCCCTCCTTCCCCTTCTCCGGGAGAATCGATATAGATATAATAGATTAGGATAGTAAGGATACGAACAGAATGCGATACTGCTCATCCCTCATAGCAAATAGCGTGATAATTTGTACCCTACAGACTGACCACACATATAGGGAACACCTATGCAATGTTATTGAGGCCAAAGTACTAACTGGATCTGCCAGAGGAGAAACAGTCTTCGTGCCGCGTATACCATTGATACCAAATAATGACCTTCCGTTTGAATTTAAAAGATTGTAGTTGACTATTAATAAGTCACAGGGACAAACTCTGAAATTTGCTGGAGTTCATTTGCGGCAAGACTGTTTCTTCGTCGGCCAATTTTATATGGCTCACTCACGTATTAGCTCTCCAACGAGCCTGGTTGTTTTAGTGCCCGCTTCCGAATTAGTGAAAAACATTGTATATAGAGAAATACTGTAAAGGATTTAGGTAGATACCGGTCCTTTACAGTCTTTTTACAGTAGGTATTTCTTGACAGTATTCCTCAAATATCACAGATAGTGGAGGACAATTAGCCATGAACAAAGCTCTATATTGTAATTGTTATAATCATTCATAAATATCTAGAAAAAAGAATTTATACTCTACGCAGACGAAGTAAAATAAAATAGTAACGAAGTCAAATCTTACATTGAATATTCGAGTCTGATGCCGAAAACATAGTTTTTAGAATTTTGGTCTGTTTGTTTGAATGTACGAGTATGTTCCGGTTTGCACAAAAACGGATGAACGGATTTGGATGATATTTGGCACACAGAGTTTATAACCTGGTTTAACCTGTAGGTTATTTTTTAATCCCGGTAGTACATACCCGTGGGATATTTTCCGACATCCACGCGGGCGAAGCCGCGGGCAAAAGCTAGTATATATATATAACCTTCTACTCCTACAGATGTCGTTTGCAGGCAACATCCTATATTATTATTAAACTCTTCGCCATAGGTTTAACCTCAACGGCTGAGGTCCTAGGCTAAGACCTCAACCGTTGGGTGATTTTTTTGTAACGAGCTAGGATTCCGAGCTAGGAATCTTAGCTAGGAATAATTTTTTTTACAGTATGGTCCCCCCGAAATTAAAACATATTCTGGCAGTATATTCTTTTCTCCAATCCACATGGTGATAAAGTAATTTTAAACTAATAGCAAGCTGGCTACAGGGACCTGAACAAGAAGAGACTATTTTAAGCCCTTGGAATAAAACCAGTTCAGGTTAATTGCACTGATTGATCGACATTTTATCACCATGAATAACATCAAACCTTGATTCAACATATTCATTAGGAGTAAACATTTAAATATGACCCAGATTCGCGTCGATATCATAATTTCTAGAGATAAAGGCTAGCCCTAACAACTAGTAAGATAGGTTAATGAGCAAAGTAATACTCGTAGATTCACTACAGTTCTCGTTATGTTACTTGCGCGGCTTATTAGATACCGCATACCGGTTGGTAACTATCCTGGGATAGGAATCTCTTATACTCTACTTTAGGTACTTAGCATGTTCAGTGCTGGGAGCCCTCCTGGGTTCACCTAGTCGCATATGGGATGCCAGGAGCCCTCGCGGACGGCTAATTTTAAATGTAGGTTTTCTTAGCGAATACAGCATTATAAACCGTAAAAATAAAATCCGTTGTTGGTTTTAAAATCCAAGCATATTTTATTTATTTTTGTTTACGGTAGATAACAAATATACATAAAAAATGTCAAAGGTCGGAAACTATATAAAGCGACAAGACCCCCTGAAAACACTATTTTACTTCGTTTTACGTTTTAATAATAATAAATACTTTATTTCAGACCATGGTGTCCATTTTGTTAGTAACAATGTTCTTATAGACTAGTGTTAGTAATATTTAAATCTATCCACAATAAAATAAAGTAAATTCAACAATCACTACTGCGCCATTCCATGACAAATACGCAGCAATGACTGATGTAACTACAGTCCAGCCGACTAGCGATCATGCTAAGGTTGCTGTTGGCGCTGCCACGTACTCTACGCACCAGGGATGCGCACCTTTTACGCATCGTAGCGTAAAAGCAGTCTACGCGATGTTCAGCAAACATCCCTGATGCACTACAGAATCGCCGCAGCCCCATCAGCACCCTGAAGGCATTATTAAATTGGACTCGGAGGGCACTGTGAGACTTTTGAGTATAGTCGGCCCACAGGCTGCACGTGTAGAATGATGTACAATAAGACCTAAAAAGAGTTAATCTTTACCAAAAATTAAGCATTGTTTCCATATCGCAGCGAAGTTGAAGCTCCATCCGTTGATTGGTAGCATTCGCAGGATAAATTAGATTACGAGTCTTTCCATAGAAATAATTTGACCTTACAAATTGCACTAATTGATAAGTAGGTAAAACGTTTAACTTTCGCATATTGAAACCGTACATAACATGCTAACTAATGATGACTTAGCAAAGGGACACGCGCACGGTTATGTGAATGAGATACCTCCCACTGTGTGAGCTGTTTCGTAATCAAGTGAGATTTGTGTTAGTCATGTGGGTATCATCTACTTATTAATGAAGGCTTTCGTTGGTGCTGTGTAGCTGTGAAACAGCATTTAAAAACTTCCTGCATCAGAAACAGGAGTTACAGTACGAAACAACTTAGATGTAGCATAAATTTTAAAATTTTCATTCATTCATTTCAATTTTACAAATGTATTTGGTTATATGACTTTACAAGTTATTGCGTTTTCGTAAAGATCATTTTCACCTAAAGCAGTAATAAAGATTGGTGATTTTGAAGGCGCATTCAGTTCGGTTGGTGATCGGTTTTACGAATTTTGCCGATGCTACATCTAAGCTGTGTCGTACTGTATCTGCCAGGTTTTTTCCCAACTATTTTGGGGTCGGCTACCAGTTTAACCGGATGCAGCTGAATACTAGTATTTTATTTGGAAGACTGCCTACCCACCACCCAGCTGCCGGGTAATACGGTACCCCTTGGTAAGAAACATCAGAAACAGGAGAAAGCTATCATAAAGTTAAAGCCAGAAGTCGGACACCAGACACCCACACTTGGTCGATATACCGACTAGTCGTACTGAGCGCTTCTCCTGCACATTTATTAAGGCGACGATAACCGACTTTTAATGATGTTATACTGAAGATCACGTCTAAACGAGTAGTGTTAATGATGTGGAAAAAATATATGTTAAATAAGAACATTTTATTAATAACTTAATATATGAATATTTTAGATTATGTTTATATTACATAGTGAAATTAATTTGTAAAGTGATATCTAACGCGGATAAAAAACTGAGAATCACGCAAAATCTATCAAGCGTATTTTTCTGAAACCTTCACCATTTTAAATATAAATTGATTATTGATCTTTTAGTATACCTACTTGTTTTATTAAAATATCTTTTGTTTTATGTATAATAAATTAATAATGCGTCATATATGGGGCAGCGCTCCTTAATGGGCGAGTCCTATTACTGGCTGAACGTACGACCCGTTGCGTAAGCTCAGTACAGAACACGCAAACTGACCACTCAAGGTCACTGGCATGTGTGGAACTCTCTGCCAGCGTCCTTTCCACGTAAGTCGTCAGCCTTCAAAGCAAGGTAAAGTAAACAGTAAACAGGCATCTTCTGGGCACGCTCGTTCCATCATAGACATCATCCATCGTTTTCCATAAGACGAAAAAATGGTCAAGAGCTGGCCCATACCACAATAAAAAAAATAAAAAAGCTGGTTTGATTGCGAATTTAAACGTCCAACAAAATAGTAATTTGGATGAATCTTTGTATGTACCAGAACACCATGCCAGACAGGAACTTACAATCAAATAAAAAGTAACGACCGTGAAATGTTTAGCGGATGCTATTAATGGATAGTTAAAAACTCATCACGATAAAAAATGAGGACGAAAGCTACTTGAAGTGTGAATATTTTCGCCGTGGAGCTTACTCGCTACCAATGAACCGTTCATCTACAAAATGTAGGTCGATACCTGCTAACTCGTGCAAAACTTAATGAATAATTGAATAAACAAAATGGTTTATATTAACAATCGGTGCATGACTAACTGGTATTCCAGTAACCGCTTTCTAAGCAAACAAGGAACAGAAATAGGAGATGACGTCAGACAGGCAGTGATCGGATGTTACACCATCACTGTCGCTATCAAATGACGCAGACATAATGGATCTATGGAAATTGATTCTTTTTTTGAAGTCTTCTTACACAATTCTCTTTTTGAATTCCGCAAGCCGAGCCCAGTTTTTTGCGTCATCAGATGAGAGATTAGCAAATTGGATCGAAACTTCGGAAGTTTTGTGACGATTTTAGACTTTAGTTATTTCGATTTGGATCTTGTTGCAGTAGCACTTTCCTCAGAGATCGATGCATGCATTTGTTTCGTTCCGAATATATTACCTACCTCATTTTACGCATATTGCGACATTCCGACTTTCTTTGGGTGTCTTCACTATGAGAACTGAGGTCTGATAAAAGTGAAAAGTTTCCTCTACATGCTGACTAGTTATCATAGTCACAGTTTTGGTGTTATGTAACAAATGGAAACATTTGTGTTCGATGTTCTACTTCTAGTAAACTACATTAGTGTTTCATTCATAAAAACGTGGAAAGTTTGTAGCAATAAAAACAAAATTTATTGTGCCTAATCCTTTGTTGTTTTGCTAAAAATAAAATCTTATGTAATTGGTGATTTGATTAGAGTTATAATTAAGCGTAATGTCTGACTTAACGTAGGTCGTTAGTCTTCTAATTTGATGGATGATTGAATAACTCGGTTATAAAAATAGGTAGAAATGTAATCCGGGTCATGATTATTAATTATTTTGCTAAAAACTTCTTGAAGGTATTACAAAAACATTTTTTTTTCCATGACACCTATTCCTGAAATCAAAGTCCTTTGACGACTACCTATATCTCCTTTGTACGTATTTTTCTCTTCTTTTCTGTTTTTACACATGTGTTTTGTACATAAATGCTTAAATAAAATAAATACAAACATATATCCATCTATGGTACCTACAGAGTAAGTATGACGAGCAGCCTGTAAACGGCTTATTTTTTAAAGTAAGTTTGCGTTAAATGTATCCTTCTTTTGTAATTAAACACAACATATTTATAGTATTCTGAGTAGCGCGCCTCGCGCCTGTTTTACCGCTTCGCGCATAAATTCGCGCCTCGCGATTGCATTCGCGCTTCGAATGTTCAATTAAAATTCAAACTGACAGCTTAAGGGCGATAAAATCTAACTTCGCTTTACCGCACGCAACTCTCGACATCAATAGTTGCATTTTGATTATTTTGTTCCTTTATTTTATAGCTTTTACCCGCGGTTTTACCCGAGTGGAGGTTGGAAATTATATAAATTAAAATTATCACTTATATATGAATTTGAATTTATAATGTCAGTATGGATTGAAAATCGAAGCCCTTAGCAACTCGTAATCTAGTAAACACTGCTGAACATAGGCAAATTACCGGTTCAACAGACGGGTTAAAGGGTGCCTGAATTACCATGACTGGTAAAGAGATTGGTAATCATCACAGTTGATCTAAATCAAAAATTATTAAATTATAAAGAAAAGAAAAATTAAATAAATATAAGATTTTTTTTTTTTTTTTTGTATGTTTGTTTGTTACGCTTTCACGCTAAAACGGCTGAACGGGTTTGGATGAAATTTGGCACATGAATAGAACAGTACCTGGATTAGCACATAGGATATATAGCCCGATATTCACACAGGATCACGACTTATATTAGCAGATTTATAATGTGCAGTCCCTGGTACGCCCTATGCAACATCAGCAATCATCTTCAGTCACCAGCTCTTTACTGCCGTGAAAGTTCCTGCTCTTACCGTTATAAGGCGATTAATACACGGCACCGCGCACCGCCGCGGTAGGCGGTGAAGCGGATCTCATGTCGCATTGGCGTCTAATAAATCCGTTGATGCCTAACACACGTACACCGCCCGACCGCGAGGTCGAAACGGTGCTCTCACCTTTACCTCCGCGGCGGTGCGCGGTGCCGTGTGTTAATCGCCTAAGTATTATGCCTATATTATTTAATCCTCATATTTTTGAGAGGAATACCTTTTTTTTTCTCTAAAAAAACTTTTTTTTCTTGCTTTGTCCTGCAATGGGACAATGACAGGCTCACGTACAAAAATACATCCACGATTTAAATAGGGGGTGACTTATAACCCCTATATTCATAAGCATTGCTTAAGGTGAAATGGTATCGTGGTAGCGTTCCGGGAGCGACGGTATGACCGGGCCCACCCGCAATTCTATTGCACTATGTTTACAAATATTTAATTTAAAAATTTTACTTGTGTTTATATAAAAAATAAGTCCATAATTCTTTAAAGTATTTAATAGCGAACACGTAGACAACATTTTAATACAATTGCTTTGATAACAATCGAATGGATGGTTTTGTCTTATTGGTTGTAGCAAAAAAAAAGTAGATTTCAAGGTAACTTTGCCGTTTTTTTCTATCGAGGAAAGTTTTGTCAATCGTGTTTCGGGCCTCATACTTCACTAAGGACACTCTTCAATTTACGTAATCATAAAAAAAATATGCATATTCGTTGTTTTTTTTAAGAGAAACATTGATTTTGCGTGAAGTCGAAACATCTGCTTTGGAACCCATTTCACCGAGACGTTTAAACGTCAAAAATGTATGACTAAACCATCGGGCTACACAGTTGCTAATCACTACTTAACTTTAAGCAACGTTTATAAATAAACTCCTCATTATCGAGAATATACTGTACAATAATTATATTAATCATAATTGACACTACGAAACTAATATTAAGGTGGCATCTGACAACTAACATAATAGAAAAACGAACTCTCGTAATTGTGTGGAGAGTGGAGTTATGGAAGACTAGTCTGATAGAAATTATGTGTTTGGGGTTTTGAGGTTGAACCGACTTGATTTAGGCATATTTCATAGAATTCTGTCTCAACCAAATGGTGATGTTTTTTTTTTTTTAATTCATATTATCTGTCGAAAGAGACTGGATCCTGCGACACGAGGTATCCTAGTGCGGGATCCAGTGTGATACCTAAATATTGTAACACTTGTTTGTTTATGAATCAATTAAATTTTTGTATTTTTTTATGGTGCGAAGAGTCTGTAGTCTGTCAGGTTTATGGTCCTAATGTAATCCATAGCAGTGTGTATTTGTTATTATTTGTTTAGGATATTATGGGACTGTCATACGCATTACGGTTATAAAAGTTCCTAATTGAATTAGAATAAAAATAAATTTTAAAAAACTGATAATATATCTCATTATAACACTTGTTCAAAATAACCACATAGGCAGTGCGTAGTATTTTCACATTACCATAAGAAAGCAATATCGTTTATATACAATGTGTGAATTACACTATTTATCGTGTGTATGTGCCGTTATTGTTATGTCTCCGAGAATTTGACACTTGTCTTTACTGGAATATTTTGTTTCAATTAGAGCCAGAGGCGAAATACTTGAGTTTCCAATACTCAAAGTAGGTGTTAAAGTACTAAATGGTCAGTGGTGTCTGAAATCATCTTATAAGTTTTGACCTAGGTCATGAAACGAAGAATTTGTTAATATTTAATTTTGTTTAATTCCGACTTTATTGTAATTTGTTTTTGTTATAATTTTATTTTATTTTTATGTTAATATTTGTTCTCGATTTTTAAGCTAATTTTGTTTTGATTTAATGAGAGTATTATATTTCCTTTAATTCTAATTTAATTTTACTTATTCTATTTTAAACTTAATTTTTTTAATATAATTTTATCACCTTGCTGCATAATTTATACTTGCTTAATTGTAAACTAAATGGAAGAAGTTACTGGCTCCTGATATACATGTACTCTAACCTAGCTCCGGAGCCAGGGTCTTACATTTTTCTGTAACATGTTAATGGCAATCAATCTACCTAGCCTTTTCCCAACTATATTGGGGTCAGCTTCCAGTCTAACCGGATGCAACTGAATACCAGTATTTTACATGGTGCGACTGCCTATCTGACCTCCGCAACCCAGTAACTGTATAATACGATACCCCTTGGTAAGACTGGTTGTCAGACTTTCGGGCTTCTGACGACCCGTAACGACTGACAATGATCCACGAATGACAGCCAGGACCAACAGCTTAACATGCTTTCCGAGGCATGTAGGAGTCTCGGTATGTTAAGATGGTCACCCATCCACAGACCAACCCCGGCAAGAGTAGCTTAACCTGATGGATCGAACCGTTCGGCTGTTATTACTTAGCCACGAGCTCCTCTGTTAATGACAATAAAGAATTTATTTAGTTTAAAAATAGGTACCTATTCAATAATTTTTCAACCACATGTTTACGTTTTACTTTGTGTAAATTATTTCATCACCGCTGCTCTCAAAAGGGCGAAGGAAAACCTCGTGAGGAAACCAGCATGTCCTAGAACCAAAAATTCGAAGCCATGACATCTACCAACCCGCACTGGGCCCGCGTGGTGGATTACGGCCCACTCCATCCCACAGAGAGGAGGCCAGTGTCCTGGCAGTGGAAACATTATATCCTCGTAATATGCTGATTATGATGCTACTTGCTGTCTCGTTGGTCTAGTGGTTACAAGCGCTACTGCTGAGCTTGAGGTCCTGGGTTCGATTCCTAGGTCGGGGAAAGCGGTATTGAGTTTGGTCATCTGGAATTTCTCAGTAGCAGCTTGATTTGTGCCCGCTTGATGGCAATAGGCTCGCTCCATATTATATGGGACTTAAAAAAACGAAATATGTGTGTACCTACTATAAGTACACCTCTGCCTCACCCTTCGGGGATGTGGCGTGATATTATGTATTATGTTACGTTCTTTTTTAATAGAATTTGTGTATTGTGAAGATTATAATACGTTGGATAGGGATCTCTTCGGTTTCATACCGGATTCTCTCCATAAGGCATTAAATCCCTCACCTTTAATTAACGAAGCCATAAAAGCAGAATCTGTGAAAAAAATATATTTTGGAAAGTTTGTGAACTTGTTTTGTACCTAACTTTTTATAGTGGACTGCATTATTACTTACATACAAAGGCGTTTCCTTATTAAAGAATTCCAACAAATCATTGCACAACTATTTGAATAAAATCGTGCTAATCTAATTTATGAGTGGTTTTTGTCGTTATCCGCGACGTGTATAGGTACTTATTATCATGTGTACATTCATACAACTCATGCAGGTTCAAACAACATAATGTTTTTATTATCTCATACAGAAAGAAAGAATTAACGAAGCATGTAGTGGCTGGCGTCTGTGCCTTAATATACAGTATTATCATAAAAATGATATAATGTTTGTAAGCGTGTGTGATATAAAAGTAGAGTACTTTTCAGTAGATTTTTTTGGCTATTTGTTGTGTCCCTAAGCCTGGCTTTTGTCAGCTCTGTGTTACTGAAATTTTGTATACAAAAAGCAAATAAAGTACAACTACCCTTGCATGGCTAACCTGGAAGTCATTAAATAGACTCCAGACCCAGACAGGCCGAAGCAAAGAATAGATGGAGATTCACAGATGACTCGCCCCGGAGTGTAAATGTAGAGCTGTCCACAAACAATGGGTCATTTAATATCGTGTCCAGCGTGTCCTTGTTGTTGCGTGTTGCCTGCACGTAACAGGACCTGATGGACGCTACTGAAGGTGCCAACCTCTGGGCTATGTCTACAAAAAAGAGTGTCCGTGGAGTTTTTAGCCCGCTCTTCTCCATAGGTACCTACTACGCTTTGGAATGAGCAACTATGTAGCTTCATATTTCTGATTGACCGATTCCTTGACAATTCAAATGTGTCTGTAAATTATTTATTTATTATTTTATTTATTTATTTTATAAATTACATTTTTCTTATATTTAAACAAAGCACACAATCAGACCTCTGGGGTCTATCTTAGCATGCCATGGCCTTAAGATTTGATCAACGCGCTATTAACAGTTAAGTTGTTATCGAGTTGATGTTGAGTTCCTTCAGCTTACGCTTTATGTTCTTACTATTCATTGAGTCTCTAATGTCTACAGGTATTTGGTTTAGTAAATTGGGTATTGTGAAAGAAGCGGTACGCCTGCCATAAAAGTTATTTTTGCGTGGCACTTGAAATGATTTTGATTTGGCTTGTCGTGTATTCACGTCATATTTAACTGGAATTTGGATATGGATTATCACTGTTATCAAAATGTTCCATGAGGAACAAATACTCAGCGCGCGCTAGAACAGGTAATACCAGTTAAATGGTTTATTTGATACAAATGCTTTGAGTTTTGAGTTTGAGTTTGAAAAGATTGCTATCGACACGCTAAGAAGAAGACTACGTAGTCACCAATATTGTATTGAATAATAGAAATTATAAAAAAAATAAAAAATAAAAGAAAATGTAACATTCCGAACGCTGAAAAATGTGTAGGAATGGCGCTACCAAGATAACGTCACAATACTGTTACGTAGATTCATAACACACAAGGCTTACGTTCGTGTTAGGCACTGGTTTTCATACACAGTTTGGTAATAAACTACTATTGTGTTTTATTTGATTTATGGGTGGCGTAATGACTGCATAAGGGAATAATTAACATCATGTCAAGAGAACTTATCGATTTCCTTCCTTTCTTTTATAACGCATACATACGTACATTTCAAACGCCAGAGAAAAGATATTAAGGGTACGCTAGTCGGTCATTCTTCCATACAAATGTAGTATGGTGATTACACGTCTGTTTGACGATGTACGTTCAAAACTAAAAATTATATCAATTTGTCTTGTCATTATCTAGACCTGTATGGAAGCAGAATTGAAAAAACAAATGGTTTTATATTGGTTATGAGCGTCGTAACTTCCATATTTCAACACTAATTTTAACTCGTGTTTGGGCGTCAATAAATAACTTTAGTGTAAGAAAATGGCAAAATATAAAACCATACAGGGATAGATAGTTTATTCAAAAGTTCAAATAATTTTATTTTGAGTAAATACATTCGGTAATTGGGTGATGGAAATCAGAGCCGGAAGCGAGACAGATGTTGATAATAATTCACATATTTAATTAATTTAAAAACCATCAATATTTTGTAATCTTCTTTTGTTTTTATGTAAAACCACTTCACAGTTTCTTTTGCCATCACAAAACAATACGTGGAACGTGGTATAAGCGATCAATGTCAGATCACGAGTACAATGGTTTTATGTAATAGTAATTATTTAGACTGCCATGGTGGGCAGGTTGTGAGGAACGTATGAAAGTGCTCAACAATAGTGCTATTAGTGTCCGTTGTCAAAATAACACAACATAACACTGTGCAAAATAAAAATAATCATAATTACCTATGTAATAGTCACTTTCGAATTCAATCGAACTGTTTTGATAGCAGAAGACCATAATGAAATACGTATACGGTATCTTTACGATGTGTATGAAATAATAATAATAATATGCCAATAAATCATTATTACTTATTAAGTATCTACCATGATGTTGCCATAAGTACGTATTATAAAATTGCTCGTAGAGAAAGTGCAGAATGAATCGAAGGAAATGACAAAGATTCTTCAACTATCTGACGACGAAGATCAAATGTGAAAAGCGACAAACTCACAGGTCGCGTAAACGCAGCCGTGTGGGGAATTGTAAGTTTAAATATGTAATGCATGGAAAATTGTCGGAATTTTAATCTTTATAAGGGTATTCGGATAGAGCAGTGGTACTCGTAGCCCAGCCCCGACATATAAGTTGTAGGTCCTGGGTTCGAACTCAGGCAGGCACTTTACTTTGTCTAATCTATTTGATAACCACTGCTCTCATAAAGTGAAGGAAAACATCGTGATAACTTACTGATGACGTACTAGTACATCCAACATTCCTCACGATGTTTTTCTACACTTTTTGGTTCTAAAACCAAGAATACAAAGACATGGTGACATCTACCATTCCGCACTGTGCCTGCGTGGTGGATCACAACCCAGTCCCTCTTGAAGAGACGATCCCTGTGTCTCTGCAGAGGGAATATTTTTGGATTAGTATTATGGTTATGCTATGCCCGGATAGAGATTATGTTGTGATGCGGTAACTAATTAATGCAATACCATTAAGACATACGCCAGTGACCTTGAGTGGTTAGCTTGCGTGTTTTGTACTGAGCTCACGCAATGCCTCGTACGTCCAGCCAGTAATAGGACTTGCCCATCAAGGAGCGCTGTTCTAAATTAGACGCATTATTAATTTATTATACATTAAACAAAAGGTATTTTAATAAAACATGTATACTAAAAGATCAATAATTGAATTATCTTTAAAATGGTGAAGGTTTCAGAAAAATACACTTGATATATTTTACTTGATTCTCCGTTTTTCATCCGCGTTTGACACAATTTCACTATGTAAGATGAACATAATCTAAAATATTCACTACATATTAAATTATTGAGAAAATGCTCTAATTTAACATATATTTTTTCCCAATCTATATTCAGTATACAATCATTAAAAGTCGGTTATCGTCGCCTTAATATCACGTGGAAGTCTGTGGAAGATCCTGCGTGGCTCGGGCAACACAATAAATAGCTGGTCTTGATTGTATCAAACTACACTACGTCAAACTAACAGGGATATTGATTTTCTCTATCAGCTGGCAACTGTTTCGTGCATCTGATATGATTGGAAACTGTTTCCAAGACATAGTACCTACATCACAAGTATATGACGGCAGGATCTCTATCTGCCAGGACCAGGAGTGTTGGCTATGCGGGTTAACTCATAACTGTGATTTAATACAGCATAACCTTCCGCCTTCTCTAGATGAAAAGTATTGCCAGAGGAAACAATATGATTATGATATACTTGACAAGGAGAAGCTTCTTACATCCTATTTGGCAGTCTTTAGAAAATCGCAAACTTCAACACCGACAAAACAGCGTCTAATATCTTACGCCTGTCTAGAACGGCGGTAATGTGAATAGATACAGTCACTTTACTTACTTGCCGTTCATCTCGCGTACAAATGACATCAATGAATGAAAGTGCATTTGTTCTCGCTAACTCGGTAGTCTGTAACTGTAGTGTCACTGCTTTATAGCAGTTAAGTGCTTTATAAGTTTATACTTGAACGTAAACTTGATGGGTTTATGAAGCGAATTGAACACCCAAGCAAGTCGTGAGAGATTGTAAACAAGGTTTTAAATACATACTATGTAACACCAAGCATCTGAAAGTCGGTTTTTGTTACATTTGATAATTTGATGGCAAGATACATCCAGGAAATACTCGTATTATTTTGTCGGAGAATTTGGGATGATCTTCATGAACACCTGTAGTTGGAAATAAATAAATGTAAATTACCTTGTTAAAAGTTATAATTTCAGAGAGTATACTCGTAATAAGTATAATGTATATGTATATGTTAACGCGTAACATCTTGAAATGAAAGTGAAATTATGTATAAGATTTTACTAGCTATCTCTGGGCTTGCGGAGAAATGGGTCATTGTGTTTATATACAAGAAAACCAAGAGATTTGAACACAGAATATGCAAAATACATAAAATAACATTTTAACACATAATATGCAAAATATCAGTTAAAATGAACCCTCGAACTCAATTAGTAATATGCTAATGGAATCTGTGCTAACAATAACTTAAACAATAGCTATAAATTTGTTTACTTCCAGTAAATAAAACGTGAAGATTACCAACACGAGCACTAAATCAGATTGGATACGTCCTCACAATTATCGTTAGTTTCCTTACGTAGCGCCAAACGATGTAGAAGTTAGCTCAACGAATGTTTAAATTGATAGTTAAATTACAAAAAAAGCATCAGTTGTAGCAGAAACCAGGTCGCAGGATTGTATGACATCTGTGTCGATAAGTGCATCAAACCGTGATCGGGTGTGACGCAACGCTTCCGGCTTCTATTACCTCATTGTTGGGTTCGGAAGCTCACTGGCTCGCTCCCATTCTTTCAGCCAGTGCAGTGAAAGGGTCCTCCGATACACTTTTACCCTTCCGTCAGCCGGGTGCGCGCCACCGATGGCTCTCTTATAAATTCGGTGAAAACACAGCGACATCACATTACGAATTCGGCGGCTGTACCGGCAGGCCGACCGATACTTACACGGAGATATTTGTTTGTGTTGTGCACCAAACATTGTGAAGTGATTTAGTTTCATCTACGCGAGGAGTATATTAAATAAGCATCTAAAATGAAATTCACGGTGAGTTCGCGTTTTGTGATGGAAAAGTGCAATTAGAATTAAGTGTTTGTGATGTTGAGCAAAACGAGAGCAGGTCCATTTGGATTTTGTGGACCCTAGTGCAAATATAAATTTTTGATGAGTTTAGCTACGAATGTTTTGTTTTAAAATCAAAATAGTTAAAGATATAACATTAATAAAATATTTTTTATTTGTAAACATTTACGCTGTAAGGATTTTATACTTAGTAGTTTCAAAACATCGTTCAACTTATAACTACATTGAATGATATTACTGTGGTTACAACTATTATATCAATAACTGATCACTCAAACATGTAATGTCTGTTTGTAATATTTATTACAAGAAAACATACATTTATTATATTTAAAGTAAAAGTGGAAAAGTGAAATTTTTATAATGTGGGCGTAAATATTAACATTGCTATGCGGGTCGTCGTTAAACTTGCACTTGTACGACCGCAGTATTTGGAAACCCGTTTCTGAATTACTTTTGCGTGAAATATAATATTTTATGTTTATTGTTACTATTCGACTTGATTCTCTCCACCGATAATTATCTGGAAGAAAGTATGTAATTATGTTTTATCTGTTGCAGATCGTTTTCACCACACTCTTGTGTATATCGACGTCATGGGCCGTGCTGGCGAAGAAGGTGGAAGATAAAGATAAGCGCGAGGCGCCGGTGGGCTACGGCTCGCCTGGTTTCTCTGCGCATAGCTATCAGTCACCATCATCGCTCGGCCAGGGTGACGCCAGCGCCATAAGCGTCGGCGCCGGCTACAGCATCGGCGGCGCCAAGCCCAGCTACAGCTTCGGCGGACAAGGATCTGGCGGAGCCCTACAATATTCCGCTGAAGGCTTATCTCAGTTATCTCCTAACAGTCACGGCAACATCCAGCTGGCTCCTATCACCTTACAACCCAGTCATGGTGGTGCCTTCGCCACTGGTGATCTCTCTCAGCTTATGAGCCAGCTCTCCCACAGCCTGAGCGCTGGAGGGATCTCGCTGCAGCCTTCGACCACCGTTGCGGAATTCCACCAGGGCCAGGGAGGTGAGGGTGCTCAACTAGCTCAAGGCGGTCAAGAGTACTCGTTCCCTCAGTTCTCATACGGAGCCCCTAAGCAGCAGCAGCAATTCGTCTTATCCGAACAGTTGCAACAGCAATTATCTAGTGGACCTACATACTCCTCTGGCACCAAGGGCTTGGGTTCTTACTCCACCGGTCCAGTCCTGTTTTCTCCTTCCGAGAGCCAATCTCACGGACCCGCGCAGTCGTATGGATCTCCTAGCGCTGGACAGCAGTCGTTCGATGCTGGATCACTGTCCTTCGGCGGAGGCGGTCACTCATTAGCTGGACTTGGTCTGGGTTCAGGACTTAATCTTGGTGGAGCTGGACATTCTTTCGGTGGAGCGGGACATTCCTTCGGTGGCACTTACAAACAATTAAATAGCTATGCTGGCCCCGGTAAAACTTCTTTCAAACCGTCTGCTTACCTAGGCTCATCTGTTCAAGGAGAATCTGGTCACGGTCCGTCTAGCCAGGGTCTTTCTAGCCACGGGTTTTCTAGCCAAGGTCTTTCCGGCCAAGGTCTTTCCGGCCAAGGTCTTTCCGGCCAAGGTCTTTCCGGCCAAGGTCTTTCCAGCCACGGTCTGTCCGGTTTATCTGGGTCTTACGGTGGTCCATCTTTCGGTGGTTACCGCAGTGCTAATCACGGTGCTCTGTCCCTTAACACTGGTAGTCACGGCGCCAGTTTCGGAGCATCTCAAGGAGGTTTCGGTGGCGGCTCAACTAAATTCATTGCTCCTGTTTACCAATCTGCCAAGGGTGAAGGATTAGAAGGTGCCAGCGCTTTCTCTTCAGGTCATGTTGCTCCTCCTGGAACCACCTACGGGTTCCCTTCAAGTTCATACTCATCCAACAATGCTCACGCAGCTTCTTCCAACAAGCCCTATTATGTAAGCACAAAGCATCTTCACCACTCTTCCCCAGTTAGTTTCGGAGAAGGTAGCTCATCGTACAGGGCACCCGCTTCGAGCCACAGTTCTCTAAGCTCTTATTCTTCTGGCCCTAAACACAGCTTTGGTAGTTCAAGTTCCCATTACTCACCAAAAGACGCGTACGGCGCTGCCAGCGAGACTTCATACAACACCATCAAGTACAGCGAAGAATTGAAGCCACGAGCTCATTAATATAAGGTTTCGCGAATAGTTTTGTGTAAATAGTAGTTGAGAGTATTGTATGAGGGGTGTGTACTGTGTAGGTGTGGTACAAATGATCGCATGGTTTATGTGAGCGAAAGTATTGCTCTTGGTGTTATTTATTTGCGTACGTTCCGCTAATTAGCTGTGCGGGCGACCACTTTGATACTCGCCATGAGCGGCAGCGCGTACGTGTCGTGTTTTGGTTATCTCGTCGGTGTGCTTTCTTTTCGGTAACATGTGTATAATTTGTATAATCATGTAGCTTGATATCTTTCATCGCAGACAGGTTAGAAACTTGTTTTGTTAGCAATAACAATACTGAATCATGCGCATCTAATCTGAACAACCACCGCTTGAAATTGTTGTGTGTAACGACGTGAATTTCTGTAAATATAGTAAATAGTTAAGGTTGTCTATTTATTATTTTATAAATGTAGTTTTTATGGTTGTTATTGTTATAATAAAATGCCAATAAAATGTTTGACTTTCATTTTCCCGGGTTCCACATTTGTGTTAATAGCTAGACACTATTGAAACGAAAAATCACTCAGAGAGCGTAACTTCCACAGGAAACATGATACTGCTTGGGTAATCGGCACTTGGCGCGCATCGCCAGTTTCACTCATATGAAAGTACTATAGGAAATTGAAATAAGCCTAATACCGCCTCACGCCGGCCGTTGTCGCTCCTTGCTTCCGCGTAATGGACTCAACCGGACAAGTAACACCATGTTGAGAGCAAGTCGGCTTGTCAACCACCTGATTGAGCAATAGATTTCAACTCAATTAACATGAGACCGGATCTTAATTCGAGTATCCGTCGGATCTGACGTGAAAGTAGAACATTAGTATCTAATTAAATGGTAACAGTTGGAACAAGTAGGTGAATAACCTGAACACTGGTGAGACAGATTTGGTTCCGTTCGTAACACAAAATATCAGTTACATAACGTATACGAAACAATGGGTTGGTCCTTAGAAAAGTAGAGCAACTCACACACTAACGATTGTTCGTACTTTTAACTACAACAGAACTTTTGTAAGTAACCTAGCGAACGGTGGATGATTTTCAATAAACAAATCAGAATCAGATCAGCTGCTCTTACGTGTCGCTTGACACATAAGATGATAGTTATTATTGTACGCTTTGTGTAAACAGTTACTTAATACTTCACGGTCGAGGGAACATGTACAGTCAGAACTCAGAATGGAAGCCAACTGCATTCACTTCCGAATTCTTAAACGTTCCTTACGCAACAGCTCACGTTAAACCGCCACCCAAGTATTATGCATTCAGGGTACCGTTGTTGCAATCTGGATTTCTATTGTGTACCTGAGATTGATGTTGTTTGTCACAATATTAGCATTCTCACGAGCGTCCGTTTTAAATTGAAGATGTGTTACAAATGTTTGGCATGTTCGTATGTAGGCATTTGCTCTGTGTATTTTCAGTTCTGTTACACTGTCTTGTATATCATTCATTAATTAATAGTTTTTGTTTGCGTTTTTTATCATTTCAATAGACAATTGATTAATGATTTTTTTCTTTGAGTCTGTCAGTATCTACTTACGTAGGTACTCATGTACCGAATTGGAATTGTTACACATTCTTTGTAACTATCATACTTTAAATAATATTATAATTTAAACAATGTTGTTATACAAATGTTTGTGTTTGCGTTTAACCATTTATACTCTACAACGCATATTGTTTATGCATATTTTTGGTTCGTATTTCTTTGTTGTACGTAGATTAACATCAAAGTAATTTACGTGTGATAGGTTACAGTCGATGTTCCGACAAGTTGACGTTTCCTATTTTACATTTTCACGAGTAAAATGTTAACCTAGTGGATACAAGTACCTACCTAGACTTAATATTTTCATACGACGAATTGGTTTTCTTTTAGGCTAAGGTAGATTCAGCGGCTCAACGGCTTTCAGAAGATTGCCCTTTATTTTTCAGAAGTTTCATCGATATATTGAAATAAAAGATCAAATAAAGTCGCGCAATCGGGTAAAAAAAAACCGTTAACTTAAAGTTGAACCAACATCGAAAAGTATGGTAACAAGTGTTGCGTCCGATCAACCATGGTTCATTAATAGGGTTGAAATTGGGACTGTGGTTAACCCATAATCAGATTGACCAGCAGTTATGCTTGATCTGCTTTATAAATAAACAATACCGGTTTTATTGACCGAGTGACTTAATTTTGTCGCGGTTGAATCGGTCTGAGTGAATGCGAGTTTTTGTTTTGTTTAACTAGTCCATAGTCACGTTACTGTAAGCCTATACTCAAAGCGGGAAATTACTTCCTTAATTTCGACTATTTGGATGGTCGGATTCCCACGCTATAGCATGTTCCTAAAGAATCTGATGAAAGTGTAAACAAAACCTGTTCAGTTTAAATTTTTAGGCAATCATTCAATAATGTGAACTACATAGTAACACTAACACATTTATCTGTTTCAATAGTGGTCCAGACACTATCAGTAATAATGACAATACGTTTAAATATTGTCATTACTACTGACCGTGTGGCAGTTGGAATGATGTGATCTTGGAATATGTTAATAATGGAAGGAATGACATTAATATTACTGTCATTATTACTGTTTCTGAGGCCTATTAAGAAGGTTTCAACTTTATATCTCACTACTTTTTCCAACAATTATAATATTTTTTATGTTTGTTTGCTACTTTGTAAATGTGCAGAATTAACAATTTTTCTTCCTTTACTATTTTTATTAATGTAGTTACTGATTCAGGCGTGACTTTGCGGAAATTAATTACAAAATACAATAGACGTAGATATATTTAGTAACGCATTAGTTAAACGGAATAGGTTACTAAATATATCTGTCTATTGAAATTTATTAATGTAATTGAAAAACATCGACGACAAGTGGGGGGTATAAAGTTACTTAAACTCAATTAACAAACAAAAAACATTTTTAAGGTAAGCTAAATTAGAATTTTATTTCAGGTTTTTTTATGTGGTTATAATGTGGATATTTTTTTAAGTGGCACTACATATTGGCATCCACATGTAGGTTTTCTAATCCATTTGTTTATATTTTTACCTAGATACTTTTGGGACAGACCATACTTGTTGTTAGTGATTTGCAGTGTTCACACAAGGCAATAACTAGTATCAATAACATTTAATCACTACTGCAGCCTATACAAACAAATTATAAGCTATTAATGCAATCATCCGAGCCAACCAGCTGATGAATATGATGTGCGAAAATGCTTACTTACACATTAACATAGCGTTTACTCCATCCGTTAATAAATCACGTTCAATTTTACAGTTTGCTTGCACGGAACGGCTAAATAGTATGAGAAAAAAATCAAAATCGTGCAAAAGCAATTCAACCTAGTCATGGTTGGAATCACTGATGTGTGTTGAAGTTCAATGTAACTTGCTTGTGTATCTTCTTCAAAGGAAGATCTGTAGAGTAGCTGATGCCGTGGTGAACCGATTTGCCAGTCAGCAGAGTAGGCAGCGGTATAGGCTACTAAATGTGTGGCCGGAATCTGCTGCAGCTGCCAAGGGAATCAGAAAAACCAGCTAGTGCGAGTCGGAGTCGCGCTCCAATCGTTCCGTACCACCGTACAATATTTAGCAAAAAACTCCAAAATAAACACGTTACTTGTATTATTAATTTTTGTTATAGCCGCAATAGAAATAAACAATCTATGATAATTTATACTGTGTACCTCTAAATACGGTTCATGAGATACAGCCCGCCGATAGCCAGACGGACAGCGGAGGCTTAGCAATAGGGTTCCGTATGGCACCCTTCGGGTACGGAATCCTAAAAATGGTGTTGGGTTATTCTGTACCTCAAGAAATTCTCAGCAGGAAGCAGCCTATACTTTTGATCTGTTCTGTGTACTGCGTAATACAGAATCAATCAGAATCTGAATCGTTTTGAAACAAATTGCTAATGCTATAAAAAAAATAATTGCTTCACAAGTTCGAAAAAAAAAACTGCTCAACAACTTAAATAACGCAATGAATGTTGTTGAACTGTCAAAATGTAACAGATCAGTCGTAATCGTTTACGAAAATATGTTACGTAATTACATAGCTGTTCTCGATTACTAGTAGCCTAGTAGGTACTAGGTACATTTATCTACTTCTGCGGGGTAGCGGGGTAAAAGCCACTATGTAAAAAAATTACAACATTTACCCCGGTGACGCCAGTAGCACACCTCCGCCGCGAAACCATAGCAGCGAAGCCGCAGTACTAGTTCAATTCAACTTTCAATTAATACATAAAATTATAACACAAGGTACGCATTCACAATTAAACTTTAAAAACGCTAGACGACGAGACAAACTAGAATTAAGACAACCCAGAACTAACTATGGAAGAAAAAATATACTGTACGAGGGAGCAAAACTGTATAATCAACTACCTGATGATGTAACCAATAGTGACACCATGCATACATTTAAAAAAACCCTAGAAGAACACGTTAGAAAACAACACTAACAATGCCGATTGTCACCTGTAATCTCCTAATTCTCTTATTGTGAACACAGAGAATCGCACTTACTTTTATTTTTATCTTACTTTTCTCAATATGTTAAGTGAACTGTAATGTTCTTTTTTTTGAGAAATAATTGTCTTTAAACCGAACTGGCTCGCGTCATGTTCCGCCACGCGAAATTCGAGTAGCGGAACGTGACGGGAGCCAGTTGAATTGAACTACTGCGGTTTCACTGCTACGGTTTCGCGGCGGAGGTGTGCTACCGGGGCCAAATAACAGCTAATAAAATAATTGAAGCTTGCGTTCTTTCCGTGACGTGATTTATTATTGTATTCGCCATACGTAATTAATATTATGTTGTGTTTTTTTTATCGTTACTTAACAATCATTGGTAATCATATGAGTAAAAATACGATAAAATAGAATGTAGTACTCGTTTGAACATACAATTTCTTTTATGAGGAGTTTTCCCACGTTTTAATCGAAGACGTATTTCCTCGTTTGACCGTCGCACTGAGGATCGCAAAGAGGCTCTCGAGGAGCTTAAATCTTAAAGTGTCGATTTTTTTGCTTGGAATGGCTTCTAATAGCCAATATCATGCTTATATATATTATAGGATACAATCTGTCAGGCAAATTGGCAACTTATATTTTTTTGCAAAAATAATATTTGGAGCAAATTGTAAAAAACTTAAGAAAATTCAAAATATTTTATTATACAATTTATTACTTTAATTTAATTTACAACTAACTATTATATGTATTATGTACAAGAATGTAAAGAAAAACAATAAGAAAAAATAAATAAAGGGAAGAGCTCATTGGGCATAAAAAAATTCGTCCGCATCGCTGTCAGCGGGAAAAGTGCCCAAAAGGCTGGCAGCATTGCCACGTTGGATGGCAATGCTGATTCTTTGGCCTAAGAATTGGCCAGCCCTCTGGTCACGTGAAGAGTCGACCAACCGCTTGGCGATGTCCCGAAATATTCGATGAGCACTCGGACCCCACGGCCCTAGTGTTTCAACCCCAAACGGCTCAAAAATATATGGAGCTATACTGCTTATATCTCCGGAACCGAGAGAATGATCATAATATCCTTGTACACACAGCTTATACTGGAAATGTATAGCTTGATGTGTAGCCGTGTGTACACGGTTATGTAACTATTTATTTATGAGTTTTTGACAAGTCTCTTAAGTCTTCGAGGCCCTTTTTTCGATCCACTGTCCGTCGGAGTTTTAAGTTATCTATGAAAACTATCGTAATTTTTAAATCTGAATGTTACAAGAATATCTGAAGATAACCATTGGTGCAATGATACTGTTATCCAAATACCTATTGACGTAAAAACATGGTAATTCTTTTTGCATTGATAATTTCTTTGTCTGTTAATCGTGAGTACGATGTTTGTGCGTTAAAATGCAAATATGGTTCTATGAGAAGGTAATTTTACAAGACTAGGCACTAGTATATCTTGAGATAAAATCTAGATCTTGTTCGTTTGAATATTAAACACGTGTAATAATTAACATAGAAAGATGAAAGTGAGAATCTGCCGATATGAAAAAATGCAAAAAAAAAAACTGAAATGACTTCTGATGAAGATAATGGACTCCCGGTTTTTTTCGTATTACATAACATAACATCACTCTTGTAATACCCGAAGGTTTAGGCAGAGGTACCTATATTACAGCCCACATTTCGCCAGTTATGTTTAGGTCCCATGTAATAAGGGGCGAGCCTATTGCAATCAACCGGGCGCAAATTTAGACTCCGGGCTACTACTGAAATCCCAATAACTCATTGCCCGACCTAGGAATCGAACCCAGGACCTCATGCTCAGCAGTAGCGCTTCCGCCCACTAGTCCAACAAGGCTGTCTACCAAACTGATGTTTCCTTATTCGATATAATCCTGTACGTTCTGTATAATGATCAACAGCTTTATGAGCGGTTATATCAGATCCAATCAAACGTCAGTGATAATTGCTTGGATCCATAAATTACCTATGTAGGCATCATTCGCCTATTACCGAGGTACTATTAACAAGCCAAACCAAGCCTACAATTAACAAAAGTATGGGAGAGTCCATCTCATAATGTAAATCGAAAGTCTCATCTCGTTCGGTCCATAAACATTGATCATCATTCGATCAACACAGTTCATCCAAGGTTTCCGTGTGTTGGCGATTTCTGACTTTTAGTACAGCAGGGTAGGATTATGCCTTTCATTTTGACTGTTTAACAACATTCATTTGCATTATAAACGTTGTCAAGCAGACTTGAACAGAATGTTTTAAACATTAATGAATCAATGGATTTTAGAGGCATGACGAACAGGGTATGGTCACTCATTCTCTATAGAAAAGGGAGGATCCTCCGACCAGACGGGTGGCATGTCTGGCGGGCAACGTAATATACGTAATTGCGCGATGCAGGATTTGTGTGACGTCAGATCTTTGATGCGTAGTTCGCATGTGGCATGTCGATGCACATACAGGACAATGAATTTCTTACAAAATCCTTCGGATTGCAATTTGAAGTATGCGCAAATGGGGTGCTGGTGTTTCTGTATGTTTTCCTTCACCATCAGTCAACGGTGACCAAGATAAGCTTGAAAAAGTTAAAAAACAAATGATAAATTCACATTGGTTCTTATATCTATGGGTACTGCCCTGGTATCGAACAGGACCTCTAACTAAGCTAAAGTTAACCTTCACAGCACTTCATTAAATCGTATCAAAGATGCCTATTACAAGAACTTACGATGGCTTATTTACGGCAGATTTATCGTAATCTGCTTGTGATCTCGTAATTGACACTAAATGCTAGATCTAAGGAAATAGATGACAGTATGATCAATATAAGGTAGATTGTCTTGTCTGTAGCCTGGAAGCCTGGGAATAAGTTCCTGTTTATGTGCACATGGAGCTTATTTAATTGGTATACAGGGTGGCAGGGACATCGACGCGAAGCCAGCTACCATGGATTCAGTACAAGATTCTGAACCCCGTTGAACGTTGAAATTTTTCGTCGGTTATTTTTTTTAAATCTGCTGTTTTATAGAAAAGTGCAATACCTACGCGGTCAAAATGTATGGAGCAGCTGTTTTTTTTTTATAACCGATGAAAACTTCGCAGGGCGGTTCAGAATCATGTACTGAATCCATGGTAACCGGCTTCGCGTCGATGTCCCGGACACCCCGTATAAATAAATCATTTAATGTTTTAAGTAAATGATCACTTGAGAGGACATCGGAATCTACGTAAATAATGTCTGATGGAGGAAATTGTTGGATGGATGGATGGTCTGGAGGTGGTACTTACCTTACTATGCTTTAGTAGGTAGTCTGTCTAAAGACAGACGGTAAAGACAGACAGTATACTTTCTACCTGCATACCTTATAAAGAAAATTTATCTCTATGGTTCGTTCAGTCTTCATCATTTCTGGTATCGAAGACATGGACTGATCAATTAAAAAAGCGTCGCCATTCGGGTATTGTGGTTACCGTTTTATATTTCATCATCATTATTTCAGCCGAAAGACGTCCACCGCTGGACATAGGCCTCCCCCAAGCACCGCCACTTCGACCGGTTTTGTGCTTCTCGCATCTAGCGGATCCATTACTGTTTTATGCAATTTTTTTCCCGAAAACAATTTTTTTTAAATTCTATGTATTCATAAACAGCACCATCTATACAACATCGAAAGTATTCTTTAAAATAACTCTAGTATACATTTTCCATCGAAACTAAAGTTATAAAGAGCTGCAGGTGAAAGGATCGATACGCGATACAACATTTTGCGAGATCACTACAGATGGCGCTAATATAAAGTGTTGCTGATAAAATATGAATCATAATGAACTTTATAGAGTAAGCAGTAGTCTACAGAGGTAGTAAATTGGAGATTAGGCGAGATGAAACCTCACAGGACTTTTAATTAATGGTACTGACGAATAATTTAAATGTCTTGACTCTTGAAAATAAAACATTTAAATATATTTTTGAAATTTTTTACCTTCAATTATTTTGTGATCGTGTGATGCGTTGTCATATTTACCTCATTTAGCCCCATAGCATAAAAAAGAACTTCCAGCTTAAAGTGTAATATTTAAAAATACTTCGGCACTCCGCTGTGATGTTACAAATTCTTCATTTTAACCAAAGTACGAGCTATTCTCGTTTTTATCTTACCAGCAGTGAAGCATATTTTTTGCACAACAATCCTGCTAATAAAATAATAATTGTTTTCTAAATTAACAACTAATGTTACACGCCTTCAGTCTGTTTCGAACATATCGTAACAATTTAATAACTTTATTTTTCTGCACTTAACTGAGTAATTATAGTCCATTATTGTTTGATTCGTGATAATGCTTCGCTATTAAAGTCATTAGGAGAAAAGAGAATGGTACTAGGTATATGGTGCGCTCTGGTATAATCATTGCATTAGTCTGAAAGGGCGTGCACGCCAAATATGCACGTGTGGTGTGTAGGTACTTATTGTCCATTTCTAGGTTTTGCACCCGGTAAGCTCGTGCTTTTCTAGTATTGTTGGGATGTGAGGAATTAGCTACGGTGTTTTTGAGGAAACATAAATAAAAAATGAAAAATTACTGGAGATCATATAGTCTGGGAGTCCAGATACTTATTTCGGGAGATGTACCTAAAGTCTATTACACAAGGTGTTTTTTTTTATATTCCATAACTCTAGGTTATTAATGAGACCATATCAAAGAATCAACTGGCACATTAAAAAAAAATATATATATTAAGAACACTTAGGTGAAATAAAAAATAATAAAAAATAATTCAGGCTCTTTTTATTCATAAAAAGAAAATATAACAAAGTCGCATTGTTTTAAAATTAAATATGAATGATTGGTTTGAATGAAAATGATTTATTTGTACCATTAAACTTAGAAACACTCATCGAGAGTCTATTGGTAAGCTATCTTTAAAAAAAAAATGAAAAATAATTTATAAGCTCGTTGATTCTTTGACAGGGTCTCATTTATACCCTAGAGAAATTGGACATTAAAAAAAAACCTTGTATATAACATAACACATAACATCACGCCTTGTTCCTTGTTCCCCGAAGGGTTAGGCAGAGGTGTACCCACAGTTCACCCACATTTTGCCTGGTTTGTTTAAGTTCCATGTAATAGGGGGCGAGCTTATTGCCATCAGCGGGCATAAAGTCCAGACTCCGGGCTGCTACTGAGAAATTGACTGAAAAGCACAATAAGATGTTGCCCGATCTGGGAATCGCACCCAAGACCTTAATGCTCAGCAGTAGTGCTTGCGACCACTAGATCAACGAGGAAAAAAAATAAAAATATTACGTATACCTTTGCCCAGCAGGAGGAGGAGGAGGAGGAGTAGCTCATGGCTAAGTAATAACAGCCGCACGGGTCGATCCATCAGGTTAAGCTACGCTTGCCGGGCTTGGTCCGTAGATGGGTGACCATCTTTACATACCGAGACTCCTCCGTGCCTCGGAAAGCACGTTAAGCCTCTGGTCTCGGCTGTCATTCGTAGATCTTTGACAGTCGTTACGGGTAGAAGCCCGAAAGTCTGACAACCAGGGGTATCGTATTACCCAGTTACTGGGTTGTGGAGGTCAGATAGGCAGTCACTCGATGTAAAAACTGGTATTCAGCTGCATCGGGTTAGACTGGAAGCCGACCCCAACATAGTTGGGAAAGGCTAGGCAGATTGATCTTTGCCCAGCAGTGGGACAAAATAGTTTAACAAATAAAAATAATAATAAATAAGTATACAGGGTGCAGAATTATTTTAAAAAAACTCTGCTGTTCCATACATCTTGACTACGTAGGTACTGCCTTTTTTTTTTTTTAATAACCGACGAAAAATTTATCGCAGGGAGTTTCAGAATCATGTACTGAACCCATGGTAACAGTTTCCACGTCGATGTTCCTGCCGCACTGTATACATAAAAGTATTTTTGTCTTAAAATAAAAATATTGTGTTATTACGGTTTAGTACATTCTAGAGTTATTTAATCATATTATGAAACTCCTTCATCTAAAGTTGTTTATTATACCAGACGCCCCAATAATAGTTGCTAGAGAAGATACCTTGAGGCTAGAATATTGATTTGCATATTTTGCAAGATTGCATAGACTGACATCTCCTCTCAAATGAAGGAAATCAAAAATATTACAGGTAAAATGAATCAATGAATCATTTATATCAATTTTGACATCACTTCTTGATTGATGATGTTGGAAATAACCACTTAGTTACGTGGGAGCTTCCGGTACATACCATAGACATTTTATATCAATTGATGTTCAGGGTTTACTTATTTTATGATTATGTTAGCATCCTGCCAGAAGTTGCGTAAGATCAATCATATTGGTACTAAACCATAGACATAACTTGATTGATTGGGGACATCTTTAATAAATTATAATTGAGGCCGACCATCACTCTACCAAGCTTTCTGTCGATTACGAGACAAGCAGAGGTGTAAAATTGGTGCAGTTATGTGAAGAGTGGTACATCGTAACACTTTTCCGACAAACTGTACCCTTGCAGCTAATAGACATATAAAAAAGGGGGGGGCGGGCGAATACAAACTAGGGATGAGATAAACGAAGCCGGATAAACGGAAAGATGGCTATGAAACCTAACTGTAGATAAAGATCAAGTAGGTAGGTATGTGAAAATTGGAAAAAAAAAAAAACTAGGCTGAGAATCAGCACTTTTCGAACGACAAATTTACATAAGACAGTCCCCCAAAACGCCGACCCTTCACCACTTCCTAGTGCTATAGCTGGGAAGAAGACGGCGCAACAAACTCCCCAGCAGCACAGCTGTCTGTTCAGTTAGTAAACCGTGTGTCGTAAACTTAGATCTGCAGTGCAAGTCTTTGAATATGTAGCGTTTCCGCGTGTATTCTATTTGTAGGTAGTTTAAAGAAATCTTTTCCATGAATGAATCCGACATAAAATGCATATTCACTAAAGAACAAATCAAAATATGGAAAATATTCCTTAGGTGTGGAAGAGCAGTTAGAAATCAAAAGTAATTTTTATTTTTATATATATTTTTAATAGTTATTTATATTTAAACGGGGGATTGCTGTTTAGACATAAACGAAGTCACGGACAATAGCTAGTTCCAAGATAAAGGCATACATACAAGGACACAGGAAACAGCGTCTTGCGTCCATTCCCACAGAACTATAAACTCTTATTACATAACCTTCAATTGCGTTGAAAGGAGCCGTGTTCTGCAATTTTCATTACTAGCCACCTGCTAGCCACAATTAGAGTTAATTCGCGCAGGCGCAGTAGAAAGCTCGTGAGATACTTCGAGAACCCTTTTACTTGCGTGGATCGTTATACGAACTTCCTTAAAATTTGTTCGATTTGTGATTATAAATAATAAATGAAAACGATAAAAAAAAACACTTACACGGCAAAAATAAATTATGTTTTAAAACTAGATGAGCTTGGTGTGTCCTATCTGACTACTCTGAGAAAAAAGACCGAAAAAAAACAAACTTAGAGGTATCATTTAAAGTCCAGACATAATCTTGGCCAGATCATATGAGGACCATGCAGAGTAGTGCCTGAGATGGTCTTTTGAGGAAAGAACGACACAGATTGGAGTAGACCTGTCCAGTCAGTGCACGCATTTGTCGGTAATCGTGAAGCTCAACTCAGAAATTAAGGAGCTCAACGACTCGACGATAGGACCAAAGACTTACCGAATCATGTCCAAAGAGAGGACAGGAACCGGTAGGTACTTGATATTTTATCGAGATGATCTTATTGGTAGTTACCGCATCGTTCCTGATTGTAAACAGTTTTTAAAGATAACGTTACGTAATGCGCTTGAAGCTTTGTAGATTTTAATCTGCTATAAATTCCTTTAGCTTTTTGTCTTTTTTCCGTTGATTTGTAATTCGAGTGAAACGTGAAAGGGAATCAAGTTCTTGTGGCTGAGTTAATCCATAGATTGTAGAGATTATGACGATAGTAAATCACGTTCTAATAATTGCCAAAGCAATGCGCTCGAAATTCGCTTTAATTTATACGCCAGAACCAAACACGAATGCTATAGACCTCGTTATAGAGAAATATGGAGGTATGAACGCAACGCATTTCCGCTTGCCGGTTGCCGCGGTAGGAAACTGACACTATCAGAGTAAACTGGATACGTTCCAATACAGGACAAAGACCTATCGAGCGGTCACTTCCCTCGCTGTGATCTGGAGCTAAGGAAAGTTGTCCACGGCCGCTCATATAAATGCATGAACTTGATACCGTCTTGCACTTTTCCGCGCGCCCCGGTGAATAGAACACTTTTCCTTTCGCAATACGCGTTTGCCACTCAAGTATATAATGTAATTATATTCATACAGACACGCGTTGCTGCATACGTTATACAAAATGGCGAAATGGGAGCTTTTGGTGAGTTTACTGCCTTATGTAATGATTTAATGATACTAACTAGTACTAACAAGCGTTCAATTGTAAGCGGATAAATGTGTTCGGGCATTTCTTTTGAAGTCATTTATTACCACTCGTTGAAGCAAAAGTAAACGCTCTCAGTTTATTGTATGATGCGAAATAAATATGTATTGCGATAACGAGGTAGCTGATTGATTGGCTTCTTCGCGTTTGTAGAAAGACTATGATTGATTGTGCTGTTATTTGTTTCAGATTTTCGTCGCTTTCGCTACACTGGTATGCTGTACCGAGGTGGAGGATGTCGAGCAGAAGAAACGGAACGCTGGAAAGGGGACGAGTATAAATGCCATACCAACAGGGGCTCAGAAGCAAGACTATACATACAGTATTTATTCACAGAATCCTAGTTCCCAGAGTGGTTCGACTAGCCCATCGTCTTACCAATCTCAAGTGCCAAATTCGTTCTACCCGAGTCAAGGGAGCAGCCAGTATTACTCGTCATCGAGTACGCAGAGCGAACCATCGTCATCCTCCTACGGCTCCCAACAACAACAACCCCAGATTAACCTGTTACCCCCACCAACCACTTCCCAGTTCGTACCTCTGAACTTTGTGCCAAATCCTGGTTACCAGTCCAAATATCAAATAGTACCTTCGAAGGCAAGTGGGAATATTCAGTTGGCTTTTCTGCAGCAGCCGACTAGTTATCCGACACAACCTATTGTTCCTTATGCTCCTCAATTGTTCTCACCTAATCCTACAAGCCAGATAAATCCTCATCAGAACTCTTTGATTAATCAGTTGCCTCAGGGGCACTACAACATGCCTAGTTACCAGCCTTTGTCACTTGGCGGATCTTATTTGGGTCAGCCATCGACTATGCTGCTGTTTGCTCAGCCAAATCCTTCTCCATACAACAATCTTCTGTACCAGAACCCAGTACAAAGCTTCTATAACTACTATCCTACGAACTCCCAAAGCAAATATAACGTTCAGTACGTCCCGCAAGGTTCGACGACTGAGTATGAAAAGTTGCAAGGTCCTATTTCGCTAACTGCCCCCAAGGAGGATAATGATATCGTTCACAATAGTGAATATACTGGTCCGCCGTCTGATTCCAGCTCGAGTTACAAAAACACCTATTCGGCTAGTCGTAATACTTATGCTAAACTATAGCCATATCTAGCCGTAAGCGCCTAAGTAGAACTGATATAGTTATTTGTTGGACATATAGTTGCCATTACGTTAACCACAGATATTTATTGCAATGGGAGATTGTATAGTTTTTAGTTATTAGTTATGTACGGATAATGTTAACATTAATTTTGTTGTCATTGTTATTGTTATCGGCTTTTGTTTGGAAATAAATGTTGCATGTTTTTTTATCACGTTTTTGATTTCTCCATCTATATGTTAATTTGCTTACCTACATGCTGGTCACATGAGGCATAACTCGTGTCCTTTATCGTTGTCCTGGCTAATTCACAAGGTGCGTAAACTCAATAAAATTGGTACCTACCTTAGACCTGAGGACGTAATGGTGAATACCATATAAGTATAGGGAAGCTGAAGCTTTTAGGATATCTACTGCAATCTGCATGGATTTTTATTGGAGCTCGGAACTCAAAGTTAATCCTAAATATAATCATAAATATACAATGAATCCCTCAACGAATGCCTCAGTCCTCTTTAACAACAATCATGGTCTGGTATGTAGATCAAATACTAACAAAAACAAACCAATTTCACAAAGATGATATAACATGTTTGTACGTAACGCTTGCACTCTATAATTTACTCCAAACTTCGAGAACAGTGGGCTTGACTGCCCTAAATTGTTTGCACTATTCAAACCGTCCGACCGTGGAATGGTAGGCAGGAGGTAATATTAATACTCCTTTCAGTATTACTGGTATTTGCTGGGAACACAATGCAGGCCAGGTATTACTTTCTATCTACAGCTTTGTGTGTAGCTATAAAGTAATAGTAGTTTGCATAATACGGGTGCTTTTGTTCTTTCAAATTGATTTCTTCCACGCCCTCTATTTGTATTGCTCACTTGTTACTGCTATGGTGCAAGATTTTCTCATGTTTGTAATGTAAGTGAAAACGAGGCTGATGATCTGATGACGAAGTATGCTTTTTCGGATAATGTTGTAGTAATTGATGATGATTATAACTATTAAGTTCCTTTGTGCGACTGGTCAAAAAATATTAAAATTATTCATGTAGATATATATGTATATACTAAACTAAATTTATTTAAGATACTCTACGGAGCCTATCTTTGCTATGAGCATTGCTATTTATAGAAAGAGAAACTTCACCGTTTAATTATGATCCTGAATTTAGATAAAACGAATACCTACCTAACTATAGGTATACAAAATGATCTCGTGTTGCTTCACTATTGACTTATAATTTCATTAACTTTAGTATTTTTGCATCATTCTAGTCTCCATATTAACAAGAAATTACTTAAAATAACTATGCAAATTATATCGAAATGCAGTATTTTTAGTCACATGGAAAAGTTGACCTAACTCTATTATGTGACGAAGAAGAGGTTTTAAAAGAATGTTAGCGTTAGCACACCCAAACTTATGAAATTAAATTCTTAAAGCCATAAAAGTTTAAAGATAATTTACGATACGACTATTCAAAACACGTTCTTATAAAAAATATCTTAACAAACGATGCGCTGGCGCGGTTAATAAATTGAGCGAAATTATCCGTATGATGGACGTGGGAATTAACGTAATCACCGTAGTGGCGTAAGAGTTATCAGAGT
The DNA here is from genome assembly GCA_916701695.1 of Agrochola macilenta. Lineage (NCBI taxonomy): Eukaryota > Metazoa > Arthropoda > Insecta > Lepidoptera > Noctuidae > Agrochola > Agrochola macilenta. The sequence goes on from OU753569.1 coordinate 7,968,390, forward strand.
AGAGCTTGACACAAGGTCATGGTTTAGGCCGAAACTTTCGGTATATTCGAAAAAGTCAACCTACTATTTGGTAGTACTTTTGTGTTAAACTACCAAAAGAAAGGCGATTTTCTTCGTCTACTGTAACGGTTTTTTTGTTCTAAAACGTAACTTTTAACGATATTTTTATTTAAGGATCTCCAACAAAAGTATAGGTATTACCTGACATATATGTTAGGATCTACACGAGCCATAAACCTCTGTACGCAGGAAAATATAGGGCTTTCGGTGTTTCAGGTTTCATTACTGTCATTTACTCTCGTATAATGTACTGCTGAAGCTAAAAATGTGCCTCATATTTAATTTTTTGACTTTTCGTCGCTTTTTATCATAAAGCTACGGATACCGAACCGAATATTAAGCCGAAACTGAACAACCACGGAATTTTAGCCCACCTCTAGTTATCACTACAGTTCGGACACCTCATATCAGCAGTGAAAGGAAGCCGCATGCTTACTTAATTGCCTCGCGTTTTATTTGTATCATTTCTAAGATGCGCAATCAGACGCACCTGTCTTATAGGGAGTGTTCACTAATGTTTGTTGTGTAATATAATTATTATTACGAGTATATTATGGGATGGGTTTTTTGAAGAAGAGAATCTGATCGTAAAGCGAAGCGCGTGTGTGGAGATGAAAAGCGGCCTAGATATTAAATATGTTATTTTTTTTGTGTCGTTTGAGAATGATTTAATTTTTTAACATACGCTAGCAGCTAGCTCATCAGAGTATTATTGAATTAAATTACTTTTATGAAAGTGTCGAAGATAAAAATTAACATTATTTTTCATTGATTGACAGTAAAAAGATTCTATAAAGATCAAAAAAATCCTTTGCTAGATATTGCTAAACATGAATGTATCGGAGATCGATGTTACGTAGGGTACTCTAAGTAGGAATGAAAAAGTCATCATTATCAAATGTCTACTAAAGAATGTGACTATTAAAAAAACATTAGAATAAAATATGTAAAGAAATGCTAAGCAAATACTTGATCTCATTTATCTCAAAATTACCATTTTACGAGTTCAATATTTGTGTTACTAACCTTGCTCGTTGCCATTCGAATGCATTAAATATTAAATTAAATACGACAAACACCAACATTATTCTAAAATCATGTTTATGAAATAATGAGTGAATTTTTAAAACTGTTGGTTATTTTAGAATCATCATTTCCACTTAAAGCTAAATTATACATAATTATGTAATTTGAAGTTTTAAGTCTGATTTCTTAACTAATATTATAAATACGAAAATGAGTTTAATTGTATTTCACGCTAAAACGGCCGAACAGATTTGGATGAAATTTGGCACACGGGTAGACCATGATCTGGATTAGGACTTTTCATTCCGATATTCCCACGGGATCGAGACTTATGCGAGTGAAACCGCGGGGCGCTGCTAGTTGTTTAAATTTTTGATTGAAAAAGAAATTATAGAAAAAGTCAAGGTAGAAATCACGCTTAGCATATGGACAGTGTTCACAGTTTTTTGCAATGAGGATATAAAGTATGAAATGAAATGAAATGATTTTATTTTCTGTAAATAGGTTTGTACAAACACTTTTACACGTCAATAACTAGATGAGGTCGGCGTTTCCTATCTGACATAATCTTGGTCAGATCATGTGAAGACCATGTAGATTGCTGCCTGAAATGGTCTTTTGAGGAAAGAACCACACAGATTGAGTGGACCTGTCCAGTCAGTGCAAGCATTTGTCAGTTATCGCGCAGATTAACTCAGGAGTTAAGGATCTCAACGATGACATTGTTGAAGGCAATAGTTTGGTCCTTGGTCACTTAGGTTTCCACTTTGTGTCATGAACTCGCTTTACCGTTCTATTCCTTTGAAGCCAAGACACTGTCATTCATGACTTAATCATTATTTCATTTTCTTTGAAGCCAACACTTTGTCTTTAGATAAAAATAAGAAATACTTGGCCAAAAATGTATATTTCAAAATCCTATAAAATCGAACAAGCTTTACAGTAGTCGCAAATGATGTGTAACATCTGATATGTTCAGTACCAACCTCTCGGAAAATAGGTTGGTACCATCGGACAGCCAACTCAAGCACCGCGCGCGCTTTTTTGTCAAATCAAATAGCGCGCGCTTCCCCGGCTTCTTGTTACACATTTCCGTCCCTTTTCACGAAATCACTTCCACAGATTGCTGGAAAGTGACAAGAATGATTTTACACGTCAATAAAAAACACCGTAACTAAATCCCATCATTAATAATTGTCACATCCTATATTCTCAGTACAAGTTGTTTAATTTGTATTGAGACCGGTCTGCACATCTGTAACGCATCTCTAATACACGTAATAGCCATTAATTATAAAATGGCCTCATGTGAGTCCTATTTCATATTATTTGTGGTTGGAACAACTTTCGCGAACAACTTCAGCTTCACTTAGATATTATATTAATTACGATTTCTGTGTCATTTGATTTGAGAAATAATTGGTCGACGATTCTTCATTTGGTTGGATGTCAAGAAAAATCTCCTCAGAAACAAGCTTACTGTCAATTAGTAAGATATTTTTTTGTATAAAAAACTATGTTATTTCACTTGTGAAGAAATTTCTTAAAGCTTTAAAGAGGCAAAAATAATATTTTTTAATGTTTTTCCCGATTTGACCGAAGCGATGCTCTCAAGGCAATACTCTCGTATCAAGAAATCTTACAGGTTTTAAAATCCCTACCTGAAAACAACATAGTAAAAAATCTCCGTCTCGATAATGTCTGCCTCGTTGGTTTAGTGGTTACCACTGCTTAGCACGAGGTCCTGGCTTTGATTCACAGGTCGGGCAAAGTGTTATTGATTTTGTCTATCAGGAATTTCTCAGTAACAGCCCAGAGTCTGAATTTGTGTCTGGTCGATGGCAATAGGCTCGCCCCCTAGGCTGTTACGTAGGATTCAAACATAACTGGAGAAATGTGGATGGTCCACCTCTGCCTAACCCTTCGGGGTTTTCAGGCGTGATGTTATGTTATGTTAAAACAATCGCTATCATGTTTTCTCTGTGTTTCACATATAATATTTATGCTACAATTAGCTAGACTCGTCGTATCAATAAATCTAGATTAAATCGAGTACGTAACGCTATAAAAATTAAGCGTTGCCCATTAGGACATTTATTGCTAAAAATTTGCATGATATTCTAATTTTTTATTACCCAAAATGGAGCATAACTATTTCTTAATAAAAATAAATAAATGTGTAATAACTTAAGCTGGGCGCCATTTTGTATCTTTGTTCGAGGTAAGACGAATTTGCATAAAGAACTCGTAGTTTTCGGCATTTCTTTTTAATCGTCAAAGTAACAAATTACATGTGAAACTAATTAGTGGAATTTGTTACTAGTAAGCTTGATTGGGGTCGGAAAACTTGTATGTAATCTGCGTTCGCAATTCATTTGCCAAACATGTAAACAAATACGAGTTTTTGGAAAAACAGCAGTAATACCTACATTTAAGGTTCAGTTTGCGCTACAACTTCATATTTTTTATGACTTTTTCAACAGTACAAGTCGGTCTAAAATCAACTTTATTTAGACTTACATAAAGTTCATGTTTGTCTAAGTGGAAACTCGTGTTTGTTTACATGTTTGACAAATAAGTTGCGAACGCAGAGTAGGTATGTATGTGATGAGTCTTGCATCTCATTAAAATGTTGTGTACTTATGTGATAATTAACCGAGCTTATACATCGTCTTTATGTAAGCGAGTAAATTATATCGATTACTTTTTAGGGTTCCGTAGTCAACAAGGAACCCTTATAGTTTTACCATGTCCATCTGTCTGTCTGTCCGCGGCTTAGATCAGAGACTCTTAGTACTAGAAAGCATGTAATTTGGCATAGGTATACATATTAATCACTACACGTAAGTTAGGGATGGTTTTTTTTTCTAGTCTATCCCGGAGACACAGAAACAGAGAAACAGAGATCCGAAAGTGCTAATTTTTGTTAGAGTCAAGTGTTCCTACCCCCTGCCAGCTAAATGGTTGGTTTTGGAAAAGTGAAAAAAATCACAGCAGTAGTATTTATAACGAAATTAAAAGGAAAACTATCACAGCTAAGTAGGCTTTATAAGTTAACGAGTAATAATCGACCAAATTACTTTTGCAGTTGCAAAAACATGTTCTCCCATATATTCCGCACGGGAGAATATGTTCTTCAACAACAATGATAAGTTTTTTCTTGGGATAAATTCATCCCAACGACGGAAGCCTTCATTGTGCGTGGTCCGACACGCACTTGGCCGGTACAGCAACTGCGGCCAATGCCCCACAAAAAAAAAAAAAAAAATTATCATGTTTAGATATCGATATCCATCGTGCCTGCGGAGTTTAGCTAGCTAATTTAATTTGAACCTGTATAATCAACCTTCGGATGATACAAACTTTAAATTGTTTTTTTTTTTCATATACTAAACATATCATCTGCCTAGCCTTTTCCCAACTATGTTTGAGTCGGCTTCCAGTCAATCCGGATGTAGCTGAATACCAGTATTTTACATGGAGCGACTGCCTATCTGACCTCCACAATCTAGTAACTAGGTAACACGATACCCCTTGGTAAGACTGGTTGTCAGACTTTTGGGTTTCTAACTACCCGTAACGACTGTCAAAGATCTACAAATGACAGCCGGGACCAACGGTTTAACGTGCTTTCCGAGGCACGGAGGGGTCTTGGTATGTAAAGATGGCCACCCATCCACGGACCACCCGCGGCAAGCGTAGCTTAACCTGCTCGATCGACCCTTGCAGCTGTTATTACTTAGCCACAAGCCCCTCATCCCCATAAACTAAACATAATTTCAATAAAATTAACGCGCATTGAGTTCAAAATATAATTTCCGCACGTGACACGCCAGTACCTACTCAAGTTACCGAACGCACTCAGACCTATCATTATCGGTAGTTGTACACTGATCCCTTGATGTGAAAGTGATCTAGACAACACAGGTTCCACCGCAGCCCACGCTTCCGTCCGCCTTTGTGAGGGAAAAGGGAAGTATCTCGTAACATAATAATTGCTGTGTAAAAGACATACTTACGCATTTTATTAGAATAACATTAACGTAAAGCCTAAACAGGGGTAAGGGGGGGGGGGGTAGGGGTATAAGAACTTCCCTAAGGTAATATCGATAAATATACCATTTATGCACACAAAAGAAATAGTACAATTAAATGATAACTACTTAGATGAATGTGAATTAAAAACTGGGAGACAATTATATAAAAAATAAAAAACATTACCTACCTATCCTACCTGTTATACAGGGTGAAATTTTGAGACGGGGCAGTAAGGACAGAAACCATAACCTCAGTTGCTCATAACTCAAACCTCAGTTGGTCTAATAGAGTTTTTGTGAAAACTGCCCATTTTCTTGCTGATTGTAATTTTTTTTCAAAGTCTTTGAATGCAGTTCAAAATGTCTCAAAAAGTTAAGGACAGTCTCCTAAGACCGTTTTCCTGTAGCTATAACGGTTAAGGTAGCTGTCCTTACTGCCCCATCTCAAAAATCCACCCTGTATAAACTACTTACACCCATATTTTACCTGTTGTGTAATTTATGTTCCATTAGCGTCCGCCAGCGGCTTCGCCCGCGTTATGTCTTTATAAATTACTAGCTGTTGCCGCGACTTCGTCTGCGATCCAGGATGAAAAGTAGCCTAAAAGTAGCCTTCTCCAGGTTATGGTCTACCGATGGGCCAAATTTCATCCAAATTTGTTCAGCCGTTTTAGCATGAAAGCATAAGAAACATACAAACAAACTCAGTTTCGTATTAGCATGGTTTGTTCCCAGTTCCCACAGACACGGCGCCGGCGGATATTTATGCGACGAATAGAAATATAACTTACGTGTATTAAAATAAAATTAGAGGAGCTCGTGGCTAAGTAACAACAGCCGCACTGGTCGATCCATCAGGTTAAGCTACGCTTGCCGGGGTTGGTCAGTGGATGGGTGACCATCTTTACATACCGAGAATCCTCCGTGCCTCGGAAAGCACGTTAAGCCGTTGGTCCCGGCTGTCATTCGTGGATCTTTGACAGTCGTTACGAGTCGTCAGAAGCCCGAAAGTCTGACATCAGTCTTACCAAGGGGTATCGTATTACCCAGTTACTGGGTTGTGGAGGTCAGATAGGCAGTCGCTCCATGTAAAATACTGGTATTCAGCTGCATCCGGTTAGACTGGAAGCTGACCCCAACATAGTTGGGAAAAGTCTAGGCAGATTGATTGTGTATTAAAATAAAATTGAAATTTCAATGACGATTCCTAAAGACGTCGCGGCATACCGCGGCATGCTAAGGATACTGCGGCATCTCTGATTTCAATTTTATTTTCCTACTATTATGTTATATTTCAAATTGTGACATAAATATCCCTTGCCGTGACGTGCCGCCAGTGAGCGCCAGCCCTAAATCGACTGTAAACTTTTTTATGTAAAGAAAAATAATTACAGACAAAGTTGGAATTTGGCACACAGGTAGACCATGACCTGTGTTAGTAAATAGGCTACTTTTCATCCAGGATCACAGATGAAGTCGCGGGCAACACTCGGTACAAAATAAAGTGAAGTATATTTCATAGTTAGAAAAATTCGTCGGCAATATATTTCGTACTGCAGGTGTTCACAGGCAGGAACGGCCAATTTCAATACGGTGGGCCGTTACCGTCTTTGCCAAGATAACATAACATAACATAGTGTATATCGTTGACGTATTTACATAAGACAAACTTTAATTCCCATTGATCCTTCGGCTTAACAACCACATTATCAGATTGTTCTTTGAAAACTGTTGCAAGGAATAGAAAATTAGTAAAGCATAAAAAGACCCAATATCTTCCTTTACTTACCCTATAGAAAATTAAACATAACGCCAGATTTTCGGTATAAAATACTTCATTTATTTTAAATAAGAAAGAATGCGGACAGTTACCTATCTCTCACGAAGGTGGCTTAAGGGTACGCTAGTCGATCATTCTTCCATACAAACGTATGGTGATTACTCGTCTGTTTGCCGGTGTACGTTCAAAACTAAAAATTGTATAAATTTGTCTTTTCATTATCTGGCCCTGTATGGAAGCAGAATAGAAAAAAAAAATTGGTTTGGAAGCTATGAGCGCCGAAACTTCCATGTAAATAAATAACTTATGTAGTAAGAAAATAACAAAATAGAAACCGTACAGGGATAGATAATTAATTCAATAGTTCAAATAATTTAATTTTTAGTAAATACATCCAGTGTGAAATGAAGTGAAATTTTTCGCGCTCATTTTCGTTATAAATCGTCTAAATAAATTAATAAATATATATAATAAATATAAATAAATAAACAAAAACTAGATAAATAAAACTACATAAATCAATAATAAGACTAATTAGCATGCATATTAGTCACGCCCACAAACGAGTTCGAGCCGTTGACTAGTGTAGCCTTAATACGCTCCATAAAAAATCCAAGTAACTAAAGAACTAAGTAGGACAAAAACTAACATTTCAGAAATCTTTACTTTCATACTTGATCGCTTCAGACTTGTTTCTCAATCGTCTAGACGAGTGGTTACTCAAAATCAAAATCTAGTCTTCAAATCTTTTTAAATTCAATTTACCTATTATTTAATAGCACTTCAAAGACTGCAGTCCTCGCAGATCGTAAGTTGGATAAAATGTCGTAGTGTCTATTGTGAAAAAGAAAAAAAAGCTGTTAGGGTTTGCAATAATTAAACATACATGTTTGAAGTTATGTAATAACGCTTAAAGTCAAAAATGTTTTCCTTTCTGTCAGCCTTGGGATGCCATATTAGTAGACACTGTAGACAGCTACATATTTTTGTGGATGTGTACATTGATCACTACTTCACGCTCATTTTCCCACGTATAGAGCCAAGTGTCAGTCGTCAGTATGTTAACTTGACATGTGATATGTAGCAACTAGCAAGCAAGTGACCCTTAATAAAACTTTGTGCCTATCGAATTGGATAACAAAATAAGCATGCATGTAAATATGGGTAACCGTGAGTCGTTCGATCTGTTATGAAAACAAAACACGAACATCTGAGGCCTCGTTTACGGAGACGCGGGGCGTCGCACGTCCCGTGCTGCGTGGCGTCTGCTCTCATACAACGCCATATGTTTGAATTTAGTGCGGGCCGCGTCGCCAAACGAGGTCTTAAGCTTCTGTTTACCCAAAGAGCGCGGAGACGCCTCGGTGGTCATTGCTAGAGGCGGCATTGTCAACATTTTCCATACAAACGAAGTGTATCACCCCTGTATTGGCTTTGAATGCGGTTCGCGACAGAAGTTGTGCGCTCAATGCACTTTCTACCCCATGAATTTTATTTTACTATAGACGCTGCCGGCACGCGGGGCGACGCCATGCTCTGTGTGTTTACCGAACGCGTTGAAGCAACAAAAACCCACTTGTCAAAAAAAGAAAAGGCTCACGAAACTCTTGAAGCGTGACAACCCTACCCGATCCGCGCCACTGGTGCGCTGATGCCTTGCCAAAAGTCAGCGTGCGTGAACCCTGAACCACGATGCAATAGTTACGTAAGCAATGCGGATGCCACTGCTTTACATCTTTACATAGCTTTGTTTTCAAGAGAAAGAGGTGTATTGTGACATGGTTTGCACGTGATTCAGCTTCGTTTATCAGATGATACTTCGATCTGGGGTTCCCAATGAAGAAAACCGGTTCTTTTTATGCGATTGAATATATTAAGTTTTATTGATTGGAGGTTATGGGTTCAATTCTCAGGTCGGGCAAAGTGATAGTGGGTTTTTTCAATAAGAATATCTCAGTAGCAGCCCGGGGTCTGGATTTGTGCCCGGTTGATGACAATAGTAGCCTATTGCCATCAACCGGGCACAAATCCACATGGGACTTGAACATAACTGGCGAAATGTGGGTGTACTATATAAGTACATAGTAAAAGAAAGAAAGAAAGAAAGAAAAATAAGTTTATTTGCCACAGAAACACGTGCATAAAAATATATATAAAACTCGAGTAGATAACAAAATAATAACAATACAATAACGAGCACAAAACAGAAATAGTCGGCAGCTGCTGGCACGTCATGACTGTGACAAGAAGGCTTCCACTCAGCATGATGCAAGTATGTACACCTCTACCAAGCCGGCGTTTACTTAGGTACTGTTGGTAAGGAAACTAATAAATGATTCTACAATTTTGTATCGGCCGGTATAGCGCAACCAGGGAGAGGTCTACGTGCCTAGACTGTGATCAGGTGGCTGAATTGATGAAGAGACCAGCAAACATTTCGCCACCAATAAATTGATCTTTAAACTCGTATAATATAAACTTCTTATACGATAACATTCCTCATTTAGACGAATATTTTATTTGGGCGTGTGCTAATATATTCGCTCATGTCCTAGATTAGTTGTGATTTGCTAGTTTTTGCTTCCAGTGTGCACTGAATAATTGCCTGAATGTCCTTTCTAGTTAGTACGTCGAGTGGTTTATGTACTTTTTGCTCGTATCATGTAAGTCCCACGGTTTTTCTTGGTTTGAAGGTAACGAGGCCATCACGCTTTTGGTGTCTTTAGATTATAAGTAGTCAATGCGTTTCTTGAAATAATAATTAAATTAACATCTGCTCCATACCATAAGCAAGTACTATCCTAGCAAAACATGACAAAATTCAAAAGTAATTTATTCAAACTAGACTGAGAATCAGCACTTTTCGAACGTCAAAATTACATAAGACAGTCCCCCAAAAACTTCCACCCTTCACCACTTCTTAGTGCTTAAGCTGGGAATAAGAAGTGGCGCAACAAACTCACGAGATAATATTTTATTCATAATATTATTTTTGCTCTCCTTTTGTAATACAGCTCTATCGATAGGAACAAAAGACGCCAGTTAGCATAAAAACGTGTCCATTCTAATTCTACTTGCGGTTTCTGAATACCTAAACATAGTTCTTCTTCTTTTCGAGTCGATGGCAAAGGTAAAATATTATATTACTAGCTTTTGCCAGCGACAACGCCCGCGTGCTTGTCGGAAATTATCTCTCGGGAGTAATATATACTATGTCATAATCCAGGTCATGGTCTACCTGTGTGCCAAATTTCATCCAAATCCGTTCATCCTCACTCTCGCATTTATAATATTAGTTGTGTTTGATGAGTTGGGTCCAATAGACCACGCCATTGGCGGCAGTGGCGGTTTTTTGGTCCTCAGAAGTGCTGGTGTATGGTGTCTATCAAACAAACTAACAGGTGTAATACATTCAGTTTCAGATAAAAGTATATTAAGAAGCCATCTATTACTGACAAATGCTTGCACTGACTGGACAGGTCCACTCAAATCTGTGTGGTTCTTTCCTCAAAAGACCATTTCAGACACTAATCTACATGGTCCTCACATGGCTTGACCAAGATTATGTCTGGACTTTAAAAGAGACTGCGACCTCTGAGTTTGTTTCGGCCTTTCTTCTCAGAGTAGTCAGATAGGAAACACCGACCTCACCTAGCTTATTTTTAATATTTTTATATGACGTGTGAAAGTGATTCCGATATCCTATTTACAGAATAAAGAATTTCATTTCATTTCATACTTTTTAATGGTTCTTAACCCAAACAGGAGTTCTTGTATGTTATCGAATGCGATCTTATTTCGACACCAATACTGTTCCGTAATGCTGTTGTTTTGTTAAAGCATGTTACGTAGTTTTAATTCGTACTATATGTAGCAAATCTTTTATTGGGAAGTAGATAACGTGCAAGTCATTTGAATAATAATTTTCTGATCTTGATGGTTTTTTACTACAGAATTGTATCAGAATCGTCTGGACTATCGGTTGCAGTATTTCCTTGTGGTTTTATGATGTGAACATTATTTCAGTAGATTTTATTTTGATTGTATGCAAACCTAGACTTGTTTTGAAAGTGTATGTGATGAAAGGTTCAGAGCAATATGCATTTTGTCTGCGGTTTTTTGTGGTAAAGATTTTGTGTAGCTTCACACAGATTATCTTCACTGATTCAGATCATTGGGACATAGCTTTCAAAGTGACGCATTGCAAAATTGTTTCAAAGTTTCCTGTATCCTTCCCAATTCCGAATTTGCTATTATAATAGTCTTGCAATATTTGGAGAAGGTGATAAACTATGGTTATGTAATCACTAGCTACCATCTTGTTGATGGTTTTCTAAACATAGATTCTGCTGAATTCCTAATTCTTGTTTTCAATACCTTCATTGTTTTATCTGTGTTCTGTACTATACAAAGATAATTAGGTACCTCATCATCATCATCATCATTCTCTTGCCCTTATCTTTATTTATTTCAGGTCCACACAACATGTATTTTTCTTCCATATTTCTCTATTAGTCGTCATCTCGGTATTAGACCATTCCAGCCATATCATCTTCCAACAGTCCATCCATCGTTTCTTTGGTCTTCGCTACTCTTATTGCCATCTACATTCATACTCAAAACTTTCCTCACGACATTTTTCTCATTCCTCCGCATCGCATCATATAAATAATAATTAGGTACCTCATATTTCTAAATCGTACAGAGCTATTAACGTAGCAATGAAAGCAATATATTAGTTACTAGAAATTATTATAATGATCTCGTTATTTTTGATAAATGTATGTACTATGACACAACTTACATGTAGAATCGGCAAAACTCGTAAAACCGATCACCACCCGAACTGAGTGCACCTTCAAAATCATCAATCTTTATTACTGCTTTAGGTGAAAATGATCTTTACGAAAACGCAATAACTTGTAAAGTCATATAACCAAATACATTCGTAAAATTGAAATGAATTTTCAAATTTATGCTACATCTAAGTTGTATCGTACTGTAATACATTTTAGGGCTGATTATACATCGTAGAACTCTACAATGCGACGCGTGAATTTTTCGTTTTTTATTTTATTGACCAGGTTGTAATGCAAAACTAATGGTTATTGGAAGATAGCTTAATTACCCAGAGTAGTCGTAAAATCATCTTACTTATGCGCAATAACTTACAAATGCTTAATGACGATTACTTTACTGACAGGAATATAAACATTTTAGAGCGTATTTACCTCAAATGTTATGTAAGTTATAAAATTCTATTGAGGATATGCAGTTCTATTGCAAACATTAGATAACTAGGAACTGGGAATTTGGACATATTCTTATTGGCGTGTCGATGGAAATCGAAAAAAAAAAAACGAGATTGGTGCCTTCAGTAGCGTCCGTCAGTTCCTGTAACATGCAGACAATAGGTCACGCTGGACAAAATATTAAGTGTCCCCTCGTTTGTGGACCATCACCACATTTACACTCCAGGGTAGGTACAGTCATCTCCAGTGAATCTCCATTTGAGCAGGTTTTTCTTGTTTCGGCCAGCCTTGGTCCGGAGTCTGTTTAACGACTTGTTTCTTTATGTTATTGGATGCCAAACAAGCGTGGTCACCGACGCCTTGTCTTAATAATTTCAGAGAAAAAACCGAAATATATCTTGAGCTTGTAATAACACTAGCAACTCAGTTTGGCTGCAAGAGACATGTATTTTTAAACAAAGCATGAGAGATTCTATAGGTATGTAAAATATCGAGAATATTTGAGATCACAATAGCTATATTTTGAATAAATTGAGATTTCAAAGAAAACTCGTTATGCTCTTCTCACGACGTGTTGTTAAGAATTGCACGTTCGGATCTGATAAATCTTTGATCTTAATTGAAATCAAGTATAAAATATTATATTATGTATATGCAATATTGAAAGACTGGTGCGATGAAAGTTCCTAGTCAACTATCAGCAAGGACAACTTTCTTCAAGTCTAGTTTTCATGTAAATGACGTACTTTACCACCACTATAGGTACTTTTACAGTAAAAAGGGAGGAGTTATAAAGATATTTCTTGTTGTATGTCGAAATTTTAACGATGTCTTGTTGCTGAATGGCAGTGGGTGATTTAATTCCAAGTGAAGGCTCCTGCAGACAGGCGCGAGGCGACTCTAGTAGAACACAGACAGCCGCGACGCGACTCTAGTAGAATTACTATGAAAACTTCATGGAAATACCAGAATCGCGTCGCATCCGTCGAGTTGCGCCTGTTCGCGGGAGCCTCGACATAGTAGTACATGTACCTTAGCCTATTGCAGTCTTATACTGCAAGTAGGCCTCGCCTATAGATATCAATTGATTCTCTGCCTTTTGCATCAACTCATATCGTCTTCTACATCGACGGCCCATCACCCTTTAAATAGGGATGTTGACTAGGGAAAAAAAAAAACTATTTAGTCCGTCAGTCAGATAATAAAAAAATATTAGACACGTATTTCTTTACTTTATCATATTCATAAAAAATGGTTTAGAAAAAAACTTTTATTATTCGTAGGATAAAACGCATTAAATTTGGGGAGTGGGGGCTCGCTACGTCACAAGTCAGTATTAAATCTACCGGCCAGTGACGTCATGCCACATTTTAACGCATTGCCTACTCAATGTATTGCCGTAATCTTTTGACTATGTAAAAAAAGAAAAAATACGTATCAAAATCAAAATCAAAAGTCATTTATTCAAATTAGGCTGAGAATCAGCACTTTTCGAACGTCAAAATTACTTAAGCCAGTCCCCTAAAAACGCCCACCCTTCACCACTTCCTAGTGCTTAAGCTGGGAAGAAGAAGTGGCGCAACAAACTCCACAGCAGCACAGCTGTCTGTTCAGTTGGAAAAACTTAATTCTATATAATAGTGCTTATGCTAAAATAATTTACATTACCACAAATTGCAATACAACTCATAAAATAAAAACATTTTAATGAGTACATTATGTCAACAATAAATAAAAACAAAATTAAAATAAATTGACTTACAGTCAAATAAAATAATCCAAACAAATTATATGAGCTCCAATATCTTTTCATAACCTACATGACGGACAAAAATATTTTTTTGTCAACACCCCTATTATTTTATTCCCAGATTAGTCGGAACTATTATCTTTGTTTTCTGTTTATGAAATCAATATCTAAATGCAATCAGGAATTTTTCGTTTTTATAGCTCTTGCCCGCGGCTTCGCCCGTGTGGAAGTCGAAAATTATCCCACGGAAACTTATAACCAGGATCAAAAGTATCCTATGTCTCAGGTGGTGGTCCATCCATGTGCCAAATTTCATTCAAATCCGTTTAGCCGGTAAGCTGTGAAAACCCACATATTTACCTATTTTCGTATTTATAATATTAAATATGGATGATTCAGTTGTGAAAAAAAGATGAGTTAATAAGCGTCGTTCAAATCGTTAGTTTTCTAACACTGTGACCTAAAAACGTACACAATATCTCACGGTACGCATAAAATTATACAAAAGGAGGGCTTACATAATGCACCTACTATCTAAACATGTATAATGTATGTGTTATAATTATAGTAATAAAAACAGACTCAATTCGCCCTCCTACCAAAATCGATTTAAAGTTAGTACTAAATGAGACGAACTCGTTATTAAAATGTAGAAATACTAGCTGGGCGCTTGACTTCATCCACGTGGAAGTTGGAAACCATAAGTTTAGGTGGTGGTGTATTAGACAATACGTTGATGTCATCCGTTCCTGTGAACATAGGCAGGCACAATAGCACAAACACTTTCCGTTACTAAGTTGAAATATAGTTCTACTGTGGGAGTTAGAATATAAATCGTGTTTATACAACACGTACACGTAAACGTTCTATTTTTATTGACGTGACAATGTCTAACAAATTGAAAAACGCTAAGTTTAGATTACTAAAGCCCCGTTTGACATTGACGTGTGCTTTACGTCACTTTCGAAATTTTTCAGAATTTTTTGGTGTTACCTGTAATTTTTTGATTATTTTAGGTCTATTTGACGAGAATATCCGTCAAGCCATAGAGTGAAACTTTCCACAGATCATATTAGCCCTTATTTTTAGTTCCTTCAGTGACCTTTATAATTTGCATCTATTTTAATTGTATTGACGTTTTATTCTATTGTGTTGCAGTATTGTGAAATTTTATTTTTTGGGCGTTGTCTGAATTAAATGATTTTATTTATTTATTTTTATTTATACAAATAAGTTTAATTCCTCGAGGTTTCATCCTTTCAAAGTCAGCAATGTCAATTTAGTTACTGGTGAAACCAATTTGTTTTTTTAAATATAATAATTATTGGTTTTAAGTCTACTGATAGTGTTATTTACTGAACTCTCGATGTAAGTTGTTTTCTCATCGTCATCCGTATCTGTTATTGTTGACGGAATACTCTTGACATGTTATTACACCATAAAAAGTATGGATGGTAAAAAAAAAATAACGACATTGAGAAGACGGAGGAAAACGAAAAGAGAGGAGAGAGAGGAGTTGAGAATCAATAGTTTGATTGAACATGGCTATTTGATATAATTTATCAATGCGACATTTTTAGTTTTGTCAAAAAAATACAATATTGTCATATTTTCACGACAGATGCTGTTAAATAAAGCAGAAAGTGTAAGAAAGAAACTTGTAATATGGTTGAATTATCGGGTTGTCGCCCGTCCCCTATCGCCAGTTTGAAATGTTTCCATGTGTATCATCAGTATTATCCACACTAAAGAGGAGGTATATATAATCCCCTGCAATTGAATGCCATTGAACTTGATCCTTGGCCACTTTCATCCATAAGTGTATTATTTGAAAAAGAAGACTCATGTACACCATAACTTGTACAGGCATAAAGTCCCCATTGATTTTTACTTAGTACAATATTTTTAACAGACACGTTACATAAATAAAAGTAGCTCCATTAAGTCATCACTAGAACATCCAACGGGGTCGAATTAAATTTAGTCTGCGTGTAAGATAAGTGTGCGCGCGGCTGAAATCGGAACTTATCGTATGCCGCCGTCTTGTCGTTTATGTAAGGTAAAATTAAGTTTAGGATTATTTAATTAATTAATATTAATAATATTAAGATTAAATTATTAATAAAGATTTAATATTTCAAATATTAGCACGCCTGTGCCGTGTGAGTCGCGAGCACACATATCTTGCGCGCACTACATGTCAAATTATTTGCGAATCTCTGATGATTGATGTGTTCATTCAAGTGTGAAATTATGATTGACGTTATAATGTAAAATAGTTTAGAATTCAAAATGTTAAGAGTTATAATTTGCATGGTTTAAAAAAATAAAATAATACAATAGTATTAGAAAGAATATTGGAAAGCGTAGGCAGGGACTGAAAGCGGTTACGGTTAAAGGTACCTCAAAAACCGGTATACCGGTACCGATTTAAAATAAGGGTTGAGCTATACCGATACCTTTTTAAACCGTTATTTAACCTTTACGCGATTTCGGTATCGAAAAACAAGATGGCGCGGGGGGGTCGAACACGTTAGAACTTGTGTATTTTAGTACTTCTACCGAAATATACCGGTATACATTTCCAACCTCAAAATTCCGCTAAGTACTGAAAAAAAGAACGGTATCGAAATATTTTGGTAACCCTTATTTAATGGTAGACGTCATACTGAAAAAGGTACCTTAATTTTTGGGTAATTCAGTCCCTGAGCGTAGGGATGGTTTTGTCTACTTTTGAGGAGGTGATGTAAGCAGTTATGTTAAAAGAAGGCAGTCATTGCTTTCCTCATTCAAGGCGCAGCAGATTCAAGGAAGGTGATGGGCGTGTGTTTTGGGGAACTATCGTATGTAACTTTGACGTTCGAAAAGTGAATAAATGACTTTTGATTTGATTTCATCAGGTGCCAGGACCTCACAGGAAGAGGGGGCTCACTAAAGTAGCTGTTTCTGGTACGTTCCTCAAAAGGCTAGTTCGGATGGGACACTGCATTTTGTTTCACAATATTTTTGTTAGAGTTGTTTTGCCATTTCTTCCCAGGGGTCAGGATGTCAACTCCAACTAGCAATATTTTTAAATGAGATTTGTAATCGGGGTTCCGGTCTAACTTCAAAATTCAAATGTCATTTATTCAAACTAGGCTGAGAATCAGCACTTTTCGAACGTCAAACGGTATCCTATTTACTTAATAAACAATTTTATTCGATTTCATTTCAGCCAACAATTAAAAACAAAAAGTTAGTTAGTAAGTTTATAAAAATAAGTGTTGCTAATTCAATGCTGTTATTTCAAGAACTCTTTAACACTAACCCTATTGCGCGTAAAACCATTATTTACATTACAACTTAGTTAATAATTTACTGGCGAAATGTGGGTGTACTAAAGGTACAGCTCTGCCTAACCCTTCGGGGCATACAGGTGTGATGTTATGTTATGTTAATAATTCAATCTCTATATAAGTGAAAACGAGCGTGAAGAAGATACGTTACACTTAAGGTGTGTGTTACAAAAGGGAGTGCGTAAAGAGACATCGGGTGCGCCTGAGTTGCTCCACTTGCTTAGAAAGTACCGAGTGAAACCGATCCAGTGGACGTCATCCAAACACTTTTATATGCGGTTAATAGCTGTATCGTAAGGTAAGGTTAGTGTAGAATTTGCTGATAACTTGATCAGGCTATATATGACATAGTGGATGCATTAGAAGAGCTTCAACGAGGAATTAAGCTTAATTTTAAGTAGGTACGTGTGGCCTATCCTTCGAAATTAATCAATTTTGTTACCATTCCTCGATGGATCAATTTTTTCTGAAACTGTTGATCGGAATCAACTAGGATGGTTATGTTTTCGCATGTAGACAGAGTATGCAACCTCATTGGCTCATTCATTCTGGCTGGCAGGATGAATAATGCTGGCTTTCAAGTCTTCAGAATAGAAAAAGGGGTCACGGGTCATTTGCGTGAGCAACTGCGCGCCAAGTCAGGATCAGGAATGGTCATATTCCCTGTTACAGCTCTATGCTCATTTCATACATACATACATACATAAAACTCACACTCTGGAGGAGCTCGTGGCTAAGTAATAACAGCCTCACGAGTCGATCTACGTTACACTCACTGAACTGGCCCAGCAAGACGGGCCCGCCGCGTACTTATAGCTCCATACCTAAGCTGCGGAGTGTCCCATATGTTTTTAACCGCCTTCCAAAAAGGAGGTTGTATGTTCGACGCGTATATATGTTTTTTTTTTTTATGTATGTCCGACGATATCTCCGTCAATTGTGGACCGATTTTGAAAATTATTTTTTTGTATGAAAGGGTATGCTCCCAAATTGGTCCCATATCAATTTTATTAACTTTGCTTGGATAGTTTTTGAGTAAGCTTCAATAATACGTATTTCTCCCCCACTTAGTATATGTGGATGATATGATTATAACTTCCTGTGACTGTTATTTACATGGCAGGTACCTACTGGTATTCGAATTTGTGTGGGGTAGGTACCACAACTCAATCAATCTGCCTAGCCTTTTCCCAACTATGTTGGGGTCGGCTTCCAGTCTAACCGGATGCAGCTGAATACCAGTATTTTACATGGAGCGACTGCCTATCTGACCTCCACAACCCAGTAACTAGGTAATACGATACCCCTTGGTAAGACTGGTGTCAGACTTTCGGGCTTCTGACGACTCGTAACGACTGTCAAAGATCCACGAATGACAGCCGGGACCAACGGCTTAACGTGCTTTCCGAGGCACGGAGGATTCTCGGTATGTAAAGATGGTCACCCATCCACTGACCAACCCCGGCAAGCGTAGCTTAACCTGATGGATCGACCAGTGCGGATGTTGTTACTTAGCCACGAGCTCCTCCTCCTTGGGGTAGGTACCACAACTAAAAAGTGAAAAATAAAAACTTTTTACAAAAAAAAAACAACCGACTTCCGAAAAAAAACACAAAGTGAAAAATAACTTTAATTTCGGAAGTCGGTGGCAAAAAACGAAAATTCAAAACCAAAGACACTTTTTTCATCTGTGCCCATCTACTCAGGAACCAATCAGTATTGGTTCTACCAGTTCTCAAATCTATAAAGAACAACAGAATTCTGTTACAGAACTAACTTGAAAACCTGCAGTAGGAAGGTAGCACACCATGCATAAAAGTACTGTTAGGCGAAAGTAGAAAATAAAGCCGATTCAGCGGGAGACTAACATAATTGGCTCTAAATACTGTTTTCGTTAATTAAACATTTTCACTTGGATAGCTTACAACGACTGCACATTAGTCGGTAGAAGCGGTCAACATCAAATACTTAAATAATTAATGGGAACTGTTATTTTTTACCGTAACGTGTTCAACGTTTTAAGGACATCAGTCTCTTCGGATACAGGTTTATTTATCAAGAAGAAGAACTGCCCACCACTGCTGCTGACTGCTGAACCTATTTATGTACTGTTGTACCAATCATGCCATCTAATCTCTTCACCACCCTTGGTTGACTGGTAGAGAATGCCTAAGGCATTAAGTCCGCTTTTGTACTTTTATGAGTGTGAAAAGTTTAAATAAATAATAATAAATAACTGTTTAGATTATGTTTGGTCGCCAGTGGACTTATTACTTTATAGTACGATCAAGCCAGGATGATGTTTACTTTAAAAGGGCGCCCAGTGGTCCACCAGCGCCACTCCTTTAAAAAAATATTATCTCGTGACTGACAAGGAATAGGTATGATGCCTGGGTAAAAAAAAAAATAATCTAATTAGTCCGTCAGTCAAATAATAAAAAAATATTAGACACGTATTTTTTGCTTTATCATATTAATAAAAAAAATACTTAGATAAAATAAAATGCATTTTAAGTTGGGAAGTGGAGGTCGCTACGTCACTAGTATATGTAAAATCTACATACTCGTGACGGCATGGCACATTTTACCTCAATGTATCGCCGTAATCTTTTGATTACGTAAAAAAAGAAAAATACGTGTCCAATATTTTTTTATAATCCCAAAGATGGACTAAAAAAATTTTTTTTGTCGTCATCCATATTATGAATAACGGCTAGTATGCTGTATGACCCTCGGTAAGTGTGTCTAGAAATTTCTAATAATACCTTTTATAAAGTTTCATATTGAGACACGAAGCAACAAAATACGATCAAGAGGAATGTGCGCTTTTCTTTACATCGAATTTAGTCGCTTCGTCTCTCGGGAAGAGTTGCTTAGATAAAATTTGGTCGCCAGTGGACTTATTATCTCATAATACGATCAAGCAAGGATGATGTTTACCTTAGATCAGGATTTCTCAAACTAATGGCTACATGTACCCCCATTAATGTTTCCAGATGACAACGAACCCCTAACCCCAAGATAAAAAAAAGAATAAAATAGTATGTTAAAGAAAATAAGGTTTTTTATTTCACTAAAAGGTAAAAAATATAGAGCTAAAAATGTGATGGGGCGGCTTGTCGCAAATTGAACCAATTTTTTTCCTTTATTCTGACTCAGCATCAAGTCGATTTCTGTATTTCGTTTTTATCATGATTAGGTGTGAAAACCTACTCTTCACATAAGTATTTTGTAGCAAAGTTTAAAAGGAAGTTTTACGTGAGAGTTCGGGATATTCTTCCTATCTAGCTGCCCAAAAATAAATCAGACGTCCTTTTAAAATCAGCTCGAAGAGTTTCATCAACGGACATTTCTAGTTATGACTCCTGGTGCTTAATACTCAAACTAGAATTGACTCTCTCGGTCGTGACCATAAATAGGCGCGAACCCCCTACCGTCGAATGGCGAACCCCTAGGGGTTCGCGAACCCCACTTTGAGAAACCCTGCCTTAGATCACTAAATGTGTCAAGTAAACATTATATATTAAAAACTAGTTGCGCTCTCTTGGGAATATCGGGATAAAAGGTATCCTATATCCTTTTCTAGGGCATGGTCTACCTATGTGCCAAATTTCATCCAAATTCGTTCAGCCGTTTTAGAGTGAAAGCGTAGCAAAGTCACTTTCGTATTTATAATATTAGTTAGGATATCATCGTGCGTTGACTGCCTCGTTGGTCTAGTTCGATTCCCAGGTCGCGCAAAGTGTTATTGGGTTTTTCTATATGGAATTTCTCAGTATCTACCCGGAGTCTGGATTTATGCCCGGTTTATGGCAATAGGCTCGCCCTATTACATGGAACTTGAAAGTAACTGGCGAAATGTGGGTGAACAATATGTACCTACCTACACCTCTGCCTAATCCTTCGGGGACACAAGTCGCGATGTTATGTTATGTCATCATTCGTTGTTCGCAATTAGGGTACCCTAATTGCGTTATACACGATCTATCAGAATCTGAATCGTTTTGACAGAACAGATTGCTAATCCATTGCTTCATAAGTTCGAAAAAAATCTTCTCAACAACGTAAATAACGCAATGAATGTTGTTGAACTGTCAAAATGAAACAGATTAGCCGTAATCGTTTACGAAAATGTGTTGCGTAATTAGATAGCTGGTCGAAGTAGTAGTCTGATAATTGAAAACTATCAAAAGTAGTCACGAAGTAGAAGACTGGCAGACAAATTGAAGAAGGCCTCGCTTTACCGCTTTTACTAGTGGACATAGGGCCTATTTAGCCTGACACGGTGATTATATTGATGATACAAGTATATCACGATGCTTTTAAGTGGCTGTCGACAGTGTCTACCACAAGACGTGCTGAAATATTAAACAGGCATGATTATGGTTAAATTACGTAAGTGATGTACCTTTTCGTGAATATGCGTAACAAAAATGTTATTATGTGAGGCTATTAACACTTTCGACTCTACCCACTTTTCATAGAACTCATACGCCATACCGCCATACATATTGGAAGTGAACTCTTTAGGAGGGTTGCTGGCATTACGTTTGCGCTAAAGTTAACCATCTCGGATGATCAACGGTATTGGGTTTAAAACCGTCTTATAAAACACTGTAAACCGAAGTAAAATTGTGTTTTCAGGGGGTCTTGTCGCTATACGTAGTTTCCAATCTTTTAAACTTTTAGTGAATATTTGAAACAGTGAACAAACTAAAAAAAAGTTGGATGTTAACACCAACGCTAATAAATCTTGTTAATATATACATCAGATTTTATTTTCACGTTTTATAATGCTCTATACGCTAAGAAAAAACCAACATTTAAAATGCGCCCTCCACGAGGGCTCTCGGCATCCCATAAGCGACTAGATGAACCCTCCAGGAGGGCTGCAGGCATTGAACGTGTTAAACTGTAACACTTTGTGATTTTTGTATTTTGTGCGTGCAAAAAACAGGTATGTCGTCTAATAGAGGAATAATTATTAGGAAGGTTAAGTGATCGCTTGACGTCTTGGCAACGTCTTAAGAATACTAATATACAAATAATACTTGGCTTGAAGCCAAGTATTATTAGTATATTAGTATTCTTATATTAGTATTAATATTTTAGTATTAGTAAATTAGTAGGTATTTGTTTAACATTAGTATATTAGTAAATTAATATTAGTAAATTACTATTAGTAAATTAGTATTAGTATTTGTAAATTAGTATTAGTATAGAAGTATATATAAGTAGGCTGGCTTACACGTTTCCCTGCTGAATAAGTCGAAAAGTACATTTATTTTCTTCATATTTCAGCGTTTTATATGGATGTAGAGATACTACATCCTAAAAATTGGAATGAACAAACAAACTGAAGTGTGGGACAGAAGGTTGATAGCATAATCAGCCTATAATTCCCACATTGGGACACTGGCCTCCTCGCTGTGAGAGGGAGTGGGCCGTATTCCACCACGCGGGCCCAGTGCGTGTTGGTAGATGTCACATGTCTTCGAATTTTTGGTTCTAGGACATGCCAGTTTCCTCACTACATTTTCCTTTACCGTTTTGAGAGCAGTGGTGAGGAAATAATTTACGCAAAGTAAAGCACCTGTCTGGGTTCGAACCTATGACCTGACTCGTAAGTCGCGGCTGTTACCACTGGGCCACCACTGCTCTTAAATTGGAAGTTATTAGGTATATCAGTACCCTAATTGCGTAATACACGATCAATCAGAATCTGAATCGTTTTGAAACAGATTGCTAAACAATTGCTTCAAAAGTTGGAAAAAAAAAACTGCTCTACAACGTAAATAACGCAATGAATGTTGTTGAACTGTCAAAATGAAACAAATTTGTCGTAATCGTTTACGAAAATATGTTACTTATTTAGATAGCAGGTGGCGTTCTATAGTTTCTGCCTATTGCCATGGGAAGTAGGCGTGAGTGTATGTATGTATGTATGTGTAGTTACCTATTCGGTTTTTGCGAAACATTTGAAGCTCTATTAGTGGATAGCTAAGTTTTGATAAGATCTACGGTGAAGATAATGTGTTGAAGAAGGAAGTAGTGTTTACGAAATATCCGACGGCACAGAGATTAAGTGCAAGACACTTAAGTATTTCAATATTAAGTTATGGATATCCTTAGTCCAATTATGTACCTACCCAATTTTATTAGGTACTAAAAAGGTACACATATGTGGACATTTGACAGAATAGCATCTGACTATAACGGGCTGGGGCCTCGTCTATCGTGACGAAGCTTCGCACAGCGGCACGATACACGCAAATGTGACCAACCATTATCGGTTATCGTCGCGATAGTTCGGGCTGCGTAGCACTTATCGCCGGTACATATTGAGTGTGGCGCGTGGCCGGACTAGCGTTGGTCATTTCGTCTGTTGTTTCCGGACTGCGTAAACTCTCTGTCGAAATAATGGAGAGCCATCTTGAATTATTGCACGATAATTCGTAAAAAATATTAAGACGCTAATGTGACCACCGCATTAGCGCGATAACTTTTTAGCGAGCAAAAGAGAGTAGCAAAATGATATTAAAATAAAGTTGACAAAAATATACTTACTGGAATGCGGTGTGAAATTGAGACACGTTAAGTACTCTTAGTACTTGTACAAAGTGTGTTTAAAAAACAAAAAAGCGTGTTAAAAATGAAGATTTTGATCATGATTCAGATAATCATGCTCAAATTGCAATCATAATGAAGAACTAAACATGACAGGTGCGAGAGAAAGCCCAGTGTTACTTTATTCAGTAAAACAAGATATAATTTGAAAATAAAACAAAAGAGCATTCCACTTTTACTGGGCTGGCCACAATTTAATAAATTCTTTATGACAGTGGAAAAGGGTTTAAAATCATCTGTTGCTGTTTATCAAGATGAATTTATATTATGTTTTGGATATATGAGTAAATAATTTTTGAAGCAAAAACAGAGTGACTACTGTTGACATCAGTCGCTTCGTTTTTATTTTTATTAATTAATATTTTTGGTCATTTGCCAAATTATTTTTGACTGCACTTTTAAGTGCAGTCTGAAGAAAAAGGACAGTATTTTTCAATCTTATATAACGCGTTAATTTGTTTCTCATCTTTGTCTTAAACAATTTAATCTACATCTTGCAAGTTTTATGCAACTGCACTTGACTCATCAGTTTGCTCTTTCGTTGATGTTGATGACATACCTAACTAAATTCATTTTGGAAATTCTTAACTGTATAATATATATATATATATAACTATATGTATGTGTCACTAAGTATAAGATTTCTGAATATAAATTAGTTTTTGCTCGCGGCTGTAATACAAGGACTTATAATTTCCAAAAACTTAATTACTAAAACCACACCTGATGTTGCGTTATTTAAATCCCATGTAGGTTTTGAAAGTCTTGATTAATATATCAGTGAATGTCTTGTATCGAGTTAGCTCATATTCAAGACTAGATAATATATTTAATAAACTACCGGAAAGTTTAAAATCTCTAACAAATGACAAAATATTCTCGAAACAGTTGAAATCTCTGTTAATAAAGAAATGAGAACTATACCGTTGAGGAATTTAAAGCTGACAAATTGTGAATCGATTGACCTTGTAACAATATGCTTGACGTACTTAAATGTGAAATAATAAATGACTTTACTATATTATGCTTACCTATAATGACTAAAATGAATGAGCTAAAAAAAATTAATAATAATGATTTATTTGAAATAAAATAAAAAAATAAAATAACGAATGTTTATTAAAATGTATTTATTGTAATAATTATAATCAATATTATATTATGTAATTTAATCATTTGATATGAAACATTTGCAGTGCCCTTACAGGGTGCATGTCTTAATACTGTGTCATGAAATTTTAATGCATGCCTACTAACCAGTGTTTTAAATGTTAGCAAATAAATAAATAATACACAAAAAAAAAGTTCAATTATAATGTATTATCAACACAACGATTTGGTGTCACGAAAACGCATAATAATGTGGATCGTTGCTAACCGTTTTAAAGTGTGTCAAAAACACACCAGTTTATAGTTTCTTGAAAGTCGGTTAAATATCTTCTTGTCCTGTCCGTTGTTCCCAAATCATTAAAAAGCGATGGTACCAATATGCAACAAAAACCTTGCAAAAAAAAACTGGCTTTGTAGCTCTTTTAGTCACAGTCCATTCTACATTCTCAACTTTTATTCATTGAAAACAGCTAATGGACTTGAACGTGAACTTTACTACTTTTAACATCACGACATCTTTTACCTTCAAAAATTCTTTCGTGACTAAAATTTCATATCTCATGAGCCTCTTTCGATAATGTGAAAGAAAACCCTCTCGTTATTACATAACGTAAACGTTGGAGTACATAATCATCTCGTCATTAATGGCGGATGTGACCAATAATAGTAAAAATAAAAGTGAACACCACTTTTATTTGTTTAGCGGTCACAAAAGTGGGATTGTATGAATGTATGTGTATTGTGTAAGTTTGATGCTATTTCGCGAGGTAGCCTTGAAAAGCTTTTTCTTCGTATTCGTATTAACGGCTATAAGAATGAGTCCTGTTTTAGTTTAGCAACACATTGTTGACGATGATTTTTACATACGTTAATCTTCTATAGATCTTTATTTACAACATTAATTTTGAACACATCACGGAATGTTGTCAGTCCGGTCACCGTGAAATGAACTACAACGCTTCAAGATGGACTTTGTTCGAGTATTATAATCAGTCATAGTTTTAAGAAAACCTATCGGGAGGTATAATTGGAGCTCCATACATGTCGTCATATCGCAGTCTTGCATAATCAACTATTCAACCCTTTAAACCCGCTCTTGCATCATCAACTATTCAACTCTTTAAATCCGCTTTTACCAAACTATTGACAAAGTACTGTACGGAAGTGTTTAAAAACTTAATTCAAAAAGTGCCTAAATCTTTCATTCATCGATTCACTTTGGATTGAATGAACAATGGTTCAAGAAGACTAGTTCCGCTAAGTACAAAATATAACAATATTGTGAGCACGTAGTTTATTAAAATTTTACTTTTGAAACAAAAGAATTAACATGGCGGCTACTAAAAGAGACATTAGGTAATAGCTTTAACACTACGTTATTAAGGTGATATCGATTCACTTCGATACCGTTCCATAATAATTCCACAATCTGTTCATGTCTAGTAACTTCATATCTCATAGCAGCAGTAACCACTGGAATTGTCGTCTAATTATATCTTTTCGGCTTCAGGCTACGGCCTGATACTTATGGTAGCCTAGTACTCAAGGCAACGACATAACACAACTCGATGTTATAATTCTATTGTTCACGAAGAAATTCTGCGTTGTGGCCAGTAGGAAGAATTTACGCGGATTCCTACATCCGCGATTGTTTGCGGTTATTTATTTTATTGTAAAAACTGTGTATATTTGTTGAATTACAGCACTATCTCAGTACGTAATGTTGCAGTATGGAATACCTTCAGGAATGTTTTATTGTATAACCTTGGGTATGAGATCTTTATTCATCTTTATTCTATGCATGTTAAGAATAAAACTTAACTAGTATAAACAATTGCTGCAGGACCACATTCAATGGGCAGCCAGCTTTATCAGCCTTATCTTCTTTTGAATGATTAATGGCCTAGTTATTGCTGGCTAGGAACATCAGACAGAAATAATGATAACAAATGATCTGTAATAAATTGGACATCAATTCAATTACCTGTCGGAACGTATGCTAGATTTTTTTTTTGATCATAGCTACTTAAATTATTTTTTTAAGAGGCCTGGCGGAAATACATTGAAAGATAATTTATGAAAAATAATAATTGTAGTTTAGATAGATAGAAGGTAAGGCATAATTAAAACTTAATTTAAGGTCTATGACCAGGCAAAGTCCTGAAGAACTATAATAGGTAACTTGGTAGTACGAAACCCCTAGTGCTCAATTACGACTCGCACTTGGCCAGTTTTTCATTAATTCACAACATCGCGCATCGCTCTAATTACCTTTAAATAAAATCAACGAAATATGAACGTAAAATTAAACAATAACTAGATACATTACTTTAAACATTAAAAATAACACTACTTAGGTGCCTACTTTGAATTGCAATAGAAATAATGAACAATGCGAATATGTCATCCAGGTTTATTATAAATACGCAGTGCTGACCCATCAATGGCCAATGACGGGATGATCTCCATTGCATCAAATTGAGCTCATCATAACAGCAAACGTAGGTAATATGATTGCCTTTCTGTACGCCAATATGTAGAGTAGTGCGGTATTTAACAACAAACGGCCGATACGCGCGACCACTTTCCGAGCGGGCAGCCGTCCGAACGCATTTGCCATCCATGACTTTTTAATAAAAACAAGTGCGTATTTCTGATTCAATAATTTATTATTCATAACATAAAAGCATTAATTACCAGTGTCATTTTTCCCTTTGCATAAAATTACATAAATAAAAAAATTAACAATTCGATATTCGAATTTCCCGCGCAAATTGTGACATGCTAATGACATGACATGGGCACACGGTGGTTCAATTATCGAGTGCAATCAATTGTGGAGCAAAGTTTTCTTTTTTAACTGATGGTTTGTTCAAATTATAGGATTTCATACGCTGCGCTTGCGTGGACAGTGGGCTGCAACGACGGATATGAGGACAGACAGTTGAAGATGCGGTGAACTGTTGAAGGTGTTGTGACTTTAAACTCAGTGATCGTGAATATTGGTGGTTTGTGACTTGATCAACTGAACTTTCGGGACTCTGTGCTGTGCTAAATAATTCAACATGTTTTTCATGAAGGTGAGCATACATTTTAGTTTTGTGGATAATTTGGACTTTGGATACACTTGTAGTACTATACTACACTCGTAGTTTTTTTAAATATCTTATTTTAAAACTTGTAAGTACTAATTCTTTGGTTACATTATTTCTCGATACATTGATGTAGTCGATCAAACTAAATCGAATACATATAAGTAGTTACGCTAATTGAAAGCTAAACCGGTGATCTCCATGAATTAAGTACTATATCAGGTAGGTAGATATTCACTGCATAGTTTCCAAACTTCGTAGGGCAAAAAAATGCTTCATATCCTCAACGAAAAACTCCTTAGGAATTCTTCTAGATTTTCTTGTATATCTAAGTTTTTAGCAACTCAAACTTTGAACCGATAAATCTCGACAATTCAATGGAATACCTGTTACCTATTAACTACTATCCTACATACCATATTCAAAATTTCTATCCCGAATTTTTGAAAAAAGAACAGTTTTCATGTCTTGCGCAAGCGTGGTGATCAATGCTCGTGCCTTCTCTGTATGAGAAGAGGCCTTTGCCCTGCAGTGGGAGTGTGGGACAATATAATAATAATAATAAAAATGTAATAAAGAAAATAATAATAACTGCCTATTATTTTTATATTAATTCTAGTAGTAGAGGATACACAGAGGAACGACCTTGACCTATCTGATTAATGGATGAAAAGTATTTTGAATCAAATTTAGCATGTTAGAAAATATATCGCGAGGGGGTTGGCTAAGAAATTCTGAAATTACTTTTTTTAAACATCAATCATAGTCTGGCAAGGAATGTCATAACTTCGCGATATATTTTTTATCATACTAATTCAAATCTTCTTAATTTTTTTGCAATTTGCAGGTCAGTGTTAGGTTGTATATTAAAATATGATTCTCGACTATAACATCTCTCTTAGTTAGATTTGTTTTATAAGAACAAATGATTATAAAATACTTTTCATTAATTAAACAAATGGGTGAAAGTTTTTCCTCTGCGGATCTTATGATTAGCCTTTTTATATTATGTCCTAATGATGATTCATCATGTCGTGTGTTAGTTCAAAGCAACAGAGTAGGTAATATTTTGTAAACAAAAACCAGTTAGTCAATTTCTATGCTCCTGACATGTTTGTTATTATTATTGTTTTCTACCAAAACATACGCGTGTCAACTGTTTTGGCAACTGTCACAATAGACAAATATAATATTCGGTGTGGTAATTGTTTAACATAGTCGCAATAGGTAACAACGGAACATAAATAAAACACTTATTATGTAGGTCTAGGTGTACATAGTCCTTATGACAATTGCAATAAGGTCGGAATAGCAGAAAGATCTATGCCGTGTCATCATGTCCTTTATAATGAAAAGAACATTGTTCAGGAAAGCTACCGATTTTTGTACACTGTAAGGTCTGAAGGTCGTAAAAGTATATTTTTTATTTTATTAGTTTAGGTACGATCATATTGATCACCCTTCTTCGCATTTACGTATGATGGAAGTCACATTAAGTTAATTAAACTATAACTGACTAGCTTCCGCCAGCGGCTTCGCCCGCGTGATATCTTTATAAATTATAGCCTATATTACTCAGTTATAATACAGCATTCTACTGGTGAAAGAATTTTTTAAATCGGTCCATTCGTTTTTGAGTTTATTCATTACAAACATACAAAAAATAAAATCTTTTTTCTTGGTAAGAAGAAGAAATTTAGATTTAGAGTAGCTTCTGTCCGCAATTCGTCCGCATGAAGTTTCTTGTTTATAACATAAAATATATCCTTAGACACTCGGAAATATAGTAGCTTATTAGTAATTTTCGGCATCGGATCAAGCAATAGCTACTAACCTAAAAATGAAATAATAATATATTAATTTTATTATTTAAAAAAAAGGTATACCTAATATTAGTATTTAAAATCAATAAAATAAAGATATGTTAGTGACTTACAATAAATATTGAATATTCAAATACAATTTTGGAACTCACGTCTTGAATTCGCAAAGATTTATTTTATTTCCCTGTCATGACCACATCATACAATAAATAATGATCATTTGTATGGGATGCTAGGAAGTAAAGAATGAGAAAGCTGTAGTTGTTACTTGGAAATCATGTTCATACACTACCGATAAGCACACGTGGACATGGACATTACTGGGTGGTCGAAACATTTTCTTTATATATGTAGGTATAGCATAGTAGGTGAACCATAGAATATTCAATGCACAATGCACAAGTGAACGTAAAGAGCCATGTAGGTTAAAAAAACAGTTTCAATGAGATTCTTTTGAAATATAAATGCCAACTCTATTGAAATCCAAATGTAAACAAAATTTTATTTTCACAATTTTGTTGTTTTCCTTGGATTAATGTGGCTTAGATTTCTTTCGGATATTTCTGGTTTTTTAGAAAGTTTCGTGAAACACAAAAAAAAAACACACTAAAAGTGGAAGTAGTCTTTTGGCAATAAATGTGTGCCTCACGGCTCCACCAAAAAGGTGCTTATTGTCAAATTTTTAACACCCTCAATGGTCAATTCGAAACGGTTTTGTCTTTTCCGTGTATAAAAAACTAGATCAAGGTATGATCATTTAAGGTATGATCAAGGTATGGCACGCCACAATTGTGGCGATAAGTCCCCTCTTTGAGGAGTGGATAGAGAGGCGCCACGGCGTCCTCACCTTCCGCCTGACGCAGGTCCTCACCGGACATAGTTGTTTCGGGAGGTTCCTGTTCCGCAAAAGGCGGGAGGAATCGCCCGGGTGTCACCACTATGTGGATCGTCCGGAGGACACGGTGGAGCATACGGGTGGGTGGAGGTCTGCCCTGCTTGGGCGGAGCACCACCGTGTCCTCACGGAGGCGATCGGTGGCGGCGATCTCTCGCGGCGATCTCTCGCGTCTGGCCCTGGTTCAGGCCATGGTCCGGAGTGAGAGTGCATGGGAGGCCGTCACTTCCTTCTGCGAAGCAGTAATGCTCACGAAGGAGGAGGCGGAGCGCGCGAGGGAGAGGCAAGATTCGCGCCCTCGCGCCCCTAGTCGCCGCAAGAGACGCCCTGGGCGTCGGGAGTCGCGAGCCGACTTCCGGCCGCCATAGGCGCGGGCTTGCGGAAGGTGAGCAATGGGTAGCTCGCCGTTCAATTAGGACCAGGCCCGGCCTCAAAGAGATGTCAGCACCAACTGACGGGGTCCGTAAGGGCCAATGTCTGCCAGGGTTGCGAGTTTGTCCGAAAGGGATATCGCGGCCCCAGCACACAGGCAATGGAAGGAACACCGGTGGGTTTTAGTTAGTAAAAGTCTGTCACACCCTCCCGCTCCACCCAGAGCGGGAGAAGTTATTTGATAATTTCCCACACTCGAAAAAAAAAAAAAGGTATGATCATTTAAAGTTAAGGACCTAATATAAAAATAGGTTTAAAATACAATTGTAAAATCTCTTGATTCTATACTGATTCTGAATCATAATTATGATTGCACTGACTGAAGAACTTCCACTGTTCACCGAAATAGTAGGTACAAAGAAAATTATGTGAACTGAGCAACCTTCAAAGTAAATATTCAATCGACGCTATTGTGCTCTGCTTTTATTTTGAATGTAGGCATTTCAAACATCACGCCTGTAATGACCAAAGAAGTACCAATAGTACCTAAACCCACATTTCGCCAGTTATGTTTAAGTCCCATGTAATAGTAGGCGAGCCTATTGCCATCTACCGGGCCCAAATCCAGACACCGGGCTTGTGCTGGGAAATACCTAATTGAAAAACCCAATAACACTTTAATCGACCTGGAACCCTCATGCAGTCTAATAACAAAACTATTAAGGGGGATACGCTAAGGTAGCCCGCGAAATTCAAATTTTCTTAAGTTTTTTGCAATTTGCAGGTCAGTGTCAGGTTGTATGTTAATTAAAATATTATTCGCGACCGTAACAAACATGGCTTTAGATAATTATAATCATTACAATCAGGAATACAACTCCATAAGTAAGCACAAACGTCAAATGTCATGATTTCATGAAATAGTCATTCATTGGAATTATATGAACTTAGAGAAATGTATTGATCATTTTTATGATTACAATTCTATAAATATACATTTGATACGGCCGCGAATCATATTTGCACCCCACCTGCACCATGGATGACAAGAGGAATACAGATGGCAATGCGACGTAGGGACCGTGCTTTCCGTAAATTTTAAAAGAATCGGACTGATGAAAACTGGACAATATTCAAGACTGCAAGGAATAGATGCAATCAGATGATACGCAACGCTAAACGCCGCCATATTCTTGATACTATCAATACTTCCTCATCTGCCGATATTTGGAAATTTCTTGGAACTCTTGGTATCGGCAAACCGCGACATTTAGACCTTCCTAATTCAATTGACTTAGACGATCTCAACCGTCACTTCTCCTCTGTTTCTACCATGGATCGTCTAACCAAGCAACAAACTTTGTCTTTAATATCTGGTCTAACGCGTCCTTGTATTAATCCTTTCAGTTTCATTCCAGTTGAGTCGGGAGAGATCAGAAAGATCATTCTCTCCATTAAATCCAAAGCTGTGGGATGTGACAATATCACCCGTGGTATGATCATAACTATTCTGGATCATCTCCTACCCGCGATTACCCATATTGTAAATTTTTCCCTGTACACCGGAGTATTCCCTTCCCTGTGGCGCAAAGCCTATGTTCGTCCACTTCCTAAGGTATCTAATCCCTTTTTTCCTACCGACTTCCGTCCAATTTCTATACTTCCCTTCCTATCCAAAGTGCTCGAGGCCTGTGTACACAAACAATTCTCCAATTTTGTAAAATTGTTGGCAATATAAGGGCAGGACTAGAAGATACCAAAGTTACTGCTCTAGTGTTGGTTGATTTTTAGAATGCCTTTATATATAATAACGTTATAATGTTTAATAACGTCAGTCACGACATCCTGTTAGCTATTCTGTCCTATTTTATCTCTCCCGAAGCACTGGAATGGTTCTCCTCTTATATCCAGGAGCGTCAGCAGTCCATTCATATTGGAGATTCTTCATCATGCTGGTGTGATTTGGAAGCTGGCGTTCCCCAAGGCGGTATTCTTTCTCCTCTTCTGTTCTCTATTTTTATGAATCTTATAACTTCCGAGCTTCAGTGTGCGTATCATCTGTATGCGGATGACTTGCAGTTGTACTGTCAAGGGAAGGTTGATGAAATACCTGACGCTATCGACAAGTTAAATAGCTAAGCTAAGTCTAGCTGCAATAAAAACCTGGGCTGATAGATTTGGTGTTGCAGTAAACCCTAATAAGTGTCAGGCAATCATAATTGGGAGTCCTAGTATTAGTAAGGTGGATGAGTCAATCTTGCCACCAGTTCTCTTCAACGGTACGATCGTTCCATTTAGCACTGACGTAAAGAACCTAGGCTTATACATCGATGGGACCCTGAACTGGCGTACTCAAGTCGCTAGGGTCAGCCAGAAGGTTACTGGAACGCTGCGGGCTCTGTACCGACTAAAAAATGTATAACCATCAAGTACCAAGACAATGCTTGTGCAGTCCTTAATTTTCCCTATCTTCGATTATGGTGATGTGTGCTACTATGACCTGAATGCAGATCTCCTCGACATACTAGACCGTCTTCTCAATAACTGCATTCGATTCGTTTTCAATCTTCGTAAATATGATCACGTCTCTGCGCATCGATCCCTTCTAAAGTGGTTGCCCATACGGCAGCGCAGAGCGCAAAGGGCGCTGACCACCTTGTTTTCATTTCTTGACTCTCCCTCTTCCCCTAGTTATCTAGCCCCCCACTTTCAGTACATTTGCGCAAACCACAATAGAACTCTACGTTCATCACACAATCGTCTTCTTCAATATCCCACTCACCGCACTGACTTCATTCACTCTTCCTTCTTCGTTCAATCTATCTCCTTGTGGAATGCGCTCCCCCAAGAAATCAGGATGGCAACCAACCGATTATCCTTTAAAGTTAAAGTTCGCGAGCACATTCGTAAGAAGCTGGTATCATAACAACGGTAATGGTTTCCCATTGTTTGTCTTATTTGTTTTAGTATATCCGTGTATTTATGTGTATTTATCTGTTCTTGTATTTACTTATATTTTATTATATATATAGGTTAATAGGTATATGTATATCCTTATATTTAAATAAATATTTATTCCACAATTTTCATATTGCACCTACCACTGTTTATCTCTGCATCACCCAAAGGTTAACTGGTAGAAAATGCCTATGGCATTAAGTCCACCTCTGTACATTTGTGTGCTTAAAGTATTAAATAAATAAATAATATTTAAATCAACTTACAACATGATACTGATACTGACCTGCAAATTGTAAAAAACGTAACAAAATTTGAATTTCGCGGGCTACCTTGACGCTTCCGCCTTAACTAATAAGAATTTTAAGAGGTTTGGAAGAAGAAAGGAGGTCTTTACCGAACTGTGGGACACAATATGGGCTCAAGAAAAAAATAATTTTAACGAAGTTCCTACGTCAATTGGGATGTTGACTGGGTAAAAAAATAAAACTATTTAGTCCGTCAGTCAGATAATAAAAGAATATTAGACATGTACACACATCAACACGGTCTAGGGATATTTTAAAAAAAGCGGATTACTATCAATGTGTTAATTATTTATATGACATGTATATATTTAAAAGATACGTTATTTAATATTCTACCATTTTTTAATAATGGTTAAGGTACTTCGATTAAAATTTCAGGATTTTATGGAAAAAAAATGAAGCATAGACGGAAACCGTATATGAATTAACTTTTAATTTATGAGTAAAAACTGAAAAAAATAGAAAAATCATTTAATTTGTGTTTATAAACTTGAAGTTAGTAGTCTGAGAAAGCGCCCATGATGTTCATAACACATCGGCAACGATTCGGCATGCTCAGAACAAGGTTGTCAATGTCTTGCTGCGGAATATTGTCCCATGTCCTTCTGAGGTGCGCAAAAAGTTGATCTTCTGTAGCCAGATTTTCAGGAACTTCCTTCATAGCTCTTCTTTGCAGCATATCCCACGCATGCTCAATGGGATTTAGATCTGGCGATTGAGCAGGCCAGTCTAAGGCCCTAACATTGTGTATATGTAACCAAGCTGCTACCGTTCTCGCCGTGTGTGCCCGGGCATTGTCGTGCATGAGCAGGAAATCTTGCCCCATTTGTGTTCTGTGGGGCAAGATGACGGGCCCCAGCACCTGTTGGACGTATCGTTCTGCCGTCATATTGCCCCGCACCCAAACGAGATCCGTCCGTCCTCCAAGACGAATTCCTGCCCAAACCATAATTGTTCCTCCTTGGTATGGGTGAACTTCCTGAGGGTTCTGAAGACGGCTCCATCGTCCAGGAACTCGCCAAACACGCGTCCTTCGTGAATCTGGATGGAAGCCGAACCTGGATTCATCCGTGAACAGCACATTGGACCATTGCTCACGGCCCCAGTCCACGTGGTTCCGAACCCATTCTAATCGTCGTCCACGATTGCCTCTTCGTAAAGGTAGGACCCGGAGTGGTCTACAAGAGCGTAGATTGCTTTCATGCAGTCGCCTTCTTACAGTTTGGTCACTCACAAGCACTTGGTGTTCCACTCGCAGCCTTTGGACCAATTGAATCGCCGTTGCATTTGGTTGAGCTCGCGCAGTAATTTGCAAAAATCGGTCTTGTCTGGGGGTAGTGATGCGACTTGGCCACCGGTGCCTCTCCGTTACTTCACCTGTGGCACGATAGTGTGTCCACAATCTTGAAATTACATTTTGGTGGGTCCCTATGGCCTCAGCAACATTACGCTGAACAGACCCAGCTTCCAGCATTCCCACAGCTCGTAATATCTCCGCCCTCGTCAAATGTTGGCGTTGCATGGCTACAATACCTCAATTTTAACTTTATCTTTCGTTTAAAAATGAAAAAAACTGTAACTAAACGTAATTCGAATTGTTTTCTAAATTTCGCACAAATGAAAATTCCCTCTCCTACACATCAAGACATTTTTATGCCACCGAAACAAAAGAATTTTCAAAAATTTGAATCTGGAATCAGTCTGAGATAAATTACAAACAAATCGGTGTATAAAAGATTCCAATGCGGCCAGTACTTTTCGAGTTATTTAATTGAGTATGAAATATCCCTAGACCGTGTTGATGTGTGTATATTTTGCTTTATGATATTAATATATATATTTTTAGATAAAACGCATTAAAGTTGTGGAGTAGGGGCTCGCTGCATGGACACGCCACAATTGTGGCGATAAGTCCCCTATTTGAGGAGTGGCTAGAGAGGCGCCACGGCGTCCTCACCTTCCGCCTGATACAGGTCCTCACCGGATACGGTTGTTTCGGGAGGTTCCTGTTCCGCATAAGGCGGGAGGAAACGCCCGGGTGTCACCACTGTGTGGATCGCCTGGAGGACACGGTGGAGCATACGGTGAAGGTCTGCCCGGCTTGGGCGGAGCACCGCCGTGTCCTCACGGAGGTGATCGGCGGCGGCGATCTCTCGCGTCCGGCCATGTTCAGGCCATGGTTCGGAGCGAGAGTGCATGGGAGGCCGTCACTTCCTTCTGCGAAGCAGTAATGCTCGCGAAGGAGGAGGCGGAACGCGCGAGGGAGAGGCAAGATTCGCGCCCTCGTGCCCCTAGTCGCCGCAGGAGACGCCCCGGGCGTGTAATGTATTGCCGTAATCTTTTGATTACGTAAGAAAAGAAAAAATACGTGTCCAGTATTAAAAAAAAAATTGTCTACATCCCTATTATTTACTAATGAGTACGTACGAAGCTTAGATTTTATATACAGTACGACACAACTTAGATGTAGCATTTTGAAAATTTGCATTAATTAACTCATTTCAATTTTACGAATGTATTTGGTTATGTGACTTCACAAGTTATTGCGTTTGCGTAAGGATCATTTTTACCTAAAGCAGTAATAAATATTGGTGCTTTGAAGCCGCACTCAGTACAGATGGTGATCGGTTTTACGAATTTAACCGAGGCTACATCTAAGTTGAGTCGTACTGTACCTATTAATGATTTTAGGAATCACCTACACTATCTGCACAGTCGTGCAGTTTTGACCATACAAGAACTTTACAACTATGAAAAATATGTGGGCCGCGACAATAATTGAATTCGAGAAATAACTCAGCTATGTAACCCACACCTATACCATGTGTGGTATGGTTTAATTTGATGTTAATTACCATTGATTACTGTTGTACCGGAAAGTTGAGAATTTAAACCCATTTTAGTCAATTAATTGTTACCATCTTATTACGAAATTAACTTTTACTTAATAATGTTTGTAACTGGGCTCTGAGGAACTGCAATTACACCCACAAACCATAATCCAGTCATGAGTTCAATATATGATGCATTAATGTGAAAGGGCTTATGTAAACTTTCAAGTTTGATGTTGATACTATATCTAATGCCTTAATTGCGTACAACACTTTCAATTACAATCTGAATGATTTCGAAGGATATTGCTAATCTATTGTTTCATATGTTCGAGAAATGTGTCTGCTCAACAACGTAAATAACGCAATGAATGTTGTTGAACTGTCAAAATGAAAACCATTGCTACTGTAAGTGTGTTACGCAGTTACTAAACTACTAATAGATAAATAATGACTCATTTTTATTTTTATACGTCTTTGACGTTTCTCGGGACCATAGGGTCCCGGACCTTTAGAAGGCGTACGAGGGGCCGAAGCCAACCCGCAGAAGCCCGTTAGACGTTTTTAATTAAATGAGGCACCAACCAACGATTATTCCTGTAGGCATTATGCTAGTGCACCCAAGGACAACCCCCGGTTAGTGCAGGACTATTGCACGATATCTAAAAAAAAGATTTTGGTTTATGGGTTTGGGTGACTAAGTGAACTGATTATTTAGAACTATGGAAAGACCCTGCCTGAACAATATTTTATTTAAAATACACATTTAAAATGGCAGGGGGTGACTTGCACACTCAACAATGAGCCCCCGAAAACGGTTGCTAGCACAAAGTGTCGTAGCGACAAGGGGGTAACATGTCCTGAGGTGCTTATGAGGCGTGGAGCGGTATTCCACGGCTATCAGGACAATCCTGGAAGTACTTTTTATTTTATTTTATTCAAACGGAACAACAAACAGCTACAATATAAAACATAGAAACAAGAAATTCATAAATAAATATAGAAAATATTGCAGCCCACAACGCTGTTCACAGATTAGCTACAGGATACAAACAATGAATATAATCGCTAGGGGGTAAAATACATATACATTTTTGTTTATTTTTCTTAACTAACTTAACTAACGTGTTTAATATATCTAGTATAAATCCATATAAATCTCACGAAATTGTGCACAAAAAAGAAGGTAATATTATTTGTAAGAAAGCACCTTAAGTATAAGACTTGAACGTATAGGGAGCACAAGTACGGTCAAGATCCCTACCAGCATCTTACTGGAATACTTCCTTCCTCCAAGCACGTTTATTGTTATTATAAACATGACCTTTAATTCCTTTACGTCAATTTTGATTCAAGATCGTGAATGCCTAAGCGAAACTAAAGGCAAACGGTTCTAAAATCGAGGTTCTTAATCTACGAATACATTCAGTGGGGTAATTGCGCAACACACATAAAATGACAATTGATCGCATTTTCTTTCATTTTGACAGTTCAGCCACGTTAATTGCGTTATTTACGTTGTTGAGCAGACGAATTTATTAAACCTACGAAGCAATGGATTAGAAATATCCTTCGAAACTCTAAGATTTTGCTTGGAACTGTTTTACGCAATTAGGTTACTGGTCCAGATTCTTAAACTTATTAGGCATATTCCGCTCTACTTAATTGTAAGTAGAGCGAAATTTGCCTAATAAGTTAAAAAATCTGAACCAGTAAAAAAAAAATGTGTATAAATTATCGTGGAAATACGTGCTCATTATAAAGTAATTGTGTATAGTAGAAGCGTCATCAACTCATCATATACTTATTTCCATACATTTTACTTCTCTGTGATAGCATGATGCCGTGACGTCGACGGCTATACGTCAGGAGTTGTCGATTTACCCTCAAATAAATTAACTTCGTGCGAATTGCCCACAGACAAAATAATATAATTTATAAGTGTTGATTCGCTCGTTACGGGCGAGTAAATTCGTGTCAATAATCCTCACAAACTGTGGTTTCTTGTTATTTTGTGAAGGAAAAAATTAATTTAAAAAGTTATTTGGGACCAAAATATTACGGTCTCCACTCATTATTATACAGACTTTTGCCCCACATTATCTTGATGAGTACTTACGTAATTTTGTGAAAAGTACCTATAAGAAACATTGTGATGGCAAGTTCTTTTAAATATCACTTGTATTTAAATGGATGGTATGCCTGGTTAAAATTGTGACCTGGCCTTCGTAATCTTGCTCGGAGTTCTTCACCCATCTTTGATAAATACATCATGAATAAAACTTTCTCTTCATTTAGCGTGTTTTTATCTTTCTATTCCGAAAACATTTCGGCAGTTCGGTACTTAGATTCTGCATTATTACATTCGAAGAATAAAAGAAAGGAATTGGAGATTTGAATGCGTGAAGTACGTCCGTTTCTAAGGTAATTTGGCAATTCCTATTCAAGAAAGATAGAGGTTCGTGTTAACAGAACTGTCAGTTCACACCACGCAAAATAGACAACCTATACTCGTAAAGTAACTTAACTACATTTAACCCGTCACAGACGTAGCTATAATATATATTAATATACTTTGCTATTGCTTTTTTGCGTAGTTTTTGGTGCGTACTAGAAATATATATTTTAGCTCTGTCTGAGGGCACTCGAAGATTACTATGGAAATTATATAGTAATATGTCATGCTATAATATATATTATAGCTACGTCTGTGGTGGACTTTATGTGCTGTTTTAAAATGATTTATTGTAGTGTACGTAAACTATATGATGTAGGTATTCTATTTATTATCGTTTATATCTATGACTAGAGTCGAATAAAAATTTCTTCAAAAATTAATTATTTTAATAATCATTTTAAAGTTTTGATTTCTGCAAATGGCCGAGTCAAAAATATTATCGAAACTGTCGATTTTCAACAATAAACATTCCGTAATCAATACCAATTTTAATTGAAAACCGCTATAATATCGACATTTTAATAATAAGCAAGAGTGAAATGAAGAAAGTGTATCATTTACATACAAATGCATGCGGGTAACACAGTTCAGCGACCATGTTCAAGGTTCAAATATAATACATGCTCATTACATGTTAATTGGATACAGTTAACAACCAAAAGTAATTGCATTTATGAACATCGGAATTATTTAATGTTCAATATTTTTTTAAATCACAATTTATCCACTTCATTTCAAGCGAAATGGTTCCTCAATCTACTTCACTTAACAAAAATCTAAGGTTTTTATAAGGAAGGTGTGCTCTAAGAAAGAAATTCATCCCTTAAAGGGGTTAAATAGGGAATAAAGTTTGTATGGAAGTTCATCATTCTTGCTGGGCGCACGGCTTGTATATAAAAAATTGTTACTATAAACAATTATATATATTACAGACTTTTAGAATAGAATAAATCATTTAGATTTATAAAAATTTGTATTAAAAAAAAAATGGTTATTTTAAAGATTTCCATAACTTTTTCTTAATTTCGTGAGATAAGAGTTATGAATACCTACGAGTTATCCACATTCTACACTGATCTTTTGCGTCTATAATATCATATGAGGTGATATGATTATAGGGAATTCTCACATCTATTCCATGACATTAGTAATCATAATGTTAGGTACACACAGCATTCATCCATAATACACTCATGCAACTTTCATTTTGCATCATAATCATTTATCTACATACATCTAAGAATTTGACACAACATAATTATATAATAATCACATTATCCCCCACGAACATCGATGTAACAGTTCTAACGTATTATAATTTGTATAAATCTAGGATGAAGTTTCAAAATCGGTGTCAAAATCTGACGTCAAAATTCCATCAAGATTTTATAATACGAGCTTTCCTGCTCATGAAATAATTTAGAAATAAAACAAGAAAGGATGATCACATATAAAAACATGATATTAGGTAACAAACAACTAAACGTTTTAATAACACAATAGTTTTAGAATAAATTACGCAAAATACACGTGATTGGTATCCGAAATAAAGTTAGAATGTTGTAAAACTACAAACTAAGGTCGATGTAAGTGATAAAACGAACTTTAATGATTTTACTAAGAGCCATCTCAATTTTAATCACACGTACTTCTCCGCGATGCCTACTCATCGGACCATTTTCGGAGCGAGTAAATAGGTAAATTACAAGACAGCTCATCAACACATGCTTGTGTATAAATCCTAAGAGAAATTAACATTAATTTACGCCGCAAAGCCTAAGTAGCAAATCATATTCATTCACTCGGATTAGGGACAACCGGCACATTACATCCGTATGTGGGGAATAAAAGGTTTAGCCCACAATTCCATATTCAATACCATTGCGTGTGATGTGAAATTTGAAAACAAAAGAATTAATTTCGCAAGACATGTTTTTTTAATTTGAATAATACATTTCACACATTAATCTACGTTATTATTAATTGAACTGTATTTGCATGCACTCGTTACGCATGATGTAACACTATTTATTCTGCCTATTAAAAAGTATATTTAGCACACATCGATGTGTTAGTTTCTAATGATTATAATGTAGATGATAACATATTATTATGGTTGTAAACACAATAACTGTAAGTAACACGTAGCATGGTAGGTACGAGCTATCTTTTAACCACATAAATTACAAGTAAAAGTTTGCATTCCCGTATCTTAGTACGTTGGCAAAGTTAACCGGTTTCATAATAAGTTCTAGTCTATTTTTTGCCATTCACCTGTTTGTCGTAATGTTGGGTGCGGGCGGCGGGCACGCCTCTTCACGCCATCTCTAACGATCTAGTGCCGCGGTGGCAAGCCGCCACGATCGCCTCGGACGTCCACCTCACTAGCAACTCACTTTCCGCTTTTACTTTCAGGTTGCTACCTTTTTTCTCGTGGCCCTCGCCGTGGGAGCCGAGAAGAAAATCGAGTTGCAAGACATCGAAGAAGATAACTTGAGAAGTGAGCTGAAGAGCGAACTAGAAAAGGACCACGAGAAAAGTGATGGTCAAAGTAATTCAGTCCCTGAAGCAGGGGTGGGATTCAATTCTTTAGACTTCATGAAAACTGGACTCCTGAATTTTTTCGAGAATGCCCATATTCAGCCACTTCATCAACAACAACAACAGCGGTACGTGCACCAATACGCAGTGACCGAGCAGCCAGAGAGATTTGCGCAAGTAGGAAACAAAGCACAATACGTACCACCTCCGACTCAGCAAGCCATGGTGGGATACTTATCGAACATGCCGATGCAAATATATCTAGTCCCGCAATACACCCAATCACCACCACAACAAACGTACGCCCCGCTTGCAGAGTTCAAAAATTCAAATGGGCGACACGCTGCCAGTACAGCCAATAATTACGTAGAGGTGGGTGCATATGCGCCGGTGCCTGCTCCTCAGCCAGTGACGTACCTTTACCAAGGTCCGCCGACCATCACCCCAGCTCTAGCAACGGTAGAACCTTTACTAGGGTTTCAGTTACCTGCTTTACACAACCACATGCCAAGAATACTAGCACCATCAAATGCACCCCAGTCTTATTTCGCGAATCCAGAATATAGAGATACAAACACAATCGATGAAACGACTTCTCAAACTGAAATACCGCACAACTTGCTGACTGAGCCGGAGTTCCCGCGTCATTATAATTCTCGCGCGCCAATAAGAGGACAATACAAAACTCATGGGAGACCTATACCGGACCTACCTCATCCTAATGCTTTACTGTTGAAAGGTCCTCCCGCGCATCTTGCGCACATACCGAGGGCGTTGCCGATGCATCGCCCTTATACGAAGCAGGTGTACCAAGAAGGTGACATTGCTTCTAGTTCGTTGGCTCCACGACCGTATGGACCTCATGGTCCGTACAAGAGACGACCTACCTCCTTGCTTGACTCTTACATACCTTCTAGCGTTCAGATAGAATATCTGAAGAGAGGTTTGGCGAAGGATCCTTCGTCGTTGTACGATGCGTTGTCAAGTGGGCGGTTGTCCTATACGATCCCGCGATATCTCGAACGAGGTTTTCTTCCGAACCAGATGTACCCCACAGCTGCCGGTGGCGTAACATACGGCCACTATAAAAGAAATCCAAAAGTTGAAAAGTTTCCATATAAATGACCCCATGGCTTAAAACTAACAGTATATATACATTAATACTTTAAATATGAGTAGAGTACGAGTAATTATGCATGGCTTTAGAAAAATAATTAGGGATTTGTTGTTGTAATTTAACATTGCTTGAATCTACCGAAAAGTAATGTAAAATAAGGCAATGAAAAAAAAACATTAAAGTATGGCAGCTATGTTCAACGAATGCGTATAGGTATAATAATAGGAATTAAGTTCTTTATAAGTATTTTTAAGTAATATGGACAAAGTGGAAAAAGCATACAAGGTTTATAGTATTTTGTCTATAAAGAACTAATTTGCAAGGTCAGTAATTAATAATTTCGAATATATTGTTATTTATATTAAAACTGTTGTTAATGATGCTTTGTTTCATTGCCATTTATCCTATTTAACCCTGTCACTAAACAAGTTAAAATTATATGAATTGACACAGCAACTGAAGCTTTTGTATTCACAGACTTGTTGCTTTTGACATATCCGGACAAATCATTTCAGAAATCAAGACAAAAGTTGAACTTTGCATTCAATATCAAGGTGGTGAACCGGGAAAGTGGCGAATCAGGAAGTAGCCAAAAAAC
Organism: Agrochola macilenta; assembly: GCA_916701695.1. NCBI lineage: Eukaryota > Metazoa > Arthropoda > Insecta > Lepidoptera > Noctuidae > Agrochola > Agrochola macilenta. The sequence goes on from OU753569.1 coordinate 8,012,359, forward strand.
CGATGGGTAATAACTGTGTTTACACTGCACTGCATCTCAAGTAGGAAATATAAACAATAAATCAATCTCAATCTGCCTAGCCTTTTCCCAACTATGTTGGGGTCGGCTTCCAGTCTAACCGGATGCAGCTGAATACTAGTATTTTACATGGAGCGACTGCCTATCTGACCTCCGCAACCCAGTAACTGGGTAATACGATATCCCTTGGTAAGACTGGTGTCAGACTTTCGGGCTTCTGACGACTCGTAACGACTGTCAAAGATCCATGAATGACAGGAGGGACCAACGGCCTAACGTGCTTTCCGAGGCACGGAGGATTCTCGGTATGTAAAGATGGTCACCCATCCACTGACCAACCCCGGCAAGCGTAGCTTAACCTGATGGATCGACCAGTGCGGCTGTTGTTACTTAGCCACGAGCTCCTCCAAACAATAAACACACTTAAATATGTAGTATCACTGCAGTTGTTATGCAAGTCTTGTTATAGCAAAATAGAGCAGTCAGACAATTGTATCTAGGTAAATGAAACAAAATAATTTAAAGTTAAATCAATAAAGATTTAGTTATGGCATCTCTTAAAATCATATGCAATTTAAATAGTATAATACGCTTCCACAAATTACTGTCTATAATAATTATGAACATCAATGTTCAGTGCCGTCAAAATCGTTGAACAGCTTTAGTCATGCTTGTCAAGAGATGCGTCAAATTCGTTATATAATGACTTAGCGAATAGTTAAATAGCGGTATCAGATTTTATTGAATCTTCAGGCTCCGCAGACAGGCGCGAAGTGACAGAGGGACGCGACACCGGTAGAGCAATTTCCGTGAAGTTTTCATAGAAATTGTTCCACCAGAGTCGGGCGCGCGTCTGTCAGCGGTAGCCTTTATGAGATCACTTTTGATAGGGATATACCTAAGCTTTTATTGTGGCCTACATAATCACTAGGCACATGGTTAGCTGATAATTGACTTTTTTTAACAAGGAGAAGTAAGGTTCAGAATCAGGCATGAACCAATGCAGTTTAATCGGATTTTATTACCTGAAATTGCCAAAAGTTGCTAGATCCATATTTGGAGGAGAAGAAAAGGCCTCTGTCCTGCACGCTTACCATGACCACAATAGAAACGGGTTTTGTCGACGAAAGAATAGACAAAATGACAGTTAAACAATCACAATCTGTCATTTTGTCTACTCTTCCGTCGACAAAACCCGTTTCTATGATTGTCATGCTACGCGTGCTGGTGTGACAAAATCCATTTAATTATTTTTGTTAGTTTTTTGTGTTCCCTGTGCGATCCATTAAAAATTAACACAAATTAACTAAGGCACTAAAAAAAGTTAATTAAAAAAATCAATAAAGCCGACTGCAAAAAAACTTTAAAAAAGATGAATATAGGCTGATAAACACATTACCCTCCTTTGCGTTGCTCAGTTGGGTAAAAATATATCGCGTCACGCGAGTTAATTTATATCGCATCTATCAATTATCAATTTACATTACGCATTGAATGATTAAGACCTACTTGAGACTTCTTTTTAAAATGATGAATTAAAAGCATGAAGACAAAGTGTCAAGCACAGGTTTGCAGGTCAACTAGGCATTCTAGACAGACCAAGATTAATAGTAGGTACAATATTGCTGTTGCAATCTCTTTTGTAACATCGTTAGGCACAGACACATCATTTCTGAATGACTAATGTTAGTGGAAGCGTGAAAGGGAATTTGACACCTGACCACAGATGAATACAGGATGGTTCACTCCGCATTTTAGGTATGGAGCTACAAGTACGCAACGAGCTCGACTTGTTGGGTCAATTCAGTGAGTGTAACGTAGACAGAAGATCTAATAGTTACGCGATAGAAAGAAAGGCAACTTTTAGGTGAATATAACTGAAGGTAATTAGCGCTGTGCGACCTGTATTGTGTCGTAGCAAGTGTCGCTTTTTATTTAAATGATTTTGCGGAGTGAACCATCTGTACCTATGACATAGCCAATTATTTGGTGTCTAAGTATCTACTTATGTAATTTTAAATGGTGGGTGAATCTGTAATTTAGTTTTTTTTTTGTTTTTTCAAATGGGGCTTGCAGAATATTATTATGATTGGTTATCAAGACACAGTTAGCACGGTAGTGTTAACTGCGCTCACAATGTGTGTTCGTATTTTCTGCTGAAAACTCACAGATTCTTACCTATTTTATTAATCTCATAGTTCTTTTCGAAGTCTGCGTCTAGTGGTCGCAAGCCCTACTGCTGAGCATGAGGTTCTCGGTTCGATTCCCAGGTCGGGCAAACTGTTATTGGGTTTTTCCATCTGAAATTTCTCTGAAGCAGCCCGGAGTCTGAATTTGCCCGGTAGATGCCAATAGGCTCGCCCCCTATTACAAGAGACTCAAACATAACTGGTGACATGTGGGTGTACAATATATTGTACACCTCTGTCCAACCCTGGGAGGAATACAGGTGTTATGTTATGTTTTTCCAAAGTTTCCGACTACTTCAACAGGCACCATCTCATCGTGCCAGCTGTCTACGTAGCTCCACGGGTCATCATGTGCGGCCTAAACTACATAATTATGTCAACATTTTGAACAAAAATGCAATAAACCAATGCAATAAATGGACGACACGGTTGGCGCAGTGGCTGAGCGATCGACTGCTGCGCAACGTGTCGCGGGTTCGATCCCCGCACGGAACAAATATTTGTATGATCTGCAAGTAGTTGTTCCGGGTCTGGGTGTTAGTGTATGTGAGCTTCTATGTTTGTAAACGCACCCACGATACAGGAAGAAATTCTTAGTGTGGGGCAACGTTTAAAAAAAAAAACCATCATCATTCAAAAAAAAAACAAAAAAAAGTAAGCAAAAAAAAAAAAGATCTTTATCTTTCAACAATTAGTCGCTGCATGTAAGATACTAGTATTCAATTCCACCCGGTTTGACTGGAAGCCGACCCCAACATAGTTGAAAAAAAGCAGGCAGATGATGATTATTCAACAACTATCCACCTTCATAGTAGGTAAAACATTTACCTATTTACCTAAATGACGAATCAATGTTCACACTTGCACAAATTAAATGAAGATAACACAGAGCTACTCAACCTATGAAGATTGTATTCAAATCTGCAAGGCAATTAATGAATCTGTCATTAACGTCATGATCTGTCAGTCAGAAGCGATAACGATGTCTGAATGTTTGTTAGCACTTCATGTGCACTTAATTAAGTGCCTACGGAGTTAGATTATAATTGAAGCAATTGCATTTAATAGTGATACCTTTTAAACTAACCATAACCAAAACTATACCATTGATTCAGTAGGTACATGATTCTGAACACACCTGCGTTGAAAATTTTCGTCGGTTATTTAAAAAAAATATCAGCTGTTCCATACATTTTAATCGCGTAGGTATTGCACTTTTCTATGAAACAGCTAATCGAGTGTGATGGTTTTAAATGAGCCGATTCTGACAGACTGCATCCAGTGCTTCGACCGCACCGGAGGTGACACGAAGTTCAGCAAACTAGACCCTCAGACAGCATGGACAGCATCATAGGCAACGCTCCGAAACGTAATCATCGGTGTCAAACTCCAAGTTATGCGGCTGGTAAAATGAACTGCCTGATGGGTATTCCAATGTAAAGGAAAGACCGAAAGCGGTCTTTTCAACTGGTCTTATACCTACGACAAAAAATAAAGGTTTTACACCAGAGAAACAAACTAAAGCTTCCGTTGAGTGAAAGGTGTAACAATACGTGCTATAAGACGAAAATCTTACACCATTTGCAGGTATTAGCCCCAGCGTTTGCAGAACTAAACAATAACTTAGACTTGGTTGACTGCAAATAACAGGGTATAATAACTTGTAACTTGATTATGGATAAAATTTACTTTGCGCGGTTTGGTATTAACGGCCCAAAATAATAAAATGGGCTTGATTCAATTTGATACGTATTTTTCCACGAATGAATATTTTTTATTAAAAAAATGTGTAGTTTTTTTTTAATTCCAATCAAATTAGAAAATCAAAAATAAATTGAATATATAATCGATGACCGGCTAGAGACCAAATAGTTCAACCGCAAAGATTACGCTGCCTTGACTTTGACTGGCAGAGTAAGTATAGATAGTGCGATCCACGAAGACGCGCCCCACTCCGCGATTACTGTACTGTAAGCTGTATTTTACTACGGAGCGGAGCGGAGTGGGGCGCGTCTTCGTGGATCGCACTATCTGTAATAATAAAATTATAACCGTCAGTTCAACTAAAAAACCAAGACAGAGCGCTGTCAACAGTGTAGTGAAGCCGGTTTCGTAAATATGAGTCCACCTTCTGTGGTGTAGTTTGATTGTAGTGTCATTTTAAAAGGTTGTAAATGTGTGCGTGTGAGCGTGTATGCACAGTGCGGCGGTGTAGTTTTGGCATGCTTCACTGTATTGTGCGCAGTGCTCTGCCTTAATTTATTTGCTCTGAGTTATAACCATGACCAGGTTCCTACGACAGGAAGAGTAGATAGAGCAATCTGAATAAGTTTTCTCTATCTTCTATTTCCGGCAAATTAGTTTGCTCCATAACATAATTAAATTAATAGCCATCAAACAATAGGGCTAAAAAGGTAAAATCAGAACCGTAACAAATAGTTTAATGGCTAAATAATAAGTAGAGTAACGCCAAACATTATAAAATAATTTGTTCAAAGTTTCTCCTGTATTTAGCTTGGGTCACTAACACGCTTTATGAAATAAGTACCTGGGCGATCGAGCTCTGCGGGTAAAAATAGGGAAAACGAATTTTCCTAGATATGAGACCGAGCTAGGTCAATTTCTTACCCCCGTAAACTTTAATATTGCAACTTTCATCGAAATCGTTAAAGCCGTTTTCGAGAACGTGATTACAAATATACAAATATTGCTCATTTAATAGTATAGGATAATAAACAAACAGACCTGCCTTGCAGAAGCTGACAAAAAAAAAGTGAAGAAATCTATATCTACAAAAAATATACCTAAACCTGAACACGTATAGAGGCTGACGATCAATGCTGGTTCTTTCCGTATATGAAAAGCTGCCCTGCAGTAACACAATAACAGGCTGGTATTAAAGACATACACCAACTATCTGTAGGCTTGGCTGTAACTATGTTCCTTACAAACTAGCCTAAGCTCCGATGACAATCAGTTCGAGTTATCGGTCTAGAAAGTTTCTATAACTAAAGTTGCCACGTGTCCGGTTTTAACAATCGTGTCGGCCTGTCCGGCTTTTGTTAGGCTTTTGGTCAACCCCAACCCGAGTGAGACAACCAAACTCTTTTGTAAGCTGGAAAGTTATACCAAAATATAATTTATTTACACATGATAAAGCTGATTATAAATTATTAATTGTTTTAGTTACTTTCAATGTAATGAAGTTACAAATTAGTTTAGTATGAATAAAATGTGATTCATAATATCCAGGCAATTATTAAGAGTAGAGTACTGTATGTCTCAAATGAATAACAGTAATTAATACACAAATAAAAGGTTTTTTTTTTCTTTTCATATTGTGTCCGGCTTTCAGGGCAAAATATCCGGCTAAATATGAATCTGTGTCCGTCTTTTCACATCACACCACACCACACCACACCACACCACACCACACCACACCACATCACATCACACCACACTATACACCACAACATATGCACTAACTAGGAATAAGCTTCATAAATTTATATTATTTTATTTTTATTTTCTTAAGATTAATAGCTAAATGCAGAAAAATGTACTTACATTATATAGTTACCCATAAATGTTTTACTATGTTGTGAAAGAGCGGAGCCTTCTAATACAGGCATTGTTTGCCTAAAAGGAGGCTCCAAATACGTTCAAATGTAATGTAATTTTCTATTTGGCACAATAAACTATTTTGTATTTTGTATTTTGTATTTTGTATTTTCTATTTTTGGACCTGGCAACCCTACCTATAACATTGAATGCAAATAATGTAATTTATATCTTCTCCCTGTACAGTTAAATTGACTAATATTGTCTAGACGGAAGTGTACATAACAAAATAACCACCCACGCTAACTATAAGCACAATGGAATGACGTGACAAAAGTTATGTAAAGGAAACATAATTTAAAACAATAGGTATTCAGGTGATAAGTTATAGGACCTGTTTTGAAAGTTGAATGCATATATTTTTTATGTAACCGGTAATAACAGAGGCATCTCAATTACATTATCATTGTCAAGGGACCTAAAGCTAAAATGTCTCACGTGTCTGTAATCCTCACTCCTCTATTGCTGAGCATAAGGTCCTTTTTTTTTTTTTTTTTTGGGTGGGAAATCATCAAATGACTCCTCCCGCTCTGGGCGGAGCGAGAGGGAGTGTCAGACTTATACTGACTAAAACCCACCCGTGTTCCTTCCGTTGCCTGTGTGCCGGGGCCGCGTTATCCCTTTCGGACAAACTCGCAACCCTGGCAGGCATTGGCCCTTACGGACCCCGTCAGTTGGTGCTGACATCTCTTTGAGGCGCGCGTGGAACACAACGCGCCGTCGACCCGGGCCTGGTCCTAATCGGACGGCGAGCTACCCATTGCCCACCGTCCGCAAGCCCGCGCCTACGGTGGCCGGAAGTCGGCCCGCGACTCCCGACGCCCGGGGCGTCTCCTGCGGCGACTAGGGGCGCGAGGGCGCGCATCTTGCATTTCCCTCGCGCGCTCCGCCTCCTCCTTCGCGAGCATTACTGCTTCGCAGAAGGAAGTGACGGCTTCCCATGCACTCTCGCTCCGGACCATGGCCTGAACCAGGGCCGGACGCAAGAGATCGCCACTGCCGATCGCCTCCGTGAGGACACGGCGGTGCCCCGCCGGGCAGACCTCCACCGTATGCTCCACCGTGTCCTCCGGGCGATCCACACAATGGTAACACCCGGGCGTTTCCTCCCGCTTTATCCTGAACAGGAACCTCCCGAAACAACCGTGTCCGGTGAGGACCTGCGTCAGGCGGAAGGTGAGGACGCCGTGGCGCCTCTCTAGCCACTCCTCAAAGAGGGGCCTTACCGCCGCAATAGTTGGCGTGCCCAGCGCTAAGTTGCGACAATCGCACTCTCCATGCCGCCATGAGATCCCGCCGGAGCTCTGTCCGCTGTGCCGTGATTTCTCGCGGCAGCGGAGTTACACCCCGGCGTTTCGCCTCCTCGCGCAACTCCCACATGTGCGCGAGGACTTTTGCCTCCAGATCCCATGGCGGTAGTCCGGCAAGGAGTGCGGTATCCTCTGACCAGCCTAATAGCCATGACCCTTTGGGACGCGTTCAATCGCTGGACTGGTCGCAGCCTTAATGAACGCGCCCACACCGGTGCCCCGTAAAGGGCCATGGACCGCACGATCCCCGCGTAGAGCCTCCGGCAGGAGGCGTTTGGACCCCCTAGATTGGGCAGAAGCCGCTTCAAAGCAGCCCCAGCCCTCTGCCGTTTGGGAGCCAAACGTCGGAAGTGCTCCACGAAGTTCCACAGGCTGTCGAGGACGAGTCCCAGGTACTTCATCGTCGACTCGACACCGATGTGAACCCCTCCCGCCGTTATCTGGGAACCCGACAGTGGCGCGTTCCGAGGACCATAGAAACACATGGCCTCGGACTTGTGCAAGGCCACCTCGAGTCCCAGTTGCCGGATCCTATCGACGATTGTCGCAACCCAACGTGTCGCTAGTTCGGCCGCCGCCTCATGCGACCTCCCCTGCACCAGGACCAGCGTATCGTCAGAGCATAAGGTCCTGGGATTCGATTCCCGTGTCGGGCAAAGTGTTATTGGGTTTGTCCACCTGGAATTTCCATTTACACAGTAGCAGTCCGGAGTTTGGATTTGTGCCCGGTTGATGACAATAGGCTCGCCCCCTATTACATAAAAGGCGAAATGTGGCTGTTCTTATAGGTAGGAGGTGTACTATAGGTACACCTCTGCCTAATCCTTCGGGGAAGTACACGCGTGATGTTATGTGGTTGTAATAACACTGGCACCCATAACCGTCTATCCAGAACACAACTACAAAGCCCTTTTTTTTTTGAGGGTGGGGAATTATCAAATAACTTCGCTCGTTCTTCGCTCTGGGCGGAGCGGGAGGGCGTGTCAGACTCTCACTGGTTAAAACCCACCCGTGTTCCTTCAGTTCCCTGTACGTTGCCAGGGACCACGGTATCCCTTTCGGACTTTCCCGCGACCCCGGCAGGCATCGGTCCTAGCGGACCCCTTCCGTTGTGCTGACATCTCTTTGAGGCGCGCGTGAAACACAACGCGCCGGCGACCCGGGCCTGGTCCTTATCGGGCGGCGAGCTACCCATTGCTCACCGTCCGCAAGCCCGCGCCTACGGTGGCCGGGAATCGGCCTGCGATTGCCGACGCCCAGGGCGTCTCCTGCGGCGGCTAGGGGCGTGAGGGCGTGAGAATTTGCCTCTCCCTCGCGCGCTTCGTCTCCTCCTTCGCCAGCATTACTGCTTCGCAGAAGGAGATGACGGCTTCCCACGCCCTCTCGCTCCGTACCATGGACCAGGACCAGACGCGAGAGATCACTGCCACCGATCGCCTCTACAAGGGCACGGCGGTGCCCTGCCCAAGCCGGGCAGACTTCCACCGTATGCTCCACCGTGTCCTCCGGGTAAACCACACAGTGGTGACACCCGGGCGTTTCCTCCCGCCGTATGCAGAACAGGAACCTCCCGAAACAACCGTGTCCGGTGAGGACCTGCGTCAAGCGGAAGGTGAGGACGCCATGGCGCCTCTCTAGCCGCTCCTCAAAGACGTCGCCAGGCCATGTAGTCCCCCTACATAGCCTGGCGACAGAAAAAAAACTTAATTGTTCAAGAGAGCATTACAAATTCAAATTAAGAAAACAAAAGAAAAAAATACGTTTATTTGCGGTAAACATGACGCAAAGACAAACCAAATACACAAAAGAACAAAAAAAAAACAACAAAAAATGCCCTAGGCTTTAAATTAATACCTCCACGGACGAGCTTGATTACAAAGACCTTTACACTACTACTGAACTTTGTATCAAAATGGCAATAATATCTAACTGCAGCCATTGTAATTTTAATAACTTAATTTTGTATAGAAATTTGAATTGAATTATATTCAGCCATGCAAATTACAATATTTTTGAAGATTTCACAGGTGATTTATGGACTTTATATGCGTCATTATTGGTTTCACTTTTGTAAATTTGTCTGAAATTATAGTTCTTAGATTTTCGATTTCTTCATTTCTATTAAACCTAGTTCTATGTAATTATGATCGTACGTGCCATGTTAAAGGTGTTCTAAGTTCATTTTATTTCGATCATACTCAAGCAGTTAGGTTAAAAGCCAGGTCGAAAGACTAGAAGCAAAATAATGACTATAGAGTGTGTAGTATATATATTTATAGTTTCAAGCTTTGTATGACTAGATTAGTTAAATAGAAATAGTAATAATAGATTAGTTAAATAGAAATCTAAATTCTTCAAAAAAGACATTCTGATAACATCTCGCTGTAATTTCGACATTTTGCAAAAAAACACTATATAGTTTGTACAAATGCATTATGTTCAAAAGATGAAAGCCTCTAACTCAAAATAAACAGAACTATGAGCATTCTTTATAAAAATATAACCACAGATCTCTCATGATCTTCTAGCGCATTGAAAATGAATTTATTAGGCACTTAAAAATCAGAGGAGTTAAAAAAAGGTGTCTCCGAAAGGGGTAAACATTCTATCGAAACCAATTTTTTCGATCTCTTTTCGTTTTTGAGTAATTTAAGATTTTTGAAAAAAGTCTCACACGAAACGATCAAAAACTGAGGAAAAAATATATTTTTCAAAACATAAATTGCAGTATTGTAGCCCTTTCAGTAACGCATCTTTTAAAAGCGAGACCTCGGTTGCATTTTTCTTGAAAATGGGTATCCTCTGAAACGATCGAAAGATCATTTTCAATGCTAAAACGCCATCTATCCCAGATTAATAAAACTGCTAACATTCATTCATACAAGAGTAGCAGTGCAAATGCAACGCCAACAATACCTTTCACTTAGTTGAAAACGTGGTTGGACTCCGAAATCACTCCGATAAACAGTGTTACCAGGGGACACTAGATGGCATTGACATCGGGACTATTCTAGAGAGTAGAGTAGAGAACTCTGTGGAACTCTGAGGTATTAGAAAGTTCGAGTAGCTATCTGACTAGTGTTGAAGATGTGAAAAAGTTCTGAGCCGAGCGGCTTGAGGGCGTTGTATAGAATCCGAATCAATAACGTAAAAGTTTCTTCAATGTTTTACTTAACATATAAAATAACATCTTGCATGTATTTTTCGAAAAGGAGGAGGTGGTAGCTAAGTAATAACTGCCGCACGGGTCGATCCATCAGGTTAAGCTACGCGTGCCAGGGCTGGCCCGTGGATGGGTGACCATCTTTACATACCGGTTGGTCCCGGCCGTCATTCGTGGATCTTTGACAGTCGTCACGGGTCGTCAGAAGCCCGAAAGTCTAACAACCAGTGTTACCAAGGGGTATCGTATTACCTAGTTACGGGTTGTGGAGGTCAGAAGGCAGTCGCTCCATGTAAAATACTGGTATTAAGCTGCATCCGGTTAGACTGGAAGCCGACCCCAATATAGTTGGGAAAAGGCTTGGCAGATTGATTGATGTATTCTTCGAATTGATGTATTCTAGTTTTTATTGGAACTCACTCTTGAAGGGCCAGAAGTGCGCCCCACATTTCGCCATTTTTTTGTTTTACATAATTGTTAGGTATGTAATAAGGTTATCAGCAGGTGTTACTTCTTTCTTTTTTGTGTGGTCAGTGACTAACCTGTTGTCAGAGTTTTTATGCCGCCATGAGCGTCCGACATAGCTTTACATGCCGTTGAGAAATATCTCTCAAGCATGCCGGTTTCCTCACGATGTTTTCCTTCACCGTTTTTGAAGCAAGTGGTAACTATACAATACGCACATGAATCCAAAATTTCAGAGGTGTGTACCTTGAGTTCGAACTCGAGACCCACGACTCGGCAGTCCGACAGTCATACCAAATAGGCTATCACTGCCGTTGTATCAGTAATTGTAGGGCTAATAATTATTCAGCACCGTAATTGCGTAACACACGATCAAACACAATTGTTTCATTTTGACAGTTCAACAACATTCATTGCGTTATTTATGTGGTTGAGCAGATACATTTTTCGAACATATGAAGCAATGGATTAGCAATATCCTTCAAAATTATTCAGATTATGATCCTGTGTTACGCAATTAGGGATTTCATTTCTGAAACATAATTTACATAATTGTACCTAAAGGTCCCTCCTGCTGAGCACTTACCTAGAGGCCTCCTTTGAAGATTGATAGTCCATGAATACTTAGTAGTAATACGAACTTCGAAGTAGGTATTTTCAAACTTTAATGGTTAACAGGTACAACAAATCTGCTTACTCATACACTTACCAAAGAAAATTATGTGCATAGGTAAGTAAGCAATATAGTCAACACGATTTACACATTATTCACATTAGTTTAACCTAGTGTGTTTGATCAGATTACAAGGCAAAATACTGAAGTTTGTCATCTTGTCAGATTTTGTACTTACAGACATTATTACCCAAATATGTCAACGAGTTACTCAATTTTCTTACTTACGAAAACTACAAAACATCTTGTGCCCGGAAGTCGTAAAGTGAGGCCATTAGAAAAGCGAGGAGGCGGGAGCTTGAGCGGACCGAGCCGAGATACGGGAGAGCATTCAAATTCACATTCAAAATTCAACTTTGCGAACGTCAAAATTAAATTTATTTTATTTTATTTTATTTTATTAATTTTAAGAAAACTTACAGCTAATACATTCGAGTAGTCAGTAGTAATATGTAGAAAAAAGCCAATTACAAGTTTCCACTTATATAAACATAAGACAGTCCCTCAAAAAGGGTGATTTTCGCCTTTCACCACTTCCTAGGATTGCTTTCTTATCCTTTGATTCCTTCATTAGGATTATAAGGATAGAAAACTTGATTTATAAGATTGTGTTGCAAAACCCTGTCCTATATTAACAGGTGCAATATAGTTGTCACTTACTTCTAGACTCTCCAGAAATAATCTGAATTCTATAATGTTTAATTGAAGAAAGAGAATTCGATGTTGGGTCGAATTCATAGGTCAAATTGTCGACGGAATCAGACATACCTGTACCAAGATCTATCCTTATCATTTTGATTATGACATAATTTTTACCACTTTTTAGATAGCCAATGCTTGTTGTAAGCATAAACTTAATAAACACAACCAGTTTATGAGTAATTTAATACACTAACAAGGCCTAGAATATTTTGGGGTCAGATGATATTAATAATAAACATATTATACAACACACGTAATGTGTTACTCGGTCAAACTAACACTGGATCTTCATAATTTAATACTAGTTACTCATTAATCATTTTTGCACTTTAATACTGGTTTTGAATAAGTACCTAGACTTTTTATAAGAAGTTAACTAACTCTGTAATTTTTTTTTTTTGTGTTATAAAGTGAGTGTTTTTGTTTCTTTTATTTAGAACTAGCTGACCCGGCGAACTTTGTTCCGCAATCAATCAAATATATAAAAAATCCCACCCTACCTACCTACCCTACCTACCCTACCTTACCTACCCTACCCTACCTACCATATATAACCTACCTTACCTACCCTACCTACACTACCTACCCTACCTACCTACCCTACCTACCCTACCCTACCTACCTACCTACCTACCCTACCTACCTACCTAAAATAAACAACACCAAAAACTTCAAAAATGATACCCAAAAACCTCGGAAATGATACCAATCGATACTCGTCATTTTTTATCACTATCCCACCCCTTTGCATCCCCCTGTTAATAAAGAGTATCCTATCCTTTATCTCAGTATCTCACCTATCTTTTTGAAAATTTTCATCCAAATCCAGTCATCAGTTTTTAATTTCCCATACAAACTTTCACCCCCCTTTTCCCTTTAGAGGGTGGTTTCTGGGATAAAAAGTATCCTATGTTAGACTCCTGGTTCTAAGCTACCTTTCCACCAATTTTCAGCTAAATCGGTTCAGCCGTTCTTGAGTTATAAATAGTGTAACTAACACGACTTTCTTTTATATATATAGATTTGAAATCATCATCGTAACATTTTCTTACATCAATTTAGACTTTCAGCTTATCTCAACAGACTTAATAGGCAAGAAAAATAACAATAGGCTGTTTTGACTGGGCGTTGTTTAATTATTTCACTTTGTTTTATTTAAATAATATTTGATTATATACGTACATTAACTATGTACTCGTATTACAAATAACTATTATACCGCATGATTTTTTTTACCGTCTCGAAAAAAATAGGGTATAATAGGTGAACGGAGTAGAAGCCTATAGCATAGTTTTTTTTTTGTATTTTTTTTTTAACTATAAAAAATATCGAAATTCAAATCATACGCACCCTACTAAATGCGCGAAATTTATCAATGAACTAGTAGCTTTCCTTAGCGGCGGTAGGTAGTCGCCGCACTTGCCGTCGGCCTCTTTGATATCCTTTCGCAGGCGCACAAGCCACTAGTCAAGTAGTCAATGCTACTAAGCAAATATTCCCGGGTATGGCTTCTGTTCCACTTACACAACACATCATATTATTCTCGAGACGGTAAACAATTTCAGCCGGTATATATTATGTATAAGTATGTGAAGGAAAAAATAACAAAATAAAATAAAGAGAAGAGCTCATTGGGCATCAAAAAATTCTTCCGCATCGCTGTCAGCGGTAAAAGTGCCCAAAAGTCTGGCAACATTGCCACGTTAGATGGCAATGCTAAGAATTGGCCAGCCTTCTGGTCACGTGAAGAGTCGACCAACCGCTTGGCGATGTCCCGAAATATTCGATGAGCACTCGGACCGCACGGTCCTAGTGTTTCAACCCCAAACGGCTCAAAAATATAGCTACCAATATTTATTGTTATATTTTCGCCGTATGATGTTTTCTGCACCTGCAGAAAACATCAAACGAAACATAGGATGCCACCGAACGAAAGATAGGATGCCACCAAAGGCCTACCCAACTTCCAAGGCATAATGGTCATTCTGTCTGGCCTCTTCCCATCGTCGCGTGCCAAGCTATTGGGTTCTAAAACAGCTGGCACCCGCGGTGACAAGAGCCCGATCGCTTCCCTTTGATGAGTCAGTACCTATCTACTTGCTGAAGTAACATTGATAGCTAAGCTAAGCGTGTATACAAACCAAACCCGCCGGTCATTTCAAACAAAAATGGTCCGACTTGCAACGTTCTGCTCTGTTGGCGTCTCGACACCTTACAACATCAGAGTTTGGCGAAAATGCCCATTTTCTTTCAAATTATATGCTAACATAGCAAATGTGAGCACATCTTCTCTTTACTCAAGTTCAGAGTTCAAGTTGAACTCTGAACTTGAGTAAAGAGAAGATCAAGAAGTCAAGCATTTTCAACTCATGGTTTTAGAGGCCACACATTTATAGCTCCGTGATTACTGCGTGTGAAAGATTCAATTCACTTCAATTACTCGGATGCTCTCACTGGATTCAACAACGGACTAACGACAGTTTAAAATAAAGCAGTTACTGACATCTACTTCCTCCATTAAGGGTATTTAAAAGACGTAAAACTGACAGTAAAGATTTCATAACTTAGAGTCTTAGTTCATTTCTCGAGGCTTAGCTGTAATTCTATTGAGTCATTAAACATATAATGTTTGTGTTACGGAAGCTTCATTATATACTGCGATTAACATTCCTTTGACATGAACCGACTGTTGCGATTATTCTCAGGTTGTTCGTTAAGCCAGCATATAGGTAGATTCAGTAGGCTTCTTCTCTTCGTCTCTCTATGGGATGACAAAATCCCTATACTATGTAATCTATTACTGAGTGTAGGAGATATTTATAATTCCTGCAATATGCCTTCCAATTTCGAATCAACATCAATAAGTTCTGATTAGTAGGACAATCCGAATTACCACTGTAAATTAAAATATTATAAGGTTATTTGTTATTTGTCTTAATGAATCAATTTCAAATAGGTAGATTAAACTTTCTCGACTTCAATAAATTCCACCATACTGTTACAATTCTCTCTACATCCGCCAACGCTCCAAATACATCCATCAAATTGATGACACTCACTTGCGAATCGCCATTTATATTTCGTAAACACGCGAATTTCCCATTACAAATCATGGCCCCTATGAATAAATACGCACTTATCACTTTTAAAATAGAACAACATTACATAAGATACTTTGTGTGACAATAAAGTGAGATCGCAGTCAACAAACATCTCATAAATATTTCATAGCCGACGTGCTGACGGTTATTACACCCGAATTCATGCATGCTAAGCCAAATGAGATGCCTCATCTGAGAAAAAGTGAAAAGCTGGGACGATGGACGTTTGTATGTTACTTGATTACATCAGTGTGAATCGCGTTGTAGTGTTTTTGGAACAATCAGATGCTAGAGCATCATTAATCGGATATTTATTTTGATGTCAAGGCCTATGATGTTGACTAATATAAATTTTTACTGAACTCGCCCGCTGAGATAATACGTTTCTGGCTGCCTCCTTAGTCTAGTGGCCGGAAGAACATGAGGTCCTGGGTTTAATGCGAAATGTGGGTGTACTATAGGTACTCCTCTACCTAGCCCTTCGGGGAATACAGGTGTGACATTAAGTAAAAAAAATTATGTTTTATTGACATAAAACAAGTTGTTACATTTTAATTTGAAGCCCTGACTCCTGAGCTAGGTGGTACCTGTGTTACAGGAGTCAGTGTCTTCACCCGTTTTTGAACATTAACAATTTATGCAATTAAATTAAAAAATAAAATAACTTAAAATGTAGGAATCCAATTTAGTGCATGCATACTCTTGAGTGGTTCGTGTGCGTTTGTCGTGTTTTTGTGTATATGTGTAAGTGTGTATGTCTGTGTGTGTGCGAGTGAGTGTGAGTGATTGTGCTTGGTGGCTGGACTTTGGTTACGAGTATATGTGAGGATTTGTGTGCCTACTTTACTATTTAATTATCACGAGTATTGTTATTTAAGTATGTTTTCTGTCTGTGGGTAATCCAGTGTTTGAAGCCATGTGTTTAGTTTCATCTTAGTTAAATTTTTTGCTAGTGGGTTGATGTATGTTTATGTTAAACCACTGTTTTTATTGTAAAGGAATAAGTTTCTACAAAAGAGGCATGCGCAGTCCACTGTTGACGTTAGATCTATCATAGAAGGTGCCTGGCCTTCTAGGATGTCCACTATTGACGTTAGATCTATCCTAGAAGGTGCCTGGCCTTCTAGGATGTCCACTATTGACGTTAGATCTATCCTAGAAGGTGCCTGGCCTTCTAGGATGTCCACTATTGACGTTAGATCTATCCTAGAAGGTGCCTGGCCTTCTAGGATGTCCACTGTTGACGTTAGATCTATCCTAGAAGGTGCCTGGCCTTCTAGGATGCTGTTACCAAGCGCTTACTGCGGAAATGATCTGTCGTATAAACATAGGCGTTTTATAACCCCAAATTGGGTTGCAATAGCTTTAGGAAACACATATTTCTAATTGAATTTAGTTGAAATTTGATATCATGGCGTCTTGCCTTAATTTAGCATAGTTGCAACTCTATGTATTTCCTTATATTTATAGAACACTAGCGACCCGTCCCTGCCTTGCACGCACAGTTTTTGCCGAACCATCGAAATTTCAAGATTAATATGTACATTCAATCAATCTGCCTAGCCTTTTCCCAACTATGTTGGGGTCGGCTTCCAGTCTAACCGGATGCAGCTGAATACCAGTATTTTACAGTATTTTACGACTGCCATCTGACCTCCACAACCCAGTAACTAGGTAATACGATACCCCTTGGTAAGACTGGTGTCAGACTTTCGGGCTTCTGACGACTCGTAACGACTGTCAAAGATCCACGAATGACAGCCGGGACCAACGGCCTAACGTGCTTTCCGAGGCACGGAGGATTCTCGGTATGTAAAGATGGTCACCCATCCACTGACCAACCCCGGCAAGCGTAGCTTAACCTGATGGATCGACTAGTGCGGCTATTGTTACTTAGCCAAGAGCTCCTCAATTAACATGTACATTCATAAATAATAAATAATATAAATATTTAATTATAAACTTCAATAAATAAAGAAAAATACTCATGTATTAACAAAAAGATTTCTGTGCTATATTTAAACTGGGCGACCGACCTCTGCTCTGGTGAAAATAGAGAATGCTCATTTAATAGTACAGGGCAGTGCATACATTCCATGCTGCCATGATAGTAGTTACTTACCAATTCCATGATGCCATATGTCATTTTATTATAAGGTCTTGTTCTAAAGTTTGGGCGACCGAACTCTGCTCGGGTGAAAACTCGGAAAAACAAATTTCCCCACATGAGACCTAGCTAGATCGATTTTCGCCCCCGTGGTTTACGGGAGCGAAAATCGACCTATAATGCAACTTTCATCGAAATCGTTATATAAATATTGCTCGTTTAATATTATAGGATCCACATAAGCCTATCAGAATCATCAGACAGTCAAACCTCATCAAAGTCCGTTGCGTAGTTAAAACGAACAGCGCAGTCACAGACAGATACGAAAAGCGACTAAGTACCTACACATTATCAGTACTAAAGACTATAATAGGGGTAAAAATAAACTTTTACTTCGCAGCCGCTATACATAATAATTTTATAGGCTTTTTACGCGTCTAAGCAGAAATTATGCGAATTACATTGACGCTCATTGCCGGGTATATAATTATATTGGTCATTATAATTATATAATGACATACAAATAACAGGAACTAAATGGACATTATATAAAGGTATCTTGAACCTAAAGTTATAAGGTTCATTCAAATATTTATGGTAATTTTGATGTCAAACCAGTGGAAACTTTGTGAAGTGATGTAAGTTGAATAGGCGTAGCACAGTAAAATTAACTGTGAAGTCATTTTGTATCTATAAATTTACCATCTATGGAATCTTAATGAAGAAATTCAAGTTACTAATGTTTATCATTAAGTTTGTTATGGGTGAAAGCATAGTTTTTGTTTATAATTAATTAATGTTATAGAAAATTCTCTTCCGGAAATAAATACTATATTAATTATGTTAAGTCAATTAACCATGAGTTTATAATTTCAAGGTAATGTTACTTTTTAGATTTTTTCTACGTTTTCCGATACCTACTTATTTGTGTTTGAGAGTATTGAGCTAGCTAGCTATTATAGCTTTGTCAACATCGAATTAGCCGAACGGAGCATAAAGTTGACATAGCATTGGGATATAAGATTCCAGAGAATTGGGTTATGGGAGCTGTTATTTCGTGGAACGTTGATGGATTTAGTGCATGTCTAGATTATACCTACTCTAATAGGTATTTTACAGGTTCTTATTCGCTCAAGGGAGCAAACCTACATGGCATAAAACGATCCTTTTTCGTGCGCAGAGGCAGTTACATGAGTAATTTAATACTGATTGAAATATCAGGTTTTACCATTCACTTGACAATGACAATGAACAACGGATCGAATGGCCTATCACAACCGCTGTTTTACAATTCAAATATTTTATCATATATGAGACGTTGAAATATATATGTGTATAATAATTATGAACTGTATTTAAGTGATCGTAAAAATTATTGATAATTAGCATTACTTATCATATTCAGCATAATTGGCCCGCTAACGATTTAATTTGATGCCTCTCTGTTTGTGATTCTTTGCAAAATCGTTGGGAAAATTGAAGTAACACAATAAGGTGTATATACCAATAGTACACCCGCATTTTTCTAGATATGTTGTATAGTACATGTAGAGAATTAGAGATATTTATAACTACTCTTCAAAAAATTACTTGAAATGTATAATATATTTTTCAACACACTTGCTCGTAAAATAGCTCTTATTGAACCGTTTTTAGGGTCATAATTCAGTGTATTAAAAACGCGTGCTTTTTACTTTATATTATCGGACTAGTGCTGTAACGCCACAGATAACTAATCAGGATTTGGTTGCGACTCGCTAAAAACAATAACATTGGACTTGCCTGGGAATTGAATGCGATTTCTAAGTGTCGCTGATTAAATACGCACTAATTAGGATACACGTATTATCACACCCACTTTAACATCCTATGCGTGTTTCTTATCTTTTAATTAAACTATTTTAATTAACAATAAAAGCGAAAACTGGAATAAATTTTGAATTTTTATAAAAGTCAAACAACCGACCATAGGTAACCGACATCCTTTTTATCCCGCCTAAATTTATCTTGTCATTGAAAAGTTAGTGATTGACATAATAAATATCGACTATTTGCTCAAGGAGTATTTTATTAATCCTTTATTGAAAAAAAAAACAATTTTAATGTATTTATAATTATTATACTGACAACAACAAGTGTTCGGCTAGGATTTTCAAGATACTGTTGGAGCTGGCCCCCGTTTAAAGATGCGGTCCTATTTCCTTATTAAATAATGTCGTCTTTTTCGTTTTCACGGTTTTAACTTCGAACCTATTTCAATGGATTTGTTTTTTATTGTGAAAGTTACTCAATATAAAAAATACTGATGAAACACTACCTACAAAAAAATCGTAACATCGAAAGTACCAAAACGAAAAGATCATACTACCACGTCACTAAAACCATAGACAATTTCTAGCGACCAATGTTGTTTGACAAATTTTGAAACGCGACATGGCAGTATGGAATTAATAAGTACTATCATTGCAGCATGGAATTTGTATAAAGAAATTGACTTTGAATACATGGAACTAGTATGAACTATCATAAACTATTAAATGAGCATTCTCTATTTTAACCCGAGCAGAGATTTGTGCTTTTTTTAATCTCATCAAAGAGACTTCTTGCCCTCCTGTTGATGTTCTATGTTACGGGGTTTGGTTTCCTTCAGATGGACAATAATTGTGCGTGGGTACTTCTTGCCTTTTTATGCCTACTGTGTAAATAAATAAAATGTGATACATTAACATAATATTTCATCAAATTATATATTTTTCACTACATATTAATCTTAATTTGCGTATTCAAATTATTATTTTGTGTTTATAATATTTTTATATAGGCTGTTCAGCGGTTTTGCCTGTGCCTTTATTTACAACTGCGCATCGCTGGCAGAAAAAAAAACCAGCGCGCCGTTTTCAGTAAATATTTGTTACCTATCGTTTTTGTTTTGTTGATATAAAAAATACGACAATCTAATTTTAATGACTATTTTTGTAAGAATATGCATTCCATATTCCTACTTCGACGTAGAATGAATATTCGTAGGTTAATTAATTGTAATTCAGTTTTTTTATAATTAAAAGCTGTTAAAATCATTTCGGTTTTTTTTAGATCCTTCGGCTGTCGTAAACGTAATTGGCGCAGTCGGTAGGATATCTGCGGGAGACGTCGGGACTTGCATCTCACATCGATAATCGCGTCGCGTGTCACCCGGGTGGCTATCAAGCACCGTTCAGGATATCCTGAACATACGGACCTGCTGCAGACCGAGAGGAGAATCTGGAAATCGATTCACGGAAAGAGACCAGAAATGAAGTATTTGTAAGTACATCAGAATTATTCTCGTATTGCTCCCTTCGAAATCCTAACATTCAAGATTTACCATCCCAGAGCCTCGAGTGCGCGGGAACCTGAATCACGTCAGGCCCGCCGACGAACTGTAGATACTAATAGAGACATAGTTTTAGATAATTTGGATTTAGGTAACTTATTTAATTTAGATATGGCTCAGCACGACCCAGACACTATTTTCAAGGCCCTTCGCCTTGTCCCGGAGTTTGATGGTAACCCTAATGTGCTTACGCGGTTTATTAAAATCTGCGACTCATTAGCAACGCAATACTTAAGTGGTGCGCCCGGAAGCGAATTTTCAAACCTATGTCTATTAAACGGAATTCTTAATAAGATCTCTGGAACCGCTGCGTGTACCATAAACTCTAATGGGATACCAGAGAGTTGGTTGGGCATTCGAACTGCCTTGATTAACAATTTCTCGGACCAACGCGATGAAACCGCGTTGTACAATGACCTTTCTGTCGCTACGCAGGGTAACAAGACACCCCAGGAGTTTTATGACCATTGCCAAACACTGTTCAGTACAATGATGACGTACGTGACTTTGCACGAGACTATACCGACTACTATAGAGGCCAAGCGTGAACTTTATAAAAAGGCGATCAATCGCTTGAATTTAATGACACCGATAATATGAAGTTATTCATTTATAGGTTTCACGAATACTTTGACGGACTAATAGGTTTAGATTTATTGAGTAGCTGGGAGGCCCGCATAGATTTAAGAGAAGGTCAACTATTGACTCGAACCGCGTCAAATCCTATCAAAATGTACAACTCATGCAACGTTAATCTATATGAGGATATAATTCCAGCAGGGACTTCTAAAGTTATCCGTATCCCTGTCGACATCGCGGAAGGTGACGCTTTCATTAATGAACAAATACTTTGTAATTGCATAGTTCACGAATGCATTACCACCATTGCTAACAACCGCGGCTACTTAGAAATTGAGAACCCGACACCTAATGACGTCATATTCTCACTTGATCGCCCGGCGCACGCGGAACTATTTAATACTGAGTGCACGCGTACTCAACAAACGTCAACTAGCGCGCAAAATGTAGTTTCACGATTACGAACGGATCACCTTAACCCAGAGGAAAAGGCTAACCTTATAGCTCTTTGTTCTCGTTACGCGGACGTATTTTATATTGAGGGTGAGGGACTAACTTTTACAAACAAACACCTCCAGTCAAACACCGGATTAGGACCACAGACGAAGTCCCAGTGCACACCAAAAATTATCGGTATCCATTACATCACCAGGAAGTTAGGGATCAGATAGGAAAAATGCTAGAACAGGGTATCATACGACCATCTGAATCTGCCTGGAGCTCCCCTATTTGGGTAGTGCCAAAGAAGATAGACGCCTCCGGAAAGCAAAAGTGGCGTCTCGTGGTGGATTTCCGTAAGGTTAACTAAAAAACACTAGACGACAAGTAAGTACCCTATCCCTAATATTAGTGACGGCCTTGACAAATTAGGGAAATGCCATTACTTCACGACCCTCGATTTGGCAAGTGGCTTCTACCAGGTTGAGATGGACCCTATCGACGTCGAGAAAACCGCATTCAACGTAGAGCATGGGCATTTCGAATTTCTTAGTATGCCAATGGGATTAAAAAATTCTCCGTCAACGTTCCAGCGTGTGATGGATAATGTCCTCAGAGGACTTCAGAACGAGATATGTCTCGTATATCTCGATGACATCATCGTGTTCAGCACTTCCCTTCAGGAACACGTGACCAATCTCGAAAAAGTGTTTCAGAGACTTCGAGAGTCCAACTTCAAGATCCAAATGGACAAATCTGAATTTCTTAAGTTTGAAACAGCGTACCTTGGGTACATCATTAGTAGAGATGGTATAAAGCCAAATCCCGAAAAGATATCCGCCATAAACAAATACCCCATACCGAACCCCAAAAGAAATCAAGCAATTTCTAGGCCTTCTCGGTTATTACCGAAAATTTATCCCCGACTTTGTCCGTACCACAAAGCTACTCACGCAATGTCTGAAAAAAGGAAGAAAGATCACTCTCGACACTGACTATAAGAACTGTTTTGAAAAATGTAAGACTCTTCTGACCAATGATCCCATCTTGCAATACCCGGATTTTATTAGAGAATTTAACTTAACAACAGACGCATCTAATGTAGCCATTGGAGCTATACTATCCCAAGGTCCCATAGGGTCAGACAAACCGGTCTGTTACGCCTCTCGAACTCTTAACGAGAGTGAAATAAACTATAGCACCATTGAAAAAGAGCTCCTCGCCATAGTCTGGGCTACAAAATATTTCAGACCATACCTCTTCGGACGAAGATTTAAAATTTTCACTGACCATAAACCATTACAGTGGATGATGAATTTGAAAGAGCCGAACTCACGACTTACAAGATGGCGACTTAGACTCAGCGAGTACGACTTTTCCGTAATTTACAAGAAGGGTAAAACGAACACTAATGCCGACGCCCTCTCCCGCATAGAAATAAATACTAAGGAAGCTATGTCTCTAATAGAAGAAATTGACGAACTCAATTCCCTAATGGGCAACCCATCCGAAACAATACTCGCCCAAGCAGACTCTTCCACTGAAACAGCTCACACAAGTAATGAAAATCCAATTCTTGAAATTCCTATAACAGATAAACCTCTTAATACATTCAATCGACAGATACATCTTATCCTTGTTAGCGACGTAAAGAAACGACCCTCAGTGACAAAACCATTTGACACACACACGCGTATCAGCATCCAGCTATCGCAATTCAACTTAGAGGAGGATGTCATAAGCGCTATAAAGGAGTACGCTAACCCTAAGGTTAAAACAGGTATTTTAATAGATCCTCCATTAGCCATGTATTCTATTATTCCGATCCTTCAAAACAAGTTTAAAAGCCTAAAACCTCATAAAACCCTCCTAGCATTAAACCTCGTTCTCGCTAAATCCGAGCTGGAAAACGTCAAGGAAAATCTGCGTCAGCAGGAGATAATCCGTCACTACCATGATGGTAAAACTAACCATCGCGGAATCACCGAGTGTCATTTAGCCTTGTCTCGCAAATATTATTGGCCAAAAATGAAGGACCATATCACCAAATTTATAGGTGAATGTACCATCTGCGGACAAGCCAAATACGATAGAAACCCAGTCAGACCTCAATTTAATGTTGTGCCCCCAGCCACCAAGCCATTTGAAATAGTCCATATGGATTTATTTACTGTACAAAGCGAGAAGTACGTCACTTTCATCGACGTCTTTACGAAATACGGTCAAGCTTACCATCTGCGCAATGGAACAGCTGTTAGCATATTACAAGCCCTCTTGCAATACTGTACTCACCATGGCGTCCCCATGACTATTGTCACAGACAATGGAACTGAGTTCACCAACCAACTTTAACAACAGTAGCTGAAGTGGCAAATACAAAATTTTTAGGAATCCATATAGATTCGAATATGTCATGGAAAACACATGTAAATAGTGTATGTACCAAATTGAATCAATTTTCTTACGCTCTATACATGCTTAAAAAAGTATCCAACCAGACCGCGCTTCTTACTGCTTACCATGCGTATGTGGGATCCACTCTGTCGTATGGGTTACTATATTGGGGAAACTCGACTGATAAAGAAATTGCGTTCAAAGCCCAAAAAAAGTGTATTAGGTCTATATGTGGGTTACGCCAAACGGATTCATGTAAACCACATTTCGTAAATCTCAAGATTTTAACACTCCCTGCTCTATTTATCTACCTGGCCTCAATTTTAGTTAAATCAAACATTACAAGCTATGATACGTTAAAAAGCAGAAGACTTAAACATACCTTAAGAGATAAAACGTCCCACACTAGAGCGTACAGTAATAGTGTTTTCTGTATGAGCACAAAGATTTATAACAAGCTACCTATGGACATTAAGATTATAAATTCAATTATTATTTTTAAAAGAATGCTGAAAATTTTCTTAATTAAAAAGGCCTATTACTCAATAGCAGAATTTCTTGAGGAAAAATAATTTTGTTCAATAAAGTACCTATCACTAAAGTGAATATAATTCAGTAAAATATTTTTAAAAGGATTATGATAATTAATATTAAATGATTACAATACTGTGACATAATTGAATTAATGAATAATGATAATTTTTAAATCAGGTAACTCATGACATGTGTATTTTTATTTAGGTATGACTTTAATAATTTATAATTAATATGATGTAAATGATAAAATTATATAATGTAATTAAAACGATGTCCTATATAAAATTTTATATTTATAACTTTTTTCTTTTTAATTAATGAATGTAAATAATGCATGTTCAACTGTTACTGTTACAATTATAAGCATATAGGTATGCATGATGAAATTGCAATGCCCTAACAGGGCCACTATGTTCTAAGAACTGATATCCTCTGTTAAGAACTTTATTTATGTACACATAGTTAGCAATAAAGAATTTGAATTTGAATTTGAATTTGAACTTTTCATGGAATTTACACGGCTTCACAAGATCAACCATCACAGAATATTAGCTTACTCACCTAATGACAATGGAAATATTGAACGATTTCATTTAACACTATTAGAACACCTCAGACTCCTCAAATTACAGTACAAAGACGAACCCACAGTAAACCTTATACCTTATGCTATCATATAGCCTACAACAGTTCCATACACAGTTTCACAAGATGCAGACCTTTTGACTTACTGACAGGACACTTAGACCCCAGAGACTGCAAGGATATTGACATAACACAACAGCTGTTACAACAGTATGTTCTAGTTCATAAAGACCGCATGAAACAGGTTTATGACATTATCAACGCCTCATCACTCACAAACCGAACAGCATTAATCGAGAGTAGAAATAAAACCCGCGAACCCGAGAAGGAATACGCACCCCAACAGCAAGTATTTGTAACAAACCCTCTCGCTAATCGTCAAAAAACCGCACCACGGTATACACAAGATATAGTTCTAGCTGACCTGCCGATTCACATTTATACTTCGAAGAAACGTGGCCCCATAGCAAAGTCAAGACTAAAGCTAGTTCCTAAATCAGTAAATTTGTTACAGGATTCTGTTAATAACAATTCTCCCAATGATGCGACCTCAGGAGATAAAACTCGAGAGCCCCGATGAGGGACCAGGACTGCTAACCTACAAACTTGGGCCTATGAGACTCACGACCCACCACCATACATTCCTACAATATGTACGTCTGAATGATATCGAAAACAACGTCCACTCACTACAGACTCAACTACTAAGCTATCAAAGTCGAATGACCAATGACACCTACTTACTATATGATATCCAAATAAACCATCTTACTGACAAGCTTGGCAATGTTCTAAGACAATTACAATCTCTGGAGCCCAATAGAGTTAAAAGAGGTCTTGTAGATGGGCTAGGTTCTATCATAAAAAGCTTTACCGGAAACCTAGACCACGATGATGCGCTAAACTATAATATGGCCATTAAAACATTAGAGACAAATCAGAATAGAATAGCAACTGAATTCAATAACCACATTAGCATAAGTAAAGAGTGGATGTCTAAACACACTGATGTACTAGCACATAGTTGATAATCAGAATAGAATTAACAATACATTAGAATCAATATTAAAGGGCGATGCACTAAGAGAAAACAGCTTAATAAAATACGCAAAGTTTGCCCAACTTCTGGAAGTAATGAGTGAGAACGTAGAGGATTTAACTCAGGAATTACTTAGGATAGAAAATTGTTTAGCTTTTATTCATGCATCTACCATGCATCATTCTATGGTAAACATAGAGATACTAGCATCAATGGTCAGGAAACTGAAAATTATTATTATTATTATTTATTTATTTATTACACTTCACACACTATCCTTACAGGATGACCCCAATACAATAGAGGTTTGCAAACACACCCAAAATAAATTAAAATTCGACTTACGGCTAATACTTAAAAATCTAAACTTAAAAAAAATACAAAGCATTACTAAACTACGAGTTAAAAACACAATCTGAAGTCAGACAGCGGACTACAGAATTATAATTATGTAGGTACCTACCTATATAATAATTATCAACATACTATAAAATCTTAACCTAAAATACAAAATCAGACTTAACACAGAATATTAATATTTACATATAACTAACAAAATTCAACAAAACTCTTGCGAATTCACTCAGATTGCACGAAAATATGTGACAGTGTGTGTGAGTGTGTGATATGTGTGTAATGTGTAACAGATTTTAGATTTAGAACTTCGGGAATACTACAATATTATAAAACCAGGATCGTACTTCGTTGATAAACAGATAGTTTTCGTTTTTAAATTTCCAATCTCTTCAAAGAATAGTTACGACCTATATAGGTTGTCTGCAGTACCTAACAAACACGCACAGGCTCTTATCCCAACCTTCCCATTCCTAGCAACCAACGAGTTGACATTCATGTACATGGAGGCTGAGTGCCCGAAGTCAAAAAGCTGGTACCTCTGCGAGAAAGAAATCACCCACCAGATCCGAACCAAATCTGACTGCATCCAGGAGTTGATCACCAATCAAGTTCTGCTAGACTCCTGCCAGTTCACTACAGTTACCCTGATGATGGCTATGGAGAAACTCGATGACCAACACTATGTCCTGTCATTCCCTCAACAAACGAAAGTACAACTCATCTGCCACCAGAAGGACTACACATCGCTCCAAGGAAGTTATCTTGCTACAATTCCCGTTGGATGTCGACTGAAATCTGAAGAGTTTACCATAGCAAATGTCTATGATGAAATCAAAGGCCAACCACTCAAACTAATGAAAATACCCTACGATTCCGGGAAACAAGTTACCACAGCTACTCATATTAATTTGAACTCCGTGGATCTTCAAGGACTACGTGGCATCCAGGACAAAATTACGATCCAGACTCCCGTGTATTTGGACAACGTGCAAACAGACACCTTCTATCACACCACAATCCCGTTCTACGGTGTGCTATTAAGTGCAGCCATACTTATCAGCATCTTAATGGCCAGGCGCTACATATGCAAATGTAGTAATACTACGAAAATTAATCAAAATAACCAGCAGCCTCCGACCATAATTCTGGAAAGGAATGCAGATCCCGACAACATTCCGGCAACATTTTCACTGAACGTGCTGAAATAGTCGCCGTTCTAAGGGTGGAGGAATTACGTAGCTCTACTAAAGGAAGATCGCCGACGTTGCAGTTACGCCAATACCGGATGACAACAACTAATCGCCGATGCAGCATTGACGTCAGTCGACGGTGCAATCTAATTTTAATGACTATTTTTGTAAGAATATGCATTCCATATTCCTACTTCGACGTGGAATGAATATTCGTAGGTTAATTAATTGTAATTCAGTTTTTTTATAATTAAAAGCTATTAAAATCATTTCGGTTTTTTTTCGATGCTTCGGCTGTCGTAAACGTAATTCGTTCTTACAACAAGTTTGTTTTTTTCCTCGCAAGTTTGTTGAAAAACGTCGTATGAAACGCGTGTGCATTGATCATTACCCACTCGGCTAAATTATCGCGCTCGCCTATGGCTCGCGCGCCAATGCCGCCTTTTGGGTAATGACCAATACAGCACACTCGTATCATAATGTACTATTATTTACAACTCTTAATATATGCACGTTCCATTGCACCTATCAAGTCGCCTATTGCGTTTTTTGTTAGTCAGCAGAGCAAGCGACCATTGTCCTGTAACAACGAAAGTAAGAAAGTGGTTCAGATCGTTCCACTTGTGTGGAACGTAGACATGTTTTTATATCTAAAAGCGTTTCTGTTATGTACTATTTATTATTGGTAAATCAATGTTAAGGTGAAGTAACTTGAACTTGTGTTTTGTATCTGTCACCGTATAATTATGAACTTCGTTAGTTTATTTTTTTGGTACACAAGGGCTTGCTAAGGGCATAATTAAATGGGTATGATAGGTTATGCCCATAGATATAAGAAAGAAGGAGATATGCCCGGTAGTTGAAAATGTATCGAAACCCAATGTCTTCTATCTATCCCTACTCTCTAGCCTGCGATCACACATGCGATCAGTAAACCCAATAAATACGAGGCCCCGCTCACACTTGCAATTTACAAATCAGAACGTACTACATAATCAATTATAAACCTTATCCCATCAAACACAGCGTGCATTTACCATGCACCGTACAACTCACCCACACGAAAACATCGTTCGCTATCGTTGTGCTGTGCAAAAGCCATTTATTTTACATATACGCTAGTGATTGACTAAATCGGAAACTTATCGATTCTCCCATTTATTATTGTATTAAAATTTTTGGAAGTTGCTGAAAAAATTTAAAATAAAAAACGATATACATATAATAAGATGATATAAATAAACAATAAGTAAGTAAAAAAAAAAATATTAAGTAAACCAAAAAAATAACAACATTATGAGAAAATCTAAATGAGTATAAAACAAGATTTCACATCGGTCTTCCAATCAGGCTATAACTGTTGACAAATTGAAGAATAAACTTTAATAGTAATATAAATTCATACGACAATCGACATTATTGTCGATAGCCTACGTTAGTGGATCTGCACAACCACATCACTAATCCGTCACAAGACGCTGCGGCCGTACTAACGATGCAACCGCTTAAAGTAAATATCGTTTTGTAATTTTTACATTGCTTGTCCAGTTACTTAGCGACATACTTTGGTAGTGGTAAAGAAGCAATGTATTTACTACAATAAAAGTACAGTCGCTGTGATATATGAAAACAAAAATAACGTAGTAAAGGCAAGAAATATTTTACGATTTGTTGTTTTTCATGATTTTCAACACAAATATAGCAAAATACTTGTGCTGATTTATGAAAAGTGGTTCTACGATTTATAAAGTTTATAGTTTAGCTTCGATTTTTACAAGAAACCACTGAACAACACGGTATTCTTAAATGTTATCACGATCGCGCTCGAAAGCGCACTAGTTAGCGGAGACGGCCATTTGCCTGAGGCATGAGCATTGTGATCAAGACGCGCGGACACAGACACGCCCCCATACCACTTCTCCTGTTATTTATATTTCTATGGTTATGCCACTTTCATTAAAACTAATTCTGTTTCATTGTTTAAATAATAAAAGATCGGAATCAAATTAATTACGTGAAAAATCACAATGGAATTTGACTATTCATTATAATATGTTTAATAATTAAATATGGTTCACAGTACTTAGTTTCTCTATAAGAGAAATTATGTAATTTTTAATTTATTTAATTAAATATATTACTTAAATTATCTCTGTGACGTGATGGCTTGAAGTTTAATGTTCTTATTTAAATAATTTAATGATTACAATCTTTATGAGTAGATACTTACAATAAAGTGCGTACTTATGTACTTACCTATTTAGTACTAAGTAGTTTCTGTTCGTGTGAAAGTCGTAAGATACGCAACATACAAAAATACGAGCCAGATTTTTTTTTAACTCCCTCGGCCCCCTATTCTCCGCTTTGCATCGCATCGCCCACTGCGTTATTACTTCGTTTTCGCTTATCGTTCTTTCTGACTTTTTTTTAATTTTCTCGTCTCCTAATAGTCCTAGATAGCGTGATGATAATGATAAACCTTCCTCAAGAATTGGGCTATCAATTATAGTAAAAATATTTTTTTCAAGATCCGACTGTTAGTTCCAGAGATTA
The DNA here is from genome assembly GCA_916701695.1 of Agrochola macilenta. Classification (NCBI taxonomy): domain Eukaryota; kingdom Metazoa; phylum Arthropoda; class Insecta; order Lepidoptera; family Noctuidae; genus Agrochola; species Agrochola macilenta. Next base: position 8,042,753 of record OU753569.1, read on the forward strand.
GCGCGTTCAAACTAACGAACACAAAAACTAACTCTTCAGCTTTCTTATTAGTATAAATACGCAGATTGATTGAATCATAATACATAATATACTGAATTTTTACTTTTATATTGTATAAACCATTGTTTTTTTTTTTAACTATGGTCAACATTACGTCGGTCACATTACAAATTTAGAAAATTATGGTCACATTAGAAATCTACGCACGCACACAGTCGCACACGTATAAGGGTGTAGCGTAGTAGGTACTTCGTCCATTTTAATTGGTTTTGACAGCGGAAGTTTGATTTTAATTTGTGTAGTTTTGTTTATTGTCGGGATAAAAAAAAACATATATTAAAAATGACAGAAATCGATTCAGTAATCGTTTAACAAGGTAACCGACATAGCCCGAAGAATTGCTAAACTTAAGTGGCAATGGGCAGGGCACATTGCTCGCAGAACAGATGGCCGATGGGGTCGAAAGGTTCTGGAGTGGCGACCGCGTACCGGAAGACGTAGCGTTGGAAGGCCTCCCACAAGATGGACCGATGACCTTGTGAAGGCCGCAGGAACCAGCTGGATGCGGGAAGTACAGAACCGGTCGAAGTGGTGCTGCTTGGGGGAGGCCTATGTCCAGCAGTGAAATGATGATGATGAAACGATTCTAAACAAAGTAATTTTATAATGTGCATTAATTCAGATACACATTGTATAGTATAGATTTACTATGATTTATAGTAACCTAAGAAAGGTCTTGATTCATAAGCCTATGACTGGTTGATATGACTTAGCTTATGAAAGCGATCGTTAGGAAGTCACTCAAGTTATGAGGCTAAAGACTCCTGTCATCATCATTATATCAGATAGGAAAAGTTTACTTCCAAATTCTCTTAATCTATCTACGAGAATATGATAGTCGGAATGCCTGACTTGATCTTGGATAGGAGCAACGCATGGAGTTTATTTTCAGAGTAAGAAATATATGGAACGATGATAATGAGTTTACAAGAGAATAATAAAGTGAAGTGTAGGTACCTATAGATTTTTATTATTTTATTATTATTATAATGGGAGTACACCATTCATTGTCGGTCATTGTTGGCAATACCGAAGGAAAGAGAGCACGAGGCCGGTCGCCAACACGATGGTCCGACCAAGTAAAAGAAGCTATGTCCGCAAGCAAATTTGAGCACGTGGTGATGGCAACTTTGGACCGGAACCGGTGGAGGCAGATTTTCCGTTTAAAGGGGTCGAGTGACCACGATCCTCAGTAATGAGGGACCGATTGAAGAAGAAGAGATAGTACCTACACCCACATTTCGTCTGTTATGTTTAAGTCCCATGTAATAGGGGGCGAGCCCATTGCCATCAATGATGTAATTTTGACGTTCTAAAAGTGCTGATTCTCAGCCTAGTTTGAATAAATGACTTTTGAATTTGAATCAACCTGGCTCAAATCCAGACTCCAGGCTGCTACTGAGAAATTCCTGATGGAAAAATCCCAATAACACTTTGCCCGACCCGGGAATCGAACCTAAGATCCTCATGCTTAACATGTGCTTGCAACCACTAGACCAACGAGACAGTCAAACTTACTTAAATATCTTAAATTTGTTTACAAGCAATACAAATCTGTGGTTTGCCAGTAAAAAGCAACGTTATGTAACGTTTACCTTTGCTAGTGACAAGAATGAATGGGCAACAGACATATTCAGTCTCGAAGTCATTCATCGTCATCTTATAACAAAAAGTATGCACGACCACACATAAGCTTACTCATATATAAAAGAAAGTGCCATGCAATTCTGACTTTTGTTTATTTATGAATTAGAGACTATATTAGCAAATCACAATTTTTTGCAAGCTGTTCGTCTGACCCAAGGAAAGTGCTCATAAAATATCAACAATTCAAAGATATATATATTATTTATCCATCGCCATATTTTAATGGATTAGTACGGTAAAGTGTATTCTTGCACTCTCTCTTTTATTGCTTTAAGAATGAAACTAGAATTATGTCGTTGATTTCGATAAAATACTTGCTGAGATGTCAAACTTATTGTTGAAATATTTTCTAGTTTTGAGAGTTTAATACTGAATAATCTGTTCCGATTGATGATTTAGCGAAACTGCACAATATGCATTATTATGATATTCCTGCCCATGTCCCATGTTAATTAAGGCCAGCGCAACACGTTATCTTTTTCCATTCTCCCCTGTCAACCGTCATTCAATCCCTTCTCTTTCATAAGATTCCTCACACAATCCATCAATTTTTCTTTGGTCTTCCTCTCCCGCTCTATCCATCAATATTTATATTCATCTCTCTTTTAGTCACATTTCCGTTTCCTTCCGTTATGGGTATTTTAAATCTGGTCAGGTCATGGGTCCATCTATAGCTAGATGGACCCATGACCTTAAAAAGGTGGCTGGGACAGACTGACTGGATGCGGAAGTCGGTCAGGGTGTTGTGGCGCAGCCTGAGAGAGGCCTATGTCCAGCAGTGGACTGTGATAGTTTGCTTTGAATGACGGATCCAATAAATTAATTAAAGATCTTCCATTCTAACCAACCTTATACCTATTGCAAGATCATGAGAAGCTTAACAAATCAGGTATATATACGAGTATAATGCACTGAGCTTCTGGCGTTTCATAAGTACCCAAGAAACTATATGTGAATAAAATATTTTGATTTTGGACTTTCGTTTTGAATACAGACGTATAAATATTTTCAGGATATTCCGTAATTTTTGTCGATCGAAAGTGCAGTTTTCAAACCAATTTGATTTATGTCATTTCGCTTTCCAATCTGGTAATAAACAACCACAAAAAAACTGCTTTACAAAAGATGCATGTTGCATCTCGAAAAGCATATTTAGTTTCTTCAGAAACAGCCGGTAGTCCTCATCATTAACTAATTAGATGACTATAGAAATTAATACCTAACTATAAAGATAAAAAAAACTAACGAACAAGTAATTTTTATTGCAAGCAGAAGATCTACCTCAAGGAAAGTGTTGATAAGAGAACACATAGAACGACGTGAATTCGTAGCGTTTGAACTGTTGGAAGGCCTCCTACAAGGTGGACCGATGACCTTGTGAAGGCCGCAGGAATCCGCTGGATGCGGGAAGCACAGAACCGGTCGAAGTGGCGGTGCTTGGACGTCTTCCGGCTGAAATGATAATATGTAATGATGATATCAAGTTGGACGTTTTCTTTTATTAGATTCTTTCTTTTTTTGCGATCCCGTTTATGTAATTCCGGGAGCGGCGGTATGACCCGGCCCGCGCGTAATTCTATTGCACTATGTTTACAATATTGAATTTAAAAATTTTACTTGAGTTGATATAGCAAAATAAGTCCATAATTCCTTAAAGTATTTAATAGTGAACACGTAGACAAAATTTTAATACAATTGCTTTGATAACAATCGAATGGAATAGGTTTTTCTCTTAGCACAAAAAAAGGTAGGTAACAAAAAAAGCAGATTTTAAGGTAACTTTGCTGTTTTTTTCTATCGAGGAAAGTTTTGTCAATCGTGTTTCGGGCCTCATAAGGACACTCTTCAATTATCGTAATCATAAAAAAAAATGCAAATTGTTTTTTTTTTTAAGAGAAACATTGATTTTGCGTGAAGTCGAAACATCTGTTTTGGAACCCATTTGACCGGATATGCACTTGCAATTGCGACTAAGTGCTGTAAATTATTGTCGATATCAACATTGATTAGTCAGTGGGTTCTAAAAGAAATAGAAAATATTAATGCGTCTTGTTTTCTTTGTTATGTACAAGATCACTTATACCCGTTAGGTTGACGACATCAAAGTCTCATGAAACACCTGGATGAGGGACGCCGCACAGAATCGGGCAAGTATGTAAATATGACAGAAGAAACGGAAGGCCTATACCCAGCAGTTGGTGATTCCGGGCTGAAAATAATGATGATGAAGACCAGACCAGACCAGAGACATATTTTTATTATTTTTGACTCAGATCACACACACAAAACGAAGAAAAATATATAATTTTATTGGTACAGAATTATAATCATTGGAATCATTAATACATCTCTCTAAGTTAGATTTGTTTTTTATTTTATTTTTATTTAAAAAAAAAATGTTACATATACCTATGAACTTTTCCACAAGAAATGTGTTCTTATGTAACAAATCTTACTTAGAGAGAGATATTAATGATTCCAATGATTATAATTCTGTAAATACATACCTGATATAGTCGCGAATCATATTTTGATCAAAATACAACCTGACAATGACGTGTAAATTGCAAAAAAGTAAAAAAAAAAAAGAATTTCGCGGGCTGCGGATTCACCTTAATGTATTACCAAGGTTAAATATCAGATGTTACACATCATAAACGACTACTGTAAGGCTCGCTCGTTTTTTAGATTCTTCTTCTTTTCGTGTCGATGGTACTTTTCTTCGTTGTTTTTTTTAAATTATGTTATATTGTATGAGTTCAGTAGAGAAAACTGGAAGAGAAAACTGACAACACTACAGCTACCTCGATTCTTCGGAACAACCCTAAGCCTATCAACTGAAACTAAATACCTGGGCATCTTTTTGGACAAACAGCTGAACTGGGCAAAACACACCAACTATATTATCACAAAAGCCAGCATATCCCTGTGGCAGTGCAAGCGACTGCTTGGCAGGAACTGGGGAATTAGCCCCAAGGTCACCCACTGGCTATACACCACAGTCATCCGACCAATTATCACATACGGCTCACTGGTCTGGTGGCCCAGGACGGACCTGAGCACAGCCCAAAAGAATCTCGAAAAACTGCAGCGGTTTGCTTGTGTTGCAATCACTGGCAGTATGAGAACTACACCCACTGCCGCCCTACAGGCAATGCTTGGACTGCCTCCTCTGCACCTCATCGTGCGGGAGGAGGCGGCCCTAGCCGCCTTTAGGCTCCATGTATCCGGTACACTAAGCAAAGACTCTAGAGTTAAGCACACACGTATAAAGGAAGATGCGATCAAACGACGACCAATGATGGCATCACCCTGTGATAAATCCCCGAAAACATACCACTTTCATAGGCACTACAACATAATACTTACAGAAGAACAGTGTGACTACTCAGGCTCGAAAGAGATGAGAGTATACACCGACGGATCGAAGACCGACTCCGGGACTGGAGTTGGAGTCTTCTCACACGACTTCAACATAAAGATATCCAGCCCGCTGGGAATGTTCAACACCGTCTATCAGGCGGAGTGTGTGGGCATCATACGAGCGGTCCACGCCCTAAAAGCCAGGAGAGTTACGGACACACACATACGCATACTCTCCGACAGCGCCTCAGTGCTTCAATCCTTACAGAAAACACATATTACCTCAAAGCTGACACTAGAATGTCACAATGCACTCGAACAAATAACGGTATTTAGCCGCAACACGGTGACGCTGCAATGGATAAAAGGACACAGCGGTTCGCTAGGTAACGACGCTGCTGACGAGCTTGCTAGACGAGGATCCAGCACGGCGGTCTGTGGACCCGAGCCTATCGTACCCATCCCCTTCAACCAGATACGCAGATGGCTGCAGGATTTCACCCATACTCAAGCGGAGCACTGGTGGTCCTCGACACCGGGCTGCAGGCAATCCAAGGAAGCCATGCCATCCTTGGATACCGGGCTAACCCGGCGTTTACTACGCCTGGATAGGAATGGCCTGCGCTTGGTGGCGGGGACCATCACGGGCCACTGCTCGCTGAACAAACACTTTCACACAATAGGCATAACGGACAGTCCTCTGTGCAGGGCGTGCATGGAGGCTGAGGAAACCGTCACGCACGTGCTTTTTGAATGCACAGGCGTCAGCCAGATTAGAACACAGACCCTCGGGACACCCAGATCTTTCACAGATGTTCTGAACAGACCAGGAGATTTAATTAACTTCTGGAGGGAGGTGGGCTGGTTGGAATAACCACCAACGGCCGCTATGGCCCACGCACAATGGTCCACTGAAGGACTAAGTGCGGAAACCAAACCCCATAACATAGAACATAGAACATAGATGAGTTCAGTAGGTGGTCACGTTGATTGCGGCATCAGTGGCTTTCTTTAGGTCACTCGAGGTGCAGGTGAACGGGCACTTAGGACACTCCAGCAAGTGGGGCATGGTCTGATCAGAAGTACTGCACTGGGTGATAAATGGGTCAGTAACCCCCCACTTCGGCAAATTGTGTCAAATATTTAGATTAATCAAATTAGTGCGTAAAAGGTTAATGACTGTCACGCGCTGCGCCGGTAGCAGTTTCTGCTTATATTAAATCAATTAATAAGCTTCGCAAGAGGACTAAATAAATAATGCTAATGTTTGTATAGCCACTAAGTACCTAATGCAAATAAAATGTTAATAAAATTCTGAGTTCATAGATAATTTGTCAATAGCTGTGCGTGTGTGTAATTAAATAATCACTATTTAATTCAAACATTCCTCAGTAGGCATGAAAGTGATAAATTAAATAATAGTTTTATACAAAATATATTACGAACTGTGAAGAATGCATTAATTTTGTGATATAACAGTATAATGGAGCCAGTTCAGAGGTCAAGCCAAAGCAGAAAAAATACGCTTGGGGGGTCAAAGAAAATATATTTTGAAATTGTTGTTGTGTTTTATAATCTATCATGGCGGCACGGCCTCGATAAGATCAATTTCTCATACATATCATTAGAGCTGACTAAGTTATTTCTTAGACCTTTTATCATTGAAATATGCATTTACGACTTTTTAACTTTATGCAACAGTTAATATAATATCATATAATATAATATATTAAAATATAATATAATATAATTATTTATTTATTTCTCTCCAAAAGGTACAGATTTGGTACATAGTATATAAGTTACAGGCAGATTCAAACCTTTGTGAGAGCTGGAGTCTATACTGGGTTCGGGACCTGTATGACAGATCTCCAGGCTCTGTTGACTGCTTTGTTTCAGACCTTAAGAACGAAATAAAATCACGTCTGATTTCCCCGAAGGTTAAGGCAGCGCCAATCTCCTATACCACAAAACTTTACAAGTCTTGTAGACTTCTACAAAATTGTTAAATTTATAAATAATGATGTACTAGCAGCGCCCCGCGGTTTCACCCGCATAAGTCTCGATATCGTGGAAATATCGGAATAAAAAGTATCTTATGCGTTAATCCAGGTTATAAAAAATTTCTGTGCCAAATTTCATCTAAATCCGTTCAGTAGTTTTTGCGTGAAAGAGTATAAAACATCCATCCATCCATCCTACAAAATTTCACGTTTATAATATTATAAATGTAGTAAGAAATAAGGATGAGCTACAATTTTATTTACAATCTACGCAATTACAATAAAACAAAAAAAGCATTATCACAATTTACATATTTATAAAAGCGTAACACAAAGCACGATGGCAATGTATAAATTGGAGACTTGTCACTACAATTTACAAATTTGAAAGGTTTTTCCGTTACAATTGTTTGGCTTAGAGTTGTGTGATACAGACTTAAAATTTTGAAATTTATATATTAAAGAACACCAACAGCATATACATACAAATTACTACAATTGGATTAAACATAATACTAATATTTAGGAAAGGTATTACTGCTTATGATGTATACACAAATTATAGATGTACCTAATATTTAAGGAATAACAACATTGGAACAAGCTGATTATAAACTAAAAGTAAGATTTAAAAATGTAAGCAAAGCTTCAACAAGTAAAATACGACTAAATACAAATTAATTAAGGGGATGATAACACACATAATTGAAATTCAAATACATAATTGTACGATAAATTATGAAACTAAATGATAATTGTCAAGTACTTTTCCCGAATACCAAATTTGTAATTTGTAAAGTTTTTAAATTTGTAAATTGTTAAGGTTTGTGATGCCCAAGCTGCTACGGTCTAATAATAAACTAGTGGGTTGCTGATTTTGGAATACACAACCATATTTCGCAACCTACCTGGAACAAATGTAGCTAATACTTTCAAGGATTCTCTAATTCACACAGTAGTTATGAAACATCATATAGGATTTGGATAAGATCTGTTCTAGAACATTTCTTCTAATATGAATGATGTATTATTTTTATAATAGACGCTACTGATGGTGCCAAACTTGTAGCTAAATTCTGGTCCGACTGCTAGACTCCTAGATTGCCATCGACAGGCTAAGAAGAAGAGTGCTGTTTCGGCAAAACATATATTGTCGACAGGAGTGGATTTTTCCTAAGGCCCAGTAGGCTAGGGCGGCCAGATATTAGGGGCGGCCAATCGTGACAAAAAATTCACTGATGGTAACAAGAAATAACTCAAAGTACCTATATATTCTTAGCGTTCGCGCACGTTATGGCTTAAACCATTTAAAAATATGTCTAAATAACTAATATAAACGCGTCATAGAATTTCGCAGCGCCAGCCCGACTCATAGTTAAGTTTTCTGAACCGATTTCGATATAATTTGGCAATAAATTCATTATATACTCTATATATGATGGGTGCTGAGAAAGGGGCGGCTGATACTTACTACATGGCCTGAGGCCTAGGGCGGCCAAGACTGCAAATCCGCCACTGATAGTCGAGACATGAAAAGGTTGAGGTTTAGGTCAGTTTTTAATTACACCGTTTTGCAATTGCATGAGGCTTTTTATTTTTCTTAATTAAAATTTTGAATCCAAATGACAGTTAAAAAAAACGAGCAAGTAGTCGCTTAAGATGTGTAACATCTGTCATCTTGGCTGACAGTACCAACCTCTCGGTAAATGGGTTGGTACGTTCTGACGGCCAACTCTGGCATCGCGCGCGCGATTTTGGTTCAATCAAATAGCGCGCGCTTCCCTGGCTTCCTGTTACACATTTCCGTCCCTTTTCATGAAATCACTCAGATTGCAGGAAAACGGACTTGCCGGATAATATTGTTTTTGAAAATTGCTTAAACTTCTAGTTCCTCGAGTGTACCTCTACCTTATAGAGATACACTTGATGTCAAGCTAAAACAAAACGTCTTTCACATCATTCTTTGTGCCAAATTATATCACGTGTTATGTCGAAACGGCAATTATGATTTCGCCAAATAATCCACTAGTCACGTGTCGAGCAATAAGATTTAATTCTCTACCGTAACCAACCGTTCGTTATGCGTAGATCTCCTTTTATAAGTAAGCCAGTGAATTTGGAACTGTGAGCAATTGTGATAAGATTTGAAATTGAATAATCTTTTCAATTCTCTTAGTATAACCAACCATTCATTGTGCGTAGATCTATCTCCTTTTATGAGCCAGTGAATTTAGAACTATGTGATATTGTTATAAGATTTAAAATTGAATAATCTTCTGCAGATTAGTAATTAGTTTTGTACGATCTATCATGAGATACTCTTTGTTATTTTATTATAATAAATGAATGTCTAAAGTCGTTGTAATTGCTGCAAGTTTCGATAGTTAACGATTGCGTATCAGTTGATTAGAGAATCGAACGTAGATTGTTTTGATGATATAAAATGGGGCACGCATTTGTAATAGTTTTTAATTTATTGAGTTTTGAAAGATGTTCATGTGACGAAAGGGCTTTCAATTAGTAGTTATGGTATAACTCATCTGGTTCATTAAACTGGCCAACTTATTACGTCACAGTGGTATTTATCGATCAAAATGTGTAACACTTGTATCAGGTGGAATATACGTCGACTTTGAAGAATCGTATTCCGTAACTTATCTTCTTGTTTGAGCCAGAGGCGATATTTGTGTCACAGAATAGAATATAAATTATTTATTTGCTGATAATCAATCAATCTGCCTAGCGTTCCCAACTACGTTGGGGTCGGCTTCTAGTCTAACCGGATGCAGCTGAATACCAGTATTTTACATGGAGCGACTGCCTATCTAACCTCCACAATCCAGTAATTGGGTACTACGATACCCCTTGGTAAGACTGGTTGTCAGACTTTCGGGCTTCTTACGACCCGTAACGCCTGTCATAGATCCACGACTGACAGCCGGGACCAACGGCTTAACGTGCTTTCCTAGGCACGGAGGAGTTCCGGTATGTAAAGATGGTCACCCATCCACGGACCAACCTTGGCAAGCGTAGCTTAACCTGATGGATCGACCCGTGCGGCTGTTATTACTTAGCCACAAGCTTAGAATGTATAAATAAAATGAAAAACCATCTTATCTGTATAGGTACTTTTATTTTATTTTTGAAATAATAGTACCGATACATTTTACTATGTTCAAAATTTTGCATGAGTGTTGTAAATTTTTCAAATACCTAATTGAGAAAATCCAAACAAAAAGATTTACATAGGTACCTACTCGTACTAGCTTTGATAACAATCGCTTAAATAATGTAATCTGTAAAAACTTTTTTCGTCCGTACGAAGGAGAATATTTGAGGCTGGTCACATTTTAATGATGCATCGTAACTTCAAATGTAATCAAAATTGATATTTATTTATTTATATTTTATTTATATATACTTTATTGTACACCAGAAAATACATAGTTAATCATAAATTTAACACTACAAAACATACAATGGGCGGCCTTATCGCTTTCTGCGATCTCTTCCAGGCAACCTTGGAATGGACAGTGATTGCGTGGACATAAAAAATGGGGTAGACATTGGTGCAAAATAATAATTATAAAGATACAATATATTATAATAGATACATAGATAGATATATATATGTATATGCTATATAATAGATACATAATAAATATATAAGAATATTTATATAAGCAACAAAAATAAATAACGACCACAGATTATTACAGCTACAAGACCAAGATCAGAACAACAAGTAATGTTCCTTCACGAGTCTCTTAAATACTGGTAACGATTGCGCGCGTTTTATTTGAACTGGCAATGCATTCCACAAACGAGCAGCCTGGACGGAAAAGGATTTGTCGAAGAAAGTTGTGGAATGCATTGGCATTTTAAGCTTCAGGTTATCTGATGACCTTAAACATTTCGAATGGGAGTCGCAAAGATACTGGAAACGTTTCTTAAGATAGAGAGGGGCGGAAGGGGAGAATAGCACGTTATACAAGAGGGAAAGAATACGAGCATTCCGGCGAAGGCGAATTGGTAACCACTTGAGCTTCACACGAAATTCGGAAACATGGTCATATTTGCGTAAACCGAATATAAACCGTATACAAACATTTTGAAGCCGCTCAAGTTTATCGAGTTGGTCTTGAGTAAGGTCAAGATAGCTGGCATCAGCATAATCAAGGATGGGCAGAAGAAGTGATTGTGCAAGCGCAATCTTGGTGGCAGTCGGTAGAAAATTACGCAGTCTCTTCAGAGATGCAGCGGATGCAAATAGCTTGCGGCTAACTTCCTGTAGCTGGGCAGTCCAAGAGAAGGTCTTGTCAATAAATATCCCCAAGTTTTTAACTTGTTGGCTGAAGGGAATAACAGAGTTGTCAAAAGAAACTTGGGGAAGAGTCGTCCAGTCAATCCTTGAGACCGTCCTAGAACTGCCAACCACAACAACCTGCGTCTTTATGGGATTGATCATAAGCCCATACCTCTTGCTCCAGTCGCATATACGAGCCAGATCGCGATTAATCACCAAGATAGCCTCGGACAGATTTCCAAGTGGAGCTCGTGAATAAATTTGTAAACCATCTGCATAAAGATGGTAGGAAGAAATTAGTTCGTCGGAGATTGAGTTAATAAACATTGCGAAAAGTAAAGGGGATAGAACGCCACCCTGTGGTACACCGGCAGAAGTATTACTCCAGGAAGACAAGGTCTCTCCGATGCAAATACGTTGCCGGCGACCGAACAGGTAACTATGAAACCAGTCAATTACAGATGGAGATATGTTAAGAGAGCATAAAATGCCAAGCAAAACATCGAAATCAACAGTATTAAAAGCATTGCTGAAATCAAGCAAAGCTAAGACCGTTAGATTACCGTTTTCCATGGCTGACCTTATATCATCCGTAATATTCAGAAGCGCTGTGGTGGTACTATGACCAGGACGGAAGCCAGACTGGAAAGGGTTAAGGAGATTATTTTTAGAGAGGAAAGTGCTTATTTGATCGTTGATTAACCGTTCGAGGACTTTGGATAGGAATGGTAAGACGGATATTGGACGATATTCAGAAAACGATGAGGGATTACACTTTTTAGGTAATGGAATTATTTGGGCATCTTTCCATGAACATGGAAAGACACCACTGGAAGCAGAAAAATTTATGATATGACAAATGACGGGAAGGATTACATCTAGCTCAGGGACTAACATATTACGGCTGATACAGTCAGTTCCTACTGCATTGGAAGTAATCGATAGTATGCTCTTCTTAACATCACATGCGGAAAATTTACCAAAAACAAATGGAGAATAACTGGGAGTCGGAAGTGAAGTAAGATAATTCAGTGTATTACATTTTATTGTCCCATCAAAATCGGACGAAGCAGTAAAATGATTATTCATTGCATCAATGTTTAAATTTTTTGGGATTGTCTCTTGTCGGGTTTTACCGACCCCCAGTGATCTAAGAAATTTCCAAACTTTGGATGCGTCCCCATTTTGGACAGAAGTATGAATATGATGGCGATTAGCATTCCTACACACCTTATTGCAGTGAGTACGTATTGAGACATATCTTTCCCTGTTAGCGTCATTAGGCCTACGCTTAAACTTAGACTTAGCCGTCACTTTTCTGTGCATTATTGTTTTAATTTTTGTTGATAATTATGTCAATAAGATGCGATATTTCTGCTTTAACTAGGTAATATCGATAATCTATGAACGTTCATGTTTAGAGTTGAGTTTTATAAATTTATATCTTGCTATTTTTAGATTAATTTGCACTTCTAGGCAAGTAGAACAAGATAGTAAACTTTAGCTTACTCGAATGACATAACATGATGGCCAATTATTATTTGTGGGTCAGAATCTTCTTTTAGAAATTTTGCATAGGAATTCATGTACCTACGCAAATATAGTTTTTTTACGTTTGGTGTTTCTAGACCAAAAATCTTTCGTTATGGAATGTTATGTAAAGAAAAATGTTGCAAAAACGCAAAGTATTGAGATTGTGACGCAGATAGTGACATCTTAGATATTACCTCTCACTTGTATACAAACTACGGGACACAATAATTCTAAGCACGAGGTAGATTGAGGTGTGTTTAGATGCAATAGCAATAAATTTAAACATGCAATGAGCTTGAGCTGCAATGCAGTGTGTTTCCACGGTACAGAATTTAAAAAAATACGGACATTTATTAGAACTGTTGCATTTTTTTAAAGAAAGAAAGTTACAAAAAGTATTTATTGAGACTCGCACAGGAAATCACAAATTTAAAAATAAATGTAGCAGCGCTGGTATTCTGATATGGGTTTTAAATTAATAAATGAATGCATAGTAAATAAACACATAAATAAATGGGGATTAAATTAGAATAGATATAGTAGCCATGGTATAATTGTTTTATTAGACCATGATAGTAGCCACACAAGATTGAGAATGAGTTTAGTCTTTTTGAGAAATCTGTATTAAAATGCATCCAAAACCATAGATACTATACCAAGGGTTTTGAAGGAAATTCTTAATCCATTGCTTCATAGGTTTGAAAAATTATTCTGCCCAACAACTTAAATAACGCAATGAACGTGGTTGAACTGCCTAAATGAATGATACTGCGATCAATTGTCATTTTATGTGAATTAAATAGGCAGAAAAAACTGACCCACGACAATCTTTGTCGTAAACGCGCCTTAAAACTACAAATCTTCCAAATCGTGCATCACATTGTCTAAAGTAACAGTTTACTCACAATTTTATATAATTACAAACTCACTAACGAGCTAATTGTTATTATTACGTAACTATTTAATTTCTCGCGAACTGTATCTTTTCTCCGACTCATTATACACACGAGTACATTCTCGCCATTGTTCCAAATTTAAATTAAAGCTGTTACGACGGAACTGTTGCGTGGTATGGACAGATGCGTTCAAGTACAACTTTTTTTAAACGTTTTTTGATGCACACTGTTACTTTTACGTTACTTTTAGTTATTAGAAATGCAAATGAGGATTGATGCAAAAAGTGATTATTTCTTAATGTTTTGTTTGTTTGTTGAAATGCCTTGGGTATCTACCTACTTCCCATGCCAAACCTCAAGCTATTATCTTTACGACTTTCTTAGTATGTAGATATGAGAAAAACTTAACTTACGACAGATACGTATTTACATGGTGGTGTTTAGAAACAGCTGCAAACAAAGATTCTGCTCTATGTACTATTGTGTTACAATATTTTTTTTATTACAAAATGTAAGTCATGTGATTTTTGAAATCCTGTTTATTTATTCTTCGATTACATGTGAATGCTGCAGCACATCTTACTTATGCCACGACCTTCAATTGAACTCAACGCATATGACATCATGACTCAATACATTCGCGGTTAGTCGTACAAAAAATGTTGCACTGGTTTTTTATGCATGTTCAGATATATTAACTGTAGCGCAAAAAATGGAATTCGATTCACTTCATATCTGTGTTAGGAAACTTGAAACATATAATAGCGTGGAAAGGATACATTATTACAACACTATGTACAGATACTGACCACGGAGAGTTAATGCGTCAGAGACTAATAAGCTCCATACGATCACTAAGCTCTGAGCAGACGATGGACCATATATCTGCGACGATAGAAAGTATGGAAATCTATCCAATAACATACACGTAGGACAAATAGACTATCGGACATCTGCCATTTCATTGCGATCATTTTTGTCCGGCTGATAAAATAGTCTGCTCAGCTAATGCGAGATGTTGACGACATTGTCCAGTTGGTTCGGCGAGGTTCATGCACAGGAGATGGGACGCGAAAAACGGAAAAGGACATGCATTTTCCCTTGCTCATCTATTTCACGTCAATGGATCCAATACTATTACTAATAGATGCTACGGGACGGTACGGAGCGAGGCGTTAATGCAAGTTAGAGTAATGAAGACGTCCACGTACACTTCAAGTCATAGTAAGCTCTGGATGTACCCCGAGCGGAGTTGGTGTGTCCATTCGCAGTGCGTTTAGAAAAGCGTTGATGAGACGACACTAACAAATGGCCACTGTGTGTTTTTACGAAGTTTGGTCTCTGTTGGGTGTCTACTCTGTGGTTCTTATACTTTCCTCCTGTTACGTTACATTACAGTGTATTGCAGACACAAAACACAAACCATCTTACAAGCTTATGTACAGAGAATTGCATTACAAAATACGTGTTATGCATTAACGCATAAAACACAAATTACCCATTTTGAATAATTGCAGTAATCAACTATTATAAGGTTACAAAACCGAATTCAAACAATTAAATCGACTATTATGTTTACGGAAATTATGTGAGGAATGTTTTTTGCCCGTTACAAGAACTGAATACATAAATTTAGTAGTAATTTTAGAGACAGGTGCATTAGGAAGAAAAGAAAATGGCCAGAAACCTTTATATTTTTACGTAGAAAATATATATAAAATTAGTGGTCAAACTTTTATTTTTCAATTATATATACAAACTCGAAATATCACAGTTATCAATCGCTCGATAGAGTTTGGATGGCTTTATTTATTTATTTAAAGGCTCGTACAGACCAGCGCGACGCGACGGTGCGACGCGACTTGAACAATACAATTTCTAAGAAAACTTCACGGTATAACAATAACCGGTGTCGCGTCGCGCGACAAGTCGCGCTGGTCTGCACAAGCCTTAAACTTCTCGCACAAAATAAGGTACAAAGGCGGACTTAATGCCTTAGGCATACCAGTCAACCAAGGGTTGAGAAGAGATAATATGGCAGGTGTTCTGATTGAGAGAAGATTTTTTATATAGGTATTATTTTCTGCTCTAACACAATGAATTATACGTATAAATAAAATAGGTACCCAAGTACATAAATAGGTCTAATAGCTCTTTATTGTCATGTTCGAAGATTTTTAGGGATCCGTACCTCAACAGGGAAAAACTGAACCCTTATAGGATCACTCGTGTGTCTGTCTGTCTGTAACAGCCAATTTGCTCCGAATCTAATGGACATATTAAGTTTAAATTTGGTACACATAATATGTCTTTTTGTGACACAAACACGGACGTGTAACGTAAATAAATGAATTTTGAATATGAGGGTCACTTTTGGGGGACCAAGACGAAAATTTAAAAAATAAATTTTGCTAACTGTACCGTGTGACATATCAAATAAAAGAACTTGTTGCAAAGATCTCAATTAAAGAAAAAATACATATTAAAGATTTTTAAGAAAAAATATGAAAATTTACCATTAGAAAGTTAGTTTCAGTAGTTTCGGAGATAAGGGGGAAGCCCCTTATCTCTGAAACTACTGAAACTGCCTATCTGACCTCCACAACCCAGTAACTGGGTAATACGATACCCCTAGGTAAGACTGGTGTCAGACTTTCGGGCTTCTGACGACTCGTAACGACTGTCAAAGATCCACGAATGACAGCCGGGACCAACGGCTTAACGTGCTTTCCGAGGCACGGAGTACTCTCGGTATGTAAAGATGGTCACCCATCCACTGACCAACCCCGGCAAGCGTAGCTTAACCTGATGGATCGACCAGTGCGGCTGTTGTTACTTTAGCCACGAGTTGCAACTCAATCAAGTTACTCCAATATGTAGGTCGGTATGTCCAGCAATAAACTGTGATAGATTGAGTGGATCGATTGATTGATTTACATTCTCACACCTTACGATAACTTTTTGCTCTTCTCGAAAAGCTTAGCGTAATCATTATGGTATATACTGACCTTAATAAATCGTACAAACAACCTCCATTTTAGAAGTTATTAAAGGCGTTCTGATTAGTCGAAATAACCAACATTTAACGGTTGTGTTTGCATAAGATATAATAAAGTGTACCTTTATTTCTTGAACCAGTTATAGGTAGTTAAGATTTATCGAGATGTTACACCAAGCCCAATCGGTACCACGCTATTAAGTTTCATCATGTAATTTACTGGGTAATAAACAAGCTACTTACAACCAAGCAGCTACATGAGCCGCCGAAATTATGAACTACAAAATAATGGTGAAGTAATTTTAAGTATATGAAAGTTAAGCAGTAACCTAGGTTTGCTTTGGCATTAATTAAGTAAATTCTCTCCAAAAAAAGTCCACAAAATATACGTTTTCGAACATAGAGTATGTGTATTAAAAAAAAAACTCTAATCAAATCGTTTCTGTTTGTGGTTTCCAAAATTATAACTAAGTACTTATTAAGTTGAAAGTCTCATTTACAGTTTAATCAAGATCTTTTCAACAAAGTTTCAACACAGCTTTCAGAAAACTGATATGTATTAGGTTTTATTTTTTTTAGGTGAAGAATAATAACATTCCTCGACAGTCCGGCTGTCGAGAGAATACGTTCCTGACACCTGTCAGTTGGGCAATTTCTAGTAGTAATAAGGATTAAATTCGCGAAACACACATTCGATAGTTTGAAACTGACAGAACGCATTCGGCCGGACTGTAGGTATGCTTTTTGAAAGCTTATAATTAAGAAGGTAGAGAAAATATGTATCCTTTAATAGTTTCTGTTTATCGGTAACATATTTTAGTAGACTGGTACACTAAATAATTGTTTCTTTTATGTCATCATTGCAATCAAACTAAAGTTTTGGTAATATTACGACTGCCGTTCAGCCTATCTGCCTGCTGTATGCAAATAAATCGAAAGCGCTACCTGCACTACATTCACCCAACATGGGTGCGTCATTTGATTTCTTTGAATTTTGTTGTTTGTTTGTATTATGGTAGAAAATATTAAGGTATTAGGTTATAGTTGTGTAATTCTGCTAACATAAATGATAGCAGTTAGCACTAACGTTACGGACCCCACATAAAACCCGTGTTCCTTAGCGTAAAAAAAAATAAGTTCCCATCGTACCTTGGGCGACGTCAGACTATATTTACCTTGGTCATTATTTCATCCTTTTTATAGTCTCGACAATGAAATGGAGTCGATAGTTAGCCTATATATTTTCTTTTTATTTTACTTCCTGATCGAGCTGACTCGTCAGTCAGCTCAGTCCGTTGACTGGCTGATTTGATTGTGTCATTGGTTACCTAGTTAATTATATGAACACCTTTTATGTCGTTCTAGTGGTGGGACGATCTATTTTATAAGAAGGTTTGTCACTTGTCTGACCAGTGTCTTATTTATTCTGATTGATGTTGAAATAATAAAAGCCTAAGTGTCTAGTAACTTTTGCAAGAGTAAAGCGCAGGCCATACTGAAAACGATGCGAAACGAAGCTAAGTTCGTTAAGTTTCGCTTATGTAGCTACCTCGTCTTTTCTTACTTCGGTTCATAGTTCGCAGTGTGAAATAAAGTATGAAAAGATGCGGTAGCTGCGTTTCGCGAAGTTCTCAATGTGGTCTGCACTTAACGCAGGCCAGCACTCAAAACCTTTGAACCGTGGGTATTCATATTGATGCGTTGATGAAATAGCTATTGTTTGACGAACTACCGATTTTTATCGATGATGGTTTTTGTAAAGATAGCAAGCTGTTTATGATTAAAATTGAGCTTATTGTCACTAGAAATAGAAGTAAATAATTTGGTATGTGTAGATATAGTGACTCTGCTTAAAATTAAAGTTTAGAGAATACAGTTTTTCAGTTTCTGAAGTCAAAATAAGAAAGAAATGAAAATACAATTTCTGAAGTTTTTAACGTAGATAATAGGTTTTTTCTATTACCAATCAAGTAACCGAAGCACAGGTGCACCGTGAAAGTATTGCAAAAAGTCAATGCAAAAGAAGTTTATCTTGACGCACCCAGTGAAAGCACGCAATCAAGTTGGTCGCGCGGACTGCACACACGGCGCTGTACCGGAGTGAGCGCTTTCGGTCAAGCGGAGACTCTTGCGCATCTCGTGGGAATGTTTCCGAGGTATAAAAGAACGTAACGTTGTGTTTCGCTGAACCATTGCTTTGCATGTACCCGTTCGCTCCATATACCCACTCCGGACAACACACAGGTATATACAGTGTTTGTGATAAGGTGATAACAGTGTTGTGATGTGCTTTAGTGTGGTGCTCTGATAAATCTGTTTTCTTTTGACAGAAAGTGCGGCGCAGTGACGTCACCATGCGGTTATATTTACTGGTATGTACTTTTAAGTTATATAAGAGTAATGAGAGTATTCCGCAATTGGCGTAAAGTTCAAGTTTGTGTCTCAACAGTGTTGGTAATCTTCAAAAGTGTTGCGATCAGTAATTGTGTATGTACTTGTCTCCGTTTGAAAACGTTGACATTTGAACTTGTAACGACTAAGCTAATCAAGTTGCATGTAACATAGAGTTTGTGCTAAATTCAAAACAATTGTGCTTGTGCTTAGTTCTTTTTATAAGAAAATTAAAACATATTGTGAAAGGTGACGACTGAAGATAGAAGAAATCATTGTCAAATATCAATCAAAAAGGAATGTTTCTAACTGATTACATAATAATCAGTTTTTAATTAACAAATTGCTTGTAGAAAGATGCATTCATCACAAGATTTTCATATCAATAATGTAATCAGAACTTTCGATTTTTTGAGATAGCTGTAACATAAGTGGGTAGGTATGTAAATATACCATGTTTACGTCTCAATATTAACTAAAACTGAAATAATATTTGTCTTATTTAAATGCACTTTCGTTACCAGTAAAAACTAGTTTGTATTCATAACTTTAACGACAGACTAAAGGCTTGTGCAGACCAGCGCGACTTGTCGCGCGACGCGACACCGGTTATTGTTATACTGTGAAGTTTTCTTAGAAATTGTATTGTTCGTGTCGCGTCGCGCGACAAGTCGCGCTGGTCTGCACAAGCCTTAAATCCGTATCAAATTAAAACAAAAATAAGATTTCTTGAAGAGTCTCGAAATATCCGAGTCGACTGCTCCACAAAAAATAAGGTAAGGTATCAATGGGAAGCCTAGAAGTCTAGGTAGTCTAAATGTTCTATAATCAATTAGGTAAATGACTTATTACAGTAGGTAATGGTTTATGAATCGCAGTGTAGAATGATACCGCATAATCTTACTGAGTACCTTAAAGTCTCATTTTTCATGCGCGTTACAAAGGAAGTCCTATCATTTCCAGTCGCCTTTCAGCTAAGTGGAACATTACCTAATCACGTGTAGGCACTTATTACGTTCAAAATCGCATTTCTGAACGCCAACTCCAGATACTAAAAACGTTCAAAATCTAGCCGCCATCTTATATAAGCGACAGTCAATATCAAAAATGTTGGTGAATTAGGCGTATTTTTGACAGATTGGGATTGAGATTAGAACACTGATCTCAATTCAGAATTCAGATCAGTGAAGCTTTTCTACATACTTCACATTGAATTGCACTGCATCACACTCGATTGCATTCAATGCACATTTCCCGAGTGTACTGCAAATACATGTCACTGTGCTGCCAAATGATAGTAAATATACCTTTTGTTAGGCCTTAGATATCGCGCGGGCGAATAGTAATAATATTTTTGCCTTGTAGGTCATGACCTAAAAATCGGACAATGACCAAAAGTCACCTTTTGACCGTTTATTTTAACATGCCAAGGCTGTTATTGATTACTTCACTAGGAAATTGTGCTTTAAGTAATCATGAAATTGCTTCATTAATCGTTTATTAGGTACTCTCATTTGGTAGGTGTAGGTGTGTTCCTGTGTAATTGTGGTAAATTAAAAGACTGTGGTTTGTGCTGCACGTGAAATAAACGTAAATAAATATTCGTATATTTAGACGGATCCGGGCGTTTCCTCCCGTCTCATGCGGAACAGGAACCTCCCGTCTCAGGCGGAACAGGAACCTCCCAAAACAACCGTGTCTGGTGAGGACCTGCGTTAGGCGGAAGGTGAGGACGCCGTGGCGCCTCTCTAGCCACTCCTCAAAGAGGGGACTTATCGCCGCAATTGTGGCGTGCCGAATGGTTCCGTACCCTAAGGATGCCAAGATGAACCCTATTACTAAGCCTCCACTGTCCGTCTGTCTGTCAGTGGCCTGTATCTCATGAACCATAATAGGTAGACAGTTGAAATTTTGAAAAAAAAAAACGTTTTTCGGCGTTTATTGCTAAATATTGTACGGTGGTATGGAACCCTTCGTATATGAGCCTAACTCTCACTTGACTGGTTTTTTTACGTGGGTTTAGTAATGAAAATAGTCCAAAATAAACTTGATATCAATTTGGACGCGTCATTTACTTATTATTTTTAAATTTTATGGCTATAAATATCGTAATTTCTAGTCACTTGTGCTTTACAATAGTAATATGATTGACCCCGTTTTTACTCGATTCTACGATGATGTTTTGTGCCATAACTATCGGTATTAGTGTCAAAAGATAATCCGCATGTGATCTACATGTTTGATAGGAATGACTAGTTGATTTGAGAAACACCGGTATGAATTTATGACCCAGTATCATCACTTACCACGGCGAAAATACCCGCGAAAAATTAAATACATTAATGCTACACAAAAGCTGAAAGGTTCTGGAGTGGCGACCGCGTACCGGAAGACGAAGCGTTGGAAGGCCTAACAAGATGGAGCGGTGACCTCGTGAACGCCGCAGGAATCCGCTGGATGCGGGTAGCACAGAATCGGTCGAAGTGGCGGTGCTTGGGCGAGGCCTACGTCCAGCTGATATGATATATTATGATGATGTACACATACATTTTGCTAGGTTTGGAGATCAATAAAAAAAAATGCAGAATAACACACTTCCATTCTTGCCTCTTCAATTATCTTCAAACATCTTTATTATCTGCATTAAGAAAACCGCTAACGTTGAAGTAAACAAAATCATTTGAAAGTCAAAAAATGGAGTCTCTTAAAAAGTTGGCAACGTCGCAAATAGCTATCAAATATTCACCTGTTTTGATTAAAGTGGCAATATTACTGTATGGAATTAAGAAATACGGCTAATTAGTGAACTAGAATAATAATGAATTCCAATTATAACAATGAATTTGATCTTGTAATCGTTTTAGGTGTAAAAAAGACATTTCCAAATACTTACATCTAAAACTAAATATTCGGTGTTACGATATTAATTATTGCATTTCATAATCAATATTTCTTATTTCCATATATTAATATTGCTAAATTAATCAAAATAGCGAAATATCTGCAACGTTGCCCACTTTCGGTATAAACGCTTTTAATTGAAAAAGCATTAAATACATTGACAATCACTGAATGCATTTTATGTGCAAGATGATATTCAATTACAATATTCTCGTAAATGTCAATAAAACGTGATTACAAATCGTTCATGTTACGTACGGGATTACTGCTTGATTTCGAAACGTACAGCATCCTGAAGCTTTGGCTTTTACCAACCTACTACTATTTAATTTCATAGAATAGAAGACGTTTTAACTAAGTACTCACTTTGCCATAAAGAATTGATGTACAAAAGTAAATGAAAGGTTTTCAAGCTTTAAATGTCGCCCTAAGATAAAACTATACAGGTGTCTCAAACATAGTTGTCCAAAGGCATAAGGGGTAAAGCGGAGGTCTTTTAAATTTTTAAATGATAGGTGGCCGCCTAAGAATGTACCGAGTACGTACCGAAGGTCGCGTCTAAATTGTGTTAAATTTAAATACTCAACATTTATCAGAGATGTTTTGGTAAAATTTTTACAAAAAGGTTTTCATATTTTTCGACCTTGTTATGAAACCCTTTTTTTACGGTTCTTATCGTTATAAGCTATCTTTATGAATTTTCCCAGTCTAACTATCAATAATTAAGGTACTTTTTAAAGCCATGTGCACGTACTCTGTGGTAATTTTTTTTTAAATCTGGACATAGAAAGTTTCGCTAAAGTTTTATAAGAAGTTAGAAAAGACAAGTTAAAATAAAATCTGAAGCATTGCAGAGCCACACTGAACGTCAATAGGAACATAATCTTGTACCTAAAGTTTCTTAAAAATGATTAAATTTGCTAAATTTTCTGGACTGTTGAGAATAATCCATTTTTTTTTTTTTTATGACAGTTGGTGTCTCCACTTTACTCCATTTGTCTTTGGACCACTACGTTTGAGACGCCCTGTATAACCATTTCTTCATCTCAGTAACATAATGGATTTGCTAACGTCCGCTCTATGGTTCAATCTTATGATCATTTCTATGATTAACATAATGTGGAGTAGCTACTTTTGACAGCATTGTCCAATACAGACAACGATTTTTCTCTAGAAAAATACCTGAATCAATTCAGCCTATCGCAGTTCACTGTATTATTGCCAGAATCATATTAAGAGATGAAGAAAAAGACAAATTCTGTTATACCAATGAAGCAACTAAGTCTTTGAATGCCATTAAACGATACACTACTTACCGACGCCATCGTAATTAAAAACTAAGATTGCTTAACACTGATGACATAACGCGTATAAGGAGGATCATTCTTAGTTACTAAGTGGGTAATTACAGTCATTTAGAAGATCAATATTATGATAGACGTGATTGATCGTTGAACCTACTTAGCCATATAAAAGTATCGTAATCTGTTGTGCTTTCTATTACTTAGTTGATTGATTAGTAAGTCTATTAGGTACTACGTAAAGAGAGCTATTTATTAATAGTAATTAGTGATCTATTCTCTTTTCATTTTATGAGGTTTTGCACGACACAACTCAATAATATTGAGTACATATTATGTACTTATTTATTTGTATAGATGTAGTGATGTAAATGATTGTAAAATATTTTAAAAGAGTACCGGTGGGGTTGCTTGCCCATTCTTCTCTAAACTACCTTTTGGAAGGGGCGACTAGAGTCAATATAATATCTGTGTGTCTGTCTGCGCCATCGTAGCTCCCAAACAGCTGAACCGATTGTGTTTTTGCAGCACAGGTATTGTGTTTAGGCTCGTTGGAATGATCTCAATGAATAGGTTATAGATAGATGAGGAACAGGGTCTGTTGATGGAGTAGGAAAGAGAAATGAGGAAATATTTTTGTCGGGGGTTTTTTTTTTTACTTTATGCTTGTTGTTGTAAGTGTTGACGTATAAAAGTACCTTATAAGTGACTCTTTGAAAGAAATGATTTGACTTTATGTCATAATATGCGCAATATTTATTAACAAAGGTAAGTTCATAATTATAAATTGAAAGACGGTTAATCGATTTCATCGACGATTTTCCAAAAAATTGCAAGCTCATCAAAAATATCGTAACGGTTTGCTTTTGACTATGTTATGCAGATTATTATAAAAGTATATCGTTTGTAGATAAACCTACATATTCAAAGTCAAAAGTCAAAGTCAAATAATTTGTTTCAAATAGGCCCTTGCAAGGCACTTTTGAACGTTAACATTTGATTCTAGTCGCCCCTTCCGAAAGGTAGTTTTCGTATGGAGAAGAATGGGCAAGAAACTCCACCGTTACTCTTTTAAAATGTTTTACAATATTTTGTATATGTATGTACATTAGTTATATAATTATATATGAAGACGATATTCTTCTGGCATCAATAACACCTTCACATTGGACATATGCTCTTCCCGGAAATGAGGTCATTGACTATGCCAACAAATATATGCCTATTACCTGCCAAGCATAAATTATACGCTAAAACATAACATGCGGTAGACGCAAACGGACATAACGTAATTATTTCCGTTTTTTAGGGTTCCGTAGTAAACAAGGAACCCTTATAGTTTCGCCATGTCCGTCTGTCTGTCCGCGGCTTAGCTCATAGACGGTTAGTATTAGAAAGCTGTAATTTGGCATATGTATTCATATTAATCATGCCGACAAAGTGGTAACAAATAAAATATATTTTTTAAGGTACCTCCCCTACACGTAAAATGGGGATGTATTTTTTTTTCTCATCTACCCCTTGTTGTGGGGTATCGTTAGAAAGGTCGTTGTAATAATCAACCAACTTAAATTAGCAGTTTGAAAAACATGATCTTCCATACATTCCATAAGGGAGAACATGTTTTTCAACTACAATGTTAAGTTATTCATCCCAACTACGGAACCCTTTATTGTGCGTGGTCCGACACGCACTTGGCCGGTTTTTTATGGAATGGATGAGATTATGAGCATATATTCCGCATTAAATTATCTTATTAGTGGGTTGTATAATTTGATCATATATTCAATCGACAAAGTAGTTACATTATTATGTAATGTTAGCATGTGCCAGAAATTATATCTTAATTTTGATTACGCATAATTAATTGGTCATTTACAAAGTATTAATTGCAGAATTAATTGTGAGATCGATGGATTATTATAGGTAGTAGAAATTTGTTGTAGGTATGCGTTAGTGCGGTCAACGACACCAGCAATATGATTTACAGCAGTAAATAAATAATTGATTTTTTTACATCCAAGTAAAAAATATTGTACATATACAATAAATATAGGCCTTAAGGTAAGTAAAGTTACTTATTAGAGTAAAAACCCATGCTGCATTTCTAACCAGGTCAATATATCATACCTAGGTACCTAACCTCAGCTGTATCTCAAACCACTCAAGGAAGAAGAAAATTTTTGAGCGGTTTTTCTCATTTTCATCTTCACCACAAATATGATTACCATTTAGGCTGTTAAGAACTACATAACGTTACAATAAGTGACCACAAAACAGCGGTTGGCAGTTGAGTTGTATTATGTATGCTCCTTTCCGCGATAAGTAAACGCGAAAAACAGTTTTAACGCAGAAATTAGTTATAAAGTTAAGATAGAGCATAACGCAGGGGGTTCTTTAAACCTTATTACTTATAGTAAAATAACAGTACTACCAAATAGGGATAACAAAAGCCTTGTATCTAGCCAGCACAACAGACGGCTTTATTGCTGAAGACAACCAAGCAAGCATAAAACTGCACAACTATTAAACAGAATACCTACATATTTAAAATAATTTTTTGGTTATTATCAAAACTGAGATTGGCGACAATCATGCCACCCAGTCAAAAGGTTATCTGACATAATTGCAAAAAACAAACAAATCTTTTTCATAAAAAAACCGGTTTCATTCATTCTTTTCATTAACTAACCTGTTCAGTAACTTTTACCATCCATTTATAGTTTATATGTCAATTTAAATGTTATTAAAGCTGGCGAATGCAGAAATTACGTAAGGAAAGCACTGCCGGGTCCAACTGAACAAAATAACTGTAAATCACAAGTAAATGCAGACTGTGTGCGACCTGAACGTATTCGTTGAATAGTAATATAAATGTCTTCGTGATTGTGCATGCGTTCAGCATTGATACAATCTTGAAACGGTGTGTAGTGTAGACTGCACTTTGCTTGTGTTGAATTCGTATTTAATTTCCTGCATCGCCTTGCTTTGTGATAATAGGTTTTGCAGTAGTGAAATGATCATCAGTGTCATGAAAGATTACCTCTTTTCTTTTAGCATTATGCCTATGCTCGATGTGTTCAGAAACGCATAGCTGACAATATAAAAAATATTATTGTTGTATGTTTTATGTACAAATGTAACAATTTACCTACGAAAACCTGTTAAGTAGGTAAATAGTTACATTTCGTTCAAAAGTTCATAATCGTTTACAACAGACGCACGTCATATCAACTTGAAATCGATTTCACGCCTCAATTTTACCGTTTTCTCCACTATCTATTTATTTAATTTCTTTTCCTTGTGAATCTCGGAAACACTGCCAAGACAAAGGAGTCACGAGTTTAAAATACACTTATCTAAAGTTGGCAGGAGTCCGTAACTAGGAAATGTATTGTTATTTGGTGTTGCAATCCTGAACGCTGGACGTTGGTCTGCAGACTTTCTCCGAACATTTATATCAGCTCCCGCCGATTACTTTCATCTCGTATTGCATCGCTAACTGCACGAACACATCAAGATCATTGCTATTTAGCACCGCTCGGTGATTTGTAATTATTGTTGCATTTAGATAAAACATAAAACGCATTTGCTATGCGTACATTGCAGCTATAAACATTAATAGTGATGCATCTTCTGTAGGAACTTATTCATTTATTCGGCTTAGAGACTCTCCGGCCAATTAGTCGACAATATTACGATCAAATGCGGACGCGTATAAATTTCGCAGTAAGTCACCGGTGAGCGTACAACTGTTGCGTAAGCTCATAGTTACAACTTCCACATAATGCGAACATGTCGTTAATTAATCAGCGAGGTAACCATCGAGAACCTGAGGTCGTGGAAAGTCGCAGGCGCGACGGGTCGCGCGCTCCGCGAGAAAATCACTGTTGCGCAAGAGACAGATCACAAGGAACGATAGTGCGCATCCACACACCACTACTCATTCTTTTACGAACAGCTTAACGATGGAGATAAAACAAAATGTCAAAATTATCATATCGTAGATTATTTTCAAAATAATCATTTTATGAATGGAAAGTTTAGCGTCATAAACGGAGAAATTCCAATAAATCTAAGCTGAGATATGTGCATCAATTTATATGCGGATGTGTGCATTATATGTAGTGATCATCTGGCGTCATCACCTCGTAACATGTTAAATTTCACAAGATTGACTCAATGTTGGAATACTAAGAAATAAAGATAATGTTATGTTACCTAATTGCAGTGCTCGCTTAGAGAGTGAACGATGAGACAAACACGCAAGCAGTTAATGGGACGTTGTACAGACGAACACTGCTAGTACACAATCATGCTATTGAGAATAATTTCATTGTTTTATGCATTAAACCTACTATGTGAATAAGTAAGGTAGACAGGTGTGTACACGTACCGCCTCGGTGATGCCGTTATCAGTTTTTAATTTTGTAGAAAGTGAGTAAGGACGGCTACCCAACTATTTCCTAAATATACCTAAAGAACATGGCAGTACCTGGGGAACATTTATTAGACAGTCACATTTGAGGAGTAGGTATTAAAAAGGGCATTAAACATGAGGTCTATATTGGAAATTAGGTTTGTAGGTTAATTACTATATTTATTATTGATGATGATGATGATTATTCTCTATCGATATTCAAAAATCTATTTATGATCTCGCTAAATAAAACGATGTTTCATCGGTCGATCTTGATTTGTTACAACACTTAACTGAATGAAATCGATCAACGTTCTTAACGTTTATCTGTTATTCTTTCAGGGGACCTATTTTTCATATGATCATATTCGATATATTTTTAATATTTTTATTAATCCTGTCCTTTGTATCAATTTCAGATGCTGTTTTGTGTGGCACTGACAACAACATGGGCCGATCCAGATCCAAAGAAATACAAAACAGAAGTAAAAGATAAGGAAAAACAATCAAATACAACCCTAACAGCAGACGAGAAGAAATTCCTAAGAGAAGTGGAAGCAAAGTATGGAATCAAAAACGAAGATACAAAAGAAGAAAAGAACAATGTTAATGAAACAAAACCTAAGGCGTCGCAAGCAGCAAATTCACATTTTCCAGCTGTTATAGCTATTGAGATTGTCAACGACACTGACACAAAATCCAAAGGAAAGCGTACCATTGACGCTAACCTCGGATATGGATACAAAACGAACCATGGATATACATACTCCTATTTCGGAAAACCTGCTCAAGAAAAAGGAAAATTCACGATATATCCTTACTCGCAGGAAGATATTCCCCCAGCGAACAGTCATTCTATCCGTCATTACGACCATTCTGGAAAGCATGTAAAAACAAGCGTTGAAATTCAACCATCACAAGCCTTTGAATTGGTACCCGTGAAACAAGAGAAACCTGCTTATCACTACGGGAAACCAGCGATTGAGTTTACGACACCGCAGCCTGCATCTTACTCATCAGGCGAACATAGCAGTAACTCTTACTCATCAGGCGAACATAGCAGTAATTCTTACTCATCACCCGAACATAGCAGTAACTCTTACTCATCACATCCATCAACTCTGTACACCACATACAACGGTGAACAATTTTCAGGATTGAGTGGACAGTTCCCGACAGTTATGCCTAATTATTTAGTCGATCCTTCCCAGCTAATCAAAAACCCTGAGTACCAAAACGTTGGATTAACTCAGGACCATTTGCGCACACCCGGTTCTCACCTAGAACAGAAGGTTGTCCCAGTTTTAGTATTGAGAATACCAAGCTCGTCTCTGACCAATCCCACTGCAGAACTGTATGCTAATTTACCGCAGAACTATCCATTGTCGAATTACTTGAATCATTTGAACTTACAAGAGTTAGTGAACCAGTATTTTCAGAAAGCCGGGTTTAGGTTTGCTCCTCAGGTAATGGCATATCCTAGTTCGAGCCAAGAGAGCCATGGGCATGAGAGTTATAGTCAAGAAAGCCATGGTCATGGTGGTTCCTCTGTGTCTCAATATGAGCCTCAGCATTACGCTCATCCGTATGTGCAGCCATCGTACACGCAAGCTCATCTTTCAGATGGAGTACAATACTCGGCAGTTCAGCCTGTGATGGCCAGGTACCCAGCAAGTTATGTTCGTCACCATTACATGACAATGCCTAAAGGTTATTCTCTTTACAAACAACCTGAGCTGCCGCAGAAGTATGAGTACCAGTATCAATACGTACCACAGTCGGCCGTGTCATCGCAGAAATTTTACATGCCTTCAACACATTACCAACAAGAAACGGAACATGTGTCGTCACAGGAAATTCAACATGATCATCAATCATCTCTGGCGCACGGAGGTGGTGTTCATGATACTAATCCTCAGTATCAATACGAAGTTCCAGCGCAGGTTAGTGCTGGCTATGAATCCGCAGTCACTCCTGCGGGTGAATACGGTACACCGAGCGCTGAATACGGTACTCCAGGTGCTGAATACGCTACCCCCCAGCCTGGGTATGGTACTCCTGCACCACACGCAGACGCAGAATACGAACACACAAATACAGTAGCTCCTGAATACGGAGCTCCCCAGGAACCACATTCGCAATCGGTATCGGCGGGATACGAATCAGCGGGAACACCTGCACCAGATTATGGACCAGCTAAGGGCGCTGCCGTATCTCACGTTACTCATGAATCTTATTACACTCAAACTCAGCACGATCAACCAGATCATTCAGGCTATTCGTCTCAAAGCGCACAGTCAAGTCACGCCTCACAATCAGATTCAGGTGAACAGCAAAACTATGTGTACCAGCAGCAGCAGCAGCAGCAGCCGCAACAGGCAGACGCTCATGGGTTACTCCTTTCAGAGAACTACCCAAGCAAGGACCACACAATTGCTACTGTTTTACCCACACATTACAAGACAGGCAAGCAGAACTCTGGAATGATCCAAACCGTAAGCTACGTCACTCCTATGCCTCATCCAAAGTATCAAATGCCATATAGAGTTATGGTGCCACAGACCTTCCTTCACAATCCGTCTACAGAAAAAGTGACGTATGTGAACTCCCATCCGATGTCTGCATCTTACAGCCAGACGCTAGTTCATCAAGACTACAACCCTGAGGCCGAGTACACAGTAGGATACCGTTATGTACCACCAATTAGCAAACAGAAGCCGCCATCTTACCCCAGAAATTACCACTCACATCCCAAACGTATGGTGAAACCCGAAAATAAACCAGATTCCAGTCCATCAATGTTCTTGAAGAACAAAAATGAAAGACACGAAAAGAAAAGGCTATCATAAGTAAATAATAATAGATCACAATTTATGTGAATGGTTAAGAATGATTTAGGTGCTGTAAATATAGGAGCCTATAAACATTTGAAAATAAGTACATCGAGGGCAGTACAAAATCAAGACTCAATTTGACTGTTGATTTTGATATTAAGTAGGTAGTAGAAGAAAATAATGGTGACACTTGAAATAAGAAGACTTTCATAGTCCAATGAATTAGTTTAAGATACGTAACATGTTCATAATTTCAATGATATTTCAGAAAATAACCTGGAAAGAGAGAAAACACGCCATCTAGGTGTAAATCTAATGATGTCTACGGCAATTTTATGTCTGTAGACAAAATGTGTTTTCATAAAGCACAATTTAAATATTCCAAATGTAAATACACACATAATTTAGAAGTAGAGGCTGTAGTTAAGGATGTTAACAGTATATTTTTAAGTGTGAATGAAATATTGTAAAACAATGCTTTGAATTATTTATTACTTACAAAATTTGTTGTTGTGTATTCTTCCTAATTTGATGTGCAATAATTTGGGATAGGTATATACTTAGTATAATAAATTAAATAGTTTTAATAAACTTTGCTATTGCTTGTGTTTGAATTTAAAACCCCAAAATTTTACTAACATCATGAAAATCGGTTACGAATTCAGATGAGTAATAAGGAGTCGGCACTTTAAACAGCAGTAGTTTATTTTTCAGCGTTTATTTCAGTTCATACCAAACTGCTCTGTACTGCTGTTCTTGAAATCTGAAAACCGGCCATTATGAATGTGCAGTGAAAGACTTCTAACGTAAGCAAAACTAGGTCGAAAAAATAACAAGTGTAAAACATTTAAAGAGAAGAGGTGGAGCAAAGAGATAATCAAATGAGAAGGATGATAATGACGGAAATATAGGTATTCGGGTTTAGTTTTATGGCCCTTCCTCACTGGTCGGTACGTCAGCGGTACGGGATCTGCATGCTCGGTATTCTCGGTAGGTACCGAAAGCTTACTGATCGCCTTTATTTCCGTTTCCTGATTGGTCGTTTCGATTTACCGCGTCTCGGTAGAAACATCCAGTGCGGTATCCGCTCACGTCACGCGTTTTACAGTATGCTCGGTTCACTCATATATTTCAATGAATAGGGATGTTGAGTGGGGAAAAAAACTATTTAGTCCGTCAGTCAGATAATAAAAAAATATTAGACACGTATTTTTTGCTTTATCATATTATTAAAAAATGGTTTAGATAAAACGCATTAAAGTTAGTGGGGGCTCCCTTCGTCACAGTCAGTATAAAATCTACCGGCCAGTGACATCATGCCACATTGTATTGCCGTAATATTTAGATCACGTAAAAAAATAAAAAATACATGTCCAATATTTTTTAATAATCTACCTGAAGGACAAAACATTTTTTTTTGTTTACGATTATTATAATTACTATTGAGCGATATTGCACAAATTATATCGAAAACATAACGTCAAGTCCGTAAATGAAAGAAGTTCGGTATTGTTTCGGTATACAAAGCATACTATACCGCACTGCCTTACCGACCAATGAGGAAAAATTAAAGCAGTGCGGTATCGTTTCGGTATACTTATCGAGAATACTATACCGAAACGATACCGCACCGACCAATGAAGAAACGGTATAAACGTTACTTAAAGTAAAGATACGACAAATGTAAAAAGAAAATTGATTATGCAGACGTTAAACATTACTGTAGCGATTACACCGCCACATACGAACTACGTATCAAGGACATGACGTCACACAAATCCTGCATCGCGCAATTATAGTTTACCGCGTGAACGGGCAGTTGCCCGCTAGACACGACACTCGTCTGGTCGGAGGATCCTCCCTTTTCTATGGTGAATAAGTGAACTTTACACCCTGTTCCTCATACCACTAAATTACTACTAAACTTTAAGCAACGTTTATAAATAATAATCCTTCAGTAGATGGCAGCTAATAGAGATATTAGGATAAATGCAGGAGGATAAAACACAAAGTAGTAAGAGAAGATACTTACTAGGAAGAAATTGACTCATTTGGTCAATGATAGGGAAGGTAAGTTAACGAACACGCATAGAAAATTATAGACATCTGTGAGATAGATAACCCTACTTAAAATGATGTAACTGCAATGCGTATAGCTACGCAATGTTATTAAAATAATGTTCGAAAGTAAAAGTACAACTATGAAGACACGAAACTTAACAATTTGAAGTTAAATGACCCAGAAGCAAAGGCATCTGTAGAATGGTAGCTAGCTAGCTAGCTATTAAAAGATTGATCATTATTTATGTCCATATTTCACGACCTATTGAGCGCTCGTGATAGATCGCCTGTGCCAGTAATGATACAATTATTAAATATCGCTTTATAACATACGCACTGTAATTTTCTTCATCACGAACATAAAGTCTTGTTTAAGATTAATTTATATGTTACGTACCAAAAAACTGCACTGAAATTTTCAGACGTCATCTGAGAATGATTTGTAAGTTTTTTCTCTCGTACCTAGATCAGTTCTCAAAAGCCATTCTTGAAAGGCCATTGCCAGGACTTGCACTTTTCATATAAATTTCTGAGAATTGAAACTGTTATTACTTCACGCCACAATACACTTTGGCGTTGGATAGAAGATATGGACTAACATAATGTCGAATAAATTACTATGGTTTGAAAACCATTGCAAAAAGAATAACCAAGAATAATGGACAACGGTCATTTGTTTTTACCACCTTTTTTATTTTACTGTTGGGATTACATGTTCAAGTAACCTCCAACATTAAAACTGTGTGACGTGAAAACGTCTTTTCGCTCGGAGTACTCGTACTAATAGCAAGTTCAATATTTCTGTCCGTTAAAAACATGTTAGATTTCAATCCCTTATAACTACAAGACTTTTTATGCTAGAGTAATTGTTGAGCACGCAAAACATAAGTCATATTTATAAAAAAAATGGGGGACGATATAAGGCTTGTGCAGACCAGCGCGACTAGTCGCGCGACGCGACACCGGTTATTGTTATACTGTGAAGTTTTCTTAGAAATTGTATTGTTCGTGTCGCGTCGCGCGACAAGTCGCGCTGGTCTGCACAAGCCTTTAATTTGCCAATGACGTCACATCGCGAGGGCAGGCGCGTGCGCGCGACCATATATTTTTCAATTTATGTCGAAATTCCAATTAGTATAGTGCAAAAACTTGTTCAGAGAGAACGGTGATTCTGGTGTCATTCCCAAGAGACATTGACAAACGACTAACAGGACCTAAAGAGGTATAACAAAAATATTTAGTAAAAAATAAGGTAAAAATGCATTTGAAGTTGGAAATAGCAAATTTATTTCATAAATAGACTCTTACCCCTTTATTCGGTATAGGACAGATTCCGGATTGGACAGATTCGAAATTAGGCAGATTCGCTACTGGGCAGTTTCCTAGATTGGGCAGATTCTTGGATTCGACAGATTAGCTATACGGCAGAAGTACAGTCGTAAATAAAATTGCAAGCAAAATTAAAAGGAATAAACATAAAATGAAGGTAAAATATAATTTTTACCTTCATCATTTTATGTTCACTTTCAATGAAAACAAAAATTGGCTACGTTAACAAAATATTTAAGTGTTATTTTATGATGTTTATTTTTTAGTTTTAAATATGAAATTTACTTTGCATAATCGTTTTAAGCAATCGATTACGCTTATCTCATTCTTCAATGCTGTTGTAATTATTTTATCTATTTGTTTTTTTTTTTTCAATATCTTGGAATCACGTTGTTTCTCTTTGCAATGAAATTGTTCTCTTTTTATCTTTGTCTTGAAATCGTGATTATTTTTTAAATAATTGAATAAAATCATATACGAGTAGGTGGTGGCTTAGAGGGAAATCTTTTTTTAACCACGCGTGATTGGATTGTTTATTCTAAAATTTTCTTCGTAGCAAGCGAAGACAGGCTCGGTATATATTCCCATCCACTTTTTTAGAAATACTTGCTAAATGCATTGTATTCTTGAGTAAGATTTGCAAGTTCTCGAATACTGAATATGGCTTCGGAAATTATATTCGGACGTAATAGTGGGAGTTGCATATAAAGGCGCGTTATAAACATTCTGGGTTCAGTCTTATCTATTGTGATAGAAGTGCTACACTCTGTCTTATTAATATAACGCATCGCCAGTTTGTAGTACCACATTTCTTTTTAGTTACAAAATTGTATCTATAACTAAAAACGGAACGAATAACTACGGGTTTTCTTCTTTCACTCATTATACATTTTAAGTTCGCCTTACTAGTGCTGGGACCGACGAGATCCATTTCTTTAATATTTTTAGCCGTGAAGATCTTTATAGAAATTCACAACACAATCACATTATAACAGGAAAACAGAAGACTATGCATTTGTTTGAAGTACGGGCTAAATGACAATGACGTAAAGCGGCCAGCTATTCAAGGAGTTTTCATAAATATATTGAAATAGTCTAATGAGGCAGGTAGTATAGTATTTCTTTGGCGTCGTAGAAAATTCACCTGGGTGAACAAATTATATTATTTATTAAACTTAATGCACCATGCAGGTGAATTCAGCTAGGTGAATTAAGCAACGTCACGATATCCATTATTTATATTAATCACGAAGTATGGGTATTTTGTGCACAGCTGTTCATTTTCTGCCGTATAGCTAATCCGTCGAATCCAAGAATCTGCCTAATCTAGGAAACTGTCGAGTAGCCAATCTGCCTAATTTCGAATCTGTCCAATCCGGAATCTGTCCTATACCGAATAAAGGCTCTTATCGGCCGTAAATTTGCTGAGAAATTAAAAATATCACAATCGATGAAAGCTTGCATCATTAGGAATACAATGGACATTTTTTATTTTATTATTTGTAAATATTAATAAACATCGTAACGAAATTTGTTATATTTTCACCACACGTTTTCACGAAACTGCGGCGGGCGCGGACTCGAACTGCGCTTAACTATTTTTTTTTTACCTAAGAGCTTTTATTTTGGAACTCACGGATAACCTAGCTAGTCTGCAAAACCTCACAAGGGAAACTTCATACGGATGTCTAGCTAAGATGTGTCCCTTGGAGTCTTAAGTTTCATGTACCTATTATTTTACTGACATCCGTATCCTTTAAATAGAGTCCTACATTGCTCTGAGGAGGTAGACATATTTATGTAGGTACCGATATAAGTTTAAACTACAATTGAAAAAGATTTCATTGCTTAAAAGGAATCGTTAAGAAGAAACGCGATCACGAGGTCGTTGACGTTCATTCCATACTAGCATATTCCTCTCTTTTCTCCCTGGTTAATGATACTAGTTAAAATATTTTTTTGGATATAATGTCGGTATTATATCACTACCATGTCCCTATGTTTTGTTCTTTTTTATTTTCTGTCGCATTTTTCCGATTTAATTAAGGTAATTAACAGTTTCGTGACATAATCTAGAAGAAGTGTGCAAAATTGAAAATTTGTTACTTACATTCTCAATTGGTAACGGGCATTTATTTAGCAAGGGTCTGGAAGATTTTTTTCTTTTACCTTTCGAAAAACAACCGACTTCAAAAAAAAAATACTACAAAGTGAAAAACGAAAATATAAAACCAAAGACACCGACTATCGAAATTAAAGTAATTTTTCACTTTTAGGCCGGGGAAATTAGGTTTGAACCCTGCTTAAATCCTAAAAGCTTTTTTTTTTCTGAATCGTGTTTTTGAACTTAGCTCTTCAATTAAATATATAGTATAAAAAAATTCAACATTTTCCAGGACCGCATCAAGGTAAAAAAAATAACAAAAATGCATCTTTGTGAATAAAAATTGAGGCAAAATAGTTAACAGGAAAATTTTGGTTCTGTTATGTAAAAAATTCGTAAAACTAATATATTATTTCAGAATTAAACATTTACCTCCACGG
The DNA here is from genome assembly GCA_916701695.1 of Agrochola macilenta. NCBI lineage: Eukaryota > Metazoa > Arthropoda > Insecta > Lepidoptera > Noctuidae > Agrochola > Agrochola macilenta. The sequence goes on from OU753569.1 coordinate 8,079,340, forward strand.
AAATTTAAATAAAAATAAAATTACGATTTTTTTAAATTGTACTTCAAGCAAAATTATTAACAGCAGTTTTTTTGCATTAAATTACTTAATTAAACATTTGAATACGCTATTCAACAAAATTAAACATATTGTACTAGCGCACGCAAGATATTAATAAAAGTTTTTTGCAATAACGGTTCAGGCAAAAATGTAACAGAGTTAAATTTAGTTTAACTTTTATTTATAGTCTCTATCTCACTTAATTACAAGAAATTAAACAAATTAAAGCAATGTTTTTTTAAATAGATAGGTATATAACATTTTGCGTTAATGTGTTTAATTTTCTTGTATTCTGTATTTATTCTTGCTTGTACAATTTAAAAAATCGTAATTTTATTTTTATGGAAATTCCAGAAAATGATTTTTTTTTTTACCTACTTGTGATACCTAATCTTTTCGACAAACACTATTTTTTTCTACCACGTAAAATTGAAATTTGATGTTTTCTTAAAAAAAACCTACACACGGGGGTGAACTTTTCGCGTTATACAGTTTAACATACTCCCTTGGCCATACCCTACACGTTAAATGAAAAAAATCGCTGTTATAAATTAATGCAAAGTAAGCCTAAAATTCGGCGTAACTTCACCGGACAATTTGTAGTGTTGTTTTTGGAAGTTGGTTGATTTCTTTTGTAAAAAAAATAGGTATATTTAACTGCCCACGCAAAGTTAATACCACCACGTAAGCTTCCTTTAACCAATGAAAAAAATATTTTCAAGATCGGTCTAATTGATAAAAATATCGAAGAAAATACATTAAAATAAAAACAAATAAATACAGCCGAACATAGAACCTCCTCCTTGTTTGAAGTCGGTTAAAAATGGATGCTATTAGGAAATAGGTTAGTAGGTATTTAAAACTTCCGAAAACAAGCGTCGTAATCAGGCTTAATTCCAGGTCTTCTACTCGTATTGCCGGGCTACGCGATCATTCTCCGGTTTCTACGGTGACTCCACCTGGCAAGTATTGCTAACAGAGACATTGTGACATTGTCACATGGAGTTGTGATGCGTCACGAAAGGTACTCTGCCTTCCCAACGACTGGTGCTTTCCGGAATCACCAGAATTCATAGTTAGAAAACCATTCAAATCTATGAAAAATGCTTTTTTTTTTACTAATTATTAAAGTTTTTATTTATTTAAAGATAGGATTATCTTTAAATAAATAAAAACTTTAATAATTCCTAACTCACACCGACTAGGATATAAAGCATCAACCGGATACTTTCTTGTTCACAAACTTGCATTCTATAATTGGATAAAGAAGCGAAACCAGGAAAACCTACTAATTGCCACTTGCAACTGGCAGGTTGGTAGAAAAACTGGTCACACTTGTAATATTCTTATCTCCGAGGGTTGGGTGACTAGGTGTGCGCATTTCACTCTCGATTCCCTTCCCACTTCCGCGTTTTCAGGTACTAAGTACCAATACATGTTATGAGGAATCAGGAAAAAGCAAGGACGGTAAACTATCATTAGATTGAGTTTACGCCGCTGTAACAGCTAGCGGACGGAACCTTATGTATAGTAAACCTTTTATTAGCTGTATATCATTCTGGTGATACATATTCTAATCAAAAATTTCTAGTCCATAAAGTTTTATTATCCTTTCAAAATGTATTTATGCTTTCGTTCCTGATGTTAACTTGAACACTAACCCACTTATTCATAAACGTTGATTAAAGTTAAGAGACGTTTGAACGTCAAAAATGTATGGTTTAACAGGCGCTAATCATTACATAATTTAAGCAGCGTTTATGAATAAGGGTGTAAATTGATATCGATGTCTATCATTATTCTGTTCGATGAAAAATTATGAGTACATCACTCATGTCGTATAGGTATTCATTTAAGTGTATCTTGTCACGAAATATTACTGAGTCAACTGTCCATCTAATGAGCATAAGTACGTCATTAATCTTAGTAGACTTTTCAGTGGATTCGTAATCATGCTGCAACGTTAATTGGTGTAAGATGAAATAAGAAAAGTAAACAATTGTTGCATTATGTAGCTTCACAGTATTTTTATGTATGTTTTGATTCTAGCCAGTTCCTACTTCGCACGGTTTTTACGACTTGAAAAAACATCGAGATTTATTAGGTAAACGTAACTCTAATATTAACGTATTATAAAACATATAAACCTTTCGGAATAAATTCTTTAAACGATGGTGAAAACCTCATCAAAATCTGTTGCGTGGTTTTAAAGAACAACGCGGCCATACAGACAAACGCGAAAACCGACTTTGTTTTATAACATGTATAGATGACTTTCCCTGCCAAAACTATCCTGTTTTTTTTGTTTTGAGGATGGGAAATCATCAAATGACTTCTCCCGCTCTGGGCGGAGCGAGAGGGCGTGTCAGACTTTTACTGACTAAAACCCACCCGTGTTCCTTCCGTTGCCTGTGTGCCGGGGCCGCGATAACCCTTTCGGACAAACTCGCAACCCTGGCAGGCATTAGCCCTTACGGACCCCGTCAGTTGGTGCTGACATCTCTTTGAGGCGCGCATGGAACACAACGCGCCGTCGACCCGGGCGTGGTCCTAATCGGACGGCGAGCTACCCATTGCTCACCGTCCGCAAGCCCGCACCTACGGTGGCCGGAAGTCGGCTCGCGACTCCCGACGCCCGGGGCGTCTCCTGCGGCGACTAGGGGCGCGAGGGCGCGCATCTTGCGTTTCCCTCGCGCGCTCCGCCTCCTCCTTCGCGAGCATTACTGCTTCGCAGAAGGAAGTGACGGCTTCCCATGCACTCTCGCTCCGGACCATGGCCTGAACCAGGGCCGGACGCGAGAGATCGCCGCCGCCGATCGCCTCCGTGAGGATACGGCGGTGCTCCGCCCAAGCCGGGCAGACCTCCACCGTATGCTCCACCGTGTCCTCCGGGCGATCCACACAGTGGTGACACCCGGGTGCCAAAACTATCCTTATGAAAACTTTTATCATTCGACACTGTTATACAAAGCCAAAGATGGTCTATTTAATTAGTTACCTTTTATTCTCTTACACGTCTACTAATGCTCATTATTTGCAAGATCATTTTGGACCGATAACAGCATTTAGACATCCGTCAGTAGCAGAGGACAAACAGCCCAGAAGTCAGTGGTTACAACTGCAGTACCAGGGACAACCCAGGCGCGTAACCATCCCAGAAACTAAACTGAAATGGCGTATGCGCCTGTAATTACACCAGCACAAACCGGAACACAGCAACGCTGCTTGGTGGCATAAACGGCTACGTGTTTGCGCAGGCGCTCCGAACCAAACCAAGGCGTTGACTTTGTTGTAGGAAATGCTACGGAAACTAGCAATTTTCAATCACTTGAGGTACTACCCCGTGATGTAGTGTTATTAAATGTGGTTGTGTACAAGTGATAATTGAGCCTCAGGATAATTTGCACTTAGGCTTAACGGCCGGTAATAAGTAAGTATGGTAAATGTTGAGCCAGTGTGTGTGTAAAGCTAATGGGCAGCGAGATGCAAGCGTTTGCGCGTAGAGGTGTGTTTGAAAAGATTTTGGATAGGCGCTTTAATTTTTTTGCTTTGGAATGAAGTGATCAAGTGAACAACATAATATTTAATAACACATGTTTTAGAAGGGGTTGGCAGAAGTATTTGGTATTCACATTTTGCCAGTTATTCCGTGCCTCGGAAATTACAATCAAGTTGTTGGTTCCGGCTGCCTTTGACGGTCGTTACGGGTAGCTGGGAGCCCGAAAGTCTGATATCAGTCTTGCCATGGGGTCTTGCATGCCATGGGGTCATGCCAGTCTTGCCATTTTTCTTTACATTGTATTACCCAGTAACGGTTGTAGAGGTCAGACAGACAGTCGCTCCGTGTAAAATACTGGTATTCAGCTTCATCCGGTTAGAATGGAAGCCGACCCCAACATAATTGGGAAGAGGTTAGTCAGATGGTTTACACGTATTTTTTGCTTTATCATATTAATAAAAATTAATGAAGTCGGGGCGTGGGGGTCGCTACGTCACAAGTATAAAATCTAAATACTCGTGACGTCATGGCACATTTTAACTCAATGTATCATCGTAATCTTTAGATTATGCAAAAAAATAAAAAATACGTGTCCAATATTTTTTAATAATCTCCATGGCGGACAAAAAAAAATGGTCATAATCCCTATTTCTATTGTGGTGATGCTACGCGTGCTGGGGATCACACCCAGGACCTGACGCTCAGCATTCGCGCTTGCAACCTCTAGCTAGACCAACGAGGCGTTCACGCTAAGCAAATAACATCAATTACACGGCACAAAGTTACCGACAAACGTGACGAAAGGAAGGAAACAAGTCTAAAATACTTTTAACACTACAATGACATACTACGTGTGAATTATATCGGCGAATCGGACTAATAAACAATAGTTTCCCTTTCTAGATGCGCCGATAGCTTTGTTAACTTATACACTGGGAAGTTATGGTGCTCGATAGGAAACTTGACGGGTGTCTTTAAACTGCACGACTTTTGAGGGGAGGTGAAGACTTTTAGAGCATAATAGCAGATCAACTACACATTAGTGTCATCACTTAGGCCGTTTTCTCATTGGTCGATGCCGTATACCGAAAAGATACCGAATTGCATTCATTTACGAACCTGACATTATGTTTTCGGTATAATTTGAGCAGTACCGCTTAATTCATTGATATATAGGCGCTCGGTAAGCTTTCGGTACCGAGTATACCGAGCATGTTGCAAAACGCGTGACGTGACCGGGTACCGCACTGGATGTTTCTACCGAGATGCAGTAAACGCTGTAGGAGATAATCTCATCCCATTCCAAAAATTCTCCAAGTTCGACAATATTGTATCAGTAAACCGAGTTCAATTTTTTTTTTTAAATCGGATTCACTGATACAATATTTTCTAGTGCCATAAGATATATTTGACATCCACACGGACGAAGTGACGGCCTGAAGCTAGTGTGAAATAAAGGCGTTGCAATGTCGAATTGGATGTGTGGTTGACTGTTAGCCAGTGCCTTTAGATATTTGCTCACCATATACATAATAAATTGTTGCAGATAAAGATGTTTTAGTGTATCCTAGGCACTTCGTAGGTGTTGATGTCACGTAGACTTCGTGTAAGCGCTTTGTAGACGCTCTGCCTAGAACTTCGTAGTCCCTTCGTAGGGGGAGGTGCTACGTAGATGTTGCGTGCATGTTATGTAGTATCTGCGTTGACGTTGCATAGACGACTTTACATCTTGGTGCTCACAAAGATGTGATGTGGCGTCTAACTGTTTATAGAACAAGTTGACAAGATGAAATCCTATTAAAAGTATTTTTGTACTGGAAAAAAGGCTTTATAAATCAACGAGTCATGTCTTTCATCGCCAGAAAGTAACTTAGATGTTGGCAGAGGTCTTAAAACCTTTTATAATCTTCTAAACCATCATTCTAACGAATAGGTAAGTAGTTTGGTAACCTTTGATTGTGAAAAGCGATTCCTCTAATAATGTTTTGAGAAGACTGAATGACTGAAGTTTTATGCTGCATAATCCGTAGTGATTTACTCTGCATCGTGTGATGTAAAAGTCCTTATTACGTAACGTATAAGTAAACGTTAAAGGTACCCTTTAAGACGATTAGTTGCGCCCTAGGCGTGGAAATGTTAACGCTCTCTGAAGCACAGTGGTACTCAAAGCTTTGTTCTAATTTATTTAATTAGTAAGTAAAGCTAATAGACTGTAAGCTTTCTGTATAATAAATAGGTAAATAGGTAATAGGTAGAGCAGTGATAGCCTAGTGGTGTGACCGTCGGACTGCGAAGTCATAAGTCTCGAGTTCGAGCACAAGGCAACCTCTGACTTTTCGGATTCACGTGCGTATTGTATAATTATCACTTGCTTCAAAAACGGTGAAGGAAAACATCGTGATGAAACCGGCATGCCAGAGAGATATTTCTCAACGGCATGTGAAGCCAAGTAAGGGGCCCATGGGCGGCTTTAAAACTCTGACACCAGGTTAGTCACTAACCACACGAAAAGAAGAAGAATAGGTAAATAATGTATAATTAGCAAATATATATTATAATATCTGCCTAGGCCCTATTTAATAAAACTTACAAATTGTAAATGTTAGATGACAGGCTACAATTTTACAAGTCTCTGTTTAATATGTCAAGGTGGAAAATTTACAAAATTGTAAAATTGTCCCTATAATTTTACATATTTCTGTTTAATTAACACTTTCACTTCACAAGTGTCAGTTTACATATTTGTAGGGAAAATACATAATTGAAAACATAATTGTAATTACAAGCTTACATATTTTGTAAATTGTAGTATAATTCTGACAGGTGATCTCACGGTGTCGGGTAAGCAACACTATCGTCGAATATTTGATAACAAAAATAGGGCATGTACTTGATCCCGTGTGGTGCCGGAAGTAAAGAATAGAACCATCCCATTTCTACCCGTGAGTGTCGTAAAAGGCGACTAAGGGACTCACTAGAGAATGGGGAGCAGCGTTCTTTACGCATTTTAACACCATACTGCGATCGCCAACCCGCCTGCCAAGGGTGGCGATTATGGCAAACCCCCCCATTTGGGGGGGGGGCTGTGTCCAGCAGTGGACGTCTTTCGGCTGAAATGATGATGATGATGACTTGATCACGATACGAAGAAAAATGTAACCCTTACACCGACCGTGCAAATTTTTTAATTTACATTTTATGTAAATTGTACAACTACATATTTGTAAAAACAATATTGTCATCGAAATCTTCAAACGTTTTCTACATTTATGTAAATGTTTATTAAACAGCATTTACAATTATGATAATTGTAAGTTATTTACTTGTTACTTTCTTACATATTTGTAAGGTTTATTAAACAGCACATGCGTAGTGTCAACAAAAAAAAAAATAGCACCGTCCTCTCGAAAACGGGTTGGTACCATCTGACGGCCAACTCTAGCATCGCGCGCGTTCATTGGTCAAATCATATAGCGCGCGGTTCCCCGGCTTCCTGATACACACTTCCGTCTCTTTTTACGAAATCACTCCCACAGACGAAAATGATACACTTAAAAAAAAATGAGCGAGCCTTCCAGTAGTCCCATATAATGTGTAACATCTGACATATTGGCTGACGTGTTTATGATATAAACAATATTCATCATCATCATCATCATTCTGTTTAAAACCTCTCTGAAAATGGGTTGGTACCATCTCACGGCCAACTCTAGAACCGCGCGCGCTCATTGGTCAAATCAATAGCGCGCGCTTCCCCAGCTTCCTGTTACACACTTCCGTCCCTTTTCACGAAATCAGTCTCACAGATTGCAGGAAAGAGAGAGAATAATGTTACACATAAAAAACTAGTTTTCCGGATACAACACAATCATATCAACACTATAATGTATTGCGTCGATAATGAATAGCATTATTATTTATATCTAACATTGAATTAAATAAATGGGTTTTATGAGCGAAGAGGAGCTTGTGGCTAAGTTATAACAGCCGCACGGGTCGATCCATCAGGTTAAGTTGCGTTTGCCGGGGCTACTCCGCCGTACCTTGGAAAGCACGTTAAGCCGTTGCCGTTGGTCCCAGCTGTCATTCGTGGATCTTTGACAATCGTTACGGGTCGTCAGAAACCCGAAACTCTGACAACCAGTCTTACCAAGGGGTATCGTATTATCCAGTTACTGGGTTGTGGAGGTCAGATAGACAGTCGCTCCGTGTAAAATACTGGTAGCTGCATCCAGTTAGACTGGAAGCCGACCCCAACATAGTTGGGAAAAGGCTGGGCAGATTGGTGTTATGAGCGAAGAAAATCATTATATTAAATTAGGTTAACTGTTAATTATGTACTTGTAGATACAACAGTTTACATCAATATGTTTACTTAATCTAATATCGTAAGCTTCTCATTAAACCTTCAACAGCCATGACAAGTTGCATATGGTTATTAATACTATAATATTTCGCCATTAACTCATTAATAAATTATGGTGATATCGCAACTAATTATTTAAATAGGTTGACTGATGTAGCATCTGTAACAAATGGATATATGGCTTGTTTTCTTTAGGTGTTTCGTCATGGTTTATACTTATGTGATGCCTAAGGCTCTTGAGGTGATAGATGATAAGATGACTAAAATTACCTCCTCGTTGTTCTAGTGGTTGCAAGCGCTACTGCTGACCATGAGTTCCTGGGTTCAATTCTCGGTTCGGGCAAAGTGTTATTGGGTTTTTCCATATGGGATTTCTCAGTAGCAGCCCGGTGTCTGGATTTGTGCCCGGTTGATGAAATAAGCTCGCCCCCAATTACATGGTACTCAAACATAACTGGCGAAATGTGGGTGACTATAAGTACACCTCTGCCCAACCCTTCGGAGAATACAGGCGTGATGTTCTGTTTGTAAAATGTCTGTGAAAACACAAAAAGTAACTGATATTTCAAATCAGTATACTTACCGCGGTCGATGACCCCACAAAAAATCATAATTTTTTTTGTTTGCATGTTTTGTTGTTATACCCATTACGTCTGCGCAGTTTTGCTAGCTAATTTAATTTGAGCCTGTAGATACACCTCTGTCAAACCCTTCGGAGACTAACAGTATGTAACATAACAATAAGTGCAACATTTGTTTTTCAATCAACCAAAAGCCAAAAAACAAGGCTGGTCAGGCTCTAAGATTGATTAAAGGTACTAGATGAATTATGAACTGCCTTCTATTGAGAATTTCACAAACAAGACTCCAAGTGAAAAAATTAAGCATAATTATGTAACACAACATATTTTCGTTGTTTGCCATGAAAATTCTCAATACTAACAAAATAATCAGCTAATTCTTAAGCTTAGACTTTCTTCATCAGACTCCATCGCGAAACTAAATGTACAACACTATGATGCTCGAACCTAGCGACAAAAGCTCGGCCGCAGCGCTGCAGCCGCGCTGCCTCCAAGCGGCACTTTGTGGCAAATTTGAAGGAGCCCTAACTCTATTAATCAATCAATCATCTCAGTTTGTCACAGCATCTTCTATTCTTTTATACTTAATAGTATATATTCTATGCCTTTCCAATAACAGCACTGGTGGCCCAGTGGTAACGGCCCCGATTTACAAGTTGTAGGTCGTGGGTTCGACACCAGGCAAGCATTTTACTTTGTGTAAATAACAGTGAGCAATCTAATTGTTGTCCACGTTGAAGCGTAGTCGATAGTGAGAGGGGCATTTTGAAGTCTAGGCTAGAGAATCGGCAAGTCCGCAAGATCCTTTGATCAAGTCTTCATAACACTGGATCAGACCCTGTAAATCGCTCCTTTCTTTATTTTATGATGATTTCCAAGCGATACATGAATAGCCATTTCATCACCACTGCTCCTAAAACGATTAAGGAAAACATCGTGAGGAAACCGGCGTATTCTAGAACCAAAAATTCGAAGACATGTGACATCTACCAACCCGCACTGGGCCCGCGTGTTGAAGATTACAGGCCCTTCCCTCTCGACGGGAGGAGGCATGTATCCCAGCAGTGCGAAAATTATATGCTGATTAGATTATGCTTATGCCCTCGACCCCGGTGTGAAGAATATTAAGCATTTAAGAAAAAAAAAAACTAGCCTGTGCTATCCCCCAGTCCAGGGCAAAGCCCGCCATCCACTCCTTCCATGTTTCGCGAGCTCGCGCGTTCTTCTTCCAGTTTGGACGGAACGTTAAGAAATTATGCAAATGAAAATGAATTCTCAAATAAAATGATACGTTGCCAAATGTGGAAACTATGATTTATTATTATGTATTTTATTATTTTATTAATAGGTATAGGTAGCATTAAGATGGAAGGGAAGACCAAATAAACGATGGATGGACTTTGTGAAAGATGATAAGGGTAGAAAGGAAACTGCCGAGATGACGACTAATAGAGAAGTATGGAAGAAAGGGACATGTTGCGCTGACCCCCCATAAATTGTGATAAGAACAGGAAATGATGAAGATGAGGTACCTAACATTAATAATGGTTGTTTTTTATTCACTAACAATTTTAATTGTTTATATTATTAGTTACCAATTACGGAAAATAGTTACAAATTACGTAAGTATTGTTCCTAAGTACTTCTAAAAACTCCCATAGCCATACAAATATGGAAATATGTTAGTTAACAATAAACTTTCAGAAACAACTTTATTCCAGAATAGCTTTTGCCTGCGGCTTCGCCCGCGTGGATGTCGGGGAATAGCCCACGGGAATGTACTACCGGGATTAAAAGTATGTGTTAATGCAGGTTATAATAACCATATGTGTATTAATAAAAATATGTGTGCCAAATTTCTTCCAAATCCGTTCAGCCGTTTTTGTGCCAATCCGGAACATACGTCCAGACAAACAGAAAAACGTACAAAAAATCTAAAATGTAATATATTTTCGGTATCTCGTGGGACACCAGCACCCTAATTGCGTAATACACGATCAATCACAATCTGAATCATTTTGAAAGAGATTGCTAATCCATTGCTTCATAAGTTCGAAAACAAAGTCTGCTCAACAACGTAAATAACGCAATGAATATTGTTAATCTATCAAAATTAAACAGATTCGTCTTAATCGTTTACCAAAAATGCTTACGCAATTAGATAGCTGGTAGCAATTACTTTCTTTCAATAATATTCTACACAGTTTGACTTTGTTACTATTTTATTTTATCTAGGTATAGATATAGATTGACCACCAACAAATCACCATAAAATCATCACATAAATCAAAGGGCGTACTTTGAGCACCACGGTCTTACCCCTGTGTGCGTCTAGCGCAAGTCCCATCTATGCACCCACTGCACCAATGCAGACTCACACAGACGCAAGTCCACGCTCCGCTACCCCGTATATAAACCTAACTCAGCCTAGCCTTGAACTTCACTTCACCACGGCTACAACCGACACACGGCCGTACTTACCCCCCGTTACAATTACCAACCCTTAACCGTTAGTTAGGTAAATATAGGAATTGGACTACGGTGTTAGTGAATAAACTATGTTGTGTTGAACAGAACTGTGTTGATTGGTGTCTTCTGATACACGTGAAAATGATGTCCGTACTGCAAACCGTAAGTTACTATATATTGTTGTTGATAAAATCTTAAATTGCAGAAATGCAAGAAGAGAGAAAACTTAAGCTGCCTGAAAAGTCAAAGTTATTTATTAGTCGACGAAGGTAGTTTAGTGCCAACATTCTGTTCATAAAGTTATCTGAAAAAAAAAGTATTAGTCACTTAGCAAAAAATTTTTCGCAAGTCAGCTACGTTGTTTATCTTTATTATTTCAATTAGTAGTCCATTAAATGTTTCTATGGCCCAAAAGTCGGCTAATTCAGTATAATTTATTCATATTTATTTTTGCGCAAAACGAAACATCTGGACAAAGACTTAACAGAAATAAAACAAAATGTTTATAGATATTAAAGTTTTTCTTGGTATTGGTACATGCAATTTTTTTAATTATTTTTTTTGCGTATTTTTTGGTATACTGTTAATAATGGCTTAGAAACTGTAGACTAGATAAAACCTACTCGTATATCAACGAATTTATTTTATTACTCGACTGCGGCAAAACCTAAAAAGGAGGTTTATTTTATTATTTGATAATTAACGCCAATAAAAATTTACCCAAGTTAGAGAGAGCCACGAGAATTCATAACATGAAAGATATCATAATAACAATGTTGGTGTCGGTATCAAATTATTTATGCAAGCTGAATCCTAACTAATATGATAAATGCGAAAATGAATTTGTTTGTTACGCTTTCACGGTAAAACAGCTGAACGGATTTGGATGAAATTCGGCACATCGGTAGACAATGACCTGGGCTAGACATAGGATTTTATCCCGATATTCCCACGGGATCGAGACTTAGGGCCGGCGCTCACTGGCGGCACGGCACGGCAAAGGATATTTATGCGACGAATAGAAATCTATCTTAAGTGTATGACAATAAAAAATTAAATCAATGTTGATGCCTAAAGACGTCGCAGCATGCCGCGGCATGCCTAAGGATACTGCGGCATCGCAGATTTCAATTTTTGAGGGTGAAATCGCGGGGTGTAGCTAGTATTTAAATAAATTATGTAGCTAGTTACTATTTCCAGTAAAATAAATTTCCCACGAATAACATGTATTTTCCTTCCTAAATAAATATTCTAATAGAACAATGGTGCGATGAAAGTGGATAGAGGCAAAGAAATGGCGACAGTTAATGTCGTTAGTGACACATTGCTCTGCGCAAGAGTGTCGAGCTTCTCATTATAATGACATGACAGTATAATGGCTCAATAGGAAGATATATTTACACACAATGCCATTAATTTAATAAAGAAATATTGAATAAGGAAAGTAAATCTTACTTTCTTTGGTTATTTCGATATTTCTGATTGAACTTTGACATTAATTGAAAAGGTAGCTAATAGCGTGAATACCTATATAATTTATTTGGTACTATATTTGGCCCTGTGGATTGATTATTAAAACTGAAATAATTATGGATTACTTTAGAAGAGATCTATTGAGATACTCTACTTCTTAAGTAAATACTTTAGAGGAGATCTATTGGGATACTCTACTTTTTAAGTAAAACAAAATAAACTATTCCGCGTCTTGACAAAAATCCCATTAAAAAAACAGCCTATTATTGTCCCACAGCTGGGCAAAGGCCTCTTCTCATACAGAGAAGGCATGAGCATTGATCACCACGCTTGCTCAAGACATGTTGGCAATTTCAGACTTATATTAGCTATAAAGGCCAGGTTTCCTCCCGATGTTATTCCTTCACCGATGTCAGTAATGTCCAAATTAAACTCAGAAAGTAAGTACATATGCTTTGAAAAAGTCACATTGGTACTTGCCCGGATTTGAACCCAAAACGCCATCACTACAAAAACCTTAAATTATTTAATTAATTAAAAGAACCCACGTCTTAATTCATCAAAAAACACACCACATTTGGTTTCAAAGCGGCTTAACTTAAAAGCAAGTTAAGTTTATTTTAAATTTCACATCATTATTACATAACATCTTAATTTAGGAAAAACCCATAGGGCGCATTACTAAGACATATTGGAGAGGTTAACGTAACGTTTGACTTCATAACTCATTGATTTCTAAATCGATTCGAAGAAAATTAATCTTCTAAAAGAATTACACAACAGTATACTTATATAGGAAAACAGACGCCAAAAAGTCTACTTCTACTTTAGGTTTGCATGTTTTTTTAGGAAATTGAAATGAATTTAGGTATAATAAAATACGCTAAATTAAGAAAAGCTACTTACAAGTAAAGATTTTACTACAAAATCATAATTTGTACATATTCGAGAATTCCTTTTGAGAACAACCAATCTTTTTGGATTTTTCATACTCGTTCTTATCAAAAATGTATTTAACTATCGCAAGAAGGATAAAAAAAAATTCTACATTGTCTCCCCCACTGCTGTGCAAAAGCCTCCCCTTTTCCCTTCTAAATGTCTGTCTTGTGCGACCTCTGGGCAAGATTTTAATACTGAAAATATTTTTTTCTTAAAGTCATATCACGCATTGTAGGTAATCGTTGGTATTTATTTACGCACGAAACATAACTAATAGCTTGGCAGCTTCATTAATTAATGATGTCAAGCGATTAATAATAATTAGAAGAGATTCATCTTCACAACACTTTATTGCTTGAGCAGTAAATTATTTACGGGTATTCAAGTACCTTAACGTATTGCTCAATTAATTATTTTTTTGAATTGACGTACGTAACTGGTGTCATGTGAAATTGAAAAATATTAATTAATATTCTGGAAAGAAAAGAAGAGTATATACAGGCTGTTGTTCACTTTTCTGAATATGTTAGAGTGGAGTTTAAAAAACTTTACTTACTTAAACAAACATAGAACATGTAGATAGTCTAACAAAAACAAAAAATCTTACTTAAACGGTACCATTTGAAATTGAATATAAAAATAATCTGAAAGCAAAACAAGATTTTAGATCCTTGTTTACTTTTTTTTCTAAATAAATAACTAACAAACCTGAAATATCTAAAACCAACATACACTGCTGAAAACTCCGTTATAACCGAACACATAAACGACAATTTCACACAAATTGACTTTTGTGCGATATTGTCGTTGCTCAAACAAACTATCAATTACAAAAGTTCATCGCCCATCGGCTATATTATCATAGAATTATAGCCCAAAGCATCATAGCCGATGACGGATCGGTATGGTCATTGAGCCTGCTCCGTTACGGCCACTGATCATATTCCTGTAATATCATATCATACCTTCATTGGCAACTGATCGATGCTAAATACTAGTGAAACTTGACACTTGATCAGTGTTCAGATCAGTGCTCAATTATTAGATATTTATTTGCAATTATGATGATGAGAAGTGTGAACGAGATTGATGTTAACGTATTTGAATTAGTATTGAAATTGTGGTTTAATTATAGGCTGTAAATCAGTTTGGTCTTATAACTCAAGTGCTCGTTTATATATCTATTTTTTATCCATCTTCAGTAACTGGCAACTTAGTGTTTTTTTTTTTGCCATAATCCTTAAATATAGATAAGTAACTTTAACCTAGTCCATTTTCTTGATTCTCTTTATATATTTTAGCTATACACAACATCTACATAAATTGTTACTGTATATTGTGCTCTGCAGTTCTGCACCATACTGCTTTCAGAGCAATAGATGCATTATATAATGTAATATCATATTTCTAATAACATAATGTGGAAATTAACAAATTTTCTATTGTTATGGATCCAATGGCATTCATTGATATTCATATTCATAGAAAAGCCTACGTTCAGTTGCAAAATTGGAATAAAAATGGTCTATATAAAAGTTTTCCGTGTTTCTGATTTATCAAACGAACAATAAAAAGCGAAACTATCAAGAACGTTTAAAGAGAACATGAAACGTATCACAATAGCTATGATTATGTTCCAAGGAGTAGGTAATTATGAAAGATTCCATCTGTATCAAGAATCAAACAATCACAATGACGTTACAAACAATGTTTTTTTAAATAAAACAATAGAATCTACATTAACGTGTCTATTTCAGAACTCAAAACTAAGAACTGTGACCTAACTACATAGATTAAGCCCAATAATTACGATGGTGAAGTTTTAGTCTTTATGTAAGAGCAACAAATAAAAATGACTCAAAAGAGAGATTTACTTATGCAGATATTTGCATAATCAACGGACAGATCTTGAAAGACTGTTCATACATTAGGCCCGCTTGAACGACTGCCAAAACATAATTCTAAAACATCTCTGTCATCTTCATCTGTCATAATTGACTGAATCAAAACGATCTTTTAAAATCGTTTAGCGCTAAACATATATGGAGATATGTTGTGCAAGGATCCTTAATCCTAGTTATCCAGTTTAAAAGTAATGTCATTTTGAGAACAAATATTTTCACTCCCGAGACAGACTGCGAAAACTATTAGACTTTCAATGAAGTCCCACCAACATTACACGAATTCAAAACGCAACTAAAACACTATAGTTGCATTATAACAACGATTCCACCGCCTCAAGGTGTAATTATGAAAGTCTCCATCAGTTTTACGTCTAAACAATAAATTCCAAGCTCTTGCTCACTTTCTCTAATAATATCAGAGTTATATAACGTTGGTCCCGTTTAGAGCGATGTCGTCCTACTTTAGAGCCATAAACCATAGAAAATGTTCCGAATGTTACGTCTTTAATGGCTATCGTAGACCCTTTACCTTTAAACGTGTTAGTGGCATGGTCATTTGGTTGTTTTTACACAAAAACTCTCACCTTCTTCTTCACTACAGAACGCCACCTTCTTGGTTCATTCCTTACTTCTTCAGTTCAGTTCTTCCTTCATGGTCCTTATATACTTCTTTTGCTTAATTTTACACATCTGGTCATACACGCAAATTACTATTTATTTTCAAGGTGGGGCCTTAAGTTCATACATCTGGTTATACGAGAACTACGCACCTGATCCTTCTGAAGAACATCACCAATCCCCAAGGGTTACTATATGTCCTCCTAGTGTGTCACCCCCGGCGTTTTCACTCACATCTGTCTTGTAAATACCCTTTGTTACTCACCTTTCATTCATCCTCTCAACATGGTCAAACCATCTCAGCATACTCTTTTTAATTTTGACACTACATCTTCTTTTAAACCGCAGTTGCCTTATCACATCATTCCTCAGCCTATCATTCATAGTCTCACCACACCATTCTTCGCAAGGAACGGATTTTATGTTTGGGTTTTACTATAGCCCATGGATGACCATTTATTTAACCTGCGAAAAAGTAATAGATAGGTATGAAAAGTACAGTGCATGTTGCAGAAACGTGGAGAGTTTGGCACACTAACAATATAATAAATAGATATTACAATAAAGCATTTTAAAATTTGGTCTAAATTATTATAATTTTAGGCTTTTATAATCAGTTCGATTATCTTATCTTAATTTTAAAACATTTTAGTCGTTCATCGGAAGTCATCGCTGACGGACTTTAAGACCGCACTAAAAAAATATTAACATGTCTTGTTTTCTAAAACCATTGGAAGAATATCATTTATTTATGTTTTTAATGGATCAGTTTTAAAGTAAAAAGAAAGTTTTTTCGCATTTGCAAAAAAGCCTTTCACATTTGATGTTTATTTAAATCTACCGCTAAATCAATCTATAAAATGGCAAAATCGTGAAATGTTTACGAAGAATAAAATTACTATAAACTGTATAAACATGTAGTCACCTAACTAACCCTACCCAATATGGCGCGTAGCGGTGTATGCCATAGCGAATTCCGTAGCCATGTCGCACTGAAGTTTATAATTATGTGCGCAAGAAACGTAGAGGTGAACTTTCAATGTGATGTATGTGGCTTCAGTACAAGACGTGTACATAAATAAAACATTAATTTTCTTAACACAAAAAGGTACACATGTAAACTGGTTACGTACAAGTTTGTTCGTTTTTTTCTACGCTAATTTTAAGATTTGGCGAACCGAAGATTGATTTTTAAAATGGTAGTAAATATTGTGACTAGTATTCCATTTAATTTGGGGACTGATACAAACAATGTACCTAACACACAAAGATTAGGTCATGAAGCAGTAATTAATTCGTGAAATAGCTGCTACGATTTAATCATGATATCTAAGCCTTACTAAACTCAAACACAACCAACGACTATCCAATTCCCCATTCTCCATAACAACTCAACAATTCCACGCTACTCAAAACAATTACCATCTAAAACGCAACCGTATCAAATCATAGGCTATCCAAACTTGCGCTTTCATTGCACTAACATTTCACGCCAATCAATTCCCCTGTCGCTGTTCCCACACTACGTCAAAGACCTCGCAGCCTGTTTGAACAGGTAGTTAGTGCTAAAAGCGACATGGCATGTTCAGAAGCGCACTTTCCCTGGCCACACCGGGTGAAACTCGTGACCAGTAAGGGCAGAGAAACGGTGAACATCGAACATCCCAGTACATGTCTTGGCGACCTTTGACGTTTGTTTATCTGGCGAAGACCTTAGTTATGGGGCGTTGAACGTTGTTTATGCTGGGTCTTGGTTACTAATTGCTGGTTTAGTATTTTATTTTGCTGATTGTGTACAGAACTAGAATGAAGAAGTTGATGAAACACTTAATGAATGACAATAGTTAATTATTTAAAAAAAAGAAAGGAAAGAAAGATAATAAATTTATCTGACCCTGGTTAAGCTTTGCGCCTGGTTGTCTAGATTACAGGAACTGAATTGAGAAAAAAGGCCAATACAGGTATTTTAATATAAATACTACTTTCTAAAACTCTGAGGTCATAATACGAGTACACCTCTTATAAAGTAAGTACTTGTGTAACTCTAAGATACTTTTAACTACATGCGATAACTATAAACATTACAGAAGATAAATTTTTATTACGCTATAAATTCTCCCATACAACTTTAAATACGCAAACCAGAACATAAAACTAAACGAGCTTGTTCAAAACATCCTAGATATATAAACATGACGGCAAACCCCACCGTATCACGAATGAAAGGCAATTCGCATCACAATTCGCTACGACCTTAAGGTCACAACTTAAGAGGAGCTATCAATTGCATTGAGTTTAACATAAGGAATTACAGGGAATTAAGTTAGTCTAATGGTGTTTGAACATGAGACAGTTTATCTTTATGTAGATTTAGTCGATTAAATTATCTACAGATACTGAATATAGATTTATGGAGTGTTCGCACGAAATGTAGAATATACTCATTAGTACGTATATTTATTCAAGGCAATTGAGAAACTGATGACCCTCAATATTTTATTACGCGTGTTTCCTTAAATACGTAAGGAAACATTTGGCAATCGCCAAGTTAAACAAGTGAACAACACCATATTTTCATAGCATTAACAAAAATATGTCTAAGTAATAACAGCCGCACGGGTCGATCGATCAGGTTAAGCTACGCTTGCCGCGGTTTGTCCGTAGATGGGTGACCATCTTTATATACCAAGACCCCTCCGTGCTTCGGAAAGTACGTTGAGCCGTTGGTCCCGGCTGTCATTCGTGGATCTTTGACAGTCGTTTATACGGGTCGTCAGAAGCCCGAAATTCTGACAACCATTCTTACCAAGGGGTATCGTATTACCCAGTAACTGGGTAGTTGAGGTCAGATAGGCAGTCGCTCCATGTAAAATACCGGTATTCAGCTGCATCCGGTAAGACTGGAAGCCGACCCCAAGTTGGGAAAAGACTAGGCAGATGATGATGGCGTTTTTCATTTGTTTGTTTCAGTTGTTCATAGTTTCACACCAAAGCTTCTTCACCAATTTCAGCATTACTATTTTAGCCACATTTTTTCATTCTTTGGCTTGAGCTTTATTTAGTCAGTCAGGAGTTCAGGACACATAATTACTGTAGATGCTATAAATAATGTAGAAAACTCTTTCTCTTTACTGGCGCTACTACTAACAAGAAGGCCTTTTGCATGTGTAAGTTCGATAATATGTTTGTTTCTCTTTAAAATTTTAGTACACGCTATTAACTGTTAGTATTATCCATGCCCATGTCCCATAGACAAGAAGTGTGGGTAGCTGTTAACTTATACGATTGCCCTTTCACCCCGGGGGGTATTATCCTGTCTTGCATGCATAATGGTTACGAATCGAAAGCCTCCTAGACTTTCTATTGTGTGAATCTGTTCACGACTCCTTTAATCGTAAATCAATGGCTTCGCGATTCTAATGCTGTGCCTCCAAATTTATATTCTCTATGGCATAGAACAAAGTCGCTTTTTGTGTCTGTCTGTCCGCTCAGTTCTTCTCAACTACACAATGGATTTTGTTGCGGTTTTCAACATCATTTAGATAATTTATTTCAGAAGGTTTATGTGCATAATGCTTCTAAGATATTTGGAAAATCCAAAAGTGCACGCATCATAACGCTTATATAAAAAAATTACCCATCAATACATCAATATGGGTAAAATTTCTCACCTTGCAATCTTTACGTACTGTCAAAGACTATTTAGGTTTGTTTTGTTGGTTGCTAGGCAACGGAAGAGGGTCAAAGTTGGAAATATGTATTTTAGATATTATATTAGTTAGTTTTTTATTAATTTTAATTAAACTACTTTGAATAAAAGAGCCATTTTCAATAGGGTTCCTGCTATGGCTAAAAATAATCTATAAAAATATAAAAATTACTCATTTAATTGATTTGTTCGCAAGCTACAATGTTTTCAGGTTTCATACTTGATTGACGGGAATTTTTATAAAACTATTTTGTTGCTGAGTTTTGTTGTTGTTTCTGCAGCATTTTATATTTTTTTGAAAAGTACAGAATTAATCTTCATTAAATTATCTATACAATGGGTATATAAATTAAGTAGGTTCTGGGTACTAGCAGGAGTGTAAACAATAAAAAACAGTTGCAGAAAGGAGACAAAACAAATTTATCGATCGCAAAGCACTCTCTAATGCTTCGCATTAAGAGTCGTGTAATATAGCAAAGAAATTTATTATTTATTTTGACATGTCACCAACTCCGTAGATCGCACACGTCCGAAGCAAAGGCAGGTGTCTAGTCTTGTATACCTTAATTAATTATTGATTATACAGTGATGTATGCATATAAAATAGTGGTTTCGTATAATTTTTGGGTTTCCAAATTCCGCGTTTCACTGGTTTGGTTTCCTTTAGACCTAGTGTCGTAATATTAAGAGGTATAAATCAATGATGATGCTTAAATGGAGGACGGTATTTATAAATCGAATGTAGAACAGCAGCCGAAGTTGATTAAAATAAATTATAAACATAACATAAAATAACATCACGCCAGTAGTCCCCAAAGGGTAGCCACATTTCGCCAGTTATGTTTAAGTCCCATGTAATAGGGGGCGAGCCTATTGCCATCAACCGGGCACAAATCCAGACTCCGGGCTGCTACTGAGAAATTTCTGATGGAAAAACTCGATAACACTTTGTTCGACCTCGGAATCGAACCCAGGACTTCATGCTAACAAGCAGTGCTTGCGACCATTACACCAACGAGACAGTTTGTTATAGTCTGACTGAAACACAAAGAAAACTAAGATATAGAAATTATGTAACTAAGCCTCATTGACTCAATCAATCTGCCTAGCCTTCTCCCAACTATGTTAAGGTCGGTTTTCAGTCTAACCGGATGCAGCTGAATACCAGTATTTTACTGACTGCCTACTGATCTCCACAACCCAGTAACTGGGTAATACGATACCCCTTGGTAAGACTGGTTGTCCGACTTTCGGGCTTCTGACGACCCGTAACGACAGTCATAGATCCACGAATGACAGCCCGGACCAACGGCTTAACGTGGTTTCCAAGGCATAAAGGAGTCTCGACTGTAAAGATGGTCACCCATCCACGGAACAACCCCGGCAAGCATAGCTTAACCTGATAGGTCGACCCGTGCGGCTGTTAGAACTTAGCTACGAGCTACTCTCAATCCTCACTGAGTCTTCATGTTAATTATTTTATTAGAATTATCTTTACTTGTTGGAATTCTTAGCTCATTAGTCTCTTTACCTTCTTCTATTACTTATAATCGCATTGTTAAGTTTTAAACACAATCGTAATGTCAAGAAATTACATGTTAGAATACGCATGCTTTGTTTACAGGTTCCCTTTCAGTATTTTAATTAAGAAAGAAACTATGAACGTAAACGAAGCAAAAACAGTATGTAAGGATACTAGCAGTTGGTGTTCTGTAGTTTCTGCCTACCCCCATAGGCACAAAGCGTGAGTTTATTTATGTATATAATAATACCAGCCTGTTACTGTCCCACTGCTGGGCAAAAGCCGCTTCTCATCTCCAGAAGGCACGAGCATTGATCACCACACTTGCTCAAGACGGGTTGGTGATTTCTGTTTATTTTATTACCACAATTTTTTTACGAGTTCACTATAAAGCACGTTCGAATTTGCGAAGGCGCTGGTGTCTGTGATACAATGATTTTCATTCATTAGTACAGGCACCAACGATAAACTTTTTTCTGTAATGTTCATTTTAGTTGTAAAATTGTTTTGTGAACCTTACATGTGTTGTTTTTTCTGAAATAAAAATTATTATTATTATTTATTATTACTTATAGTAACTATAAGTCCAGGTTACCTCAAGGTATTTTCCTTCACTGATGTCAGTAATGTCCAAGATAAACTCAGAAAGTAATATGGATTGAAAAAGTCACATTGGTACCTGCCCGGATTTGAACACACAACCTCAACGCAAACCTCAATTTATGTACATATGTAAACGAGTTAAATATCTGCCTACATACGATATTCAATATTTTGATTTAATTACCTACGCAGGATATTATCTAATGATTCGGAAGATACATTTTTCTTATAGCTCTGCGCTAATCGTCAAAATGATTCATGCTAAAATATTGAAATAACTTTTACATAACAATATAAACATTCATACGTAATATTTATTTACAAAACTGGTTTTATGTATTTTTAACAGTATGCAGTCAAAGTCAGCGGTATTATGAAAATTTGAAGTAGCATTAATTGCAACTTAAGTGTTTCAATTGTGAAAAAATATGCACGAAAAACGTGGTATGATTTGTGGTGAACTTTCACTGTAATCTATCGAGATCAAAGTGCTTATAGGAAAATTAAATTTTGCAAACATTAATTATATATTTTCTTTAATTTTCTTGAAAAATCTCGTTGATTGATGTTTAATTTACAAGAGCGAATCAGTTACCGAAATTACAAAGAATTTAGGGATTTATTGTTACTGCACGCTTATTTAATTCTCGAAGCTAATGATGAACGAAGATATATGGTCGTAGTACTATAATTAGGAATCCAACCAATCAGCACGGACAGTAGGAAAGCGATTTACGGCTGAGGACACGCAGACACACATCTCACTATCACCCGTGCATACCGCACGGTCGACGCCCGTGCAGACGTTTACTTGTGCACGCATCACGCTCGCTGAAATCCACTCTATGTCATTCTTCACGTGTCAATTATATATTTCACTAAGAAAATTAAAGTCCGAATATGTAAGTAGAATAGAAATAAAAATCATCTTATGTGGGTTTCATAATGCAGGAATCTTGGTGTGATGTCAATATTTATCTTGGCTCGGTTTATCATTAATTCCATGCAGATAAGGTTGAATGTTTATGTTGTAAGGAAATGTTTGCATAATAAGGAAAATATTTCCTGGAGCTTTTTCAATCACCTTTAAAGGCGTTTTTTCATTATAATCCTAAACTTCTGAGATGATCCTTAAATTGTTTCTTGAAGCAAATAATAAAAAAAATTGTGACAGACTCACATCAACATGTTGACGTACCTATAGCATAGATTATATTATGTTCATCCAGCGGCTGAGCACCCAAATTAACAACGATAGAGACATCCCATGTAAAAACTCTATGATATAAAATATGCTGTGCATGTCGTGCTAAACCTACAAGTACCTTGTTAGGTTCTACTGTTTTTGATACCGAATGAAAGATTTCATTTGCTGTCGTTATAAATATTTATTGATGTAAATACGAGTATTGTTGGAAATTTCTCTTCCAAGGCGTGTCATAATTACGCTTTAAGACAACTGCACGAGATACATATTTTACACTCCTTAACGATTAAACTCAGTATTAGCAACTTTGTGAAATTTACAGTTCTATGACACGACATTAACAGGTTTCTGATAAGACATTAATTTCAAATTCAAAATACTAGTTTTGTGAAAGTACTAGTCAATGTTTTCTCAAATCATAATCATTTATGGAGTAGGTGGGTATGACCGGGCTGACCGTAGGCGGGCTGACCCCTGAGAAGTTGTAGTTGAAAGGGAAAATCTTGTACTGATAGTACAAGTTAAAGGTAAAAATAACAACATGGACAAGTTAGGAACGAGCAAAGATCGAGAGTGGACAGGTCAGATACAATGCATACCAAGATATGTAAGTCCTTTAACGAAAGCTACTGCCTTTCTAAAAATGTTGAACTATTAGAAGTAGCTGACAGTTTTCTAAATCTATAGTTAACTCATCAACATGGTAATTTCTAAACAGGTGCTTCGCGTGCCTTTAAACTTGTTGGTGTTAGTTTTGCCTTAACATCGTTTTAGTTTAATGGTTAATTAATTGATTTACATGTTATGTGTAGACATAAATGAATTACCTACGTGATATATGCAGAAACAAGTTTGTGGACTTGATGCACTTGCAAAATGAAAAAGCATAACCAGTTTAGATCCATTGATAAATACAGCTTGATACCGGATTTAATTTTTACCGGATTTATTAGAAATATTGCATAACACAGTCACGTGGTCACTGAAGTGTTTGTTTATTAAAGTGATAATAATGTTGTTCTTTTTTTCCAGATACGGCTACTAGTCATAATACAACTGATCAAATCCACCCGCTGTCAAAATGGATTCACCGAGCAAGACATTCTCCGGTTCCAACAGATGGCTTCCAACGATGGCCAAGTTGAGGCTATCACGGGCTTCAACAACATCCTACAGAGAGACCAGAACAGCCAGTCTTTAAGTTCACCCAGCATACAGTATAACATCAATGATGACACTAATAAGAACAATAACTACGGTCGAACATTTTACCCGCGGAACCGAAAGATTTACAGAATCAAGAACCCGTTCCAGCAACAGATTGAAGAAACTGAGAAGCAACCAGAGAATACGGAATCGCAGGACAGCGGCGCAGGGGCTAGTAACCAGTATGCATCCGTGCAGTACTCCTTACCACCGGAGGAATTCCTTCAACAATTGAGAGCAGAAAATCAGTACTACCAACAAACACAGATGTCTACCCCAGCGCCAAGCTTAGGGTATACAGCCACACCGCAGCCACAGTACCAGTACTCGACAATCTCTCCATTTAATTACGATAACAACAACCAACAGAATAATCAAATACCGTTAGAACCTAAAGCGTCACATGGTCAAACATATTTGTCTAGTCCTAGTCCTTACCAGTACAGTACACCGAATTCGTTTTTAGATAGCGTACAGAGTACAGCATCTCCATTACCGCCTTATTTATCTACAGCTTTAAACAATGGTCTATATAGTGGAACACAGTCAAGTTCATATCTTTCCAGCTCTTCGCCAGTATACCTTTCTAGTCCATCGAATTTACAGTCATATGTATCGTCTCCATTATCAGTCATACAAACTGGGTCCCCTGAATACAACAATAGAGTTACGACAACGATCGGTAATAATGTCGTGAGCTACGATAGTAATGATCAAAATAAGAAAATGCAAATAGACCATTATGATTACGCTGGCAACGGAGTGCGGTACCCGAATAATGTCCAACAACAATATCAAAACGACTATTCATCTTCAACGACAACCACAACTTCACCATATCAGGACCAGTCATGGCAAAACGCTATGAACTCCAACATAAACGCAGCATCGAAATCGCTTCAAGAGAGCCAATATAACCAATATCACAATTATCAGTACCAAAATTCCCAACAAGATTCAAGGTTAGACTCAAACTCTGATAACGTCAATAGTGATACACATCGCATCGGTAACATGGCTTCCGCTAATAACCTCTTTGTTAATTACGTACAGCCTGATAACCAAATGTTGAATAATCTTAAAATTCGCACGAGAGACCTAGAACATGAAACAGGTCAGGCAGAATTGTACTCCAACGGCGATTTCGGATGGAAACTAACAGGTAAAAAACCTTTGATTGAATATAGTTCTGGGTATCCCCCAAGATACTCCCAGTTAAGTATGCAATCTGATGGTCCAGCTGTTAGCCAAATGAATTTCCATATGGAAACTGGTAAACCTTATAATTACGATCAAGTCTCTAAGTCAGGCACAGAAGCTATCGAAGCGCAAGAATTTGCGAAAGCAGCTGCTAAAGCACACGAGAGATTCAAACAGCAGCAGCAGCAACAGCAGCAACAGCAGCAACAACAACAGCAACAGCAACAGCTATATGGAAATAACTATAACTATGGATCTTCTAATGTTGGAAACTCAGATATAAACAATGCTGCATATTATGGCAGTAACGATAAACAAAAAAATAAATACACTGATAATTCAAACAATCCTTACTTGTACAGTACACAAAATGACCTTATAACAGCGTCCCCGTATTTTCTTTCAACACCGAGAGAAAATCTAGATGGCAAGCCAAAACAACCATTTGATCATGATAAAGCATTGAAAAATATCGTCCCAATAGATGTATCAAATGTAGTAGCTAATTCAGATCCCTCAAAGTCAGGAACTAATCTGGACAATAACGGCCGATTTACATCAAACAATTATGGGAAAGATCAACTAGATCAAAATATAAGGCAGTACATAAGACCTGTAACAGATTCATTTTATAAAGACAAAAATACTATCTATGGATTCAATATTAAAACCAAATCTGAAGACTACTCACCGTCTGACAATCTAAAACAAATGGAGTCGACTTTTTATGGCAAGCAGCCACAATCCCCGGAATCTAGTTTTAATCAGGGAAGCTACTCTGGATCACAAGGACTCGGCAGTTACTTAACTCAACAGTCCAACAATTACCAAGATAATTTACAATCACAGAGTGGTCAACAGTCGGTGTATAATCGCAACCAAAATCAGTTACCATCAGATATAGCCAGCATTCTGAAATTCAATGATATCCCATACAAATTGACACAAAGCATGTCTAATGATGCCCTTAAGTTGCATAATATCAATTTTGACCAAGGGAGTATACCTACACCACTGCCATTGAGAATCAATCAAAACGTTGGTAGTCATCAGATCGACGTCACGACCAGCTTACTCAACAAGTTATTATTAAATAAGCAACCAACTATGAATATGAATAGACCGGAAATAGATAGCAGTTTACTATCAACAATCAATGGTTTTAAAGTAGCAAACCCATTTAATGTAGACCTTAAATTGGTGGCAGACATGTTGAAAGGAAAGTCTACTTTAGACGATTCACAAATGATGTCATTGAGAGACCAATATACAAAACCGCCACCAATGAAATTCGATCTTTCACAGCTACAATTCTTATTAAAAAATGAAAACACTGGAAACTTAGCGCCAATAAATGATGGGCTCAGTGCGCTTGGTGGCTCTTACATGGATATTTACAACAATGGGAGATTTCCTTATCAGGGAGTGAAATATTCTCGTAGTCAAGAAGAAGAAGAAAGTATTGTACCCATTGCTGATGCATCAAGCACCCACCCTATAGGCGCTGTTATAGAACAAGACGATTCAGCAAGTGAAAGGGAAGTTAGTTCTGCATCAGACCTAACAGGACATGGTGACGATGTTATTTCAAGTAGTTTCGAGGATAGTAGACCTAAAAACCGTTTTATGTCAGGATCTAGAGCAATGAATGAAAGGCATAGGCACCCAAATTTATTGTTATCGGGACGTCATTCGTATCAAAGGAAGTATCCTAAGTCTGATGTCGACGAACCTTACCCACTTTTGAAACCACCTCCGCCGCATTCGCCTATGGGCAGGGGTAGTCATATGAAATTGGAAAAACATTCTCGCAGGCGGCGCGTTAACAAACCAAAACTTCTTAGGATTATGAAGACAGAGCCATTGTTTGAAGCTGGTGCTGAAACCGATAGTTTAGAATCTTCTGTACCAATATTATTGCGACCGCCACCACCGGTTGCGGAGTCAAAGTCTGATACCATTGGTGCAGACTCTGCCACGTAGTGTTATATATTATTACTTATTTGTAATTTATAACTTTAGTGTATTTTCTGAACTGATGTACAATGTTCTATATTGTATTTAATTATTTAAAGTTATTATTATTTAATTTACCTACTGTAATTTTATAGACTAAAGAAACGATTTCATTAGACTGCTTAAAACTATGTATTATTAAAATTTGGCATTTATTTTTTATGTGTAAGTTTTAAAATATTGTTAAGACTTGTTACGATTTTGTACATACATGTATGTATGTTAACGCGTCTATAGAATATAGACAAAAAAGTATTGTAAATATGGTTCTTAAAATAATCAATTTGTTCTAATTTTATTGTTGTGATAAGATAAATTTATCGCTGTTGAGATTGTTGTTAAATTTTTGTAAGTATTCTCGATGTTTTACAAAAATAAAATACAGAAATAAACTGCGTATTATTTGATTGATGTTCAGTGGCTCTTGCTTTATTTTCTGAAGTTTATCACGCATTAGGTATCACTAGTTCTAGTGATGCATGTTCACGAACAGTTTAAAAAAATGCTACTGTATCACGTAATAAATCTACCTCTGCATAATTTTCTTCTGATTTCTCTCGAGCAATGTTAACGACATGTTACGAAGGCTAATGTCACCGAGACCAGAAAATTATGTAGTTAAGTGCTAATTAGTGCAAGATGAGAATTCAAAATGAAATCAATTCAGTTTTCACGAACGTAATCCACGTAAACAGCATCACAATTCATAATAATGATCGCTACAGAGGAAATAATTTATTCATTCGAAGCTTGCTGTAACCATAAATTAAATGAAGTTATTATCTGAGAATAGGCACCTTTTATCCATGAAAATTCATATCTAGACACCAACTCAGACGATCAAACTGATTAATTGACCAAGATCGCTATTATTATTGGAATTTGTTGCAATATACTTACTACACTCTCGAATGACTCAACCAGCTGTCAAACGTATTTCAGCCCTGTTTTGAACCATCAACCTAACAGTTTTGTTTACCTGAATTATGAAGCTATATTTATAAGACTTGTAATTACTAAATTTCATTTTTTTTAAACGCATTGTATTCACTGTTATGCGTTAAATGTAATGAAATATTGTGGCTCTCGCGTGCGTCGCGCTTTCTGCCCGCGTCGGCCGATGGGACTCGGCTCACGTCTCGTTTATGATCAATTCAAATAATAATTATGAAACGCATCGGCCATTATAATTGACTAATCGTTTCGAACATCTGTCGCGATGTGCGTAGTTGGGATGCAATATTAAAATTATTTGGCCCGGCCTTTCCAGTTTTGTACCAGTATTGAGATATCTGAAAACGAAAAGTTAAAGCTGAAAATATGTTTACAAATATTTCTATTATAGGCCGTACGAGGCATACAAAGACACCTTATTGATGATATTTTTTTTATAAATATATATATATATAAATGTTTTTTTTTTATTGCGCATTCCTTTACATTGTAATATTAAAAACTACAATAGTCGACGTATATTTAGTAACGTAATCCGCTGAACTGTTCTTAAATTGTCATAAAAAACAAGTCAATCGTCATCTTGAGGATGCCTCGTTGAGAGGAGAAACACGTGTCGATTTTTTACAGGGTTCTTTATGACTGTGCGGATTAGATTACTAAATATACGTCGTCTACTGTATTTTATAATAAATTTCCGCAAAATCACGCCTGAGTCAATTGACTTGAATTGATTGATTGATATTAAATCATAGCTGAGAAATATATCGTGTTTATTGCCACAAATACGAGTATATAAATCTGAATTATAAAAAGTCACTGTCATTTATCATAATAATTTTCTGATCGTATTGTTACAACTTTCTAGAAATTTGAACGTTGTAACCTTTGTTACTTGTGTAGTAAACATTTTATTATAATTATAGAACATCATTCGTTGCACTAAAGCCTCCTACTTCACCTGCACCATTAACTGATGACTTGATGAGTCATTTAGAAAATTATGGTAGCTAAGTTTTACAGGAATATAGAAAGAAAGCAGTTTTAAGCATCGTTTGGCGAACGGATTAGCAATCGCAATACAATATGATTCCATGCAGATCAGATAGGGAAATTACCCATTAGAAAGACTTTAGGATCACATTTTTCAAAAACAGATTAGGTGAAAAGCCAAAGCCAAGCTTAAGGCTGCCTGTCCACTGGAGCGGAGAGGAGAGGAGCGGAGTAGCGGTGTGCCAATATTAACCAATGGAATTGCATAAAACCTCCGCTCCGCTTCAGTGGACAGGGATTTATGAACTAGTTTAAAAAATCATACAAAACTGGGAAGTGGAGCGGGGAAACGGAGCGGAGAAGCGGAGAGGAGAAGCGGAGCGGGGAAACGGAGCGGAGAAGTGGAGCGGGGAACCGGAGCGGGGAATTATTACTCGTCGCGTGAACTCGGTCTAGCTCCGCACAGTCCGCAACACCGCTCCGCATCAACGGACAGACACTGTCCGCAGCTCCGCTCCACTCCACTGCCATTCTCCTCTCCGCTGCCTCGCTCCGCTTCAATGGACAGGCAGCCTAAAACTTGAAACAGATTGGTGAAACATAACACGATATGTAGGTAACACACGGATAAACAATTTTACCAAGTTCTTTTGTTACATTTCATGTCATCATCATTATTTCAGCCGAAAGACGTCTACTGCTGGACATAGGCCTCCTCCAAGCACCGCCACTTCGACCGGTTCCGTGCTTCCCGCATCCAGCGGATTCCTGCGGCCTTCGCAAGGTCATCGGTCCACCGGAGGCCTTCCAACGCTACGTCCACAGGTACGCGGTCGCCACTCCCGAACCTTTCGGCCCCATGGGCCATCTGTCGACGTTCGAAAACTGCTGATTCTCAGCCTAGTTTGAATAAATGACTTTTGAATTTAGAATTTGAATTGTTCATTTCATGTTGCATTGCATAAATCATGACAATATATTAGTGTTACATTTCATTACGTTTCACCAATCTGTACCCGGCATAAAAGTATCACTAGCTTGAAGCAAGTAAAATTAGAAATCTGGAATTCTAATGACAACTAGATTGACAGGTTGCTACTATGTTAACTCAATGCTCGCAATTGTCATAATAATTATTACATAATGCAACTTAGACGTTTTCTAACTAGTCATACGCATATTTGAGGGAGGCAAGTAGAAGCTAAGTAGTCCGCAAATACCTGGGGTAAAATACGTAACACACTTACAGTAGCAATGGCTTTCATTTTGACATTTCAACAATTTTCATTGCGTTATTTACCTTGTTGAGCAGACAAATTTTTCTAAGATATGAAGCAATGGATTAGCAATGTCAAAATCATTCAGATTGTGATTGCTAGAGTGTTACGCAATTAGGGTGCTGTCGTTTTTCTATTCCTTTCGTTAGACCATTATATATTCAGATCCCATTTCAGTAATCCATATTAATTTTTTATTCGTTTTAAGAAGTGCACGCGCATCCATTATGTCGGCAAAGTGTGCGGCATTCCACCATTTATAATATTTGAAAGCTCATTTAAGGCTACATGATATGTGAAAATTACAATAGGTGCAGACTCTTTTATCATGGCCTTGAATCTCTTCTCTACTTTTCTTCTAAAACCACCACTTTGCTTTATTCATTTCCAATCTTCCGGATCCAATTTTCAAATATTTTTGATTAAAAACCCTTTGTTTACATTATTTGATTGCTCATAATGGCTTATCAGCTTTTAGAGCATAGTATTAAGAACACTTGAAGAATAATGTACTTATAATTACTATTTATAAGTGATGTCCTAAATTCTTATAAAGGCCATATTAATAGCAAATATTTATATGCTATGTAAACGCTTTATTAAATACTTGTATGAGGTTAAAATATTTAAAAAAACCTTATTAAAAGCTTTTACAGGGTTAAAATTCTTGACCAAAACTTCAACACAGCCTTTAATTTTATATAGCGTTTAAGCCATAAAACGTCCTTTTATAAATCTGCACTTTCAAGTTTGCCTTATTATAATTGTCATATTATTAAGGTTTATGGCGAAGTTAGAAAAATAAAAGCAATATTAGCAAATACTGCTTATAAAATGCTTTTACATAGCAAAAAGGAAGAATCATGGCTATTATACTCGTACAACGATCACAAGAGCTCTGGCGATATAACCCCTATGTTACAAGGGTATTTTGCTACTTGGGCGTGGTACTGATAAAGTAGACGGACAATCAAAATAAACAATATAAGAGATAATAACTTAAAATGTGGCCATTTATTATTGAGATTTACATTGTTTTGCTTACCTTCTTTACACACAAAGTTAAGGTTTGAAAAAGCAGATTGAACTCAGCTGGCGTAGCCAACCACTGGCCTAAATTAATTTAACAAAGTTCAGTAGGCCTCACGTCAGTGGCAACAAAATATATTATAAGCTAGTATAAGCTGGCCTCTTATTAAGGGCCCTCAAAACGATAAATTACAAATGGTCAATTGCAATCAATCGAAATTTTAGTAATATTGTATTGTGCTTCAATTGCATTTGGTAAACGATCAATTTGCCTACCAATGAGTATCAATTACGTAAAAAATTACAATTGATCGTTTCCGGGACCCTTTACATAGTACGTAGTACGTACTAGTACAGTGGGCTCCAGAGAAACCTTACCCCTTGCATTGTTTTTTACATTGCCATTGCTAGGGGGTGAGGTTTCTCTGAAGCCCACTGTACGTTAAGCTAGGTCAGCTTGAAGTGTAACCACTGAGGTGCAGTCGACTGTACCATCGCTGCGATTAGAATAATAAGCATGTAAAGCGCTGTAACTACGTAACTGAAATAAAAACTTTTTACAAAAAAAGAAAACAAACGAGTTCCAAAAAAACCACTACAAAGCGAAAAATAACTTTAATTTCGGAATTCGGTGTCATTGAATTTTCGTTTTGTGTCACCGACTTCCGGAATTAAAGTTATTTGTCACTTTTTCGGAAGTCGGATGTTTTTTTTTTGTAAAAAGTTTTTATTTTATTCTTTGTAGTTGTGGTACCTACCCCACACAGATTGGTTAGTATAATACTCGTAATATGGCTATTATTCTGCTTCGGAGTTTGTTGCGCCACTTCTTCTTCCCAGCTAACGCATTAGGAAGTGGTGAAGGGTGGGCGTTTTGGGGGACTGTTTTATGTAATTTTGACGGTCGAAAAGTGCTGATTCTCAGCCTAGTTTGAATAAATGACTTTTGATTTGCTTTTGATTTAATTCGAAACCTGCTATGTAAATAATAGTGCCAGGAACTTATTATAAAATTATCCATATAGGCTAAGTGTGAAAAATACGTATTATTGCAGCTAACGCTAGCTAAAAATACACATGCAAACTCAATAAATTTTATATGAAACCACCGCGTAAAATATCTAAACCAAATTTAAAAAAAAAAACAAAATCAGTCCACAATTGACGAAAATATCGAGGGACATAAATAAAGAAAATAAAAAACATACGCTACGAATATAGAACCTCCTCCTTTTTGGAAATGATTACTAGTTGCTCCATATTATTAAAGTAGGTACTACTACATTTTTTTTATAAAATGTGAAAAAAAACCCTGTCTGATCCGAAAAGGGCACATAGGTACTGCAATAACATTACCAAAAAGTAATAAAAAATCTTATTATAATTGAAAAAAATAAAAAATATGTTACTTTTTTAAAGTTATTATAATTATCCCAATTTTAATAAAAAATTAGCAAATTTTCAACAGGGGTCATGGCTTGTAGACTCCCACTAAACAACGGCCGCCCACTCCCCATGTAATATCCAGGTAAATTCCTTTGAAAAAAAATTGGGGAATTTTCTTTTTTATTTTTTCCTGAAAATAATCAAATAAATAGACTCTCAGTACGATACTTAACAACACTCTCACGAATCGGACAGGATTCTTTTTACACATTGTGAGTACAGTGGTACTTGAATATTAAAGGCTGCTTTAATAAAGATTTGTAAATATCAGTGCCTAAAAGGTTCATCTTTTCATAAAATCTTGAAAACTGTGAACATGTGTGACTTTGTGAAAAATAGAGACTTTTATTGACACTAGTAAGGCTTGACTCCAAAATGAAAGCTTTTTGATCCGACAAGATGAACGATGATTCTATTTTGATCTGCTTGTTTTTATTTTTTTTGTATATTGGCACCTTGTAGCTACATTCATGTATTTAATTCTTAATCAATCGTGTTTTTGTATTTGGTGCTGTCTTTTGTGTGCACAAAATAAACGATATATCTATCTACGAGTATCTATCTAATAATGAAGCAACAAAATATAAGTAAATATTAGACATTATTTAATTAAGATAAGCGCAGATAATAAACAAGTGCAATAAGAATGAAATTATATTATTATGTCAGATCTAGAAACTGATACCATTATTTCATTTTTATTATTATTCTGATATTTTTCGACGGCATGTGAAGCCAAGTCAGAGGCCCTTGGGCGGCTTTAAAACTCTGGCACCAGGTTAGTCACTAAACTAAAAATAAAAACCGATCAAGTGCGTGTCGGACCACGCACAATGAAGGGTTCCGTAGTTGGGATGAATTTATCCCATGAACAAACTTAATATTATAGTTGAAAAACATGTTTCCGTATGGGAGATCATGTTTTTCAAACCGCTAATTCAAGTTGGTTGAATATTACTCGTTAACCTGTACAGCCTACTTAGCTATGATAGTTTTCCTTTTAATTTCGTTATAATATATACAGTAGTATATATAACGAAATTGATTTATTTATAATTATTAACTGTGAATTTTTTCACCAATCCAAGTACTACCATTTACCTGGCAGAGGGGGGGGGGGGGGACACTTGACTCTAAAAAAAAAATTCGGGTTCGGGTTTCTATGCTCTCTGTACAATAGTTTGAGGTAATAGATACAAACTAGGACCCTAAATACTTAAAATTATTATAATGAGGACATTTCTTAAACTAATGTGTCATCATTTATTTCCATAACATACGGAGCCATCGTTTTAAAATTTCACATTAATGGCCTTAATAAAATATTAAAATAGAATATTAAACACTATTTCGATATTCAGACCTTCTCAATGTCACTTCAGTTAGAAATCGCCATAACATTCATATCAATACAACATATTAAGCTCCTTCATCAGTGAAGTAGGCATTGAGTAACCGATGAGCATAATATATTCAATAACTCGAGTATACGCTGTTTCCGTTAGAAAAGGAAAGACTATTCAGAAACCTGTTCGTTTACTCTCGTTCTCAACGCGAGTGACCCACACGCGACACCGATATAAATAAGATGGAAGTATAAGACATCATCACAAACAAGCGTCGCTTGTTACAGTCAACACAAGTTCACCGTGTGGCCAGCGATTAGCTAATCATCATGGCTACCTTTGTAAGTATTTAAATCCAAAAAACAAAATGACAGCTACGGATGAATGATAAAGTAAAATAAAACTAAACCATTCTTATCTTTCCAGATGAAAGTGACATGCTTAGCCATCCTATTGAGCAGCAGCTACGCCGGAATACTCCACGGACATCATCATGATGACCATTCAATCAGTTTGCCGTCCAGTGGATATGCTTCACACCATTCGTCCAGCTTTTCGCCCAGCAGCTTCCCTGTTGGTTCATTACCTTCAGCTACTTACTCCGGATCGGGATTGAACAATGGTGGCTACTCTCACAGCAGTGGCATCCTGGACTCCTCACTGTCTGGATCTCATGGACACTTGCATGGTGGTTCTGGATTTGGCGACTCTGGATTGGGCGGTGGACATGGCATCGGTGGCGGACTTGGCATCGGTGGCGGAAATGTCATCGGAGGTGGATCCGGATTCGGTGGACCCGGTTTCGGTAGTGGCTCTTTAATCGGTGGACCTAGCATCGGTGGTGGTTCTGGATTTGGCGGACCTTCCATCGGTGGTGGTTCTGGATTTGGCGGACCTTCCATCGGTGGTGGTTCTGGATTTGGCGGTCCCGGCTTCAATGGTGGCTCTGGATTCGGAGGACCTGGCTTGACTGTCGCCGGCGGTGAATCCCCACCCCCAGGCCAGAAGGCGCCTGTCATCAATGAGATCCACGGTCTTGCTAACGGCAACGGCGCTCCCACTCAGTACCGCGTCCGTGAAGAGCCCTACCAGGTCCTGAGGGAGGTGACACACAGAGTGCCCCAGCCTGTGCCCTACCCCGTGCCCCAGAGAGTCGAGATCCCCGTACCCCAGCCCTACCCCGTCCAAGTGCCAAACATCAGGAACGTTCCCGTACCCGTCGTCAAGATCCAGCAAGTCAAGGTTGACAAACCAGTCCCCTACCCCGTCGAGAGGATCGTCAAAGTCCCGTACGAGAGGGTTGTACATGTGCACGTTGACCGCCCTGTCCCAGTTGAGAAGATCGTCGAGGTGCCAGTTGTAAAACTGATCAAGGTGCCCGTCCCCTATGAGAAGACATACGCTGTACCGCATGTGAAGACTGTTCACCACAAAGTTCACGAGAGCCACGGACACGGTCAC
Source organism: Agrochola macilenta (assembly GCA_916701695.1). Taxonomy (NCBI): domain Eukaryota; kingdom Metazoa; phylum Arthropoda; class Insecta; order Lepidoptera; family Noctuidae; genus Agrochola; species Agrochola macilenta. Next base: position 8,115,197 of record OU753569.1, read on the forward strand.
CACAGCCACAGCAGCCACGGTAGCCACGGTTGGTCCAGCTGGTAATTCTGGATGACCAAAGAAATACATGTACATAATACAATCGTCACATACCTAGTCCGGTCTATTGTAAATATATAATCGCTTCATAGCTCATCGTGAGGCTGCAATCTAGGGTGATAACTAAGTCATTAATTTAAGTGAATATACCTACTAACAGTATATTCTAATATAATGTTTGCTGTAAATAGTAACGGTATGCTTTCTAACTTTAATAAACAAATAATGTCCAAAGAATTTTTGATTTTATTTTTCCTTGTACCTACTATAACAATAATTTAATAGAGCAAAGCAAGTTTCCTTAGTCGATCGTTCGAAAAAATAATGTACCTGTAAAAAAAAATATTCACCTACATCACGAATATATGTAATATCATCGTCAGACACATCACATAATACAATCTTCGGCTTGTATCATCTGCCAGTGACTATGTACCTAATTATCATCCATAGACACAACTTACACAAAATCATGCTATTGTCATGTCATGTCATGTTGTCACAATGCATACAACAACTTGGCGCTCAGATGACGTTGACGGGGGGGCGCTGTTTATCAACATTTCTGTGAAATATCTCAGTGAAATGTATTAAAAAACACGATGGCAGTGTTAGTTCCGATATAGGCCATACGCCAAAAGATCCTTGTACAACTATATGTCAGTAACTAAGCGAGTTTGAGTGTTTTGGGTGCCCTGAATGAACGAAATCCCAGCTATGCATTCGCTACTCTTCATACTGTGAAAACGTCCATAGAGTCAAAAACTTACCTGAGCCTGAACTAACTGCACTAAGAATAAACATACTGACTGCCATCTTCTTATATGCTATGAGTAAGATACCATTCTTTTGCTTTCACTTAATGTTAAAATTAGGGTTTTACAGTTCAAATTACGGTACAGATTCTTTGTATCTCCTCAAAAATCAAAATAACAAGGCAAGTATACTTACTTTAAAATATAAGCGTTGCAGATGAGCTGATTTTTTTTTATTTTAACTGGCGCTGGAAAATGTTAAAAGATTTGCCTGAGATCCACGTTAAAATAAATATTAAAAAAATTAATATATCAAGTGGCATTTTAACCGCTCTCGTACTGTTAACGAACCCGGGCCGACCGAACTTCGTAAACAAACGATAGGTTTTTTTTTCTTTTATTTCTCTCAGTTTCACTGAGTCTGATTGATCCAGAGATTACATAAAATGATTTTTCCTCATTCTTGATTACACATTCTTGGAAAGAAACGATTAATATTTCTGTAACTTAAAACCAAGATAAATCTATAAATAAATTTCACAAACATTTGAAATTGGAATGAGGTTGAAATATGTATGTGGGCGGGCTTTTCACTTGTTTTCGACGCGCATGCGACCTTAAAAATGATAAATTGTCATTTAGTTTACGTAATACAGTGATTCATTGAGAGAAACGTGCACTTCAAATAACACGCTACGAGTATTTGCTGCCAAGTTTAGATCATATCTGAAGACCAGTTTAATAGACCTTTTCCGGTGACGCACAAACTTGAATCTTGGGGCACAACACAATCACACAAATAAAAAGAAACACATACATAGACAATCAAACGCCCTGAAAACATAACACTTCTTTTTGGGCATTCGTGAAAAACTAAAATTGTTAAGATTATTATTTTTTATCTCTATGGGGAAGCTTTGGAATACGATCACAATAAATTGCAAAACAATCTTTTTCCTTAAGATACCTAGGGATTATCCTCTAGTTTCTGAAAGCCATTAGAATTGTAGTGTTGTCAATATGTCAACTTATGTGATTTGGTGTTGCCATTTTATCCTCTAGTTTCTGAAAGCCATTAGAATTGTAGTGTTGTCAATATGTCAATTTATGTGATTTGTTGTTGCCATTTTAGACAAAAGCAATATTTTAGGTTTGACAGCAGATTTATTTAACAAAGATAATCTTGCTTTCAGAAACAAGAGCCTAGTATGTAGTTAGGTCCTCCTGTGCTTATAACGATCGCATTCAATTTTATCACCGTTTAGGTATAAGTCCTGGAACTTCATGTGGTTCATGTTTCTTTTGTACTAAATATTACAAACATTTTGCAAGTAGATTTTATAAAAGCTTATTTCAAGTTTGTTATATGCACGTTAGTTTAATAGGTACTTAATTTTCTTTGCGTATTAATATCAGCATTCAATCTGCCTAGCCTTTTCCCAACTATTTTGGGGTCGATTTGCAGTCTAACCGGATGCAGCTGAATACTAGTATTTTAAATGGAGCGACTGCCTATCTGACCTCCACAACCCTGTAACTGGTTATTACGATACCCCTTGGTAAGACTGGTTGTCAGATTTTCTGGCTTCTGACAACTCGTCTGACAACGACTGTCAAAGATCCATGAATGACAGCCAGGACCAACGGCTTAACGTGGTTTTCGAGGCACGGAAGAGTCTCGGTATGTAAAGATGGTCACCCATGCACAGACCAACCCCGGCAAGCGTAGCTTAACCTGACGAATCGACCCGTGCAGCAGTTATTACTTAGCCACGAGCGCCGAGATTATCAGCATTACAGGCTACTAATAGAAATAAGCAGTGTTCTATCATGAGTATAACTAATTAAAACAACAAAGTAGGTCAATAAGTTTTATATATTTACAATTATGTAAAAGATCCAACAAAGCGGAAGTAGTCGGCTTGAAGTGGAAGAGCGATCGGGTTTTTATTAACATACAAATTCCCACGAACAGGTGAAATCAGAAACTTTATATTGTCCATATTATAATAACAAATTCCAATTGCCATTATATAGGGAACCATTTTACGTAATCTTCACTTATTTATCATGATAAAAATGTCTTTTAAATTAGGCCATTTCATTTGAGGCGACTGATTTATTGACCATACATTATAATAAATTATTACCTATGTATAAATCTTACCTAACTTTACGAGTATTCGCAAGGGCAGAAATGTAGTAAACTAAAGATTCGTATTCAAATGAGATGTGGAGAAATATTAGCACCTGCTTATCATTTCTAGGGCGATCCAAAGTGTGCCGGTAGTAAAATTTCGCCCATCCTTTTCAATTTCTTTTTTTCCAAGAATTTTGCATGCCTACTGTGGTTTACAACTCTAGATAGATGAGGTCGTGACGATCAGCAGTAGTATCCAATTACTCAAACATAACATAGTAGAGAAATGTTCTGTCATGGCTTCGGAGCAACGAATTATTTTATTATTTATTTATTTAACCATTTATGTACACAGAAATAAACAGACAAGAAGAAAGGAACAGAAAAATAAGTACAAATGGTACAGGTGATGCTTATTTCTAAAGATCTCTTCCAGTAATCTCTGGGATAGGACGGAAGATAAAAACAGATGTAGACCGTGTGTAAGAGTAGAAGAGAAAATAAAATACATAAAATAAAAAATAAACAATTCACTGCTTAACCTTCTTTTTCTTTTTAGGGTTCCGTACCTCAAAAGGAAAAAACGGAACCCTTATAGGATCACTCGTGTGTCTGTCACAGCCAATTTGCTCCGAATCTAATTGACCGATTAAGTTGAAATTTGGTACACATATGTATTTCTGTGACCCAAACACGGACGTGTAACATAAATAAATTAATTTTGAATATGGGGGTCACTTTTCGGGTGCAAATAAGAACAAAAAAAATTAAAAGTTGCGATCTGTACCATGTGACATATCAAATGAAAAGGCTTATTGCGAGGATCTCAAATACATATACAATACTTTTAAAGATATTAATGAAAATTGATGAAAATTGACCATTCCCCCCTTATCTCCGAAACTACTGATCCTAAAATTTTGAAAAAAATACAGAGAATAGTTCTATGCTTATATATTACAGGAAAACCTATAAGAAGTCTATGGTCTTAACATAACATGGTAAATCACTCAATATTGTGCGTACAAACTTACATTTGCATTTGCAGTTGGAATGTCTGGGCGAACATGTTTTTCAACTACAATGTTAAGTTCATTCTTGGGATACATTTTATTCATCCAAACTACGGAACCCTTCATTGTGCGTGGTCCGACACGCACTTGGCCGGTTTTATTTTTAGCCTATTCTCAGTTCATATTATTATCATGAAAATCTTTAGCAGTGTATTTATTATACTACCCTCCGGTATCATCATCATTTCAGCCAAAAGACGTCCACTGCTGGAGATAGACAAGTGTCGCTACATCAATACCAACAGCTATCAAAAAAATACAATGAATCTGAATAAAAATACCTGAATTTTTAAGAAATTACTATGCAGTACATACTGGATAGTAATGCAATTGCATTACTATGCAGTACATACTGGATAGTAATGCAATTGCATTACTATCCAGTAAGCGTATCACGCAAGCATACTATTGATTTTGCTGTTATTCATCATACCATATCTATTTTGCTAAGTACCTGATACTTGTTGATAGGCCTACACTGTCCTCTCATACCTATTAACACTGTAATTTGAAAACATTGTAAAAACCCTTTTAAAAGAGTAGGTAACCGTGGAGTTTCTTGCCGGCTCTTCTCCATAAGAAACGACCAATTGGAACCGTGCACCTCGCTTTGACGTTTCATAAGTGCCCATGGACGTTTATCTGAACTAAAATATGTTTTTTTTTTTATATACTTTAGGTATAATTATAAGTGCTTGGAAAGCAGTAAATGATATTAGGAATAAGAGACGGTTTAGTATAAGGGCGTCACGTTTGTCCATTTTTTAAAGCAGCGTATAATAAAAATGTAGTATCATCATTAAATTACCATATAATATTAATAGTAGTTTATAGTACCTTGTATCACTATATTACAAGCTGAGTATTAGATACAACTGAGCACCGGTTGATAATAATAGCTCTTGATTTGTTTAATCTTCATATCAGAATAGAGGCAACATAATAATAAACTTAACAGGCCATCCATCACCTACATTCTTATGGTACAACATATTTAGACAGGTTTTGGTGTAATAATAGCAGCTTTCTAGTTATAAAAAAGTGTTAGGCACATACTTGTACTGTTAAGTAACTTCTGTGAATAGAGCTGGTGGACTACATTTCCGTAATCTTTTACTTGTAGGTATGTGTTTTGGATTAGCCAAGAATGAAGACAGTTATTATCCTGAAAAACTAAGTTTCATATCGATCCATCTATCTAGTCATCTTTGCAAGCTTAGTACGAACGTGTGAAGTAAACTTAACATAAATTCAAACGATTTTTGAATTTGGAATAAGTAGGTACTCGTTTCGCACGTAACATTTATTTAGTTTGAAGACTTTATTCAAATCCCCATAGATATGAAATTGTGTTTTTCGTATAAAATGCTATAGGATAGTTGTAATTTCGATTTAAAAATCGATCGAATTTACGTTACGTTAACTTCACGCGTTCGTGCTGGGTCGTGTTAGGTCTTTAAAGATGTGTCTGCACTAGTCTGAAACAAGGAAATGTCAATTGCATAGGCGAAAGCGATGATAGAGAGATGTTTTAAATGCCTTTTTAGCAAAGTAGATTATTTTATTCTGTTATAGGTGTCAGATTTAATTTCCTCACAGGTGAAACTTTGTTACCCGAGATGGCAGCAATGTCGTCTGCCTATCTGGGATAAAACCTGGGGACTACTCTGTAAGTCCGTCAAGGAAGGTACGGGCCCGTCCGAAAGTTATTCGAAACTTCGAAGTGAACCCTAAACCCCATGTAAAAACACATCGGGAGTAGGGACAATTGTAAAATCGTGTTGTCATTCATTCTTAGGGGGTCCCAAACTAATCTTATTTCCGTAGATGATACCGAGTGGGTATTGTCCGTAACTTCGGCCAAAATTACGGATTTCGTCCTAAGGGAGCAGACCTCTTGAATGGGGCTGGTTCGGGAGCTTGAAAATTGGCACAAGCAAAGAGAGGCCTATCCCCAGCACTGGGTGAAGGCTTGGATGATGATGTTGAGGCTTTGAAAATTGATGATAAATCTATCATAGGTTACGGATTTTTTTATTTGTCAACTCAGTTCGCTTAGACGCTTACTTTAGTCGTCAGTCAAGTTTTTATAGATCTAACAGGAAAAAGCGTAAATAATTTACTGTAACGCAAATATTTAGGCACGTTGAAACTGTATATTATTATATGAAAAAGTAACGTGGCGTGAAATTTTTATTTCACATTGCTTACTGTTAAATTGATTTACTATTATATATTTCCAAATAAGGACTAGGAAATGTGTGATGGTAAATCAATATCATTAATTAATTTACGACTTATTGAGACATTAAAACTCCAAATATACATCCACTATTAGGTAAACAAATCTACTATGTAGGTATAACTTTAAACGTTTGCAACTCCTATACTCGATTGCCTTGGATTAAATTTTCATATTCATTTTTATATGAAGCAACAAAATTGCGGCAGATGGTTTTCTAGACCTTTGAGTCCCTTGCATAATCATAGAAAACGATGTTAACGAGATCAGTACAGAAATTAACATAATATATTTCGACGACGTTGACGTATAGGATACAGCGATATCCGTTCGAGTTTGTATCTAATGAATTCATAGGCGTTGTTGGAAAGAGCGACTTGTATAAATATGTGGGGCCGTCCGATGTCACAGCACAAGCTACCGACACTCGGAAGGGACAACAACTAGCTCGTTTATTTTTGGCTGGCTTCAAAGCGATTAGCTAAAAGCCATGGCATTTGTTGTAAGTTCATGAATATAGTACCTACAATAACACAAAAATTACAATTTCAACCAACTCGTTCACATACTAAACATACAAACATTTGTTACAGGTCAAACTGCTCTTCCTGTCAGCGCTAGTGTACGGCACTAATGGCGGATATTTAAATGGACAGCACCATAGCCCGGACTCATTCCTGTCTTCAGCATTAAGTTCCCCGTCAGCTTCGTTCGGGACACCCTCGACGTCGTATGGACCACCACAACATGGCGGTGGACATGGACACCAATCTGTGACCATTGAGGAACATGTTGTGGATGATCATCCAGTGGTCAATGGAGCATCTCTTCCCGGTATCGGTTCTATCGCCGCTGCTGCATCTTACGGCGGTGACTCTCTCGCCGGTGGCCACGGCTACGGCAACGGTGGACACTACTCTGGTGATCACGGACACGGCAACGGTGGACACTACTCTGGTAGTCACGGAAACGGCAACGGTGGTCATGGAGACAACGGTGGACACGGAGGATACGGTAATGGACCCGCCAACCAAGGCTCCTTTATAAGCGGACCTGCCTCTGGACCTGGCTACAGTTCTCTTTCATCTTCTGACCTGTCCGCTCCCGCCCCATCAGGCAATGGATACTCCGAGGGCAGCCTACTCCTCGACTCGAACCTCCCTGCACCCGGAAACGGTGGTAACGGTATTGGCCAAGCTACACTTGGAGCCCCACGTGTAATCGGTACTACTGTGAATGTTGGCCGCCCTGATGTTTCTGCTACAAGATACGAGCTTCAATCTGTCGTACAGAACGTTATTCGTCGCATCCCTGTTGAGGTGACCCGTCACATCCAGGTCGCTGTGCCGCAACCCGTCCCAGTGCCCGTCCGTCAAGAGGTCAGGGTACCAGTGCCTCAGCCCTACCCCGTCCAGGTTGATGTCGTGAAGCACGTCCCCTACCCTGTGTACAAGACCGAGCACGTGCATGTCGAGAGGCCAGTCCCCTATGACGTTATCAAAGAGGTCCCATTCGAGGTTATCAAGAAGGTGCACATCCCTGTTGACAGGCCTTACGAAGTGATCAAAAAGGTCCATGTACCCATTGAGAAGCACGTTGAGGTCCCAGTCGCCGTGTGGAAGCCCTACCCACTCCACATCATCAAGCACGTCACCCACTACAAGAAGAAGAGCTGCTGCTGGTAAGGCGGTGCCTTGCTCTTCATCCAGCTGGTGAGCCTACCAGCAACAGTCGTGATCATACCAAATAAACAATAGAATTGTAAATACTTTGATAGTCATTAGTTTGTACATGTAAATAGATGAAGATAAAACGTATCGTTTTACAATTTATTTTGTTGTTTGTTTTTTGTCCTTGTTTGATTTGCACACACTGAAACCAATATCCGAATATTTATCTCAACATCGTAATCTAAAGTCAATTCACTTAGTCTTTACATGCATTAAATTTTCACTTACACAGATTCACTACTTACTTCATATTGAATCTTTCATCATTTTGAAATAGAACAGAATCCGTAACATTACGCTATGGCCGTAACTTCTTTTGAATCTGAATCAACATTCAAAATTATCATTTATCATTGAATGGAACAAAACTGCGGGAATCTGCATAAACATACAGACTCATTGTGTTGGTTTTAAAATCACAATGGTCACTAGTTATTCCATCTCTTATGGTGTGTAACAGATTTCAGTCAGCTGTTTGGTTCTGTTGTTTGGTTTACTTAATCCTAGACACCTGTTAACTTGATTAAATAATCATGACACTAATTTCAATAAGAAAGTTTTAGTATTGTAAGAATTTCGAAACTAATTTACATTTATTTATATCCGCCTCAGTCCGCCACTATTTAGTGAACCAGCACCCTATATTGCGTAATACAAGATCAATAAAAATCTGAAACATTTTTTAAGAGCTAATCCATTGCTTCATATGTTTGAAAAATTTGTCTGCTCAACAACGTAAATTACGCAATGAATGTTGTTTAACTGTCAAAATGAAACAGATTGTGATTGATTAGGGTGCTGGACATTTTAGTTGACGACCCAGAGACCCAAAATTCTTATCTACCATGCTCATCCAGAAATGGTTACACTGTTCAGTGTTCTATGTACTAGGTGCTTAAAGTAATTTTTAGGGCAATATTCACAGACCGACTTCGACTTTATATATATATTTTTTTTTTTTAAACGTTGCCCCACACTAAGAATTTCTTCTTGTATCGTGAGTGCGTTTACAAACATAGAAACTCATATACACCAACACCCAGACCCAGAACAACTACTTGCAGATCATACAAATATTTAAATTGTTCCGTGCGGGGATCGAACCCGCGACACGTTGCGCAGCAGTCGATCACTCAGCCACTGCGCCAACTGTGTCGTCAATTATAATAATAATATTGTTAAATGAGTAAAGTAAGCTTGTCAAAAGTTAGGTCAAAAGTTAGGTCAAAAGTTAGGTTAAAGTGAAACTTAGTACTCGTAGCATTAATCCAAGAAAAATAATTTCCTATTTGCTTAATTTGTCTGCTTATAGGCTAAAGCTCATAACAACCATTTATTGAAGATTCTGAGAAGCACAGTTGTAGAAACCTACCTACCTTATATAATCATATTTGTCACAGGGTAAATAAACCCAGCTGCAAAAAAAGTCTCCTTAGTAATACTACTTACATAGTTAATATATGTCTGAAATCGCCGACCCGTCTTGAGCAAGCGTGGTGATCAATGCTCGTGTCTTCTCTGTATGAGAAGAGGCCTTTGCCCTGCAGTGGGACGGTAACAGGCTGATATTATTTTATTATTATTATAGTAATACTTAACGAGATTATTCATTTTAAGAAGTCGAAATTATGTAATTCTGTGAAAAAGCCAATAAATATGGGTGAGAGTGAAATTAAATGAGATAACATTATTACAGTCTACTTTAATATGCTAATCCAGATGTGGAAATAATCAAACGAGTTTTGAAGTAATCAAAGCCCACATACTAATGGAGTATTTTGATTTATTATTTATGCTGCATTGGGTACTGTTTACGGCCTATCAAAATTGTTTATCGTAGGTATTGTGATGGAGCTTAATAAGACATGTTAGTAAATTAATGTAGTAATCTACTCCACTTAATACTATATTTAAATCTTATGTAATATGGGGCGAGCCTATTGCCTTAACCAGGCAGAAAACCAAACTCCGGGCTGCTACTGAGATAATACTGATGAAAAAACCCATTAACCCCAAACAAGACATCGAAACCAAGACCTTATGCTCAGCAGTAACGCTTGCAACCACCAGCCCAACGAGGCAGTCAGATGTTTTTATTCGGTATGGTATATGGAAATAGTATATAGTTACTATTTTAAGGCTACCTGTTCACTGGAGCGGAGTAGCGGTGTGCCAATATTAACCAATGGAATTGCATAAAACCTCCGCTCCGCTTCAGTGGACAGGGTTTTGCGAACTAGTTTAAAAATTCATACAAAACCGGGAAGCGGAGCGGGGAAACGGAGCGGAGAAGCGGAAAGAGGAAGCGGAGCGGGGAAACGGAGCGGAGAAGTGGAGCGGGGAACCGGAGCGGGGAAGCGGAGAGGCGATGCAGTAAAATGCGTAAACTCAGTCTAGTTCCGCACAGTCCGCAACACCGCTCCGCTACCTAGCTCCGTACAGTCCGTAACTCCGCTCTGCTACCACGCTCCGCATCAATGGACAGACAGCCTTAGGCTCGTTGGTATCGTATAATGTTCAGCTTTCGGAGGTGTGCTTAGAAATTCTACGAAATAGCTCATTTCTTAATCCGGCCTAGCATCTGGTGTAAATTGGTATCGATCTACTAGACCCCTTAGACATCTTCTATAGTTGACTAGGTCTTAACAAAGGTAGGGTAAATTAGTGAGATCAAAAGGAAATCAGCGGGAGAGTAACAAGAATATTGATGCATCGGGTGAAAAATAATTAATTGATGTTAGAACCCCATGTTAATTGTTGAGCAATAGATGGACTGAGAAAGCCTGTGATTGATGAATTGCTAATTTAATACAACTACTAATTGTAAGGTAAGGTCGGATGTTGGACCTCAAAAGGGATTTATGGAAGGCATAAATTATGTCTTACTAAAATAAATAGGTACTTTTGTGGTGTTACCAACCATTAGGACAGGAATACCTAATGATTGAAGATATACCATCTCATTTATTTACATGTAGAAAGTGAACCTTGAGGTCCTAAGTTCAAGTCATTTTTAGTATCAGATAATTCCTCTGCCATACAACCTAGCGCATGGTTACAAGTGTGTCCAGTGAATATAATGATCGTTGTCTGCCCATCACATAATATTTAATCAACATAACTCATCTGCCAAAAGTGGACCTATAAGGGTTCACCTTGACCTTAGGCTAGGACATTTCATAATTGGTAACTTTAGCCTATGTCAAAATAACGATTCGCCTGACTTGACCTTTTCTTTTCTCTTATCAGTTAGCTATAGAGAAAACCTCATGCCATGGTCAATATGGTCAAGAGCCAGTTAGTATAGTTGACTGCTAGGCTTATTATAACATGTTGAAACTTACTTCATTGGTCATATTTTAACCATGTACCTACGTATTCTAACCATGATACTTCTTCTGTCTACAGATAGGAAAAAAAAATATATAATTGAACTGAAATAAATTTAAATATTTTTTTTATAAAAAAAAAATGTATTGTAAAAAAATTAAGTATTTTTTTTATATTGTTTGCTTTATTGAAGAAGTATCATGGTTACAATAGGAACGTGGTTAAAAAATTGCCAATGAATTACATTTCAGCCTGTACATTGGTGGTGGCTCTTTTTATGCGACCTGTGGGATCATCTTTATAATTACGAACACATAAGATAGTACCAAAAAACCGGATCATAAAACACGTACACACGAATACGAATCGGAATCTATGTAACGGTTATAAAGGGGTGTGGCAATGAAAACCGCTGCACACTCGACTAGTTGTAACTCTCTGAGTCAGATGACTCAGAACCTGTCTTTATGCAATGGTTTGTTGAAGATGATTTGGGTGAAGGAATGTACTTATGTCCGGTAATCACTACCGACCACAAGATCACACACCTAGACCCATCCAGACGCTCCCAAATAATGCATTTTTGAATGGCAATGTTGTCGCTAATAGGAACTTATATTAATATTTAAGAAAATTGTTTATTGGCAACTTCAAGTAAAAAAATACTTACCTACTTCATAACATAAACGCACCTACATTTTTTTATGCATGGCTTTACAAATAGATTCTATAGAGAGATTTATATGTATGGAGTAGGTTAATAAGCACATGCTTTTAACAAGTCAACATATAGCCTGTGAAAATAATACAGCTGACCAACAGCACTTTACTATTCATATTTGAGAAGGCGCTTAGTGGGTAGATGGTTAGACTAGCCACCTCGTGCCTACATAAATTATAAATACAAGAGGCCTTGACCTTCGAGATTTTTCTGATTCGGGAACCTCATTTTGTGTAGGTACTTTACTATCCTTTCGTTATCAATCCTTGGCAACTGATTAACAAAATAAATTCACAAAGAAGTTCCGGTTCATTGCCTCGTAAAGCAACCCAGCATACGTATGATTGTTAAAAGATAAATTTTTCAGCCTGCAGATTTACAATTTCAACTGAATTATAGGTTAAATAATAAACATTCAGTTTCTTTTCAAATTCAATTGTCGTGCTTATAATCTAATACAACACCTACAAACATTCTACCTAATACTTTTAATACATTATCATCATTTTGTTAAAAGCTTGTAAAAAAACGAATTAATAGCTTGTTTTTGTTGCAGTATTTAAGTTGAAACGAGATAGTTCCGAACTGACGGAAATTGGATAAGAGGATGTTGGAACCAGTTTAACAGTATTACTTAACAGTTTAATGACATTTGAATAAATCGCGAACATATTTGATATTCTCCTAATTAAAAATGGATAGCAAGACACGGACGGTCGCCTCTCGTGGGGTCGTGAACGAAGTTTATATAAAAGCGAGGAAATAAAAATGATAATGAACCATTAGATTAGGTAAGCTGCAGTTGAGTGCACCCCTGTTAAGAATAAAATAGATTTTGAAATAATAAATAAAATAATAAAAGATATAATGACAATATAAACTAGTGCAGAACTTGTTTGTGGTATATTGTTTGGATATGTAGCTAACATGTTATAAAGATAAAAATATATAGAGGACAGAGGTGTTACAAATTTTAATAAACTAACTGTTAAATTAGAGGAGTGTGGAATGTGCTTACGAGGTTAAATTAGGTATGTATACCTAATAATTAAGATTTCTAACGAGATGGTAAATGGCTTTCATGCTATTGTAATTGATCTCTTCCTACCTAGCCTTATCTCATATTTTTAACGTTCCGTACCTCAAAAGGAAAAAACGGAACCCTTATAGGATCACTCGTGTGTCTGTCTGTCCGTCTGTCACAGTCAATTTTGTTTGGATCTAATGCACCGATTAAATTCACATTTGGTACACATATCAATTTCTGTGACCCAAACACGGACGTGTAACGAAAATAAATTAATTTTGAAAACAGTGGTCACTTTTCGGGGTTTTTTCGTTTTTTTTTTAAATAAAAGTTTTGATAACTGTACCGTGTGACATATCAAATGGGGTTAGTTTGGGATCTCATTTTTTTTTTATAATTTTAAAATATTTCAGAAAATAGACGAAAATTTACCATTGCGCCCTTATCTCCAAAACTACTGAGCACAAAATTTTGAAAAAAATACACTAGTTCTTTACTTATAGATTACAGGAAAACCTAAAAGAAAAAGAAAGAAGTCTATGGTCTAAAAATAACATGGTAAAATCTCCCAATATTGTGCGTACTGCAAATGTTACTTTGACATTTGCAGTTGGAATGACGGGAGAACCTGTTTTTCAACTACAATGTTAAGTTTGTCCTTGGGATGAATTCATTCCAACTACGGATCCCTTTATTGTGCGTGGTCCGACACGCTCTTGGCAGGTTTTTTTAAATTTATCGTCGGTTCTTTTCGTCATTCTTCGGGTCGTCGCATCGAGACATTTACTTGTGGTTTTGGCACTAGCTGTGCTGTCGTTCATCGTTGTTGGTGACTGGCATCCTAGTTAAGGACCTCTTTCTCCTTACACCTGGGGGAGGTTATCCTCGCTTGGGTGAATTGGTGTTTATGTTCAAGGCTTTTCTGGTCTGGTCCAGCTGTGGACCTGTTAAAGAAATCCTCATTATCTTTTATCACAAAATAAAGCTTGATACAGGTAATCAATAACTCATTTAAAGGAATCATGACTATTGGCTAAATTGGAATTATTTATCTCTAGTAAACATCACAACTTTCACCAAAATATTAATAAGATTGCGAAAATGTTGAATATTGATATACCACAGTTTGATTTCATAAACGTAATCATTACGGAAGTGTCCAATCGTCATAGTTATGAGTCTATTGAATTTATGTATGTAAGATACTTATATAAATATGTTGTTCATCTTTATTTCAGATCAAACGACCAACCGCATCTCAACAGGTCACAGGCTGGCCACCATACATTTACAACATGGGTATCCCCGTAAGTGAAACAATTAAATATTTCAAATATTATAACGAATTTACGTGGCCAAAACGGGCGACTCGACGTTTTTAAATAATATTTTATTTTTCTTGAGGCCATTCGCACGAAGTTAATATATTTGTGGGCGAATCGACAACTCCAGAAATACATATTAGGCAATTGGCACGTTTTAAATGTTATGCAATTAAGTTAAGAAAAAGTACACTAACTGTACTGCATAGAAATTCGTGTGAATCTACCAATAAATCAAACAAGCATTGTAAACTAATCAAATTATGTTTATTTTCAGATATGGTGCTTGATAGCACCAATCTTTCTGGTCTCAGTAAAGGCAGGTCTACACGATGTCGTCGCACAATCGTTTTATGAGGAACCGCAGTCTTCATCACCAGTGCCAATACCCACGCAATCCCCACGACCAGAACTGATAGGAATGAAAGAAATCGTACTATTTCTAACACCAGAACAAGTGGAGACTTTACAATCAGCTGGCGCAGTAGTACAGCCTTTCCCAGAATATGAAAATGATTTTGCTGAACAACAGGAACAATTGAGACAAAGCATTGAACAACAAAACGTACAACAGTATCAAACCTGGCTGAATCCCGTCGAAGATCAAAAAGATAACAGTGAAGTACAAAATTACTATAAGCTCTTAAACATACAAGAAATCAATGATGACTTGACACAGGAAACGCAGGCTACTGAAGGTACCACAGAAAAGACAACAACAACCCCGCGTTACAAATATACCAAAGCACGACAACAATATAAAGAGAAAGAATATTCCACTCCTTATGTTCCTAAAAAAGCAAGTCGAACAAAGATCTCTAACCAAAGCAATAACGCGGAGTACGTTCGTTTTCTACCAAATTATGAACAGGAGATTATACAAATGATCCCCTATCAGGCTTTACCGCTATCTCCATACCAGTTTGAAGAGATTCAAGCGAACGCATACATTCAAGCAAATGAAGAGGCCCAACGAAATGCATATTCTCAAGCAAATAAAGCGGCTCAACAAGCTGTATTTAATGTGGCAAATGAAATGGCTCAGCAAGCTGCATTTAATGTAGCAAATATCGAAGCTCAACAAAATGTATATTTTGACGCAAATACACTAGCTCAACAAACTGCATTTAATGTGGCTAATAAAGAGACTCAACAAACTGCATTTACTGTAGCAAACCCAGAGGCTCAACGAAATGAATTTACTCAAGTAAATACAGAGGCATATAGGAATGCATTTTCTCAACCAAATACAGTGGCTCCACAAAATACATTTAATCAAGAAACCGCAAAAGCTCAACAAACTGCTCAAGCAACTACAGAGGGTCAAAAAAATGCATATTCACAAGAAAATATAGAGGCTCACGGAAATGCATATTCTCAAGGAAATATAGTGGCTCAACAAAATGATTTTACTGTAGTTAATACCAAAGCACAGCTAAATGCAAATTCTCATGCAAATACAGATGGTCAACAGAATACTTATTCTCAAGAACATGCAACGGCTCAACAAAATGGTTTTACGCTAGAAAATGCCGAGGTACAGCAAAATGTATATTTTCAAAAAACTACAGAGGAACAAAGGAAAGCATTTTCTCAAGCAAATATAGAGGCTCAACAAAATGCACATTCTAGTACAAATGCAGTAAAACAACAAAATGCTTCTACTGAAGTTAATAATGTGACACATCAAAATTTATATTCTGAAAAAACTACAGAGAGAGAAAACAATGCATATTCTAATACAAAAACAGAGGCTCAACAAACTGCATTCACTCAAGTTAATTCCGAGGCGCAGCGAAATGCACATTCTCAAGGAAATACACAGTCTAAACATAATGTACATCGTCATAAAAATATAGTGGCTCAACACAAAGCAAATTCTCAAGCAAATAAAAATGGTCAACAGAATACATATTCTCAAGCAGATACAGTGGCTCAACAAAATGCTTTTACTACAGGAAATGCCGAAGCACAGCGAAATGTATATTCTCAAACTACAGACGGACAAAGGAGTGCATTTTCGCAAGCAAACACAGAGACTCACCAAAATGCATATTCTCATACAAATGCAGTAACACAAAAAACTGCATATAGAGTATCAAAAACACAAGCTTCACAAAATGCATTTTCTCAAGCTAATACAGTGACTCAACGAAATTCATTCTCTCAAACAAACACAGAACGTCAAAAAACACTTGCAAATTCTGTAGTAAATACAGAAGCTCAACACATTGCATTTGGTCAAGTAAATACCGAAGCACAGAGTAACGCATATTCTCAAGAAAATAAACAGGTATACCAGAATACAAATTCTCAAGCAAATCCACTGGTGCAAGAAACTGCAAAGACTGTAGCAAATACAGAAGCTCAACGAAATTTATATGCTCAAGCAAATGCAGTGTCTCAACAAACTGAAAATACAATAGCAAATACAGAGACTCAACAAAATGCATATACTGAAGTGAGTACAAAAGCTCAACAAAATGCATATACTGAAGTGAGTACAAAAGCTCAACAAAATACATATTCTCAAATAAACAAGGAGAACCAAAGAAATTTGTTTAAGCCAACAAGACCGTCCCGAGTTCAAATACCAAAAGGATCTAAAAAACCACAAGGTCTTGAAAAAGCTCCAGCGCGTGCGGTTACACCAAAACCTATAGGTAAAACATATGTTATATCTCAGGGTACAAAAGAGTTTAAAGAAACTCTCAGTTCGATTGAAGGCCTACCACCACTACCTCCACTACATCCAATAACACCACTGGAGGAACAACAAGAAAAGCCGGAAACACCAGCTAAACCCGCACCTACAGTGCAAACACCTATTTTACACCAAGACAGACTTTCCCTCCTCTTGGCTCCACTCTATCAACACCAGACAATCACCGATACAATAGCTCAACAGAAAGAAGAACTGTTGAAAAATGAGTTTAACATTCGAACTAAATTACAAAAGATGAAAGAGTTGCCTCAATATTACGACCAGAGAGAATACACCGCTGAACTGGAAAAATTAACTAGAAACTTTGGACAGCAGAACGCTTTAGCAAGAATTGAAACTTCGACTGTTACCAATACGCCAACAGTTTTTGTAAATCAAGGATCAGAAACTGCGGACAATTATTTTGCAGAATTGGTGAAAAGCACTGAGGTTCCGATGCTAGTGCGTATTCAGAAACCTCATGACGTTGAAATACCTGCATCATACCCTGTGCCTCTAGAATTTTTGCAACCGGTTCGAGTATCAAAACCAGTTGTAGGAGGAAGACGTCCCGTTGAAGGTGTAAGAAATGTTTATGTGAAAGTGGATAAGCCCTACGCAATACCAAAGTTTGGTCCATTTATAGAAAAACAAAAGATTCCTGTTATGATTCCTATTAATCCGGAGCAACTAACAATAATTCGTCACATTTGGGAACATTAATTTTGTAGTTATAATTATATCAATGTTGGTTGAACTGAGATAAAGACTTCTTGTTATGTTTTTGTTAAAACTAAAATTATTGTTAAAATTTAAAGTATTGTTTAATTCGAGTGCAATATTGATGCCATTGATTGAGTGATATTATTTGTATTTAGTAAGATATTATGAAAATTGTTATCATATGTAGTTTGTACTTATTTAATTAAAGAAATTCAACATAAAAGCTGTTTCATTTACAGCGAGAAATGCTGAAAAAGCTCATAATTTTGTTACTGCTATGTATTGTAACGCCTGTGAAGATATTATTTATTTCATTGTAGGGTAAATTCGTTCAATGTTTGCAAGACTTAACTCATAGGCGTTATCAAAAGATAGACTTTAGATATATAACGTTTGTGAATATTGGTCGTTTAGAAGAGGCGATTCACATTTTTTGCGGTGGTTCTACCATGATGTCTGAATATGATAAGTTTGAGATAAACGTTCCTATTCGCATTCATAAAAAAACCGGCCAAATGCGTGTCGGACCACGCACAATGAAGGATTCCGTAGTTAGGATGAGTTTATCCCAAGAACAAACTTAATATTGTAGTTGAAAAACATGTTCTCCCATACGGAATGTATGGGAGACCATGTTTTTCAAACCGCAAATTTAAGTTGGTTGATTATTACTCGTTAACCTGTGCAGCCTACTTAGCTCTGATAGTATTTCTTTTAATTCCGTTATATATACTACTGCTGTGAATTTTTTCACAAGTCCAAGTCCAACCATTTATCTAGAAAGGGGGGGGGGGGGCACTTGACTCTAACAAAAGATTTCAGTTAAAAGCTTAATATTTCGCAAACGGATCCCTGAATCCAAAAATAGTTTTCACATACTCCCAATATTTTTGAACGACCTTTCTAAGGATACCCCACAACATGGGATAGACGAGGAAAAAATAAAACCTCCCTACTTTACGTGTATGGGAGGTACCCTAAATAAATATATATATATATATAATATATATGCCAAATTACAGCTTTCTAGTACTAACCGTCTCTGAGCTAAGCCGCGGACAGACGGACAGACGGACATGGCGAAACTATAAGGGTTCCTTGTTTACTACGGAACCCTAACAAAATGAATAAACATCTACATTACTTAACATTTGTATTCATAAAGTCGTATGTAAAACCATCACTTTTAGATTAAAATCAAAAACACTTCCTAATCCTCAAATAACTTGACATAAACTATCCTCAAAAATAAATATTAATCAACCGGACATCAAAGCGTAAATTACCACATACCTACCAGTAAAAAAAAACAACTTTTACAACTAGGAAATTAATTGGCATACATTTTTTTCGCATTTCGATCGCGATCTTCCGCAGTAGAATTGCAAAATACATTCGGAATATCTGATTCTGTATATCATGGCGTAGAAAGCGGTGCCACCTACAGTATGAATACGAAATCGTCGAGTCGACCAGGAAGCTGCGATGTCGCGTTTTAAAATCACAAGATTTGTATTCGCTGCTATTGCATAAGTCGGCCGAGTTGTAACATAAGTGTTTTATGGTTCGGTTTTAGGTAATTTATTCATGCGAATGTTTTTATGGCAACAAAAATTATATCTAACAGCAAAAACTACAGTTATAATAAATAATTAATAATTAATCAACGTTAATTAACGTTATTTTTCGTTAATTAACTGTCTTGTTAAGCTTTGTGGTTTCTTCTACGATGCATCTCTATAACCTGAATTCAACTTTTACATAATCTACGGTAGGTAACCAACATGTTCACATTGTATTTTAAGAAAACAGGAAGTTCCATAGACAATTCAATAATTTTGCAATTTTACTGCACAGTAGCCAGTCTTGACCTATTGCAAAATATCACAATGATACGTAAACATTATTATTGAAACAACCACACACATTAACAAGAGGAAGTTGTATAATTCACTTCTATCTATAAGTACAGAATAAAGAGTGCAATCTCGGCCACACTTGGTCACAGTAGTGTGCTGTGATGTGAACACCATTAGCTTTTATTACGTCATCATAATTATGTCGTTGACACTCGGAACTGGAGCGAACTTAATTGGTATGTACTTAGAATATAATAATGCATAGATAGGCGTAACAGTATAGCGAAGCAAGGTACTGCCAATAGGTAGGTGGGGAAATATGTTATAATCGTTTTCCTTCATATTTTGGGCATTAATTCGCCTTGGACCAATCTGAAACGTCCTGAAAATATGTTTCAAGTTTTTCTTTGATTCTGTTTAGTTTCTGTCTTAAGATTTGAGGTAATTTTAAATTCAATAGAGCTTTATTTAGGTCCTAGCTGTTGCCCGCAAAAAAAGTAACCTATATTCTTCTCCAGGTCAAGTTCTACCCCTGTGCCAAATTTCATCAAAATCCGTTTAGCTGTATACGACTTTTTTTTATCTTTTTTGATTTTGATGATATTTGGCTACACTATATCGTGAAAGCGTAACATACAAAATCCCTTTCGCATGTATCATATTAGTTAGGACAACCCCTGGATTATAAAAAAGCCTTTTAAGTCGTAACGAAAACCAAATTTTAGTTAGCTATTGATCTAGAGTATTATTGTTGCCTATATTCCCGTGAAATACCTAAGTTACATCATATGACAAGATAGTAGGAACTTACTGCATAAAATATGTATCAAGATTTAAGGCCTATAAAATCGTGACTCAAACAATTTTCTCACGCGAATTACGTCAACTATCTAGGTAGGTAAGTAATAGTTATCGTTTAGTATTATTTCCTTATATAAGGAATAAACACACAGTTGATATCGTGACTCACAAGTAACTACGGGACGGTAATTTCAATGAAATAAGAGCGCACTGCCAACAGCGCCTTTCACAATTTCATCGGCTATACGTTAGTTAGCAAAGCTATATGTTTTGATTGCATTATCGTGATTAGATTCTGTGCTACTATTGCTATTAATTTAGGCTGTGTTGTCATGTGCGTTATGTAAGGCAATTTACTGCAAAATATAATTACAGCAGTTTTTACAGTTATTTTTTTCGGTTCGGCCTTCCAATAATTGCCATCAAATATTGTTGTTTATGCCTAGTGTATTTAGTTCGAAATTAAAAATACAAGCATGTTAACCAGGTTCACAATAACGATACACGTGTTGTAACTCTGTTAAATCATAGTTACGTGATCGCTATGATCGATCCTGTTTGCGAACTATGGAGCGATAATCAGCCAGTAACAATTACATGAGCCTTCAATGTACGTAATTACCAATTAACACTTTACTGTCGATATCTAGGCATGGTCTATTGAAGCAGAAGAATACCGTTTGTAACAGAAGGTTATATGGATAAGCAAAATTTGATGGGTCAAATACAAAGACCAATTTTATGTAAAAACAAACATTTTATTAATATCACATTTTCTCTGGGACTCAATCAACGATCGCCTAGTCACAATAATTATTAATACGAGAATCAAGCGAGAGAACAATTACAAAGAAAACAATCACACGAACAAGCAGTCGATCAACTCTAAATAGCACCACGCGGTACTTTCTAACACCTAACGGAACTGTTTCTAACATTTCATAATTTAATTTGCCGCGTAGTGCCGAGAATCTATAACGATATTAATTCAAGACCTACATACAAATTTCCTAAATACGATTTTAGAATTAATCCTAGATCAGGTACATTTTGAATCTACAAAAAACATTTCAACTGCATAACGTAAGCTGAATATATATTAGTCTCGAGTTACGATCTAACTTTATGTGTACTAATATCAATAGGCAAGAGACAGACCTATAGTTACTGTAGACGATGGAGTGGACTCCACGCTAGTATGCCCGTGGTAAAGTCTATGTTAAATGCAGTTAATAGCTCTCGTATTTGTAGCCCTCGCCGGAGTCGGCGAGCGAGTGCGCAGCCTCCGCGTAGTAATGTCCCTCGGCTTCGGGTTGGGCGAGCTCTGCGTAAGCTTTAAGGCCCTCACCGCCGCCGTAACCTTCGAATCCACCATGGCCGCCATCGAAGCCTTCGTGACCACCTTCGTAGCCGCCGTGCTCGTAGCTTCCTTGCTCGAAGCCGCCGTGCTCGTAGCCTCCGTGCTCGAGAGCGGCGGCGTGGTCGGTGTTATGTCTGTCGTCTTCTAGCACAAGACCGCCGCCATGCTTGTGCTCGGTTTCGGGGTGGATCAGCTTCAGGTTCTGCTCAGACTTGCCCTTCTCGAGTGGGTGCTTGAGCAGATGGCTGTGCTCTTTCTTCACGTACACTGGTACTGGGTGAAAGTGCTCGAATTTGATCGACTGGTGTGACTTTGCATGTTCATGCTCTACTTGATGATGGTGTCCCGTTTCGCCGATGAGGGCGTGTTCGTATTTGGCTTCGAGTTGTGGAGCCTCCTCGTGGACGAGTCCAGGGTAGGCGGCCACCACGGCCAGGAATCCCAGAAAATACTGTGCAAGGAACAAAAAGAAAACTTTAGTGACAAGATGTTGTTTGAACATTAAAGTACAGTTAGATAAATTAAATAATTGGAGTTTCTTGGAGCTTGTAAATTATCTAAGCTCGCATAACAACAACGTGTAGGCCGGACTATAATTTTGCAGCAATCGCGGATGTCTCTCTGCCAATAACCGAAGAACTGACGGTAAAATGTCGAGCTGACTATCTGTTATTAACCAGTTTCGCTGCGGGCACTAACTCAAGGAACAGAGCCAATCTGATTTATGTAACGCGAAAGACTTCCTATAATCGACGTGTTAGCAGGAAGAATTGCTCTTATAGATGCTTCACTGAATTCGTTCATCAGTGCGTTCAATCAATGAGGTAAATGTTCCTTGTTTTAGTACTAATTTGGTATAACAGGCTAATTAACATTTTCAGCACAGTCCAATTAGCAAGATCACGAGTTATTTAACGATTGGCGCACTGGGTGGACGATTTCAGCAATAGCACTTGGATATCACAAATTTTAATACACAGTTACGCACATGGTAGTACATTTCGGCGGTGGATTAATGTGGAACACCTTACTCCACGAGAGGGTGGTGGGTAATGCCAGCATTTGTAATTTGCATCGTATTTATACTCGTTTTCACTTAGCGGTCGGCGTGTGCGAGTGCTCTTGCTGCAGTTACGTGTGCGCAGTGCGCCGCATTGTTAGTCTATCGGTATCTCAATTAGAACAATAGATAGAAATTTTATGGGAGATTTAAAGAAAAAGCACTCGATACCGACAACATTACCATATTTTTCCATAATTATCACGTAACATCTTCTACGCACTCGTAATTGTTCAGATATATTGACGGACGCGCAAAATGTTGATCGAATTTGCAATTTTATGTAAGTCAGTTTTTACATTTATTATGAATCAATTAATTAGTTGAGTGACTTTTACTATACTGCTGTCCAATTGTTTTAATTATTGAACTGCAGCACTTTTTGTTCTTGCATTCTATTTTGACAGGGTCCGGTTGAAAACATAGTTTAATTGGGTCCAATATCTAAAACAAATAGTTTAAATGAACCACTTGGATTTTTTATGTGAAACTGTAATCTCATCCATGGAGTATCGTTGCTGTGGACCCTTCTGATACTCAGTTACAATACGTACAAGTTTTGCAAATTTTACCTAGGCCTAATTTGTCCTTTCCACTCCTCTCTGTCTTGAGCTATTGTCATTAAACATACGATAACATAAAAAACCCCTTTGATTCCATGATAACAATCACAGTATATCACTAGGTTCACATTATAGGTTTTGACCTGATTATAACCCAAAGCGTTATCGCACAACATGACTAGCAACGTAACAACAATAATAAAGATGATAATTACAGTTTTAATAAAAAAAAGTTTTAACTAAATTACAGCTTCAAGGTCCGTGCGTGTGCCCTCCAACACACTTCTACTCAGGCAGGGAATATGTAGGACACCAAACACGCCAGGTAAAGTACATAAAAATTACAATTATTTAAAAATAAAGAGTTCAAATATGTCTTTTGAAAGCAGCGGCACGAGTATCGAAGATGTTAATACTGTCAATATTCTCACATCAAGCTTAGATTCAAAATAAACCACGTAATTTATAAATGCAACCAAATGTTTTTTCTCTTTAATTTATTCACAAAAAGTAATTAGTAAAAGATACATCTTAATTATGTAAATTGATAAGATAAAGCTTTTGAATAATTATTAATATCAGACTTCATGATTGATTATAATGTTGGATGCGGTAATTGTTGAATTTGATGACGTAACATAAATCCGTTTTAAATTATTTTAGTGTACGAGTATTATTGCAAACAATTTTACAACAAAAGTATTTTAAAAGTATGTTTTGAGCTTTACTAAAATTCTTGTTGCTATGCGAGGGTTATCCGTGCGCTATGCACATTTTCAATAGTAATTGTAGTAGTATGCTTGTTAAAAATTCCAAAACGATCCACTCATGTTAGTACAGCCTTCCCGACCTTCACTTTCTGAAATAATTTGAAATAAAAACCAAAAGCATAATTACGTTTGTACATTACAGAAATATGCACAAACATCATATCCGGGGCAAGGACGATCAATTTTGATATTTTCTGTATGCTTTGCATAATAATGTTAAAAGCTAAAAAATTATATTACTATAATATGAAAGCTGGTTTCGCAATCGTATAATAAAATTAAACGATTAACTTTACATTGTATAATTGAAGTCCGCATTGACATAGATATGTATGTTTCATATAGCTTATATCGAATGTAGGTAATAACCCGAACGTAATGAGTGATAAATGTTAAAATAATTGACATAATGTTTGACGGAAATGATTTAATAGCACTCACTATGCCAGTCTTTATTTTTCTGTAAACTCGTAATGTTTAGAATTATATCAGTGCTGTACAGTAGCCTTTTATAAAAATAATGTACTTAATAACTGACAAAAATGGGTTAGTTTATGTAGACTGCAGCAGTTTTTACTATTGAAGAAAAGAAAGTGTCTTTTTATTCACAGTTATTTAGAAAAATTGCTAAATCTTTACTTGTCATTGCCTTTAACCGGACTCGTACCAGTATTAAGACTTCAGGCTTTGACATAGAGTCTGCTTATAGAAAAACACAATAATACTTTGCCTAGAGATCGAACCCAGAACTCCGGGCTCATAAGTCGTGCTGGCGCCGACTTTATAGCAATGACGTTGGTGTAGGTCTCAAGAGCTAACAGTAGTTATAATTTGACATGTGTACCTATACGTTTATTCTGAGTATCAACCGAGACTTCTCCAAATAA
Source organism: Agrochola macilenta (assembly GCA_916701695.1). NCBI lineage: Eukaryota > Metazoa > Arthropoda > Insecta > Lepidoptera > Noctuidae > Agrochola > Agrochola macilenta. Next base: position 8,140,303 of record OU753569.1, read on the forward strand.
AACGAATAGTGAAATCAACGATTCACTAACATTTCGACTAGTGCAAAACTCAGTAAAATAGGACTGTCTGTTTAAAATGCAAGTAACAATTAGTTGATTGCCGTACGTAAGAGTCTGATCAAACCACCGCTTAATCGTCTCGGGGTTTCGCAAACACTGCGTTTGATACAGATTTCGTTTCAAAATGGAATCTTTCGCAACGTTACGCATTGAAAACAATGCATCCTTTGTTTTTTTTTGTGAGTGTGTGTCGATAATTTTAAATTGGTAATGTTGTAGTGATGGGTTGTATGGTCATTATGTTTGGTTACTGAAATTGTGCGCGGAAATTGACCGGTAGGTACACGATATTTTGTTAAGAAATAAATAGTGTGTATCTTTTTTTGTCTTTACTTATAGGCATTGAACAGATGTTCTTTTAATATTACGTATATTTTATAAAACATAAAATAAAATAAAAATATTGTTTTATCCCATCAAGTCATCACTGAACAACACTGTGTAAGTCGTTCTGACACACCCTCCAGCTCCGCCCAGAGCGGGAGAAGTTATTTGATAATTTCCACGCCTCAAAAAAAAAAAAGTCATTATAAGTATACAACATAATAATATGTAGGTACTATTATTTAACCCAAAAAAGAAACAAACGTCTTCCAATTAACACATTGTCTTCAATGTCACGATTGAACTGAATTACAGGCTATTTACCTTCTGATAAAGTTAATATCTGTCAGTGTAAATTAAAAATAAATACATGAAATATTGTGATTACATTGTTATAGAGATCGTTGTAAGGACGAAGTGAAGGGGCACTCTCCAAACGTTGGCATTTACCATCAGCACGCGGCTACTCGACAGTCTAAAAAATAAGCAGGTATGGACCTTTTCAAACTAATATAGCTAAGAGGTCAATAATTATTGGAACAGCTCTCTATACAGAGAAAAGACTCCGTACAACGGCTATTGACCACCAGATTCTAAGAAAATATTTTATTTTATTTAAATGATAATAATGTAATTAATTGTGATTAAATAGACAGTAGAAGGCCAATTTCCGTAATTTTATAACGTTCAAAATCTAGTTGCAATCTCATCTCATCTCAGCGACAGTCAACGACAAAAATAGAGGTAAATTTGAGGAATTTTTGATAGTTTCAGACTGAGATTAGTATGTGAAAGTTCTTATATATGGCCTCCGCAGGCGCGACTCTCTAAGGGAACTGTTTAAAGATATTAACATCATGACGGTACCTTGTCAATATATCTATGAAAACATTATGTACGTAAGGAAAAATCTACATCTTTTTAGTAAAAGAGGTGCAAGACACAATTACATAACTAGGAATAGGGACCAATTAGTTCAACCGGGTTTCAGGCTGGCTAAAGTGGACTCATCTTTCATGGGGTACTGTTTAAAATGTTACAATAAAATACCTCCCAACATACTTCAACTAAATGAAACGAAATTTAAATCTTATATTAAACGCACACTATGCAGCCAAGCATATTATAAGTTGGGAGATTATATCGCTGATAAAAATGCTTGGCTCAACGCTGGTCTTGCTCCACAAGGACGCATAAACGAATAGATTAGCATTTGAAAATACTGTTGGAGCTGCTGAAGATATAAAAAACTATCTTTGCATTGTATAAATTCAATCTCATAACATTGTATAATTGCATAGCACATGTTGAGTACTATGTACCGACTATAAAGCTACCATTTAGGTACTGGATATGTCTTTCATAGACTTGGATGTGCCCTGGCGGCTGAGAGTATGTCATGCTCACTCTAATGTCTCGCTGACGGTGGCGCGTGTGTTGGATCATTTAGCTCCCTTCAAAATGGTTGAGCTGAATGGTGCTAATCCATGCGTCATGTTCGTGAACGGGCGCCGTCAGTAGGGACTGATCATCTCTTAGCTACCACGGCTTATTTAAATTTTTAATTTAATTTAATTTTTGATTTTTTTTTTGTTACGCACGCTTTTAACGTTTTGCATTGTTCTCACATGTATAACTTCAACATGAATAATGTAACCAATTTTTTTGTAACCATACCTTCTTGCTGTTAGCTTACTTATGTTAGAACTTCAGTAGTTGTTAGACACTAACTTTAACCCGTGAAATTTCTTTCTAAATCCCTCTCTTTAGGTCATGAGCTACCCGAATATTAAAAAAATATTTGTCCTAGGTCTTATGGGGGAGGCGTGAATATTGATTCGCTGTTACAATGTATAAATTTGACATTGTTATTAATGATGATTTTGACATTATTATTAATGATGATTTTGACATTATGGTAATGTTTTGACATTATTATTGATGGTTTTGACATTGCTAGTAATTATGACCAAAATTTGCCAAATATTATTATTATGCACTAACACTAGTGTTTAAGATGTGTATGTAACTAACAAATTATATTGTATGATCTATAAAATAATTTGATTTGATTTGATAAATAATAGATAAAGTGTCAGAAAAATAAAACAACGATATTTTGTTCTTTATCGCTTCAATCAATCTGCCTAGCCTTTTCCCAACTATTTTGGGGTCGACTTCCAGTCTAACCGGATGCAGCTGAATTTAGCAGCAGTATTTTACATGCAGCGACTGCCTATCTGACCTCAACAACCCAGTAACTGGGTAAGACGATGCCCTTTGGTAAGACTGGTTGTCAGACTTTCGGGCTTCTGACGACCCGTAACGACTGTCAAAAATCCACAAATGATAGCCAGGACTAATGGCTTAACGTGCTTTCCGAGGCACGGAGAAGTCTTGGTATGTAAAGATGGTCACCCATCTTTGGGACCCGGCAAGCGTAGCTTAACCTAATGGATCGACCCGTGCGGCTATTATTACTTAGCCACGAGCTTATCATCGCGTATCATCATTATATTAATTATCTGTAGTCGTCATTTATTTTCGTTGCTTATATAAATATTCTTATATATCTATTTAGGTATCTATTATAATATATTGTATCTATATAATTATTATTTTGCACCAATGTCTACCCCATTTTTATGTCCACGCAATCACTGTCCATTCCAAGGTTGCCTGGAAGAGATCGCAGAAAGCGATAAGGCCGCCCATTGTATGTTTTGTAGTGTTAAATTTATGATTAACTATGTATTTGCTGGTGTACAATAAAGTATATATAAATAAATAAATATATTGATAAAAAGTTCCGTCATTAAAATCCATTTTAGAAAAGAGCAAAAAGTTTACCGACAATACATAAAAACATTTAATTTTAAAATAAATGTGCTCACATGTAGGTGATTACTACAAAAAGAATAAAAAAGAAAGTCGTGTAATAAACGTTTACGTTATGCTGTACGTTTGCCTCCATTTTGGGACACACGGAAACAGACACGACTTACCGTCACGAGCTACTTTAGGACGCAATTACTTCTCTACGCAATAATATAAAATAACATATCATCATACCTGTAATCCCCGAAGATTTAGACAAGTATACTTATAGTACAACCACATTTCGCCAGTTATGTTTAAGTCCCAAGTAATACAGGGCGAACCTATTGCCATCAACCGGCACAAATCCAGTCCCAGGGCGTCTACTGAAAAATTCCCAATGGAAAACCCAATAATACGTAACCGAACCTGGGATTCAAACACATGATTTCATCTACAGCATTAGCGCTTCAGACCACTAGAATAATATAAACGCCATAATCGAAAGTTATCTATATATATAAAATGCTTTGTCCTGAATGACTGAGTGACGGATCAACGCACAGCCTAAACCGCTGATCGTAGAGACCTGAAACTTAGAGGGTGTGTTCTTTGTAAGACGTAGGCATCCGATAAGAAAGGATTTTTCGAAATTCTACCCCTAAGGGGGTGAAAAAGGTGGGCAAAGTTTGTATGGGACAACGTTATTCCTTGGTCCAATCTACTTCAAATTTTGCATAAACATTCTTTAACAGAATTAATGGAAGACCTGTTTCGTATTTTATTGAAATTCATCCCTTAACGGGGTTAAATAGGGGTAGAAAGTTATTTTGGGAGTGATTTGCTTCGAAGTTGATATCAATACTCCTTAGTGCTTTTGATTTAAATTACATTTTATTTTGACACATGTTTGAAAAGTCAATCCGATTTTATTCAAATAAGGTTGAACTCACATAAAGGCTTGGTGCTTGCAATGCAAATCTATATCTATAAAAATCAATGCCACTATTCGTTGTAATTTTATAACTCAAGAACGGCTGGGCCGATTTAGCTGATTTTGGTTTTGAAATGTTTGTCCAGGGAAGGTTTAAACGGTGAGAAAATTAGGGTAGGGTAGGTAGGGTAGGTAGGGTAGGTAGGGTAGGTAGGTAGATAGGGTAGGTAGAGTAGGTAGGGTAGGTAGAGTAGGTAGGGTAGGTAGGGTAGATGGGGTAGGTAGGTAGGGTAGATGGGGTAGGTAGGTAGGGTAGGTAGGGTAGATAGGGTAGGTAGGACCCCAAAATAGTTGGGAAAAGGCTAGGCAGATTGATTGAAGCGATAAAGAACAAAAATATCGTTGTTTTATTTTTCTGACACTTTATCTATTATTTATCAAATCAAATCAAATTATTTTATAGATCATACAATACAATTTGTTAGTTACATACACATCTTAAACACTAGTGTTAGTGCATAATAATAATATGTGGCAAATTTTGGTCATAATTACTAGCAATGTCAAAACCATCAATAATAATGTCAAAACATTACCATAATGTCAAAATCATCATCAATAACAATGTCAAATTTATACATTGTAACAGCGAATCAATATTCACGCCTCCCCCATAAGACCTACGACAAATATTTTTTTAATATTCGGGTAGCTCATGACTTAAAGAGGTGCCACAAAGAATAGGGATTTAGAAAGAAATTTCACGGGTTAAAGCTAGTGTCTAACAACTACTGAAGTTCTAACAGTTCTAACATAAGTAAGCTAACAGCAAGAACGCTTTATATTTTCCCTATCAATTATTGCGAAACTGTCATGACGTCTATTATTAATAATCGGTTCAAACATTTAAAAAACCAAAATAAAATCAACCTAGACATTATACGCTTAAAGCACAGCTAATCATTTAGAACTAACAAATCATAATTTAAATTAATGGCTCTTTATTATGACACTTCCTATTACTACAAGATAAATTGCAACCGAGATGATGAATGGTCACTGATCTTGAACTGAGCGATGCAATGCGCCTTGAATCTTGCATCCATCTTGATTCTTGCATCACTTAAGAACATTGTAGGAGTATTACTAGTCATTAATTTAAATAATTTGCATGCAATTTGTGTGTTAATTACACCAAATGCTTGATACGCGTTGTGTTGTGCGCGTTGATGTCTTTTGTTCTGCGTTTGCGCCACTAGCGTTTATCGGATTTGGGATATCGTTCTCAACATTAAATAACATAACATCACGCCTGTAATCCCCAAAGGGCTAGGCAGAGGTGTCTCTATAGTACACCCACGTTGCGCCAGTTATGTTTATTTCCTAGGTAATAGGGGGCGAGCCTATTGCCATTAATCGTGCACAACTCGTGCTTCTACTGAGAAATCCGTGATGGAAAAAAAAAGTGTGTGTGTGTCAGCTCCGACTCACGACTGGAGTTTACTTCTTAATATGATTGTCTTTGAATATACAATAGGAAAAGAGGGTAAATAAAGAGTAAAAAAAAACCCTACCACTTTACCCCACCTGGGAATCGCACCCAGCACCTCATGCTCAACAGCAGCACTTTCGACTGCACCATCGTGTCAGGTTGTTCTCGTTTTCTTGAAATCTATACATATAATAATATCATGGCAAAGTCAAAACTGTACATTTAATGTTAAAAAAAAAGTTATTGCTACGAGGTCTAGGAACGCTTCTAATGCCCATTTTTTATATTTTATTATTCTGTTTTAAGCTATTGCATAGCTTCTATCGCGGGCCTTGAGCGTGGAGACCGAATCCAGAAATTCCGTAACGAAAATAACCTAACACCCCCCACTCCGACCGGCACAGCGGTGATACTTTTTTTGAAGTTATACTTCTTTAGGCGCGTTATGAAAAAATGATGAGAGTGAAATTTTAAGATGCGCGCGCATCACTGTGACACAAATTGCATAAGTTGATAAAAAATGCTATGCAATAGCTTTACCGCGGCAGTCTCCGAGTGCCACACGTCTTTTTTTTTATGTATGTTCCAGCATCAAATACTACCGGATAAATACTGCTCATAGATAATTGGTACAAGTTTGGGCAGTCAGTAGGCTACAAATAATTACGCTATTTATTAAGAGCAATATTGCATTCTGTTCGTATTCCTCTATGATTGGCAAATTGTAAAACGACGAGGCACATGGTAAAAATATTGCAGATAGTTGCCTTTACTAACTAAGCAATCAATCACGACATAAATAAGAACCGCTATTTTAGTCAACTTTCAACAAAGTAAATAAGTTATGACTGTTTTGCTAACCTTTGGCTGTAAGTTCGATTCCCAACTATTTGATGATGAGCTTTGTGATTCTTTTTTTTTACATTTTGGAATACTAAGTATATGATAGTTCGTAGAACGTACTTAGAGAAACATGAAGCTAAGGCCTCTTCTGTCATCTTAGTTATAATAAAAATTAATATCTATGGTTAGCTGACTGTTATTGAAAAAACCCGTGTGTTTACAATCTACTGTAAATTATTTTATTTAGTGATAGCTGGGTTCGTCAGGAATAATCTGTAAGAATGCAGAAGTCAGTGTATCAGTGTTGTGCCATTAGCCTTCAATTCAAAAAAATCTAAAAACTTCACAAGCTATAGAAAATTGCTATTGAAGGCTGCGGGTGTCGCCCTCAGGACGACCAGCTATCTAATTACGCAACACATTTTCGTAAACGATTACGTCTAATCTGGTTCATTTTGACAGTTCAACAACATTCATTTTGTTATTTACGTTGTTGAGCAGTTTTTTTTTTCAAACTTATGAAGCAATGGATTAGCAATCTGTTTCAAAACGATTCAGATTCTGATTGATCGTGTATTACGCAATCAGGGTACTGCTCCTTACACGGACAACGTCACCAGTCCTGCCTGACTGTCTGTATATTTTGGCTGCTGAGACTAAAACTACAAACGTAGTATACAGGGAAGTTTTATAAAAATATGGCTGTTATTTTAATATATTGTGGTGTATTACGTCTTCCACGCGAACGAAGTCGCGGGCAGAAGCTAGTGGAAAATAAAATTGTTTTGTAACGGAACTACTATGTGTGACTGTTAAAGATTCCTTGGTTTATAAGTGATCTAAAATTCGTTTGAAATATCAAGGTCGCTGTGCTCTAGTAATAGAGCAATGGACGGATGTTGATTATTTAATTTTCTGTTATGTAACTAGGTAATGTAATATGTTATGTAGCTTTATTTACTTCTTTTCTTTTTCGTGTGGTTAGTGACTAACCAGAAGGCCAATTCTCGTACTTAAAAAAAGTTCACATTCTAGTCGCAATCTGTCAAACTTGTCAAAAATTTTGGTAAATTGATTGTATTTTTGACAGATTGCGAATGAGATGCGAATGCGAACGTTCTTAAAAATTACGGGAATTGCCCCACTGGTGTCTGAGTTTTAAAGCCGCCCATGGGCTTCTGACTTGGCTTCACATGCCGTCGAGAAATATCTCTCGGGCATGCCGGTTTCCTCACGATGTTTTCTTGCACCGTTTTTGAAGGAAGTGATAATATTTTATACAATACGCACATGAATCCGAAAAGTCAGAGGTGCGTGGCTCGGACTCGAACTGGGGACACCTATGACTTGGCAGTCCGATGATCACACCACTGGGCTATCACTGCAGCTTTATTGACTGTTTGGGGAGTTTGTTGCGCCACTTCTTCTTCCCAGCTAAAGCACTAGGAAGTGGTGAAGGGCGGGCGTTTGGGGGACTGTCTTATGTAATTTTGACGTTCGCAAAATGCTGATTCTCAGCCTAGTTTGAATAAATGACATTTGAATTTTGTTTATTTAAGTTTTCATTTCTGATAATGCTGTTAGCTAAATAACGATATAAAATATATGCAGCAATGTCAGCACAATATGTAATTATGCAGTAATCAAGAAATAAATACCTAGTAAATATAGTAGCTAATTATTCCAATTACAACCTAAGCATCCTCAGCGTAAGTAATTTGTCAACAATTAGACTTGCATTTAATCTAACTTGTAGTTCTAATTCTAATCATTACCTTGAAAATAACACAAAATGTATCAAACTCGCATTTTATTTCAATTAAACCAATTTACAGGAACCTTTTGTCAAGGACCCGGTGAGTTAAAAAGAGGCGAGGTAAAAATGTATAACGGCTAATGGCAAAAGATCTAACTTCGAAGGTCACACACCATAAGCAAAAACTAGACAAATTATAAATCAGTCTTTGTATAAAAATCTACTAGTTTCATAATGTTTCATTTCTTCTTCATTGAGTCGATGGCACGACAGTGTATTAAATCTAGGTGGACCAAAACTATTGTATCAACCGGTCTTTCTCAAGGCCCATCCTGAACGGCTCTTTTAAGAGCCAATCCCCGAAACTTCACTTCACCAGCCCTTTGTGTTATTTCAATGTTTTATATAATATAGTACAAATGTTTTATTTCAGTCATCCAAATGTTTTATTTCTGTAGTTTATTTCTCACATTTCAATTCTAGTAATAAATCGTACAACTAGTTTCAGCTCATTGGTTAGATAGAGTAATTAATGATTATCACGTAAATATCGGAAAACAGTGTGTGTATCGATCTGAAAAGTCGGAAGCACACGATTAATTGAAGTGTTCGTAAAATAAGTGATTTCAAATAAATTTAGTTATTGTTTTAGTTGTTTGGAAACGTGTGTGGTTGAATCTAGATTCACTAAGAGCGCTGTCACACGGACGATTTCTCAGCATGTTTCCAGCGAAGCGATTTGTAAACATGCTCTTCGCGGGTGCGAAGCGAAGAAGCCGCGACTACGCGACGTGTTCTCCGCGTATTCACAATATTGTACACTAGCTTGTCTCGCTGTCTCTTGTACACTCACGTCAATCGCTCTCGTAACGAAACTGCGGCGAACTCGTTGCGCACACGTGGCATGCTCGCTACGCACACGTACCGAACGCGCTAATCGCCAGTGTTGTATGGCCCTTAGTGTGCAATTTGACTTGTATGGTCAACACTAAACTTGGCGAGAGCACGGTCATTAGTTAACCCAGACCTACCATAATAACTAATATTATATACCTACCTGCAAAGTAGATGATACCTGAGAAGTAAAAGCATCAATAAGGTATAACTTATAAAAGTCGAGGAGCATTCGTTCTAAGCACAATACTTAACTCATCCACATCAAATTATTGCTGAAAAGCCCTGAAGTTCTTCTTCGTAACAGAATTTATCAGCTACTATTCTATTTACTAATGTACATTCAGTACCAACCCGCACTGGGCCCGCGTGGTGGATTACGGCCCACTCCCTCTCACAGAGAGGAGGCCTGGATCCCAGTAGTGGGAATATTATAGGCTGATTAGGCTAATGAGTACATTCAGTACAACGAATAGTTATTAAGATCATATTAAGAAAACCGACCCTTCTCTAACCACTAACATTCGAATAATATCGTCGTCCATTCATCTAAAGTTCGTTTTTTAATCCCAGACTAATTTGACATTGACGTTTGTTTTTTCAATTTGATGTTTGACATTTGCACCTGTCAAACTAGTCTCTGCGATTAAAAACCTAAAAACTGTAAAACAAGTACCTCTTCCTTAGCTGCCTTACGGCCAAACTATCTGGCCGCATGGTTATTCAGCAATCTAATTCACATTATGCGAACGTAGATCGTGATTCGTGACGTATCATCAATAGACCGAGACATAATTTATAGTTAGTATCTCAGGCATATTTTATCGCAGGCTTTAACTGAGAAGTTGTAGAATAAGAACAAAGATAAGAAGACAAAAGTATGGAGAAACTAATGTGTTGTACTTTCGGGTTCAGGTAGTCTTAGATTGGGCAGGCTAGCGTAGAATGTAGCTAGGCTCTACCTCGTAACGTCGGAGATTTATGTTATTTTGTCTCCTTCAAGGCAGAACATAATCCTGCCAGGGTTGCGAGTTTGTCCGAAAGGGATATCGCGGCCCCGGCACACAGGCAACGGAAGGAACACGGGTGGGTTTTAGTCAGTAAAAATCTGACATGCCCTAGCTCCGCCCAGAGCGGGAGAAGTTATTTGATAATTTCCCACCCTCAAAAAAAAAAAGGACAAAACATAATCAATGAAGATTTTATATCTGAAATAAATCTCGGACTGTGTTATCAAGTTATTTTACAAAAAAAAAACTACGAATGAAAAAAAGTACCTACACGCAATTTCCTGAATGACTTTCTTACAGCTTGTTGACTGTAGGTATAGGTAAGTACTCGTACATAATTATACACACATTATGTCTGTCATCTACACATCAATCATCAATCCACACAACCTTTTATAACACAGATACGTTGCGTTCGAACAAAAATCTCGTTGACTTACAGGTAGCGATTGAGCAACCCAATTCACATTGTACGTACAATACGTAACCCAGGTTGCGGGCTATAATCTAAGCCCGGTTGCTGTAATGCGTTAGTAACCGCTAATTGATAAGTAGTAGTAAAGTGGTTAGCTGAGTAGGTACTTATGAGTTTGTGGGTTGTGGGGCCTGTGGGTCATTAGTGGGGTGGTTTGTGTGTTGAGTATTTGAATAAATGTGTCTTTGGTTGTACAAAGTAATGCTGGAATGGAAAAAAGTCGGTAGAATGTAACGACTTATGATATAAGACAACTAAACTCTAGGAAGAAAACAGCTTTATTTTTAATATATCATATCACCCTTAATCTTAATTTTTTTTATGAAAAAATACTAAACTGCGAAAGCATATTTTTTTTGGTATATTGTGTAATTGTGTTCCACTTTTGGGTAATGGCCTCTCGTTTCTTCTTGTCTCCCGATCTCCGTCTACCTAGAAGCCTATGTGTCCTCCCAGGGGTCCAGTGAGTGACAATATTTGCCCATCTGGCTGTATGAGTCTATTCGAGCGGCGTTGCGTGGTGGCCAATAAATAATTGTTATTCGTTTTTAAAAAAATACTCACCAATCTTAATGAATCATCATAATTACTAATCACACTCAAACTCAAACAAACTCCAATTTAATTTCAAATTACACATAATTTATAAGGCTCTTTGTCATCACAATTGTACAACAAGACTAAAAACGAACCTCGATCAACCTTTCAACGAGAAACAATAGTCTTCAAACGTAAGTAAAATCTACACAATTAGTTATGTAAAGCCAATAGTTTTCTTACTACGTCCCATAAAAAGGCCACTTTCATTGTTCATCCGTATCCGACACATGTTTCTTATGTGTTACGTTTTATTATGAAGCGAGGAGAATAACTAATGCTGAACTAAGTATGCAAACAAAGCGATAGCATTCAGTGTTAGGCAAAAACGAAGAGTTATGTTTGTAACAAGTAAGGTCCCGACCTAACTTGATACAAACATAACTCTTAGTTTATGCAGAAGTTTATGTTGTCTATAGGATTACGTGTATAACGCACGGGTTACCATTGTGTGGATCGCCCGGAGGACAGGACGGTGGAGCATACGGTGGTGGGCTGCCCGGCTTGGGTGAGCACCGCCGCCGAGAGGCAAATTTCGCGCCCTCGCGACCCTAGCCTCCGCAAGAGACGCCCTGGGCATCACATTTCCGGGAATCGCAGGCTGATTCCCGGAAACCGTAGGCGCGGGCTTGCGGACGGTGGGCAATGGGTAGCTCGCCGTCCGATAAAGACCAAGCCCGGGTCGACGGCGCGTTGTGTTCCACGCGCGCCTCAAAGAGATGTTAGCACAACTGACGGGGTCCGCTAGGACCGATGCCTGCCGGGGTCACGGGAAAGTCCGAAAGGGGTACCGTGGCCTCTGGCAACGTACAGACAACTGAAGGAACACGGGTGGGTTTTAGTCCATAAGTCATAATTAGATTAACTTACATTTTATTTTACGAAGAATAAAAATAGTCCTCCAGACCGAACTTCGGCCATGGCGACCAACCTCAGCGGAGACCAGCCTTCGGCGCGGGAGATATTATACTATTAGTGCACAAGTGTGTGCTAAGACACAGTTGCACTCACCCTTCCGTCACTCTCATAGTTCGATGGGACGGCAATCCGACACGATTGGAGAGAAATCAGGTGCAGGACCAACGACTTAACGTAATTTCCGAGGCACGGAGATATCAGACCGCCAACTTCCAAAGGGCTGTTACTAAGAAATTAATAATGGAAAAAACTCAATAACACTTTCCCCGACCCGGGAATCGAACCCAGAAACCTACGCTCAGCAGTCTTGCATACGATCACGAGACTAACGGGGTAGTTAATTTACGAAGGCAGTAGAAACGGCGTCATTAAGTCTCAACGAAGCCCACAGTCACGTAGCGGAGTTGGTCTACGCTTATTAAACTGCGTATGAAGTCTTGCAATGCGGATCGGTAAGTTGGTAGGTAGGTATTACATTCTGCATACGCATCGCTCGCAAATTGAAATAGACAGTTCAGGTCGGGCAATAAAATATGAAGAGCGTGTCTCATACCATCCACTGCAATAATATAGGTAACTAGATTCAAATCACTTTCTTACATTTTCAGTTATACAGACTCAATCTAATATTTGATCTGCAAACGCAGTTTTCACGTAAACGTATTATCTACGTATGTGAGCAGTTACTAGATTGTTGTTATGTTAATTCTCTTTTTATAAGGCAAGTACGCTGCTTAAGTCGATGTTTCATCAAGAACGCAGCTTCAAGCAGTGATCGGACAAGTTATATTTTCAAAAACCGGATCCTAGATTTTATTTTAATGGACTGACTGGCCTCTGACCTCGATGCACTAGACATTGAAGATCGTCCTCCTAGGCTCTAGAAATGGTACATAGGGAAATAGTGGGATTTGAAAGGTAATCTATAAAACGGAGAGTAAGGTACGTACCCCGTATTTTTATAGTAATTTGAAATCCAAAAATCTGCGGCATACGGAATTTCGCTCTAGATATTATTATTTGGTTTCAGATGATAACTAAACGGTAAACATTGTTATTATTTTAATTACACACATACAGTAATTACACATTTTATAACGTGTAATCTTCACTCAAAGCCTTCAGTGCGTAGAGATATTTCCTCTTGCAACAGCAACCGGCGCAGGCGCCGCGGCGCCGCAGGGTCTTCCCTAGATGTCATCAAAGGACGTAACGGATTTAGCAACATCCACACCGTTTAAAACACGCGTGATCATTTGTACAATGTTAAAGTGTTTGTTAACTCTGTTAGTAAGAGGTTAAAATGTATCAAGCACTAGGCCAGCTCTTCTTTATGTACTAACCAAACAAGTTCAAATTAGATTAGCTGGCTAACTTGACAGATGGGATGGGGTCTATCTAATGACAAGAAAACAATTAAAAAAGATTCACTGAACTCATTACATACATTGTGCGAGGAAAAAAAAAAAAAAACCTGACTTACGGTAGTCGCATAGGATGTGTAACATAGATATAAGAAAGAAGGAGATATGCCCGGTAGTTGAAAATGTATCGAAACCCAATGTCTTCTATCTATCCCTACTCTCTAGCCTGCGATCACACATGCGATCAGTAAACCCAATAAATACGAGGCCCCGCTCACACTTGCAATTTACAAATCAGAACGTACTACATAATCAATTATAAACCTTATCCCATCAAACACAGCGTGCATTTACCATGCACCGTACAACTCACCCACACGAAAACATCGTTCGCTATCGTTGTGCTGTGCAAAAGCCATTTATTTTACATATACGCTAGTGATTGACTAAATCGGAAACTTATCGATTCTCCCATTTATTATTGTATTAAAATTTTTGGAAGTTGCTGAAAAAATTATAAACAAAAAACGATATACATATAATAAGATGATATAAATAAACAATAAGTAAGTAAAAAAAAGAAATATTAAGTAAACCAAAAAAATAACAACATTATGAGAAAATCTAAATGAGTATAAAACAAGATTTCACATCGGTCTTCCAATCAGGCTATAACTGTTGACAAATTGAAGAATAAACTTTAATAGTAATATAAATTCATACGACAATCGACATTATTGTCGATAGCCTACGTTAGTGGATCTGCACAACCACATCACTAATCCGTCACAAGACGCTGCGGCCGTACTAACGATGCAACCGCTTAAAGTAAATATCGTTTTGTAATTTTTACATTGCTTGTCCAGTTACTTAGCGACATACTTTGGTAGTGGTAAAGAAGCAATGTATTTACTACAATAAAAGTACAGTCGCTGTGATATATGAAAACAAAAATAACGTAGTAAAGGCAAGAAATATTTTACGATTTGTTGTTGTTCATGATTTTCAACACAAATATAGCAAAATACTTGTGCTGATTTATGAAAAGTGGTTCTACGATTTATAAAGTTTATAGTTTAGCTTCGATTTTTACAAGAAACCACTGAAGAACACGGTATTCTTAAATGTTATCACGATCGCGCTCGAAAGCGCACTAGTTAGCGGAGACGGCCATTTGCCTGAGGCATGAGCATTGTGATCAAGACGCGCGGACACAGACACGCCCCCATACCACTTCTCCTGTTATTTATATTTCTATGATGTGTAACATCTAACATATGACGACGTATTTAAATGATAAAAACAACATTCATGACTGACTTTTTACTTTTTGACTTTTTGAATTTGACCATCGTCATAACATCGACCGTCATCGTTATCATCATCATCTTCAAGAGATTTGTAAAACTTTTCTCAAATAATAAAATACACATACAGAGATTTTATTATCATCAAAAATTAAAAAAAAACGGTGAAGTAAAAAGCACTAGTGAAAAAAAGTGACACTTTCCGCAGAAATTGACTGTTTGGAAAACGCTCTTTTCGAGCAAATGCATTGTAATAGTTATTTATGCTACAAGTGCGGAAGCTAGATGATTTCCGACGAGTGGCATTTTTCCGACACGAGTCGGAAATCATCTTACGCACGTGTATCATACAACATTTTACTATGCATTGTGCGAGGAAAAAAAAAAAACGAGCGAGCCTTACGGTAGTCGCCTATGATGTGATGACATCTAACATATGACGGCGTATATAAATGATAAAAACAACATTCATGACTTTTGACTTTGTCTTCGACTTCGACTTGACCATCGTCATAGTCATCGCCATTGCCATCGCCATCGTCATCACCATCGTCATGACTATCGTCATCGCGATCGTCATCGCCATCGTCATCTCCATCGCCATCGTCATCGTTATAATCATCATCTGATTGGTAAAACGTTTCTCAAATAAAATCAAAATCTCAAAATCTCTGAGACGGGCTGACGAAGGCCTCAAAAATAAAAAAATAAAACAGAAAAGTAAAAAGCACTAGTGAAAAAATGTGACATTTTCCGCACTAATTTGTTGTGGATTGTCTATTGCATATGACATTAAAGCAGTTGTCATCCAGACTTGTCTTTGATTACATTACATGGTGGCAGCGGTGAACAATTATTCGATTTAATAGTTTAAGTCGCTAATAAAGGCACGTTGTGGACTTTAAAAACGTCAGGGACGGTTCAAGAGCGCTATGGAACATGCGCGACCACCAACAGAATTGTGTTTGGAGGGCAGCTCCGTCAGCCGGGCTGACGCATGGCGGCGTTGGAAGTCGCAATTTATACTATTTTTAAAAGCATCGGGGGTGCAAAAAGAAGAAACCGGTATTCAAGCCAGCTTAATGATAAATTTAATCGGACCTGAGGGGTTTGAAGTTTTTGAGACATTTTCTTTTGACAAGGAGAGCGATAGGGATGATGTCAAACTATTGCTTTTGAAATTTGATGAATATTTTGGAGTCAAACTAAATATAACATTAGCAAGGTACAACTTTTTTACAAGGGGTCAGGAAGTAGGAGAATCCATAGATCAGTATGTTACGGCATTGCGATTACTGAGCAAAAATTGTAACTTCAAAAATTTGGAAGAGGAGTTGATTCGCGACCGTATTGTTTGTGGAATACAGAGTACTGGAGCAAGAGATCGTTTATTGAGACAAGAGGACCTGACGTTGGAAAAAGCTATTAAAATTGTCCAGGTTGACCAAATTTCAATAGATAATCGGCGTTTATTGGAGACGCGTGGTGCTGGTACTTCTGGATTGGTGCAGGTCGATGCAGTTGGCGTGCGCGGTGTAGGCGGCCGTGGTGGGCGCGGCGGCTGGCGCGGCGGCGGACGTCGACAAGGGAGTGGTGTGGCCAGTGTTACTGCTGGTTCCAACACAACCCGAAGATTTGGTCATTCAAGCGAGACTGGGAATTGTCTCAGATGTGGAGGCCAATGCAATGAACCCAGTCTATGTCCGGCTATTTCTGTACAGTGTTATCTGTGCGAAAATCACGGACATTATGCTAGAATGTGCAAGTTGAAAAAAGGAGTTAAGAAAATGTACGATATAGGTTTAACTGAAGCAAAAGGCAATGAAGAAGATGATTGTGAGTCTTTTTTTATATCAGCTTTGTATAATGTCTCAGAGATCAAATCTTCGTCGGAGGATTGGTATGAAACACTTCAAGGGAAGTGCGGTTCCGAAAAATTTAAATTAGATACGGGAGCAGACATTAATGTTTTATCGTATAATCGATTTTTATTGTTAGGCTATGACAATAAGCTAATTAGTGGCAAGCAAGGTGTTAGATTGTGTATATATTATATTGACTGCTTGAAAACGCTCTTTTCGAGCAAATGCATTGTAATATTTGTTTTGCCTCCTTTCTGCAACTGTTTTTATTTTTTCACTCCTGCTAGTACACAGAACCTACTTATTTTATATACCATTGTATAGATAATTTAATGGAGATGAATTCTGTATTTAAAAAAAATGTATTTAATGCAGCAGAAATGGAAAAACATCAAAGTAGTTTTATTTATTTTTTCCCGTCAATCAAGTGCGAAACCTGAAAACATTGTAGCTTGCGAAAAAATCTATTAAGTCAATATTTTTTTAATATGCTCGTTTCTGCCATAGGAGGAACCCTATTGAATTTTGTAAAAAATTCCGTGCAGAAATGTTTATTTTATTTTCTAAAATTATTATTTTAAAGTAGATTGGTCTAAAAATTTATTTTTAGTAACAAAAATCAAACTGCTGGAAATGAAATGAGTAAAACGCTCGTAATTAGTTTTTATTATCAATTAATGAAATTAAATATTGATACTTAGTCATTAGATATTTATTTTTATTTAAAATTTCAACAATTTGGTCAGTATCGTAACATATTGTCCAAATGCAAGTTTTAATTTTCGTGTAACTTATTTGATCAGTCAAGGAATGATAAAGTTGGAATATAATCTTAATGTAGTTTTATTTTTCTTCATTTATAATATTCTAATAATTATATTCCGCATATTTAAAGGTTTTTTAAAATAAATAAGGCAAAAATATTTTGGGACAGTTACTAAATAGACATGTGACGTGACGAAACAGAATTATTAAGTGCTCACTGTGAAGTTAAAAGCTTATAAAATGTTAGTTCTTCTAATGAGATGTGTATGTATAATATATTAATATACACCTACCTAAATTAAATAGAATGCATCTTTAATTAAAATAAATTGTTAGAGTACTTTAAAATATTTATTTGGTACATTAACTAACCAACTAATAATCAATCAACATAACCACCATGTTATCTTTATTATAAAATTTTAATAAAATAAAATTCAAACTTAAAACTAATAACTAAATCAGTATAATTTCCAATTTATAAAAAAAAAACAGTCAAAATTGCATATTATTTCATCCAAATCCGAACAGCCGCTTTTGCGGGATTGAGTTACAAATATTCAAACATACAAACCGACATTTAAAATATTTGTATGATCTAACGGTTGTCATCAATAATAAATTTCGTTAGGATCGTTTATTCTGAAAGTGGGCAACGTCGCAAATAGATGTCAAATATTTCGATGTTTTGATTAATTAGGCAATATTACAGTATGGAAATAAGAAATGTGGCAAACTAACGAACTAGAATATTAAAATAGAATTAATGTAATGTAATGAATTGAACATATATTTCACCATTTTGTTGTCATGCGACAACCGAAAAACAACCTGCGCCAATTAAAATGAAAATGCCCTTATTTCAAATAAACCAATTACAGCACGGCACTTTTGAATTGTCAAGGCCACCCCTTGACAATTCAAAAGATGATGTAACTATTTATTTTTCAATTTAGCTGCGGTTTTTGATTTTAAACTGCTTTTAGTCTCGTTATAATGAAATATGTCAAAAAATCAACAATAGTGGAATGTTTTGAAAGAAAATATTTTATAAGTAGGATACGTAGACGTCTTTTTTTTACCTCTATGGTTGTATACGGAGTAGAATTGTGGTGATGAATGATGATGGAATTAAGAACAGAGACATTGAGAAGCCTAACTTTTTGTACCAGACCTTTGTTCGTTTCCGCTCGACCATATACATGGCCAGCATCTGGTCTTTTTATGCACCCCACCCATCATGATATATTATAATCTGATATCACGATGGGTTTGGTGGACCATCGGAATGATGATTGGCCGATGCCATGGTATGTCGAGATTGTAGCCACCCTATTGTTGTCTCTCCATATCATGACATCGAAGTCACCCGAGGCAAGACCATGTACCTGTCATTTGGTCATGTTCCGCTTGGTCAGACTGTGCAGGGCCTGTGGAACAAACTTACGATCTGTCCGCAGGGTTCCTACACAATCAAAAACTTAACTTAAGGAACCCAAGGACTTAAGTCGCCGAGCGAGACGTGGCGAATAGTAGAAATTGTCCATCCACAATGTGTATCCTTTGTGCCTAGACCTTGGGTCAGCCGTAACACTATTGACGGCGTAGATTCCAGTGGATCTTCATACTGCTGCGGTGGAGATTGGTTCTTCTTATGAGAGTGAACCTCAAACAGCCATAGGTAGCCGGTTTGAGATTCACAGATCTCATAAGTCTTTATAAGCCATTGTTTGCAGCTTTATTTGGAATGAGCTGGCCGATTTCCAGTCAGCCCTTCCACGTCAAAAGACTCTCGTCTAGCGCAATGTTCTGCGCAGGGCTGTACTTTAAATAAACGTGCCTCGGAGGTGTTCAATTGAATTCGGAAACTCTCCAGTCAAAATCAGTCCACCTCCACGGATGGTCCGTAGCCGTTACAGGGATATCGGCGGTCGCATGGTCACTGGCAGTCGCAGGGTCACCGGCGGGCGCAGGGTCACCGGCGGGCGCATGGTCACCGGCGAGCACAGGATCACCGGCGGGCGCAGGGCCAGCCGGAGGTGGATCATCGTCCAAATCCAAGTGTCGCTACCTGTAACAAATGATAGATTGGTTTCAAATCTGGTGGAAAGAACTTTGGCCTTAGCCCCTAACCAGACTAAAATCAACAGGAACAAGGAACAGGGACTATGTGTACAGTTAGTTAGTACATAATAAAAAAAAAACAAATGTGTGCCAGGACACATAGTAAAAGGAAACTGCAAAGGACAAGTGGAAAAACGAATCGCAACGGACAAGTGAAAAACGAAGGGCAAGGGACAAGTGGAAAAACGAATCGCAGCTCACACTTGCAATTTATAAATCAGAACATACTACACAATCAATTATAAACCTTATCCCATCAAATGCATGCATTTACCATGCACCGTACAACTCACTCACACGAAAACATCGATCGCTATCGTTGTGCTGTGGAAAAGCCATTTATTTTACATATACGCTAGTGATTGACTAAATCGGAAAGTTATCGATTCTCCCATTTATTATTGTATTAAAGTAAGTAGTAAAATTAAGTATTAAAATTTATGGGAGTTCCTGAAAAAATAATAAATAAAAAACGATATTTTTTATTACATTGCTTGTCCAGTCACTTAGCAACATACTTAGGTAGTGGTAAAGAAGCAATAAAAGCAATAAAGTCGTTGTGGTATATGAAAACTAAAATAACGTAGTAAATGCAAAAGATATTTTACGATTTGTTGTTTTTCATGATTTTCAACACAAATATAGTAAAATACTTGTGCTGCTAAATAATAAGTGGTTCCACGATTTATAAAGTTTCTAGTTTGGCTTCGATTTTTACAAGAAACCACTGAACAACACGGTATTCTTAAATGTTATCACGATCGAGTTCGAAAACGCACTAGTTAGCGGAGACGGCCATTTGCCTGAGGCACGAGCATTGTGAGCATTACGCGCGGACACAGACACGCCCCCATGCCACTTCTGTTATTTATATTTCTATGAAAAGAACACTTATTGTGGCATGACTTTAATCTAGACATATGCTGTCGCGACACTTTTCTTAAATAATTATGTTTTCTGCAAAGTCGTTGTACATTATTTTATTCTATCATGAATAGTTTTCGCAGCGCACGCGATGTAAAGAATATTTTAGGTATTTTTTTTACACCTTGGGTTACATTATTGGAGTTTTAGTAAGGATACTATTTTTTTGTTTTACTATAGTATAGCCTATGTCACCCGGGAATAGTGTAGCTTCCCAACAGTGAAAGAATTTTTCAAATCGGTTCAATAAAAACACTTGAGATACCAATCTATTCTCTCCCTCCACCGCTGCCGCCTCTCACCACGCGATATATCGTCTACCCCCTCCACGTGACCGTAACGCTTTTTCGCGACAGAAAAAATCCCGGCAACCACGACCAGCTCTTCCGCCACTCCACGCCCACGCCCTCTGCCAAGCGAGCTGGGCCCAGCAACCAGGACCACCTCCTCCAGTACATCGCGCCCTCTGCGACGCGAGCTGGCAACCGGAAGCACCTCCTCTCTGCCACTTGACGCAGCTACCACCACCACATCCTCCAAGATAACCACGCGCCCGCGCCGCCGCCCTCTGCCACGCATGCTAGGGCCGGCTTCCTCCGGTGGCATTCTAAAGAGTTCAGCTGGTCCAGCTGCTCCTCGTCCACCTCGTCCGTCGCAGCCCGCGCATGCAAGGACGTCTTGGTTCACTAAAAAAAGGAAAAAACGCTAATAAAACATGCAATACAAAAAAACATGCAACAAGTTTTTATAAAAGTATGTATTAAATACGCAAAAAAAGAAAAACCCAAAAAACTTGCAATAAAAAAACACAATCCGATTAATAGTTTCGGAGAAAGGTGTGACAAACATACATGCATACATGGTTCGCTATTGTGTTCCCTAACTTTTTTATCCATAATCTAAAGTGTAGTAAATTCAAATTATTTATTTATCCTAATAATGTTTTACAAAGCTTTTGCAATTTATTTAGATAGAACGGCCTAAGCCAATTACACTATTTACACATATAATTTATGAACTATCTATGAACTTCCCGCAGGCGTTACGTAGATACAAGTTAGGTATACAACAGCGGGCACTACTGGTCTTCTACCAACTTGTTTTGAGATAGTTCACTTGTTGTGTAGTTTCGTATGAAGTAGCAGGATAAATAGGTTTTTGTTTTTATTTCCCTGTAAGAAGCATGCAAACAAGCATACACCTTGCATGCAGCAAGCAAGCAAAACGAGCATGTGAGTAAGCATGCAGCATGCAAGCGAACATGCAACATGTAGCATGCAAGCGAACATACAACATGTAGCATGCAAGCAATCATGCAACATGCAGCAGGCATGGTTTCTGTGACGGCTCCGGCGGCGGCGGTCCTATGCAAGCTTATCATCGCAGATGGTTTAACGCTCGCCGCCGCGGCCAAGATGAAACTCTTCAACTCGTGGGTCGCCTAGCCCCGCGACTACGAGATTCTAAATTACACTCTAGGGGTAGGGCAGACAAGACTGCGTGGAGTCGGATTTACAGCGATTAGTTTCTGTCACTAAAACCTATTTTGTTTTAGGACTAACAATTTTATTATAAATGAACATTCGGAATAATACAATACAAATGTGACTTATGACTTTATTTCATGCAAAATTAGGAGATTCAATTATTATAATACTTACTCGATATTATGACAGAATAGTTTTAGAAGTAAAGATAAATAAGTAAAACAAAATTTAGATTTTTTTAACATTATGGCTTAGAGTAATAACGCATAGAAACCTAATAGGGTGGTTGCGCCGGTTGGCGACCAGTAAGTGGAGTTGCTAACTTTAGACGAATCAAAATATAAGCCATTTACACGCAAAGTTTTTGGCGACCATGTAATTTGGTCCTAAATATAGTCTAGTTATGAAACAAAATATAAAATATCACGCTTCCATTCATAAATTATGAAAAATTATGGGAAAAGTGCAAAAATAGCCGAAATGCTAGATAACGACCACTTTTTTCAGTTGACAACCACTAGTATGCTGGATAACGGCCACTATTAAAAAACATAAAAATAAAGTAATAAACCAACTTTTATGGATAAAAAATATATTTTTATTTTTGACTTTAAATCAAACATATTTAATATTAAATAATCATCAACACAAATAGTATTTAATTATCTGATTTAACGTTTTTTATTATTAAATTCATAAAATAAAATAAATCTTTTTCGTTGCCCGATTTAACCTGGTACAAATTTTGATATCCCCTTGGAGCTAAAACTTTTCCAGTTTTAGGGCATAGAGAAGCCACTGTCCTCATCATTTCAGCCAAAAGACGTCCACTGCTGAACATAGGCCTCCCCCAAGCACCGACACTTCGACCGATTCTGTGCTTTCCGCATATAACGGATTCCTGCGGCCTTCACAAGGTTATCGGTCCATCTTGTGGGAGGCCTTCCAACGCTTCGTCTTTCGGTACGCGGTCTCCACTTCAGAAACTTTTGGCCCCATCGGCCATCTGTTCTACGAGCAATGTGCCCTGCCCATTGCCACTTAAGTTTGGCAATTCTTCGGGCGATGTCGGTTAACTTGATCCTAAGGATCTCTTCATTTCTGATTCGATCACGTAGGGAAACTCCAAGCATAACACTCTCCATTAACCTTTTGGGGACTTTTAGCCTTCTGATAAGGCCCATTGTGAGCGACTTTGTCCTGTTCCACACAATTTTGTCCTGGACGATCGTCTTTGAAGGGATTCTTTGACAATTTTTTGGGCAGTATCCAGAAGCTCCTGCTTCTTAATTGGGAATCCGCACACTTGGCAACAGGCAAGCGGGCGGAGCTCTAGTCATGAGAGAACTAGCAAGTCTCTTTAACTACGTTATCCAGGAGGGTACAACGCTTGAGGCGTGGAGCACAGGTGTGGTGGTTCTGTTCTTCAAAAAAGGTGACAATACCTTGCTGAAGAACTACTAGACTCATCTCACTTCTGAGCCATTAATACAAGCTGTTCTCGAGAGTTCTCACGAACCGTCTCGCCAGGAGACTTGACGAGTTCCAGCCACCAGAACAAGCCGGATTTTGAAAAGGCTTTAGTTCCGTAGACCACATACATACTGTTCGACAAATTTTACTGAAGACCGAGGAGTACAACCAGCCGCTGTGTATGGCATTTGTGGACTACGACAAAGCCACTTTTTTTTCGACTCCATCGAAATATGGGCAGCTCTGGCCTCTCTGCAACGATGTCGAATTGACTGCCGCTATATCGAAAGTGTGATACGCAGCGTGATGACTGTCCAGAACCAGCCCCATCCAATTGCTCAGAGGGGCAAGACAGGGGGATACGATATCCCCGAAACTGTTTACCAATGCTCCAAGTCTTTTTCTTCTTCTTAGGTATTTGCTTACGAGGGCATCATCTTGAAAAAAAAAACTACTTTTACTAAATACTAAATTAAATAATCACATGTGATCTAATACTGAACATAGATAAGCAACTTATTTTAGTTTGCGGCCTTTCTTTTAATACTAAATCTTGGTGGTCGCAAACCACCATCGGATTTTTCGAACTGCATCACTTAGCGACCACCTATTCAGGACCAATATGTGTGGGTGAATTAAACAAGTTTTATCTAGAAAACATATGGTCGTTTACTGAAGAATTGCATGTTTAGGCTTTTACAACACCAAACCCTAAATTGTGTAACCATAAATAAATTATTGAGAATATAATAAGCAAAACAAAATAAAACTGTGCGAGTCAAAATACGACCACCTGGTCGCTTTCTAACGTATTGTTAAAATATGCATTTCAGTAGCCGACCACTGGGTTTTAGTTTTAATATAAGGTAAAAATTGACTTATATGTAATTAAACAATTGAAATCACTATTCTAATTTGAGTAAAAAACTTAAAATAAGTAATAAAACTTACCTCCAAATGCCGCGCGCCTTGCTATTTTTTTGGTCTATCTCAGCACTTCCACACACCACTGAGTCAACGCGTGTATTGAGCGACCTTTTTCTTTGCTTTGGGTCAAGCGGTTTGTATAAAATTTAGTAAATTCTTATTACGTAACTATTCAAATAATATTTAAGGCATACTATTTATTTAATACCTTTAATTAAAGAAACCTAGTCAGACAAGTGGTCGGTTACCAGAAGTGGTCGGGAAACCGGCGCAATGACCCTACGAGTGCAAAAAGTGAGGCAACTAAAACTTAGCCATAGTGTCTTACTTTTCTCGGCGAGCCATCAGTACTCAAGGTCACGTTCCGTCGAACACAGCTCGCGAGTAAATAATTGAAAAACTTTTTACAAAAAAAAACAACCGACTTCCGAAAAAGAACACTACAAAGTGAAAAATAACTTTAATTTCGGAAGTCGGTGTCTTTGGTTTTGAATTTTCGTTTTTTGCCACCGACTTCCGAAATTAAAGTTATTTTTCACTTTGTAGTGTTATTTTTCGGAAGTCGGTTGTTTTTTTTTTTTGTAAAAAGTTTTTATTTTTCACTTTTTAGTTGTGGTACCCCACACAAATTCGAATACCAGTACCTGCTATGTAAATAACAGTCGCAGGAAGTCATCATCATATCATCCACATAAACTAAGTGGGAAAAATACGTATTATTGAAGTTTACTCAAAAACTATCCAAGCAAAGTTAATAAAATTTATATGGGACCAATTCGGGAGTATACTTCATATAAAAAAAGAATTTTCAAAATCGGTCCACAATTGACGGAGAAATCGACGGACATACATAAAAAAAATACAATTTTAAAGAAAATGTTATTTTCTTCTTTTTAGAGCATTAAAATTTTTTTTTTTTTTTTTTTAAAAGGTTTTTTGCTTTTAATTTATTTTTAACTTTTTAGTTATTTCTAATTATTCTCGGAAAGCCCTTTCATTTGATACCCATATTGCAGAAGTGCATAAAAAATAACTATTCCGCCATCTTGGATGTTCCGCCATATTAGATTTAAAATGACGTCACATTTTTTTTCGAGTTACTCTCAACAAGCCCTTTCATTTGATACCCATATTGTAGAAATGCATTAAAAATAACTATTCCGCCATCTTGGATGGTCCGCCATATTAGATTTAGAATGACGTCATACAGCTTATCGTGTATTGTCATCCAAACTAAACGTGTATACAAAATTTCAGCTCAATCGGTTGAAGATATCTGCTTCAAAATTGAGTACCAAGATTCCACGCGAACAAACATACATACATATGTACGTACGAGTACATTGCAAGTTAAATAAAAGCTTTTAAAAATAAATTGGATGTGTTCCGTAATACCAAAAATTATGAATGAAAACTAAATGTTTTTCCATTTTTTCGGTCATCTTTGACTTAGTGGTCGCAAGCGTTACTGCTGAGCATGAGGTACTGGGTCCGATTCGGGTCAGGCAAAGTGTTCTAAAATTGCTCAATAGCAGCCGAGTCCGGATTTGTCCCTGGTTGATGGTAATGGGCTCGCCGTATAACATGGAACTTTTAAACATAACTGGCGAAATGTGGGTGATCTATAGGTACACCTCTGCCTAACCCTTCGGGGAATACAGGCGTGATGTTATGTTGTTATATTTTATATAAACATTTTTTTGTTTTTATTGTAAATAATTGCACATAAAAAAATACTCAACAATAAACCGCCTACGCGCACAATCGGTTTGGACTCGCTGCAGCGAGCTAGTCTATAAACGCACACTTATACAATAAGTTCGTAAACATTAGAACTAACACATACGTATGCGCATAGTCGGTCGATAGCCGGAGCGGAGCAACGAGCGACACAGCCGTCCCGTCTCAATGCTAACGCACGACTGCCGCCCGCGTCCCGCGCAGAGCACCTCTGAACCTTTATCACTAAATGGGGACATTTTCTTTGCAAATATTGATTGATTTACATGTGCAGTTTCAAATCTGTAGTACCTTTAGTCGTCAATTTTTCAGTGTAAAAATATTTCCAAACATCATAGCCGTTCAGAAGTAGTAAGGAATATTAGCCAAAAATAGCGTTTTGGTAAATATTTTTTTAAAGCAAAAGTATTAGCCATACTAAAAAAGTCCTGATCCCGAAATGTTGTACATGAATCTATAGTAAACATATTTTTTTTTCAAATCTTTTAACCAAGCCGTTAATGAGAAGATAGCTTTTTAAAGTGACCATTTTACGGCACTAAACGAGAGTAAGGCCCTTAATATGATGGAAAGCTACGGAAGCCGTATCCAAACACTTCGATCATCCGTGCAAAACACACAAAAATGGCGGATTTCGTGTCGTTTTGACCATGTTATAATAATAAACTAGACCATGGTTTTGACCATGGTGTAATACCGTATATAGTAGGCCATGGTTTTGACATTATTATACCATGGTTTTGACCTCAAATTCCCTGTCTGTCAAGATATTTGAATCAGCGTTCATTCGTTAGCGTATTTTTCATTTCATGATATAGTACTAAATTTTTTTATGGTAAAAGTTAAAATAAATGCTTAGGATACTTAGCGCCCTATAAATTATCGTCAGTTTCTTAAAAATAGTAGAATTAGTAATCGTACCTAATACGAGAAATGCGACGCCGCGCGCCGGAGGCGGCGAAATGGCGGTAAAATGGCTAAACATGTTTGTTGAAATAACTATTTCCTTGCAAAATCTATATCAAATACACATTCTTGGCCATAAAAACTGTTTATTACTTACCTAGTTACCTACCCATTCATGTTGAACACCGATTATCTCCACTTTCGGCACTTAAAGAGCTTTTATTCACAATTCCGCGACCACCGACCACAGTCGACGCTGTCGCTATCGGAAACGGACTGCGCCCTGCGGCCACCCCCCGCGGGGCCGCGTGGGGGATTCAGTCTTTTTTGTCAACCGCAGTTGGCGCGTTTCAGGGGTTGAACATGCGGTTTTTTGCCATCCTTGTAATTTTGTGCAACTTTGAGCATGATTTGTATTATAATCTGTAGTAATTTGGTCAAAACAATCAATAACACAAAAAATAAACAACTATTTGACAGCAAAACTACCACGAATTCCACGAAACTGGGACCCACAGAGTACTTTATGTTCTGTATAACATACTGAAACTGGTTGGGAACCATGAAGATATATTATACTATATCTTCATGTTGGGAACATATTAGGGCTGGCACTTACTTACCTACAACTGTCACTACGTCACGACAAATGCCAAATGTTGTCATAATGAGCAACAACAAATATTATATTATTGTTGTCTCTTTTGTCAAATACGATTATTTTATTAGACAGAATGAGACAAAACGATATTTCACATTCTGTATCGTATTTCACTCATATTTGCATATGCAAATGTATGTATAGAATAACGCGGCGTCTCCATATATTTTCTATCTCAATGGTCGCGACATGTCATATCTGTTTCAGATACGCTGACTGAAGGGGGCGGTTTGACACGTATCCGAAACAGATATCTTGACAGTCAAGGGCTTAGAGTATATATCACTGGAGAAGCCATAAGCGCAATATTCCGAACAAAAAAGTCTGTCACTTTTTGCGGGGGACGGGGTAGCTACTGTCAAAAATAACAATAGCTGCTCGCCCGGATAGAGAAGTCCGTACCATATTTTTTATTTTTATCGATATCGATATTCATTCGGAATTTTGCTTGAACCCAGAAATAAAACAGCTGTTGCATAAAATAGTTACATTTTAATAAGAAGAGAAAATAACTTCAATTAAATAAAAGTAACTAAATTTGTAATAAGTAAGTAATCGCAACAAAAAATTAGATCAAGTTCAATTTTTTTTTATTTTTATATACAAACACTTCAATGGACATAAACAAATTATAAAACATTGAACAATTAAAAAATAAAAACAAAAATAATTACTAAGTAATTTTTACTAGGAAAATATCGACATGTCAATTTTGGTTTCAAACATGACCTCAACACTACGGTAGTCTCGTTAACATTTTTACTAGAGGACATAATCGCATGTCAAGTGCGTGTAAGTTTTGCTGATTTGACGTATATTTTCGTAATGCAAAAGAAAAGTATTTTGATCTTTACGAACATAAAAACGAGATGTAGCGAGACTCGGTGACGTCACAGAAGCAACGTGAGGAAAATACTCGATTCATGCTACGTTTTATATTGAATCATGGTTGAATCGAATGAAAAATCGAATTGTATTATGAGGTTAGGATTTTAAATTTCAATAAAAACATGACTATATCTTAGAAAAAAAAATCAGCTTATGGAAAGTTATGCAGTTCTTTAGGTACATTTGACGTATTTGAACGCTTTTTACACCATTTAACAGTACAAATAGGCATTTTCACGGAGCTCCGCGCGCCTTTAAAACGATTCACGAAGTGCGTTAGAATCGATTTGAAAGTAGTTTTTATGAACTTACTAGAACATTTGTTCTTGTACTTTTACAGAGGGGAAGTATTCGTAAGGCTTCTCCAGTGTTATATACTCTAAGGTCAAGGGGCTTACTTTATCACAATCACTACTTTTAACATTTCGTAAAGCAAATAATCTAGATCTAGTCGGTATTTCCAATCCGACTACTCAGCGACGAACTATTTTTTTTACGAAGGGCATCTCGCTTGTCAATGGATAGAAGCTTAGAGTATATTACGTATACTCTAAGCTTAGAGTATATATCACACTCTAAGGATAGAAGTGATTAATATTAATAGGTAGGTAATGAGCAATATTTATTTATGGGTAAACTTGCCGGGCCCTGGTATCCCTAAATCGGTGGTAACCCAAGTAATGAGAGATAATGAAGAAGATGGACTCCTGAACTCGTCTGCCGAACTGGACTCCTGAATCGGACTCCTGAGCTCGTCTGCCGAACTGGACTCCTGAATCGGACTCCTGAACTCGTCTCCCGAATTGGACTCTTGAAATTGACTCCTGAACCGGACTCCTGAGCTGGACTCCTGAACTCGTCTCCCGAATTGGACTCCTCCTGAACTGGACTCCTGAAATTGACTCCTGAACCGGACTCCTGAGCTGGACTCCTCAACTCGTCTCCCAAACCGGACTCCTGATCTGGACTTCTGAATCGGACTCTTGAACTGGACTCCTGAACTCGTCTCCCGAACTGGACTCCTGAAGTCGTATCCTGAAATGGACTCGTGAACCGGAATCCTGAACTGGACTCCTGAACTCGTTTCCCGATCTGGACTCTTGAGCTGGACTCCCGAACTGGACTCCTGAACTGGACTCATGGACATAAGATACTTTTATCCCGGTAAACGCAGCCGAAGTTGCGGGCAGAAGCTATAAATAAATAAATCTAAAGTTAGCCAGTAACAGCCATATACTCGTAAATAAGTAAGTACTTGCAAATGTTGAGCACCTGCCGAGACGTGGCGTCCCGGCGTACTACGAGGTATAATGAAATTACCGGGACATGTAAGACGGGATGAATGCGGGACGAGCTTGTCTGCAGACGATAAAGAGGTGCAAAGTACCAGGATAGGAAGCGAGAGGAATGAGGAACATTGTAGTAGTGTCAATACTCGGTAGAAGTTTGAAAGTTTGGGTATTATTAATGTGGATTGTGGATGGGGATGCTAGGTGTCCGGCTTTAGCCGGACATGGCCGGGTTTTTACAATCGTGTCTGGTCAAATATACACAAGTTCGACCTTTCCGGTATTTTGTCAACCCCGCCCCGCCAAAAGAAGTCTGATTATAATGTAATGAAGAAGGGTGATTATTGATTGTTTTAGTTAATTTCAATGAAAAAATTTACAAATTACTTTAGTAAGAACAAAATGTGATTCATACATAAGAGAAGAGGTCTCAACTGAATAACAGTAATAAATACACACAAAAGTTTTTTTTTTCACCTTTGTGTCAGACTTTCAGGGCAAAATGTCCGGCTAAATATGAATCTGTGTCGGGGTTTTTGGGCCTGGTAACCCTAATTGTGGATGGCTATAAAAGTAGAACAAGACAAATGACAAGCGCGGATCCACCGTTGTGGGCACGGTGGGCATGCCCACAACCATAATCAGCTTTTATTGTTCTTACTGCTGGGGTGTTGCCAGGTTCGAATAGTTTTAAATCGGGGCAGAAGGTAAAACAAATCGGGATTTAGGGTTAGTGCGTTGGTGCGTTTCGAGGAATATAATTATAATATTTTTTATTTGATTTTGTTAGCGCACCTGAATGGTATGCGAGGAATACTTTTGATGCGCTTCATTTGGTCCGTTCCAAAGTTGGTGCGCTGTGCGCTTCGAGGAATACCCCAAATTTTGTTGCCTTTAGGATTGCCTTGATTTTTATAACGTAGTTACTGGTCATGTCATGTTTAAGTTGGTTTAAATTTGAATTTCTGCTGTGACATGCTCGAGTGTCAAACGGTTTCGCCTCTCAGACCAAACCTCGCTTTCTCGTTTCGCCTTAAAAAGCGAAAGACCCCTTCCGTTTCCGCGTTTGATACCGGAGAAGTCTTTTGAAGATTTGCAAAGTCTTGAATGTCTATAATAATAATATTGTGCCATTTTTGGAGCGGCGTCAAGACTTTGTTTTGCACTGCTGCCTTCACTACTATTAGCGCTTTATCGCACTCGACATAGTGATGTGTAATTTATTTATTTTTGCTATTAATAATAGTTTTCAATAAATTTATTGATTTATCGGGACATTATTTTAGCGTCCCGATCATGTACAAATCGGGACGCGTCCCCAGACCCCTGAAAATCGGGACGTCCCCCGCAAATCGGGACACCTGGCACCGCTAGCTGGGACACACGTCTCCTCTCCTCTCTCTCCCTGGACTGTGAGAGGGAGTGGGCCGTAATCCAGCACGCGGGCCCAGTGCGGGTTGGTAGATGTGTTTTAAATTATTTACTTTCGTGGATAACAAAACAACACTCTACCTGCCGATATTGTACGCTATTGCCAATCGACCAATATCTATCTTATTCAACTTGTTTACGTAATACAGCCGGTCTTTTAATTAAATTGATCAGTATCAGAGGAAGTCTGATAACTTTGTAAATTAAATTCTATAACAATAGCGTGCATAGGTGCATACGTAATGGAGCAGTGGTTCCCAACGTTTTCTTGACCGGGGACCACTTTGATTTCTTGGTTGTTAGCAGGGACCACGATGCACAAGAAAAAACTGAATCGATTCAAAAATAAACTGGTATGGTTTCGGTCGGCCCGGGTACGTTAACAGTACGAGAGCGGTCAAAAACTCAATAGTAACGTGCATTAACAATAATGTTTGAAAACATATTTTTTTTGTAGAAAGTTAAATAAATTTATTTTTGAGCTTCCATCTCTTTTGCACAAGTTCGGTAATCCTAGGACCATAATTATTGCTCAAGGTACACGCAAATCATCACTTACCAACAAAGCAGAAAACCCTTGTTCACATAAATCTTTCGGGGACCATATTTTGGCTCCTGCGGACCACCGGTGGTCCGTGGACCACAGGTTCTGAACCACTGAGAGCAATACACCGCGCGCGCCAGGGCTAGAATGTACCTAAGTAGGTACATTAGCTAGCCCACTTGCCAAGCAAAATTCAGTTCAGTTCAATTCAGTTGGGTACCGTGTTTATTTATTTAAGATTAGTTGTGCCCGCGGCTTCGCTCACGTGACAACACATAACATCACGCCTGTAATCCCCGAAGCGTTAAGCAGTGGTGTATCTATAGTACACCCACATTTCGTCAGTTGTGTTTAAGTACCATGTAATAGGGGCGAGCCTATTGCTATCAACCGGGCACAAATATAGAGCTCCGTAAAAAAAGGCCCAGGCAGTTAAAATTGGCGAATTATTCTAGTTGTTTTATAAGAAATTGTGCTTATTGCATTCTACTCCTATCGTTAAAACGGGCATGAAACAAAGATGTTTTCCTAAAATTAGAACTGCTCTATTATTCTTAGCTTTTTTTACCGCAGTTCAAAGTCGGGCTTTCGGTATTTATTTTTAATTTATTTTGTAGTATAAGGTCTCGTATTTAAATTTTCTAGCAATCGTCTGCATCAAATACGAATTCTATAAGACTCTACAGTTACTCTAGACGAAAATTAAAAAAAAATATGTTGCCAGGTTTCTGTTCAAAATTAAATGATTGACGTTTGAGGTTTGAGGAAGGAACAAAAACGAAAAATAAAACATAATTTAAAAAAAAATTGTGGCCGGGTTCTTGTTATTGGGCCTAAACACGTAGCAGACGGCCCCACGGATCCGCCATTTTCGTAAGTTTAACCGTCTGCCGAACACCCTGTATTATAGACTTCTCAATGACCAGGGGCCTTTAATTATAAGGAATCATTGTTCAAATTTTGAATAGAATCTATTCAGTACTTTTTGCGCCAATCCGGAACACATGTATATCCAGACAAACGGACAAAATGCAAAAAAAATAAAACTATAAACTATTTTCGGCGTCAAAATCGTTCCCACACCTTTTGTATCCGACTACCCCAAAAGGAGGGTAATGTTTTTCGAGAGTATGTATGTAGGTGTCCATTTCTTTGACACGCTTTGTAGCCTAAACGGCTTGATCGATTTTTTGATAAATTTACAAATAAACATCTAAAGTTCTCAATAGAGGTATTCATTCAAATAATTTTAATTTTCTCGGCCAGTCTCGGCGTCACCACACCACAGTCATCACAAGTATAGGCTGTGGGTATAGTGGCGCCACCCCAGGCCCACGCTCAGAACTATCACACATCGTTATATCGATATTTTTCTATTATACAATAATTAAATACTGATTTATACGGATGGGTTATTGCGTTAACAAAAGTAGTTTAATTATAAAAAACTATCTATTTGCGGTATCAAAATCGTTATCACACCTTTTTTACCCGACTGCACCAGAAGGAGGGTAATGTTTTTCGTGAGTATGTATTGTATGTATGTTTGTATCATATAATAGAATAGAATAGAATCATTTTATTTCGGACAGAGTCCATAGGGTTAGTTACAATTTTACTTAATATTTAGTATTAATAGGTACAGACACGGATAAACATAAAAATTAGAATTCAGCGAGGAGCTGCATCCACCTCCGCATTATCGAGGAATCCCACCGATCTGCGAACACACTGAGAATACTGTTGGTGCTGCCACGTACCCGTGACATCAGGGATGCACATCTTTTTCTAATAATCGCGGCAAAACCATCAACATTATTATCCGTAAACATCCCTGACGCACTACAACGCCACGGCAGCCGCAGCAGTACTCTCAGTGCATTATTATACTGAACACGTAGGTCGCTGAATAAAGGTATGCATTCAAATAATTTTAATTTTCTCGGCCACTTTCGGCGTCACCACGACCACCGTCATCACACGTTTAGCTTTGGGTATAGTGACGCCACCCCAGGCGTATGCACAGAACTATCACACATCGTTATCATAAATAATCATATAAACAATTTAAATAAATAATCTAAAATAATCATATAAAATACTGATTTATACGGACGGGTTAATGCGTAAACAAAAGTAGTTCAAACTAGCGACCCGCCCCGGTTTCACGGGTATGTATTAAACATATAAACCTTCTTATTGAATCAGTATATCTATTACTGAAAACTGCATCGAACAGACAGCGGAAGTGACTTCATTTACTATGTCTTCGGACTAAAAAAGCCTAAAAAAAAAGCATTTCCAGAAGCGTTTCCAGAGACATATAATTTTTTGCACCGTTTCTGAACGAAAAGATAACCAACCAATCACAGCGCAGTACAAGACACTTTCATTTGTAACGTATTGAATTTTGAACATTTTGAAAACAAACGTTCAAGATTGAGACTCGTTGGATTTCGGATTCGTGTTGGTGGTATTTTAGAATTATTGAGTTTTATTTGTGAAATATAATACTACGACTATTTAGACATTTTATTGTGAACTTATGTGAGTTTTGTTGGAAGAAAAATAGTGAATTAATATATAAAATGATTATGTTATCTGAAGATGTCAACAAGCTATTGTAAGTATCCATGATTTTTATACCACGAATGTATTCCAATAGTCCTGTGATGGTGTCTCCAGGCAAATATTATTCAGAACTTCGTGACGTTAAATAAAACTGTGGTAATATTTTAAAATTTGCCGGTTATGTAGTCCCACTCAATGCCTAGGCGTCTCATAATTCCCACCGTTACAGATTTGTTTCAAATCTCCGTGTTTCAAACAAACTTCCGATCTATTTAAAAACCTCATAACAATACTACGACTTTAGCCTAAATTAACTTGCGTTACGATAATTTTACTTGAACTATTGTTGCTATTACTTTCTAAGCACAAACACCCTTCATTGTTTTAAAAACGGCCTGCTAACTGATCCGTAAAATATTTGAAAATTGCTTTTACTTAGCTCCATTTAAAACCAGTTACTAGAAGAGTATGATGTCTTATGCAATGGTTCTTATTAAATAATTTTATTGTATTATAACCACAAAATTAAGACAAAATTCAAAAGTCATTTATTCAAACTAGGCTGAGTATCAGCACTTTTCGAACGTCAAAATTACATAAGACAGTCCCCCAAAACGCCCACCCTTCACCACTTCCTAGTGCATTAGCTGGGAAGAAGTGGCGCAACAAACTCTCCAGCAGCACAGCTGTCGTTTCAGTTAGAAGAACAAAAAGACACTTCCTATTACTCATAGTGTAGGGCTAAGATCTCATCAGGAAATGAACTAGCAGTGTTCAGTGGTCACCAAGCTTACCTAATGTGTTAGTGGCAGCAATATGAAGTAAAAATGTATTAAATATTTTTGCCTTTGTGATTCCTTCATAACCTTAGCTAACACAATAAACACCTATTTAAAATTGCATAGTTCAAGTGACTTATTGATTTATAGCTTTGACTGTGCTTATAGTTTTAAAAATATATGGCTTTGTCTTCCTAT
The DNA here is from genome assembly GCA_916701695.1 of Agrochola macilenta. NCBI lineage: Eukaryota > Metazoa > Arthropoda > Insecta > Lepidoptera > Noctuidae > Agrochola > Agrochola macilenta. Next base: position 8,175,663 of record OU753569.1, read on the forward strand.
TTGATACATGTTTTTCTGTATTTAATATGCAATGTATCCCAATTCCCATATCTTGATTTATAGTTGTTAGTCCATGAAATAAATTATTCATAGGAATAACAAATCAAAATGTCTGATGCCTTCTAAAACAAACAATCTCATAATGTTGTCATATACCATTTTCCTTAACATAATGAACTTTTTTACAGCAATGAGGTCCTCATGGAGATATCCCAGAATGTCCGCTCAATGATGGAAGAACTCTGGCTGAACTGGTCGCACCTTGGTGTAGATGACAGCACTAAAGTGAACAACATCACCAAACTGGTGCAGATTGAGAAGGAACTGCACCGAGATGTCATCTATGAGACCAGGCAGAAGCTCAAGACAATGCAAGGACAGGTTGATAGTGAGTTTAAGAACTTGTTATGTTAATGATGCTGGTTTTTTGGAGCAATATTTTTATTGGACATCTAGTTTTCACCTGATTATCCCAGAAGGAGGGTAATGTTTTTGATATTGTTTATCCCTAAACAAACCCATGTTTATGCTACTTGTAATATTGTGTGCAGATTACACATAATATACAAAAATAATGAGAGTACAATACCTAGTAATAATGGAAATAGTCTTTGTATGTTTTTACATAGGAATATCCACAATTTATTTTTCTAGTTTCCCTAAACTGGTTGAATGATTTGTGGACTTGTAAAAGATGGATGAACTTGTACTAAAATCTTTAGATTCTTAATACATCATTAGGGTACAGACTCTTTTTAGTTCCTCTTGAATATGAGTGGCTAAAGTTTAACAAATTTCACAGAATTGAAGGAGGAAACTGAAGAATTGAGCCGGTGCCTGTCTGTTGATATCACTATTCTGGACTTCAAGGAGGAAATGATGCTGGTTGAGTACAAGAGGGAACTGGAAGAGCAGATTGCTGGGTAAGCAAGCATACATAAACAATTTTTTTGATGGTAGTATATCATCATTCTATCACAGATGTCAAAATACGCAACTTTTATGGAGAGAGAAAATACATTTCATTTCTTTACAACACTGATACACGTGGTACTTACAATGAGTATACATTTTGGAATGTACAAATTGTAAAATGTATACTCACTTAAGTCTAAGGGTTTTGGGGCTTTGGTTGGGGGGCTTTAAGAAGTAATGGTACTTAAACGTCATATTGGACAGAAAAGGCAATATATCCTAAGGAAGTGTGGAAGGCTTGGTAGTTGTAGTGACTCAGCAATGGGACTATGTAAGTTGGAAATAATAAAATAACTAAAAAGCTTTGGTTTCTTTAAAATACTTGCAACATTTATTACAGTATTGACAAAAGCTAAACACTGAATAGCTAAAATAATGTGTAAAACACATTTGATTGATAACTACCTTTGAAAACTTTGGGGTTTCATTTTCTGGTTCAATGCGCAGTTTGCGACGTGTATAAGCTAACTATTATATTCTTAAAATTTGAAAAAATACATCTAAATAATTAGTGCATATTTGGTTTTGGAAGAGGTACCTACAGGTAATTTTCTTGACAATATGGCAAAACTACCTTTATTTTTGCAAGTATCCAGTACCCAGTTTGAAGTTATGCTCAAGTTTTGAAACTGTTCATATTTTCACTTTTCACAGCTAATTATGTTACTTATCAGTCATACAAATTACATTAGTCTCACGCTTTTCACTTGTAATTGCTTAAGTTAGGCTGTAAGTCAATTTTGTAACAGTCTGATGACTTGAGAATGATTCTTAGGTCATCTTTCATTGTGCATCTCTCTTCGTAAATTAACTAATGTTAACAGTGCAATCTTTTCATGAGAACTCTAATTGCAAGTATGATGTATTATATTACACTATAGTGCGTAAGAAAGTGGCCTCATTATTCCAAAGACTGCACAGTAGCACCAACAGCATTTTGCAAATAATTGCTTCCCAATATGACTGTCCCATACAGGCACACTGGGTGGGAATAGTTACAAGGAAATTGTAATAGTAAAAAAAAAAAAAACTGTACCTACTAACATAGATTTTAAGAAAATTGTTACGAACACTTATATGGATTCTGTCTGAAATAAATGGCAATAATAATAATAATTATTATTACATTCTTCCATCTTCAGCCTGCTTGGATATTGTTATAAATTAGAATCATTTTGTGAACTGCATTTATGCTCCTTCTAAGTAAGATTACTACCATAGACTACAGTAATTATAGTCCTGGGTCACACCCTCACAGTGTAGGGGTTAATAATAACTAAACGGGCTAAACAGTGAGCAGTGAGCAGTGGTGGCCCAGTGGTAATGGCTGCTTTTCACGAGTTGTATGTCGTAGGTGTACTTTGTGTAAATTATTGCATCACCACTGCTCTTAATACGGTGAAGGAAAACATCGTGAGGAAACCAGCATGTCCTAGAACCAAAAATTCGAAGACATTTGACATCTCCCAACCCGCACTGGGCCAGCGTGGTGGATTACGGGGCCCCACTCCCTCTCACTGAGAGGAGGCCTGTTTCCTAGCAGTTGGAACATGATAGGCTGATTATGCTAAACAGTGATGTTCAAAAGGAAACTGTTTAAATTGACAATGTGACATATGACACTTATATGTCCGACACACAATGAAATACAATAAAAGTTTATTGATATTACGGCTTTAGGTAGCCATTCTGTGTGTAAAGGGCTAAGTGCTACAAAAATGCCTCTTATGCAAACAGATATAGAGAACAAGTGGAACAGCGTCGCATGAAGATGGAGAGACTATTGGAGTGGCAGCGAGACCTTGCTGATAAACTTGGAGTCACCATCCATGAGTTGCAAGAGGTTCCTCTACCCGCAGAGGAAGAACTGGACAAATTGAAGGAACACTTGGAAATGCTGCAAGCGGAGCGAGACAAGAGAGCCGAGATTTTCCTGAATATTCAAGTTGAAATTAAGGATATTATGGGTGAGTATTATAAGAACTTTGTATCTTCATAAATTCATGGATGCGAAACATGCTTTTGCTTGGTAAGATCTGCATTATAATAAAAAAAAAAACAGGATTAATTTTAATAAATATAAAAAATGGTAATTTTAGCACTATCTACTTTAACCTTTAGCATTTCTTATTTTAATTTTATTAACTTTTATCTTGTCATTAGTGGGTCATTGTCATCTCAAATGATGAGGCATTGTACTATTTGTAATAGGTTGGATCTTAACAAACAATCAGTTATTCAATTCTATGTTTTTGAAAAAGTTGTTTAGTTAATGCTATCAAGTTATTTCCATTTTATTTGAAATATATTACAATGAAGAGAGATATCACCATCTCATTATAATGTGATATTTTCAGACAAACTTCGAATCAAGTCACAGAACAAATTTGAGCATATTGTGACATCATCTCTGTCTGTGGACTTCAAAGTGACTGATCTCAACATGGACCGCCTCTCCAAGCTTCAACAAGACCTGCAAGAGAAGTTTGAACAGACTAACAACAGGGTGAGTACTCTTTTATAAGATTCTTTAGTATTTTCTTGTAAGCTTGCACCTATCGGCACAGAGTATGCAAGGTACTTTTATCAAACTCTTAGGCGCAAATAAGATCACCTGATCGTATTTTATGGTTACCAAATAAATGATAATGCACTCGATTTATTTTGATACTTTTGATCATCTGGAAGTAGACAGAATACCAATTATGTAGTCAAAATGAATGAATTTGACAAATGATTACAATTCATTGAAGTTCAGTGCTCAAAAGTATTGAAGATAATAATTATTATTCACCAGATAAATCTATAAAAAAAAAACTTCTAAATACCAATAAATAATATTGTTCTCCCAGGTATTGGAACTTCGTGAACGCCTAACGAAGTTGTGGGACTGTTTGGACGAAGACCAGATTTACCGCGAAAACTTCTTGCACGCACATCCTGGGTGTCACCCGCAGACTGAGGTTGCCATCAAAGAGGAGATCAAGCGATGCGATCAGATCAAACGGCAGAAGATTCAGGTATGACATTCAAGGAACTACACTCATTAAATGCTTATAATTTTATGCTTTTTTTTTTTAAATGAGTAAGTACATCTTGTTTTTTACCTTACCAACAAAAGGTACATGCCTACATATATATACATACACAGGCAAAAAGGGTACTTACAAAATTTATGTGTTTATTTTGAAAGAGAGCTTTTACAATTGCCATCTTTTTATATGAGGCATCATTTAAAGTAAATAATATAATCCATGTTGTTATAATCCATTCACTGCCTAGACCACGTGTTATAACGGGCCGAATGAATGCATTTCAGAGAAAATGTACTCATTTGCTCAACTATTTTATCATTCAAGCTTGGTACTTTTCACTGATCGACGATAGTAAGGATTTTATAATAATTGGAATATTAAATATTGATACAGCAGTTACATACAGAAAGTGGTCCAGTCACACAGGATCGGTTTCAACACCATCAGGGCTTGTTTCTTTCAACATGAAATGATTACTGTTATAATTGAAATGGAATTATGAATCAATTTAGTAGGGATTGCAATTCTGCATGGGGTTCCGCAAAATATGGGCAGGATTCCGAAGGCCCGCATGGGCTTGCGGTTTCGCAAAGACTACAATATGGCAATACGAATTATTAATTAGTGTACCATCGTCTAGTTTATTTTATATACACTAGTCTAATTTTAATTTGTCGCGAAGAATAACAACACTTATTATTGAATAAAACATCGCAATGCAATGGTAGGTAATTTTTTCTTGGGTATAGTGTTCAATATTATATAAATCTCATTATGACTCGCATTGAGAATTGGAATATCGAAACTTTTGTTAATCACTCCAGCTGTTGCAATAAAATTGTAATTGGGGAAGTGTTTGAAAGTTAAACTTATGTAGGGCGGGTTTGCAATCCCTTGATCATTTAAAACCCAGTTTTAAATCTATCTGTAATTAACATTGATATAACGTATTATGCAAAATCGTAATCTAACCAGTCGTTTTATACGGCTGGATTATATATCGGTTTACTTTCTCGAAACTAGTATTGATAGCAATCAGTGGCGCTATCTAGATGTCATGTATTTTAATTGTTCCATTATGATTTATTGCAATTAAACGAGTATTTTGCCTTCACGTCTAGATAAGGCTTATAAGTACTAGATTTTAGTTAGCTTGCTTACCATCCATGTCGTTTCACTTTCATTTTATTCTAAGACGTAATGGTAGATTTTGTTATTATTATGTGAGCCCATGTCCCACTGCTGGAAGAGCCTTTCCAGCAGTTTCCACATCTCAAGGCTGTTTGCTGTTGTAGCCTATTCTTTCATGAAGCATTCTAGTTCATCTCGCCATCTTCGCCTGGGCAGTGGTAGTTTTGCCAATATTGAAGTACATACTCATAATAACAGCAACTTAAAATTTTCAGGAATTTAATGTCACCTGTAATACGCCTATTGCTGACTATTATCAGGTGACCATAATCATAATTTTGAGTATGTGTCGAATACATTAGGCTGCAGCATTTATTTTTGTCGTACTATTGTCATAAAAACGTGTCATACATTTTGCGATTATTTTAGTAGCATTACTCTAGTCCCTAGTAGATTTCAATAGCAGGCCATGACCAAAAAATTTGCCCTTAACCAAAAGGCAAGCATTACAGTCGCTTCAGACCGCAGCGCATCGTACATTCAATACAAAAAAGCATAAATATATGAAAGTGATTTTGGAAGACTTATGAGCGTTTATTCTGAAAGTGGGCAATGTCGCAAATAGATGTCAAATATTTCGCTGTTTTGATTAATTTGGCAATATTACTGTATGGAAATATGAAATGTGGCTAACTAGCGAACTAGAATATTAATAATGAATTGCAATTATAAGACAGATTTTGATGTTGTAACCGTTTTACGCGTAAAAAAGGCAGAAAAATATTTGGCAGCTATTTGCGGCGTTGCCAACTTTTAGGATAAATGCTCTTAAAGAATGCGGCGCAGCCCGCCCAAATGTGCAGCCTTAGTTGGAAAGTAGAATCATATTATTATAGCTACTACAATAGCGATTCGCCCTTGCTTCGCACGGTTTTTACAACTTGACAAAACATCGAGACTTCTTTATTATATCCATGTTTATATTAATATATCAATGTCAATGAATAAATTCTCAAAATGATGGCGAAAACCACATTAAAATCCGCTGCGTAGTTTAGAAAAACCAAGCGGTCACACAGACAGACACGAAGAGCGACTTTATTTTACATATGTATTGATTGATGTGGTGGTCACGGATTTTTCCCTACCTACTTTAAAAAGATGCGCATAGATTGCATTAGATAATATTACACATATTCTAATTACCATTTTCTTTCATCCAGGTATTCGTAGCGAACGTCCGCACTAAGATAAAGCTGATGTGGGACAGCATCATGTATTCGATTAGCGAACGTGAGGAGTTCGTGCATTACTTCCAAGACATCTTCACTGAGGACACTCTGACCTTGCATGAGCTGTATCTGGACAAGATCACCAAGTATTATAATGACCACAAGTAAGTGTTACTACAGTATTTTTATCTCACGAAGCGACGCGCGCTTTAATTGTGGTGACCAAGTGTAAAAACGTGCTGTGAATGTGTGCGTGAAGACGAGTAGACTTCCGACTTCGCCATTGTTTCGGACGGTACCGAGAGCTCCTGCGTTTATACACACATTCACAGCGTGTTTGTAGACTTGGTAACCACAAGTAAAGCGCGGGTCGCTTTGAGAGATAAAAATACTATGCCGCTTGTCGATTGGCCTTTAGAAGGCGATAGCAATTAAAAATTATATTCTGTCTCGTTAGTGATAGTTGAGCTAGTGATACTGGTTTCCTTTAACCAAATAACTTGAACAGATTCCAGATTTCTTTGAAATTAGGGCTGACCATTCATTTTGAAGGTTTTTTTTGTATGCTGGTAGGTAGAAAAAGGAAATAAATAAAAGAGTAAAGATTAAGGTTATATTTAAGTCGTATGAAAATTATTTAGAAAACTATAGCTTTATAACAATCACAAAATTTTCTTTGAAATTACATCGTCCAACTTTTCACAGGCACATTTTCGAGCTGGTGGCGACACGCAAGAATCTTTGGCTGAAGATGACGGAGCTCGAGGCCCGAGCTACGGAGCCGGGTCGTTATCACAACCGAGGCGGGCAGCTGTTGCGCGAAGAGAAGGAGAGGAAGGCTATCGCTAGTAACGTAAGTTGTATTACATTGTATACATGTCGAATTTTCGCGATAACTCTAGGGATTTTGCGAAAACACGGATAATTAGAAAATGGTGAAACATTTCTGCAAGCAACTGGGTGAAATAAGTTAGGTTAGAACTGTGACCAACCGCGTGCGAGCCGAGAGGGCGAAGCGAGCGGTGCCTCGGCAGCGGTCGCCAAGCGTTACTTCTAAGTTGCTCGCAGAAATGTTTTCACCCCTTTTTTTTTTTTTTTGCGTGGGTAATTATCAAATAACTTCTCCCGCTCTGGGCGGAGCGGGAGGGCGTGTCAGACTACTGACTATGTTCTATGTTTCTATGTTATGGGGTTTGGTTTCCGCACTTAGTCCTTCAGTGGACCATTGTGCGTGGGCCATAGCGGCCGTTGGTGGTTATTCCAACCAGCCCACCTCCCTCCAGAAGTTAATTAAATCTCCTGGTCTGTTCAGAACATCTGTGAAAGATCTGGGTGTCCCGAGGGTCTGTGTTCTAATCTGGGTGACGCCTGTGCATTCAAAAAGCACGTGCGTGACGGTTTCCTCAGCCTCCATGCACGCCCTGCACAGAGGACTGTCCGTTATGCCTATTGTGTGAAAGTGTTTGTTCAGCGAGCAGTGGCCCGTGATGGTCCCCGCCACCAAGCGCAGGCCATTCCTATCCAGGCGTAGTAAACGCCGGGTTAGCCCGGTATCCAAGGATGGCATGGCTTCCTTGGATTGCCTGCAGCCCGGTGTCGAGGACCACCAGTGCTCCGCTTGAGTATGGGTGAAATCCTGCAGCCATCTGCGTATCTGGTTGAAGGGGATGGGTACGATAGGCTCGGGTCCACAGACCGCCGTGCTGGATCCTCGTCTAGCAAGTTCGTCAGCAGCGTCGTTACCTAGCGAACCGCTGTGTCCTTTTATCCATTGCAGCGTCACCGTGTTGCGGCTAAATACCGTTATTTGTTCGAGTGCATTGTGACATTCTAGTGTCAGCTTTGAGGTAATATGTGTTTTCTGTAAGGATTGAAGCACTGAGGCGCTGTCGGAGAGTATACGTATGTGTGTGTCCGTAACTCTCCTGGCTTTTAGGGCGTGGACCGCTCGTATGATGCCCACACACTCCGCCTGATAGACGGTGTTGAACATTCCCAGCGGGCTGGATATCTTTATGTTGAAGTCGTGTGAGAAGACTCCAACTCCAGTCCCGGAGTCGGTCTTCGATCCGTCGGTGTATACTCTCATCTCTTTCGAGCCTGAGTAGTCACACTGTTCTTCTGTAAGTATTATGTTGTAGTGCCTATGAAAGTGGTATGTTTTCGGGGATTTATCACAGGGTGATGCCATCATTGGTCGTCGTTTGATCGCATCTTCCTTTATACGTGTGTGCTTAACTCTAGAGTCTTTGCTTAGTGTACCGGATACATGGAGCCTAAAGGCGGCTAGGGCCGCCTCCTCCCGCACGATGAGGTGCAGAGGAGGCAGTCCAAGCATTGCCTGTAGGGCGGCAGTGGGTGTAGTTCTCATACTGCCAGTGATTGCAACACAAGCAAACCGCTGCAGTTTTTCGAGATTCTTTTGGGCTGTGCTCAGGTCCGTCCTGGGCCACCAGACCAGTGAGCCGTATGTGATAATTGGTCGGATGACTGTGGTGTATAGCCAGTGGGTGACCTTGGGGCTAATTCCCCAGTTCCTGCCAAGCAGTCGCTTGCACTGCCACAGGGATATGCTGGCTTTTGTGATAATATAGTTGGTGTGTTTTGCCCAGTTCAGCTGTTTGTCCAAAAAGATGCCCAGGTATTTAGTTTCAGTTGATAGGCTTAGGGTTGTTCCGAAGAATCGAGGTAGCTGTAGTGTTGTCAGTTTTCTCTTTTTTGTGAAGAGAATCAGTTCAGTTTTTGTAGGGTTCACTGAGAGTTGGTGCCTGCTGCACCATTCCTCTACTATTTTTAGGGCTTGACGCATTAGGTTGCATAGAGTGTTTTCGTGGGTGCCGTTTATTACAATGGTTATGTCATCGGCGTAGCCTACTGTGAAGTAACCTTTGTCATTGAGTGTTTTGATGAGGCTGTCTACTACAAGGTTCCATAGGAGCGGCGAGAGGACTCCTCCTTGCGGGCAGCCCTTCGCAACGATGGCCCTCGTAGTGTCATTTACTGTGACTTGAACAGCTCTCAGTTTGAGCATGTTGGTGATCCAGCCACTCAAGGTCGGGTCAATGTTGTGACTGTTGAGTGCCATGTTAATGCTGTTGAACATGGTTTTGTCAAAGGCTCCCTCGATGTCAATGAAGGCGGCCAGTGCTGAGCATTTGTGGTCCACTGCGCATTCAATTTTGGAAACCACGCTGTGCAGCGCGGATTCTGTTGATTTGCCTGTGGAATACGCATGCTGGTATTTGTGGAGTGGTTTTACCCGAAGAGGTCCGTCTCGGATGTGCCTATCACAGAGCCTCTCGAGGGTTTTCAGAAGAAAGGATGTGAGGCTTATAGGTCTATAAGCCTTGGGTTGCGTGTAATCGGTTTTTCCTGGTTTGGGTATGAAAATGACTTTTACCTCGCGCCATGCGAGAGGTATCTGTCTGAGTGCTATGCAGGCTCGGTAGATCTCCACCAGCCATGGTGTTAGATAATCTACCCCCCACTGCAGCAGGGCTGGGAAAATACCATCCAGCCCTGCTGACTTGTATGGCTGAAAGGTGTTGATAGCCCACTTTATTCGGTCTTCTGTTACTATATTGCGGGCAATTGACCAGTCTTGAGCCGTTGGGGTCCATTCTGGTTCAGCCTCCCACGTCCTGTCTTCCAGGATTTTACAGTCTGGGAAGTGAGTCTCGAGAAGGACCTTACTGGTTTCAAAGTCAGTTAGTGTGTATGAGTTATCGGGTTTTTTCAGCGCGCCAAGAGTTCGGTCCTGATCAGCTGATAGGATCTTCCTTACCCTTGCGGCTTCATTATTAGTTTCGATGGATTCACAGAATTTACGCCAGGCGGTCCTCCTGGCGGTTCTGATCTGCTTTTTGTATGTATATTGTGTCTCTTTGTATATCTCCCAGTCGTCCGGGAGCCTCGTGTTTTTTGCTCTGTTAAATTGCTTACGTAGCGCATCTCTGAGTTTGCTAAGTTCAGCATTCCACCAGGGGTTTCTCTCCTTCTTGGTTTGTGGCGCTCTTAGTTTACAGCATGCGTGGTATGCTTCAGTAAGGTATTCTGATATTTTTGTTACGGTGTATTCTAATTGTGCTTGGTCTCTTATGGTTACTTGTGTTAGGTGCCTAGCTAATAGGGAAGCCAGGAGGCGTTTGAACCTGGGAACATTGGTGCGCCTCGGGTTACGCCTTGGTTCGGGTTTCCTAGTGTTGGTAGTTAGTGTAAAGCGGATCCTTCTGTGGTCTGAGCAGGAAGGCTCGTCCGATACGTGCCAGTTTGTGATAAGGTTTGTCGCGTTTTCTGTAGCAAGTGTTAAATCTATAATCGTCTGTCCTCGGATTGTGACCCAAGTGGGTTCGGAGCCGCGGTTTACGATGTTAAGATTAGTAGAGAATAAATAGGTGGATAGTACCTCTCCTCTGGGGTTTGGTGCCTCGCTGCCCCACAGCGGGTGGTGGGCGTTCGAGTCGGTGCCGATGATCAGGTCTAGTTTGGCGCGTTCGCAGTGCTGTACCAGGTCGGCCAGCTCTTTTGGCGGGCAGTCCGTGTCCTCGCCTGGCATGTATGCCGAAGCCAGTACAACATCTGGAACACTACCTTCGGTTTGGAGCCTGACAGCTGTCAGGTCTCTGGAACAGAATTGAGTGAGTGGTGTGATAGGAATTTCCTTGGGTATGTAGACGCAGGTTCTTGGCTTGTCTGAGCTGTGTGTGTTAAGGATTAGCTTACCTCCGATGTTACCGAGGCCGCATATTCTGTTGTTTCTGATCCACGGCTCTTGGATCAGTGCGATAGTTCGGGGCTGCACCTCCAGCGCCCTGCGTAGGCTAGCCGTGGCAGTCTGGCTATGCTGGAGGTTGGTCTGGATGATGTTTAGGGGTGATCGAGGCGGTGGAGAGGAGCTAGTCGGAGATGGATCCATCGGACAGCTTCTCCTCTACCTCCTCTCTGTATGTGTCGTGATGTTCGCCCGGCGACGAGGCGAGCAGACATTCGCTCCAGCCAGGTGATTCGGGCGGTACAACGTCCTCGTCGTCAGCCATTGCCGCTCGTGCCATTACCTCCTCTAGTCGGTCAATGTCGGAGTCGGTCGTCTGTGTCAGAGTCGTCGGTTGTACTTCGGTCTTACCGTCTGTGCTGTCGGTCTGGACGTCGGAGGGTTGGGTCGTGGGCCAGAAGCGTACGTATATCGACCCAAGTAGGTATGATATACGCCGCTCCCGGGCCCGGACCTTTACGGCTTCCTCCGGTGGCACACCCAGGGTCAAATAAGTCCCGTAGTTGTCGCCACCGACGGTAGTCGCCCTGTAGAGTGACCACTTTGCTATGTCATACCAAGTATTCTGACGAATCAGAATACTCTGGAGTCTGGCTATGTCACCTGTGTACTGAGGGACAAAAAGCGAGACTCGGACACGCGTGGGCACGTCAGTCTGTCGCAGTACCGTGAGTGTTTGGTCGGTCGTTGGGAGTCTGATCAGGGGTGCGTTCTGAGTCAACCAGGTCAGGGCATAGTCGTCCTCGCACCACAACTGCACGGTACCTTCCGCTACCCGTGGGTATCCGCGGAAGGCAGGGAGTGGCGTTGGCGAGTCGGCTTCCATAACCCGATTTACTAGGTCCGTCTTTATGTATTCGGCCTCTTCCTTGGTTAGGTCCCTAGAGGGGGGAGGGAGGCAGATTGCTACGGCCAGCCGCGCAGGAATATCCTTTGTGGCCCGCGCGTAGGTCCTCTGCTCCCTTTGAGCGGAGTGGACCCTCACCCGCTTGGCATCCCCCTGGAGCATACTCGGCGAGGCCGTGTCGTCCGGGCGTTCCCTCTTCGCCGGCCCTGAACCGCTCGGTCCAGGCTGCGGCTTGGAGGTGCCTGGCTGGGTATTTTTTGCCGGCGACGCCGGGTGTGGGTTTCCACCTCGCTTGCCCCTCTTGTGCCTAGGAGGAGGTCGGTCGTGTGAGTCGTCTGTGTCATGGGGTCGGATGTCAGTCCTGGTGGGCTCCGTCACGTGTGGGGGCGTCTCGCGCTGAGTTGCCCCTACGCAAGCTTGCCCCCGCTCGTGCGGTTCCGCGTCCGGTCGCTTTGCGCGCTGGGTTTCCCCTTCGCACTCTTGCGGTCGGTCGCGTGCTTCCGACCCTTTTTCGCGCCGGGTTTCCCCTTCGCGGACTCGAGGTCGGTCGCGCACCTTCCCTTCGGCGTCCGATCGCGCTTCGCGCTGGCTAGTGCCTTCGCGGATACTGCGCTTTCGGTCGCTGATTCTCTTCTTCCGGGCCAGGATTTTTTCGCGCTTTGTCAGCAGGCGTACTTCACCACTGGCCGGAAGAGTATTAGAGCCGCCAGGTCCGTCATCTTTCCCCGTCCCTGTCTGTCCGTGCTGGTCTTGGTTTTTGTCCGGGTTCGTCTTGCTATTCCGCACGATGCTCTGTTGCCAGAGGCTCGTGGGAGGCATAACCCGTGTCGTGGGTGTTGGCGCGTGGGTCGCAGCCGTAGTGGTAGGTAAGGGCGCGTTAGTCGCAGCCGAGGTCGTGTTTGTGGGCGCGTTAGTCGCAGCCTGTGTTATGGGCGCTAGATCAGCAGCCGGCCGCGCTAAGAAGCGCGGCAACAGTTTCTCCATAAGAGAGCAGTTTGAGGCCCCCCCCATATTACGTTGGGGGCTAACCGCCGAAGCGGTGTGGGATTCCCCGGCTTGGCCGGGACCCACCTGGGTAGACAATTCTTCAGACTGCTTATTCATTTTGGTGAGGGGTGGGCTTTTTTGGAATCGAGGTTACCCTTCCTCTTGGACCGACGGGATAAAGTGATAGGAAGGAAGGTATTTGTTGGATGGAGGTGTGGGTTCTACTGACTAAAACCCACCCGTGTTCCTTCCGTTGCCTGCGTGCTGGGGCCGCGATATCTCTTTCGGACAAACTCGCAACCCTGGCAGGCATTGGCCCTAACGGACCCCGACAGTTGGTGCTGACATCTCTTTGAGGCGCGCGTGGAATACAACGCGCCGTCGACCCGGGCCTGTTCCTTATCGAACCTTTCATCCTAGGGTTCCCCCAATCCCTAGGGCTTTCGCGAAAATTCGAATTATTAAATCATCCTACGACATACATATACGAGTACATGAACTCACGCCTTTTCACATGGGGATAAGCAGAAACTAAAGAACGTCACCTACTACGATTACATACTTGCATGCTCCTTTTGCCTCGTTTGCGTTCACACATCTGGTCGTACTCGCACGGTTGCCGGGAGGTGTCAAGGGACGCCCGGATGGAACGAAGTTCAGAGAGAGAGAGAGAGAGAGAGAGAGAGAGAGAGAGAGAGAGACAGACAGACAGACAGACAGACAGACAGACAGACAGACAGACAGACAGACAGACAGACAGACAGACAGAGAAACACGCGCACGCCGCACGGCTTACAACTATAGCAAAAAGTGTCGTTACAACTTTTGGTCTTAATTTTTTCCGTCTAGCCCCCTTTCGTAACGCGCGATAAGGAACTTCGTTCCAAAAAAATTGACGACTGCAGTTTGCGATCCCCGTCAGCCAATCTTTGGGACAAGTGTAGCTGTGATGTTGATAACATAAATTAGAGTTTAAACACTTTTTGGATGTATTTGAGTGAAGGGCTGGATTCATAGACCGCACTTGACTTTACTTTGCTCAGTAAAGCGTTTCTTACGAAAATTAAATTACAGTTCTTATTCGTATGAAATGCTTAGCAAAGTAAAGACTAAGTTTAGAGCGATTTGTGAATCTCACTCATATCATCGTCATAGTCATCTTTATTTCGAGAAAAAATATAAAGACTTAGCGTCTTTATATTTATTCTCTAAATAAAGATGACTGATGATGAAATTTCCTCCAAGTTTGGTCTAGAGATAAGAATGAATGAAATAGATTCGGATGATGATAAATATGATTATTATTTTACAGCTACCGAAGATTGAGGCTCAAATCCGTGATCTAGTGTCACAACATGAAGCCAAGACTGGAAACACTTTCACTATTGATGGCAAGCCTCTACTTCAACTTATGGAAGACGAATGGGAGACCAGGAAGGCTGTAAGTATAATTAATCAATAAAAAAAAAATAACTTGATTACTTTTTTTTTTTTTTAAATCTTTGTTAGTGTTTATAGAGGGTTTGATTAGTATGACCACGCCACCCTCATAGGGGCTTTCTGTATCTATTTACGCTTAATACCTAAGTTTACAATTTTGTATAATTTTTTGGCTGTCCGGGACAAGGGAGCAGCTAAGATACTGTTATACATGCCAACATTAATAGAATTTAAACCGTTTTATATGAAATAGTTACTCCTCTCAACCTCGTTCCGGACACATTCCGCTAAAATATGAGTGGTATCATCTACATTATCACACTCAGAACAATTGGGTGAATCACTCTTTCTCATTAAAAAGGCGAAGCTATTCAACGGAACATGTCCCGAACGTAGTCTGAAAGCAGTAACAATTTTATTTCGATGCATATCTGTACCCATAAACCAAGGAAGGTGGGACAGACTGTGCTGAATCGTTCTATACCAAATTCCCTTACTTAGTTACAACTTGATTACTTAAAATAAAACAGTTCCTTCCGAAGTGGGTGAGCGAGAAAGGCCTGCCTATTTAAAATGGACGAGTTTTCCCTCTATGTGGCGCTTTAAAACTTCGCGTATTAAGGAGCTGACACAGGGGAAAAAAGATCAAAGAGCTATAAGTACGCGTCATGCTTGAACTTCTATCAGACATTTAGGTGCAACCGTTCTGATCGATTCAGTGTAAAGCGCAGGAAGCGTGAAACTAAGTTCGTTTAGCTTCGCTCATGTAGTTATTGCGTCTTTGCCGCGTGGTTGCATATTTCGGTTCACACCGCGAACAATGAACCGAAGTATGCAAATACGCGGTAGCTTATGCGAAGTTAATCCGACTTAAATTCGTTTCCAGTATGGCCTGCGCTTAATGCATGTCCGAATTACGTACCTATACTTAGTTGACCTCCTAATAACTTTACCACCCTAAGGCGCTCCTTCACCGGTAGCAGTCGCCTGTAATGCAACAGTAGTGAATCGGAGCACCCGTAATACAATTTGTCACATGAATGGTAATCCTATCGAATCTTGGATTGTTACATTACAGGCGAATGCTCGTCAGTCAGTGAGGCAGTATTGTAGTTTCAAGATCTATTTTTACTTTAAGACCAATGTGACATAGATAGTTTCCACCTTAGTGAAGTTTCAATTTACTGGGTGTTTTTGCCAAAAGTGGGAAGCGTCGTAAACGAGGTCGACTATACTTCGATCGAACATAGATTATGTTTTGAAGCGATCAGTATTGACTGGTCGACATCGATCGAGCGCCATCAACGTCAACTTTAAATTGCTCAACAATTGAAATTGGAATTCTATTTCAGTGGATTGAAGTAAACTCACACTTGATAAGAAAAAATAGAACTATGACATTGTAAAGTTTTGCGAGACGAGGCGACACGAGGGAGTAGCGATAACGTTTTGTCAATTGGTATGTCTCACCTCGTCTTCTTTGACTCGTTTAACATAGGTCGAGGTGAGGCGAGAAGTAGCAGGGACATAATTTAAATGATTTCGCGTATTTATGAAGGTCTTAAAGGTTTCTTTGATCAAAGTTTACTGTCAGCCCGTTAACGTCCCTTAAAATCAAAAACCGTAACCACTTTTGCAATATTTAATGGACATTGTACGAGTATATGTAGTGTAGCACGGGTGGTCAGTGAGCGCGAGTCCTTATTATTGTGAGAATTATTTCGTAGCTGTGGTGTGAAAACCTCATAAACCTCAAATCCATTGTTTTTATTTATTTGTTGGGTTGAAAACCTCGCGAAATGCATATTGAGTACAACCGTGCATAGCTATAAGATGCTTCTAATGCGAACCTCGGGAAACGTCAATAAAGGACAGTTTTTTTATCATCCCCTGTAAAATAACTTTTATTGCAATCATGGTTTTCATTGCACGCAGCGATGATTTATGGACTAAAAAAGGACCAATAAAGTGTTTCGGGGTTTTATATTTGTATCGTTCTTGTCACCTCGTCTTGCCTCGGCGAGCCTGTAGTTCATTGCTCTTTCCTAACAACACATTTCACACAGGAGCGTCACAACAAGCTATCGGCACGCAAGCAGGCGTTGACGCCGACGACGCAGCTGTTCCGATCGCTTGCGACGTCACCGCTCGGCAAGCGTAATAGGACTGCTGCGGGCTTGGCTGCTACTGCTGAGAGAAATAGGTAACGTTGAATGTTTTTGATTGGGTGATGGTGTTTTGTTTCTTACATAGATGTTCAGTTATTGTTTGACATGACATGTATCTTGATGTGAAATCTATGATAAGCTATAAATTAGGCTATGCGACTAGATTTTTGATTTATTAGTTACTATGGGGAATGAACATAGACAAGTTAAACTTAGATTAGTGACAGCAGATTGGAAATTATAAGAACACTAGCAGCGCCCCGCGGTTTCACCCGCATAAGTCTCGATCCCGTGGAAATAAAAACTATCCTATGAGGTAATCCAGGTTATAAACTGTGCCAAATTTCACCTAAATCCGTTCAATAGTTTTTGCGTGAAAGAGTAACAAACATCCATCCAAACTATGCACAAGATAATTATGGTACTGGCCTAACATCATTCCTTTGGTGACACCATAGAAAGACCACCAACATACCCAAGGAATTGGATATATACTTATCGTCAGTGAACCCGCTATGCAAGCAGCGTAAGAGTAACGAGGAAAAAACCTGTGTCGTCCCTATACCTTGTGTTAGATGTAAGCATAGTCGCATTGACTGTAAGCAGGGCTTTTAACTCGTAGGCCACCGTCGAAACGCCAGCTGATCACGGGCAGCGCGACCAAAGCGGTGACTACCTTCACTAACAATCTGTCTGCGCTCAAGAGATCTGCTATCACTACTGTTAAGAGGTAAGCAAGCACTTTTATTAATAGATGGTAAAGTTAGCAAGGTAGTAGATGATATTTTGTGGTAAGTTTCATTGATTTGAGAGAGGAAACTTGATTGAAAATGATGATAGAGAATATCTTTTGCCATTATTCGAAAGTTTCTGTGATTATTCATTTTGAATTACTGGTGTTCGTCTACGCTGCTGACTATTTCTCATTAAATGTGTTTGTTTTTGTTCTTTAATAATGGTGTGTAATGATTTAGTAAGTCGGATGTATTCATTTGTGTTACTTTTGTTAAGCCGGCGTCAGACCCAGCAACAATATTTGAACACTTGTTTGGGTGTTTGTTCAAAGTTTGACATATTTTACACTTTACCATTCGGTGTCGGTTTTTTCGAACGCACATCAAAGCGTTCAAATTTCAAATGTGTGCGTAGCCGGCTACACTTGCACAAAGTTCAGTTGCTCGTAAATCACTGATTGGAACGGTGGTCGTTTTGTTCAGTATCAAAATGGACTGGAGCAAAGTGTCCTGGAATTTATTAAGTTGTTTGAAAGAGAACCATGATAGAACCCTAAAAGTAAACATCATAATAAGATGTGGTCAATGACGCCTGGAGCAGGATAAATAGTAAATTGTCATTACATTGCTCTAGAGAAAAAAATCAAAAGAAAAGAGAAATGTTATGGACGCAATACAGGGGTGAGGGGGGGGGGGGGGGGGGTTGGTTTAAAAAATAAAGCAGTCTTCAGAGTCTTTTTTTGCACATTTAATAAATAATCTGTGTCCACTAAATCGTCCTCCATCCTGTATCATCCTCCATAGTGTGTGTACTCGTATTTGAGAACTTTGAAGCGAACGTGCTGCAAAGCATGTCAGGCAGGTAAAACAAAAACATGTGATCAAATGTGTGAGCAAAGTCTATCAAATCTTTGTTCAAATATGTTTCTGTGTCTGGCGCCCGCATTAGAAAAACTTAAAAGGCGTAATGTAGGAAAATTACTTCATCAGATTCATAAACTGAATGAATTATGTGATATTTTATTGGATAATACGAGATAACAATCAGTTTTCTGAAATTAGCATAAACAATTTCCGTTCTTAAAGTTATTTTAATCTTTGTTTCGTAAACATGTTCTTTATTTTATACGCATTACGAATAATTACCGGTGTCGAAAAAAATTTTTATTGGCATCACTCGCTTTTTATTCAGCATAAAAACAGTCATTAGTTACCTCACGCACATTCGCACATACTTGTTATTTAGATAATATTTTTCATTCCTTTACTATTTCAGTGCTCGCTTGTGAATTTATTGATGTGAAAACGCCATTACGTCATATTTATTGAGGCAAGTTTCGTTTGATTGATGAGAAGTAGCGATCGAACCAAAATATTCTACTTTGACGTATTGCGTAAGTAGAGGGAATGAGAAATATTGCACTAGCGTTACATAATGTATTCATTATACATGTAGAGCAAATTGTATGTAGTCATTACGCTTCATTGTTCAGAAAAGCATGAAGTAATTAGAATAATATTGAATATTGGGTAGAAGTAATTACTTATTAGATTGTAGGAGTAGTTTGAGACTTGCGTCAGATATTGGTTCTATTATGTTCTGGATCAAATTAAATAATCAGTTCTTATGTAAAAATATGTGCCCACCGAGGGAATTGCGAGATTTCTGCAGTTTTTTATTCCAGGAGTACTTTGTATCAATGTCTTGTGCGTACATCGTAGCATCAAAACTAACGTTTCTTTTTTGTGATAGGCGAATCAGCGGGCGTTTGGCTGCTCGGGTAATTGCGGAGGGGAAAGATGCTAAGAGGAAGCTTGACTATGGTGGTGAACTGAGGAAGACACCTAAAGTCAATGGCAGTATTCTCAAACATAAGCGTACGGTAAGTTGATGTCAATGAAATGATCTTCCGATTTTGGTATTGGCTTGCATGGCAACTTGATTCGAATAGAAGACGTAAACTATTCTATATTCTATCTAGTCTATTTGTAAAAAAAATTGAACCAGCTCCAATTATGAAATCTTTCGTGGAAGCTGATGTGCTGCAGTACTTATTACGGTTTGATCATCCAGTTTCGTATTTTTTACACTAAATGTAAATCTTCAAAGCATATTTCATAAAATGAATGTCCCTATCCAACAGTCTCACGGCAAGCGCCGCAGTAGCAGTCGTCGCTCGACCAACGCGACGCGCTCCACCGGCTCGCAGGACGACGAGCGCGCGGCACACAGGGATCCGCTCATGGAGACCACGCTTCTTACCACCTATACTGACTTTAAGGTAAGTTTTGATCTCTTAGGTCAGCTTGCATCACTAATCACTTAATATATTTAGCTCTAAAATATTTAAAAATATCCTTCTATTTCTGAAAATGGTTGGAAGATGACAAAGGCGAAGCAATGTTTTAAATATGTTTAGCGCTAAACGCATTTAGTGATTCGTGGTGCAAACGGGCTTTTTTCTGCTGTAAATGTCATGTTGTCTGTGGTTGTTGTCCGAAATAAAATTCCATTCATGAAAGTCACATGACTTACATGAATGGAATTTTGTTTCGGTAATAAGTTCATATAAGTACTATCGCGGACACGCATATCTGAACGTCGTAAGGAATATTCCGGTTCCCAGCGCTCGGCCGCTATAGTAACGCTTACCTACCAAAAAAGAATTCGCGGTAAACAGATGTGGATGTGTGTGCACATGTGTGTGCGATGTGGATGTGTGTAAACAGATGTGGATGGATGTGGATGCACAGGATTTTGTTTTCAAAGTGGTTAGATATGCGTGACCGCGACGGTACATCGACGGGTGGATTAAAAATGGCCTCCACAGTGGCGACACTGAAACGTACATCCAGTGCACCATGAGCAGTCAGCCCTGGTACCAACGCGGACACTGGCGCCTGACCACTTTTCGACCTTATTACCTAAGCAATAACGTCGAAAAGCTGATTGCCTAATATTTTTTTTTATACCATTGTCACTCGAAAAAGGGCATTTTATTCATCGATAACAGTGAATAAAACTGTCTTTTACTCACAAGAGAATAAAAACATTTTGAATTTGGAACAAGCACGAACTATACAAACTACGTACAAAAATAAATAAACCGTACTGAAAGTACCTATTGGCTGGATAGACGGAGCTATTCCTTCCTAGAAGCTTTACAATTAAATTAAATAAAAAACATCCCGCCAACTTTAGTTAGGTTCTTTTCAATCCGTTATCGTGGTTGTATTAATTTTAATTTATATAAAAAAATCGTGTTTTTTATGGATTGTGTGGGCTGCAATAAAGATTTTTATTTATTTATTATTTAATGTCATTGGAAAATGAGACACTGAATACCACAGACTTCGAAATCATTTCGTTCTAAAGCAGCAATTATGGTAGAAAATTTGATACCGCCAAAAATGTGATACATATAAATAACATAACATCACGCCTTGTTTCCCCGAAGGGTTGGGCAGAGGCGTACCTTTAGTTCACCCACATTTTGCCTAAGTCCCATGTAATAGAGGGTGAGCCTATTGCCATCAACCGGGCACAATTCCAGACTCCGGGCTGCTATTGAGATATTTCTGATGGAAAAACCCAATAATACTTTGCCCGACCTGGGAATCGAACCCAGGACCTCATGCTCAGCAGTAGGGCTTGCGACCACTAAGCCAACGAGGAAGTCATATAAATACTACAACTACGACAGATAAATATAAATAATATACTACTATTTATTTTCTCGCAGTCAATGGTAAAAAGTAGAGTACACAACTCGTGAAAAAATAATTTATCTCAGTCCTTGTATCCCTCGCTCCACTCAGGATTCAAATCTAGAATCCTTCGCTGCTCTCGGGATCCAACTTAGTCCCTCGAATTAAATTCCCTTTTTTTTCACTTGTTGTATAATCTACTATTTATAGCCTGAACTTTCCTCCTTTAGTTTTTTGATTTGGAGTTAGTCATTGGGTTCAAATACTCTTTTTTTTTCGGCAGGCGCTTTGCAGCTATTGATTAAAACTATCTCTTAACAGGATGGCATCAACGAAAAGCAGATCAGTCGCAGCTCCATGGCGAACCAGAGACCGAACGAAGTTGTCCTCCCCACCATCGTCTACCATACAATAGAAGAGAGGAACGGTACCCCAAAAAAAACTCCGAGGGTCAAAACACCTCTGACGCCTAAAGTCGGCAAAGAGAACATACAGCATGTCAACCAGCAAATGACGCCCAAGAGTAATCTCATGTACACCCCGACCAGGCTCACACGATCCGCCCTCAAGCTTAACAACGACGGCTTCGCAACTCCCCGAGCTCCCCTCAGCGCAAACAAAGTCAACCTACAACGACAAAACACAGTCGCCAGTTTATCAGTCAAAACTACCCCCAATAACGTTAGCAGGTCTAAATCCCACACGCATTTAGTGCGAAAAAACCTCCCGCCTCTAATCTAAGAACTTAGACTGAGCTCAGTTCCTCCGTCTTGATATAAACGCTTGGTTTTGTTTTTTTATTGAGAATAGTTTTGCACGGAAATATCAAGATGTATGCACTGCGCCTTACAATATTATTAGCCATGATTTTCATACGAGAATCAATTTGTAATTATAAAATATTATTCAGATTTTTTTTAATACAATTTATTTTTGTTTTTATCGATGGTTTGACTCAGGTTTTGTGACGTATTAAATGGCCGTTTTCTCGTTTAAAATAAAGTTTTGCTTTTTATCCTTGTATATTTGAATCTCTATAATTATGTGCTGAGTAATTGCAGTCACTTTTAGGCATTGGTTGATTTTTGTTTATAGGATGTGATTGATAGTATTTTAATAGATAGATAGTTTTATAAGTTACTTTCAGTTCTTACAAGAATAATTATTTTAGTTTGTCTTCAATTGGAATAATGTTGTTTTAGAGTAGTTTTTACGTCTTTTACTAACATATTGACATTCATCTTTTAGCTTAGGACAGATTGTTTCTTTCCCACCAAATTATTTTTCCTGTAAGTAACATCTTATGAAAAGGATTTATCCAGCATTGATAATAATTGATATAATTAAGTAATTTCACGAGCATTGTAAATACTATGCGCGTGGAAAGTGTTAACATGACAGGCAGCTTACCATAGACTAAAAAAAGGCCATCTGAAAAAGGTTCTAACATTCCAAGAGACAGTGTACTTAATTTTTATCAGTATTTCAAGAACGAGAAATGATTCACAAAATGGCCATATCTCATGCTAACATTAAAATAATATAAAAATTAATTGATTTTCGTCGCTTTATTTAACTAATGTATAATTTTAATAATTTTAAAATGTAAATTATGGTTGTAATATATTTGCATAGTTTAAAAACAGCTGATGTTTTATTTTCATGACCTACGAGACTAGTCCCTATATTATTAATTTAGGATTGATAAAACTGACACATTATTATCTTTGTAACATAAACAAAATATCTGGTGTTCTTACATACACTTTGCAAGTAAAATGTCTATATATTTTGATTACGAAATAGGCCCAAAGGGGCGAATTTTTAGAAGGGCTGTGGAGGGTGATAAGTATGACATCGAGTTGATTTGGAATCGAGAGCATACAGAACTACTGTTCCACGATGTGGATATTGGCTCGTTGATGTAAGTTAAATTATATTCCTTTGTATTATTGCATTTTAAATGCTAAGCAGATGATGGGCTATTTGTCTGCCGGACAGAAATGACCACAAAAAATGTCGGGAGACATGTCAGGCAGTCTATTTGTACTACGTGTGCGAAATTGTATAGATTTTCATACGTTCTATCGTCACACACAAATTGTTCATCGTCTGCTCAGCATTTTAGATGTTTTTATGTCCATTGCTCACCCTATTATCAAAACAAAAGTCACGACCCAGGCGTTGGACGTTGGAAGGGTTCTTCTAAACAGTGTGGTTAGCTCTACTGATACTGACCAATCCACCATTCGTTTTTTTGTAAACAAATTTTGAACAAAAGGGAGAAGTACCCAGGCATTTTAAGAAAAAGCCTGTCAAACAGCAGGGTAATTGTGTAACACACTTAGGGCGAAGCCCCACTAGTGCGTTGCGCTGCGGTTGCGACGAAACAACGCATTGTATGCAATGCAAAACAATGGAACACGACAATGGAAAACGACGCAGCGACGACGCTGCGACGACGCAACGCACTAATGAGGCTTCGCCCTTACAGTAGCAATGGCTTTAATTATGACAGTTCCCAATAGTAAGTGCCCATGTAGGTGAAAAAAAAAAAAAAAAAAATTTGAATTTGACAGTTCCCAATAACATTAATTGCGCAGCCAAACATTTTATGAAGCAATGGATTAGCAATATCCTTCAAAATAATTGCCATTGTGATTGATAGTGTGATACGCAATTAGGCTTCCTGCGCATGACCCGCAAGTTTGTGTACACGAATGAATATTGCACATTCGCCGCACTGGAACCGCGTGTACAGTGGTATTGATGCCGAGTTAAATAGTAAAGCAACGATCAGTAAAGCATTGCCAACGAAACATGCGGTTCGGCGCCCGCGCCGGTGTGGCTCCGGCGTCATGTACTACAAGCCTTAGATTATATGAATGACAGAGACTCTCTACAAAGCCGAACTTTTTATAATACTCGATGAGCCATATTTACAGTCGATTGTAATTTCAAGTTTCTCTTCACCATCAGTGATATTCAAGATAACTTTAGAAAGTACTTTTGATAGATAGATAGATAGATAGATAGATAGATAGATAAAACATTTATTCAGTGCATACAAAAGACACACAAAAGCACAATTAAAAGATAACAAATTACATGAATATACATAAAAACATGATGCCAATATACAAAAAATAAAAACATAAGTTTAGTACTTAAAGAAATAGAGTGACATTATGACATAGGTACTTTGTTTAAATGAAAAAAGGAAAAACAAGGTGCGGTGTGCGTCTCAAGGTTGCACCAAATGGGAGTCCAGCTCAGCATGTGTCAGGCAAATATACCTAACGCTGATATTCTGCTAGATCCCTGCAGTGACATACGGACGTCTAGCAGACGAGATAAATAGATACTACTATAGATACTTTTGTTGTTATGTTGTTTCAGTGAACTCTCAGCCCTGTCAATATGTATGGTAAACGAGAACAAGGAGATTATGGGATTTATAGCTCTCTCAGATCACCCCCACGTACTTGGACTTGATCCCGCCGACTGGGAAAATTGGATAAGGAATTTGTATCAGTAAGTCAATATTCAAATCAACCATATCAGCGATTGTTTGACGTTCTTTATTAATGGTCTTTAACTACAGGCAGTCAAAAGCATGGTAGTCTGATAAATCGGATATTTTCATTCTTGGGAGAGCATAATAGAATTGAAGTTTATTTATTTTCGACTATATTAAAAAAAAAAAAAATGTTGAAATACGTTTGGCAGTTAAAATCTCGCTACGCTACGTTTTGTCAGGTCAACGCCGGCTGATAGAATACCTTATGTCATAGTGAAACAAATGCTTGCCAGTTGCTCCGTGCGTTAGGCCACAGGGACATTTACATCTTCTACATAGGTACATTATAAGTGAAAGTCCCTTTTCGTGTCTGTCTGTCTGTCTGTGTGACCGCGTTGTTTTTCAAAACTACGCATCGAATTTTGATGCCTTTATCATTTTGTGCGGTGAAGAGGTCCAGGTTGCTAGTACTTAATAAACATTTTAAATTCATTCACTTACTGACACACAACGCACAGTCTAAAGCCTCGCCCCCACAGCGGCGTTTTTGCGATATTGAGTTAATGCGTCCTAACTTCTATTGCGGCAATAGAAGTTAGGCAAAAACGCCGCTGCGGGGGCGAGGCTTAAACCTCTGGATAAAGAAGCATGAAATCAAATCAAATCAAACGTGAAATTTTCCTCCTTCCTGAAAGGTCCTAATATAACGAGTGTGAGCACCAAGGAAGGAGTTTTTTTTATTCATATAAAGGCGTTAAATAAGGGATAAAAGTATGTATGGAACTTCGTCATTTTTGCTAATGGGCAAAAATCTTGAACAAGAGTTTGTAAAAAAGCTTGTACAGTCAGCATCAAAAGTTGTTGACCACATTTAGATTTTCAAAATCGCTGTATAGTGAAGTGCTAATAGTGAATACGGTGTACAGCGATTTTGAAAATCTAAATGTGGTCATCAACTTTTGATGCTGACTGTACTTGTAAATAAAATACGCCTAAATTTTTCCTGTTCTTCGTTTCAGGAGATACTACTTGTCTCGCAACACGCTATTCATACATTTCATGTGCTGCATCGATTCGGTGACAGACTTCTTCGTTGAAGAGGCAATGCTATCTGTGTTCCTAAACGACTGCTATTTACTGTATATCGTGATGGCTGTACCTCTGTTTTGTCCAGATGGTAAGGCCACTGATCTATTACATAATATTTATATATTAATTATCTATTAATACATAATTTAGTCATAAAATATTTCAGGAAGAAATTATAGGGGAGAGATTATCCAGTACCTATGTCAGTCTGCGTTCCAAAACCTTTGAAACTCTGCGTCTGTTTGATCAAAATACTAATCCAATATTGATGAAAAATTGGGCAGACATATACCTAGTTTGGTTCTGTATGAAAAAAACTTACATACATAAATACTCACACCTTCTTTCTGTGGGGGTAGGTAGAAACTGCAAAACGCCACCAGCCTGCTACGATCATAACTTAAGAGCGTGTATTCTGAAGGTGGGCAACGTCGCAAATAGATGTCAAATATTTCACTGTTTTGATTAATTTAGCAATATTACTGTGTGGAAATAAAAAAATGTGGCTAACTAGCGAACTAGAATATTGATTATGAAATGCAATAATTAATATCGTAACGCCGAATGTTTAGTTTTAGATGTAAAAAAACTATTTGGAAACTTTCCAAATGCGTTTTATTACACCTAAAATGGGTGTAAGTACAACATTAAATTAAATGTTATAATTCATTATTATTATTCTAGTTCGCTAGTTAGCCACATTTCTTATTTCTGTTTAGTATTATTGCTATTAGAATCAAAACAGGTAAATATTTGACAGTTATTTGCAACGTTGCCAACTTTTAGGATAAACCCTCTTAACTAAAGAAACTTGTCCAAGTTAGAATCAATTGCTGCAACAACAACAACAAAACACTATAAAAACATTTCAGGTACGTATTTTATTAAATACAGGTAAGCACGTAACAGACTTCTAAATTGTTACAGAATTAATAACAAGGTTCCAAACGTTCAAGAAACGAAATATTTACAAATACCCGCCAAAATCTAGGGATGGAATGGGAAATTATTTGTATACGGCCTTGAGAGCTGACTTTTGCCCAAGATTGAAGATGCGACGAGCAGTGTACGTACAAATAATTTTGTGAAACGTCATAGTACGAGTATTATCTGAAAGATACATTGAATAATATTTTAAAGAGAAAAGATTTGATTTTGTTTGTTTGTTACGCTTTCACGCTCGAACAGCTGAACGGAATTGGATGAAATTTGGGTTTCTAAGGCTTTTTATCCCGATATTCCCACGGGATGGAGACTTATGCGCGTGAAACCACGGGGCGCAGCTAGTATTGATTAAGTTGATTGTTATATAATATTTTATAAGAAATTGATTTATATCTTCAAATATAAAATTAAAATAAAATTTTACCCGATACTTTCTGAAATGAAATGAAATGAAATGAAATTGTTTATTCTGTAAATAGGATATCGGAATCACTTTTACACGTCATATAAAAAAATATTAAAAATAAGCTTGGTGAGGTCGGTGTTTCCTATCTGACTACTCTGAGAAGAAAGGCCGAAACAAACTCAGAGGTCACAGTCTCTTTTAAAGTCCAGACATAATCTTGGTCAAGCCATGTGAGGACCATGTAGATTAGTGTCTGAAATGGTCTTTTGAGGAAAGAACCACACAGATTTGAGTGGACCTGTCCAGTCAGTGCAAGCATTTGTCAGTAATCGTGGAGCTCAACTCAGAACTTAAGGAGCTCAACTCGACGAACAATACCAAGGAAAGGATATTTGGGTAGGCCGCATCAACTACTCAAACTGCCAGACCATCATTAAAACTGAGAAAGAAAAAAAGAAAGGAAAAGGGAAAATAAAAATATCCACATAGTCCTCACATTCACAATAATTAAAATAATATAATACTTTACAAAGTAATCGTGTCATTTTGAACATAATTTTCAACAATGTCAATGTGTATATAAAACTGGTTTATTGTGATGAATAATTAAAATGTCAAGTTTTATGGTTTTCACAAGGCTTAGCAGAGCGAGCAGCTCAATCCCAAGCTTTTTTATCTTCTAAATAATCTGAAATTTTATAGTACCCTTTTTTACAAAGTTTGGTTTTAATACAGCTTTTAAATCGTTTAATGGGTAAGTTTCGAATGTCAATGGGAAGTTTGTTGTAAAAGCGTATACATTGACCCATGAACGAGTTGCTTACTCTGTGGAGACGTGTGCGATGTACAGCAAGGTTGTGTTTATTCCTGGTACCTATTTAAACTATGAATATCGGACATTTTCTTAAAATTTGATATATTTTTGTGTACATACAATAGGTTTTCAAAAATATATTGTGAGGCTACAGTCAGAATATTTATTTCTCTGAATTTCTCTCGAAGGGAATCTCTTGGACCTAGGTTGTAAATGGCTCGAACAGCCCTTTTCTGTAGAACAAAGATAGTATTAATGTCCGCACCGGTTCCCCAAAGAAGAATTCCATATGACATAAGACTATGAAAGTAACTAAAATAAACAATTCTGGCTGTATCTACGTCAGTTATCTGTCTAATTTTTTTAACAGCATAGGCGGCCGAACTAAGCCTTCCTGACAATTTTTCTATGTGTGGGCCCCATTGTAATTTACCGTCAATAGTTATTCCAAGAAAAACTGTTGACTCAACAGGGTCCAACTCTATTCCATTAACTTGAACATTGGTAGTTAGCTGCCTGACATTTGGCGTTGAAAATTTAATGAGTTTAGTCTTTTTTTCGTTCAAGAGAAGATTATTTACATTAAACCAATGCACAACTTTAGAGAGTGCATCGTTGACTTGTTCAAACACAGATAACTATATACTAGTCAGTGTTCAAAGTTGACTAACTGACGTTTGATTTTAAAAATGAGGGAAGAAATCTGGTAATGTGAGTTCGTGACAGTCGTTACAGGTCGTCAGATGCCCGAAAATCTGACAACCAGTTTTACCAAGGAAAGAGTATCGTATTACCCAATAACTGGGTTGTGGAGGTCAGATAGGCAGTCGCTCGATGTAAAATACTGGTATTCAGCTGCATCCGCTTAGACTGGAAGCCGAGAAAAAGACTAGAGTCTAGACAGATGATGATGACTTTCTGGTATCCCTTTCAGTACCTACATCATATTGGTTTTATTTGTCTTTGATTGTGTATAGGGAAGAAGATAACGATGACATAGTAGAAATATTACACAAGAAATGTCCCCGACTGAAGGAGCTATATGGTGAATATTACATAAGTGAGATTGTCGGGCGGCATCCTGAGAGTAACAGAAAGATCATAGTTGCCGATGTAAGTATGTGTCAATTTTTTTTATAGTATTATGTCGTAAAGAAAGTTTTGGGCATAAGAGTAGGAGAAGTCAGAAAAACGATGGATGGACTGTGTGAAAAATGACATGGCTAGAAAGGGCTGTGCAGGGACTGCATTTTTTTTTTTTGGGTGGGAAATCATCAAATGACTTCTCCCGCTCTGGGCGGAGCGAGAGGGAGTGTCAGACTTTTACTGACTAAAACCCACCCGTGTTCCTTCCGTTGCCTGTGTGCCGGGGCCGCGATATCCCTTTCGGAGAACAAACCGCAAACCCAGCAGGCATTGGTCCTTACGGACCCCGTCAGTTGGTGCTAACATCTCTTTCGACCCGGGCCTGGTTCTTATCGGACGGCGAGCTGCCCATTGCTCACCGTCCGCAAGCCCGCACCTACGGTGGCCGGTAGTCGGCTCGTGACTCCCGACGCCCGGGGCGTCTCCTGCGGCGACTAGGGGCGCGAGGGCGTGCAGCTTGCATCTCCCTCGCGCGCTCCGCCTCCTCCTTCGCGAGCATAACTGCTTCGCAGAAGGAGGTGACGGCCTCCCATGCACTTTCACTCCGGACCATGGCCTGAACCAGGGCCGGACGCGAGAGATCGCCGCCGGTGCAGGGACTGCTGAGATGACAAATAGAAAAGTATGGAAGAAAACATTTTGCGCCGCTAGCAAGATATTTCTCGCATGAAATACAGTGAGGCCGACTGTAGTGCTCTATACAGCAGCTGCGCTATGACGAAGCCTTTAGGCTCAGTCATAGCGCCACGACCGGAGACCGAAGGGCGAGGGCGCCGGAAACAACCGGAGCGCCAGTCACCCTTCCCTAGAAACTGCCACACGTTGATGAGACGCGTGCGCACAGTGATTCATCCAAAGGTTTGTTATTTTATTTCTATTATTATTAATGGACGAGATTAATTACGACAATAGTTAATTGTGATTTGTGTAAACTAAGTGTAAGAAGCTGTTATCATCTTTTAATTGCCCGAGATCCACAAACAGCCCACAACAATGTCAGAGGATGGAGGCACGAGCCCTCCCCGATGTCATGTGACGACATATTTAAAATCTAGTACCGTTTGTTTGCTTGTTTATTATTATCTAAGACGTTATCCAACAAATTGTTAATTTCAGGTGCACGGCCGTGCTGTTGCGGTCATGTGTATGAACACGGATATCAACTATAAGAAACTACAGAGGCAGTATGAGTTGCGGCCCTTCCATGGACTTAAGACCGCTACAGCTCTTGAGAAAGAGCAGAATAAGCGGAGTAATTCTCTACTAGCTAATTTCGGGTATGGAAAATATGGATTACCCACTAGCTGCTGCCCGCGGTTTCGCCCGCTTAAACCCTAATTATTTTTCTAAAATAAAAGTATTATAAGTTACTCAACATAGTAAATAGAAATAACCTAAACTATCGGCGCCTTAGAGCCTTCTCCCCGCTGCTGAATTTCGATCTCACTCAGTCCGCGAGCAGTAGTGTGCGAGCGAGATAAAGAGTGATTTTGAGCTGAGGTAGTATGGATTCTTAGCGTGAAAAGGTAACAGACAGAGTTTGATAATATGTTATGGGTGGTTTATGTCACTATAGGGATTAAAAAGCTAAGTTGATAGTAAATAGCTAAGCTGTTCACACTTTGGCATTGATAAAGACATCGTTATAGATTAACTGTTAATAATTAATTTTAAGGGAACCGATAATGCTTGGCCAGTGGGGTCCCTTCGATCATCTTACGGAAATTAATCACAACGTCCCGGAAACAGTAAGTTAACCTTCAGTTTTATGGAGCACCATTTACTATGTATATGAGGAGCTTGTGGCTAAGTAATAACAGCCGTACAGGTCGATCCATCAGTTTAAACCAGCGGTCGGCAACCTTTTAGCAGGCAAGCGTCACATGGTGGCAAAATGAGGTATAGGCGGGCCGCAGTTATCCATAATTTGAATAATAGGTATCTATCTATCTGCTTTCATGTTTGTAGTTGAAATTTTTAGAATGGCTCTCAAATGCTCATTTGTGAAACGAGAAGCATATTTCTTTTTGTGTAATTGAGAATTGATAAAGTTTTTTCGCATGAGTACCTACGTACCTACTGCCAAAAATTTTAATTAAACCTTTTTAAGTCGTCAAAATCAGATGGCAAGCTACCATAAAACTTAACAAGATCATTGATATCACAGAAATAGTTTCTGAGAGTGTCATTCGATTAGAGAGCAATCACGTTCATTTGTAAATGACTCGGTACATCATCCTCAATATCACACGAAAAAGGGTTTGCAAAATCTTCAGTTTGTTAGAAACCTTTTCGAAGTCACCAAATCTGTCGTTGAACTGATTTTGTAGCTGTATTAAACTGTCTTTCATTTTATTAATGCACGCTTGTTTAAACATTGCGCCCGCATACCGTAATTATTTACGCCTCCTGCCGGAGGCTCTACGCGGGGATCGTTCGGTCCATGGCCCTTTACGGGGCACCGGTGTGGGCGCGTTCATTAAGGCTGCGACCAGCCCAGCGATTGAACGCGTCCCAAAGGGTCATGGCCATTAGGCTGGTCAGAGGATACCGCACGGTCTCCCGTGAGGCGGCGAGCCTCCTTGCCGGACTTCCGCCATGGGATCTGGAGGCAAAAGTCCTCGCGCACATGTGGGAGTTGCGCGAGGAGGCGAAACGCCGGGGCGTAACTCCGCTGCCGCGAGAAATCACGGCACAGCGGACAGAGCTCCGGCGGGATCTCATGGCGGCATGGAGAGTGCGATTGTCGCAACCCAGCGCTGGGCACGCCACAATTGCGGCGGTAAGGCCCCTCTTTGAGGAGTGGCTAGAGAGGCGCCACGGCGTCCTCACCTTCCGCCTGACGCAGGTCCTCACCGGACACGGTTGTTTCGGGAGGTTCCTGTTCAGGATAAAGCGGGAGGAAACGCCCGGGTGTTACCATTGTGTGGATCGCCCGGAGGACACGGTGGAGCATACGGTGGAGGTCTGCCCGGCTTGGGCGGGGCACCGCCGTGTCCTCACGGAGGCGATCGGCAGCGGCGATCTCTCGCGTCCGGCCCTGGTTCAGGCCATGGTCCGGAGCGAGAGTGCATGGGAAGCCGTCACTTCCTTCTGCGAAGCAGTAATGCTCGCGAAGGAGGAGGCGGAGCGCGCGAGGGAAATGCAAGATGCGCGCCCTCGCGCCCCTAGTCGCCGCAGGAGACGCCCCGGGCGTCGGGAGTCGCGAGCCGACTTCCGGCCACCGTAGGCGCGGGCTTGCGGACGGTGGGCAATGGGTAGCTCGCCGTCCGATAAGGACCAGGCCCGGGTCGACGGCGCGTTGTGTTCCACGCGCGCCTCAAAGAGATGTCAGCACCAACTGACGGGGTCCGTAAGGGCCAATGCCTGCCAGGGTTGCGAGTTGGTCCGAAAGGGATATCGCGGCCCCGGCACACAGGCAACGGAAGGAACACGGGTGGGTTTTAGTCAGTAAAAGTCTGACACTCCCTCTCGCTCCGCCCAGAGCGGGAGGAGTCATTTGATGATTTCCCACCCAAAAAAAAAAAAAAAAAAAAAAAAAAAAAAAAAAAAAAAAAAAAATACCGTAATTATTTACTTAGGTATATATAAGAATAAGACTTTCATTTACAAATTGTCGCGGGCCGCAAGGAGTATGGCCGCAAGGAGGATGGCCGCAAGGAGGATGGCCGCAAGGAGCATGGCCGCAAGGAGGATAGCCGAGGGCCGCACGCGGCCCGCGGGCCGCGTGTTGCCGACCGCTGGTTTAGACTACGCTTGCCGGGGTTGGTTCGTGGATGGGTGACCATCTTTACATACTGAAACTCCTCCGTGCCTCGGAAAGCACGTTAAGCCGTCGGTCCCGACTGGATCTTTGACAGTCGTTACGGGTCCTCAGAAGCCCGAAAGTCGGACAACCAGTCTTACCAAGAGGTATCGTATTAGCCAGTTACTGGGTTGTGGAGGTCAGATAGGCAGTCGCTCCATGTAAAATACTGTTATTCAGCTGCATCCGCTTATACTGGAAGCCGACCCCAAGATAGTTAGGAAAAGGCTAGGTATATTAAACACTTACTATGTGTATGAAATTGATGTACCAATAGAAGGAACTCGGATATCTTTTTATTTTTAAGGGTAGATTTTTCAATCATTAGATACTCGTAACATTTTTAAGAGGAATAAATAAAATATGTCGGTTTGACAGGTTTTGTATGGAAAATATGTCAAACTGCCGTATTTATTCTTCAGATAAAGTTAACTGACTATTGAAAAGTCTGCCCTTAGTCAATTAAAATGGTGTCTGCTCACATAACACATAATTCACATCACGCCTGTAATCCCCAAAGGGTTGGGCAGAGGTGTACCTATAGTACACCTAATTTTCGCCAGTTATGTTAAAGTCCCATGTAATAAGGGGCGAACCCATTGCCATCAACAGGGCACAAATTCAGACTCCGGGCTGCTACTGAGAAATTCTTAATCGAAAACCCCAATAACACTGCCCGACCTGGGAATCGAACCCAGGACCTTACGCTCAGCAGTAGTGCTTGCGACCATAAGGCACTAGACCAGTGGTCGGCAAACTCAATAGAGCCAAATATCAATACTATAACGACTAAGGGCCATTTTTACAGAGCCGCACTGTATAAGCCAAAGAGCCACATGTGGCTCACGATCGAGGAGACAGCCCCAAAATTAATTTTCTTTATATTTTCCAATCAGACCTACAGAAAACATCCGCGAGCTACAAAGAAATCTAGCCGAGTACTCTTTTCACGGGGCGACAACAGTGAAGAGGAGATATTAGTCAAATCCCACTCTGAAGACTTAAGTGACCAAGTGTACTTACGATCTCTTTCATTGTCTACTTCTATATACTCTGTGGTCAACTTGCTGGATGAAGATCCTTTTGATTACGATATTGTGAACATTGATACTACGCTGTTGAATGTTGCGGAGGGACGGTCTTGTGAAATTATGTGAGTTTCTATTTTGACGTCAGTTTGAGAGCGTATTAATATTTATAATAATGAACTTTGATGCAGTGAGCGTCTCCATTTCTTTTGGTTCCTAATGATTTTTTCTTTGATAAAATATTAAAAGTCAGGATTTTATAAGAACAAAGAAGTTAAGACTCCCGTTTGCTGCTAATGCTTCAGACAATGATTTAAATCGATTGAAATCTTTGGCTTCAGACAAAATAATTAATATAATCGGATTTTATTTTCCTGAAATCCGTGGAAGGTTGCCAGATAGTGCAATTTAAAAATCATTTAAGGTGAAATGGGTTCCAAAGCAACGAATTTGCATATTTTTTTTATGATTATGAAAATTGAAGAGTGTCCTTAGTGAAGTATGAGGCCCGAAACACGATTGACAAAACTTTCCTCGATAGAAAAAAACGGCAAAGTTACCTTAAAATCTGCTTTTTTTGTTACAACCACTAAGAGAAAAACCTATTCCATTCGATTGTTATCAAAGCAATTGTATTAAAATTTTGTCTACGTGTTCACTATTAAATACTTTAACGAATTATGGACTTATTTTTCTATGTGAACATAAGTAAAAAAATTAAATTCAATATTTGCAAACAGGTCGGGTCATACCGCCGCTCCCGGAACGCTACCACGATACCATTTCGCCCTTAGTAAAATAACCTAAAAGCTCCTACACACTATGCCGGCGGCATGGCCGCCGGCCCAGGCGCCGGGCAAGCCGCGGCGCGCCCGGCCATGCCGCACAAAGCCGCACAAAAGATTGCAAAGGAAATGAAGGCGCAAAAGCCGGGGGTACGTGCCGCGCGGCAAAAGCCGGCGGCCATGCCGCCGGCAAAGTGTGTAGGCGCCATGACGCTACTTTGTTTCAGGCCACATAGGTCTTTACACGTGAAGTCGTCGTTTATAGTGAACCCGTCCTTACAAGCACAACAAAAGCCCTTGACTGCTTGTACTTCATCATATTTTAGGAAAGGTAAACTATTTTAACACGTTAAAGCACACAGTTCCAAGCAGAGACCTTTCGTTCTCAGTGTACGTGTAAGTTCAACCAGAGTTAGGGATCACTAGATGGCTATGACCACGACCGCGACCAGGTAAACTATAAGTCCCTGGGTAAGCACGGACGATTTTTTCCCGCAGCGATTTTTTTTCGTGCACTGGGTTTTTAACGCTCTGCTTAGCGCCGAGAGTTGAAAATCCAACAGTGTGGCCAACTAGCCGCACACCATTCAATACCATTAGCGTCGGTTCACATCGGAATGGCAGCGGCCGGCAACGACGCGGCGAGCACTTTCAGTGTGAAACAATTTTAAACTTTATCTACATTCTTATAAGACCAGTAGGTGGGTACGGTGTTTCTGCCCGCGGCTGCCAGCGGCGACGCGAGGCCGCTCGCGGCACCGCGGGTGGCCGCGCGTATGTAATGTAGAACAAACTAGTCAAGAGGAGACTAGGCACGTGGGATCTGGAGGTCACACGAGGCCGCCAGCGGCGACGCCGGGGGCCGCTGGCAGCCACTGCCGGTTGCTGCCATTCCGGTGTGAGTCGGCCCTTAGACGGCCACGACTCTCTATTGCACGCCATCGTGGGTCTCATACTTACATCAATTAAAAATTACAGAAAAAAAAATAGAGGAAACAATTAAAATAGACGACAGGGATTCTGTGATGTACCATGGAGCAAAAAACGCTTTTATGATTGAGTTGTTTGCGTTCCGTGAAGATATGGATGACAGGTGACTTTTTAATTGTATAATAATGTAAAATTAACTTTCTTCTAATACTTAAAGATTACTAGCTGCCCGCCCCGGCTTCGCCCGGGTAGCACTATGTACTTATCTACGGCGCACCTACCTACCTACCCTACCTACCCTACCTATCCTACAAACCTACCCTACAAACCTACCCTACCTACCTACCTACCCTACCTACCTACCTACCCTACCTACCACCCACCTAACCACCTATGACTATATTTTATGTTTTTTATGGTGTACATAATAAAGAATATTCTATTCTATTCTATTCTACCTACCTACCCTACATACTTACCTACCTACCCTACCTACCTACCCTACCTACCTACCCTACCTACCTACCCTACCCACTTACCTACCTACCCTACCTACCTACCTACCCTACCTACCTACCCTACCTACCTACCATAGAAATATAAATAACAGGAGAAGTGGTATGGGGGCGTGTCTGTGTCCGCGCGTCTTGATCACAATGCTCATGCCTCAGGCAAATGGCCGTCTCCGCTAACTAGTGCGCTTTCGAGCGCGATCGTGATAACATTTAAGAATACCGTGTTGTTCAGTGGTTTCTTGTAAAAATCGAAGCTAAACTATAAACTTTATAAATCGTAGAACCACTTTTCATAAATCAGCACAAGTATTTTGCTATATTTGTGTTGAAAATCATGAAAAACAACAAATCGTAAAATATTTCTTGCCTTTACTACGTTATTTTTGTTTTCATATATCACAGCGACTTTACTTTTATTGTAGTAAATACATTGCTTCTTTACCACTACCAAAGTATGTCGCTAAGTAACTGGACAAGCAATGTAAAAATTACAAAACGATATTTACTTTAAGCGGTTGCATCGTTAGTACGGCCGCAGCGTCTTGTGACGGATTAGTGATGTGGTTGTGCAGATCCACTAACG
This sequence comes from Agrochola macilenta, assembly GCA_916701695.1. Taxonomy (NCBI): domain Eukaryota; kingdom Metazoa; phylum Arthropoda; class Insecta; order Lepidoptera; family Noctuidae; genus Agrochola; species Agrochola macilenta. The sequence continues at coordinate 8,212,257 of OU753569.1, forward strand.
TAGGCTATCGACAATAATGTCGATTGTCGTATGAATTTATATTACTATTAAAGTTTATTCTTCAATTTGTCAACAGTTATAGCCTGATTGGAAGACCGATGTGAAATCTTGTTTTATACTCATTTAGATTTTCTCATAATGTTGTTATTTTTTTGGTTTACTTAATATTTCTTTTTTTTACTTACTTGTTGTTTATTTATATCATCTTATTATATGTATATCGTTTTTTATTTATAATTTTTTCAGCAACTTCCAAAAATTTTAATACAATAATAAATGGGAGAATCGATAAGTTTCCGATTTAGTCAATCACTAGCGTATATGTAAAATAAATGGCTTTTGCACAGCACAACGATAGCGAATGATATTTTCGTGTGGGTGAGTTGTACGGTGCATGGTAAATGCACGCTGTGTTTGATGGGATAAGGTTTATAATTGATTATGTAGTACGTTCTGATTTGTAAATTGCAAGTGTGAGCGGGGGGCCTCGTATTTATTGGGTTTACTGATCGCATGTGTGATCGCAGGCTAGAGAGTAGGGATAGATAGAAGACATTGGGTTTCGATACATTTTCAACTACCGGGCATATCTCCTTCTTTCTTATATCTATGCTACCTACCCTACCTACCTACCTACCTACCTACCTACCCTACTTACCTACCTACCCTACATATCTACCTACACACCCTACCTACACCTACCTACCTACCTACCTACCCACCTTAGGGGTATGAAAAATAGATAGTAGCCGATTCTCAGACCTACTGAATATGCATATAAAATTTCATAAAAATCGGTCAAGCCGTTTCGGAGGAGTATGGTAACTAACATTGTGACACGAGATTTTTTTATATAAGATTGATTTCCGACTGAATGAGGGTAATAGGAAACCAATGAACGTGCAAGAGGCGATGTACGCACCTAAAAATATCAATTCGGATAAAAAAACCTTATAAAGTATCCATTCGGATGATGATGAATACTTTAATGTCTACGTAACTTAACTCATCCGAACATTTTATTCGGGTGGATGGATAGTTTATCAGACCGTGATGAGCTAATTCGATGTATCCGCTTGACACTGCTAAGGGCGGATGCCTGTTTGAACGGCATGCATCTCTCACAGAAAAATCTAAAAGCAGCATAGTGTTTGGAATCTTGTCGTCCAGAACACAATAGTAATATAACCTTTTTTTTTTTGAGGCTGGGAAATTATCAAATAACTTCTCCCGCTCTGGTCGGAGCGGGAGGGCGTGTCAGACTTTTACTGACTAAAACCCATCCGTGTTCCTTCCGTTGCCTGTGTGCCGAAGCCGCGATATCCCTTTCGGACAAACTCGCAACCCTGGCAGGACTCAGGAGTAATATCGTCTGACATACGATAGTAATATAATATAGTACATTAGTGAAATCCATCATAAGACAGAATATTTTCTATAAAGACGTATGTATGTTCTTAAATACAGACATGCCTACGACTTATTGGAAGCAGCGTTTGAACTAACGAAGGATTACGATTACTGCATCATTCGTGTGCCTGCAGCTGACAAGAGCTTTCCTTTGTTACAGCATTTTACCGTAAGTTAGAGTTCCATATTTGTATGATCTGATCTTCTTTTCTTTGCCAAAAACCATCTGGTTACTAAGTGCGGATTTTACTAATGTAATTGAAAGCGTTCAGCGTTCAGCACATCTAAACGCGTTCAAGAGCTGTCAGTGTACAATATTCCATAACTATTTTGAACACCCCTTATTTTTATCAAACATGACAGTCCTAAGTGCGGATTTCACCAATGAAACTGAACGCGATCAGCATTTCTAAAACGCGTTCAAGAGCTGTCGGTGTCAAAATTGTTATGGAATATTGTACACTGACAGCTCTTGAACGCGTTTTAGAAATGCTGATCGATGTAATGTAATGAATGCTATCTTCTGATCGATGTAATGATTATAAAAGTAGGTAAAAATAAATTAATAATTGTTTTTTTACAGTTTATTCCAACGAAACCGAAGGTTTGTTCCGAGTATTCGCTGTATATTGCACACAGAAGTTCAGTTTTGGGGTAATACAATTTTTGAAGCAGTACTTTAGTTAGTAAATAAAAAGAAAGAATAAAGTTTATTTATAAAGTATTATCGCGACGGAAGGGCTGAATCGCAGATGGATCTTCAAAATCCTTAATCGTAGTGTCACCATTTCAGCCCGTTTCAAACATTACCTCCGAATCATACAGGAAGATTCCTCTCATATTTTTCTGCTATCTCCAGAAAGTTGCGAGTACGCGAAGCGGAAATAATCGACATTCCTGAAATAGCGCGTCTCATGGTAAACCTGAACGGAAAGGAGACCATAACCACTGTCGAGAACACAATCAGTAAGAAAAAGCATCAAGCATATGTCTTTACTAGCGGAATGCATGTCGTCGGCTTAGGAATACTTGAGTACGTTTAATTTATAATATTATGAGGAAATGCGGGTGGGTGGTCTTTTCTCCATAGAAACGCTCTTGCCTGTTTTCTTTCTGGTTCATGACCGTAAAGCAATGATTTTTTATAGTAAAATAAATATCAACTACTTGTATGTCCCTATGTTTTCCTTTTTGATGAGACAATAACGTTGTAAGCACTAGAACCTTAAAAAAATGCTCAAAATTGCCTATTTAGACCGCTGTCAACAGAGGCCTAGTGTACAAATTTGACAACTATTCATGAAAAAAGAAAAACATAGGGACACAGTATATATTCTACTTATTCAGTTTATGCAATATCTTTTAATTTGGTCCAAAATTGGAGGAGCAAATAGGCGAGAGCCAAACCTCAAAATTATGACTATCCTTATCGCACGAATAGCGCCAGAACCCCGAGCGCTCGCGACAGCGATAGTTTCTTCAAATACCTAATTTTCAAAATCTCTCCGACCGCATTTCCTCTTAACTTGGTTTATAGTGGTATAAAAAAGGGGAAAGGTCCATATTTATCTAGTGTCCAACGGGTGAAACGCTCAGGCTTCGGGCTATCATGCGTCATATACCTACTTATATGACGCGCATTACTACTATCTCTATGAAGTCACATAAGCTCAATAATAAGGAGTTTCTAAAGTTTCTTCTCGAACCAATTTAAATGTATCATTGTTTCCGCATGGAACTGCGTTTGCTGTACGAATGAAGTCCATGCTGTTGATCGATCTGTGCGTCGCAGGGTATGGTCGAATATATACTCGTAATTCAACTTACGTTCAAAGCTATCACGACAGCCCATGTCAACAATCAAATTCCGTATTTTCCAACGTAAAGAACTTCTCTCTTTTCTAGAGCCCCAGAACAAATCGAATTCTTACGAGGAAGATTCAACCTAGGCTCTTATCAAATCCACAAGTACCACTTTGCAGGACATGGTCTGGATGCAGGGTTCACAGCCCTCAAGATGGCTGTAGTGTATCCAGTGTTTGAACGACATTTTAGATTCTTTGCGAGAGAATTGTTGAGGCTATCTGGACATAACACTCTGTTGTGGTTGACGGCCTATAGGAATAAATGGGTAAGTCCTTTTATTGATATCACAATAAGAATTAAAAACCGGTCAAGTGCGAGTCGGACTCGCACACGAAGGGTTCCGTACCACCGTACAATAGTTAGCAAAAAACGCCGAAAAGAACAGGTTTCCTGTATGGGGACCCCTTTTAATTTTTAACTTTATTTTATTTTCATTAGACTTTTGCTAGCAAGACTGAAGGCTGCCTGATGGGGCACCTGTGCGCAGTGCATGTATTGTTGCCAGGTGTCCCCAGAAGAAGGCTTTATAGATATATGTTCTTTAAGTTGTGTTGTATTGTATTGTTGTTATTGTTTTTAACTGTTTATGTTTTTCTTAATTAATTATACTAACATAGTTTAAGTAATTATAACAAATGGTGGGTAATGTACCTGAATTAAAGATGAATAAATAAATAACAATTATTATGTTATAGCGGCATATGATGAGATACAGCCTGCTGCCAGACATCGGAAAGCGGAGGCTTAGTAATAGGGTTCCGTTTGGCACCCTTCCTTTATGGAAGTTGACTGCCAATAATTACGGTATTTACGGCCAAATAGGGATGTTGTATTTTTTTTATGTCCGTCAGATTTATTATTAAAAAATATTGGACCGGTATTTTTTTCTTTTTTTACGTACTTAATCAAAAGATTACGGCAATAGATTCAGTTAAAATGTGGCATGACGTCACTCTCATTTTATACCGACTTGTGACGTAGCGATCCCCCACTCCCCAACTTTAATGCGTTTTATCATTTTTTTATTTATTAATATGATACAGCAAAAAATACGTGTCTAATATGTGTGTAATATTTTTTTTATTATCTGACTGACTGACTGACAATTTTTTTTTCCCACATTCATAATCCCTATACTCAAACACAATTAAATTTAAGGTCGCCGTTATAACAAGGCTCATGTTGTAATATATATTTTTTTCCTTTTGTGGTATAGTAATTTGTAATATTTTTTTTAAGATGCATCGTCTTCAGTTATAATTATATAACGTAATGTACTTACATATACAAAATATTGTAAAACATTTTAAAAGAGTAACGGTGGAGTTTGTTGCTCATTCTTCTCCATACGAAAACTACCTTTTGGAAGGGGCGACGAATCATTTTTTATTTATTTTTTGAATTTTTGACGTTCATAAGTGCCTTGCATAGGCCTATTTGAAATAGATGATTTGACTTTGACTTTAAGTGTTGCTTCTGAGTTCAGGGTAGTAATTGCCTGAATTGGCATTAAAATTATCAATAGCATTTTTACCAATATTCATGGGCTTCCATGAATGATCGTTAATAATCTAATAACTATGTCATTTGACAGACAATACAAAAAGCCAACTCTATAGTGGCTGCCATGGTGCCATTGATACCGAGGAATGTTGAGATCGACAGTAGAGCTGTACCTGAACTCAAAAGAATTTGTCTTTTGACGGAGACCATGTAGGTATTCTTTCTTTTTCTATAGTTGTGATTGTGACTCACGGCTTTTTACTATCTCTTGATAAAAAACACCCCTTCTTCCCGGTACCACAGTATCAATAAGTAACAGTATTATATCTTCATAGAAAACGGCCGAAACGACACATTTCGAAATCTCAGTGTATATACACAGTACGCAACATTATCGAATGCGCGGCAGTTACGCACGGACGCGGAAGGTTTATCTACCGAGTGCTCGTAGGTAATTATTTCAAAGTCACTACCGAGATATAATACTGTTACTCTATTTTACTGCGTACCAAGCTTATAAATAAATTGGATACTGATATTTTGTTGTTGTGATTTAAGAATATATACCTAAGATAGTTAATTGACTCAGCCGTGACTTTGCGGAAATCCATTATAAAATACAATAGACGACGTATATTTAGTAACCTAAACCACTTAACTGTTTTTAAGGAGTCATAAAGAACCCTGGAAGAAATCGACACGTGTTTCACCTCTCTTTTCCACACCTCACCTTTTTTCTTTCCCCGTGTTTCTCCTTATCGCGCTGATAACGATTCTAGCGGATGTGGGCTCAGTAGTAATTCTATATAAGTGGGGTTGTCGGGCGATTTGGCTCACACTGCTCTCGACGCTTGACGTGGCAACACGTCGTGTCCGGGTTCGCAACAAGTTAATCGTCATCCTGAGGATGCCTCGTTGAGAGATGAAACACGTGTCGATTTCTTCCAACGGTTCTTTATGACTCCTTAAGAACAGTTAAGCGGATTAGGTTGCTAAATATACGTAATATATTGTATTTTTGAATACATACTTAGTTATTATCATCATCGTCCTGCCCTTCTTCTTCTTTTCGTGTGGTTAGTAACTAACCTTGTGTCAGAGTTTTAAAGCCGCCCATGGGCCTCTGATTTGGCTTCGCATGCCTTCGAGAAATATCTCTCAGGCATGCCGGTTTCCTCACGATGTTTTCCTTCACCGTTTTTGAAGAAAGTGATAACTATACAATACGCACATGAATCCAAAAAGTCAGAGGTTTGTGCCTTGGGTTTGAACTCGAGACCTATGACTTAGTAGTCCGATGGTCACACCACTAGCCTATCACTGCCTCTTACCCTGCTTGTCCTGCCCTTATTTCAACTTATTTGAAGTCGGCAAAGCATGTCATTAATTTTTTTGCTCCGTTGGTGTAATTGCTGTTTGGCGTTCTAGTGGGAGAATAAATGTCTTCTTTTCTTTTAGCTGTCATCTCAGTAGTCACCTCCTTTCTAGCCATATCATCTTTCATAAAATCCATCCATCGTTTCCTTAATATTTTACATCCTAACTTTTTAATTAATATGATAAATGCGAAAGTGAGTTCGTTTGTGTGTTACATTTTCACGCTAAAACAGCTAAACGGATTTGGATGAAATTTGGCACATGCGTAGAACATGACTTGGAGAAGGACACAGGATAGGCTTTTTATCCCGATATTCTCACAGGATCGAGACCTATGCGGGTGAAACCGTGGGGTGCAGTTAGAAATAATATTAACTTACATTATAATTTACAGCATTCCATTCAGTTCTTGGTTCATTGGTAAGAAACTGACGACTATGCCCAAAATGGACGTGAACACTCGGATTGTAATCGTGGGCGCATCTAGAACCGCTTTAGGATTCCTGGACGCCTTACTATTTGGGTATGTTCTATAGATTTTATATACTTATCGTCGCGCGTCGTCGCTACTGTAGATTTTATTACCGTGTAATTGGGTTAAATTCTTGAGAAGCTTAGCTTAGCTTGCTTAGATACTGCGGATTGATTGCAAAACTACATCGTTCATCGGCAAAACTAGTTCATAAGTTTTACACCACCTCTCTTTGACTATCATTGTGTGGATTTGAGGAAACGATTTTTAAACTAAATCCATTGTTGGATTTTGATATCTCCAATATGCGAAGGATTGCACGAGCATTAGAACTATGTTTATTTCTTTGATATCCTTAACCCACCTTCTATAAACTCTTTTCATACTATATACCTATTATGCTCTTCCTCATTTCAGCCAAACATCTACCTACTTAACTTTCAACAATGTGACCTTAGTATCGCCGAATGGACTGCCCTACACGAGGCGTTCCAAACCAGCAGCTGAGTCCATGTTCCTCAAATATTTTAATGCCAGTGACAAGTACTTGAAAAGTGTTCCGTATACCTACTACGTGAATGTCGTCCAGGCGACTATGATGGAGATTGATCTGTGAGAATTTTTAAATTACCTATTATTTTGAACTATACTTTATCTGTCTTATTACAAAAAACTGCTTATGTAATGGTTAGCATATCCAAATCTTCCAAATCCATCAAATCATGATTATTTATATCCATTTTTAACTATTTTTATGTAAGTACATTGACAAACAATAATAATCAACGCAAACGTTAAATTAATTAGTACCAAAGTTATACTAGGGTACTCGGCGAACTAACTTTAATACCTTAAATAGTTCTGGAACTAGTGATAAACTTCATTTTATAATAACGTTTTATTTAGTCATGGTACTAAAGCTAGTACTTCTAGCTGTCAAGTAACCGTCTAAACGTAATACCTGTCACTTCAGTTGTCATGATACGTCACAGTTATAATCTTCAATTTAATTCGTTGACGTTTAGAGTTTGGGGTCTTTACATTAAGACAGATTACAAAATATTATATTAGAAGTATAAATCTAACAATAAAATTGTGCTCTAGCAGCTACCTACGAAAGTAGTTTAAGTTTAAGAGGAAACTATTTTAAAAATCTAGTTAGTTTTATCTTATTTTTCAACAAGAAACTGTCATCTATAAAAACCCTTTTAACGATTTGTTAACCTTTAGCATACAAAAAGGACGATCGTCTATCATGAAAGTTAAAGATAGTTCAGGGGCGATACGCTGCGAGAAAGATCAAGTCCTAAGTATATGTTAAAATTTCTACAAACATCTATATTCTGAAAACAATGTAAACGCTGCTTCAAATTTTTCCCAGGAGACCACACCTACTTCTTCCTTGCATAACACCAATTACCGGTTACGAAGTGCACTGCACGTTACGCAGCACGAAATATTTCAAAAGTCCCGGTGAAGACGGCATTTCTACAGAAGCTTTCAGAATCGGAGAATCAGAGCTGCTTCCTCAAATCACTGATCTATTTAATTCTATACTCCATGCTGGTGCGGTCCCCTAAAAATTTTGTCAGTCCCTCATCATCTAACTACACAAAAAAGGCGATAAAACTGACATTAACAACTACCGCCCCATTAGCCTTGTGTCACATTTATATAAAGCGTTTGTGAAAGTGATTGAAACCGCATCTCACAACAACTAGATTCCCATCAACCACCTGAATAGGCTGGATTCAGACGAGGCTACTCCACCAGCGACCACCTGCATGTTCTAAACCAACTTATTGAAAAATGCACAGAAAAAACATTTAAAACATCGTTGTATCTGGAATTCGTCGATTACGCAAAGGCCTTCGACAGCATCAACCACGATTCACTTTTCAACGCTCTGGCTAACCATAATATAGAATCCACCTACATCAATTTTAGCCCGGGGAAGTTACGCCAAATTTTAGGCTAACTTTGCATTAATTTAAAACAGCGATTTTTTTCATTTAACGTATAGTGTATGGTCAAGGGAGTATATTAAACTGTATACCGCGAAAAGTTCACCCCCGCGTGTACGGTTTTTTTAAAGAAAACATCTAATTTCAATTTTACGTAGTAGAAAAAAATATTAACAGATATGTTTGTATGGAGTGTTTGTTGAAGAGATTAGGTATCACAAGTAGGTAAAAAAAAATTTTTGTCCACGGAAATTTCCATTAAAATAAAAATAGGATTTTTTTTTATTGTACTTCGAGCAAAAATAATAATAATCAAATTAATAAATAAATAAAAATAATACATACATATATATATGCTTAATTCATTTTCATGTTTACTAAAAATAGTCTTTAAGTTATCTTGTATACTAACACTATGGACGCATGTCTGAAATAAATTATTTGAATTTGAATTTGAAAAATATTAACAGCAGTTTTTTGCACTAAATTATTAATTAAATATTTTAATACGCTTTTCAACAAAATTAAACATATTGTACTACCGCAAGATATTAATAAAAGTTTTTGTGCAATAGCGGTTCAGGCAAAAATGTAACAGAGTTAAATTTAGTTTAACTTTTATTTATAGGCACTATCTCACTTAATTACAAGATAATTAAATAAATTTAAGCAATTTTTTTTTAAATAGATAGGTAGGTACAGTCAGCATCAAAAGTTCATGAACACATTTAGATTTTCAAAATCGCTGTACACCGTATTCACTATTAGCACTTCATAGTGAATACGGTGTACAGCGATTTTGAAAATCTAAATGTGTTCATGAACTTTTGATGCTGACGTACATAACATTTTGCTTTAATGTGTAAGTAATTATTAAATAGTGGCAACAATAGTGGTGTTGTCATCTGACATTATGCTGAGCTGAGGCCCTTTTGGCATGTTTTTAATGTGTATTTTCTGTAATGCCAATAAACGCATTTTTCTTTCTTTCTCTTTTTAGTATGTTTTACATTTTTAGTAGATTTTCTTCTCTTTCCGTATGTTTTTCAGGCACGAAAAGTTCATAACCTTAACTAGTGGGAACAGATATCACTACGACCTTCTCTTTCTGTTCTTTGGAAAACAATATACGCATCCGGATCACATGGTTCAACTGATCCAACGAGATAACGACATTAGGTAAGTGAATTATTAGAAAATTATATATATCGGGTGTAAAAAATACCCTTAACGAAGCCGAGAGCCAACTCAATTTTAAGTCGCCGTTAAGTTTAAAATGTCCCTATCACCTGTAAGGTGTATAAAGCGACGGAAAATGAACCAAAGAATAAACAAACTACCTTTTGTCGTTTGTTTATGTTTTATAGTTGGATACGTTGAAATCGGTCAAAAAGGTCAAAAAATTTCGTTATAATGTTGGATATATTGCCACACTAGACCATAGATACAATAACAAATCACAGTGCAGTAATTTAAGAACAATTGGAAATGGAGCGTATCCTTATGGCCCGACATCGAGCTATGTAATTCGGTTTTGTGAACCTTACATATATTTTTTTCTGAAAGAAAATTTCTTTATTATTTATAGGATATACGATGGGTTCAGAAAGACTTGGCTGAAAGTGTGATAATCGACTATAGAAAATAATAGAATATTGTTAATTTTTGCTGCAGTTGGTTACCAAATACAGTTATTCAAATTTTTTTTAAAGTATCTCTCCATCATACTCATATTAGATATCTTCTTTTTCACTACAGGAGTAACATATCAGCGCCCCAATACACGCGTTTGGACAAGCCCAGGTTCAGCGACACGGAGATACAGATCGCCAATGACGAAACTCCGGAGAATGTGTTCATTGTCAACAATATAGCTGAAGCCAATAAGGCTTTGGACTACGTTAAACATTTCATTTATGATGATCATAGTAAGAGTAGATTATAAATGAACTAGCGACTCCTGCCCGCGACAGTCTTCGTCTTCGAGACTTCGTCCTCGTGAAATTTCGGCCGCTGACCCACCGCGTCGCACCATCGCCCGCGTCGCTCTTTTCGTTTTTTTTTATTTTGTTCACCTTCTATGGGTCGTACCGTGATGGTAAATAGTCTACAGAGGCATGAGGAACAGGGTGTAAAGTTCACTCATCCTCCATAGAAAAGGGAGGATCCTCCGACCAGACAGGTGTCGTGTCTGCTGGGCAACTGCCCGACGCGACGATTGATTTTTGGACATTTTTTATATACTCGTCGCGTGATAAACCCTGCTTGCGCGATGCAGGATTTAAATCCGCCTGGTAGTTCCAGAGATTAGCGTGTTCAAATAAAAAAATAAACTTCATTTTTATTTTTAGTTGATACCTCGAAGAATTACTGCTGTACATTGCTAATCGTATATTGTTTTCGATTTGTAATACTGCTACCGACCTGTGTTATTAGAGTTTTTACTAGCACAGTTAACCGTACATAATTGGGAACACTTGTTTTATAAAAATCACCTTTATTGCTACGACATAAAGACACTGTCAATGTCAAATTGTTACCACTGACTGTACATAATTATTTTGATTGTTACTAGTTTCTTCTTTATAGAGAAAGTTATTGTGTACGGCGCAACGATACATGCCTACTTATGCATCAATGCTCTTTTGGAGATCAAATTGCTTCCTGAGAACATAATATTTATAGAACCGTTCCCGTTTGAAGATCCCACCAAGACTAGAGTACCAGTATTCGATAATGTGAATGTAAGTGAAACGTACAGCCCCCTGGATTAATTGGGTACACCCCTTCCCATACAAATACCTTAGGAAAAGGGTAAACAATTTATGAAAGCGTCTGTACCTTACATTTAATAAAATTACGTATATAATTAACAACGAGGTGGCTCCATTATTGTGGATACGGTTGCTCTTTACAGTCGGCCCCGTTTCCAGCCTTGCTAACTGAAAAATCTTTTCATCATTGCATGAGCTGTTTGGACGCTGCTCGTATTTCAACATTGGCTTTCTGCCGGCAGTCTTGACATAGATAGCGATCGCTATACGACCGAATTCGGTTGCAAAGCCCTAATGGCGTTCGAATTCGCTCGTATAGTGATCGCTATCATCTATGTCAAGACTGCCGCCCCAGGGTGCACCGGACATGCGTTACAAGAGTCGTAGATGCGCAGAATGCGTTTTCGTTTTTTATTAAACAGACATGGCAATAGCCACAGAATAAAGACAGGCAAGAAAAGTGTAGTTTTTTTTTCTTGCACTAAGTGTACATGCGCGAACTTACTCCCACTACGCCAAAACCTTGCCGACTTGCCGGCGAATGTATCATGCATAACTTATGAAGATCCAATTAATTATTATAATCTACTTTAACACTTTAGGTGGACCAAACGGTAATAAACATCTTGGATACTCTAAACATAAAGGTGTACAGATCCTTCTACTTCAAGTCTTGGTCCGTAACTGTTGACAACATTATAACACATGCGGACTTCTTGTCTTATGCCGATTATCTAAACCTTGAGTGTGGTGCTCTGTTCTATTACGGAAGAATTGGTGTTAATATGAGAGCATTCATAGGTACGTATGTTACTGAAACGTGAACCACATTAACTGTAGCTGTCTAGGGTAGTTCAGATGTTGCATTTCACAAACACCCGGTAATCATTCCAATTCACACCTAATTACAATAACATAAAGGTCACATGACGTTTGGTCTTGAATTACATTATCTTTATTTCAATATGGAACTGAAGACGCCTTCAGCGGAGACAGCGAATCGGCAATAAAAAATTTAAAAAAAAGCAGTGGCTGAAAATCAGCGCTGTGCTGTGGGTCCACATAGCACAGCATCATGCTGAGTGGTAGCCTTCTTGTCACAGTCATGACATGCCAGCAGCTGCCGACTATTTCTGTTTTGTGCGCGTTATTGTATTTAAATCTATTGTGTTTTATTTTCTTGTTCAAATGAGTTTATTATCTTTTTTTTTATGCACGTGTTCTGTGACAAATAAAATATTTTTTATTTCTTTCAATAGTAGCGAGGGAATCAATGCCTCCAAGCTAGATAGACTGAAGACAATCAGAATACGGCTGGAATAAAATAGATAGGCAAAGCGGAGAACTGGGTGTTGTGGGACAACTTGGGGGAAGCCTATGTCCGGCAGTGAAGTGCAGTAGGATGTGATGATTGATTCTAACTGAACTAAAACTATATCCCATTTTCATAGTGGAGTTACTTGAAATTATTCAGCCTCATCCGGGTGGACTGGAAGCCAACCCCAGCATAGTTACAAATCGATCCTACTTCTACACTAAAGTCTTTCTCATTCTAACTCACATTATTGAAGTGAAAACTTCTTTAAGCATGTTGAGCGGGGTTTTTGGTAGGGGATAAACTTATGGATTCGCATCACCGACATGCTTGCGCCGTAGTGCTGCACTATAGAAGCTAGATGGCGCTAATACCAGTTTTGAGTTTTCACTTTATGACTGCATTGTAGTCACGTAATATTAGTAAAAAACAGAAATCCTTAAAACGGTCTTTCCTTTGTTGGTGACCCCTTAAACCCTAACAGAGAAAAGGCTATGCAAATGATGATTAATTACTAGAAATTAAGAGTTTGTTTTTTGTTTTATCGTCATTAGTACCTATATCGATACCCATTACAATGAAGTTTCGTCAATTAATTAAATTCCGCCTTGTATATCCTCTAGCGATCCACAAGAGCGGGCTAGCGTACGACGGCGGTGTAATAATAGACCATGAGTGTCGCACACTGGACCCGTCTGTATATGCCGCGGGTCCATGCACGAGGTACCACAAACGATACTACGGAGATGCACGGAGCCATAAGTATTATGACTGTTATGAGCTTGGGGAGAAGGTTGGTGAAATAATATTCTTTTTTGTTAGTAAATGGACTTTTAGAAAAACTGAAAAAGATAATTAAAATAGGTTTTTATTCTTATTAATTTACTTATCATTTTTATAAATTCTTCTCTATTTTGTGAATGTGAGAACGCTGTAGGCTTCATGGATTGTAGATTTGTTGACCATCTTCCATGTTGAAAGACCTATACTGTCCTCCCACACCTATTAACACTGTCAAGCCAATTATTTTTAAAAGAGTAACCGTGGAGTTTCTTGCTTGCTCTTCTCCATAGGTAACGACCAATTGGAGCCGTGCACCTAGCTTCTGACGTTTCATAAGTGTAATGTAGGTTTATGTGAAATACTTTTATTTTCTTGTGTCTGAATTGTGTGGACATGAATTTGATGATTCGTCATTATAAATATTCTATCTTCAAAATAAGTTCCGTGATAAATTCTTTATTAAAATTCAACCATAAGTTGTCCAGTGCTGGTCATAAGCCTCTCGCAAGCATTGCCATATCGATTGGTCCTGTGTTTCTCGCATCCCATGGATTCATGGATGATTTACTAGTTCATCGATACATTATTATAACAGTCAATAATATCGATAGATTAAATTAGGTTTTTTTGGTCACAGTTGGGTGCTCAAATAAGGAACCAACTGGACCCCCTGTTCGTTGAAGCAAAACCAGCCTTCAGATATAGATGGGCCCAAGATTGTATGAAAGTTGAGAAAAATCCCTTCAAGTCAACTACTTCGTGAGTAGATATTATGGAATTTAGTAACACCAAATAATTATATTATTTATTTTACGTATGTTTAAAAAACTCAGTATCACTTTGGGATCAGGTTTTTCTATTAGGAATTCCAGGCCGTGGCAGGCGGGATTTGTTCCCAGTATACAGTGTAAAATGGCCTTGCCCATTTTACACGACACTTGACAAAAAAAAAAAACGTTAAAGAAGGCAAATATTTTAAGATTTGCCATCTCAGAGAAAAAGCTGAAATGTCTCATGCGTCTGAAATTACAGAGGTGACTGTACCCTTAACACGTTCAGCGCCACCGCTTAAGCGGACGGTATTTCAATTGAATTGTTGAAACGTCCTGTTTAAGTAAAATATGGCTTTGTTGTTACGGAGAATCACTGACTCGTGAGACACAGGCACAAACACCTAGTTTAGGAGTCAGAGTATTAAAATTATTGTGACCTAGTTATAAGCCTTATATGCTCTTAGTCTTTGATTTTGTAATGAGATGGCTTTTGGTGAAATAAAGAATTTATTTATTATTTAAATTAATTAATTTTTGACAAATTTGTGACAGGCCTCGGCTCTCATTTCTACATAATAAATACGTGTGCCTAAAAGATACACAGCGTTTTTCGAAGCAGAAAGATGAGACATATTTTTACATACACACAATGTTCCCGACACTGTGTGACAAAAAGATGAGACATATTTTTGCATACACACAATGTTCCAGACACTGTGTGACAAAAAGATGAGACATATTTTTGCATACACACAATGTTGCAGACACTGTGTGACAAAAAGTTACACCTGGCGCTGAAGGTGTTCAGATCGGAACTCAGTAACGCTGCAGGACATTCTCTGGATAAAAAAACCCACAAAGACCTAACTACTTTTAAAACGATGATGAATTTTATATTATTTCATTATAGCCTAAACAATATGGTTTTAACGTAAACTGTAATGTTTAATTTAACGAAAGTCTGATATCCAGTCTTGCCATGGGGTATCGTATTACCCAGTAACTGGGTCGTGGAGGTCAGATAGGCAGTCGATCCATGTAAAACACTGGTATTTAGCTGCATCCGGTTAGACTGGAAGCCGACCCCAACATAGTTGGGAAAACACTAGGCAGATGAAGATAAAGGTTTTAATAATGATTATATTATTTTAATAATTAATTCCAGAGTAAACAAAGAGGGTACCCTCCATACCAGCGATTACGCAAGACCAGAGATGGCATTGATAGCGCTATCAAAACCTAAGGTTATGTACTGCGTGCTTCCCGGAGGCCTGAAGTATTTGGAAGTTCGCTCCCCTGGACTGAAGACACCTCATAATTATGTGCAGTCATTGGGATATAATGTTAGTTGTTTTGTTAATTGCCTCAATCGTGCGGAAATCCATTATAAAATAAAAAGACGACATATATTTAGTAACCTAGCCGTACCGTTAGTGAGGTTGTCGGGTGATGTG
The DNA here is from genome assembly GCA_916701695.1 of Agrochola macilenta. Taxonomy (NCBI): domain Eukaryota; kingdom Metazoa; phylum Arthropoda; class Insecta; order Lepidoptera; family Noctuidae; genus Agrochola; species Agrochola macilenta. Next base: position 8,227,948 of record OU753569.1, read on the forward strand.
GCTCACACTGCTCTCGACGCTTGACGTGGCAACACGTCGTGTCCGGGTTTGCAACAAGTCAATCGTCATCCTGAGGATGCCTCGTTGAGAGGTGAAACACGTTTCGATTTCATACAAGGTTCTTTATGACTCTTTAAGAACAGTTAAGCGGTTTAGGTTACTAAATATACGTCGTCTATTTATGTTAGTTGTTTTATTAAAGTGTATTCCTAACTAATAATATAAATGCAAAAGTGAGTTTGTTTGTTACGCTTTCTCGCTAAAACGGCTAAATAGATTTGGATGAAATTTGACGCATGGATAGACCACGACATGGATTAGGATAGGATACTTTTTATCTCGATATTCCCACGGGATCGAACTTATGCGGGTGAAACCGCGGGGCGCAGTTAGTTACTAATATTATCTACAGCTGGTTGATAGGATTTATGTAATAATGAACTGTTGTTTGGTGTACCTAGTAAGACAGAAATAATTCATTGGAGTGGTGTATCTTGACAATCTAAAATATCCAATCAATTAAGTGATTTTTTCAAAATATTTATTTATTATAACACCGAAACTCTATCATTACAGGTTGCCCTAATGCGATAGCTCAAATGACTGACTCACTCGCTTCAGACCCATTAAAAGTTCACTGTTAGACCTAAAACACTCGAAAAATTTGCTCCCTTGGATATAATGATTTATTTTTTTATTTGGTTCACACGTGGTGATGAATAGTATTTTTGCTAGATCTGACTTACTTACTATTTTTTTGCGCTGGAACAAAACTGAAAAACAACTCGACTTGTTTCTTAGAATAAAAGGGGATGGCTGAGTTTACCCTTATTAAAAATAACTATTTTCAAGGATCTACCCTCATTTTTATTTCAATATTTTCATTTATTTTATTTAATAATTTCTTAGGGTTATATCCTTATATTTTTACTAGAACAGCACCTACAAGAAAGTCCGGTTAAGCAACCAACAACCTCCTAGGTTGACCTGCGAGAGGCAAAGACCAAAAAAAAAAAAAAGCTAACGTAATCTGTGTTAGGTATTTGTGGTTGTGGTTATCTCCGTATTAACATCTTTTTTCTTAGGGATTTGTGTTCGAGACATTCAAAGCCGGCTACTTCAAGATCCACCTGAATAAAGAATTTATTGTTGATGGCATCACGTGCTTAAGTCAGGGCAAGTTTTCTCTGGAAAATTTTAAGCACATCTACGGCCGACCAGCGACAGAACTCAATAATTTGCACTTGAGATATATGGTTGGTAAAAACAATATGAAAAATACACATACTTACATTAAAAAAAAAATAACATCAAATGAGCGCAATGAAATATTCTACAACCGCATTCTTAGATCCTGGATTACTGAATGCGTTTATATGTAACAAAGGCGACGTTTTATTTGAATTATAAAATTTTTGTAGTTACAAAATCATTTTCAATTACAATTCGAGACATCCATCCTAAAAAAGTAATCAAGTGTGATGAAATAAAAATTTATAATGTTTTTACATCTCTGATAACTTGTGATGATATTATTATAGTCTTCATGACTTGCATTTAAATCACAATGACTTCTATTATTAGTTGTATTATTAAATTAATATTTTCCATCAGGCAAACAAATTGGATGACTTCTTTGAATTCTTCCGATCGCCGTGGGCGTTCTTTTTGTACCACGACCATGCAGACGATCTGTTTGCTATGATCAAGCAGTTGTTCCCCAAGGTAGTATATTTGGACCTCTAACGAAATCAACTTTTTCACTACAGAACTTTAGGTCAGTTGTCAAGTCTGATCTCTATGCAAAGTTATTTGTATTTTGAAGGTGCATAAGAGTTGCTTTTGGCTCCACCCATTTGTTAGGCAGTCTGAGATAATAAACTAAGTCCATATAAAAAAGCACAATGACAAGGAGAAAAAATCTACCTATAATTTTCAACACTGTGGGTATAGGCACAGTATAAATAAGTAACAGTATTATGTCTTCATAGAAAACGGCCAAAACGATGCGCTTCGTAATCTCAGTGTATTACGCAAAAGTCTCTAGTGCGCGGCAGTTACGCACGGACGCGGAAGGTTTATCTACCGAGCGGCAGAAGGTAATTATTTCAAGGTCACTGCCAAGACATAATACTGTTACTTTTTTATACTGTGGTATAGGCATAAGTTTCGCCTATGCTAAGAGATTCAGGGAATCCATGATTTATAAATTTTATTGTTTGTCAATATTTCAGGGACAATGCAAGGGACTAACGCTCAAAGAAGCGTTACGTGAAGTTGGTATGAAGCTCACATTCGGTTCTCCGGTAATTATTATTTTTACCTCTTCTAGTATAGTACCTAACTACTTAGACCATATTTTTTTTTTCTTTTTTTATGGTGGGAATTCATCAAATGACTTCTCCCGCTCTGGGCGGAGCGAGAGGGCGTGTCAGACTTTTACTGACTAAAACTCACCCGTGTTCCTTCCGTTGCCCGTGTGCCGGGGCCGCGATATCCCTTTCGGACAAACCCGCAACCCCAGCAGGGGGAGAGACCATCTTGAGTGTTGATCAGCGGTAATTATTTGGTTTGCTTTGCCACTGTGCCTCGTATTTGCTTTACTTTTTGCTGTAGGAGCTAATACCGTGTAGGCTAGAAAAATATTACCGAGGCGATTTTACCAGGCTGTTCTGTCTTTAATACGATGAAAACAAACAAAAGAAGGCTATTTTGGAAAATAACTTAACATCACGTCTGTATTTCCCGAAGGGTTGGGCAGAGGTGCACCTATAGTACACCCACATTTCGCCAGTTATGTTCGAGTCCCATGTCATAGGGGGCGAGCTTATTGCCACCAACCGGGCACAAATCCAGACTCCGGGCTGCTACTGAGAAATTCCAGATGGAAAAACCCATTAACACTTCGTCCGACCCGGGAATCGGACCCAGGACCTCATGGTCAGCAGTAACCCTTGCGACCACTAGTCCACTGAGGGAGTTTAACCTTTTTTTCGAAGAGCGCCATGTGCTACATCCTTACATTAGATAGCCAAGATAGTTATTAAAAGATACTGTTCACATTGCAGACATTCACAATAGATACAAAATTGGGCATACAAGCGAATTTCGAGAAGTCTCCACACATTGAAGCTGTGATAGACTTCGTGATTGACTGGCTTTCCCAGAACGACGTACTTCTACCTATGTACTTGCAAGCGGGCCAGACTGCTCTTTATGAATACGATCTTGATAATAACCCTCTGATTATGAAGAAAGCGAAAAGGAAGATGGTTCAAATGCTTGTGTAAATGTTAGTCATGTTTGGATTTAGAAATAAATTATTTTCAAAATGTATGGGATTTCATTTAGACTTATAGGCATGAAAATACTATTTTATAATTGTTTTACCAACATATCAACAATGCCTTGCCAAATCAGTATTTGACGGATGCCATGACCGAAATTGATTTGAAGAACGTGTGTTCATTATAACTTGGCCCGTGACAAGCAATTGTACCAAAATGAAGGCAAGAGACAAAGTTATAGGGAATGGTCTGTAATTCTTTTGTGTGATCCAAGCTTAAGCAGGTCTTTATCCAGCAGTCTGTTATTGGTCTAAAATACAGCAACAGATTATAGGAAATCATTATTTCACTGATTAGGTATTCATGCTTCAAACCATCAAAAAGTTTCAATTACGTACTGTAAAAGAAATCGAAATAATGTCTACAATATTTAAAAAAATCTATGACAAGCTCGACGGACATTATTTTGTCAAAATATTAATTTAATTATTTTATATTTAAATATTTCTGTTAACTATTTTATTGTGATCATTTTCTCATCATGACACAACCCACGAGTTGCAGCAAGCCGCTCGTATTAAACGAGCTCTTGGTCCAGAATGTTAATACTTGGGGTAACGTGCAGTACAATATACCTCTGAGACTGTCCAGCAATGAGACTAGAACGGGCACAAGTATCGGCCTTCGGCATATACCTGCTATACCTCACGCTTTGGATTGTGTAAGTCAGATATCAAGTTTTTTGTAGGCTATCAATACTAGTGTTCTTCAAATTGTCCGTCAGGTCGAGTGAGCATAATATTCGGGGGAGCGGTGTGTGCAATATAACATTTCCGCATCTTCCGCGTAAGGTAGTTGGAGAAACAATGTAGGGATTTAATGAGAGAAAGAAAGAAAGAAAGAAAGAAAAGAAAATAAATTTATTTGACTCTACTATTTATCTGACAGAAGAAGTGACAATACTCACAAAAAAACAGAAAAAATAAAGATAACTTAAAATAATATTGTGTGCCTCACGGCTGCGCCAAATAGGCCCAGTTCATAAATGCATAAATGCCAGGCAACTAGTGTTTGACGCTGGTTTTCAACTGGACCTTATGTTACGAGGACGTCTTACGAAAAACATGTGCATGTGTCTTGAGAAACATGTGCACATCCTCATTTTATAATATTTGTGTATACTTGCTGGATTATATTCAAACGTAATGTGAATTGTTTGTGAATAAATAAATTGAATTGAAATTAGGAACGGAAAGGATTTGGCAGAAATAAGTAACTTCCATACAAACTTTCATCCTCTATTTAACCCCCTTTTTTTTTGGGTGTAAAATTATCAAATAACTTCTCCCGTTCTGGATGGAGCGGGAGGGCGTGTCAGACTCTTACTGACTAAAACTCACCCGTGTTCCTTCAATTGCTTGTATGTTGCCAGGGGCTATGGTTTCCCTTTCGGACTTTCCCGCGACCCCGGCAGGCATCGGCCCTAGCGGACACCGTCAGTTGTGCTGACATCTCTTGGAGGAGCGCTTCGCGCGGAACACAACGCGCCGTCGACCCTTTTTGTCCCCATATTCCCACGGGATCGACCAAGACCTGATTCCATGATATCCAAATTCTAAACCACCCATACCTACCAAGTTCCAAATTTCATCCAAATTCGTTCAACTGTTTTAGCATGAAAGTGTAACAAACAAACAAATAAATAAATAAACAAACTCATTTTCGCATTTATAATATTAGTTATGGATAGTCCGTAAAAAGCAGTTTTTTTATAAAACTATGAAAAGAAAGTTACAAGAAACAGATATTTCTATTGCTGTTTAGTAATAAGTAACGCCAACTTAAAATTCATTCATTTGTGACTTTTTTAAGAAAATAGATGAGCCACTACCAAAGCGAGTCACCGGCCGCGATATGGTGGTGGAGAAAGAGTCCTACAAGACCACCACGGGCGAATATTGTGTCAAGCCAAACCCTAACAAGGCGATGGAGCGATCAGATTGTTCCATCAACTGCCGACGAGTAATCTACATGACTGGAGTCGAAAAACGGGTGAGTTAGGTTAGGTTAGGTATTTTATTGTCACCTGATCGCCGAACTAATGGAAAAAATCTCACTAGTTCGGCGGTCGAACTATAGTTAATCTAACTACTGGGAATAAACCAATTGAACTACTGCTAATTAACCGTTTCTTCTAGTTTATGGTGTGTCTTTTCGGGTGTCGGCAGTAGGTAGCGATAAAAGCTCATGGTACGATAAAATATGACCATCTTCGATCAATTGATCGAAGATGACCATACAGCGAAGTTAACGGTTGACTTCCCAGGCTTAGTTGTATTAGGGGTTCATTGCAAGTGTGCGTTTGTGGTGTTAGTAGACCGTTTATAACATATCGCGTCAAAACGGAGTCTGTTCCTCCACAAAAACTTATTTGCATCTAGCCAAAAGGCCGACGTCATAATTATTATTAAAAGCAAACAAAAATCACCATAACTGCGGTCTATTGACTTCCAACTCATATTTCTATGTTCTGCAGTTAAATTTATGTGTTTGCAGTTAAGTATTACCTACCAATATGCTTTCAGTTACAAGGAGTCGCCATCACCAACCCGATAATGCTATCGGAAATGAAAGATAACTTCAGAGGCTTAACGAAGTCACCTTTGGCTCCACCAGACATAGAGGTCAAAGCTCCCGATCCCGAATATATTTTTGATGTAAGTTTTACATAACCATTAATACCAACATAAGCTGCCCCGCTGATCTCGTGGTCGCAAGCGCGACTGCTGAGAGTGGAGTTTTGTTCCTTCTGTTCCTGGGTTAGATTCCCAAGTCTGGCAAAGTGTTATTGGGTTTTTCCATTAGAAATTTCTCAGTAACAGCCCGGAGTTTGGAAGTTGGCGGTGTGATACCCCTGTGCCTGGGAAAGCAAAGAGCGCCGTTGGTCTTGCGCCTGATCTCTCTCCGGTCGCGTCGGATTCCCGTCCCATCGGACTATGAGAGCGAGGAAAAAGAGAGTGCACCTGTGTCTGTGCACATACTTCTGCACAATAATATCTCCTGCGTCGATGGCTAGGCTCCGCAGAGATTAGCTGCCATGCCCGAAATTCTCTCTGGAGGACTTCCTATTAATACCTACAGCATCAGCATCATTCAACCGCAAGATACCTACTGCCTAGACATGACCAGTCCTGTGCCTCCTGCTTTCAGCGAACTCCCATGTCCTTCACCAGGCAACAGGCAGGGACCGCGGAAATACACCATGACAGGGGGGCAAACTTCATTGGTCACCCCTTCAAAAAAGGAAGTAGTCCATGACCGGGGGGGGCAAACTTCTTTGATCACCCCCTTCCAAAAACGAAGTGCTCCATGATGGGGGGCAAACCTTTTTGGTCACCCCCTTCCAAAAATTAAATACCACGTGACGGGGGGCAATCTTCTTTGATCACCACAAACCTTTACCATGTAGTAAAATAGGAGGGGGCGCGGCTCCCCCCGTTGAATTTTAGGGGGGAATTTGGCCCCCCACTTCCGCAGTCCCTTTCTATAGGCGATCATCATCTGCCTAGCCTTTTCCTAACTATGTTGGGGTCGGCTTCTAGGCTAACTGGATGCAGCTGAATACCAGTATTTTACATGGAGCTACTGGCTATCTGACCTCCACAACCGAGTTACAACGTAATACGATACCAGGCAATAGGCGATATGGATTGATAAAAACTACTGAAATCCTTTTTACAGATATAGCAATCTCCAGAAGTTTTTTGCGATCTCTGTGATTATGTGTTTGTTCTCGACTATTGTAGAACCCACCTAGTTCTTCAATAGCCGAGAACAAAGCCATAATCCAAACCAAGCATACCAAATTCTATAGTGCCTGTTTACTAGCTACCTACCACAGAGATTACATCTTTTAAATCAGTCTTATTACCAGACTGTGCTTCCGCGTAAGCACCATCCCATACAATGTTACCAAACATAGAATGCTACAATCTTTTGACGCCTCATTATAATTGATGGGTAACAAAAAAAATAAAATAGCGGCGTTAGTTTAATTTTTTTCCACGCGCCAATAGATCCTTGTGCCGTTGTTAATAAAACTGATATTATCATAGGTCGTGGCAGCCGGAAGGAATGAAGCACCAGTGATATTCGACAGCGTTGCGCGAGGAATTAAGAAACAGCTCGACCCTTACTTGTCTACTTATAGATCGTATTACAGGCCTTTCACTCCTGATGATCAGTATGGTATTGGAGCCAAAGATCATATCACTGTCTACTCTGAATCCAAAGCACCAAGGGTAAGTTAAATTTTTATGCATACCCAGGACTTTTAATCGTGTTCAGTAATTTGGCAGTTGGCGACAGTTAGAGTACTACGAGTAGTTTCTGGCAAAAAATGGTAGCGAGGTGAAAAGAATCAGCGAAATTGTTGAATGTTAATTATTGGTTAAGTAATTAATTTTACATGTCCAGGATAGTCTGGTTGTTCTTTCGAAATGGTTCTCAGCTAATAATCTTTTACTTAATGCGAACAAAACAACAATACAGTACAGTACACAATTAGGTTCTCATTACAAAATGTTTTTTTTGGGCCGGGTATTGTCATATAACTTCTCCCGCTCTACGCGGAGCGGGAGGGCGTGTGACCCTTACTGACTAAAACCCACACGTGTTCCTTCAGTTGCCTGTACGTTGCCATGGGCCACGGTATCCCTTTCCGAAATTCCCGGGACCCCGGCAGGCATTACCAAATGTACCTCAAATTCTAAATCTAAAATTTGATGGCAAGAAACTAGATGCAATTACGGAAACCATATTTTTAGGAATTACTTTAGATTCAAAATTGCAATGAGGCGTCCAAAATAGAACTCTTTCAGTTAGAATAAATTCAGCAGTAAGAAAACTAAGGCAGTATTATGTCTTATGGCGTTCTGTTGTGGGGACGCAGATTCAATTTTCATTTTACAAAAGAGTCCAATCCGCGTGATCTATAAATTTGTTTAAAATTGGTTTTTATAAAAAGCTTTTTCTTTTTTCACATTTTGTGAATGTGAGAGCGTTGTAGTTGTGGCTTAGTGGGCTGTAGATTTGTTTACCATTTTCTATTTTGTTAAGTACCTGGTACTTATCGAAAGGCCTACATTGTCCTCCCATACCTATTAACACTGTTATTTGAAAATATTGTAAAAAACAATTTTTTAAAGAGTACTACCCCGTGGAGTTTCTTGCCGGTTCTTCTCCATAGGAAACGGCCAATTGGAACCGTGTACCTAGCTTCTGAAGTTTCATAAGTGCCCATGTAGGTTTATGTGAAATAAAATATTTTGAATTTGATTGAACCTTACAATGTACAAACAGTAACACACTTAACTGCCCCATAAATTATTCACCATTTTATCTGACATATCGCAGTTCAAAGTTCAACTATTCTTAAGCTTTGGCCAAACCTGCGCGACCACAGCGCGGGCCGCGGGACGCAAAGCGGGAGCGTCAACAACGCGAAACTTAGGGCTAAGCGTATGCTGAGACGCAGGTGACGCAGGTCAGCACAGTACAGATTTTGCAGGGTAGGGCAGGCGAGGCAGACATAGGCCGCGAGCACATGCTGCGACGCAGCTACACAGACACATTCGCGTCCTAGCTAGTAAAAACAATAGACGTGGGTAAAAAACACGTGACGACCTGCACACGTCGCGCGGAAATCTGTGCCGGCACTACAACGAGACAGAGCAGGACAGACACATGTCTGCGTGGCACGTGCCTGCACCGCAGCGTACGCAGTTCTCGGAACGTTCATGCATTACAAAATCTGCTCTGCCCTGTGCTGCGTGGACCTGCATCAACTGCGTCTCAGCCATCCGCGTGGTCTCAGCATACGATTAGCCTTAACCTTGCGGTGTTCCCGCGTTACGGTCGCGTTGGTGTACATGGCGAAATATAATAATTTAACACGAGCAGCATCCGCCGCGCGGTAAACGTTCCCGCTTGTCAATCCAATCCAATACTATTAGTTGTACCATGGCAAAATTATTTTGTTTTGAACTGACAAGTTTCCGAATACGATTTAGGGATAATTTATGCTAGACCGTGCCGGGCGCGAGTCGTGCCATGTACGAGGCGTGGGCGAGGCTATCACAATCATTTTATATGAAGCAGTTCATGCTACACCGTGCAGCATCCGTGTCCCGTCCGATTCTTGGGCCATAAATATTGAACAGGCACGGTAAAATAAAGTCATGTACGAGGCCAAAAGTATTCAAGGTTTAATTTTGATAGATCAAAAGGAAGTATTCCAAGTGAAGTTTGCAAGAATTCATCCTAAAGCTTGGGTTTCCTTTGAAAGCAATATCATATTACGGTCGTTATTGACTGCCATCCATTTTGACACTTAAACAAACCACCCACTGTAATTTTTATGACAGCTGTTACCTTACGATCATTATGACAGCACCGCATCAAGGCTCGTGCAGACTAAAGCGACTTGTCGCGCGACGCGACACCGGTAATTGTTTTACTGAAATTGTTTTGTTAGAGTCGGGTCGCGCGGTCGCATCGCGCCAGTCTGCACGAGACTTTTGGAAACAGCGCTTATTACGACCACATTTTATCCAAATCTAACTAAAACTATGAAAACTAAAATATGGCGTCGAATAATTCCTCCACATTCATCCTCCTGGAAGAAGACTTGGAATACTTAGTTATAAATTATTAGAGTGCAATAAACGTAAAAAGAAAAAAAACTCATAGTTTAATTTAAGTAATCATGTTTGTTCGCAGGTCAAGGGATTTGGACCGAGGCACAAGGAAATATGGATGCCTTTGACAGGTAAAATACACAAAAGTGTTTACGACAGGATCCATGTCAAGAAAGAATATAAAGAGGTGGCTGCTTGCCATAATCCTGTCAATAATTTGAAGGGGTAAGCAGCAAACTTGTCTTTAGAGTTCCGAACCCAAGAGTGTAAATGGGATCATAATTACTAATGGTAGAGGAGCCCAGAGGGTTTTTGAGCAAGCATAAGACGAGTGAATACTTGATTGCTGAGTAGGTGCGGCATGACGAGAGATGGGTTAGGCCGCTCACGATCACACCAAAAACCAAGGCTCTGAAGATCACTTCATTTTTGCCCAATTTCGGAATCTGAAAGTGATCTGATCACGGGGCTCCTATCTGAAACTATTCAAATATATTTTCGGTGTTCTCTGGTCATGCAGCACCTACTCAGCAATTAATTTTTCGCCATGCATCATCAAAAATCCTCTGGGCTCTCCATACCATAAGCCTACGCAGTCTAACTGTTCCTCCGTCCGTCTGTCAGTGTCTGTCACAGGGCTGTGTGCTTTTAACCGTAAAATATAGCTGAAATCGAAGGATACGTGTCCATAAGGCCTTTATTCCTACCATTATTTGGTAACATTTAGGGCCGAGTCACACCGGAATGGCAGCGGCCGGCAGCGGCTGTCAGCGTCCGCCAGCGGCGCCGCTGGCGGCCTCGCGCGACCTCGAGATCCCACGTGCCAAGTCTCCTCTTGACTAGTTTTGTTTCTACATTAGATACACGCGGCTGCCCGCGGTGCCTCGCGTCGCCGCTGGCATCCTCGAGACCTTTCAAGCGATACCGGTCTTTTAAGTATGTAGATAAAGTTTAAAATTATTTCACACTGAAAGTGCTCGCCGCGTCGCTGCCGGCCGCTGCCATTCCGGTGTGACCCGACGCTAAATTATTTGTTGTTTCCTGTAATTAATCTTGGCTAGCCCTAGCCTGTTACCCTTGCCTCATTCCGTTCACCCCCCGAGTTAAAATCTTTCTTGCACAGAACATTCATCACGGAAACAAAACAGAAATATAAAATCCCGTATACGGCATCGTCTCTCTCATCCTGGAGCCACGGCGAGACGTTTGACCTGGCCCCGTTCCCCCCGAATCCTTTCCAAACCAACATAGCGCCGTTCATGTACTGCAGTGACTACTGCCACATTGCCCAAGGAACTCCCCCTTACACGGTCATAGACCAAATCCGCCACGAAATGCCAGCTCACAAGCGTTGCGTAGAAAAATACGTGGTATCTAGAGACTATGTACTGTAATTAATAAAACATATATGATGGAGTTTGACTTTCCGTTTATTTACTTTTGCGTAGAAAAATACGTGGTATCTAGAGACTTTGTACTGTAATTAATAAAACATATATGATGGAGTTTGACTTTCCGTTTATTTACTTTTTACTACATCTTGGATTGTTTTGAACAGTAGAGAAAATTGTTATTTTCGTTCTGAATCATTTTTCTTGCATTTCGGATCCAACGTGGCGGCATAACATTGTTTCCTAGGATCAATCGTGGCGGCATACCGCTGTTTGCCGCTGAGGGTAGGAGTTGTGAGAAGCAGAAAAAAATGGCATGCAGACTGCATTTGAGCTACAAGGTTGAAAAGTTGCAGTTTGCATGCAGTCGTTAGCGTTGCACACGCGCTTGTTTAGGTACCGTTAAGAAAGGCACAATCCTAAGAAATAATTGGGACTTATGTTAAATTAAGATAAATACAAACTCGGCTATTACATGAAATGCTGAATTCTTGGCGAACCGAATCGCCCAATGCTGCATATCGTGACGCTCGGTAATTTATTTTACAACATTCAATTATAATGTACCAGTTTAGATCCTTTTTTTCACGTTACCATTGTCGCCTTTTTTCTGCAAATAAAAAAAATACAGTTAAGTCTTCATATGATAGGCAGTTACAAATACTTCTTTGTCGTGTGGTTAGTGACTAACCTGGTGTCAGAGTTTTTATGCCGTCCATGGGCCTTTGACTTGGCTTCACATGCCGAGAAATATCTCTCAGGCATGCCGGTTCCCTCACAATGTTTTCCTTCACCGTTTTTGAAGCAAGTGATAGTTACACAATACGCACATGAATCCGAAAAGTCGGAGGTGCGTGCTTTGGGTTCGAACTCGAGACCTATGACTTTGTGTAGTTTGAGGTCACACCAATAGGCTATCACTCCATTCACAGCTGTTACAAATTGATCGGGATATATAAAATATGCGATTGTGACCAACCAGTCGATGTCCGACTAAAAGGCGCCACTGGCTGTTCACAATGATGTGCTGTGGCAAAAGATGAAGGTGAAGAAAGCATAATAAATGACAAATTTGTAACTTGTAATTTTTATTAAACAGAAACTTAAAATTGTAGCCTGTCATCTACAATGTACAATTTGTAAGTTTTATTAAACAGGACCCTGGTGTGTAAAGTGAGCAAAATAAGTATGTTAGGATCGTAGCAGATGGCGTGCTGTAGTTTCAGCCTACCCCCATGGGATGAAGGGTTTAGTTTAGTTTATGAGTATCTTGGATAAAGGCTACCACCAACTTGTTTTTTTACTTTACCTGTGGTCTAAAAACGAAGCAGCTTGCGCACCCAGGCAGGGAACACTCGCACGAAACAGGACGACTCTGAAATATCATAAATATAATCAATCTATGGAAAGTTTTTGTGATCACCAATCAAGCAAATCACTGGTAATACCAGTGATTTGCTGTAATTTGAGTGCTGGATATAAGGTCCCCAAAACAAATGGGGTACAGGTTCCCCAAATCAAATGTGGCAACCCGACTAACAAACACTTATCACTTATCTGTCCATAGAACTTTTCTCAAAAACCGGCCAAGTGCGTATCGTACTACGCACATTACGCATAAAGAAGGATTCCGTAGTTGGGATGAATTTATGCCAAGAAAAAACTTAACATTGTAGTTGAAAATCCTGTTTTCCCATAAATTCCAACTGCAAATGTAAGTTTGTACGCACAATATTGGGAGATTTACCATGTTATTTTAAGACCATAGATTTCTTATAGGCTTTCCTGTAATTTATAGGTATAGAACTATTTTCTGTGTTTTTTTCCAAATTTTATAGGCTTAATAGATTTGTACATTAGGGTGTCGGCCCTAATGTCCAAAACTACTGAGACCCTTATGCTGCGGCCGAATCTGCGTCTATCGTGACAAAGCAATGCGCGCCGAAGCTTCGTATGTTTTGCTTGCTAAAAAGTAATCGCGCTAATGCGTGGTCACATTAGCAGCTTCGACAAAGTTTATTATTTATCGCCACCCGGGCGCGATAAGTGCTACGCAGCCCGAACTATTATAACTATAACTAAATAATAACTAGTTTATATAAATATATACAGGGTGGTAGGGACATCGACGCGAAGCCGGCTACCATGGATTCAGTACATGATTCTGAACCCCACTGCGTTGAAATTTTTCGTCGGTTATAAAAAAAAAATCTGCTGTTTCATAGAAAAGTGCAATACCTACGCGGTCAAAATGTATGGAGCAGCTGTTTTTTTTTTAAATAACCGACGAAAAATTCAACGCCCCTGCGTTGAATTTTTCGTCGGTTCATCATGGTTCAGAACCATGTATTGAATCCATGGTAACGGGCTTCGCGTCGATGTCCCTGACACCCCGTATATATATATACATATAAACTATACACGCGGTACAGTGTACAAAACTTTTTTTTCATTTTCTTTGTCTCCCAAAAGTGACCCCCATATTCAAAATTCATTTATTTACGTACCTAACATGTCCGTGTTTGTGTCACAGAAATTGATATGTGTACCTTTCAACTTAAATCGGTCAATTTGATTCTGAGCAAATTGGCTGTGACAGACGGACAGACAGACACACGAATGATCCTACAAGGGTTCCGTTTTTTCATTTTGACATACGTAACCCTAAAAACCATTTGGTGTTAGAGAACAGTAGTATAAACGGCCAAAGAACATTAACATTACAGGGGTATGGCATAGATACATCGCCAAACGGGGATATAATGTTACTATAGCGGCTTTAAACGTGTCAGTGAAGCAACGCATATTTATCTTTCCTTTTTTAAATAATCACTCAATGTTTATTTTATAGTAGCACTTTTTTATACCACTCGAACATTTTCTACCAAAAAAGTAACGGTTTTATAGCATACTCCCTAAACGAAACTTAAGAATCGAATTAGTGAATCGAACGGGGGTGAATGGACTGATCAGAATAGCACTCACGTTCTTTTTTTTCTTCACGTTTCCTTGAATTTTTGTTTCAATTTCTACCATAGATTTTTGAGATTCATTAGTATCCTGAAAGTTTTTTTTCATGTTAATTTTAATATTTTTCGGGTATATGTAAATATAATAATTTAAAAAAGAAATATATTTTTAAATTACTTACGCATGGACACTTGCAGCAGCTATGACTGTGTTGTGATTTCGGTAAAACCATTATGTTTCGGTTGGTGTATCTGGGGTCTTAGCAGCAGGTGCGGTTTGTTCTCCAAATCTTTTTTCAAAAGCCTTTTTCATGCGTTCGTTTTTCTGAAAAATGGTAACAAAGTAAAAAACAGTACTGCCCTGCCAAAAAACGAACTAAAAAGTAAAAAACAAGTTATATTAGTTAATCTCATGGATAATAATAATTAATTAATAATAATAATATATTAATAATTAATTGCTAACAGTGAATTTGATGTTGTTTAGTTGTGTTTGTGTTGTTGTTTTTTTTTAAGGTGTAAAACAGGCATTTGGAAAGTTTCCAAATACTTTTTTACATCTAAAACTAAATATTCGGTGTTACGATATTATTGCATTTCATAATCAATATTTTAGTTCACTAGTTAACCACATTTCATATTTCCATACATGGCAGTATTATTTTCAAATGATTCAAAACAGTTAAATATTTGACAGGTATTTGCGACGTTGCCACCTTTTAGGAAAAGTAATAATTCTAGGCACATTTCCTTCTCAGTCGAGGCGTTCTGACGAAAAGTTTAAATATAGAACGTGTCAATAAACTTTTTGGGCAGTCGTGTAATTGGTAACACCACTCTACTTAACATGTCACGTAGTACTTGTAAGTCTTCTGCTGGCCAAAGCCTACCATCTTCTTTCCAAAACTTTCAATCGTTAGCGCTATCTTTCCACGTCACCTATAATCCAGAGATAATGCCACCTTCGCCGCGGTCAAACTCAATAGCGATATCATCCCGCAGGCGTCCAGTGTGAATCGATCTTTTCCATTTCTTTGTCCGGGGAAACCTAGGTTCAGAAATACAATTAGGTATTTCAAAAGTGAGTTCTCTTCACTTACCCCAGGACATGTCTCATTTTCGCACGTCGTCCCCTTTTTCTCGTCCGCACATATCTGAAGAGAGAGAATTACCAAATGTTAAAAATATATTATACGGGGTGTCAGGGACATCGACGCGAAGCCGGTTACCATGGATTCTGAACCCCCCTGCGTTGAAATTTTTCGTCGGTTATTAAAAACTAAAACAGCTGCTCCATACATTTTGACCGCGTAGGTATTGCACTTTTCTATGAAATTGCTGATTTAAAAAAAAATTACCGACGAAAAATTTCAACGCAATGGGGTTCAGAATCATGTACTGAATCCATTGTAGCCGGCTTCGCGTCGATGTCCCTGACACCCTGTATATATTGCTTAAAAAGTTTTATAATAATAATAATAATATTCATTTATACAATCCAATGTGTTAGTATGTTAGTACATACATTTGGAAGATATTGGTATTAATTAATAAAAATATTAAAGTTAATTATTAATCAATTTATACAATACATTAGTACAATAAATAATATTATTTCAAGGCACTGTTTGAAGGCAGTAGGTACTAGAGACTACGACTGCCCACGGGATCTGGTACTAAGCGTTGCTCCGGCGCATATTGGGCAGTCAAACGTGCTACCCAGCTGACTAGTCACTCTTTTACCACTACATGGAATATTCTTGTACAACTTGCGCCGAGAGAAGAGGAATCAACTGAGTCTGATGCTAATATATTGTAAAGGTAGGGGTCTCTAAGTTACTAGGTATTAAAATTTTTGAAAACGTAGGTCACTACGTCTCATTCTTCTGACGTTTTCGAGTACTTAACGAGCCATAAGAATGTCCAAAATATGCAGTTAATTTGACCGGTGTGCCATTTGCGATTCAATGTAAATATTTTATTCATTCCACTAGTGGATGTCATTAGCGTCTACTACTAGACCAAGCATCGCCACAACAACCGGTCCTTCCTGGTGAAATCGGGATGTAGGCATCCCGGTGACCTTTATCAACTCATTCAGCATCACATTCAGCTATTCACAACCGTACGATACGCTTCCGTGCCGAATGGAGCATCAATGAATGTTATCAAAACAACCCTTTTAGAGGGGTCATTTGATGGCTTTTCTAAAATCCAAATGCCGAAAAAAATGACTTTTTTATTAAATAGATGACCGCCATTCTTCCGACAGGTATTTACTGTCGGAGGCAACGCAAATTAGTATATGAAAATGAGTAATTTTATACGGGTTGTGAATGGCTATGCGGGCAGTATAATCAGTACTAACTATGTACTGTCAGGACCTACCCGTGAGCAAATGTATTCTTTAGGTAAAGGAACTCTTGTAGGTTTCCTGGCTGCCAGACATGGCGGATTATGGAAGCATCGGGTTGGTGTGGTACAAGGGGCTGATGGTCGAGCCGGCCAGAAGCATGGCATCAGGTACGGGAAGCAAGAAGAAGGCGGGACGCAATGAGGCAGGTGGTGGCAGGACCGAGCTGCTATTGGCTGAAGAACAAAAAAAATCGTTAATGAGTCGTGGGTCGTTTTAATCCCAATTCATTTTCCTGTTACGGGTTACCGCAGCGGTTTTTGCAATAAGAAATGCAGTTTTTTCCCGTAAGATAAAATTAGTGTCATTACGAGATGCAAATTTTTTTTGATATTGATATATGTTGCGAAAAGAATACCAACTTTTTGCAGTACGCAACTGGAACGCGGAGTTAATTCAACCGGTGGTTCTTCGATTATGTGATGGCGATTCAGTTTAATCTGAAATTTTTAATCTTTATTTTAATACCTCTTAATTAAGAATGAAAACTTACAAATTCATACTTATCGCTCAAACCTTTAAGCCATAGCAATTACTGCAATCCACTGCGCATCTATATGGTGGGCATGAACTGAACTGCGGATAAATCACAAAAAAAGAATTATAGGTATTCCTGGAAAATCATTGAAATAAATAAACCTTTTGATCACTGTGAAAACTTTGTTGCTGACCTTGCAAATACAACTTCCTCTGCAACACGTAGAACACTGGAAAGATAAATTGGGGAGATGAAGTATTAGGTAAATAATCGAATCATTCCACTTTGCCCCACTGGTTGGGGAATGGGAATGCCTAATTTCTTTTGCGGATCTGCCCCACTATTTCCAATTGGTGGGGCAGATTTCACTACAAAAATTTAACCCCGATTTTTAACCAACATTGTTAAATCTAACTCAATGATTACTTACAACACGAGTACACGGTGGATCATCCTGAAAATAATAATAACGGATTAAAACTTTTGACGCAGAATGCAAAACACAAAACAATTAATAGAAAATAATTCGTTACAAGGCAGAAAGATGGCTCGCAGGCCGTACATGATTGACAGGTTACATCGAAACAGCAGCCACGACAACCGCCACACTAAAACAAAGAAACATTGTGGAAAGCGAATGTATTTATTAGTCAAATAGTAGAAAGATTTATCGAAAAATATTGTAAATTATACCTTTAAAGATGCTGGCAAATCAGTGTTACTCTAAAACAGACAAAGAAAACATATTTAAGGTAAAAAAAACTTACTTTGCAACTAATAGGTACATAATTAAATGTTTGTAAAATGGAACCAACCTTATTTCTGCAGCAATTCCTGCTATAACATAATTGTACAATAGCTGTTTGATGAAACACAGCTTTTTCATCATCCTTACGTTTTACTTTAGATGGTTTGGCTCCAATTATGGCTATATTAGACAAACCAAACAAGTTGTGTTCTTTGTCCAGCCGCAGTATAGTCGACAAGTATTTGTCTTCGAAATCGTTCTGTTCTTTGAGCTCATTTTTCGAAGCTTGACTACAGTTAGAGCTTGATGTGTTAGGTGATATCGACGGTGAACTGGAAATAGTGTAAACGTTGGTAAATTTTTGAATACTAAAGTAGTGTACTGACCAGCTTAGTTCACAATAACGGTTTTCCCAGTGAAATTACCTACTTTTCATCATCTCCGGACACTATTAGGATCTTCTTTTCCTATTTGTTAATTTTGCACCTGTCAATGCGTTCACATTTCTGGAACGACACCATGTCAGTGTATATTGATGACAGCAGCCGAGTCTTATAATTACTTTATCTTTATATACGTACCTAGAATCAGGACCATCGTCTGGATCCTCACTTAACCACTTCATTTTGGTTAGTTTTAAAACATTTGGATTATCGCAGGAAAGGAAATTACTTTCATCATTATCAGAAAAGTCGCTATCTTCACCCGATGTAGTTGTTGGCTAGTAGAAAGTCACTTTCAATGTATAAATGTTAACAATCAAAGCAAATATTGCACAAAAACAATATAAAAACTTGCTAACATATCGGGATGAGTCCGCCTCTTCCTCTCCCGCTCTTTCATCTCGTTCGGCTCTTTTATATGATTCAGCAAGTTCATGAAGTGCTTTAGATCTTTCTACTTGTATGGGATGGTCTTCGGGAATATTCTAAGATAATAATAATATTGAAACTAACTGGTTTACATTGCCACGTATTCTTAATCGTTTCGTACAAATAAGTAGGTAATAAAAGACTTACCTCAGATGAAACATCTATGGTATCTATAGGTGCCTTTTCGTCAGATGCAAAGTTGGGGCTTATGTTCCCGCCTGGTTTGATGCCATTGACCAGACACACATAGGTGAAATAAACATTTTGTTCAGAGGCGCTACTTGCTAATTTCATGGTGGCCGATAGAAAGACGCAGGAGGGATGGTGATGGTAATCGTGTGTGTCTGTCACTTTTGATTTGAGGTTTTATCCGAAAATTCGGTGCTATTTAGTAATCATCTGAAAAATGGGCCACTAGTTTGATGCTTTTCAAGACTTCATAAAATTAGAATTTAACGATACGAACATTAGTTTGGTCCAAGTCCTTGTAAAATTTACGAAAAATAGCTTTACTTATGCCATTTTTTCTGGATACACTGTGACATTGATTCAAACTTGACAAATGTTCTTTTACTTATATTTCTTTTTGGAGTCCTATAACAATAGGTTAAATGCTCTAAGTATAACAACTTTAAAAATAGTATATCTACCTACTTAGTTATTTTCATAAGGGTCAGTTCACAAAGAGACGTGATGCGACGCGACGATGCTTGAAAAGACCAGTGGTTTTCGCGAGGCGCATCGAGAAGTCACTGGCAGCGCCATGCCTCGCTGCGCAGCGAGACACGGCGCGGCACAGCGATACGCCGCGCGGCGCAGCGGATTGTGTCTACGTTCGTCGCGAGCTAGCTAATAGTAGAGACAAGTCGGCACGACAGCTGCAGGCTGCGCCTCGCGGCATCGCGCTGCGTCACGCGGCTTCGCGAAGCCCAGCGCGCACCGCTCTTACACGCCAAGCCTACCGGCGGCGGGCGTAGCGCGACGCCGCTGGACATTTTTGAATTATCTCAATTGAATGTGTAGTAAATAAAGTTATATTTTGTGTCACTATCTTCGAAAGTGCGCGCAGCGTCGCTTCGCGTCACGTCTCGGTGTGAACTGACCCTTAAGTTTTTGTTTATTGATCGATTTTCCTATAGCATTATTATATTATTTG
Source organism: Agrochola macilenta (assembly GCA_916701695.1). Classification (NCBI taxonomy): domain Eukaryota; kingdom Metazoa; phylum Arthropoda; class Insecta; order Lepidoptera; family Noctuidae; genus Agrochola; species Agrochola macilenta. Next base: position 8,247,960 of record OU753569.1, read on the forward strand.
TTTAAACTCTTAACATGTTGCAACTAATCATTTATGGTATCATCACAAAAACATGGTAAATATACGGTAAACAGCCTCGTGTCATAAATCAAAGGCCGACCAACAATGGTGCCGTCATTTCCAAAATCCGCGCCGGTTAATTGTATGAAATTGTTCCATTATCTGATTAGGAAGTAATGTTTTACGTGCTTGAAACAATGTTGATGTCATGGTGGGAATGAGCGGACTACGACCTGCGGATGTTGGCGTATAGAACTGGGCAACTAGTTATGAGGTAGCTACCTACATAATTATGTGTGTCGTATGCTCTCGTTGTGGTAATGAGAAAGTGTTTTCTGGAAAATAGTGAAAAAATAACCAAATCGGTCGAGCAGTTCACTGTATGCGGAAATTCATTTTTATTTATACAGGCTGACTTGTAATTTGACGTATTCCTTCCAGGACGTGGCAGTGTGACCCATTCGCAACAATTAAACACCCCATAAAGCCTAGGCGAAAGTTCATGATATTCGTGATTTTATTGTTTTTTTTTAAATTAAAGGACGAACTTTATTTACAAAAATATCTACATACTTGAACTTTGGGTTATATCAAAAACCCGTTATAGCAATATTTTACTGTGGTATTAAGCGTACAAATTACGGGAAAGACATCTTCATTTAATCAGCTATCTAATGAGGAACAAAAAAAAAAAAATTGAGGTGGCGTTGAAAATGTCAATAATGCTGGCAAAGGTCGAATTTGGAACTTGTTAAAATATTAAAAAGTTGTGTGATAATCGAATTAATTAACTGGTTTAAATGCCATCCCACTTCACACACACTTCACATCCCACACACAAATTTAAACACACAGCGCATTTAGATACTCTAATAGTTTTAGAATATTCATTAGGTAAGTAGCTGTATTAGACTATTTTTATCTATTCACATTAGGTAGATTAATATTTACCTATTATTAGGTGTAATTAATACTAAATAACGTTTCTAATATTTAACACTACCTACAAACATTTGCAAAACAAAAAGTTGAATACGGAAACAAGATTCAGTTATAATCGGGTCTTCTTTTTCTGGGAAAGAAGTCATTGTTAAGAGTCCAGTGTCCGTAACCCAATGATGTGAACGACACTAGACCCCACAAAAACGAATTACAAAAAGAGAATAAAAACTGATTTTGCAAAGATTAGATGGACACGCTTCGTTCGCACCGCGGTTTGCGAATCGCATTCTACGTCCGTACCTTTGTAGATTTTAATCGTTGAGTGTTTAAATAGATCGTAAATATACTGTTAGGATGGATTCTTAAAAATAATGGGCACCAATTCGTCACTATCACAACTTTCAACGGTTCTAGGTATAAATCCCTAATTAAAGATAATTGAATTAATGTGTCTGCATTTTTTTTGCAGGCAGACTCTGCATTGTGTTGTGGCTACTGTGGCTAGTAATCAATGTTTTTGTTCCATTTCTAATAAGTTATACAATTGTAGACACCCTCGTGGTTGTGTACACAAACCGAGAGTAGAATAGCAAAATAATTGGGCCCGCGAAAATTATGGAGTCCGAAAGGGCAAAAAAAAAACTCGTCAAAAATTACCAAATTATTTTAAATCTAGTCCACTTCGGGCCATTCTCTTGATTAATGATTAATGGTCAAAAAGCTATAATATCTAGTTGCCTACCACTTGTTATTGTGTGTGATCTAATGGCTATACAATAATGAATAGGTGTAAATGCCTGCACCAATCTGAAGCAAACATTTGTAGCGGTGAATCATGTTACCACCAGTGATCGTCAACTGTTTTTAGGCAACTCTTGTTAAAACTTGACCACGCTCTATTTACGAGTATCCACTCAGGGATGAAACGAGGACAATAGCAATAATTCCATCTTTCAAATGCTGCCAATCTTTAACAAACGGCTTGTTAGCAATAGCGAAGCAGATATAACTCAGCTTTGGGAAGTCATTCACTTTAGGAGCGCTTCAACTATTTGGCCAAGATTTGAGACCATTGGTTTTTGGATATATATAAGTTATTTGTCTAGAATTTACTAGAGTAATTCAGAAATCCTATCATTTACCTACGCTCTTCCAGCCGTTAACTATAATCTATGTATAAATGTTTAGCAAAAAAGTGTGAATAAAAATGTTTATAACCGTAACAATAGCCACTAACAACCGAAGATTCACAACCTCTGAACCATGCCGGTCGAAATGGAGGCTCTCTACCGTATCATTTTTGTTGTGGCCCATCCAACGATGCCGACATCCCAGCACCATATAACATTTTAATGACGTCGGTCGTTAAAAATATAGGAGCATATTCTGACATTGTGACAAAAATATAGGAAAATAGTGAAAATCGTGGTTTATTTATTTATTAAGATTTCTATGATTCATTTTAAAATAATGACTATGGCTAACAAAGTGTGTGTTTACGTGCTGTTTTTCTGTGTTTTCCAATGGACTAATGCACAATTTGGAAGTAAGTATAAGTACTTATATTATTTTCATTTTTAAATATTATTAATCTGTTGTTTATAAATAATCTTTTTATTTAGAAATATCTTAGATTTCATTGACAAGTTTTGAGTGGTATTCTTTTGTTTGTTAAAATAATTCAGATATCTTCTTCTTTTCGTGTGGTCAGTGACTAACCTGGTGGAGCTTCACATGCCGTCGAGAAGATATTTCTCGACGGCATGTGAAGCTCCCAGGCATCGTTTTCCTCACGATGTTTTCCTTTACCGTTTTTTAAGCAATTATACAATACGCTCATGAATCCGAAAAGTCAGAGGTGCGTGCCTTGGGTTCGAACTCGAGACCTATGACTTGGTGGTCCGACGGTCACACCTATAGGCTATCACTGCTCTTTTTATTCAGATGTCTTGATGTACGTTGTCTAAGTAGTAGGTAATTACGTAATGTGACATCATCTTAATTTCATTACAATGTTAACGTGGCAGAGTTCATGTCCTGTATTTGAACTCTTCATTTGTATGCAAATTTTAATAATTGCAATGAACGCGCGTTCGTAACAATGAGGATCATTGTTTGTAACGTTAGATACTCTAGTTAAATGGCACGTACGTAGGTATTAATTTGTCAAAAAAACTAAAGGATATCTGAATAACAAATAACCGTCATAATGTACCTACTTACTAACTAGAACTGCCCCTTAGTGTCGTGGCCGCAAAGCCAATGCTAAGCGTGGGGGTCCTGGGCTCGATTCACGGGTTTCCATTATAAATCCATCCATTCCATTAGAAATTTCTTAGTAACAGCCCGGAGTTTGGAAGTTGTCGGTGTGATACCCCCCGTGCCTCGGAAAGCACGGCCGTTTGCCCTGCGCCTGATCTCTCTCCGGTCGAGTCGGATTGCCGTCCCATCGGACTATGAGAGTGAGGGAAGAGAGAGTGCAACTGTGTCTGTGCACACACTTGTGCATTATAATATATCTCGCGCCGAAGGCTGGTCTCCGCTGAGATTGGTCGCCATGCTCGAAATTCGGTCTGGAGGTCTATAGAAGACTAGAACTGAAAAAATAACCACTAAAATACATAGGGGAACATAATTACCTACGTTATAATTATAAGATGGATGGATCCATAGTTGTAGCCCGCGAAATTCAAATTTTCTTAGGTTTTTTTGCAATTTGCAGGTCTGAATGAAAGCGATTAATTTCCTGAATTCCCAGCAATTCCTCTAATTTTCATGAAATGGTGACACATAGTAGCTGAATAATATCTTAATTGAATTCTTAACTGAATCATATTTGGTGTAAATATTGCCATATTGGAGGAAATGAATCGCTTTTAGCAGAATTGCTAGAGTGGCCGTTTTAGGTCGCTAGGTTGTATTATTTTGATCAAATATATGGAAAAGTTATTATGGAACAAATCAAACTTAGAGAGATGTACTCGTAAAATAATTTGTAATGTGTATTGTTGTTTAATGTATGTGATGTGTTGTGTGTAATGATTATAATTCTGTAAATTCATATCTGTTGTAGTCGCGAATCATATTTTGATCAAGATACAATTTGACACTGACCTGCAAATTGCAAAAAACCTAAGAAAATTTGAATTCTTGAGTGAGGTTCTGTAATACGGGCTTTTTTTTCATGCTTATCAAACAAACGTAAACCAATGAACGTAAGTCAAGTGGAGTTCAAAGAAACGTTCTAAATCATCATTTCTGCCGTTCCATCGATATCAGAAATGGACTCGTCTACATAACATCACCCTTGTAATCCGATCTAAGGGTTAGGTAGAGCTGTATCTCTAGTAGATACACCCAATTTTTGCTAGTTATGTTTAAGCCTCACGTAATAGGGGGCGAGCCCTAGTGCCATAAACCGGGAACAAATCTAGTCTCCGGGCTGCTACTGAGAAATATACTGATGAAAAATCCAATACCACTGCCCTACTTGGAAAGCGATCCCAGGACCTCATGAACTCATCTAGTGCCCACCTGATACTCAATAGGTACGTTTGTTTCCACATCCCTACCAACATGTCATGTTATTTGAACAAATGATGCACCCAATAATTGCAGGTAACTGCTGACACAAAGGCTAGCCTCGATCAGGGCTCACAGTAAAATGATAACATCATTTGTATCAAGGACGTGTTTGACGGTGAATTACCATTGCATTATGATGTCGTTCGTTTTTATGTCAATTAAATAGAAATATGAGTAGAACCATGTGGATAGATAGATAAACATAGGGCGTTGCAAATAACAAAAGCGATTGTTAATAAAGTGTAGGCTTACTGTCAGAAACAAGGTTGGAGGGTAGGTATGGAGACAAAAAACCTATCAACTTAACCATGATAGTATACATTTTGCATGCCTTACGGTAGAATCACTTGAAACATGTACATTTAATAATAACACAATTGTAACAGAGTTTTCTGCAAAAATAAATAATTTGGTTTGATTTAATTTGAACTTGTGTCGATTTGAGAAGTTTTTCTGGATCAGACATGCAGCCGGCCATCAAGTGCATATTGATTTAAACAAATCCTAATAGCCAATCAACATTTTTGTAATTCTTAAGTAAGTACTGTTTAACTAGCTTCACTACTCAAAATAACCGCTCTTTTAGACTGCGTTAAAGCAGTTTTTTTTTTTTTTCATTCATTTGACATCTTTCACGCGAAGCGAAACTTCAGAACACTAAATGAATCTGAAGTGAAAAATTAATTCATTAGTGAACCGATCCAATGATGTTGGATTTCGGCAGTCGGCATCTGTCACTCGCCTACCGAATGATCGAAAATGAAATGAAAGGAGCGGATGAATATTCTTCCTACTATCCTACTAATATTGGGTTCCCATCTATATAATTGGCGTTTTTTTCTCACAAATAGAGAACCTCGTCACTTTTATGATTTAAAATATTCATCAATTGCTTGGTATCATATCGAATAATGACCATCATAGACAACTACCAGTAGTAGAAAAAACCTTATTACTTATCGTTTTCTTAACGTAAAAAATACCTTAAAAATGACTCCTCATTTTGTTAGAAGAAATGACCACTATTTGTTTTAACTTAGCCACAACTTATTTTTGTCGCTTAATCTAAGTGGCATATTACGTTATCTTAATTTTTAAACATTAGTGCATAAAAGTTTTAAAACATTAGTGTTCATGGTTGTTATAATATATAAATTAAGAAAATGTTAGTATGAAAAATGCAACTTCTTTAAAATTCTCCATACAAAACGCTGATTTCATAGGGGACCTAATATTATAAATATGATAATTTGTATGTTTGGATATTTGTTACTCAACCACGCAAAAACGCGGAACGGATTTGGCACAGACAATTTATAACCTGGATACATAGGATATTTTTTTTACATCGAGATTTATGCGGGTGAAACCGCGGGGCGCTGTTAGTTCCTATATAATTTTGTCGGAGTCGTCTGAACGGGGAATGAAACGAAAATGAACCTCCAGTTGAATGAATAGCCGTCGAGTGAAGCGTCTGCTATCGGCTTTACAGCAGTCAGAAGAACACTTTATTTGAAAAGATTTTTCATCGAGACGTGATACCTATTGGAATCATGACGAGAGCAGTGATAGCCTAGTGGTGTGACCGCCAGACCTCCTCACCTCTGCCTTTTCGGATTCATGTGTGTATTGTATAATTATCACTTGCTTCAAAAATGAAGGAAAACTTCGTGAGGAAACCAGCATGCCTGGGAGATATTTCTCGGCGGCATGTGAAGCCAAGTCAGAGGCCCATGAGCGGTTTTAGAACTGTGACACCAGGTTTGTCACTAACCACACGAAAAGAAAAAGATCACGTAATCCACTAAATTGTTTTCAGGTCTTGGTCTAAGCGTTGGAATGGGAGGAATCAATTCCGATGACGCGCTTTTAAGTATTAGGGTAAGTTCATTATCAATTTATTTATAACTATTTTTACCTTATACCTAAGCCGGTGATAGATTTTTACCGTAGTTTGAAGTAAGCCGTCATCCCACCTGATACTAGATTGACATTATTGACTGTTCACTTCACCTAAGCTTTCACGGTATGTTTAGACGCTATGACGAGTAATGGTTAACTAGGACAAACTGCCAGTTAGGTAGGTCCAACTTCGAGAAAGAGGTTAATCGTCGAATCCGACTCGGCTGGACAGCGTTTGCGAAGCTACGCAATTGCTTCTCGTCCCACATACCGCAGTGTCTCAAGACGAAAGTCTTTGACCAGTGCGTATTGCCAATGATGACTTATGGCACTGAGTCGTTGTCGCTCACAATGGGCCTTATTATAAGGTTTTAAAAGTCAAAGGGCAATGGAAAGGGCTATGGTTGTAGTTTCCCTACGTGATCGAATCAGAAATGAAGAGATCCGCAGGAGAATCAAGGTAACCGACATAGCCCAAAGAATTGCAAAACCTAAGTGGCAATGGGCAGGGCACAGGCAGAGCAGGTTCTGGAGTGGCGACCGCTTACCGGAAGACGTAGCGTTGGAAGGCCTCTCACAAGGTGGACCGATGACCTTGTGAAGGGCCCAGGAATTCGCTGGATGCGGGATGCACCAGAACCGGTCAAAGTGGTGCTTGGGGGAGGCCTACATATGTTTTGTAGTGGTCGTCTTTCGTCTGCAATGATGATGAAGGAAGCTTTCACAGTGAGATTTTTACTGAATATCACTGCAGTAATCGTTTCCTTACCATTTAACACATCACCCCGACGCTTTTTCACCTTTTAAACCACGGAATAAATTTAAGAGTACATACTAAATATGATTCCCAAATGCTTCCAAAAATGTTGTAGCCTGAAAATGTTCGGTTTCATTTACTTTTTTTAAATTTTTACTTACTGTAAGTAATAATTGAGAGCTGAGAATACATAAGTTCTAATTCTCATATCATGATGACTATCTTTTATTAAGTACCTATTCTACTTTGGGTCATAAACTCAAAGTACCTAGACATGTGAATACCAAATTGTGTCATCTTTAGCTCCGAAATCATTCTGTATAGAATATATATGTATGTCAGAATGTGATTTTTTATATTTTTATTTCAGAGTCCATGCCCACAAAATACTACATGTGTACCAGTCAGCTCGTGTCCGATCCTAGAAGATCTCATGGACTTCTCATGTTTCTCTTCAGATAAGTACGTAATCAATGTAGGCTAGCGTAGACCTTCATTAAACTTTGGATCATCATTATACTTTTTAATACTTTTTGGCGACATCTATACTTTGATTCCCGAGTCGGAAAGTGGTATTGGGTTTTCCATCTGGAATTTTTCAGTTGCGGCCCGGACTCTGGATTTGTGCCCGGTTGATGGCTATAGGATTATTACATGGGACTTAAACTTAACTGGCTAAATGTAGGTGTTCTAAAGGTACATTAATCATCCTATCTGTTCCCATTACTGGGACACTGGCCTCCTCTCGGTGAGACGGAGTGGGCCGTAACCCACCACGCGGGCCCAGTGCGGGTTGGTAGATGTCATGTCTTCGAATTTTTGGTTCTAGGACATGCCGGTTTCCTCACGATGTTTTCCTTCACCGTTTTAAGAGCAGTGGTGATAAATTATTAACACAAAGTAAAGCGCCTGCCTGGGCTCGAACCGACCTACAACTCGTAAGCCGCGGCCTTAACCACTCGGCCACTACTGCTTTATACATACACTTCTGTCTAATCCTACGGGGAACACAGGCGTGATGTTATGTATGCTATACTTGCGTAATGTACTTTTAAGTTTTAGAAGAGAAAAGTGAATGCAGAAACTTGATGTAGTAGAAAACTTGTAAAGGAAATGCAATATTTGTATACCGCCACTTACGAACTACGCAAGCAACTGACGTCACACAAATCCTACGTCGCGCGTAGATTTTACCCTACTTACTTTATCATACTTTCCAGATACTTCCATCGCCTCAACCAGCTGATATGCGGTAACGCGGGGGATGAGGACTACGTTTGCTGTCCTTCCTGCGACTGTGGAAAGGTTTTTCAGGATGGACAAGAAAAGTGTGGTCAGAGTATGGTGCGAGGAGTCGACTACAATGGACTTGGAAGCCAGCCTTGGACTGCTCGGGTTGGGTTTACGCGTGAGTTCAGAATTTATGTTATTTGGGGATCTCTGGGCCTTACCTCCCAGAAAAAGATGAATATATAATATCTGCTTAGCCTTTTTCGCAACTATTTTGGGGTCGGCTTCCAGTCTATATGGATGCAGTTGAATACCAGTATTTTACATGGAGCGACTGCCTATCTGACCTCCACAACCCATTGGGTAATAAGATACCCGTTGTTACGACTAGTTGACAGACTTTCGGGCTTCTGACGAACCGTAACGACTGTCAAAGATCCACAAATGACAGCAGGGACCAACGGCTTAACGTGTTTACCAAGGCACAGAGGACTATCTATATGTAAAGATAGTCACCCATCCACGGACCAACCTCGGCAAGCGTAGCTTAACCTGATGGATCGTCCCTCGATCTATAGGCTGTTATTACTTAGCCACGAGCTCCTCTGGAATATTAACAAAATATTATATTAACTGGTAGCTCAGTTAATAATGATTTGGATAGTCTTATCTAAATCATTATGGATAAGTAAGATTATTAATCCATTTTATTAATCTTACTTAAATGCAGAAATAATGACTGAATTAATAAAATAGAGAAATTATGGCTGTTTACTTTCATCGTTTTCAGCAAAGAATTGAGTACAAACACGTAAGCAACGATATACACTGACGAGGAAAATAAGATAGCCACTTGCAAATTGAAGTGCCAAAAAAATCGAAAAATTATTGAAAACCCACAAAAATGTTTTCAACTTTATGTAGATTTATTTTACTTCATGTGTTTTTTTCAACTAAACATTTAAACATTTTTGTGGGTTTTCAATATTTTTTTACTTCATCTATCTAACTTGTGTTGTTTAGAAGATATCGATACGGATGCTACCGCGTGCCAAATTAATTTCCGTAAACAAATTTAATTTATTAAGATTATTACTGACAAAAATAAGAAGAAAAAAGTACAATAATAGCCTCCGAGTCTGGATTTGTGCCCGGTTGACCACGCCTCCAATTTTTTTCATTTACCTCAAAAGGAAAAATCGGAATCCTTATAGGATTTCTCCTCTCTCTCTCATCTGTCTGTGTGTGCCAGTCTGTCAAGACCTTTATCTCAGGAACGCGTGGAGGTATCAAGTTGAAATTAATATCAAATACGTAGGTCTATGGTCCCCTGAAGCTCTAAAGACAAGAACATGTTTTTCAACTACAACGTTAAATTTGTTTTTGGGATCAAATCATCCGTGCGTGGTCCGACACGCACTTGGCCGGTTTTTTTTAAATGCGACTTTAACATAACTGCCTAAATGAGAGGGTACAATAGATACTTACACCTCTGCCCTACCCTTTGGGGGAACAAGCCGTGATGTTATATTATGCAATGTAACAACATTCCCATAATTAGCAATAAATACTGCGATGAATTATGGGAATAAGACATTTTGTGGTAATGATAAAAATCATAACAATAACATGTCGAGTTGCTTTACTTTCTCATGATCTTAAAATTTCAAAGCAATCCGAATCAATCGAATTATTATAGTTAGGAGTGATTGGAAGAAAGATGACAGAATAGGTAATTTTGAGATATCAAAGAGAAAATTAAATGACTGCCGCGTTGGTCTAGTGGTCGCAAGTTTTACTGCTGAGCCTGAGGTCCTGGGTTCGATTCCCAGGTCGGGTAATATGATTATGTGATATTGGGTTTTTCCATTACAAATTTCTCAGTAGCAGCCCGGAGTCTGGATTTGTGCATGGGTGGGACTTAAACATAACTGGCGAAATGCCCGAACTATAGGTACATCTCTTTCTAACCCTTTGTGGATAACAGGCGTGATGTTATGTCTATCAAAGAATAAAAAACATTTTTTCCAGCAATATCTGTAGTAGTAGTTGCGTTGGCCTAAACGACATGACGAATGAAAGAAAGAGATAAAAAAAGAAGGAAAGAAAGAAAGGAAGAAAGAAAGAAAATATAAAAAATCAAATAAAAAGTGTAAAATTTAAGAAATTAGCACGGGAGTGTGCCTCACGGCTGCGCCAAAAAGGTCCAGTTCAGCAAAAAGCAGCATAAAAGAATACATAACCGTGTGTACGAGAGGCGATGCCTTAACCACTAGGCCATCACGACATAACACAAAAAACGGTTACAAAATTTATTAGGTCTAGGATTAGATATCGCCGGCAAGGTAAACAAATGGTAAATGATTCCGTTAAGGTCCATAATTATGCCCCGTATCTTAAACTGCGGAAAAAAAACAATCATTGGCGAATAGAGAGAATAATAACAAAATAATAGCCTTGTCCAGCCCTTAGGGTATCATTGGCGTGACTGATATTCACGACTACTCGCTATAGCCTGTGGCTTTTGCATGCAATTTTCGTTATAAATAAGCAATTTTTTTTTTTTGCACTATTGCTGTACGCAACATCACTTAACATCAGCCGGTCTATTCTGACCGTGTGAATTCTCACCGTGAAAAGTTTAGTGAAGTGGCTGTCAATAGTGTCAATCCCTAGCGTCAACAGGAATGGCAGCCGACTTCACCTTAAGATGCTCCCTAACCGGGAGCATTCGCCTGTAATGTAACGTTCAGAGTCGAGTATTACATCAGTGAGGGGGAGAACCGAGCATGAAAGTGCGTAATGTCTGCAATATTTAATCTGAAATGTTACATTACAGGTGAATGCTCGTCAGTCAGGGATTGGAGGGACAGATTCGATTTTGAGCATTACGTTACAATACTGCTTAGTATTGTAACGTAATGCTCAAAATCGACGTTACATTACCTACAGGCGAATACTCCCGGTGAGGGAGCACCTTCATAAGTTCTGGCAGTGCGATTTTTACAGAATAGATCGGAATGTAAATGAGGAACACGAAGCGTGTTTAAGTCCCCACTGTAAACGGTTGAGAATATCCTTTTGGGGATTCCTATGTCAGCAATGAGCCCAAGTCCAATTAAAATCAGACAAAAATAGAAATTTTGTGTAAAACTACAATAAATTTCTATTTTTGTCTGAGATCTAACTAATATTTGTACTTTCATTTGATTTAGATAAAGACACAGGCAACGTGCGGTTTGCGTGTAGCGGCTCTATCATAGGGAAACGTGTTATCTTGACAGCGGCTCATTGTGCTCTCGCCAAACCAGAAGGATATAAATTGTAAGTATAGCAGGTATTTTTGATCTGTTAATTTCTTATACTAATCGCTTTTTTTCTCGTTCCCGTTTGTGGGTGAAGGTCGTGAAGGTATATTTTCCTTCCTTCCATACTTTTTATTCCTTTGGATCACACTGGATCGTCAGCACAATCGTCAGTACTAAATACTAACTGGTCAGGTAGGCTTGCCAACTTTTTGTACAATAAATAAAGTACGAGTATATTATGGTCAGAAAGGGAAAATAAACAGTATTTCTGAAAAATAAAACAGTATTTTATGTATTAATGAAGGCTGGCTACACCGCGCCCATGCGCCGTTCGTTGCATGCACCATGTTCTACGCAGTAGATGGAAAGATTTATTTGTAGCTCTGGTTATCAGTGAAAACAGTTTAATCGTATATTTTATTTTTGTTGAACAGTAAACAGTATTTAGTGAAAAACAGTATAATACTGTTTTTAACAGTATGGTTGGCAACCCTATGGACAGGTCCATCTGTGTGCTTCTTTCTTGAAAAGACCATTTCAGACACCAATCTACATCATCTTCATCACTTCACTTCATCATCAATCGAAGTAAAGCATTTCATCACTTATTTAAAATTAGCTGCGCCTCACGGTTTCACCCGCGTAAGTTTCGATCCCGTGGGAATATCAGGATAAATTTATCCTATGTTCTAATCCAGGTCATGGTCTACCCATGTGCCAAATTTCAGCTAAATCTGTTCAGCCGTTTAGCGTAACAAACAAACAAATTCACTTTCACATTTTTTTTCCTTAAAAATATTATTGAACATTATATTAATAATGTGTCTCTTTTTGTGATCCCTAATAATTTCTATTTTGGGGTCCTAAAAATACTAAATAACCCTAACTGCGACCAATTTGGATGTAGCGCTCGCCGGCCACTGCCGCAGCTTGAAAAAATCATTGTCATTTGTGTTGTTATAATATTTATATAAAAAAAGTGTGCAGCATTTGAAGCACAAAAAGTTTTTAGAGGTTCATTAATTTAGAAAAGTGTGCACCTTTATAAAGTCAATACGTTTTTAGAGGGACTATTAAATATTTCCCCTTTTCTTCTAGATCAACCGTGGTGGTTGGTGAATGGGACATCGGCCGGAGCCCGGATTGCAACGACTATTTCTGTGCGCCCCCGACCCAGGCCATCAAAGTAGAGAACGTCATCGTGCACCCAGGATATGAGCAGAAGATATTCAGACACGATATAGCGCTTGTTATGCTCAAGGAGGAAATAAAATATTCAGGTATTAATATTTTCTTGATCTAGTTACTATGTGCAGAACCACGGATAAATACAGATGGTTTACTTCGCAAAATCTTTGAAATAAAAAGCGACTCTTGCTTCGACACAATAAAGTGCAATTCAGGTCGCACAGCGCTTAATTACCTACAGTTATATTCACCTAAAAGTTGCCTCTCTTTCTATCGCGTAAGCCCAGGTTCGCACGGGCAATTTTATCCCGCAGCGATTTTTTTTCTTGCACTGGGTTTTCAACGCTCTGCTTAGCGCCGAGAGTTGACAATCCAACAGTGTGTTTTTTAACGCGCTGAGACGAGAGTGCATCCCAGTGCGTTGGATTCTAACATTCGGCTCAACACCGAGAGTTGAAAATCCAGTGCGTGATAAAATCCCGTCGCGATATTTTTACGTCCGTGCGCACGTAGGCTAACTGTTATATCTTCTGACTACGTTACGCTCACTGAATTGGCCCGACAAGACGAGCCCGCCGCATACTTGTAACTTCATATAACAACTTGTACCTGTACTTGTACTTCTTGTAACTTCTTCTTGTAACTTCAAATATTAACCCTATTTTATATAAAAATTATCATACATAAAATCTATCTAATCTAATTTATTCAATGTAATTTAATTCATATAATGTAATCAATTTAGCTTATAATAATTTATTTTCATCTAAACTATGTATTTCTTGTTAATTAATTAAGTACTCGTATGTTATTATCTGCGCATTATGTAGGTAGTGCATGCTGTGCTTTTCTATAAGTAATGAGGCGATTAGATTTAAGTTTGAAATGTAATAATTATAAAGTAATAGTGTACTCATTGTTGAAGAGCCTAATAATAAATAAATAAATATCTAAAATGCGGAGAGCGCCTTATATATATTATTTTTGAAAAAATTATAGAGTTCATTACATTCACAGAGATGTTTATCACACATTATCCTGAACTGTGCTAACATTGACCTTGTCTTTACCCTTGCACGCAGTTTGTTGACTGACAGATAGATAGCATGTACTTCCGGCTGTCACTCATCCTCCCATATCATCACACCCTTTTACCTGTTTCCAGTGACAGCTGCTCCGATCTGCCTGAATGATAAGCCGGAAATAGTACTGAATGAACGAGCCTCGCTTGTCGGTTGGGGCAAACTGTCCGGACAAAATAACGTGGTGAGTGAAAGATATCCATCAGTTTTTAATGATAGGATGTCATGTCAGACTAATTGTTTTGCCCTTGTCTGTATTTGTGACCGTGATTTGAATGAGACCAATTTTGTGTAATGTCAATTATTTGAAACACGTGTTTTTCAATCGTGGTTGAATCAATTTAGGAGCCAGCGTTTTTGATGTTTTATTTATTTATTTATTTATATAACAATTGCTTGCTGCACTTACAGTAAATACCAAAGCGCGCAGCAAGCCAACAACAACATTCACGTAAAAAACTTCATGCAAACATTTAACATACATAAATATGTCAACATCGGGCTCCTGAGCAATCAGGGCGTTCAGCAGATTGATCGCCTGGGTTGTGGGAGCATATCGAGCGGTATGGGTACGCACTGGCGGAGCCGCGAACAGGCACCGCGAGGCACAGGCGCGCGACCGCCGCAGCCGGTCCGGAGCAAACAATGAACAGCGAGCTAGAGTGGTCGCGTCATCGATCTTATTACTGAGCAATAGGTAGTAGTGCATCAAAAGCGCACACTTGCGTCTCAGTTCCAACGTGTTGATACCTACCATTCCCGCAACAAACAGAGACGGATACAAATAGGGGTAATACCCATATATTTTTTTATATAGGTAGCGAGCAAATTTTCGTTGGACCCGTTCTATCATGAGCTTATATTTTTGCTCATGCGGATCCCATAAATTTTGATTGCGATATTTTCATATTCATGTTGGTATTCAGTTATGCAAACGTTCAATAGGATTGGCTTATTAACTCATTCGACTCCACCCACTTTTCATAGAACACATACGCCATGCTGCCTTACTTATTGGAAGTGAACCCGAAGTCCGGGAGGGTTACCGGCATTACGTTTGCGCTAAAGTTAATCATCGCGGACGGTCAACGGCATTAGGTTTAAAACCGTTCGATAAAACACTGTAAAACGAAGTAAAACAGTGTATTCAAAAAAATAAAAAAAATTGATCCATAGAGATTGTACCTGCACCTTAATTGCGTAACACACTTTCAACCACAATCTAAGAGTTTTGAAGGAAATTGTTCATCCAATGCTTCATTAGTTTGAAAAAATCGTCTGCCCAACAACGTAAATAAAGTATCTGAACTGTCAAAATGAAAGGCATTGCGATCAATTGTCATTGTAGCCAGATTGTACCTTTGTGTTTTACGCAGTTACCCCACGCTAGTTTAATTTGGATCATATTTATTTTTATTTAATCAAATGCCTCGTACACTCTTGCACAGGGATGTCATAAATTCTAAACAAAAGACAGTCTAACTTATAATATTACTAGCTTTTGCCCTCGGCTTCGCCCGCGTGGAGGTAAGAAATTATCCTACGGGATTGTACTACCCGGGATAAAAAGTATTCTATATCCTAACCGAGATCATGGTCTACCCATGTACCTAATTTCATCTAAATCCGTTCAGCCGTTCTAGCGTGAAAGCGTACGTCAACTGCCCTAACTTCGCCTGGCGTCCTATGTTTGCCTATAATGAAAAAGATGTAAGTACCTAATATCTTTTTCATTTTACTTGTATGGCAATCTAAATTTAAAGCTCTATGAAAACTCAGTTTTGATTGCTATACAAGAAAATGAAGAAGATATTACAGCTTTTTCACTATGGGCAAATATAGGATACCAGGCGAAGTTAGGGCATTTGACCGGTAACAAACAAACTCACTTTTGCATTTATAATATTAGTTAGGATATGGTTACAGGTAAGCCGACAGCAGCAACTAGAAGTCCCTCTGGTACCCCTAGAGAACTGTGAACGTATCTTCGGAGAGTCAGTCCCAGTGAATGAAGGACAACTATGTGCTGGAGGCGAGGAGGGGAAGGACGCGTGCTCGGGCTTTGGAGGTGCCCCACTGCTTCTGTTTAGGGATGGACGTCATGTGCAGGTTAGATTTTATTAATTGAGTCAAAAAACCATAAAAAGTTAGTAACTCTACGAAATGGGATCCTGTCGTTTTACCGAAAAGATTTGCCCAAATTTCACTTCCCAAACAAATTTTAGCAACCATTTTTTATACCAATGCAATGTTTGGAATGATTTTAGTACGCACATTTTCATTTGGTCAAATTTTTACTTGGCAGAATATTATCAAGGATAATGTCATTTAGCCATTTGGTCTTTAATCAAATGATTTATTACAGCAAACAATCTTTAGACAATAAACGTTTGGTCAGTTAGTTATGGAACTAAGAGTAGGTTAATTATTAAAAAAAAAGGTTAGGTTAGGTTAGGTTAAAACTGTGACCTCCTACGTACTAGATTATATAGAAAAAACAAATGAAAAAAAAACAGGCTACCCGAAACTGAACTAGTTAGACGAGATTAATTATTTAAAAAAATGCTACTAACTAAAAAAAAATTATACTACCAGAATAGTTAATATTAATATTTCCTTTATTTAACTATATACATATAAATTATATTTTTAAATATTAGAATAAAGAAATATAAAAACATTTAAAAATATAAAAAATAGTAGCCCACCGGTATCGGGAATAGGGTCCAAGCTACGGTCAGGGCTCCAGAGAGAGGAACCTCCTAACAATGCGAGCCGTGTCCAGAAGTACCGCTTTCTGGATCAAGTCCTTGATCCAGCTGCCTAACGAGAGCCTCCTCTGGTGTTGGTCGAGGCTCTTGGCTATTATGCCATTGGCCGTCACGATTATCGGCACAATGACTGCTGTATATTAATATTATTATTACCTGTTTAGAATTTGTCCCAAGTGGAAAAAGCACCCTTGTAATAAAACGTCTTTATTTTGCGTAAAATGAGTTATTCCAACTGAAATATTTGACTAAATAAAAATTGGTAAAAGTACTAGTTGGTAAACAAGTTATTGTTTAAACGTTCACTTGCAAACCTTTAGGTTCGCGTTACAATTATTTGGGAAGAGATTTTTTGCTAAGTAATAATTTGGCATTAATAACTCAACAAAGTTCAAAAGGAAAGAGATTGCAAAATTATTATAAAGGTGGACCACCGGCAAGAAAAAGCCCCGTGGTCCACCTAGGTGGACTGAGGTGATCCACCGGCAAGAAAAAGTGCCCGTGGTCCACCCAGGTGAACTAAGCAGGTGGACCACGACCGAATCCCGAAATGAAACGATGCGGAAAATTGTTTGGGAAGTGATAATTTGGCAAGTTCTTTTCGACTAAAACAAAAACAGGCTCGACTGGCATCAAAAAAAAGTTTTTGTAAAAATTACCCATTTTCTTGATGACTGTAATTTTTTTAAATATTTTGAGCAGCTCAATAATTTTCAAAAAGTTAAGGACATTCTCCTAAGACCGTTTTCCTGTAGCTACAACGGTTAAGGTCATCTCAAAAATCCACCCTGT
The DNA here is from genome assembly GCA_916701695.1 of Agrochola macilenta. Lineage (NCBI taxonomy): Eukaryota > Metazoa > Arthropoda > Insecta > Lepidoptera > Noctuidae > Agrochola > Agrochola macilenta. The sequence goes on from OU753569.1 coordinate 8,265,517, forward strand.
ATAGTTGATGTTTTAATATTTTTGATTTTAACCCATATCAATCTGCTTAGCTTTTTTCCAACTATGTTGGGGTCGGCTTCCAGTCTAACCGGATGCAGCTGAATACCAGTATTTTACATGAAGTGACTACCTATCTGACCTCCACAACCCAGTAACTGGGTAATATGATACCCCTTGGTAAGACTGGTGTCAGACTTTCGGGTTTCTGACGACTCGTAACGACTATCAAACATCCAAGAACGATAGCCGGGACCAACGGCTTAACGTGCCTTCCGAGGCACGGAGGTATCTCGGTATGTAAAGATGGTCACCCATCCACTGACCAACCCCAGCAAGCGTAGCTTAACCTGATGGATTGATCCGTGCCGCTGTTATTACTTAGCCACGAGCTCCTCCTTTTATAACCCATATTGAGATTTTAACCCATATCAAATATCTATTTCAGGTGGGCATCGTATCATTCGGTTCAGAGAACTGCGGCAGTGAGGGTGTGCCCAGCGTATACACAAATATAGCGCACTACTACCGATGGATCGTGGACAACTCGCCTTCGTAACCTTGAAACATTAGTCCAATCGAATAATCAAGTAACAGTCGCCTAGTCACGAAAATACGGTGTTGTGTCGGTGAAATATCTTACAAAATAGAACAATTAAGAGCCATTTTCACCAAAGAAACAACGCGATCAGCACATGTAAACTGCGTTCAGGAGCTGTCAGTGTCAATATTCCACAACAATGATGACAGTGTCAGCTCTATAACGCGGTTCAGAAGGTCAATAATCGTACATACAAAACGTTCACATCAAGTCGCAATCTGTCAAACTTGTCAAAAATGTTGGTAAATACCGTAGACAGAGGTAAATACATTGTATTTTTGACAGAATGCGAATGAGATGCGAATGCGAACGTTCTTAAAATTACGGGATTTGCCCCTCTGATTTGCTGTTTTATCTGTTTCTTTCAGTGTACTACTAATACCCGTCAACAAGTTTCACATTTAATTCAATTATTAATTTTGGCTTCTATCTAAAAATAAATTGTTTCCCTACTTCGCACGTTTTCTCCACACATCTGACATTGGCAGAATTGTTGACATCGGCACCATTACCATATAGAAAAATAGAATAGATGTGCTGTTCGCGTTCAGTTTCATTGGTGAAATCTGCCCCTAAGGGTAGGAAACAATCTAAAATTACTACCTACTAGGTATAATCTAAAAGCGATTGGTTTGTTATTCAAATCTCGCTAACTACTACTACATACAATTTAGTTAATCGTCAACCAATTACGCCAAAATTGGGAAGATTCATGAAGTGGCCTCAAGTTTAATTTATTGTTTTCTCCGTATTATTTGGCTAAAAATAGATATGTAAAATATTTGAAAATAAAGAAATCCAACTAAAACTTATAATGTTTCTTATTCATAGGTACTAAAAACCAGTATTGATTTGATGATACGCTTCCGGACACCTGAATCGAGCCACCCAGTATTTTTTTGTATGAAGGTCTGTAACTTTTTAGATGGTCGTGAATTCAAATTTGGAACAATGATAAGACCAAAATGATGGTCAGTATGTCGGCTTCAAAACATGCATTTTTTTTTGTGACACATCATTTTAATGATGTTTAACTGGTGGCTCGATTTAGTCCGGGAGTGTATTATTGGATTTGGTAATAAATTATCAAGAAACTGTTAAAGAAATACACGATCTAGTTGAAAAATATGTAAATTTATTCTTTGTTCATAATAATATGTAGCGCAATGCCATGGAATTGTAGTGTTTTTCACACGGTGGGATGTTTGTGAGTATCGAACATAAAGTTCCTGTTAAATCTTCCAGTGCCAAGTCTTGTACTTCCTGGTTGAAAACCTGAGAACAAAAATAATCCAAATCAAGTTCAAAATCTTAAATTAGAGATGACAACCGCTATTTAGTTTGCATCAGTTTCGAAAACTACCTTTTCATAAATCGTTGCGACATCTTTACACCATCAGTAATAGGGAGTAGCCATGGGGAACTCCAAAAAACGTAAGTCCCTTTTCAGGCTTTTAGGTTATTGTAATAATTATACACATTTTCAATTACAATCCGAGAGTTTTGAAAAATATTGCTAATCCATTACTTCATAGGTTTTAAAAATACGTCTACTTAGCAACGTAAATAACGCAATGAAAGTTTTTGGACACTCGAAATGAAACAGATTGTGGTTGATCGTGTGTAAGCAATTAGGGTGCTGTTATCTTGAGCGTGTGTAAAGGGCCTTCTTTATATAGATTTAGTACATTACGTTCATGAAGTTTGAGGCCTAGAATGCTGCCTTGAGGAACTCCAAAAAGATCTAACGGTTAACTAGCCAGAAATAAGAACCGTCGTCATTTGTTTTGTGATAAGTTATTCTTCTCGCATTTCGAAGTTTTTAGGGGTTTCGAACAAATAACAAAAGCTTTTTACGGGCTCAATAGGGGATGAGGTTTGTATGCAAGGTATTTGTGTCGATTGAAAATCAGATCGGGCGCACTGCTTGTAAGATCATAAATCTAAAAAAAAAAGTTATTAATGAAGTCTTACCCCGTTAATAGTTATCGTTGGAATAAACTTGGGTCTCACAAGTTTAGTGAGATATTCTTCTTCAAGCTGCAATGCTGTGCCTCGTGCAGAGTTAACGCATTCTTCCACCTCATCTACTCGAACGCCCGCTTCCAAGGCACACTGAAAATATTAGATATAGAACAGTGCTATATTTTCAACTAGCTCCAGCGGCTTCGCCCGCGTAATATCTTCATAAATTATAGCCTATGTTACTCAGTGATAATATAACATTCAACTGGTGAATTTTTCAAATAGGTCTGGTAGTTTTTGAAAGAAAGAAAGAAAATTTATTTATTGTGACTCGCACATAGGGTTTCTCATCGAGAAGTCTCGACGCGGGAATTCCCGGGAAATTTGGCCTTAGTCGAGACGGGAAAAAAAGGGTCGACTACCCGGGAAGTCGAGAAATTCAAAAAATAGCAATTTGACGTTAATTCCTGTGTTCCTTATAACAAAAATTATATCCTCTATCTCGTCTCTCCTTTTACATCCTTTTACTACCCAATAAGGCAAGCCCCACCCCGTGATCTCTGTTTGTTTAGTCACTCGCAAACATTTGACGGCGTAGCTTGTGTCGGTGCGCCTATCTAGAGTCGCCGGAGACTTGTGTTCCATATATCAGCCTTCTCAATAAACGTAAGTACATAGTATAATATTTCTTGATTACATAACTTATTTATGGAATAAGTAGCAAATAAATATGAATATCCCTATGGTTGTGAAATTGTGCACTAGCAGAACCATCTTATTTTAGTTTTTTATTTACATGTTTATTTTAATCATATCTTTTAATACAAATTCATATTAGATCCAATGCCCAACATTTTAACAAACTCTCACTTTTATGACTCTTTCAACTTAACAAACAATAGGTACGTATTTTATTTAGAAATGAGTAAGCGTTCCGCGCATGTTATTTTTATTACTATTTTTATAAACAACATGTTGTATTTTTTAAAGGTATGGAGAAGTCGAAAGTGTGGAAGTATTTTTCGAAGAATAAAGATTCGTTGACGACACAATGCCTGAAATGCCCGAAACAGCTTTCTATAAAAGGCTCAAGCACAAGCGGACTAATAAAACACCTAGAGCTTGTACATAAGATTTCGGTAAAGACACAAGCTGGAGCTGAAGAACCAACTCCATCTTCTTCCGGTTCAGCCATTTAAAATTTCGGTTAAAACTCTGTGATTATAAAGGAAATTAAGAAAGCAATTTTTTTAGTTAATTGACGAAGACTGATTAAAATGAACATATTGTTGATTACGAAAATGTGTATTTTATTTTAAAACCTTTTTCATGCATTTTTATTGAGGTTAATCAAATTACCGACTTCTCGGGAATTCCCGGGAAATGATTCTCGAGAAGTGTCGGTATCCGGGAACAAAAAAAGTCGGGAAATGAGAAACCCTACTCGCACAGAATGCCGCGACATTTAAAAATAAATAAAAATGTCGCAGCGCTGGTATTCTGATGGTATTTTGAGTTAATTCATTACAAATAAATATACAAATCTTTTCCCTTTCTAGTGACCCGCCCCTGGTTCGCACGGTTTTTACGACTTGACAAAACATCAAGATTTATTTATTATTATATTGATTTATAAGATTTATATACTATGTAGGTTTACCTACAATAAATACAAACAGTAAAACAATACAATAAATTTGTATTGTTTTACTGTTTGTATTTATTGTGTAATATTAAGGTATTATACACATAAACCTTCCAGAATCAATTCTCTTAATTCTAAATGATGGCGAAAACCGCATCATAATCAATTGCGAAGTTTCGAAGAACAACGCGGAACACAGACAGACATGAATAGCGACTTTAAATCATGGTATGTATAGATAGAATTGGCTGCTATCTAGCCTTTTCCCCAACTATGTTGGGGTCAGCTTATATCCTCACCGGATGCTGTTGGATACCATTGTTTTTCCATGGAGCGACTGCCTATCTGATCTCCACAATCCAGTTGCTGGATAACATGATACTCCTTGGCAAGACGGGAGCAGCAGTCTCGACATAGATAGCGATCGCTTTACGACCGAATTCGGTCGCAAAGTCATATTTAATGGAATCCCTAGACGGTCAAAATTGCCATGTCGAGACTACAGCCCCTGGTTGTCAGACTTTCGGGCTTCTGACAATACCCGTAATGACTGTCAAAGATCTATGAATGACAGCCAAGCAACTGCTTACCGATCCACGGATCGGTCTCCGTAGGTCCGTAGGTAATGGTCACTTATCCATGGACCGACCTCGGCAAGCGTTGCTTAACCATGAAGATCGACCCGTGCGGCTGTTATTATTTAGCTACTAGCTTCTGCCCGCGACTTCGTCCGCGAGCCTATAACCTACCTCAAGAATTGCGCTATCCAACGCAAAAAGATTTTGTCATATCAGGCTGGTAGTTCCGGAGATTACACCCTACATACAAACTTACAAACAAACAAATTTTATCTCTTTATAATATTAGTATAGTCGAGCCCTGGGCTGCTGATCATCATTATTTCCACCGAAATATGCCACAATTGGACGTAGACCTTATTTTAAGAAGTATCTAATCATAATTATACTGATTTCAGAAATCTTTTTCCCATATCAAAAACCCAAGTGGCAAAATGTAGGTACATAGAGGTACCTACACCTCTGCCTAACCCTTCAGGGAAAACAGGCGCGATTTTATGTTATGCTTGTTATGAAAAAAATATAAGTTATAATATCATTTCATTTAAATAAATACATAAATATCAATAGACAAAAAGATCTTGCAAATATTTAGATGTAAATATTGTTATATTTGAGGTGAGCTAATACAGTTTTACTGATTATAATAAATTTGTAAGTCCAAGGTCCTTAACAAGCATCGTATGTATGTTATATTTATTTTGATGACGAACTTATAACATTTAAGTATTTTGGCAATATATTATGAAGTTTTAGTTCAATGGTATCACCTTTTATCGCAAGAATATAGTTAAGTTAAAAAACTAGCTTCCACCAGCGGGTTCACCAGCGTGATATCATTATAAATTATAAGCCTATGTTATTCAGTGATAATATAGCATTATACAGGTGATTTTTTTTTTAAATCAGTCCAGTAGTTTTTTTGAGTTTATTCATTACATACAAACATACAAAAAATTAAATCTTTTCTCTTTATACTGTTAGTTTAGATAGGGTCTAGTAGGCTTAAGTGAGATTTGACCTTGACCTAGAACCTAGACCTTGGCGTTATTGAATTGTCTCATCTTGAATTTCTCTATAGCAGCCTGGAGTCTGATTTGTACCCGGTTGATGGCAATAAGCTCGCTCCCTACTACATTAAATTTGATTTAAACGTAACCAGCGAATTATATGGGTGTACTAAATACCTCCGTCATCTACAGCCTTACTTGATTATATAGTTTTAAAATATCCCTATCTCCAATTCGTACCTCTGTATCCCCTCTGGTACCAGCTTCAGTTTGCATTTCGCAGGCAACATAAGAAACCTTTTCCACGTTGTTTCGCCCCTGCATGAGATCCAGCGTGCAGCTCTGCACCAGGTTACCGGCACATTCAGAGGGGCCGTGCTGACATTGAAAACCATGGTATCCTTTGTTTAGACTCTGGAAGTTATAAACAAAATATTCATTAGCATCATCATCTTTATTCATTTGAATCGACATAAAATAAATATGTTTCATCAACTCCGCAGTAAAGTATCTTATGATACTATGACAGTATCCATTTTCACCATCACTACGGTTATCCTCTGTTTACAAATTTTTTGGTTTCTCAAATACTGTATTGGCTTTGGCATTGATTAAAACTGCACAATTATAATATTCAAACATTCCTTTTTATGGGTGATTATGTAAAATTACAATTTAAAAATCTTCAATACTCACTTTTGCTTTACCAAAGGGAACTAATCTTAACATAAGATACTTATGCAGCAAGTTTATGGTCGGCTGCAGTTGTTCCACGATAAATGTTCTACTGTCCGGACATTTGCTCTCGTAGTATACTGTGATGAATATCTGGAAAGTTAAACAAAACAGATGTGACATGTCCTTGTCTATAGCAACGACTTTGATCATGAATACCCAGATGGGGAGTCGAGGTCGTCTGAGTCTGACTTGAAGAAGGCACTGAGGCATTGCGTCTCCAGCTCCCTACGGTCAAGGTATTAGTATCAAAGCAACGTGTTGGAAGTCATCTATAATCATAAGAATAAATCGTTACTTTCAGGCATCATGTATAAAATTAAAAATTACAAAAAGATAGAAATGATAAGAAAGAAAAACGTAGATATCTTTTTATGGTTTCTTCACATCTCTTCAGTCGTTACCGACTTTTTCAAGGTTATTTAAACGGAAATTATCTAGAGTTTAGTACTAAAGCTGGCAATTTTTAATGGGAATTTATCACTGATTGTTATCACTGATCTGTGTCTGAATACGACCCTGACGTGAATGGTGTTACTAAGTATGGTAATGTTATTGAAACAGCTGTTCTCAAGAGAATATTTTACACAGGTACGAAAAATAATTGCATAACAAAACGTATAAACAAATATAAAATGTCACACGTATTCTAATAATAAACTTTAGAATCCAAAAACTGTTGGTGCAGGACAACTTTCACTGCTCCAGATAATATGAGCTGTTGACCTCAGCTGGTCGGTATGTGGTCGACGGTACACGCCTAAATGCCTTGGCTAAACTAGTTGGGTATGTGACGAATGATAAGCATACCATTCATGACCTACCCGATCACGATAAGACATAGATATTGGTCATAAAGGACTTTTAAGTGTTGGAGTACCTAAGATTTAGGTTAAAATGCGTTATTGTAAGGTTCAAAATTCCGAAGAGGATGTTACAGGCGACGAGCACGATATGGTGACGATTATAATTCACGACCTTCACCGGTAAACGACTGAACAAATTCCAGCGACAAAAGATAAAATTCATAAAATTACTATTTCGTAGGAAAATTATTGTAATCAAGCCTATGTAACTATTTTATGTTCCATAGTGTTGCTACGATAATTTGTCACGGAAATGATTTAATGTTGGCAAATAATGACTTTTTGTACTGTCCGTAATGTTAGGAAGGTACAATACGGATGATGACATTTTTGGAATATTTTTTTCTAAAAAATAATTGTTTGCAAACAATATTATATATATTGTGTAAAAGCTCAAAAAATTACCAAGTTATAAACGTTTTAAAATAACTCCTAGACAAAGACGGCACTATCACGTGACGTGAAGTCACGGCTGTGTAACTTCACACTAGCGCCATACATTTTCCGTGACGCGTGACTAGGACGGGAATAATCCTTTCCAAAAATTAAAGCATTTAGCTTCCTCATATTTTCATCGATTTTATTATTCATTCTTCTTTCTTTTTCAAATATCTCATTTTACTATGCCTTCTTTGAAATTACATTTTTTGTTCGAACATTTCCAATATTACTCATCATCCCTATTTAACATTATAAAATAAAACATAATATTGTACAGCGCGTTCTACTAAAAAAGTTCTAGAATAATTGATGGCTAGGTACCTATTTTCAATACACTAGAGAGCATAGTAAGCGTGCCATAAAAACGATATGATTATGATTTAGCACACAATAGATATTTATGTATTGACAAAAACGAAACAAGACAATTGTTACAAAGATCGCAAAAAGTTAATTAGAGACAATATTGACGATGAAAAATGCTACGATTGTTGTAGTTTACGCGTTGTGAGTGGTTTAGAAATCATAACTTTTTTAAACAGGTGATGCAAATGGTGATGATTTGTAATCGAATCGTTGTCTGCATTAGTTCAGCACTTTCCATGGTGTTATGTGTCACTTTGTAATGTAGAAGTCACAAGTTAACAATTATTACGTGACAATTATTATTTGACGATTTCCGGGTCGGGGAAAGTGTTATTGGGTTTTTCCATTTGGGATTTCTCAGTAGCAGACCGGAGTCTAGATTTGTGTCCGGTTGATGGCAATAGGCTCGCCCCTTAGAGTCAGACATAGGACTTCAACATAACTGGCGAAATGTGAGTGTAATTACACTCACATTTCGCCAGTTACGCCGGTCACCTCTGCCTAACCCTTCGGGGATTAGAGGCGTGATGTTAGGTTACCTGTGTAATTAGTATTTGTCCACGTGTTTGTTTCTAAGGGGATTTGAGAAAATTATGAGATTTCAGAAAATTTAAAATCATCAATAGTAAAACCATTTCACAAAAAAAACTCCAAACTAGATATGAACAACTATAGGCCCATCACGTTAATCCCGATTTTATCCAATTTTTTTTTTAAATAGTGTACTCTCGAATAATGAATTTCTTAAATAAATTTAATTTAATAGTTAATAACCAAAACGGTTTTCAAAAAGATAAATCTACAACACTTGCTGCATTCTCACTAATACAAAAAATAACAGAAAACATCGATAAACGTAATAGCGTTGCTGCCATTTTCTTTGACATGAGCAAAGCGTTCGATTTCGTACTCGTAGATCACAAAATCTTACTCAATAAATGCGAGCTATATGGAATCCGAGGCAAAGCACTAGATTGGATTAAAAGCTACCTAAGCAACAGAAAACAATGTGTCGAAATAAACCAATTAAATTATCAACTTGTGTCTACTCCATTCAGATCTACTTTTAAAACAAATAAGTTCGGTGTTCCCCAAGGAAGTGTGCTAGGCCCTCTTCTCTTCCTTATTTATATAAATGATATTCCTCAAGTAACATCACATCAGTGCATCCTATTTGCGGACGATATTTCGGTTATAATACCAGAAACCTCAGAAAGCAACTACGAACATTCATTAAACAACACTGTAGAATCAATAATGAACTGGTTAAAGGACAACAATCTAACAGCTAATATTTCTAAAACTAAAATGTTAACAATTCTCTAATTATAATAGTTCTCAAATAAAACCCTTAGACTTATATTATAAAAACACAAAAATTTAAGAAGTACGTGATACAAATTTTTTAGGTATTATCTTAGATAGACATTGCAATTGGAAAGCACACACAACTCGCATATGCTCTAATCTAAACAAATTTGTCTTTGCTCTAAAAAAGCTTAAGAAGGTAGCAAGTCAAAAAACTGCTATGGCTGCGTATCATGGCTACGTCGGGTCAGTTCTTAGATACGGTCTTATTTTATGGGGTAATTCTTCTCAGGCTAAAAATGTCTTTATCACACAAAAAAAATGTGTCAGAGCAATCTGTGGGGTTGGACCGTTTCAATCTTGTAGACCTTTGTTTAAGAAATTAGGATTACTAACTCTACCTAGTCTATATATATTAGAAGTAGGATTATTTGTTAAAAAGCACTCTGAGCGTTATACTAAAGCCATAGTAAATAAAAAATTCCTTTCAAGAGATCCAACCAGACTAGCTGTCACAAGATGTAGAAGCACACTAGTTCAGAACAATTGTTACAATATGTCTGTCAAAATCTATAACCAAATACCCAAACAGATCAGAGAGCTACCACTAAACTACTTTAAAAATAAACTTAAGAAATGGCTCTTTATCAATGCGTTCTATACAATAAGTGAGTTTTTAAATTATAAGCAAAGCTCGAAATATGATCTCACTAGTAATATAATTAAATAACGTAATTTTAAGGATTTTTTATTTTATTTTTATTTTATACTTCATGATCTTAATAGTAACAATTGAAGTGTTTTTGTATATAATTTTATTATAAGGTATTTTTTGCATGCTGAAATAGTAAGTAAGCAAGATATGTGGAACTTCTTATATTTAAGTTAAGACCTATTATGTACCATATTTTATGCAAAATAAAGAAATTCAATTCAATTCAATTTGTATCAGACGATAGGTATGGTTAAGTTGTGTTTGCCGAAATTAAAGGAATATGCTGTGGGCCGAACTCAAGAATATCCCTAACAACGACACACTAAAGTCAGAATTTACAAACAAATGGGTCTGTGCTGCTAAATTAATAGAAAAAACGAAAAATTCCTATAACTATGAAGAGTTTGCTATATGTATTAAAATAACTAAGAAAATATGGCGTCTGGTAAATATTCTAACAAGCAATAAAACAAAACAAAGCTGTGTTCCTTCAAACTAATAATTTATTCTAATTACAGTACAGAGCCACGTGATAGTTGTCAAATATTTAACAAATACTTTGCTACGATAGGACCCCTTTTAACGAACGAAATACCTGAATCATTTCAGGACAATTATGATCGTGCTTTACCAAACCCTTTTTCTCAAGACGCTGAGAAGCTCTCTAGTTTTATTTTATGTTCTGCTAATGTAACAAATATTCTATCCAACTTTAATCCAAATTGCAGCACGGGTCTAGATGGAATCAATACGAAAGTAATAAAAAGTGTCAAAAATTTAATCGCGAATGATCTCTGAATAAACTACTAGCCGATGAAATTTCCTGAAACACAAAAAATAGCGAAAGTAACGCCAATCTATAAATCAGGAAATACCACAGATCCTGGAAATTATCGACTGATTTCAGTGTTGCCTTGTATACTTACAGGAAGGTATATACCTACTCGTAATTATGTATTATTATAAGAAAAAACATCTTACCAAGAGTATTCATACGAACATAAAACTCACCCAACATAAACAAGGCAGTCAACGTAGCACAAGGCGAGCAAGCTTGCTAGTTTTACCCAAAACTAGAACTAACTATGGCAAAAAAATGCTTACTTTTGAAAGAGCACAACTTTATAATAGAATGGCTCTAGCTTAAGAAATCTGCACTCGTTCAATGCATTTAAAACTCAACTTGGTCAGTATATAATTGCGGATCGATCACATTTAGAGAAATAAATAAAAACCATTAGCCAGTATAAAACCATCGTCATTAGTTACAAACTAGATACCCATATCTAGGTTGTAACTAATAACGACGAACTTTGTATAACATATGTATGTTTTGGTATAGTTCTCAAGTAAGTGATATGTAGGTATGTCTTTATTGAGAATCAAGTTTCTTTAAACCTAAGTCCCTAATCCCTCCTAGCTCTAATTAATTTACCTATAATTTTCTGTGCCATCGATCCTACTGAAAGAATTCTGGTAAAATTCTACTGATAGTTTATTTGAAACTGCTATTATGAGGAATTTAAAATGGTATCAGCTATCTGCTGAAGGAACCATAATTATAATGCTGCATAAGAGAAAAATTAATAAAAACATGAAAATAATAACTCAGTCAGGAGAACAAAGCCAAATCTAATTCTGACTTTTTTTCCTGATTGAGTTGTTCATATACCTACCTAAGTATCTATATTTATTTCATAACATCAGGCATAAGAAGCATCAGAAATAATGGATCATCAAAATTTAACATTGACACAGCTGTTAGAAGGTGTTATGTGCGTAACATAGGTTTTCTTGCTATTATTACTAAGATGAGAAATCTCATTTTCCATTCACTTTTCACTTCAGTAGTACCTACCAGTATGACTAGTGGTCATTAGGTTTAAATAGGAAACACGTTTACTCTACATGTACCTATATAGCTGGAGAAGAAAACCCTATTAGAGCAAGAAAAAACTAGCAACTATCTTAATAAATGCTTGATAACCTACGTAAGTAAGCAAGATCACCAACTGAAACTCTTGTTACAAACGAACAAAATTAAAATGAACCTCTAAAAATATTTAATTTTGTCTGTATCGTTACTGTTGAGAGAGTGTAAACGTCATTGAATGTTGTTCGTACAAAATTTAAATAATAAAAACATTCGCTTCGTCACCTTTAGATACGGATAAATGAGTTCGAGTGTAGTGAATTTCAAAATTACTTTTACCTTTTGCGGAACATCACTGCCAACTTGATTCAGCGCAAAAACAAACACCAACACTAGTTGACTTATCCTTAACATATTTGTACTTTGAAATAGTGATGATTTGTTTGAAATAGATGAAGAGTTAGCTTGCCGAGTTATTTTTGAATACTGTGTACCATTTATAGGAATATTCGCGAGTAAATGTTATAATTGCGGCAATTCGCGGCCGGTTCGCACCACACGACACACGTGTGATCAATGTGTACTACGTTGCGCTATTAAATTCAGACAACTGATAGCAATATAGAGAGGTACTGCAGGTACCATGTCTTCTATGAGTGATTTTATTAATGACTTATTTGCTTTTAAGACATCCGAAGGTTGATTATATACTTACGTATTTAACATATTATATTTAATTTAGTGCAAGCAATATATCAGGGACGGAGTGTTGATTCATTGTTTGGCAATTAGATTTACTGACGTACAGATTAGCCGATAGTGTTAGTAACTGACTGTTTTGTTTTTCATTCTTAATATATTTCAGATTGTAATCTTATACCATGTTATTGTATTTTATTCTCAATATTATTTCAGATATAATTAGCTCACTATTATTTTTATTTAAGAATTTCTCAGTAACAGCCTGGCTCCAGTCTGCATGGATTTTGTGCCAGTTAATATTCAATTGATTCGATGGTAAAAGGGTCGCTCCTATTACATGGGACTTAAACGTAACTGACGAAATGTTAATGGATCTTTGCCCAAACCTTTGGGGAATACAGGTGTGATGTTATACAATGTCGCTAATGGGCATGTGCCTGCCCGTATTTTTCTGTATATTCATGAAAAATTATCGAAAATTAACTTTAAAAGGGGGAGACTATCTTTAATATTTTTCATGTTATTCAATTTTTTATGTTTTTAGTAGCGTTTGCCATATCTCCTATGTTATTGGCTCCATTTGGATTCTGTTTATTATTTCTAATAGCTTAAGAGTTATTTTATCGGATTAACTAAATTATTTTCGTAAAATTTGTCGACTATGAAAAAAAAACGGAGGTGAAGACATTAAAAAAAAAAAAAAACATTATTTATTTAAAAAAACAATAAGTCCATAAAATCATAGCGGGGACACTGAAAAAAAATAATAAGAAAAAATATAAAAAATAAAGATAGACCCCCATTTTTAGGGTTCCGTTGTAAACTAGGAATCCTTATAGTTTCGCCATGTTCGTCTGTCTGTCTGTCTGTCCGTCTGTCTGTCTGCGGCTTAGCTCATAGACGGTTAGTATTAGAAAGCTGTAATTCGGCATATGTATACATATTAATCATGCCGACAAAGTGGTTAAATAAAATCAAGTTTTTCTTTTTAGTGTACCTCCCCTACACGTAAAGTGGTTTTTTTTCTCGTCTACCCCATGGTGTGGGGTATCGTTAGAAAGGTCTTTCTGGTCTGTCTTTCTTTTTGTCACAACCATTTTTGGATTCAGGGATCCGTTTGCGAAATATTAAGCTTTTAATTGAATTTTTTTGTTAGAGTCAAGTGTCCCCCCCCCTGCCAGCTAAAGGCTTGTACTTGGATTTGTGAAAAAATTTACAGCAGTCGTATAATATAACGAAATTAAAAAGAAAGCTATCAGAGCTAAGTAGACTGTACAGGATAACGAGTAATAATCAACCAACTTAAATTTGCGGTTTGAAAAACATGTTCTCCTCCATGATCCATACATTCCATAAGGGAGAACATGTTTTTCAACTACAATGTTAAGTTTGTTCTTGGGATAAATTCATCCCAACTACGGAACCCTTCATTGTGCGTGGTCCAACACGCACTTGGCCGGTTTTAAGTTTATTTTCGATAATATGTCAAATTTCATATAGCGCCATCTGGTAATTTTCTACTGTATGACTATCACCAGACTTTAGCGCTGTACCTCCACGTTTAAACTGAACGATGTCGTTCGGTGACTGTACTCCCCATGGACAGTTTAGGCAAGATTTTTTTTTGGGGACTGTAGTTTCCTGAACAAGACAGTGGTTAATATTCAAAAAAATACGGGCGGGCACATGCCCATGGGCGACATTGTATAATCAGCTCAGTTTATCTTAAATAGGTACTACTGATCGGAAAAATACAAATCTTTTACTTACAGGCGCATACCATCTTATTGATGATAAGAGTAGGTTTCTATCTATATTTTCTATTCTTGCCTTTGTGGTTGCATCTTATTGGATCTATCTACTAGTTTCTTGATAACTTGTATTCCTGTGGTCAGTGATAGAAAAGTAATGTAAAACAAGCTTTGTCCTAACGATTCGTGCCTATTTTTGTTCTAAATAGTTTTTTTTTTCTCTTGTTCTCAGCAAGAGCTGTATACAGGGTGGATTTTTGAGATGGGGCAGGAAGGATAGCTATCTTTACCGTTGTACCTACAGGAAAACGGTCTTAGGAGACTGTCCAAAGCTAAGTTGGAGTTTTTGTGATGAACAGACTAGCTTAAAATAAACAAAAAATTTAAACTTCGAACGATTAAGCGATATAATTTTATTTCCTTTGAGAACAAGATAGTTTGTTGCTTGTGAGTTCCGACGTTCTGAGAAAAAAAATACCTCAAATAATGTTGAACTTTCAGACTTAATAGTAAAGAGAACGTTAAAAATGACTGTCCGGTACAAAAGTGAGAAATTAAAATTGTATGGAAAAAGATTCAAAGTTTCAACAAAATACCATTTTATTTTCATAATCAAATAAAATTATAACGCGTAGGTATTCGTTTGATATTTGAAATTTCATTTTTTTTTTGTTTATTTACGGCCAGTTGAGTCGGCCATCGTGAAAAGTTGGTTGCAGTCTCATTTCCCACGAAATGTATGGGGAAAGTTTTTTGCGATTTCCGACTTCTCTAGTACTTAAACCTCAATTGGTCCACTAGAGTTTTTTTATCCTTATATGAAACAGGATCGAGATTTTTTTTTTTTGTGACAACTGCCTATTTTCTGGTTAACGGTATTTTTTTTTTCAAAATCTGTGAATGCAGATCAAAATGTCTCAAAAGGTTAAGGAAAGTCTCCTAAGACCGTTTTCCTGTAGCTACAACGGTTTAGGTAGACCTGCCCTTACTGCCTCATCTCAAAAATCCACCTCGTATAGCTTACGTCGTCGCGTTGGTAGTAAAAATATTTGTTTGCAGTCTTCAAGGACCGATGGCCGGTGGAGCAGACGAGTCCTGGAGTGGAGACCGCGAATCGGCAAGAGTAGTGTGGGACGTCCCGCAGCTAGATGTACCGACGACATTAAAAAGGTGGCTGGATGCGGAAAATGGAGAACAGGGTGCTGTAGCGCAGTCTGAGAGAGGCCTATATCCAGCAGTACACTGACTGCGATAGGCTAAGTTGATTGATTGAATCTTCAAGGTGGTACCGGGCCGACTACCCGGAACGTGCTTATGAATCGCCACTCGACAATTATATAGTCCCTATAGATATAAAATTATATTACACGTATTTAGCATTAGGCATACATAAAGTGATAGGACCTACTTACCAATTTTGCACCTGGTTGTAGAGTGAATAGATGATTGCTCCCGATAATATCATGATCCAGTAAGGTTGTATCAAGTATACGGCATACGATACCAAAAATACTATAATGATAAAGTATACTATTTCCATTTAATTTTACTAAACATGTTTTATGCGTTTTGGTCAGAATCGGAACCCATTATATTTTATTTTATTTGAATTTTGAGATATGATTTCCCGTCATGGTGGTCAAGTCTAAGTGTCAAATCTATTACCAGTATAGATTATCTATGGATTATCTTTAGTAAATCTGTATTGTTAATTCAAATGCAAAAAGGTTTTCATACAAATCCTTATCTTTGATTTGTGTCGTACTCGTGTCGACTCGTGATTATATTTTGTATTAGTAAAATTGGTGAATCAGAGTGTGTTTGCTTCTTACGGTTGTGATTAAGTATGATGTAATTTTGTTTGGGCGATCGCAATAGATAATTCTGAACTGCAAGTAACTACAATATTAGTTAAGGTCATGGCATTACCAATCAGAATAAAATAATTGTTTTATTTCAATCAAACGGTACTTATATTTATTTTCACAGTAGGGATACTGAACTTATCCTATGTGTAGGTACAGTAGGCCGCACGTCAGTGATAACATATTGAACTTGAGCTGGCATAGCGTAGTACGGAGTTTCAATAGAATAACAGGCGAGCTTACACTGGTTTTGTCACCATTGACGTGCGGCTTAGCGTTAGGTACGCTAAGCCGCACGTCAATGGTGACAAAACCAGTGTAAGCTGGCCTAGCTTATTTTCAAAAGCATCAAAGGTTGTAAATTTTGTTCTCTATTCGTTCGAAATTTGAAGTTCAATTTGTTTTAGTTTAGTTTCGGCCAGTCTATCATCGTAAAATAGTAAGTTGGAGTCACATTTCCTATGAAATGTATGTGAAAATATTTTTGCGTTTTCTGACTTTCCTAGTACTCAAACCTCAGTTGGTCTAGTAGAGTGTTTTGATCCTTATAAGAAAGAGGATCGATTGGCATCAAAAAAAGTTTTTGTGAAAACTGCCCATTTTCTTGCTGACTGTACAATTTTTTCAAAATCTGTGAATGCAGATCAAAATGTCTCAAAAAGTTAAGGACAGTCTCATAAGACCGTTTTCTTCTAGCGACAACGGTTAAGGTAGCTGTCCTTACTGCCCCATCTCAAAAATCCACCCTGTATACTATATGCTATTATATTATAGCGTAGTCTGAAAGCAGCTTTACCGTCTCATTTCTTATTCTTTTCATATCCTCATGTACCCTACCCTCATACTAAAATCTTTTTTTCTTTTCTCATGCTATGTGTAGGTACAGTCTTTCCCTCTAATTTTTTGTTCTTTTCAATAAATTGATCAAGTACAGAACATATTGGTCTCCTAGACCCAACAACGGAGTTCTCGGTCGAATATTCTCTCCGGAACGCGTCATACTCTTCTCGAATATTCGGCGATAAGTTGGCTAGGGACTTTTGATAGTAACTCCTGGCTTCTTCTTCATAGTTGTGGATTTGGGAGACTGGTTGCAATGTTGGTGGTACGTAGTTGTCTCTAGCTTCTGTACGGAACGTTCTGGAAGATAATTATCATATTATTAATTATTACATTATTATTTATTATAGTTTCTGTATCTAGCTCGGAGGAGCTCGTGGCTAAATAACACCAGCCGCACTGGTCGATCCATCAGGTTAAGCTACGCTTGCTGGGGTTGGTCAGTGGATGGGTGACCATCTTTACATACCGAGAATCCTCCGTGCCTCGGAGAGCCGTTAAGCCGTTGGTCCCGGCTGTCATTCGTGGATCTTTGACAGTCGTTACGAGTCGTCAGAAGCCCGAAAGTCTGACACCAGTCTTACCAAGGGGTATCGTATTACCCAGTTACTGGGTTGTGGAGGTCAGATAGGCAGTCGCTCCATGTAAAATACTGGTATTCAGCTGCATCCGGTTAGACTGGAAGCTGGTCCTAACATAGTTGGGAAAAGGCTAGGCAGATTGATCGATAGTTTCTGTATCTATTTTACTGTGTGTACATAAATAATAAAATAATTTAAGAGAAGACTAAGTTGTGTTGATAGGTATAAGGTAAGCACAGTTGATTTATATACAACTGAATTCGTCATCACGTTTCTGAAATATACCTAATGATTGTAAAGTAGGTAAATTAAATATGTCTTCATCGAATATTTCGGGACATCGCCAAGCGGTTGGTCGACTCTTCATGTGACCAGACGGCTGGCCAATTTTTAGGCCAAAGAATCAGCATTGCCATCCAACGTGGCAGTGCTGCCAGCCTTTTGGGCACTTCTCCCGCTAACAGCGATGCGGACGAATTTTTTGATGCCCAATGAGCTCTTCCCTTTATTTTTTTTTCTTTACTTCCTTGTACATAATATATATAATAGTTAGTTGTAAAATATGTCCTGATTGAGTTAAGTAGGTTCTTACCCTGGCACCCATTGCATTTTGTTATGGGTCCTTATTTCCCTGAAGCCTTCTTTAAATTTTTCTCTATCGTAAACAGATTTTGGTCTTGGTACTGGTAGTCGCCATTCTGTTTCAGGCTTTGGCGTTCTTGTCTGGAAATAAAATGTATTTCAGTAAATTGTGTTCGGTCGAGCTAGAGAGTTTTATACGGTGGCCCAGTGGTAACGGCCCTGGCTTACGAGTTATATTGGTCACGGGTTCGAACCCAGGCAGGCGCTGAAATTGTGTAAATCATCTCATCACCACTGCTCTCAAAATGGTAAAGGAAAACATCGTGAGGAAAGCGGCATGTCCTAGAACCAAATATCCGAAGACATGTGACATCTACCAACCCGCACTGGGCCCGCGTGGTGGATTACGGCCCACTCCCCCTCGTAGAGAGGAGACCGCAGTCCCAACAGTGAGAACATTATAGGCTGCTTATGAGCTAGAGAGTTTTATATAAAATCACGTGCTATTTATTATCTCTGATTGACAACATTAGTCTCTGAAACATTCCAAAAAATGGAATGAGAATTAAAAGAGCTTTGAAAATTATTGCGATTTTCACTTTTTAGTTTTGGTACAGCTACCTCACACAAATTCGAATACCTCGACCACCTCCCCCCTCCTCGTACCTTCGACCTGCTATGTAAATAGCAGTGACAGGAACTTATCATATCATCCACATGTGGGAAAAATACGTATTATTGAAGCTAACTTAAAAATATATCAAAGCAAAATAATAAAATTTAAATGGGACCACCTTGAGAGCACAACCTATCAAACAAAAACAAAAAAATTCTAAGTCGGTCCAGAAATCGGTGGACATACATAAAAAAAACAAAAAAAAACATACGCGACGAACATACTCGTATAACGTCCTCCTTTTTGGAAGTCGGTTAAAATAGTCCACACACGCAACACCTGCTGTGGTCAGCGATGTGTACCCCCTTATCTTGTGTGTATCTCCTTATAACCTAAACTTCCTTTGACTCTACTACCACCTACTTTTACGAAACTTACGTAGGCTATATCCTTAAAAGTGTAATAAGTGACCACATCCTTGTTACACGACGGTCTCTGCAACTGATCGGCAGTGTACGGCCGGTGGTGTAGCCTACTAGTCGTCAGGTACGGGTCCAGGTACTTCTCGAAACCTTCATGCGTTGTGTCGATAGGTTCTAATTCTGTTCGCCAACTTGGTTCGAGAGGAAGCTGAAAAGAAATTATTCAAAGATGAAAAATATATAAATAGTGTGGCAAATCAAAAATGGCTATGTTGGTTGACCACTATATAAATTGTTAGAAAAATAAATTGGGGGTCATAGAAAAATGATGAAAGGAGGAGAACGAAGAAGAAGAGAAGACTAGGAGGATCGCATCATATCGCTTCTGTACACAAAATATGTCTTTTTCGATTAATCGAATCTGTTGAACTGGAAATCGCCGTCAGCATGTTTGGTCAAGGGACGTCGAAAGAAAGTTTTATAGTAAGATATATTTTAGAGTGGAGTTATACTTACTGGGTCTCGAGGTAGTCTTGTGGGAAGTTTGTACTGATCCTTATCAGTTATCAGTCGAGGAGGTGTTACTGGTGGGGTGTAGCGACTTCTCATTTCAGTCGTGCCGTGCGCAGAACTTTGTGGTACTCTATCTTCTATCTGAAGAGCAAACCAGGAGCAGACTTAGCCCAAGTTCGCACTGACGTAAAAAAATCGCGGCGGGATTTTATCGCGCGCTGGATTTGCAACTCTCGGTGTTGAGCCAAGCGTTGAGAATCCAACAGAGTACATTCCAGCGCGTCGCAAAAACACTGTTGGATTTTCAACTCTTGGTGCAAGCGGAGCGTTGAAAATGCTATGTTCGGTGTAAGTATACTGAGGATATACAGCCCATCAAAGTCCAGGTCCCTCTGATTGGTGTAACGCCAACTATTTGCGGATGTGGAGTTTGAATTAGCACTTTTCGGGAAAGATACAATTAAAGAGGTTACAATGCATTCTGCAGATAGGCCTCCGCCTCCGTGATTCCACTAAAAGCACGATGAAACAGTAGCTTCTAGACCACAGACAGTAGGTTAGTAATAGTATATCAAAATTAAAAAGTCACATGTAAATAAGCCTGAGAATCAGCACTTTTTAAACAGCAAAATTACATAAGACAGTCCCCCAAAACACCCACCCTTCACCACTTCCTAGTGGTTTAGCCGGGAAGAAGATGTGGCGCTACAAACTCCCCAGCAGCACAGCTGTCTGTTCAGTTAGAAAAACTTGATTGTATACAAAATATTATGCAAAGTAATTAACATTACGAAAAACAAAACCGTAAATTTAATATTTGCCATTTGTCACCTAGCATATGCCATTATACCTACCCTTCTAGGCTGCGGGTAAACGTACTCGTTTTCATTATACCTACCCTTCTAGGCTGCGGGTAAACGTACTCGTTTTCATTATACCTACCCTTCTAGGCTGCGGGTAAACGTACTCGTTTTCATTATACCTACCCTTCTAGGCTGCGGGTAAACGTACTCGTTTTCATTATACCTACCCTTCTAGGCTGCGGGTAAACGTACTCGTTTTCATTATACCTACCCTTCTAGGCTGCGGGTAAACGTACTCGTTTTCATTATACCTACCCTTCTAGGCTGCGGGTAAACGTACTCGTTTTCATTATACCTACCCTTCTAGGCTGCGGGTAAACGTACTCGTTTTCATTATACCTACCCTTCTAGGCTGCGGGTAAACGTACTCGTTTTCATTATACCTACCCTTCTAGGCTGCGGGTAAACGTACTCGTTTTCATTATACCTACCCTTCTAGGCTGCGGGTAAACGTACTCGTTTTCATTATACCTACCCTTCTAGGCTGCGGGTAAACGTACTCGTTTTCATTATACCTACCCTTCTAGGCTGCGGGTAAACGTACTCGTTTTCATTATACCTACCCTTCTAGGCTGCGGGTAAACGTACTCGTTTTCATTATACCTACCCTTCTAGGCTGCGGGTAAACGTACTCGTTTTCATTATACCTACCCTTCTAGGCTGCGGGTAAACGTACTCGTTTTCATTATACCTACCCTTCTAGGCTGCGGGTAAACGTACTCGTTTTCATTATACCTACCCTTCTAGGCTGCGGGTAAACGTACTCGTTTTCATTATACCTACCCTTCTAGGCTGCGGGTAAACGTACTCGTTTTCATTATACCTACCCTTCTAGGCTGCGGGTAAACGTACTCGTTTTCATTATACCTACCCTTCTAGGCTGCGGGTAAACGTACTCGTTTTCATTATACCTACCCTTCTAGGCTGCGGGTAAACGTACTCGTTTTCATTATACCTACCCTTCTAGGCTGCGGGTAAACGTACTCGTTTTCATTATACCTACCCTTCTAGGCTGCGGGTAAACGTACTCGTTTTCATTATACCTACCCTTCTAGGCTGCGGGTAAACGTACTCGTTTTCTTTATACCTACCCTTCTAGGCTGCGGGTAAACGTACTCGTTTTCATTATACCTACCCTTCTAGGCTGCGGGTAAACGTACTCGTTTTCATTATACCTACCCTTCTAGGCTGCGGGTAAACGTACTCGTTTTCATTATACCTACCCTTCTAGGCTGCGGGTAAACGTACTCGTTTTCATTATACCTACCCTTCTAGGCTGCGGGTAAACGTACTCGTTTTCATTATACCTACCCTTCTAGGCTGCGGGTAAACGTACTCGTTTTCATTATACCTACCCTTCTAGGCTGCGGGTAAACGTACTCGTTTTCATTATACCTACCCTTCTAGGCTGCGGGTAAACGTACTCGTTTTCCAAACATGACGTATGTTTGTTGAACCTCTTAGTGTCAGGTAGTTTGAACCCGTAGTTTTCGGCAGTCTGCGACCTCGTCAACTGTTTAGTGATATTGTAGTCTCGAAAGTAGTTCTTCAGCTCTTCGACTGGAGTTCTCTGTATGACATAAAACTTATTCGTTTGCAGATATACAAGTTTCATAGCTATCTTATAGGTACTTTATAATCCAACTTACTACAAACGTACAGCATACATATACGCTGTCATCATCATCGAGCTGGAAGAGGTCTAGGTAATGCTGAACCTAAGCTTCTCCCATAAGCATCGCCACAACAAATTAGCTGGATGCGGGAAGCACAGGGCTTGAGAGTGGTTCACAGCAAACTAATTTCCGATGCCAAAAGTTATCCACTCTCACTCAATGTTGTTGATATTCTTTTAGATACATAATATATCTACTAAAAGCAAGTCAATTTTGGCTGGTGTTGCAAATTCAAGTGGCTGCACTAATTACATTAGGAAGAGCTAAAACTAGGTTTCTTTTTGTTATTGTCTGGAATTAAATTAAAAGTATTTACCGTCTCCTTCAACACCTCTGGTAGATCTCTCCATTTTCTTCCAACAGTTTCACTTGAAGCCCCAGTTCCTGGATGTTTCCTTATAGGGTATTGCAAATGCACTCTGTCCCAATGAGGTACAGGCAACTTTTTAGGGTAATTTGCTTGCATAGTTCGTTTTTCGTCAAGTGGGTACAACATAGTTACTTGTAGGAAAGTGTAGAGATTTATGTGCAAAGTGTGGTCGATGTGTATCGTAGCAATGATAAAATCAGTTGCTATGGTTGCGTTAGTAGTAGGTAGTATTCATATTTTGGGGTCGATGTAGGTTACTTTTGGATGAGCAGTTGTTACGGGTAGTCAGAACCCCGAAAGTCTGACAACCAGTCTTACCAAGAGGTATTTTGTTACTTAGTAATTCAGGCGGTCGCTCTATGTAAAATACTGTTACTCAGCTGCAGTTTGCTCCTGGAACATGGTTGGGAAAAGGCTAGGCAGAGATGGTGACTTGATGAGCTACCAGGGTGTAGGATGGAAATTTTCCTCTCCAAATCAATTTGATTTACCTTCTTAATCTGTAGACAAATCCCCGGGGGTGTAATACATCGGGGTGATAAAAAAAACATTTTTATTCACATCTAGTTATTGAGATACCTATTTGTGAAAAACTAACAGAGGATTTCAAGTTCCAATGAAACTTCAGACTCTTTTATCACAACTTGTTGAATTAACAGTTCGCGTCCCGTAATTCAATTAGGTAAGTTATTCACTAATCTGTAGACAACAATCCCAGGTGAGTGTTATACAAAGGGGGGAATGAAAATTTCATTATTTTTGTCCCAGGACGTCTAGTTTTTGAGATATTTCGAAAACCTTCACTTTAATCACACCTTGTTGAATTTACAGTTCGCGACAACAAAGTTCACGGTTAAGGTCCTGTTAAAGTCATTCACTTATCTGTAGATATCAGTCCCTGGGGGGTGTGATACAAGGGCGATATGAAAATTTCAAGTTTTTGAGATATTTGCGAAACTCGAAAGGGGATTCCAACTTCCAATCAAAGTTTTCTATAATCTCGCCTTGTATAACGCGTGATTAAAGAGCCTAAACTTTTGCTATGTACTTACAGTTGGCAAACATGCTACAATTTATGCGGACGAAGAGGAGGCTCCCTAAATTGTATGTTAATTTGCATTAATATTCCGAAACAGACACGCATACAATCAAAGTAATTATAGCATTTTCACTTGTTTTTTAATCTCGAAAATCATGTGGTTTTTTTAAAGATTAATTAATTAAAATCAAGATTACTCTGCTTTTTTGTCTCAAATAAGTATTTACAGTAAGAAAATATAGTTTATTATCCAGCCACAAGAAGTTTGTTCTTTAGATCAATTATTACTTTAGTTAAACGAAATAAGAATTGAGACTTACGCCATTTAGTTCCGTGCTCGAACACAATCAAAGAGCGCACGCGATATTCAACTTTATTACTGATTTGTTAGCGTTTAGCATAAAATGGACTGGCGTGGTACATGGGGGCGGAGATTGTGTGGAAATTGTCTTTAGAGTGCCTGGTCTGCGTACTTAGCTTGTCTCCGTTGATATCAACAGCGAACAGGAATACCCTAATAAATTTTGCGATAAAACCATTGAAATTATGTATGTCTGTTGAAAAAGAAGCAAAAATAAAACAACACGTGTAAATTTGGTAAAAATCCATTTACTCCTTCACAATATGACTGAAAACTTTATCAAAACACCATACACGTGTTTTACAACTAACGTTAATAAGAATGACGTAATAAATACAAATGGCGCGCCTTATATGCGCGTACGACAGTCACATATTCAGAATCAATTGTTGCCTACTAGCTCTAATGTACTGGTTTAATGTACGAGTCTTGGAGAAATGTTTTAATGAGTAAATGATAACGGAACCAGGTTTTTCTTATATAGCCAAACAGGGGGAATTTATTTAGGCTCTTTAAAGCAGCCCCTACAAATAGAGGCTATCGATATACATTTGTTCTAAGTAATCTTCCTAAAGTTTATCAAACCGCAATCGCTGTTTATATCAATGAAAAAGAATCGTACTAATAAGAGTAATTAGTATCAGTCTTTAAATAATGAAGAGTGGGTTTAGATGGTCAATATAATCGTATTGTAACTCAGACTTTGATAATATCCAGAGTTATTAAGTCTTCCACAGAAAGAAGGCAAAAAAATCCGTCAGAGCTTCGACACAGGCAGGGGCAAAAATAGTATGAACTCAGATCTAACTACAAATAGGTTTAAAAAGAGTAAGGATAAGTTAGGTATTAGTATGGAACGTAAAAAGAGTTAACACAGGCATTGATGACGTCAGGATTTCTACATAACGTCTATCGGTGCCTTGTATGGTAATTATTATTATTAATAATGTTTTTATGGCGTTCGTAAACCTTTTACAAATTGGCAGTAGGTATAGGGAATGTTCGGATTCCGTGGTTGGCAGTGGGATAGAGGTATTATCATTATTTGTTTAAATTCTACAGCTACTTAAGTTAATTCAATCATTTCTCCAAATCGTACGTAATCGTTTTAATTGCACTGACTGTTACTATGGAATACAATGTGAACTACAAAAATATTGTCCGTGACGAAATGTAAGGCAATGTTTCATCTGAATACGCTATAAATAAAAGGTAAATTCTAGCGAGTATTTGCACATTTATCTGGTGTTTATCAAGATTAGAAAAAGGTAAGATTTTTAGACAAACAATCCATTTTTAAACTGCAATCTCACCATAATTTACCCTTTATAATTCTAACGTTTTGTTGGTTAGTTACCTTAATGTTACATATAAATAAATTATATTAAGAAACAGCTCTACGAATATACAAAAATTAATACAAAACCTTACAGTATTACTAATTAATACGATTAACATCACAGTTCATAAACAAGTTAGTAAGAGTTAAAATATGTATAGATACTTCAAAAGTAAATTTTAGCACTAGAAATGTTTAAAGAAATACTTAAATTTTATTGAACTAAAACGACAATTTGGTGAGTTTATTTAGTGTACCTACGCGACGAATTTTAGGAACATACACAAACACACATGAAGAAAATAAACACCGCCTTTATAAGGCAGTTAGATAACCCCTAACTGCGAACATCGAGTCAGGTGTAGGTACTACACAATATAATAAAAAATGGTGAACATTTTATCCATACATCACATTCAACCTTCGAATGATAGCTCCCCACGCGATACAAAATGTACAAAATTTGGGAGTCATGTCCCGAAAGTTCAGTCAGATTATAATAATATAAAATTAGGTACTTATACATTACTGAGTAAAAAAGCTACAGTTATAATGACATTAGTATGCTCGTTGAGTAGCGACGCTTTAAAAATACTGCCTATAAGCGATGTACTTATAAGTAAGGTAAGCTTAGAAAACGTTAGCACTTACAAAATCAGTTGAATAAAATATCACTTTGATTTTATTGTTAAGGTGACAAAAATATAGTTTCTCATTCGTTCCCAATATAATTTTGATGACTTAATGATAATGAACATGAGTTGACAACCTAGTGTTCGAGAATTCATTCATGATTTTCATGCAAGTGTGTTTCTTTACTTTCTACTGCTAAGAGATTTCTTTCGCTTCTTATTGCTAGTTATTATTGTAAGAAGCTGTCTAGGGGTAAGATTGTAAAGCCTGCTGTGGCCAAGCGATCTTGGCATCTATTCTTCTGTAGGCCAGAGTGAAGTTCTGTCCACTTTTCTCTGACATAACTTCTTGAGGACAGTCGTTCTCGTTCAGCATAGTCTCTGTAAGAAGGATAAAACATGGTATCAGTTTATTTTGGTAATATAACCTAGTTTTAGTTAGATTAGCCTTATCTTGCCAGACCTTGGCCCCACCCAGAATAATTGCCAAAACTACATGGACATCTTTTTGGTAGGAGCAAAATTGCGACTACTTTCAAACAATGTGAGTACGCTGACTGACTTTAAAAGTTATTACGCACAACAAATCGCGTCGCTTAGCTACGCGATTTCGGTTCGATATTTTTGGGCAGACTATATAAGCCCTTATTTAAAAGTAAAAACAGAAGCCGCGTGAGTCACCGTCACCATTTGGCGACAGTGATGGGGCTTGACAGTGGTGTCGGCTCCGATGTCGCTCATAAGCGACATTTAATCTGTATCTTGAGGCTCGATCATCATCAAATAATACAATGTAACGTACCGTGGCCATCATGTAGTGCAAACAGCGCGTAGTCCTGCGGGTTGGTGATGGCGGCGGCGTGCGCGAGCGCGCGGCACAGGTCACGTGCGCGCGCGCCGGGCCGGCACGGCACCGGCACGCGCCGGATGGAGCCGCGGCACTCGTCCGGCAGCACGACACGCACCACGGCTACAGAACATTGTTCGCGATTCGTGTCCATTGAACCACGACGCCACTGCTGGGGACAAGAGTCTTCTTAGCCATACAGGAATTTAGGTACATTGGTAATAGGTAAATAGGCTAGGCTGGAATTTTGTACAAGTAGGCTTAGCAAGTAGGTTCTTTCCACTTTGAGCCCTCCAAGTCCGTCAATGCTAAAGCCCTAAATAAGACAAGACCATGATTGGTATAACTTCACCAAACTCATTGTTGCAATCCGTAAGCTCGTTCTTATACTTACCTACCTATATGATATTCAGCTGCCTCTAATGATAGGCTATAGGCCCTAAATACTGTCAGTGCTGACATGAAAAAAGCTAGTTAAACTTCACAACGCAACCTACAACACGGTTTAAACGATACTTACAGAAGGCGTAGTACTATCCGGCTGCGGTTCCGGCGCGAGTCTCTTCAGCACGGCTACGGCAGAGAACAGCGCAGTGAGGTAGTAGCCGCCCTCCCCCGCCAGCAGCGCGGCGGGCAGCAGCCCCGCCATGAGCTCGGCCTCCAGCTCGGCGCACACCAGCCGGCTGCGCGCCACCGTCCACGCCAGCACCGGCAGGAGATCGTCTGCGCCCACGCTGCGTTCGCCGCGGATCTGGAAAAATTATGTTTAGCTGTTTAGTTCGTTTTCGATACAGAGATGAAGTACCTACACTTTTACAATCAATCTTTGGCACTCGAGTGACGTTGACAGAGGTGCGCTGATGAAAGACCTAGTTGGCAGCGTTAGTTCCTATTTTGGCCACGCGCCAAAAATCCTTGTACAGCTATAATAAGCCCGGGCCAAGCAGTGAATAGAGAGCTTGTACGGAAATTTAAATGCTTTCTTGCTTACTTCCTTCTGTTATCGTGATGCCGTGGACGTTCACGATATAAATTATAAAGCGCACAATGGGTCAATACCAAGTACGAAAATTAATGGTATCTACTTTTATAAAAATAATAATTTGAAAAACGAGGTTTATGCAACTATTAAACTATTAATTGAGTGGGACTCATAAGAAGTCGAAAGTAAAGCTAATCAATTAATATCATATTGTCAATTAGCCAAATATACTCACAGCATTAAACATAACAGATATGGCGGCCAGGAGGTTCTCCAGCTTGTCGAGTGGTGAGTCTGCCTCCTGCATCCGTAGGAAATGTTTCGAGATCACGGCCAGGACAGCCGACGACGGTACCTTAGTCGACTCCTGAAAAAATATCTTTATATCAACACTAGTAGTGTTCTCAACTATGCTCATGTTGATAAAGAAAAAATACAAGCCAAAAATTTTGTAAAGAGTAACCGTGGAATTTCCGTTGTTCTCCTCCATAGGAAACGACCAATTAGCTTCTGACGTTTCATAACAGCCCATGTAGGTTTATGTGAGATAAAATATTTTGAATTTTGAAGTTTCTTCAAGAACCCAATCAAGCTTTAGTATTTGACAATATTAGATACCTTTATCCCTAGCTGCAATGGCGTGGCATGTTGCGCTCGTTCGATGGCAGCGTGCAGACGCCGCACGTCAGCCGAGTGCCAGGCTGCCAGCAGCGAGTAGAGGCGTGCGCGCAGCGGCCGGACGACCAGTCGGTGCATCACGCCTTCTAGGATCGCGTCCAAGTTCAGGAATTCGGTTGGTTTTAGCTGGAAATAGAAAATTGACATTATTGTGGTTGATTGAGGCTCGTGGCTACATTATAACAGCCACACGGGTCGATCGAAGGTTAAGCTACGCTTGCCATCGTCGGTTTGTGGATGGGTGACTATCCATTACATAACGAGACCCCTCCGTGCCTCGGAAAGCACGTTAAGCAGTTGCCCGAAAGTCTGACAACCAGTCTTGCCAAGGGGTATTGTGTTACCCAGTAACTGGGTTGCGAAGGTCAGATAGGCGTTCGCTCTATATAAAATACTGGTATCCAACTGAATCCGGTTAGACTGGAAGCCGACCCCAACATAGTTGAGAAAAAGCTAGACAGATTGATTGATTTTGATTGGCTTACCTTGAGTCGTTCTTTTTCCACTTCCTTCTCAAACTCTCTTTCGCCGTGTTTGACCAGATAGTTTTTCATTCCTGACATGAACTGCCTCATGTTTCGCATCATCACCTGGAAATAAAACATTATTTATTATTAATAAATAAAGTACTCTTAGGGCTTGTTTCATAGTTTCCGGTTAGACACTTTCTACCAATTTGTTTTTACCAAAAATAACACTTTTTTTTTTAAACCGTGTTTGTTTAATACGATTTGAAGTCACTGGATAGTGCAATGAAACACAATTTGAGTGCCGAGTTTAGGTAGGTAAATAAACAAGGCGAGAGTTGGGACTGAAATCCAAATATTTATAATGTTACCTGCGGACTAGTATCTTTAGAATCAAGCGTGCACGCGATAAAGTTGTCGATGTTCTGTGCGAAGGTGGTACTCTTGTCCTGCGCAAGGTGCAGCGCGTACGCACGCAGCGCCGCGCCCACGCCACGAGTCTGACGACCGCCGCGCAAGGCACGCACTCGGCCCGCTGCTGCTTGGAGAAAACAAAAACAGTAATAATTAGGCAACTGCCTCGTTAGTCTTGTGTTAGCAAGCGCTACTGTGCGCTATTATATGACCACTTCGGCTCTTTAAAACAAAATGAAAACTTCTTTAGGCGCGTAGAGTGATTTTTTGTGGAAAAACTTATGGATATACCGACATGCCCGCGCCGATATGCTCTAGTAACAGTAAGTTTGGGGGTCGCAAGTGCTCCTGAGAAAATTATTGAGAACTAAGCGTTTTTGCGTGAAATCGACGGTAAGTGGATGAATATTCATTTATAAGTGTTATTATATCGATGTAGATAATATTTGCACGACAAAGAAATGTTACTAAAAGAACTGTTGGTCAAGGTCGTCATTATTATGATGAATTTTGACTGTTTTTGTGTGTACTCGACGGTAAATGGATGAATATTCATTTATATGTACTGATTATTACAACGTTGTTGATAATATTTGAACGGAATAAAATCATAAATACTTTTTTTTGGGAAAAGAATAACCGATTAGTTCCCTCTTCAAGAAATGTAAATTAGCATGTCGGTGACGCGAACAGTATATTTCTAGCTATGAGTATGACGATATTGTATGCCGATGTGCTCGGAATACCGAGAGATATGAAAACCAGACTAATGTTAGTAGGTAATTTTAATTTACAAATTATAATTTTAATTTACGATACCACAATTAATTGAAAAATTTAATAGTTTTAAGTTTTCACTACTGTCGGGAGTTCCCATGACTGCCTATTTTTTTTTACAGTTTCGAGATGTTTGAGGAAAGAGTTCGAGTCGGTGATACCCTGTGATACCTAGGTACTAATATTTTTATAAGTGTCATAATATGCATTCAATACTCGTATTATTTTGTAAGTTTGACTGCCACTGAAACTGCAGGAGGTAGGTATGTAGGTAGGTACAATAATAGGCCAAACATTGAATTAATTTGCCATCGAAAATGCATTGAAAATATGGACTCTTAAGTAGAGTTAGCCTTTGAATTGCACACAGTTCAAAATGCAACATACACGATGGATGCACGTCGGAAATATTGACCTCATAATCTACATAGATACACAGATAAAATTATATTATAATGTGTGCGAATGTTCGCATTGAGGGATCTTTCGACCTACATCTGCACACCCGGTTCACACCCTGTATCACTCGACAATGAGTCAGTATGTGATAAAAGTGCAATACAATTAGGTATTGTAGTTTGGCTTTATGTTTATGGATTTGATCTTTACAATGAGTATAAAAAGTATTAATTCATTTTTTGTTAGTTTAAATTACTTAATTTTCAAAGTAAGTATGAAATACCTACGTGAAAAATATTTGGTAATCATTTAAAAGTTTTGAGCATCTAATAAGTTTAAACCCATTAGTCTTCCCATTGCTAACAATATTTCAATACCTATTTATTATTTGTGGAAGCACGTCATTGTTATTGATCAAAAATATTACTAATGAGTATTCATATTCACCCTTAATGATGTGAAAAACAAATAATACCTAAGTTCTAATAAAGTTTCATGTTGATAGACTTTTACTTAATTGAAAGCCCTAAATTAAGTAATTAAAACTTAATTGTTATTATACTTCTAATACAAGACTAATTAA
This sequence comes from Agrochola macilenta, assembly GCA_916701695.1. Lineage (NCBI taxonomy): Eukaryota > Metazoa > Arthropoda > Insecta > Lepidoptera > Noctuidae > Agrochola > Agrochola macilenta. The sequence continues at coordinate 8,296,916 of OU753569.1, forward strand.
TACACTAAAGTGATATATTTATTGTTCCAACCTCATTCTGATGATAATAATTATTGACAGCTGTAATCTCATAATTGCACAAAATTAATAGTTGAAATGAAACAATTATTACCTACATAAGTACATGTTAGTGGAGGCAAAACATTCGAGAGGGTCTTCTTCGCTAGGTTTCGGGATTTCGACTACTTCCTCAGTCTTAAATATTGTGCAATGTTTTACTTTATGGTACAGGAGCCGCCAAAATCTCTTGAAACTGTTTAGTACTCTTCGAAATGAACTTGAACGCAGCGGTTTCTCACTTTCGCAAGAATTCAATTCGTGGCAATGACAGTTGGGTGGTTTAACAATCACTTCTACTCGTCTCCTATTGACACTTCTCTCGGCCAAAGATCTGCATAGATCGGTCAATGTATCCGTTTTCTTCAGCCGTTGTTGGAACCTGGGCTCCAACAACTCTTTTCGGGAGACCACAACCCATTCACTTTGATAGACGAATTCGTTTAGAGTGTCTGCTCTAAAGTTCTTGATCGTGGTCAACGCGAACACATCACTAGTCACTGGCACATACACATCCAAAACTTCCAAAGCTTCCTCTGCTATCTGTACATCTTCATCAGGCGGAATTAAGTGTTTCAATGAATCAATTTTCGCCAACCAGGGCTCAGCCTTGCTGGGGCCTGGCTTCTCTTCCGTCAACTTCTCGCACCTTCCTTGGAACCACTTTTTGAACCACTTCATGGCTGATAACCCTGCGGTTCTTGCCCGCTTGAACGAAAGACTTAAATCGGTGGTTTCTCATTCACACAGGAGAGCGGCTCACGTCTAATGCTGTTCCAACGCGGGTTGGAAAGCGAATGTCACTGCACAGGCCCGGTCTGAGAAATTCACGGCACACGCAGACCTTTGCCCTTTAGCCATAATTTATTTATTTACAGAGCTAATGTAGTAATTGATAACAGATGTGCGCCGCGGTCCTATTGTGTGTGCTCTAAGTTAATTAATTTGATAATGAAGTGTAATAATTGATTAATTACTTATCGGGTTGCAGTGTGCAGAGAACATCTGTGATTTTGCCTCGAGTGATACGGATGAAACACTGTACGGAGATAATGTATTAAAATGAATAAATACAGGGAAAGAACGTGACTGTTGTTAGCAATGACCGAAAAATGACTTTTAATAAAACACTGAAGTACTGTTTAGAGATGATTTAAAAGTGACTATTCCGTTTTAGTGTAATCTAAATGAGTGAAGACTTATCACAGCGTGCTCCATAATAAAATTTATTTACGTAGTGTGTTATGAGTATATTGTGTAACGTGGGTAAATAATTGAACTTGACGACACGTGCACTGACGTACTATTCATCTTTAATGGGAAGAAATGGTTTAGTTAGTTATCAAAAGAGATAAACTAGAAGAATAGTTAGTTTGTAGACATGCAGATATGTTTTATGAGGCCATTACTCTGCTGAGAGACAACGCGGTCTAGGTATTATAACATTCGTCTATGGAACATTAGTGTTGTGCCGTAATTTCGTGAAATGGTGCCAGTCAAAGTTCAACTCTATTGGTCTCTATTTAAGTAAGAGTAAAATATCTTTAAGTTGTATTACAACATTAACGCACCCAGTAAAGGATCCAGTCGGTCCCTGAAGCTCTTTGCCCTCGTGGCAACTGTTGGTCCTCGCCTCGGGATAGGAGACTCCCATTCACATGGCTCCTCCTAAAAATATACGCATAAGTTGTTTTTGTGATTATTGACAAAATTCCAGCAATTAGAGAATGAGAGATGAGATAATTTTCAATATTCCTGTAAGACAAATAGAGGTCACTTACGTCTTCAAATAACTAAGAAATTCATGATATTTTTTGGCATCAACAAATAAAGATAAAAACTTGGTTTAATATTTTGCAAAATAAACAATTGTTACTCAAACAAGAAAAGAAAACAATAGCGCTATCATTACTTTTAGTTGACAACGAAAATCCGCATGAATGTCTAACTGTAACTATGCCACGCTATGAATGAGAGACTTTAGTGTTTTTCCAACGTCGAAATCCATTCGTTGAAAATCACCAGCGACCATAAACAAACTGGTATAGGGGTAGGAGGGTGTTGATGAGGTACGCTAACTTACATTATCATAAACTTGGTGGCCATTCGATGGAGGTATCAAACCGTCCCACTGCGAACTATCCCAAGGTTCAGAAAAGACTGTCCCATCATCGCTTGCCTGTGAAAGAGATAACTCTATAAAATAAAATAAAATTTGTTCTGAAGAAACAGCTCATGAATTTGAAGTCATTTCTTCAGGATTTTCCAAAAAATCATTTAAATGTTAACTTGGAAATAACGTCATTGCCTTCATAAATTACAGTTTCATAAATAATTACCTGTTCAGATAAGGGTCTTAGATCATGAACATTGTCGTAACATGAAGCTCTTGGTGGTGATCTGACTTCCTCTGGCAACATCGTTGGTTCTGCATTTAGCCTCAAATCAGGGAATCTGCCAAAGACAATTTTTTTTTTAACTTAGATTTCGAAGTCGAAGGTACTTTCCACGATGCTAATGGTATTTAAAAATCATTATATACCTACAATTGACGGAATATGGAATAGGTTTTAAATAATGGATATCTGTAGACCTTGAAGTCGGATAATCAGAAATGTCGTTATTCACACGGTGTTGTATTGGCCATCCTATTAAAAAAAAAAAAAAACTTACCGTTGTGCAACCACTTGATGAACAGTCAAGTGTTGAGTGCCATCGTCAACAGCGCTTAGTCGACACTCCTGCTCAGCCAGAGAAGGGAACGTACCACTCTCACTGTTTGAACCTTCATCGTGCTTGTCTGCAAAAAATAGCAATACTCACTGTTAATTTACTGTAACTTTTTCTAAAGATTTGTTTTAATTTTAAAATTTTGTTTGTGCAAGATAAAGAGTTAACCGACGGGAAAAAATAAAACAAAATAATGTTTTTTTATGTAATTTGTCAGGTAGTAAAACCCACTTGACTTTTTTGTCTGGGTTAATTAGGAGGAGCATCGTATTTGTAATGGTATGTTGGGAGTGCAAGAGCAAAATTTACAAGCAGCATCTACTGTTCTACAGTATCTCCATAACACTGACTTATAAACTCCCAACTGGAATCAACGGTCCAAGTCTGGTCGTTCTTGCCTGTGGGTGGCTTGTTCGCGATTCTCGGAGGCTGCACCGGTTTCATCTTCGGTTTGCAGCGGAGTGACATCAGGTTGTCCACCGATGATGACGTGTTTGGTGATGATGCTGAAATTGAAATCGAAAAAGAATTCAATGATGGTGATGATACTACAGATTCAGACTTTCAAAGAGCTACGTAGTAGCTGCGATTAAATAACATATTCAATATTTTAGCCATCAAATACTAACGATTGATGTTATACGAAAATTTTAAACGACACGAGCATTATTAATCACGATAGTACTAAAAGCTAAAATAAAGTACATACGAGAGAGTTCCTCAATACTATGCATATCACGCAGAGGGTAGTACGGATGATTTTGTGACGGTGGTTCCGAGTAGCGTTGAGAAAGATTCACCCCAACTCTTAGCAGTTTTCGTCTTTGCACTTGTGGTAAAGCAGCCTGTAAAAGGAGTAACATTTGTAATATTAGTTGCAGGTATTCACACGGATTTTCAAAATATTTGTAGTATACTTACTTCCTTTAAAGCATCTACAGGATCGGCGTAGAAGGGGCTGCCAGCATTATCCTTTTCAGATTCGTCACCAACAGAATTGAGGACACAATCATCTTCTAATTTCATTGTCTCCATACTTTCAGTACTATAGTTTTCTCTATTCTTGATCACAGCTTCGATTTCTTCAGTCAATTTCTTGTTCATGTTCATAGCTATATTAAGTTTATCTGGCCTCTTTGGTATTATATCCCCCTTACTGTTTGTCGTTGCTATGATTTCACTCGAACCTTTGAAGCTCTTCTTCAGTGAACTATCCGAAAGATTTTTCTTTTCATTCAGACTTTCCGTTGAATTCAATATAATATGAATGTTTTCTTTCTCCAATATGGATTGTGTACTTTTTGCTGCATTTAGTTTTGCTGTAATAAATATAAAGAGAAATAAATTATTTCAGATTATACCTACTTAGTTTTAAATTGAAAAGGAGAATATTGAGAGAGAGCTAGGCGACTTGTTGCTGACTTGGAGATTTGTTATTTAAACTTATTTGACTTACGTAAAGTGTCTGGTAAAAGATCGGGTCTTTTACTTCTCATCAGCCCATTATGAATGTTGTTTTCGTTTTCAGCTTTTAACGGCTTGAAAGTAGAGCAACTGTTACTCTCTGGTCCCCAAATATCTTCGTAGTCCGATACTTTGTCCACCAACGAACTTCGGCAGTACACACCTGGAGATTCTAAGATGTCCGATTCCTGAAATATGATACTTGAATATAGATAATGTTTAAGGGGTTCATATAAAAACAGTATTGTCTTCGGCTTCAAAACTTTAGAGGTAATCAATCAAGAAAACTTGCATGTAGGTTAATGATGCCACAACATTGTGTTTGTGCTACATGTTATACATACAATATCGTGCGATTAGTAGTATCTAAAATGCACATGAAATGGTTTGCATTCAGAAAACATGTACTCTACCTGGTAATGTCTGGACTCCTTTCGGTGGGAGTGTTTACTCCTCCTCGATCTACCAGATGGCGTGCTACTTGCTGTATTCGTATTTGGAGACAGAACTTTATCTCGATCTTTCCCTATCATAGGAGATGTGACTGACTGGTTTGATGTTGGCGAGAAAACATTTTTCGCTGATATTGGGGAACTTCGAGATATCGGGGAGAAGATCTCACTTTTGTTAGTTTGACTCAAAGGAGAAAATACACCGCTTTTAGAAGAAATTGTGTCGTTAGAAACAGGAGAGTTGATTTGGCTTGTTGGCGAGAATATCCCGCTAGTGACTGAGTTCGTGCCGTTAGGTGACACTAGTTGATTAGGAGCAAAAGTGCTACTAGATTTTGTTAAACTGTTCACAACTGGATCCACTGAATCGGATGTATTTGTCTGAGACTGTTCTACTGGTGATCCCGGTTCGACATTATTCTGCTCCGTCATCTGACGTTTGAAGCTCCCGTGCAAACTAGCCGTCATAGCATTGATGCACTCCCCCTCTGGTGACATACGGTGCATCATGTTCTACACAGGAACAGGAAGGTATAGTCAGTCCATGAGTTAAATAAGTACCATAATTGAAATAAGAAAACATCCGTTTTACAGGTTAGGAACAAACAAAATAGTCTGGCATTGGCAAGAAATAAACGTGCAAAGCATACAAGGGTGCACAAATCATGCATTAATCTAATAATCCTCACCTGGGATTCTCCATTAGAATCAGCAATGTTTTTTGTATCCATGATGCTGAATACAGAGTCTGCACTACTGTTGTTATTGACGGCATTAGACGCAAGCGTTAGTTGTAACCTGTCGCTCTGTATGCTCTCATTGATTTGATGATTGTGAATTTGTGTGTTATTGACACAGAATGTAACGGTGGTAGTGACTGTTATGTTTCCATTCTGTGCAACTTTGTTAATGGGGCTGAAAGCTTCAGATTTTGGAGATAAGGATGGCTTGGAAAATGGAGGTTTTGCCCATCGTGGAGGAGGAGGAGGTGGTGTAGTTTTGACATTTATATGGGTGGGAGACTGTTGCGTGTTGGTTGTTGGAAATGTATGAGGTTGTGTTATATGCGCCTGAAAACAGGTGAAGCTTCTATTAATAACGTTCTAGATAACAACACCATTAAAGCTATACCAAATTATATTAATACTTACGGTACTAGACATAAGGTTCAAAGTATTTGGTGGGGTAGGTCTAGGCGCTCTGATGAATGCACTGTTGGGTTTGGCTGGTGGTGACGGGGCAGTTTTGCCTTTGAAAGTGCTGAGGTTCTGGTTTTGACTCGGTGGGGAACCTGAAGTGTCTATTGGTGACATCTTTAGCACTACGTTTTGATCCTTGTCAGGGCTTAGAATATGTTCACGGGAGTTTGTTCGGGTACCTAGAAAATCAAATATTTTTAGAACATTTTCCAAAACAGGTCTTTAAAAATTCTGGACCTTAGTAAGATACTTACTGGCATTAAAGCTGCTAAGACTAGATCCCGTATCAGACGGCGTGACAGCCATTGGTACAACACTATTAGCCAGCTGACAAGGAGAGATGAGATTGTTCGGGTTGTTCTTCGGGTTTGCCATCGGGTAACCCCAGAACTCTTGTCCCAGAAGAGCTAAGGAACTTAGTTGATGACGACTCTTTGCTTCTCGAAGGGGACGAGGTAGTTGTAACTGCACTGGTAACTCGTCACTAAAAGGAGAAAAAAGAAAAAAGATGAACATCGACATAATCATTCCTCAATATTTTTAAGTAAGAATTCTTCACATAGAAACCATTTCTTATCCGACTATGGCAAACCCAGAGAAGGGTAATGATTGTAACAGGTTTCAAGCTTGTTGTATGTTCCCTTATAATTATAATTCTGACATGCTTACGCTGCCGATCAGCAGTTACTGGCTATCCGGTAGACGGAGCGTGGGAAATGGAGCTTAGGAGTACATTAATTTTCTTATGGTATCGATGGTATGGTACCTATTAGATAGATCGTTTATTACTACCCACTCCAATTGCGTATCAAAAACCACAAAGAAAAACATACTCAGACTCACTTTCTGAAGATTCCTACAACATGACTATTTTCTATTTATTTATTTTTTGCTTTGTAGGTCTAGTGGTTGCGAGCGCTACTGCTGAGCATGAGGTCTTGGGTTCGATTCCCAGGTCGGACAAAGTGTTATTGGGTTTTTCCACCAAGAATTTCTCAATAGATGCCCGGAATTTCCGGATTTGTGCCCGGTTAATTGCAATAAGCTCGCCCCATCTTACATAGGACTTAAACATAACTGGCGAAATGCCTAACCTTTCGGGGATTTATATCTAATCCAGCCACTCACCAGCATTGAGAGTAATGTGCAATGAGTTCAGGTATGTTATCGAAGCGGTTGTGTGAGGTCTCGAGCCCGATGCGGCCGCCTGCAGCCTGGATTAGGTAATGTTCGATGTAAGGGCCTTTGTCTGCCGGCAAACGGACACTGATGGCCATGGTATCGGGCTGACTCGACTGACGGACCACGAAGTTCTGAAACGTAACAAAGGGGTTTGTAAAAGTTTTAGATATAAAAAGTTCATTGATAATGTTTTGCTTAATTATGATATATTTTATAGGCGAGAGCCTTTCTTCGAATAGAATAAGAAAAGCTATTTAATAATTTCAGCTCAAACTTATAAGTTATACAACAGAGATGTAGGTAGTCAGATTTAAGTATTCTTCTTCAAAGCAATAAAACTTTTAAATAGAATCCTTCTAGTAAGAAAAATACTTAGGTTTATATTACAAAAGGGTAATATTTCTTTACAAAAAGTATGAGACCTAAAATTAGGGTAATTTATTCAAGCACTAAAAGGCCTGCAATCCGTTTAACTTTTTTCATTAAATTCAGACAAAGGTAGTTTTTCTTCAACCTAAAAGGCAAAAAGCCTAACATTCAAACTACTTACTCCCTCCTCTTTCCCTTGCAGCAAATGGAAGGCCCCAGCCCTCTGGATGCCAGGCAGGAACCACACGGGGTGCGTCCTGATCAGTCTCTCTAGAAGCCCGATGTCGCATGGTGGCTGCTCCTCCGAGCCTGACCCTGAAGAATCAACCGAGGAGCAGTCCCCTCGAGCGCCCTCACCGTCTGAAGATAGACTTTCTCGACTCTGAAATGCAGACACAAGACGTTAACGTTGTACCTACGTAATCTGTTCGATTTAACACGAGGCGTAACGTGTGACTGCGGATTTTTTTATTGGTCTGTCTGTGATGTCTTGTATAAACCTTTTCAGTTGGCGTTTTTGTTGTAGTTGGGTTTTAATTTTTTTCGACTGATGTTTTTACTTTTCTTTTTGAATAATTTTCATTAGTTTTATAACTCAAGATTTGCCTTAAATATTTAAGAAATTAACATTTTCCGAGTAAGTTTCCTCATTCATTGACGGCTCTAACCTAAACTTTGTAGTTGTTATTGTTTACTAACAAAAAAATAAGAGCAAAATAATAAAATAACCCATTAAAAACTTATTCTAATGAACTTCACGTTTAAACACGCTCATTAACAGAATATTGAATAACAGCATTATCGTATATTGCGTTCACAGGGCCATTCATCGCGTACATTAGTACTAACACAGTCGGAGAAAATGTTTCGCTAATTGAGGTTGTGTGGCACGTTAAAATAATCATAATAGGCAAATATTAGTGAGTCCCTTTACGAGTCGTGAGCTCGGGAGTGTGTGGGGCTTTAGGGGGCTCACAGGAGAGCTCGTCTGCGACCCGCTTTATGGCTTCGCGCTGTGTGTACGTAGCCTATTAAATTCACAGTGAATATTATACGTTTGTGATGCGCTATAATTTTGTTAGTAGACGCCCGTCTCAAATTATATTCCTCTATGGTAATTTAATGGTGATATTCAATTTTGAATATGTAGAACCTTTATCACATTTCCTGTGATAAAGGTGTTAATTTAAATGGTTTTGCAGGAATTTGTGTAGGTGAATATTAAAGCTGAACTACGCATCTGTTTTAGTATTTTGTGGAGACAAACGCTGTTTTTTTTTGTTAATACTAAATATCATATTAGTAGTTTATGAAACTGTTGCATAATGAGGGGTATTAAAATACGAGTGTGTTTTTAATACTATCACAGGAGTGTTTTAATACTTAGTTATGTGCCGTTTCATTTCATACACTACTTTATCTAGTCTCATACATTGGGATTGAACCTACTAAATAAAAGATCAAAGTTAAAGATCCAGAATACAAAGGTCCCACGAAATTCAGTACAACTTCACGTATGAATGGCGCCTGCACCCAGCACATCACCGCGCATGCGTTAGAGCGGTGCTGATGTCCTCCGCTAACGTTCCATTACAAAAGTTGATGGAAACTCTTGGTAATATTAACTTCTTGGAGGTGCCTTATATCGTAATAGAAAAAAAATATGTTTTACTATGCATTTGCTCGAAAAGAGCATTTTCCAAGCAGTAAATTAGTGCGAAAAAGTGTCACATTTTTTCAGTGTTTTTTTTTACTTTTCTGTTTATTTTTTATTTTTGTGGCCGTTGTCAGCCCATTGCAAAGAGTTTTTATTATTTGAGAAAAGTTTTACAAATCAAATTAAGATGATAACGACGACGATGGCAATGGCGATGACGATGGCGATGACGATGACGATGGCGATGACGATGGCGATAGCAATGGCGGAGTCAAAGTCAAAGTCGAAGTCGAAGTCGAAGTCGAAGTCGAAAGTCAAAGTCATGAATGTTGTTTTTATCATTTATATACGTCGTCATTATGTTAGATGTTACACATCATCGTAAGGATCACTCGTTTTTTTTTTTTTTTACTCTCACATTGCATAGTAAAACGTTGTATGATACACGTGCGTAAGATGATTTCCGACTCGTGTCGACTTATACACTCGCTCGCTACGCTCGCTCGTGAATAAAATGCCACTCATCGGAAATCACCTACCTTCCGCACTTATAGCATAAATAACTATTATAGCATTATTTTGTTAGAGAAAAAGTGATATAATATGATTACTGCTATTATTTGATTTCGGTATAGTGTTTATAAAGTATGACAATATAAACTCGTTTTGAAGTTTATAATTCGAATATTACGATATGCGAGTAGATAAACACCTATATGTATGATAAATACCTACAGGTAATGCTTTTTGTAATATTCTTAATAATATCCATCCAAACATTTTAATAAGAAACCTTTATTACGCATAAAGAGAGTTTATTCAAAATATGATTCACAAAAACGTCTGGGCAGAAAGCAAAGCCAAAACAATATGAGACGCTACATATAAATGTCACTTTGGTAAAAAGTGAGTACAATATTTAAGGGAAAATACGAAAAATACCCACGAAAATCTCGCTTCAAACGGAGAGAAGGCTCTTTGTTCACTAACTTGGAAATATTATTACTCGATTTTCCCGCAAAGGATACGCGGCTTTCACAAAGGAAGGCTACCAATTTCATACAGGCTCATCCATTCTAGTTTAGTTGTTTATATGTTAAAGTTGTATTACCCTTTTCGTCCGGCTGTTGCCCCTGGATAAGATTTTATCATGATATCTTTGTTCATATTTTTAGCAGATCGCAATTTTCCCTCTGATCTTTTTATGAATTTCAAGTAGCCCGCGGTCATAGGTCTGGACCTTTTTTCTGTTCAATAAATTAAAATATTTCAGGATTGCTTACATTTTATATGCTAGTGTAAGGTCTTCATAAATAAAGTACAACACACATTTGTGTTTTCGTCTGTTACAAAGACAGTTGTTTCGCCAAAATATTACATTTATAATCATAGCATCTCCTATAATCTTCCAATTGCTAGGACTCAGTCATCCTAAAGGTATCTACAAGTCCGTAGTCGACAGCAGGCAGCAGAAGCAGGCGACGTGTCGTCGCGACACTACTGGTTTCTATGTATTTCTATGAAACCAATGTGGATTGTAGTGTTTGTTTTAAATTATTTTTTATTTTTGTTGTTTTAGTGGGAACTGGATGAATTTTTAATGTAAATACAATGTTGGTGATTATTTAAATTATTGGTACTAAATTATTGACATAAAATTATGTATTAGTGATATTGACACATTTTAAATGCGTAATGAATTTTAAATTATTATTATTGTAATGTTCTTTTAAATTTTTATTAATTTATTTATTATCACTGTAATATTTTCAACACAATGTATTTTGTTAAGAAATAAATGACTTATGACTTATGACTTATGAAACACCGGGTCGCTAACTACGGAAGGTATTTCATAAAAACCAGTAGTGTCGCGACGACACGTCGCCTGATTCTGCTGTCTGCAGTTGGCTACAGACTTGTAACTTTACTATGAGAGGGACAAAAAGTCCCAGACAAAGTTAGCGGAACGAGCTTGCCGCCAATTAAAATAACTGATCTGTGGCCGATAACAATTACTTCTGTTGAAGAGATGATTGGCAAAAAATAAAAAGAGTGTGACTGAGCTTGCAATAAACTCCAATCTAACTGCAACTGCACTATCTTACAAATTAATTATAAAAAAAGAACAGAATTTGTATGAAAATATCAGCCAGAGAAATAAATCATTCAGAAGAGGTGAAACAGCCTACAAAAGTTGATCAGTTATATTTGAAATAAATAGCACATTTCGCTCAGCGTTATCATCTATTTAATGTAAAACAAACTGCCAATAAATTAAAGTTATTAACAAACACCAAATAAAACTCACATCGAGGGTATGTTATATGCATAAATATTCATAATTTGAGGCGAGTTTGTCCGTTAATTGAGACAAAATCCCTTTGCAACAGCGGGTTTATGCGATTTGCTCGTGTAGTTTTGAATTAAAATTGTCCACATTTAATTCAAATTGCCGCTGCGAATGTGAATATTTTACTTTTCGCCTTAATGAATGCGAAATTGTGGTTTGTTTCGACTAATTGAATATACTGGTAGGATCTGTTAGTTATGTTTGAATTATTGTCGAAATAACTTAATTAACACTTTCGACTCCACCCATTTTCATAGAGCTCATACGCCATGCCACCATACATATAGCAAGTAAACTCCAGGACTTTTCAGTTGGGGCACCAGCATTACGTTTGCGCTAAAGTGAACCTTCGAGGAGTGCCACCGGCATGAGGACTGAAATCTTGTTAAAATATACAACTGATTTTAGTTTCACCGTTTATAATGCTCTAAGAAAAACCTACATTTAAAATGAGCCCTCCGCGAGGGCTCCCGGCATCCCATATGCGACTTAAGTGAACCCTCCAGGAGGGTTCCCGACACAGAACGTGTTAAGGTCTGCTTTTGCTAATTTATGTCGTAATAAAATGTTGACTCTGCCTAATCCCTTGGGGGATATAGGCGTGATGTTATGTTATGTCTTGTATGTGTAAGTAAAATGTTGCATAGCGCACTGTTTCACCTAGTTTTTCAATCAATGTGACTTTTATTATGTCGTAATATTTTATAGATATCTCTGACTTACGCTGACGAAATATATTGGGCAGCAACGACTGCAATAGACTACCTGCAATAGACTGAAATCGCCGAAACCCGGTAAGCAGACTTCATTCAATCTTTTAGACCAGTAAGAAAAACACAGACTGGTAATGTTTCGTGATCAATGAAGTCCTCAGTCTTATCGTGATAGCAAGCCGTAAACAACATTTATGTAAAACCGTACTCAATAAACTTTAAAAAGTTTAGCACGTACCTAATTTGCAGTGTAGTATCCGTTTTAAACGAGTAATTTGCAAGGAAAAAACACCTCATTATGTCTAGGAGTAATTGCTAGAAAGTCGGGCGTCATTCACATTTGTTTCATTGGATTTCTCTTCAATGCAATTTAAAATAAAGTAGCGTTAAGTACGAGAAATAAATGGTCTGTTTTTTTTTTGCACGACAAGAGACTTTCTTTTTTTTTACCCTTGAAATACTCGATATTCTTTTTTTTTACCCTTGAAATACTCGATATTCTGTATTACTTAGTATAAATATTACAGCAACAGACGGTGTCAGTGCCATTAAAGAAGCAATGTGGCAAATCATTGACAAATAAATGTTGGTGGGTAGATACCCAGCAAGCCCTAGTGGCTTTATCCAAACAGTACTTAACGCGAGGAAAATTAAAATTTCTTTTCTTTTTCAGTTTTTAGGTACTGTTTCAAAAGAATAACAACAAAGTGTTGCTACAATAATAAATTAATGCAGCTTTATGATAATAGCAAAAAAAAAAAACAAAGCTCTCTCCTAAACTTAAACATCAAAGTTTAAATTAAGCACAACACCGCATTTAGTAGTTAAGAAAATTTTCAGTTTCTTCAATAAATGGGTATCGCGAGGAAAATTTGCTTTTTCTTTAGAGAGAATACTTTTTCGTTAGAGTTTTTTTCTCTTGTGCGAGTTATCGGATAGGTATTTTTAACATTATTTTATGTGGCATAAAAATGATTAAAAACCTAGATTTTTCGTACCATGATCAAAGAAGAGAAAGTGTGTTTTTTACTTTTTATTTACAATAAATCATAGTATAATGATTTTGTGAATAAGTTACGGCGTAAATTATACTCTTCTATAAAATCTGATCAGATTGAAAGACAACTCTAATATCTATAGGAAGGAAGGAAGGTACGGAGTAAGTTGATTAAATATTTATTCGATTAAACGATTTTCAAAACCGTCTAAAAGACGGATATCTATATATCGAACGCTACAAATTCACGAGTATTAATTTAACTTCCTTCCCTTAATTTGTAATTAAATACCAAACAGTCTGTGTACCGTAAAATATTTCCGATAATTATAACGAACAAAACTCGGTACATTTCACCACAACATTAATATCCGCATAAAACAAATAACGTGATAAAATTAATTTCACACAGCAATTCGGGGCATTTAAACGGGCATATTACAGGCCGAAAATGTCGACTATACGGGAAATTAATTTCACGATCGGTAACAATAATAACTGCAATGAATCATGGGTGACAATGGACCGGGCGGCAGTTAAGGTGTTAAATTTCGTAGTACAATAGGAGCCACGGTAACAAATATCACACCACCGCGAATGCTGCTGAAGATTTATGTGCCAAGTTGGTTTGCAATTATTAGATTTCTTCGGTGTGAGAGGCTGCTGTTTGGCCATGTATGGTATGCCACTTATGTTGCAATTGAAATATAAGTGGAATTGGGAACCGCACTTTCATAATTACATTACGAGAATGAGAACACTTATGGCAGAGTGGAAGTGTGTTTTTGTGTTACTTCATGGATTCAGTTCTATAACAACTTATAGTTAAGGGGGGGAGGGAGGGGCTCGTGGCTAAATAATAACAGCCGCACGGGTCAATTGAAGGTTATAAGGCTCACATGTATAACTTCAACATGAATGAACCAATATTTTGTAACCATATTTTGAATTAAAAGAGTGTCCGTGGAGATTCTTGCCCGTTCTTCTCCATAGGAACCTACTACGCTTTGGAATGGGCAACTATCTTCATCTTTCTGACTGACCTTTACAATTCAAAAGTGCCTGTAATTGGTTTGAGTTGGGATGCGGATGGGTGACCAATGTGTCCACATACGTCATAATGTGTCTACATATACATAACATATTGAGACCCATCCGTGCCTCGGTCAGCACGTTAAGCATTTAGTCTCACCTGTCATTTGTAGATCTTTGACAGCCGTTACGGGTAGTCAGAAGCTCAAAAGTCTGACAACCAGTCTTACCAAGGGGTATCGTGTTACCCAGTAACTGGGTTGTGGAGGTCAGATAGGCAGTCGCTCCATGTAAAATACTGGTATTCAAGCGCATCCGGTTCGACCCCAACATAGTTGGGAAAAGGCTAGGCAGATTGAATACTCATAGTTAAACAAAAATATTAATAACAATAATTTTGTGAACACGTACTCATATATCTGCGGTTCCTGAAATGGGTATGCTTTCAACGACAAGACAAGTACTTAAGGTACCTACCAACTTCAAAGACACCCCAACTTTAAAGCATTCTACCTCACGCTACACTTCACAACTACTCCAACACCTATTACATAAACACTTTGCAATAGCAATCTCTTAAAGGCATCTGCGTCTCATGGAAATATCGCAAAGCACTCTGCTCTTAGTGTCGCATAACAGTTCACTTTTACACGAGTTTGGTTCACGAGTGCGAAGCGGTCGCACGTGCTATCACGTTGTAAATGGTTCGAACGTTTTAGGAGTAAACGCCGCACACCTGCGACCGGGCAAAGGGAAGTTTTAATTAGGTAAAAAGTTTGCGAGAATACGTAATAGGGTATCGGTAGTCTAACGATTTTATGGCCGGTTTAGTAGCTTTTAAGAGGTAAATGATTTTCGAATTTGGAACGTCTGTCTTTTTCATTATTATTTGTGGATGGCATGTACAGTTGGTCGTGATGGCCCAGTGGTTAAGGCCTCGCCTCTCATGCACGAGGTTGTGGGTTCAAATCCGGGCAAGTACCAATGTGACTTTTTCAATTCATATGTACTTTCTGAGTTTATCTTGGACATTACTGACATCGGTGAAGGAAAACATCGTGAGGAAACCTGGACATATAGTTAATATATGTCTGAAATCACCAACCCGTCTTGAGCAAGCGTGGTGATCAATGCTCGTGCCTTCTCTATATGAGAAGAGGCCTTTGCCCTGCAGTGGGACAGTAACAGGCTGGCATTATTATTATTATTTTTGTTTCTGCGTTTGATTTCCACGGCCTAGCCGGATAGAACTGGTGGCACGGGCCTAAGCCAAGTGTCCATCAGTGGGGTGAAGTGTGGAAGAAATATTAGATGCTGCTTGGTTTTCCGAAGTAGACTGTATGGTAGATGAGACTATATTTGAGTGGGAGTATTGGTTTTATTATTATGTACAGTTAAGGAATAATAATAATTATGTTAAGCACCTTCATAATAGATTGTTATACAAGGGATGAAAGGGACCTATTTAGGCATGAGATGGTTAAGAGTACGAGCGTAGGGAGGGCACCAATAGTGCGAGTGCCTAAATACGTCTTTCACCCGAAGTAAACACTCTGCTTTTCATTTCGAATATGAGGAAAGTAAATAAAAAACCTAATTAGAAATATCTGTTTATGTAAATAATTAGCACTCAACTAAACAACTGAAGATCGAATTGCCGTTTTCCCAACCTTTTCTGTTTCTTTTTCTGTGGCATTCTACCAGCCAGTATATTTTATTTTGATGATGGTAAATATTTAGCTCAAATCTATGTAAATTACATAATAATTTAATAAAAAGTAAATTATAATTATAAAGTTATGTTACAAAACTTGTTAATATTTTTGAATTATAATTTTACACCGCGATTTAACAGAGTGGCTGTATACAAAGTTAGGAGATGGCGTGCATAGTTTAAAAAAAATTGACAGCAGGGAAAATCATTTCCTCGGGACGAAAATCACTGTTTTCATCCCTCTGATCAGGTAACGTCAAGCATGAGAAACGAACAGTAAATTTTTACTTGCACCTTATTATTTTTCCGACTACGTCACTACCAACATTCGGAATGACAGTTGAGTAGGTGACATGCGCCCGCTATGTGGGAAACGATATTGTTTGAAAATTGTTAAAGTGCTTCATGACCGCATATTTTATTTTATTTTATTCTATACGGGAACCTTGCAGCTGATTTATACAGTTTTCTTAAACAATATAAAATTGAAAGCCATTTACAAGTATTCACAGACAAAACCAAAAAAAAAAAAAACTGGTACCTGATAAATCCATATCACCACCCATTTAAAAAATGAACTTTTGCAGAAATAGTTTTAATATGCAGATTTCGCGAAACAGTTCCCACTACGAACTTCGTAGGCCATTAAAAATCTTTTTAAAAACTTAGCATTTTTATGAAAAACTCAACAAAACTTGAAAATGTTTTTTCTCCCACAGAAAACCGTCACCGTCGTGACAAACTTTTAACGAGCACCAATCGAATGCAGACAGTGAAAAAAATCATCCAAACACGGACGAAACGGTAGCAAAGAGAAACTGGGGTCAGAAACTGAGAATAAAACAGTTATTACTTCACAAACAAACTTACAGTGCCCTTTAGTTTTCTTTAAGTTCAATCAAAGAGAGCAAACAGTGTTTGTGGTCCAGTGAGGGCTGCTAGGAGGGGGATGCAACGGCAGATGACTCACCCGGGCTGGTTAAAATCAATAAGTCGGAGCTCGCTCGTGTGTACTCATCAGATTGGCGTAATAACAATTTTTTCTGCCGTTTTTTTCTCATTACTGGTAATTTTGTCGCTGTTAATTAAAAGTTTGCGGGAAATAGGACCACTTACTTAATGGATGTTGTGTGTTCGCCGGATTATTCGTTTATTATTTTTGTAATTACTTTAGTCTAGACTAGTGGCCTAAATGGGAACAATTACCATATCAAATGAGACAGCATTTTTAATATTACTTTTCTCACTACCAAAAATATAACTTGCAAACTCACAAAGCTCCAACCCGCAGAGTCCTGTATACATTCTCGATTTCGCATCAACACAGACGACGAAGTTAAATATGTATAGGTAACGTAGTAAAAGTCCACATAGCCCGAAGGTATACCATTACCATAATAAGCGTCCCGGAAACTGGACAGGGGAGCCTTAGCTCATGGGGTTTGAAGCCATCGACTTGACGCCTGACTTACGAAGCGTAAGCCGTTTCCTTTATTGGAACCCTGACTGCATATTTTCGAAAATTGTTCGTGACGGCCAATTAGGCGGTGAATAAGATTGTAGTTATTAAAGATTTTGGTTTAAAAGAAAAAAATGTGGTGTGACGTGATTTTGTGATATTTGGTTTGGAATGTTGATACGATGTAAAAATAAAACGGAAGTTTCGTTTTAATGGGTTCGTTTTTTTTAACTATTAGGTTTTTTTTTGGCTCATATTAAGGATGGAAACACATTTGCCCAATTTTACAAATTCATGTTACTTACCATGTTACAGACTAAAGTAATAGAAAAACAACATGTGCAAATAACAATTCAATAAATAAACGTCACGAAATAAGACCGAATAATCACCGAAAAAATTCTCGTCCATGAACAATGCAATAAAGCGAAAACGAGCGACGCATCTATCCTCCCTATTGTTGTACTAAATCGATGGCATCCACTGCACCGCATGCAAATTAAACTAGGGATGGCTTCATTTTTTTTTTCAACCGACGATTAAAGTCTACCCCGGGCAAGGGCGGATGCAGACGAAGTTCCGGGCCACCCGATAATCGTTCCGTGTTGACAATGGTAGTAATTATCGCGTATAAAACGCCTAAACGAAGTTTCGGATCAAAACCCGAGTTTTACCGAATATTGCCGAGTCGATTCGATTGCGTAGTTTATTAAAACCAGTCGAGTGTAACGAACGTTTTTCTGCTAAGAAGTAGTTTGAAAACTTTTAAAGGAATTGCCGTCTAATATGATATTAATTCGCGCGCAAGAAATTTACGCGCCATTAAACAAACATGGATTTAATATCGTAATCAAGGCTATTAGAACCAATCAAAGAAAATAACCATATTTAAACAATTTTGTAGACAACTTAACTACCTTAAGTTTTATGAGCGGTCAACAAATTACTTAAAAACATAAGTGTAGGAAGGCTATTATCTATTTAAAGTACATTTTTAAGAGCATATAATTAATAGGTATTCGTTTCAAATAACGTTAAATAGCACGCAGTCTCCAATTTGTCGCCTGTCGTTAAAATGTTGATAAATGGGGGCGAGCGGAGTTTCATTACGTTATCTATTCATTTGCACGGCAAACGAGCCTTTCAGAGAGTCGCCAGTTATATTCAGATAATATGTACCTATAAAATATGAACCCTTTTCATTCCTATTGAAAACACACAGGTACCTCAGTAAAAATAAATGACTTGCAGAAACTGTTATATTATTATTCTGTAACCTTTGAGCACTTACATAGGTTTCTTTTTTGATACAACACTAAATTTTCATTAAAAAAGTGTATACCTAACGTCATTTCGCGAGTGAGTTACACCAAAAGTGAATTTAACCCTCAAAAACCGAAGCGTGCCCAGTAATTACCCGCAAAATAATTTAAAACACCATTACAGACCGTAACTGGTACGGTACGAGTTACATCCAAAATTCTAAGTCGCACATGTCATTTATGTGCCGCAAAAGGCAGTTAACTTCGGGCCCCCGTTCTAATTTGAGGGTTAATCGGCAATCCGATGGACCAGTAAGTGTAGTGTAATGAATATTATGCTTTCGGGGTATCCCTTTACTTTTCGGTGTAGCACTTGCGAAATGACCGTTTAAAACAATTACGTAGACGAATTAGTTTTGTTGCGAAGTTGAAAGCTTCAACTTCTATTTCAATAAAATATTACGTCTCTTACGTTAAAAGCTCACATTTCCGATATAAATACAAAACTTAGTGCAGTATAAAGGCTTGTGCAGACCAGCGCGAATTGTCGCGCGACGCGACACGAACAATACAATTTCTAAGAAAACTTTACAGTATAACAATAACCGGTGTCGCGTAGCGCGACAAGTCGCGCTGGTCTGCACAAGCCTTAACTGTACCAATACTCCCTATGTTTTAAACTAGAGCCGGAGACAATGCAAGGGTTTGGTGGGCTTCAAGCATTCACAAAGCAACGCCCGCAATTGACTGAGAAGTTTTACACCTCAAGTGGGCGCCCTGTCACTGTAGTACGGCTGAGTGCAGCGGCAGGGTTTGTAAACATTGCGGTTGTGGCGCAACAACGACTAATTGTCATTTGAGAGAGAAAACATGTAGCAAGTGCAAAGGATAATGTACTGTACGTGCGTTTAATGTTTCTTTAATTATTGTTGGGGCTAAAGACGCCGCATACTAAAGAGGTTTTATGTAAAGTTGTAAAGTTTGAAAAGTTTATTTATTGACCTTTTAGTTGTCATCGCAATTTCGAACGAGGTATAATTTTCTAGTAAGGATTTGTTTTAGTTAAGCACGAAAATACGGCTCCCTTTTTAGACAAATCTAATTCCTACTATTTTCAATATTTCTGCCAAAACACCGTGAATAACCAGGTAGCTTTTAAAAAAATGTGTTTAAGGGTGTCGGATTTTTGTGTACCGTAAATAATTCCAATTTGAAAGGAACATCAAACGAAAAGCTTCCCCTCCCGACAAATTCCCTTCTATAGAACCACAAATTTAATTCTGTATCGACTATTGAAAAATATTGCTTTCATGTAACATCATTCTCTTCGCATTCACATGATAATAGCAGCAAAATAGAAAGACGAGTCGCATTCCGAGAACCGACAACATACATCTCGAATACTACACAAATAAATGGCTAAATATAATTTTCTTTCTGATACAATATTCCACTTCAGAAATGCTCCTCGTTCAATCTCTTTACATAATGCTATCCGATATGCAAATAAGGAATCCAACAAAACTGGAAGTACGGTTTGAGAAAAAGTCTGCGAAACTAAAAACTAAATAGCATCGGCACGGTTCATTAGGCTACATCCGAATGGACTTGCTATTCGAGATTTAAAAGTTTCGGAAGTCTGGAGATAAATAAAAAGGGTTCTGTAAATCCGTACCTGACTGAGGCTATCTCCTAGACTGCCGTCAGCGTCGACAGGTCTGAAGAGTTGGTCTTTGATTGGTACATCTCTTGATCTGTGCTTTCTTTCTTGAGCTTCCCTCATTGCTTGGGTCTGAAGTCTTTCGAAGAACTCTCGAGGCTTCAGCGGGGGTGGGTCGTCGTCAGGCGGTGGGGGCGGCGGAGGAGGCAGCCTCGTACGAGGTGAACTTCGAAGCAAAGACCTCTCGTCGTCTTCCGTGGAGCGTTCATCGTGATCTGAGTCTGAACTCCTGCTGTTGCGTCTTCTTATGCCTTGGAGATGTGGCTCGAGGAATGTCGCATTTCTGGAACAAGGAATTAAAAGTTGAATTAAGTTTGAGGTACCGAACAAGTCAACAGGTACAGGGAAACTGTGATAAAAATACTTGTTGTTCGACAAGAAATTGCACTGGGGAACTATACTGCAGTAGTAAAAAACCCTCTTTCCGCAAATAAATTAAGCACAACACCCACAATTCAACCGATACTCCACAACTCACAGTATTAACTCTGCGAAATAAATGCTCTATTAGCCATCTAGCCGACGCGGAATCGATTTCGGCTCATCTTGTTGCAGCTTACCAACACATGGGGCCGAACTGACCAGACTAAAGGGACATTAACTAAGATTTATTCCCAAGCACGGGGCCGAGCGCGTAGGTAGTAATTAAAAAGCTGTGCACGACATGGTACAGTAAACCACGCGTCCATGTTGCAATTTGACATTGACAGCGACTTCATGTCGTATCAGTAGAGGCGGTTTTCGTTGTTCAAATGTTAACATTGAGGTGCGGTTGGCTATACCAACGAACGCAGCGAGTGCGTCGGGCATTCTTTCGAATTACTTACTCAGCAGGATTTTGTAAAGGAAAGGTTTCGCAATCTTGAACGCGGTTCGATAATTAATACAATTAGGGTTGATGGTGCGAAATACTTGGGAGGCCGAATTCAAACTGGCTGGTTTCCTAAACAAATTTTTTTTTTTGAAACCATTGTTTGTCGAAACAGTTGTCTATTAAAGTTTTCCAAAGTTTTCATATTGTATTTTTTTGCGGAATGTCAAAGTCGAATGGGCAAGAACGTTACGTTTTGTTTTTTAGTTACGCTTTTAAAATGTTTTACAATATTTTGCGTGCATTAATTATAATTGTGAAAATATTCCAAAAAAGTCATTTGAGTTTGTTTCACACACTCTTTTGAATTCCGCAATTTAACCCGTCTCAGCGGGTTGGGTGTTAAAAACATTTGTAATGACCCTTCGGCTGATGCGAAGTGACACTCAATTTGTTACAGCAAATGATGGACACGTCACTATGACCAGCGATTTTAGAATGGACAGCACAAGTATTGATTGTATGGATGGAATATTGATTGTACCTAGATGATTTGTAATTAGAGAAATGGCTTTTTATTTTTTTGGATAAAGTTCGTTTGTGTGACAGCAAAGATAAAAAGTTACTTTTTCTGTCACACTCTGTCTATGTCAAGTAAATGATTAGTTATTAAGTAGGTAAATTTCCTGACCAATTTAGCCTATACTAAATTGACAATCTAATTTACTCTCGAAGAGAAAATTCATTGGCTCGTTCTAAAAAGATAAAAAAGCTTTGATCGAAACTGAAAGTATACGTACTGAAAGTTTTATGCCAACTGGTACTTTTTGTGCTATCGATGCGACGCCCGTTTGCGAGGTGACACTCAATTTTAGTGCCAACACATGGCGACTAGACAGAACGACTAACAGCAATGCCGACGTGATTGTGTGATAGATTTTATTTTAGCTCTTATTTTTCAAATTGATGATCGGATAGAATATTAAAAAAATAGTTTATAAGTTTATCCCTGAGGCCTTGCGAGATCCATAAAAACAAACCTTAAATTGTTTTAGTGCTTTTCTCGTTTGTTTGTTTTTAAATTGTTTTTTTTTTGTTTGTTGTTGGTTTTGTGATCGTATTTTGGGGATGAAGAATATTTTACTGCATCCTGAGGAAAAAATTGAGTCCAAAAGAAAATTAGTTGCATTTAGATAGTGTAGCATCAGCACAGAACATATAGTTCTCTAACCATAAGTAATTTAAGACGTCCAATTTTTCCTTGTTTTAGTAGAAACTAGCGCTCTGTCCCTGCTTCGCACGATTTTTTGCACTTGACAGAATATCGAGCTCTGTTTATTATATGTTAGTTTAATATGATGTACTTACATACACATTATTTTCTGGAACAAATTCTCTAAATGATAATGAAAAACGCCTGAATTCTTTGCGTAGTTTAGAATAACAAAGCGGTCACACAGACAGACACTAAATGCGACTTTAATTTATAACATGTAAAGATTAGGTTTCATAAAAACTAAAAAATAAAATATTTTTACAAGTTTTTATTTTTACATTTTTTGTTGTGGTACCTACACCACACACATTCGAATACACTCTCTACCTGCTATGTAAATAACAGTGAGTGTAAGTTATTACATCATCCACATAGACCAAGTGCAAAAAATACGTATTATTGAAGCTCAAAAACTACCAAAGCAAAGTTAATAAAATTTATATGGGACCACCGCGCAAGCTTTTTCTATCAAATAAAAAATAATTTTCAAAATCGGTCCACAATTGACGATAATATCGATGGAAATATATTTAAAAAAAAAACAGACGAATATAGAACCTCCTCCTTTTTGGAAGTCAGTTAAAAAGTAATTCAATACGTAAACTCAAACTCAAAGCATTTATTTCAAATAAACCAATTACAGGCACTTTTGAATTGTCAAGGGGTCGGTCAGTCAGAAAGATGAAGCTAGATGCCCATTCCAAAGCGTAGTAGGTACCTATGGAGAAGAACGGACTCCACGGACACTCTTTTAAATCATAATATGGTTACAAAACGTACGATAGCAGGCCAGATAATGGTGCCGATTCTCTTGTTCTACACCGAACTAAACTAACTAAACTATCACTAAAATTCCTTACTTTTTTTCGCTAGAAAAATCTTCAAGCTATTCTGCAAATAAAATTCAGCCTGAATTGTTAGAATTAAAATTAAATTAAATTCAGAATAGCAAAATTGCCATTTTCACTAAATTAATAACTCAGTGGCATGTTAGTGCTGTCAAACAAAAATATAGTTAAGTTGTGTCACTTTAGTCTATTTCAGAATGGGAAATCGTCGTTTGACAGGAATAAACAAAATTTTGGTGATTTTAAGTCTAATTTAGAGGCATTTGTGACAAGAGAATGGGCACCATTATTTCTTCTCAGTTTTCTTGAATAGGACATTTTTGCAACTTGTAGTTTCGTTAAAACTATCTATTTTAGGAACGGCTTTCAGCAGACAGCAATTAAACATGTATGTTTAATCAATTGGAACCGACGGAAACTCTCCGTCGCTTAGTTTAGAGTTTCCTATTAGATTAGTCAATTGATTCGCGGAATTGTTAATGTAGACTCGAAACGCATATGTAATGTGCTTAATACATTACATTTAACGATTTTATTTCATTTGACAGAAAGTATGAATAAATATTGCCTGTGATGTTGGGTAAACTCTTCAGATTCCTTTTTTGTAAGGTACAATAATTATGTGATTAATAATTAATTAATAAAAATACAAGAGAACGAGAAAAAACATCCATATTATATACTAAACTGTGGATGTTTTGAGCGTGTACCTACTACACTCACAGATTCATATCAAAAGTTTGCATATAAAAAAATTAAAAATAAAATTATAAGCATATTAATTTATGAGATTATCCCTACCTATACAGTAATGAAACCTCATTTTATAACTAACTAGCTGATCCAACAGACGTTGTCTGTTCAAATTTCAATTACGCGTAGGTATCTATCGTTCGAATCGTGAGTCTTGTGTTCATACAAAAATCCCATAGAAAAAGCACTTTTTTTTTTCCGAATTTACCTACCAATTTTCCAGACAACGGCGAACATAAAAAAAAAAATTGTCACCATGCTCAAGTGTTGCGCTTACCAATGAACAGCATTAAGGTTTTATTTATATTGATTTAGTTACTCTGTATACACTTTTTTTTTTTTGCATTTCACATCACACGAGTTGCGTTTTCACAACACCCTTGCCCCCTCCGTTACAGTAACAAATCAGCATCGCGTCACATGTCACCCCCATGCCCATGGTCATTACGGGCGTCTGACGCCGGCAATTCATTAAAACGTCATACCGCCACCGTCACAGGTGTACCGATGAAAACCTTAATTAATTTTAATGCCACGTATCATATGCGAAGTGTTATTAATATTAAAAGTCATTAACAGAGGTTACGGTGGCCTGTGGGTAGTGAAATGGTGGATTCGATTCATTCGTTGTTAATTAATTAATGGTTTTTGTGTGTCTGGCAAGATATAAAAGTGGTCTTTATCTACCAATACAGTCAGGCCTAGTCTTCTGCGGTTATTCTTCAGACATTTTAATTCTAAAGCTAAAATCAGTTGCGTTAGTTAACGAAACTCTGGTCCTTAGGAACCATTTTTTGTACCATAAAATATTTTCATCCAATTTACTTCCCATAAGGCCTTTTGCTACTACCTATTTCATTTATGGGAAACAAATACCGAAAATCCTTAAAAGATTTTCCGCTTTATTCGTTTAACACCACCATTTTTCAGACGTGGCAAAAATTTTGCTCAATTTGTGCCTACTACAGCAAAAAGTATAGATTTTTTGGACACAGGTCGGAAGTGGCGGAACCACGAGATTAATGTGAATTCCGTACACGCACTACGGGAAAAATATATTATTTTCGTTCAGGGCTGGCACCTGGGTACCGGTGAATTTAATTATAGGTAAGGAGGAAATTACAAACGCTATTTTTTCTTACAGGTTGAGCAGAATATAATTGGATAATTTTTCTAGTCAAAACGTAGGAAATATTGCATTTGTATAACAATGCTGTACCTAAATATTGTAAAAAAATATAAACAAGTTAAATAATGCAAAATAACAAAACTTGTAATTTACAATAGGACTCCAAATAGGACATTTTGCCTACTAATCTAACTATCGGAACATCTTGGCACAAATTGTCCTAGGTAGGTCCATTGCACTTATGTCGTCACGCTCTAGACTTTAGAGCGCCACAACAATAATCTAGATTCTAGAGTTCAGAGTCTAGATTATAAAAAAAACAACACCACCTTATCAGAATGAAGAAAATTAAAGGTTTTCAGTTTTCCAATGTTGCACTCTCCGCACGTTTTTCCCACAGTAGGTAAAGTTATTTCAAATGTACCAATCCGTTCAATTTCAACGTCTGGCAGCCCTGTTCATTCACGCCGCATTGTTTGTCATAGCCGAGCACATCCCTAATGGTCGGCTTTGTTTTTCTTCATTTAGTGACCGCCTCTAGGGTACCGCTATTTAGATACAAAAGAACCCAACGTTTGCAGGAACACTCCACTTGATTTAATGTAATAAAGCGGTTTGGATGAATTTAGTTTGTTATTTTTGTGCATTATGTTCCCTGGGTAAATAAAATGTCTAGTATAAAAGGATGGCGAATTAAATGGGGTCTAAAGATGATACCCCATTCGGTTCATAGCTCATGTCACTCTAAGTTCACGCTTCAGGTTTTAGTCTTACAAATCGAAATAATTTGGATTTATCTATGTAATTTAATAATACTAAGTATCTGCAAGATGTGAGAAAATTGCACTTTTTTACTACTAGCTGCGAGCCGCGGTTTCACCCGCAAAGTCTCGATCCCGTGGGAATATCGGAAAAAAAGTACCCTTTGTCTGTCTTAACCCAGGTAAAATTTGGCACATGAGTAGACTCATGTGCCAAATTTTATCTAAATCCATTCAGCCGTTTTAGCGTGAAAGCGTAACCAACAAACATGCTAACTCATTTTCGCATTTATAATATTAATTAGGATTCATTTATCGTTTAACATAAACAACACATTTCAATTTTACAAAATGAAATTATAGACCCTACCATTTTCTAGTGCCACTTACGAACCGTTCAAGCAACTTTTCCAACTCGCACTGGAAACTCGTAACTTAATCTGGAGTGGGCAGACTCGGTAGATAAAAGTTGAGGCTAATGCAGCATTAAACCTAAGACAGGGCTAACGAGAGTTTATTAGTAACAGAACACTCTCCAACGTAATCTATCTAGTTTAGTGGGAGTGGCTTTACGGTTTTATTTCGTGCGGTCGGCGGGTCTGGTCTGTACCTAAGTGAGTTTGGTTTTCATCCTGTAATGGTTTTAGATGTGAAGCTTTGAGGTTCTCTGGTCCTTTGAAGCTTCGCAAGGTAGGAACCGTGTGTTCAATAAAGATAAAAAATCCATTATAAAGACAGTCAGCGATTTTAAGCATCACAGGTATTTATCAAAATTTTCTTTGTTCCAAGGTATATTATTTTGACTAAGCATTATTATAATCAAGAGCTCAAGAGTTTGTAAAGTTTTGCAAAACTTTCAAATTCAAAATCATTTATTTGCAAATATGGGTAAACAGTGTGTAGATGTTTTACATTCATGTAATAGTTGTATATCAGATTCACAGTCTTAGTATCACCATATTTTACCTTTCGGTATGCAAAGTACGTAAAAAGAAAACACAGAATTAATAAAAACTAAACAGAATAAATCAAATTAAGAATGAGATCAGACTCGTTTAAAAACAAAGTACTTAAAAAAATTAAATCCTATAGTATACTTTAATTATAATACTTTTAATTACACTTTAAAGAAAATTAGTTTTTCCGATCGATAAACAAGATGTCTACATTTTCTCTAGAAGACAACTGTTTGTGACACTGCACTTAATCATTTGCGACTGCACTTAATCATTTTTATTCAAATTAAACATTCCCCACTCAAACTATGATCGTATAAACCTCACGTAAAATCAGCGATCAAAGTAAGCGACACGTTTTATTCTGCCGCATTTCTACGTCTATTGAAAGGGTTGGTTGCACCGCATCTTTCACAAAAGCCTCGTCATTCACCGTCTCCTGTATTTGCCGTACTCAATGGATTCTGTTCTGAATACGCGCTACTGTGGAACACGATTCAAATGTATTTAAATTTATGCGAGAATGGAACCGTTTTGCCTTTGTCGATGTAATTGTCGGTTAATTTTGGGCCCATTCGCGGGAGTTGTGTAATGTGTGTGTACTAGAACTTATTGTTTCATTAATTTTATGTGTCATTAATTATTGTTTTAGCATGTTAATATTGCCCATTCTCTTGCCCTGTGTCCCAGCTGTGGGAACACTGTTATAGGTTGATTATGCTTCAATCAATCTATCTAGCCTTTTCCTAACTATGGTGGGGTCAGCTTCCAGTCTAACCGGATGCAGCTGAATACCTGTATTTTATTTTTCATGGAGTGACTGCCTATCTGACCTCCACAACGCAGTAACTGGGTAATACTGGAACCCCCTGGTAAGACTGGTTGTCAGACTTTCGGGCTTCTGACGACCCGTAACGACTGTCAAAGATCCACGAATGACAGCCGGTACCAACGGAATAACGTGCTTTCCGAGGCACGGAGGAGTCTCGGTATGTAAAGAAAGATGGAACACCCACCCACCCACGGACCAACCCCGGCAATCGTAGCCTAACCTGGTGGTTTGACCCGTGTGGCTGTTATTACTTAGCCACGAGCTCCACGGTTGATTATGCTTATGTCATTTATGTATTATCAGCCGTTCGTGTCTCACTGCAGGGCAAAGGCCTCCCTTCTGTCCACCTATCACACTACTGCTGTTTGTGGCCAATCTTTAAGAAAAGAGTCGAGTTCGTCCCGTCATCTCTTCCAGATGACGGGACGAACTCGACTCTTTTTAGGCATTTTTATTTAAGAAGCAGCAGTTATTTAGCAGGTTTTTGAAACGAAATAATAGGTATGTTTAAGCCATGCTGTTGAGTGGAATGCTACAGTTTTAAGTGGTCTTATTATCAATTGCAGGAATGATCCTCCACTTAGGTTTCAATAGTTCCGTGAATAGCACACAGTCACGTTAAAAAGTTGGTCCTTTGAGGCGGAAAATCATAAAGCAGTGGCGTATTTCTGTAATTGTAAGATGGATTCCAAAACTCATTCATGTCACGACGAAAACAGCGGGTTCGCTATGATTATACTCGTACTACGACCAAACACGAAATAATTAAATCAAAACAAAAGATTCTATTTTAAAATCGGTACCTATACTATTTTTATTTTCTAACAAGACAATATTATTTAACCTATAATATTTTCCCTTACTTTTTATACAAAAAAAAATCTGCTGTTCCATACATTTTGACCGCGTAGGTATTGCACTTTTATATGAAACAGCAGTTTAAAAAAAATTACCAACGTAAAATTTCAACGCAGGGCGTTTCAGAATCATGTACTGAATCCATGGTAACAGTTTTCGCGTCGATGACTCTGCCACACTGTATACATGTACATTTAAAAATACAGTTTCCTACAAAACGCCTCCCAAACAAACAAAAGGTCCTATGATTCGCACGACCTACCATCGAGAACCTTCAGTAAATGTATCACTAAGTAAAGTTACAGTACTCGAGTGACGTTGAAGAGGGTACTTGTATCTGAACCGATAACGGCCACTCTCTGTTCGGTCTACTCTGTGCCCGATGCCTCTACACTTGACACTCGACTATTAATCTGTGTGCGATAGCGTAATTAATTTGGCACCTCTTTGATAGATGGTTGGAAGAATATTGCGGTACCTGTTTTTGAAATTTAGGCGGATTCCGTTGGGGTCTTTTCAAAGGCATGTTTTTCGTCGAACCTCTTGTACATCTCTTATACTTTCTATTGTGGGCTCCTAAAAATATTATTGAACACGAATTAGTGTCCGACCGAAAATGGATTTTCAGTCGAAAATGACAATGAAAAAGAAGCTTCGGCTTTAGCCTTATTTTCGGCCGGAAACAAAGCCGCAAAAGAAAATGATTTAGACATTAAAAAATATTAGTATTTCCGCTGTACACTGAAATCTTGTTTGTTTTTTTTTTTACACTAATGGAGAGGAAGAGCAAATATTTATTATTAAAAGAAATAAAACACGATAATATTCTATTAGAGGATATAAAATTTCGTGTATTTCTTGTTGTATTGATTCGCCTGATATCAAATTGCCGAGCTTTACAAAGTACACCGAATGACGGACGACAATTCACGAACTTCTGTTTTTCGGCTTTGCAGAAGCTTCCGAAAATGTGGCCAAATCATAATTTCTTAGACGAAAGATGAAAGCGAAGCTTCGGTCGGTCACTAACTCTAATATAATGATTGCGGCTCTTTTTGTGAAACTTAAATAATTTCTGTTTTGAGGTTTTAAAAACACCAAATAGCCAAGTACCGACAAGTAAGTAGGGTCGGGGTAGGCAGCCTAGCTGAGTTATGCTTTTGTTAAATCCGAGAGAAAAGCCCAGAAAGTTAAAAATATGCTATTATGTGTGCATCATTAGAAGTTAAGAACCGTTTTTAGAGGTTCATTAACTTAAAAACCGGCCTCTTGCGTGTCGGACTACGCACAATGAAGGGTTCCGTAGTTGGGATGAATTTATCCCAAAAAAAAACTTAACATTGTAGTTGAAAAACATGTTCTCCCATACATCAATATACGTCACGGTTAATTCTCCAACAGCAAATGTAAGATCGTACGTAAAAAAAAAAAAGATCAATTTTCGGACTTTTTTATTTACATGTGTTGTGAGACCTTGCTTCCTGCCAAATTTCATGTTTCTAGGTCAACGGGAAGTACCCTGTAGGTTTTGATTTATTTGCGAGAAAAATATGTCGCATAAATGGCCGTATTTTTAAGTGCGTCGACTTAGAAGCTTTTTTTAGATCTCCTAGGGACTGTAAACCTATATATTTGATATTAATTTCAACTTGATATCTTCACGCGTTCCTGAGAAAAAGGGTCTTGAAAGACGGACAGACAGACATACGGACGGACAAAGAAGTGATCTTATAAGGGTTCCGTTTTTTCCTTTTGAGGTTCGGAACCCTAAAAAGTGTCCATCATCAGAAAGTCAATAAGTTTATAGAGGATCAGAGAAATATTTCGCATTCACAAGTGTGTAGGTTCTTATTGTAGAAAGATGCTCTAACAAGAATTTAATTTGAATAACTGTGAGATTTCATAAACTAATCTCTTATCAAATCTAGTTTTAATTGGACAATCGTGAATTTGCCTGAAAACGAGTATATCCATTTATGCTTTCAGCATACCTAATGCGCTTTGAAATAATTCTGGGCTTCAAATTGCAGACGGATTTAAACAAATGATGCACGGTGAAATAAAGCACTTTATACATGTTTAATTACTGTACTTCTACTGTGCTTATTCACTAGGTTTTTTATATGAAAATGTTCTCATGAATTTAACCCTCGTTTTTCTTCTAGCTTTTGCTTCTAGCTAAAATGCGCTGGTATAAGGTATAAGTATCGGTTTTTTAAAAGACTGATAATTTTTCACAGTCACAATTAATGTACTTATCTAATTGTGACTGTAGAAAATGACCAAAACGTGATATTTTTTGTTAGTTTAAATTTTAAATAGGTACCTAAACTACCTAATATTTTATATAAAAAGGCTCAGACTCTCAGGTTGGGCAAAGTGTTATTGGGTTTTTCCATGACACATTTCTCAGCAGCGAGTCTGGATTTGTGCTCGGTTAACGGAAATAGGCTCAGCCCCTATTACTTGGGACTATTACATAATTGGCAAAATTTGGGTGTACTCTAGGTACACCTCTGCTTAAACCTTTGGGGAAACAAGGCGTGATGTTATGATATTTATTTTATATAAAATACGGACAACTAAGAGATCCATAAATTGTTAGTCTAAGGTTTGGCAACTTAAACTACTATCCTAACTAATATTATAAATGCGAAA
The DNA here is from genome assembly GCA_916701695.1 of Agrochola macilenta. Classification (NCBI taxonomy): domain Eukaryota; kingdom Metazoa; phylum Arthropoda; class Insecta; order Lepidoptera; family Noctuidae; genus Agrochola; species Agrochola macilenta. Next base: position 8,328,158 of record OU753569.1, read on the forward strand.
GTGAGTTTGTTTGTTACGCTTCCACGCAAAAACGGCTGAACGGATTTTGATAAAACTTGTCACACAGATAGTTTATAACCAGGATTAACACATTGGATACTTTTTATCCAAGTAGTACGTCCCCGTGGGATAATTTCCGATACCCACGCGGTCGAAGCCGCGGGCAAAAGCTAGTTTCATATAAAACTGCACCAGAGACAACTACAGCTTATGAAAAATTGAGACGCTACAGCATAAATAAAATGTCAAACCATAAAGTAATTTCGCAGGTGTACGCGCCATGTTTAGTCAGGTTTCTATGTGACGTCACAACGTCGGTGCTTCGCTAACACGATTATAAGTGTACCGAACTAAAGCTCTTACAGCCATGATGTTACGTTAACGGCTTTTAGTCTACACCCTTTATATGAGCGATATTTTAGCGCGGCGAAATTTAAGTGCTCTAAAATTGTTGGCGGCTGAAAATTCTTGGTGAAAAGTGAAATTTGATAAATTGTGAGTAAAAAGTGTATGGATAACGTTGCTTGTATTATTTACAAATTTAAGATGCATATTGCTGTAAACTAAATAAAGAAGTAAGTACCCTACGGGGGCTTTTTATGAACTAGCTTCTTCCCGCGACTTCGTCTGCGTGTTTTAACATAAAACATATCCTATGGCACTCGGCATTAGCGTTGCTTTCTATCAGTGGAATAATTTTTGCATTCGGATCAGTAACTACCTACTTTCAGAGATTACCTTTTACAACCATATAAACAAAACAATTTTACCTCTTTGTCTGATAGTAAATGATTATTTATTTTCAGGAATCTGTTCTCGGCTTAAAAATATATGTACGGATTTTTTTTAAGCCATTTTTTTTTCTGCCGTAGTAAATTCGCGCATTAACTTGCAGCAAGTATTTACACAAACTCAAATTCCTTAAGCAAGCATTACACAAAGTGAATAACAAATTACTCAACACAGCCCTGTACTTAAACATTTACGTAGGTACTCCAAAATTCAGCACCGCTCAAATATTGCCGCTTCCAAAATTGATGTACCTATGTCGAGCAAACTCAGCCGCCAGTCGAAACAAAAGGCGGTGTTAACCCTGTTAACGTCTGCGGGCACCGGGCCGGAATGACCCGGACCTGCGTGATAACACGGATCCAGATAATGGTCCTAAAGGTGAATTTAGGACCAAATGATAATATGAGAGGGTTGATGGACAGAATAAAGAGATAATACGGCGATGTGGTGACGTTGGTTTTGCGGAAACGGGTTTGTTGTGTTCGGATATGTCCAAACCATATCCGAACACAACAAACCCGTTTCCGCAGCTTGCGGAGTCTTATCGCTGTGTTAGGTAATGGAATTATTGTACGTGAAATTTCGGTGTTCCTTTAAAAAAAAAAGTTAAGAAAACGTTTTCAGATTTTTTTTTTAGAAAACCCTCTGGCAGACAGACAAAAAAGTGATGTTATAAAGATTCCAAACCTTTTTCTTTTATTTTTCGGAATCTATAAATGTGAAGCTAAAAAACCTTTCAAAAGGTTGACCACCACTGAATTAATTAAAACAAACATTCAGTTACAATTTCATTTTTATGACATGGAACTTCAACTGTAAGTTGTTCAACAATTTTAACTCGATAAGTCGTAGTTAGTAGTGTTTACTGCTTCCTAGGGCTAAAAATTATTCCTAACGGTAGCAAGCCGGTGAAACCGTTCAATAACAGTATATTATCATAAGTAATACTCAGTTATTATCCGGTTACCAGCAACTATTAATACAAATAATAGGTTGTCCGGGAAGTTTCTACTCATCGACGCACAGGCTTCCACTTTCTTCAGGAAGCTTTAACGAGTAACAATATCGTCACTGATATACATCGCCAGCTGTACAGGGAAAGTAACGTGTAATTATAGAACAAATGACGTAACGTATAAGATGCTGCAGTTAATCTCGTCCCAGATGGTCATCAATCATACTGTTTGCATAACTTTAATGTATGCAAGCTTTGTGTACTTTAATTACGTGTAGAACATTTGTTATACCGGGTTTTGTAATAGCAGTCATAAGTTAAATGGGAGGAGACGATGAGATATTATGCGGCAGCAAAAAAATCTATTAGCTACATTTGGTTTCAAAAATATAAACAGGCCTTTTAAAATTTTAAAATGCTCTAGAACTGGCTTCTCACATTTCTCATACAAAAAAAGCATCACTCATTTGTTTTCTCTAAAAAGTCTTGTAGTATTGTAAGGTTTGCCCTCTCTAATTTAAGTAACACGACCTCCTTTATTTGCCAAATTGATTTTTTTTAGCTGATAAAGCGAATAATTATGCTAAAGTGAGACCTCGTCAGTGCTTCTTAATCCTCAGGCTTAGAGTCAAGGAGGGATGATCAAAGGAAAGCAAAATGGAACATCCCTGCCTTGGTTAATATATAATGAGAGTCTCGTTTAAATCTCCGTGTTTACATTAATTTAGTGAATATAAATGTTCGTCGGAATCCCGCTTTAGAACTTTGCCTCTGTTTATTTTAAAGGCTTTCAATTTAAAGATTGTTTGTTTAATTGAAAGTTAATTAAATTCACTTATTTTAATAAATTTAGTAAAAATCTACATCTATGTTTAAGCCTATTTTTATGTTGCTAGTTCAAAGTTTGTTAAAGTTTTTCATTATAATAAATTGTCCTTCATGATGGTTGCAACGTTAGCAGAAGAGCTATTAAATTAAATTCCAACACGTGTCCACGTCGCGATGTTAAATTATGTTCAACGTGAAAGTTTTGCAAAGCATTTAGTTGAATGTTCAGAATGAGAAACATCTCATGGATACATTATTAACAACAGCTCGATTATGGTAGCTCAGTTATTGTCAGTTTTATTCATGTCAAAAAATCTCAACATGTCGTAGGTACTCCACTTTTAGTCTAGCCGGTTCAGCTCTGGTTCACTATGTTTTACCACAGTCCCAACTTTATGTAAAAATTTTTTTTATTTTTTTTATTTTTTTATTGTAAAAAGATAATAATTTCTCAATATAATTACAAATTCATCTATAGAGAAAACATAAATATTTATAAACAATATTAAGTGCATTAATCGTAGCTTAAAATAAAATATTTCTACATATACATAGTATCTTAATACTAACACTATAACTGTATAACACCACGAGTTTTGTCATACCAACCAAATTAAATCAGAAGGCAGTTTTACGCAAGGAACAGCTAAGTTTCGAGCTCTCTATCTTTGTCACCATTTTATTATTCGACCTTGACCAATAAACATCCACCACGTACATCGATACTATAATATAATATTAAAAAGAGGTAAAGTTTGTTTGTTTGTAAGTTTGTATGTAGTGGGTAATCTCTGGAACTACCAGTCGAATTGAAAAATTCTTTTTGCATTGGATACTCTTGAGGAATGTTTTAGGCTCGCGGACGAAGTCGTGGGCAGAAGCCAGTCGAAAATAATTAGAGGTCCAAATAGACCCCCAACAACACATCAAACACGACACAAATCTAATTCTACACTAATACTGCAACAAAACGTCATCAACAAATGTCAAGTGTACAATTATTGCGGGTATTTGGCACCGCTTGGGTTACAAGTTGGCAGTTGGCACGTCGTGACACCTTCGTATGCCATTGCCAATGCCAGGAGTGTCAACATGTCTCAAAGCTTTAGTCAAATCAACGGCATTTCAGTAGTACGAAAACCAACCTTACTGCTAGGAATTAAGGCGCTGTGAATGTCAAATTGATACTATGTACGGGCGGGCGGTTAACTGTACATTACTGAAATGTTATGCCGTAGTTTGTACTAATCTTTGAATGTTCTGTAATATTAGTTGATGTTACTGCCCCCTTAGGTGTTCGCGTGCCAGAGAATTGGTTGTGCACGTTGTGAACTAATTTGATGAATGCGTCTTGTGCATAGAGTGACAGGTGGAATTCAGATTTCAATCCCATATTTGAAAGATTTGGCGTGGGATATTGGGAAAGATCATCTATATATAAATACGTGAAACAAAAACTTTGTACGAAAACGAAAATTTTAGAAAATTTACGCGGACTGAGGAGTACGACATTTGGCACAGTTCAAGTTTAAAGGTAAAAGGAGAGCAGAAAGCTAATATTTTTACATAATATGCATTAGAAATAAATTAAAAAAAACAATACACACACTACCATGCGTTTCACCCTAAAATAATGACATGGCAGCATGGAATTAGTATGAACTATCCTACCAAAATAAAAATTTAAATGAATAATGGTCGAAGTCCGACGACTGGGCAATCACTAGTAATATTAATTTAACCAAGTTTAACTAACCTTTATTAAAAACAAATAAGAAAGTCACATATTGTCTATAGATTATATTTTCTTCAAAGTGTTTTATAACCACGTCTTAAAACCGAAAATGTTAGGATAGGTTAGCTTCTCCTTTGAAGTGAAGCACAAGGAAAATGCAATAATCTCATTCCTTACACTCAATTGCGCCTTTTCACGGCTGGAAAAGTACAAAAAAAGAACAAGGCTGTAATAATGATGACGAAAAAAACTGAATAGTATGCTATGCCAGTGAAAAAAAACGGAAAGGAACCCCAACGAATAATTTAAAATTAGCAACAATAAGAAATCATCACAGTCTACTGCTTGACAGTTTGAAAGTACAGCTAAAGCACAAAAATTCATAACAGTTTATAATAAAGCACCACACCAACGGTACTAACGGTGTTACAATAATCTATGAAGGAAGTGTAACAGTTTTCATATGTACAGTCTTTTGTACCACCGTTACGGCATATGTGGTGGCTGAACATAGCCCGACGACTTGATTACAGCTATTTGTTTGCCACGCCTTTAGGACCGCTACGTTGAGCGCGGGCGTCATGTTTACCGCTCCATATATCATGGGGAGATTGTTTTTTGAATTTAAAGTTGAAGGAAAATGCAGTGTGAAGTAAATGGTGTTTTGGGGGATAAATTGTAAAGGGTTTGTCGTAAGAAGTGTTGAGTAGAAGTTTAAATCTGTCTTTATACTTCAGATGGTTTATTAAAACAATTTATTTTTACCACAACAGGGAGGCTCTTGGCCTGCATCTCACTTGATGGTAAGTGATGATCAGGCCGAAGGTGGAAGCGAGCTTCAACTGAGATCCTCAACCACAGAGAAACTGGCTATCTTATCTCTAACTGCCGAAACACAACAGTACTGTTAACATTGTTGTTATAGCGACAGATTTAGATAAGATGGTGGTAGCCAGGCGGACTTAGAACAAGCCCCACCACCAACCAAACCGAGTAAACATTTTTGCGGCCAGTGGGATTCGAACCCGGGACCTCTGGGTCTGAGATAAGTGGTCTAACCACAAGATCACAGATGCGAGTAGGATTACCAAGCGAATAATATATCTACACTCTTTTCTGGTGTCCTTAGGAATATGGGTCATGCATGATGTATACAGTAAAGTACAAAGAAATGAAAACAAAGAAATGAATACATGAAGTGTTAGCTAAGTTTGATGTCTTTTAACCAGAGTAAACGCAAATACATGCACCAGGTATGAAAATTGATGTTGTTTTGACAATAGTTCAAGAGAAAGATAAGATAAGAAAGCCAATCAGAAAGAAAAAGCAGATATATCTACGACAGAGCTTGGTAGACTAGATACAAAAGACAAAAAAACCATTCATGACAAGGATATGTTAACATGGAGATGAGAACGTGAGAGTAAAACATATAGGTATTCCTAGAGAAACAAAACAAAGCAAATACTAAAATAAATATTACTCCATATGATATAATACCCTCTTACGTAAAGCTTAGCTATGTTGAGGAATAACGGAAATAATTGGGTGTTCTCGGAAAGACTCCGACATGCTTTAATAGACGTTTGCTTTCTATTTCATTATTGTGTCTCCGTCTCGTAATAATATATCTCTTTGTAATTTTGTTTCGTAATTGAGATGTGGGTAGTTGTATTATGATTATTTATAAGAGCAGTTGTGTTATGATTTAATTATTTTTCTGTTCACAACGTACATTATGGATTAGACATGAATAGGTACTGTTATCGATAACGCTTGAAATAGTTTCAAAGGTGGGTGTTCTATAGGTACTCCTGCCTCACCTCTCTTCATAGATTACAACGTGATGTTCTGTTATATTACAAAGTGTAACTTTTGCAACCTTCGGGACATTTGAGAAATCTAACATACGATAAAATTGTATTCAAAAACATTAATATTACATTTAAACTTAATAACAAAGACATAAACAAAAGAAACCTCATCAATGACACTGACTACCAATTTCCTTCATAATATTGAACAGCGTATAAAAGGCGATATTATAGTTAAGTTACGAAGAAATCCTTCCTTGAAAACTTTGCATCCGTGCCTAGACCAAGAGCTTCCTCTGCAAATTCTACACTACAGTCATCCCAATCCATTTTAGCCCTTAGTGATATAAAAATAGAGTTTGCAAGCGTTGCAGCAGTAAAATTGCTAAGTCCAACTGCTTGAGAATTGGTCTGGGATACGCTTGAAGCATTTACGGTGCATTTTATTGATGCAATAAGTACTAGACGACTCGGTGCTGCATCTTTTCGGTCTACGCTTTTTACTAAATGATATTGCGGTCGTGATTTAAAGGTTTACTTAATTTTATTTTATTGGCAGAGTCTTAAGCTTTTTCTAGAAATAACTTGGTAGCTTCATTTTTATAAAAATATAAGAACAGTTCATTATTCTTAATGTTACGGGTTTCCAAAAAAATAAGATTAGTGTAGTTACAATAATTTCATGGCTACATAACATTAAAATTATCTCCATTTCGAAAATCTAGACCAATCTCTAAATACGCTTTAAAATCTCTAAACTCTTATCTTATACATTTTTATTATTATTAAAGTGTGCACTGAAAACTTCAACGAATATGTGGGGAAATATGAAATTTTTCTGAAGTAAATTCGAAAAGCTCTGAAGCCCATTCACTTTATTAAAATTTTCTTCCAAACCACACTGCAGAGCACTCCGGTCCATTACATTTGCACAAGCTGTATGTACGGTGTATGCCTTCACATTATGCTCTTACAGGGAAATATGTATTGGGTTTACATTAGAATGTCTAAATTCGTGTGTTATATTTTTCATAGGAAAAAGAAATACTAGTAGTAACTTTAGTAGAACATGAGTCTCCATGCCATTTTCCCTTGGTAAATTTACTCTCTACTATCTAATGAAGAAAATAAGAAACAGGCAAGACACTAACAAACTCTTTTTTTTCGGAATCAAAGGACCAAAAAGTTTTTAAAGGACCAAAGCAATTAAATGTTATTTAAGCCGAATTATAAGCTACCTTAAAAGAAAACAAATGCCAACCAATAGAGAAAATAATTTTTAGGAAGATTCTTAAAAAAAGCATTTCTTTTCCAAAATTCTAATTTCAAATTATTTATTATAACGGTCATTGAAATTCGGCGCGCATTGCGCTTTATCGCTTGCTATTTATAAGGTTTATGCATTAGGCAGCACGTGATGCCAGCATCGTTTAATTAAAAACAAGCCTAGAGTGGTTTTGGCTGCGGGTTCCGCATTAAACGCTGTTTAGTGTACGGTAGGATATATTTTCAAAGGTAGTCGAGATATTTTAGCAGAACAAAATATGCTACAATGTTTGATTTGCATAGATTATTAATTTGAGTACCTAGCAGAGTTGTGTGCGGTTGATGTCAATTGACTCGTCCCTTATTACATGGGAATAACTGGTGAAATGTGGTTGTACTAGAGGTAGTAAGTATACCTTTGCCTCAGTCTTCGGGGAATACAGGCGTGACGTTATGTTATGTTTATTTAAATAAATAATATAATAAACTCATTTATTTCAGGTAATTTATACCCATTGCCAAAAATAAATTAACAGAAATCATCTATATAAATAAAAATGAAATGCTATTCGTTGGTAAACGCATCACTTGGAAACGGCGGGACCGATTTGGCTCCGAATTAGGTTGTACGAAAAGAAAAATTTGGAAAGTTTCCCGGAAAATTTTCAAATTTTCCTGTGTCCTTTTTCTAGGAGATATTTGTATGAGTCTGACAGGTCAGCTAGAATTAAAAAAAATCTTAACACAATGAACTCTAGTAAGCAGGTAAATGAGACAGTAGTTTGTAAAAAGACAACTTCAAAAAAATGGAATCGGGTCTGTGGACCCAAAAATAGGGTGAGAACGTTTTTCCACACGGAACCTAATCATTTTTTTAAAACAAACGAAGCTCTAAGAAAAACACACTCATAAATAAAAAAACTACCGTTACAAAAAACGTGTGTGTACACAAACATTCTCATTTACGCATCCTGGGAACATATAGGAATCTAGATTAGATAGCTAACATCTGTTTCCTACTGTGTCATAGGACTATTAGGAAGCTCAAATAGTTAGCGACATTCGGAGAACACATGTTACAACACTGGTTTCCATTGAGAATGTTCTAGACGTTGTTGTTTAGAATATGCTTTCGGTTATAGTCATACATTGTAGTTCAATAGGGGGTTTAGTTAGTCCTGTATTTAATTTATGAGTGTGTGAAAGCACAAGATAGATTATGAAAATCAGATGAATTCTTTCGATAAGTTTTAGTTTTTTTAAGACCTCGATCTCGCCTCATGGAAAACGATGAGGACTATTTGTTGCCGTTTGTTAGCAATTATTAGGCTAATATTTATTTGTACTAGGTGTAAATCAGGTCTTCATCATTAAGACTAAGATCATTTGGTATTACTATCTGCTTTGTTTCCTTTATATTAAGGTACTATGCAAAGCTAATGACCATACTTCATTGTAATAAAAATAAATCAAACAAAATATTTCAAATTTCAACGAATAAATCAGTTTTTTTTTTAGACAGCTACTTTATCTAAATTAAACCGTATTGAACTGTACCTAACATACGGCCCTTACATACTCCAAGCTCCATTATAAAGAGAATATTTCTCCAGCGCCACAGGGAATAGCCTCCGGTATAATTTAGTGACGTCACATAAATCATATCATACCTGAATTTACCGCAGATATGGTCAAAGGCGAGATAGGAACTATACAAGTACCTTTAATAGTCGGTTAAGTGTTTTATGTAGCGAAGGGCACCGTTTACAGGAATTTTAGAGAAATCCTTAAACCTGGATTTATGGGTACTCCTATTGTTAGGCCAGTACATATAGCTAGTTAAATAGTTCGTGTTAATGGTGTAGCCTCTGATTTATTTTCGACAGTTTCTCTTGAACCGTTGGGAGAGCGGATATATTTAGCCATTTCTAATGGGTATTAAGCAGGTGTTAGATTTAATTTACTCAACGATGTCTAATGGTATCATGAATCTGAATTAAATGCTGAATACGAACTTAATAGCTTACTTATTGCAAAGGAAAAAGAGTTTATTGAAGAAGTACTAACTACTAGTAGTACTAGAAGTATATCAATTATAAAATTGAAGCTAATTGTAATGATTTGTGACTACCAAAGCAAGATGAGACGTTTGTAAATATCATAAATCTTTTCCATGATGTTTCCGTTGATTTGACAGGCATACTAACATCTTCCCGTTAAATTGTTAGTCTTGATGGAAACATCAAAGTCGACAATTCCTGATATATACTTACTATGTTATATAATACTATCCTGATAATTTATGCTTTTAGCATAATTTATGCTTTTAGCATAATTTATGCTTTTAGCATAATTTATGCTTTTAGCGTTAATTTATGCGTTGATTGTTATGGGAGATATTGTAGAGATAAATCAAGTTTACAGTAAACAAAAATTTTACAATAATAGTTATTATTGTAATAATATTGATAAGTGTTTCGACTTTTGGTCGCTCTGTTTGGATATCTTAATGTATTTATTTGTATTTCATAATGTCACTCCATTTCTTTAAGTACTTATGTTTTAATTTTTTGTATATTGGCATCTTGTTTTTATAATGTAATTTGTTATCTTTTAATTGTGTTTTGAATGCACTGAATAAATGTTTTATCTATCTATCATATCTTTTGATTAATTGGTGGTTTTTAGGAGACCGAATATTTCCTTTTAAACTGATTGCATGTTTTTATGCAACAAAGTACGAGTATCTCTGTCATACATGTTACTGACATTGTGTTAGACATAATTCTTCAGGAAATCAAATATAATTTCCTATAAAAATGTGGCGATTCTTTCCCCATCATTATAAGAACCATATTGATTGCGTGTGATAAACAAACGGGACAATCGGCCATTGTCACAACTGGGCCGAATACGAGATAACGCACGGATTAACGTGGCCCAATTTGATTGATTAAACTGCCTTGCGTCATACAATGTCTATTAGCCTTAATTTCTATGAATTTCTCAAAGGCCAGCTGTTGTATAATCATGGGACTACCATTGACTTAAACTTTTATGAAATGAATATCAACCGGCTAGCTAACTTTTATTTGTATCAAATCCAGATCGTAGTTTTTTCATAACTAATCTCTATTATTACATTAATCTTAATAATCTTATTTTATTAGTATTCTGCTATTTCCGTTACAATGTTTTTCATCTTTGAGTATGTCATTTAAATTTATTGATATGTTGAAATTAGTTAGGCTGTTTCTTGCTTAGCTAGAATAGCTACGTAGAAAATTAATAACATAGTCCTTTTTCTATTAAAAACAAATACACACGTTCGTCATCCACTCCAAATCAAAGTAGTTTACAACCCGAAAAAACATGACCTTTTTGCCTCTTGACCAACAAAACTTTAAGGTCGAAAAACCCTCTTTTCCCAACGAAGATTAATACGTTTCCAAGGCAGCTGTCTGAAGACCGAAGGGGTGTCCCCTACAGCTCAGCGTCAATGCTTCACACTACATAAAGCGTTCGGCGTCATTGCACACCCGTAATGTCTTCGCTTCTTCAATTCATACCTTTCTTGGATGAAGAGATTTTGATGTGACAAAGGATTTAGAATGGAATTTGAATTTATTGGCTCGTATCTTGGAGGCTGTGTTCGGATTACTGATTAGCTTAGGACGCGGACAGTTGAACTGGTTTATGGATAACTTTATGGTTATATGAATTTTCAGTTTAGGGCTGCTCTTATGAAATGTATTATCATTCGCGATTGATTTCAGCAAGACTCTTTGCATTTTATATAGTAGTAGCTTGCAGGTTTTTCTGATGTTAACATCTACATTGTCTTGTGTCTTGTCTGCATTTTGCAGTCAAATTATAATGAGTGATGATTCTTTTTGTATACAAAATACCAGTTACTTTATTACCCGATTGCCAAAGAAGGGTTATGTTTTTGTACTATGTTCTTGAGCAACGCGTCATCTTTCTCCCATTTACCCGCACAAATCGTCGTTCAACTAGAAACACTCCGCCCCCACCGTTACTAGGAGAATAGAAAAACACTTTGCAGTCATTTCCTTTGCGAGATGTACTGTGAGGGGATTCATTATCAACCCCCGACAAATCCCCGGCTTTCTTGGGGGACATGGAGTACGAAACAATCGTGTGGAGGAAATGCTCTCATTATACTTTTTGTGGAAAATGTGCCTACTGAGTAGTGAAATGGGTAAATTTTATTGCAATTCTGTGTTTACGCTTTCACGCTTGTTAAAAGCATTTGATGGGGCTAAGTAGGAAAAGACTAATATTAACGCCTTTCGGTAGAGTAGGTGTAGAAAATAATGTGTGAAAAAAATAAAAATTAGCTCGATACGTAGGGACTTAGGTTCTGTGTGGTGCCGGACGTTAAAAATAGTACCATCCCATTTCTACCCGTGGGTGTCGTAAAAGGCGACTAAGGGACTCACTACAGAATGGGCAGCAGCGTTCTCTATGTATTTTAACGCCATACTGCGATCGCCAACCCGCCTGCCAAGCGTGGCGATTATGGCAAACTCCCCCTATTTGGGGGAGGCCTATGTCGGCTGTGTGTTTCGGCTGAAATGATGATGAACATTACATTCAGACTAACTATTCAATAAAACTGTAGACGGCGCCGTATTTATTTGCCAACAAATCAATTAACTAAACCAACCATTCGTCCCTCCTTCAAATTAGTTCAAGGGTTTTCCTTCCCACTAAGGCGTATCTAAAAGCTTCGTAGCTCATGTTTTTGCAAGACTTAGGGAAAGGGCACATGTGCGGATGTTTTAAGGTGTACTCTAATAGGCTTTGGGTTGAATAGACTGGCTGGATTGTGGATCCAAGTGGTGTTAAGGTACGTTGACTTAATGAAATGTACGTTTTACCTTTTCTCGGCTAATGTGCAACGAGCCGAAATTGTTTGATAAAGGTCCTCGTGATTTTGCGGGGCTTTTGTGTAGGTATGTGGTTTCTGTTTTGTGTGATAGAATTTTGAAGTTAATTGGAGTTATGTTTAATTTGATGGCAAGGGATTTGGAGCCAGCCTTTCATTAGCAATTTTAATGATTTGAGAAATACTCATCATCGTGTATGGTTTTGATTCTAACTTCTACTATTGAGTCTACGGTTTCCCCATATAGCTAATGTCAATCAATCTGCCTAGTCTTTTCCTAACTATGTTGGGGTCGGCTTCCAGTCTAACCGGATGCAGCTGAATATCAGTATTTTACATGGAGCGACTGCCTATCTAACTTCCACAAACCAATTACTGGGTAACACGATACCCCTTGGTAAGACTGACTAGTTGGCAGACTTTCGGGCTTCTGACGGCCCGTAACGACTGTCAAGGATCTAAGAATGACAGCCGCGACCAAAGGCTTAACGTGTATTCCGAGTCACGGTGGAATAATAAAATAATATACCACCCACACCCATACCTAATGTGTCATAAATATACATTTTGTCCAATACAAGGTGAGACCACAATCAGCAATCCCAAATGACCTGATCCTAATTATCGCATTGGACAGCCACGGTGGGCATTGATGTTGTTATTCATACTCTAGGGGATGCTGCCGATCAGATCGCTTAGCCGCCTTTTACGACACCCACGGGAGGTGATTAGATGATATGGGATTCCTTTCCGTGTTTCAATTTAGGTTCTTTTTTTCCTGGAGATGACCACCGGTTTTTTTCTATCTAGCTTGCTGGTCATTGCGTAATCCCCAATAGATTTTTTCTAACCTCCACTTATCTAACAAATATTTTATACAAAGTCACCATTACATGTTGGTACGGTCGGCAACAAAAGTCGATTAAAACTTACATTTTTTAACCTCAATTACTTCACAAAATATTCATAAAAAAAATGAAAAGCAATGCATCCAATCATTTTGTTTAATTTTAGATGATATTTAAAATTTACAGTGTTATGGTCGATTCCTAAAATAAAGACCATTCATATTCATTGGTTAAGACTCTTGTATCTTTACCAATAATGAAGCAAATACCTCATAGCTTTGCATAGTCCTTCAATATAGAAGTATCTATCACAGGTAAAATTTGCTTATAAATCTATGCATATGCCTAGTTTGCCAATGGTAAGCAAAATAATTCGTTTTGTTTGAACCGCGCATTAATCAACTTTTGTTGCTGACTGCACCCATATCACCACAAATCGATAAAATTAAATTAAGAGATAGATACCTAAATGTTTTGTTACAATTAATCAATACCTAACTAGAACTAGGGGAAGACCCAATAAACCAATAAATAAAACCAAGGTGAGTTCGTCGCCTCGAATACGATTTGTTCCGAAAAAGCTAAAATGATTTTTATGACGTCATAAACTAGATGACTATAAAATAATGTTCATTGTAGATCGATGTATTAGGGTTGTCAACATTCACGTTTGTCAAAATATTTGATTTGCGTTTGATCACGACTTCAAAGCCCGAAGCTGAAAAGTTTCGAAAAACTTTCTTAGTGTACGTCTATATCCTTGAAGGGAAAGTCCCTAACTTCCAAATGTAGTTATATATTTAGTATGCCTGTCTGTCAGTCAATCAGACTGTTTTATAGTTACCTATATGCAAAACTATAGAAGAGAGATGTCCGGATTTTGTGGCTTCTATTTCCATTTCAAACAGACTAAAGCTGACCGCAGAAGGATTCTAGGAACTTAGAACGTTCCCTGCTCGTCCCTTAACCGCAAATGGAGGCTGCAATTTTAATCCTTTCTCTTGGTCAGCCCTAAGTTAAAGTAACATGTATGTTTTAAGATCAGCAGACCTAGTAGGTACTCTAACAATATAAATGGTAATAATTATAGAGATTGTATTAGTAGTTTGACCAGCACGAAAGATAATACTCGTACCACTAATTAGCTCATTTCGGTGCATTTCATAATTAATACCTACCAAATATTAGGTACACGTTGTATTAAAATTTTCGATAGTGTGAAGTTGTGACCCCAAAATTACCTATCCGACTATTCTGATTAACAACGTCTGAAGTAGGTTCGTACTCGTAATTAGGTAATGTGTACATTTTTTCAAGTTGAATCCCGATAATATCACCAATTTAAAAAATCCAGAAGATGTTTAGTCCTTTTGCCTTTAAATAAAAGTAGTAAGTATATAAAATCCTAATAATATAATGTTTGGACTTTAAAGAGACCATGACCTCTGAGGATCCGCCATGATCAGTCAGCTATGTTTCCAAAATATTGATGTGTAAAAGTGTCTAGAGAGATCTATCTACTTACAGAATTAAACATTTAATTTAATTTTAAAGGGCCCATAGGAACAAAGGACCATTTTTTTTAATGAAAATGTCAATTGGTAACCCTAGCATATTAAGCTATAAAGCTTTACTGTCGATGGCTCGAATCTAGTGCGGATATATTTAGACATTCCTTCCTAGTACAGCAAAATGTTGCTTCTCATAACCTATAAGGGGTCGTTAAACCTTGCATAATCCTGAGAAGTAAACATAATAAAACAGACATTTGTTTGTGTTTCCCTTTTAAAGGAAGTTCCGATTGTTTTTAGTAGGTACCTAATTGTTAAATCCTCTAGTTTATGGAATGCCAAAAGCAGGGACCGAAACAGGCATTAGCAATACGGGTATTGTTTCGGTTACAACATCTATGTATATTTTTTACAGGTATTTTTAACGGTAACAGTCAGTATTAATACCGGTTACCGAAATAAAAATTACCTCTATCTTACACGTGCCGTCGGCATTAGTCAAAGGGCGCGCATCACCTGTGTTTGTGTAACCGGTATTAAAACGGTAACCTAAATCAGGTAAAAGGTTTCTTCTTCTTGGTTACCCAGATATACAGCTATCTGGGTAACCAAGAAGAAGAGAAGATCTTAGTCGTAGATGTAACCAAAATTGTTCGATACCTCTACTGTAATTTAGAAAGGTTTTCGGTCCTTGATCTAAAGGAATCGACCAATATTTCTAAACTGTGGATATTAAAACGTTATTCAAGATAAAAAGAAACAAATATTATATTTAAATGACTATCTCAATAAAATATTAAACAAAGCCTAGAACATAATCAGTCGCTATAACAAATGGCCTGCTACTGGCTCTCGAACTAAATGGAAACCGTCTCGTGTACTAGAATATGTAGTGGGCGAAAGGACATCTATTCTTCATTCCCACTGGACACTTGCTGTCTTAGCACACGTAGTAAAATATTCATCATTTTAATATTACATTCGAGTTACATTTTGACTACTGTTTCGTGAATAAAGCTGCATAAAGAAGTTGTGACGAGACGGACTATGAAACTACTTATGTTAAGTAAACTAGTAGTGCTTACGTCTCAGAAAGTAGATGACAGGATCAGCGTCAAATTTAGAAGTGCTCGGTAGTAAATCAGAACTATGAATCAACGAAAATCAATTGCCTGTTGTTACCTTTGAGAGTGATTCATCGACGAGAGGGGTTTTAACACTTACCTCCTTACCAAATAGGGGTAAATAGGAGTGGTTTGGAATCACGGAAGCACATCACGGTGTCCACATTATTTTATAACATACACTAGCGGGTGACCCACCCCTGCTACGCACAGTTTTTCGACTTGAAAAAACATAGAGATTTCTGTATTATATGCAAGTTTAATATAAAATTATGCTCATTAACCTTCCGGAATAAATACTCTAAGTTTTGTTGATAGCCTTATCAAAATCCGTTTCGTAGTTTAGAAGAAAAACGCGGTTACACAAACAAGAAAAGCCACTTTAATTTATTATATATAGATAACGTAGGTACGATAATATTGCCAGTTTCATCAATCATCAGCATCGAAAGGCAAACCACAACGGATCAATAACTTCATTTACTCAAAAAGCCACTTCAAACTGCACACACTCACCAATTCGTCAGTTTTATACCACAGTTTATTCCGCTCCGTGACTTTGTCGCACATAGTGCACCGCAATGTGGCCAATGTGCACACTGACAACCCTCTCTACACTGTGTGAAAAATGCACGACTGAAAAATGCACAGCTCCATACATTACTCTCTTCCCGACGTCGCTTTTCAAAGGACGTGAGCCCGAATATGCAATGCAATGCATACGTGAATACACACTGCATTTTCACGCTTTCGTATGCAGTGAAAGTTTCTGAATTGTCTCGCAAAAGTACCCAGTTTTATGTCGTATGTCATAAGCCTCGTAAGCTGTGTTGTGCTGACCTATGGTATTTGCTTATGTTGCCTGAAATATATTTGATAGTCGAGAAGATTTGTGTTATTTACTTTTCTCTGTCTGCGCTGGTCATAAATTTTGCTTGGCTCATTTAATGGCAGTTAAATATGCACTGCTTTTCTCTGGAGCATAGTGAGTCTTGCGAAGTCAGTTAAATAGGGACAAGGAATTCATTTGTTTTTATTTTTATTGTTTAAATATATTCTTATTTTATGAGTAGGCATGATGACATTATAAATAGTCGAAGCCGGTGTAGCAATTTCCGTCCCAGCATGTTTTTATAGCGTACTTCATAGGAAAGTGGACCTTACAAAAACGTGTTTGATGCTAATGCTAACGCAATATTGCATAAGTTGCAAACCTGCTATTTATGAGTGACATCACGTTACGGTAACATTTCCCCCTGCTAGCTCACGAAGTAAATACATTGATATGCCTATACAAAGTTTTCATGATACATAATTAAACCAAACCATTGTTTACCCACGGCCAACAACGCAACAAGCAGCACAATAGCCATCACAATATTAACCCCTAACAAATTCAAACATCAACCCACAAAAGCCGAGCTTATCAAAAGTGTCCACTTCCGCATAAAACGCGTGTACAATTTGGTCGTTCCAATAAAGTCAAATGTTTATATTTAGCCCCTATATAAATAGTGGTGGAATTTATGCCCGTGGTGGCACGCGGGCGGCGCACTGGGCCCGAATGAATTGCCCCCAAAATATTTGTCTGTCGTGATGTTGGCCGAAAGCCAGTGGGATCACTTTCGGCAAACTAGATAAAGATAAAATATAATGGCTTAGTCTGGATCGGGAAGGTATGCGATAGGCGCCCGGTGACTCACTTGTTGGCTGT
The DNA here is from genome assembly GCA_916701695.1 of Agrochola macilenta. Taxonomy (NCBI): domain Eukaryota; kingdom Metazoa; phylum Arthropoda; class Insecta; order Lepidoptera; family Noctuidae; genus Agrochola; species Agrochola macilenta. The sequence continues at coordinate 8,345,657 of OU753569.1, forward strand.
TTGGGAAACTTCGCTTAGAGACAGACTGACAGACATAATTGTGTTGTTTATTGCCTTGATAATGTGTTGATGGATATGATGAGGCCATATTCAATTAGGGGACGGTTGAATTATTAATTTTGTTTATTCGTCTGAAAGGCTTGAAACTTATTACACAATTTAAAAAATGTTTTTCTTGGATGTGATGATAACTGAATCATCTGAGCATTGACATAATAATCACCATATTTATATGCTTTAAAAGAGTATAAGTATAATATTATTTTGCAGGAGATTGTGGGTAAGTAATTACAGCCGCACGGATCGATCCATCAGGTTAAGCTACGCTTGCCGAGGTTGGTCCGTGGATGGGTGATTGGGTGGTCATATTTACATACCGATTTCTCCATGCCTCGGAAAGCACTTTAAGCCGTTGGTCCCGATTGTAATTCTTGGATTTTTGACAATCGTCACGGGTCGTCAGAAGTCTTAAAGTCTGACAACAAGTCTTACCAATGGGATCGTATTACCCAGGTAATGGGTTGTGGAGATAGGCAGTCGCTCCATGTAAAATACTGGTATTCAGCTGCATCCGGTTAGACTGGAAGCCGACCACAACATAGTTGGGAAAAGGCTGGGCAGATTGAAGTGTAATATTATTTTAAGGATGAGGTCTTCATATTTCTATATTCCTTTTCATTGTATTATGCAAAGAACACTGTCCTGATATAATATCAACGTCAGACACAAGAAAACTGATGAACAACCATAATAAAATTATCTCATCAGAAAAAAACTTCTAGTTTATTAGGTTACTCACAAACATTGCGTGTGATACACCACTCATAGATTCCAAGAACAATGACTTTGATACAACAGTCGCAAATGACTCTGTCATTAAGTAATTTTAACTTAGATTACCTAGCGTTCCGTAATGCTTATGTGTCAATGCTCCAACAACAAAAACATGAATTTGGTGAAACTTTTTCTTGGAAAGGCTTCGTCACCGAATTACACAAATATTTGTATTAGAAGTAACTAATAAATTGCTAACCTTGGAATAAATGTTTTTATCGAATTCAGTAGAATTAAGGCTAGGCACAAAACAACAAAAAAATCCGAATTCGGATAGGTAATTATTTGGCAGTAGTGTATTCTACGAAAATTTCTGGAAAGTCAAAAAGACATTTATTAGTCAGACTAAAACGAACACTACAAATCTTACACAGAATGAAAGATCACGACATAAAACGCCCCAACTCTTTAGCAACTAAATAAACAACTCTATTACGTACAAGGACAATAAATTAACTCACAGAACAACAAAAACATCCTACTGAACTTAATAGTCTTGAATTTCAAAGCTGAAATGCGTTTCCACGGTCTACGAGGTACCCATCTAGTAGTCAATTTTTTCTTTAAAGTCTTATTAAGTAAACAGAAACTACGTATATCAAAACCACAATTCTGAATACATTTTTTTTTTTTTTTTTGGAAACTTACGAGAGGACGAAACGGTAGCAGGTAGCGTTATGATATTTCTGTCTACCCCCTTGAGAAGGCGTGAGTTTATGTATGTATGTAGAAACGATATAGCTTGGGGCTAATTACATCAAAAACTGCTTCAGTTTTTGATGTAATTAGCACCAAGCTATATCGTTACCGTTTAAAACACATTCATATCCACAATTCAAATCTAAATCTCAAACTTTCAACACGCACTAAGGGATGTGAACTTTTTTTTTTGTCTGTCAGGTACATTATTAAAAAATATTGGACACGTATTTTTTTTTTTATTACGTAATCAAAAGATTACAGCAATACATTGAGTAGGCAATACGTTAACATATGGCATGGCGTCACTCCCCGGTAGATTATACTGACTTGTGACGTAGCGAGCCCCCACTCCCCAACTTGAATGCGTTTTATCTAAACCATTTTTTATTAATATGATAAAGCAAAAATACGAGTACGTGTCAAATTTTTTTTTTAATATCTGACTGACGGACTAAATCGTTTTTTTTTCCCAGTCAACATCCGTATTATGTTTGCAAAATGAGACAAGTAGAGAAAAACTCGCTTTACGTACTTCTACGTAAAACTATTAACAGTAATTCAGTGGCGAAGCCATTCTGCAATCTCTTAGATCCGCGGATTATGCCTTGGAACGCACGCGACTTTGCAAAAGAATGAACCCGCGTTAGTGCGGTGTTGCTGTGTAGAGAATAGAATTTTCTTTTATGTTTTCTTGAGGTAATTTTTTTAAGGCAAAATGTATTAAGACATGGGTTTAATAGGCGGATTTAAAATAGTGGGTAAAGCGAAACATTGCAGGCCTCATTTTTAACGAAAAAATGCTTATCCAATTATTAAACCTACTACCAAGGTCCTTGCCGAATCGTAGATCATGATAAATAATAATCATACTACATGCATGACCAAAATAAACGTAAAATTATCAATTATTTCCACAAAATGTTACGCCATAGCTTTCCTGCGTATCCAATAGCAGAATCACTCAAAAAGTCGACTTGCATCTCTTCTAGTAACGAAACACACATGGCACACCCTGGTACAACTTGATATTTTGAAGACGCCCTAGACTTTTACTTACTGTCTTTTTTACTACATATATGAGTATGTATCTCCATCTATTCCTTATATTTCTATATTTCCCTCTATTACTTAGAATATTTCTTGTACTTATAGTTTAGTTTTCTGTTGTGGTATTCATGTTAGTATATTCTTTTTATTTATTTTCTTATTATTGTACACACGGCTACACATCAAGCTATACATTTCCAGTTTATGCTGATCTCGCATTGTATAGGATTTCGGTACAATGTGAGGTCAGCCTATACTGGAAATGTATAGCTTGATGTGTAGCCGTGCGTACCTAAACCTTAGAGGTATTTTATAAAGATCCTTTTTTAATTTTAACTAACTTTATTTAATTACCCCCTGCAGCAATATTAAAAATATTCTATTGTCAGAAGGGACAGACAGAGCTGGCGACATTGTTCCTGAGATACCTGCGGCCAGCCTCACTACGCTTTAGGGACTCGGTGCGGATCGGACGTGCGTGAACTAATCGGACTGTAAAACTGTAAAACATTCTAAGTGCTATTAAACGGTGTTACTTTGTTGTCTTTTGTTGGTTTCACTTCTGATCCTATTCTCTTAAACTATTATATTCCAACTTTACATACTCCCATGGGAAGAAGGCCTGAGGATATATGTGTAACTTTACTGACTGGGTAAATCGTCTACGACATGCGTCAGCAGCTTTCCTTATACTCGTAATTTTATGGCACCATCACCGTAAGCATTCGCCTGTAATGCAACCTTTTCCTGCGACCTAGCCGTGTTACTTCTATCCTACCCTGGTTTCAATAATCTCTCTACATAACCTTGAAGTTGACTGCCTGCGTAGTCTACTTGCAAAATCTTAGCAGTTACAGTAGAATCTTGGATTGTTATATTACAGGCGAATGCTCTCGGTGAGGGAGCACCTTTAGTGTGTGCTGATATGAGAGAAGAAATCGACCTAGTGTCAAGTGCACAAAGAGCACTAAGTCCAGTCACAGTAAAAATGTGTCATTCATTCATTAGGCGTATCAATCACATGTTGTAACCACAATGATATAGAATGACAAATGGACCGTGAACCAACCTTGAGGAGTATATTTTTAACGTATGTTTATAATAGACGGTGGCAAAGATGTAAATATTTTTGTTCTGAGAAAATGAGAGGCAATTAGTGATAGGTACGTGTGATGACTATGGAGAAGAAGAAGAGAAGAAGTTAGGTGAATGAAGTACAAAAGAATTTAAGGTGAGTGTGTTGATAATTGCAATCAGGAAAACGGGGGTGGCGTGACATAAACCAACATAGTAACATGTCTACATAGCTCACTGAATAAGTTGAAGTGGTAATCTCAGCCATATTAGATGTAGAACCGATGACCGTTGCGGTAGACGTGTTCTTGAGTGGAGACCATTCACACGATCTTTGAAGGCTGGTAGCAACTGGATGAGTTGCCGAAAATGGAGTTAAATGACGTTCATTAGAAGAGGCCATGTCCAGCAGTGGACTGCTGTAGCCCTACAAACATTTATGTTCGCCTATCTCGACAAAATATAAGGTATAATAGTTTATTTATTATTCGCGATTGCGGGGTTGCTCCTATAGTACAAGTTGTTCATAATGATGACTAAGCACAATGTTCTCGTAGATGTGTAGGTATAATGAACATTTTTCAGTTATTTGAGTTATTTCAATTACACCTTGTATTGTATACAGGATGGCAGGGATATCGACGCGAAAACTGATACCATGGATTCGGTACATGATTTTGAACCCCCCTGCGTCGATACACTTTTCTATGGTTTGTTTTTAAATAACTGACGAAAAATTTCAACGCAGTTGGGTTCAGAATCATGTACCGGATCCATGGTATCAGTTTTTGCGACGATTTCCCTGACAGCCTGTAAGTATAATATATGCGTTGTTTCCCCGAAGAGATAGACAGAGGGGTACACCCACACTTCGCCAGTTATGATTTTGTCCCATGTAATAGGAGGCGACCTTGTATAGGTATTCGTGTTTATAAATCAACGAAGACATTTTAAAGGTATTTCAGCTCCGCAAGTGACTGAAAAGCAGTAAGTGTAGAAAGACAACGTAAACATTACTCATTACAAAGGAATTCCTACATAGTTTGAAGATGAGATACGGTTAGTAGATAAACAATAAAAGATAAATGTGACCTACATTTCTTACACGGATTTCAAATGCATTATTTTTAACCTAGTTTTTGTGTTTTGCGTTTTACAGCTCACATGATCGTTTGATAAATGGATCTAGATAAAGATCAGATACAGACGGTAGCATAACTCTAAGAAATATGCTTTTGATACCATTTTATTCACTTGTAAAACATCGAGATCCTTTATTCTATGTAAATTTAATTATTTAATATTAATATATGATACATAAAATATAAACCTTCTGGAATAAATTCTCTAAATGATGGAGCATTAAAATCTGTTGCGTAGTTTAAAAGAATAATGCGGTCACAGACAGACACGAAGAGCAACTTTAATATGTTCGAGAGTTAGAGTCAGACACACCCTCTCGCTCCGCCCAGAGCGGGAGGAGTCATTTGATGATTACCCAGACAAAAAAAAAAAAAGTCTTGCACCTCTGACTTTTCGGTAGGGTTGATATGATTTAAATCAGTTGATTAAAATCAGTGATTTAAATCGCGATTAAAATCAAGTGATTTTTTTATAAAAATCAATGATTTAAATCAATATTTTTTTACTTCGACCAAATCAGCCAAAATGTGTCAAGGGACTAAACCCCCCCGACATAAACTACGGCGCGCACACACGTGTCCAATGCTGTTTAACTACACCGTTCGGAGGTTCTCCGTAAACTCTTGACTGAATCCGTCCGTTTAGTCTTTGGCGCGGTCATTCGTGATTGATTGATTAATGAAAGTAAATACAACAAGATGTCTGGAAGGAAAAAAGATAAAATATGCTGAATGGGTTTATTTCGATGAAAAAAAGTCCACTTGCGGCAAGTTTAACAAAGCGGTGTGTAAACGTTGTAAGAAGGAATTAATGGGCTTAGTAGCGAGAATGAAAAAACAGTTAGAGACATGTGTGACAGAAAAAAACAAAAAAATCCGATTTAAATCCAATTAATCCGATTTAAATCAAATTAATCCGATTATTTTGATTTTTTTAATAAAAATCATGATTTTTATCAACCCTGCTTTTCGGATTCATGTGCGTATTATTAAGTGATGATGACAATTTTTTTTTTTTATCCGTCATGATTATTATTCAATAATATTGGACACATATTTTTTCTTTTTTTACGTAATCTACAGATTACGGCGATACATTGAGTTAAAATGTATCATGACGTCACGAGTATGTAGATTTTATACTTACTTTTGACGTAACGATACTTACTTCCCAACTTAAAATGCGTTTTATCTAAGTAATTTTTTCCTAATATGATAAAGCAAAAACACTTGTCTAATATTTTTTTATTATCTGACTGACGGACTAATTAGAATTTAGTTTTTTACCCAGGCATCATCCCTATTATCATTTGTTTAAAAAACGGTGAAGGAAAACATCGTGAGGAAATCGGCATGCCTGAGAGATATTTCAAGTCAGAGGCCCATGGGTGGCTCTAAAACTCTAACACCAGGTTAGTCACTAACCACACGAAAAGAAGAAGAGTATTTAATTTAAGTAGATATGTATAGATAAAAAACTTCAATAGCCAGCAATTTATATCAAATGATTTGTTAAACCACGAAAGCTGACACTTACACTATTAAAGCTGACAAGTAAAAACTTGCTTTACCCATCACGAAAAACGCGAACAATTATGAAAAGAAAATAAAGATTTATTTTTGCACGCAACTTCCATGTTATGTGCAACAAAGTGTAAAAAATAAGACGACGCTGATCCAACTTCAAACGTTCTGCTGGACAAGTGTACACAATCACCTTCAAAGGACAGATAAGTGGGAAGGACAGCACTAGGGCTGTCCAAATGTCCACTCTACGTACTCTAAAATTGGATAGTGTATCGCGAACCCGTCTTGAGCAAGCGTAGTGATAAATGCTCAAACCTTCTCTGAATGAGAAGAGGCCTTTGCCCTGCAGTGAGACAATAATACGCTGGTATTATTATTATTATTAAATAGAAATTATAAGGAACTTTTACAATGGGAATCAGTTATAAAATCATTGAATTTTTCATTAGTTCATCTTATTGCATTTATTTTAACACCTCGTTTATTTTATTACAGATCGCTGAGCTCGCTTTCGGACATACCATCACAAAAAAAAGGAGCATTGCTTGATGAATAAGCTCAACATGATGCTGGGAAAGCAGTTTGTATTTGTATTTTTTCTTACTATTAACCCTTTTATTCATAAACGTTGCTTAAAGTTAAGTAATGATAAGCGACTGTATAACCATTCGTTTTTGACGTTTAAACGTCTCTTAACTTTAAGATATAAAATAATAGTGCACATAAAAATTATTCTAATAGACCTGTTAGCAAAATAAGTACCGATTAAGTGGTTGACAAAGTCATCAAAAAGTTATCTCATATAAAAAGTGGTCGACAACCCTGCTTGTGACCTGTGTGTTACATTTACCTTGCCCATATCGCATGGGTCATCGACTTACAAGTTCAACAAGAGATAATAAGCTTTGAAAAAACTTACGACACTATTTGTTGTTATGTTATTGATAGATACACTAACATATAAAATACTAGCTTTCACCCGCGGCTTCGCCCGCGTGGAGGCCGGGAATTATCCTACGGGAACACACTACCGGGATAAAAAGTATCCAATGAGTTAATCCAGTCCAGGATAAACTATCTGTGTGCCAAATTTCATCCCAATCCGTTGAGCCATTTTAACGTGACACAAAATATTTAGCGTACCACTTCACTGCGTATGTATCAGTGATTTGGAAATATTTGCAAGTATGAAATGGAAATAAAAATGTATCGGCAAGATACAAGAACCAACACCTGACGACAATTTTAAGAAAAAAAAAAAACAAACAATATAGCTTGTTTGTAATTACTTTATTAGTTCGATATTGTGCCAAGCCACCAAAACTTACAATATAACGAAGATGAGGCATCAAACGGGCAAGAATTGGCACATTTACATCGTGTAATAAAACGTTTCAGTCTCCGACTTCCCGCAAATTCAAAGGAAAAACAAGACAAATAAATGTGAGAAAAGCAATTCGGATAACTGTACTATCGTTTACTTTAACAAAGTTTACTCAAATTATCAGAACAAAGATAAAAGATCTATAAAGACATTTCGTTCCTTCCATTCGTTTTTACTCAATTTCATTCACTCTTTTCGGAAGACAACGATATTATGAACATGCGAAATCTAATTTACAAATACAGAATTCATATTGTCTCTTAACTGTATTCAAAAGAAATACGGCAAAACAAAATAGAACAGCGGTTATTGTTTTCGAAATACGGTAATGCCATACTTTAACTTCAATAAGAGGAACATCTGGGGAAGTTGCGAGTTGCAGACAATGAGCGCTTAAAGTAAAGGTTTCAAAGGCAATTTTCTCTGAAATTATATGTATGAAAGTTGCCAGACGGCAGAAACCGTAGGAAGAATGCATTTTGTAGCATGCGCCCGCCGGAGGCTCCGCGTCGACAAAGAAAAAGTGCAAGCGATACATCAGCATCCCTATGCGGAATTATGCATATTCCTCTCTTCACGAGCTGCGAAGTGAATACGTAATGTGCATAATGAGATGACGTCTAAAATATTTATGTTCCACTACGAGAAAAGGCGAGAAACTACCTGTCACAGTTCAAACCAAAGTTAAATGGAACGTGCAACTGCGAAAAATTCTCGACAATCTTAAATCAATTTCAACAAAACAAACAACAGTTTACCATACCAAATCAATTGACTGCTACATTCCATTGAAGCTATAAAACGTGACATAACTTAGGAAACTGACAAAGGTAACTACCGTATCACCATTTTCTTTACGACCTTATCGCGTAACCTTGTGTGCGGAATAGGTCCCCGTGAAGCGGTGTGAAAATGTGCATTGTGCACAATAGATTCAGCAAGAATTCCTATTGTGAGCACTGATTTGTTACGTGTCACGCGAAAATATCGCACACTTGAAATTTATTGATTGGAATTCTCTATACGCGAGTTCCTGGTATCGCGACGTTGTATTAACGGGAACTAGTGTAAATGTGTCTGCTTGGTTTTTATTAACCAAAGTGTTTATTTTGTACACTTGTGTGGAAAATTGAATTTAACTAGGTTTTGTAGCACTACTTGCTTATAGGCGTTTGTTTAGCTGTAGCTGTTGTATCATACAGCAGCCACAGCTAAACAAACGCCTATATGCGTTATAGCGTTAATATATAATAATTGACTATCACATATAACTTGTATGTGATAAATGATGATCAATTAATTCAAATGTCATGAAGAAGTTTTTGTCCTAGAACAAAAAACAAAAACAGAACAACCAAATACAATGGGACAATAATAATTACTTTAAACACCATCTTCAACGACCTACCATCTCCCCTCGGGAAATTATCACCGTCACAGCGACAACCATTTACAACTGACAAATGAATATGCACCAGAGGATTGCAGTTCGCGGAAGTGTGCGGTACTGAAAGGGTAGACTTAAAAGCCACAAGATGATGACAGGGGGCAAGTGTAATAGTCCTCAGGCCTGCTATAAATAATGCCTAAGTTAAGGGGCTAAGGGGCTACCTTCATTGTTATTTCCTTAACGGGCCGTCTTATGGCCCTCTTAATTAATTTGAAACTTTCTGAGGTCTCCTGTGGCGTGCAATTTGAATAATAGCACGGATAGGGTGGTAAAGCTTAATTTTAATTGCAAATATTTATGTTAAACGAGTCTGGAGGCGGCGAATGCCTTTCTAGGATATTGCAAAGTATGATATATTGTAGGAAAATGTCTTGCGCAATACTCGAAATCGAATAATTTATTATGTTAATGTAACGCTGCGTTTGTTTTACATTACGATGGTCACATTTAAATGTTTTTGGGTCGGTGGAAATACTTTCAGTTAATTAAACAATTAAAATACACAGAGCTTTTCCCAGCTCGCTTTATGATTCACCAAACGGGCTTATAATTTTTATAAAAACTCATTCGGTATTTTGATGATAAAAATCTACTAAGACAAAACCTCATAAATCACTAACGTGCTGAAATAACTTTAAACATTTGTACGATAAAATAGCTTAATCAATCAATATTTTAATCAAATCTAATAATTATATTTCGGTCACCTAAGAGATCCATAAATTGTAAGTCAAAAGTTTGGCAGCTTAAACTACTATCCTAACTAATATTATAAATAAATTCGAAACTGAGTTTGTTTGTTACTCTTTCACGCTAAAATGGCGCAACAGATTTGAATGAAATTTGGCACATGGGTAGACCATGACCTGGATTAGGATATAGGATACTTTTTATCCCGATATTTCCTCGGGATCGTGACATATGCTGGTGAAACCGCGGGGCCCAGTTAGTTGTTTATAAATGCTCTTTTTCTAAAAACTTCACCAATGTACTTAGTTCACCAACATACATAAGATGGCAAAGACTGTATTCACAACTATACCATCATTTTATCGAATAACCATGCTAATAGATACATAAGCGCCTATCAGAAAATATACATAAGTTATGCCGCTGCAATCAATATTCAAATCAACTAGCTTTTCTTCCGACCGGTTAGCGGTTATTAAACTTACGGATAAAGCCACGTCTCGTGGATTTACATAAAGTTTAGATTTACCTGAAAAAAGAGAAAATTTATCAGTTAGTAACATCAGGCAGTTTAGTTGTTTCAATAAAGCTGTAAGTTTGTCAAGGAAACGTTTAATTATGTCGAGGATTTTTTGAGTTTGATTAAAACTGAAACTAGTCGATAACATAACAGCTGTTTTGTAAAATAAATAGAATTATGACCTTGGAAATTGTTTATCTTTATGTATTAAAATGATAGCAACATCTATCCAATCTTATCTTATGAAGATTAGCAAAATTGAATATATTAAATTTAAATTATCTTTCTCTACTGACGTTCAAACATTTAAATTGGCATTGGAGATATTGATACGGCTTCCGCATTATGCGATTAGCACCCACACCGTATTAACACGGGCTGGTAATATCCTCTAAAGTCTTATTTATATACGATTACATTAAGTTCTCTTTTGTTTTCAAAACAACCACTCTCTTATTCATATGAGTCACTATCAAGTATCTGAAGACATTCTACTTAAAAAAGATAAAGTGGTGTCTGTACATTTACAAGTTTAACGATAAGCTAAAATGATTATTCACGTAACTACATCATATGTAGCGAACTCTAGTATGATAGATAGATAGAATATTCTTTATTATGTACACAACCATTCAAAATCATCAACCATTGATCATTGTCAATCAGTAATAGCCTAGTGGTGTGACCGTCGGACTGCCAAGTCATAGGTCTCGAGTTCGAACCCAAGACACGCCTCTGACTTTTCGGATTAATGGGCGTATTGCATAGTTATCACTTGTTTCAAAACCGGTGAAGGAAAACATCGTGAGGAAACCGGCATGCCTGAGAGATATTTCTTGACGGCATGTGAAGCCAAGTCAGAGGCCCATGGGCGGCTTTAAAACTCTGACACCAGGTTAGTCACTAACCACACGAAAATAAGAAGAATCATTATCATCATTCTCTTGTCCTCTATTAATTTGGCGTCGACACAACATGTCTTTTTCTTCCATACTTCTTCTCTATTAATCGTCATCATAAAATATTGATTAAAAAATGTCGATGCAAAAAAAAGCATCAAACGCAAGTTTAATTAATATTCATGCCTTGTAAATTCCATCAAAATGCCCCCATATATCGTCATAACAAACTTCATATGACAAGAGATGATCACATGAGACAAGGATGCACAAGGCAATCTATTAGGCCCCTCAAAGCTGGCCGGTACCCGTCAGCCGGTCGATGTCACTGGCATATGACTAACGAGTCCCCGTAATGACACTTGCAATAACGCGATAAAGGACACTAATGGCCTTCATAAGGTGCAATGCTTTAGTAAATACTAGGGATGTACTGAGTAGTCGTCAACTAGTCGACAAAAAGCGCCGGCTCTTTACTTTCTCCATATTTCTATGCTTACAAGTTTGGTGACTAAAATGAAATCGTAACCTTTATTGTTAATTATTTTTATTATAGGATTTGCCTTACAGTTTGTAATGTAGTCTAGGAATATTAAGTCATAATTGAATTTAAATCAAGAATAAAAACCTACAAACAAAATAAAAATGTAGAATATCAATTTTATCGATTTTGAATCTAAATTCGAATTCAAAAGTAATTTATTCAAACTAGGCTAAGAATCAGCACTTTTCAAATATTAAAAATACATAAGACAGTCCTCCAAAAACGCCCGCCCTTCACCACTTCCTAGTGCTTTAGCTGGGAAGAAGATGTGGCGCAACAAACTCACCAGCAGCAAAAAACTAATTGAACCTGAATTCCGCTGAAAGTAATGATCGGATTGGCCGACTAGTCATTCCTTCTGACTACTCAATACTTATTTGTATTCCAAAATTTGTACTTAGGTGGTATGTTAAAATTATATTTTATTATTATGGACCCTTTCGGGCACAGCGAAATATTAAGAGCCAGTCGTCTAGTCGGCCCATCTCTAGTAAATACGTGACTGATAGTTTATTGGATAGATAATCTATGGGGCTGAGTTATGAGTCAGTGGCGCTTAGGTTGGAGTAAATTATCGTTCGATAGCTGATTATAGATTATGATTAACACTTAACAGTTTTGTTTAAAAAGGTACACCATCTTACTATATGTATCCAAGTCACACTTTTTTGTTTTCAGATACATCATCGATACGTCTAAAGTAACTAATATGTTTGGTCGACGCTTAAAAATATGACTGGACTTTACTTCTTTGGTTGTAAATAAAATACTAAATAAAATGTCCCTTGTAGACACAACAAAACAGTTGATCGTCTGTTTAAAGACTGCAGAAACAAACACGAGCCTATGATCACGTGGATTAATACCAAGAATGAATAATCTGAGGTATTGTGTTTGTTATAAAATCCTTTAACAAAGCCGCAGATACCACGTGCAAAGACGTAATAAAGTCAGTAGTAGGATATTTATCTCCAATACTAACATTTGCATACAAGTTGTAAGTTTGAAAGTTTTCTTACGAAATCAGGAAGATCGTAAGATTTTATTAGCGTTAACAGAAGTTAAAGTCAATATAACAAAGTTAGTTGAACATTTGGTGATTACACAATCAAAACTTTGAGTCGACATACCTGAGTGACGTCAAGAGAGTCGCAAACCAAAATCCGATTACAAAACAAAGCACTGAAGAGAATAAACCACGTAATTCGCACACAACTGAAGTTTTCACGGCAGGACAGGTACAACAAGTTGAAAGCGTTACACTAGACTATGGACTGAAACAGTGAGCATTGAAGATTTCATAGGAATTTCGCACGCTACGTCGCTTCCATTCGTTACCGTCGAGTAATTAGGCGAGACTGGCAACAAACTTAACTCTACCGTCACAATAGACCCTATTACTAAGCAATAAAGACGGTTATCATCAAACCAGGAAATTTTTCAGGAAGAAATAAGAGCGTGCGACTACCGAGACGCACTCACGCAATGCCTACCGATGTACTAACAGATGAATTTGAAAATATGTAGTTTGTTACGGCTTAATGCCAATGCCCGGGTGGCAATGATCGATACATATACCTAGACTATTAATAATAACGATAACTGGGTCAAATGAAACACAGTGGAAGTAATTATATTATTCGTTGATGTGTGTGACACACATGTAGCTTCTAGTTTCCAACACATATGTATAAGAATTGATGATTTAATTAAACTGTCTACTGTACACAATAATACTATTATGTGTCATCAAAACGTATCAAGTTAATTTAATGTACGATTAGATCATTTCTTTATGGCACCTACTAACGATAGTATCGTTGCCGTGTTTATTGGATTAGTATTATGTTGGAAGCCGCCATTAATTTTAAATAATGTTAGTATTAGAGACATCAATATTGGAGACTGAAAACCACTAAATAAGGAGAAGAACATGTGAATAAAAACAATTTTGAAGAAGAATAAAATGTTGCAGATAAGTTGATGTCATCCCAAAAAGTAGTAAGCTTAGGTATACTAAGCATTTTTAGGATAGTCATACAGGAATGATTTTTGTGACGGGCAGCTACAAAAAAACTTTCTTAGAATACTATGCTTAATTTTTTTATCGCTAACTGCATTCATAGATTTTCTTTAAAATGTCCAGCCAACAACAAAATGGGCAATTTTCACAAAAACTTAATTGATGCTAATCGATCCTGTTTGTAATAAGGATCAAAACACAATTTGTGACCAACTTAGGTTCCACCCCGTACACTTGTGTTACAAAGAAACAAAAGCCCCGGAACAATATGGAAAGAAAGACAGCCTGTACTAACAGCACGTTTCCGATTAAAACGGCGATTGATCATCAACTTCCCGTGCCTATGGTAATATACCACAAGTCGTGGGCACGCACCGTTGCAGCCAGGTGGCACCCTTCGGGTATTGTCCAGAGTACCGGACCGTGTCGCCACCGCTATGGCTTTCAAATATTAGGAAACGCATGTTAGATCGCGTTACTTGTGGCTAACGGTGACAGGTTACAAACAAATTATATCAAATATTTGTCTGTTAAAATTAAAGGAACAGTTAAGATCATTTGGAGGAATATAAATATATCCAGGAGGTAAGCCAAATTATTAAAAATAACAAGAAAAACTCTTAAGTGACTGCTGATAGAGATGTCTGGAAGAAAAGGGTGTGCTGGACCGACCCCAAACAAATTGGGGTAAGGGTAGGAGAATGGTAAGCTAAGAATGCATGTTCAAAAACATGCAATGGGGTTGCTCGAAGCACGGAACGAGAAAACTCGACTTTGAAGGGGTTATTTGGTTTCTCTTAAGAAAAACCCTATTGCATTTTTCATGAATCTATCTATTAACACACAGGCTAACTACAAAAATAAAATTGAAGTTGAAGATCTATAAAAACCCAGAAATTCTCTACAAGATAAATTTGATTCTCAATACGTCAGACGAAGGAAATAACAGACAAATATTTCCTCCGGTAGCTAAATAACTGAACGGCTGCGAATAGATTCAAAGGAATTCCATTTCCACTGGATTATTACGGACATTAACGTTCTAGAGAACTTGACTTCAAATATTATGAATAGTGGAAAGATATCATGATGAAGACATTCAGGTGGTTGAATTAAGTAAACGTTTATTTCGCTTGTTTATTTATCGCTGTTCATCATTCATAAACTTGTTTTGTAAGATAAATACAACCATGAGTTGAAGATGACTAAGATACATCCTACACGACTTTTGATATAAGTTCAGCTAACATCAATCAACTAACATCATGAAATTCGCATGAATATCTAATATTAGTGGGGTTTGAATTTCATGATGAAAACATATATCTGTTTGTAATTGAGCTATCTGATTTCGTGGTAAACGCATAGGATATAGTATAAACTATCTTACATAAACAGTGTTACCATGTGCTATTTTCTACCTGAGATTCCACAAATGCTACATAATTGACGTGTACCGTATTTTACAAAACTGAATTCATAAACTGTAATATAGCCCTATTGATATAACATAACGTATTGATGACACCAAAGTCCGAATGAAATTCATAAAGATGGCAATAGCAAGCACGCATATATAGAGGATGTTGTAAATGCATAATACGAGTATATTTTAATTCTGATAACAATGACGAATAAGAAACACCAAGAACTCCAGGTTAATTTACAAAACAAATAAGAAAATGAAAATGGTGACACTATCTAAAACTATCACTATCTCTATATAAGAAGCAACAATAGAGCAGCATTTGCAAATAATAATGGATTACAGAATATGTGGAGAGGTCATTGTACTAGAACGTTTTAGTGTAGCGGAACATGTGAAAAAACGAAGTGAATGAAACAATGCGGTAAGGTTTCACTTCGTTATATTAAATTACTTGTAGCGTTTGTTTCAATTTCTTAAGACGTAGTTACGTGTGATTTATTTGAACTATGGTTTCATGGCGTATTCTTATATTTGTGATTCAGATTCTTTGTAGCTTGGTAAAAAGAATTCTATGTAAGGATGTTTGTATGATGCTGTTTATTTTATTTTATAACATGTCTTACGTCCAAATTCTCATTTGCCATCTTTGCAACTCTTACTGCAACTACACACAGTCTCACAGTTTTGAAGAGATCCAATTATTAATTAAAATTAACATAACCAATTAAAGAAATATTAATATCGAATCGTGAAATATTAATAATTAACATCTGACGTTCTTAGTATAAATTATACCATAGATAAATAAATCTAGGAACTGTCTGGTTGTCTCGCTGGAAGCAGACTCGTCTCGTCTGAATGTTTTACGACAGGCTGTGTCTGTAGATAAAGTGAAAATACCCCAAAGACTTCGCAGATTTATAAAAAAGACGCATTTTTTATTTTAAATGGTTGTACATATACGCTATGACTCCTCTTGGAACATCGTAAAATAAACGTCTGCGTCAAAAATGTTTGCAGGTCATATTACTGTGAAGCTTGAATGTAGATTTATAGAGCTCTTTAGTGCAAGATTGTTTTTTAGGTAATTTAGGTGTTTAAATTTTTGTTTGTGCTACAAAATCTAGGTTTATACTCACTGGGATAAAATTTCTTCGAAACTACATTACTTATTGCATACAGACTTTGAAATAAGTTAAAAAATAAACTAGTTAGGATGACATTCCTGAAAGCTGGCGTTGGAATGTATCCCGATTATGTATCTGCGAATGAACCGTATATACTTTCATAGAAATAATCCTGGCAATTTTTATTGCAACTCAAAGTCAATGGTCAATCGCCCTGCTCAAAACACAAACCACGTAAATACGCAACCTTATATTTTTATCTCAGTTAGATGCTATCAGGACAGTGAAATCATTATTCGTCTAAAGAAATCTCTCCAAAACACTCATCGGTAAAGCATGTAAACTATGCTAAGTCCACATTATTATCTCCTCTCAAACTGTCAGTACCAATTCAGACTCCCGCACGCACGTACCTACTAAACATAATGAACGATTACATGCTGTTATCTTTATGAATGAGCGTTAATTATCGATGCAACAAGTACGCTAGTTTCATAGCCAATCACCTTGAAGATTAGTAGAGCGACGCGACCGCAAACATCATGTTTGGCAACCGCGAGCGAGGCCGCCTGTCATATATGCTGATACCCGATAGGCTAATGCAGAACTATTCGATTTTGAATCGATTAAAAAAATGGTTGATTAGGAATAAAACAAATAAATAAAACTTGTCGATACTTGATATGTTGGGCTTTTGTAGTGACTGTGTGATATCAAAACAAACAGATTTTCAAGATTACGAGAGCTATCAAGAGATGTTAATATATTGATAGATAACGTGTGGTAGCCAATATTTCGGATTAGTAGCGTCTACGGATTAAACGAAACAAAATGCTGGGTAACCGATTCATCAAAACATTGATCTTTGGGTTTGTCCCTTAGTTCATAATTTAATTTAAATTTATATATTGACACCAACAATATTAACACTGTATAATAACCATATTGCGTAAAAAGAAATATGTAGGCTACGAGTATAATGAAGATAAATACAACAAGGGACCATCTGCAGCCGAACTAGGTGTAAAACCTGTATCTCGGCATACAGCGCCATAACTCTCTGATAATAGATTGAGAGGTATTTGAGTTATTTACTTATTCCGATTAGTTCATTCGACTCTAATTTCTTTATCAAAATTAGTTTCTTAATATAGGTAAGTAACTGTCAGTCTACCTACATATAATTTAATCTATGTTATCTGATCTGTATGTATATCAAATGTTAAATTATGATACTGAATATACCTGTACACAGTATAGAATACTGTGTACAGGTACTGTTTCGCAATCGATTTAATCATATTCGTTCGTAAGTACGAATTAAGGCACTTCTTCTTCTTTTCGTGTATTTAGTGACTAACCTGGTGTCAGAGTTTTAAAGCCGCCCATAGGCCTTTGACTTGGCTTCACATGCCGTAGAGAAATATCTCTCAGGCGTTTTCCTCACAATGTTTTCCTTCACCTTTTTTGAAGCCAGTGTTACTTAATAACAATGTAATGTAGTAATGTTGATATGTTTATTAAGGCACTAATGAATCTAATTTGTAACAGTCGATAATTTATTGTCGACAATCGTTTTCATTAGAGTCATTCTCATTTCATTGTTGATTAATTCTAAATCTAACTGTATCAAAGGTAAACGCAGCTTAGCAATGTGAATGTATTTAGGCAATAATTGTTTTGTATTATACATTTTTCGATAATGTTAATTCTCTAAATACAGTGGTTCCCAAAGTTGACTGGGCCGCGATCCACCTAACAAAAACTTCTAATTTCAGGATGGCCAGTCCCGAATCGGTAAGTCTTGTCTTTCATGGCGAAAAAAGGGGCATATTTAACTATATGAATGAAGCACTGTTCAAATAAGAAAAAAACATTCAGTTACAATTGAAAACTTTAATACTTAATTAAATACAAGGAGTGCTGTTTCAATGAGAAGCATGTATTTGTTTCCTATTTTTTGTCATTATGTAAGATTTAGCATCAACTTAAATTTTAGTTATTTTTAATCGCAATGAGTTTGATACGTCCAATTTATTTCGGTATTTAGTTTTAATATTAATCAAAAAAAATCAAGGACCACCCCTCCAGTGGGTGGCGACCCGTAGTTTGGGAACCACTGTTCTAATTATAATTGCCAAGGCCAAAAAACGTCAGCCTCCTGCCCTGATCTCTATTTATTTGGGAAAGGTTCAGATCTACATCGTCTTCTATATCACCTCTATCGGCAACCATCTCAGTATTTACCTCCTTTCTACTTTCTAGCTATATCAACTATTTACAGAATTTATCCATTGTTTCTTTAGTATTTTCCTAATCTAATAAAGGAAACAAAATTAGAAAAAAAATCGTCAATATTGTCAAGAATAAACTTTAGCTGACGAATGATAAAACCGTTAATCTAATGAAGTAAGAAATAGAAGACAAGAGATAAACTCTGGCGGTTCACATTATAATTTTCACAAAGAAATGCTAACACATTTTTAAGCAAAAGAAATAAAAACACTCTAAAGTTTTACTTGAAAAATCTGCTAAAGTTCGGTAATGTAGGCGATCTTTATCACGTCTGGTGAATAACGTTACAATATTAAATGTATTCTAAACCACACTCCAACGTGAGACATTATACGCTTTTATAGTTTTTTATTGAAAACAATTTCCAGTCAAATTGTGATTTTAAGCGTGGCAATAGAATTTTTATGGGCGATTCTCCCCTATCCACATAGAATTCAAGAATTCGAATTTTGATTTCATTTGCCACATGTGTTGTAATCCGATTTTATTTAATAGCTTCTGCAGCTTTATCAGAAAATGCAGCATTTTTTAACCGGTAAAGTTGTTGCCGCAGGTTAAATCTTTGACGCTCCTTTAATAACGAAAGAGATTTGTCTCGAGGTTATGGAAATTCATTGATGAAGTAAATACCTTACACGTTATAGGACTTATTTTTAATTCAATTTGAATATAATCAACGCTACAAGAGGGCAGCATTTCATGGTTTCGTAAACTTCACCCTATTTAAAACAATAATGTTGATCAACTTGAACTGAATTCAAGGAAAGTATTGCATTTCAATTAAAAAGGTTTTGTATCCAATTGCAGCAACATTGACATTTAGTCAAAATTACATAACTTACGATATGGACTGGCTTTATTCCTGTCCATTTAGCAGAAACATAATGGACATACATAAATACTCGCAAATAGGTAGAATAAGTTCATTGTCCATTATCTCTGATGAAATTTCCAAGAAATTAAATAATTTATTAAAAATAAAGTATTCTGTGGCGATAGGACTGAAGCTGTATAATATACTATATAATACATCATAAATCAACAGAGTTTAATGAAAAGAGAGACTTATATAATCGCACTATTTTTAGAACAGAAGAAAAAAAAGAGAGACGAATTTTCTAAACCATAAAGACAAAAATTCTTTATAAATATATCTAGAAAAGTGATTAAAGGGACTTATCCACGTCAATTATGAGCCTATCAAAGGATCGCTTTCCACGTTTACGACGATACAAAGCCTGACAAATACCTCCAATGTCGGAAATTATATCGTTAAAGCGAGGTAGATAGAGTAGATAGTACCTAAATATAAAACCGGCTAGCTGTCAGCAGAATTTCAGGCTCGAGGCGACATCTGCGACCACAAAGGATGTCTGCATAGCAGGTATTATACCTAGATAGGTAGAGGTACAGATAGGAAATGGACGGGAATGTGTTGACGATTCGAGCGAAAGGGCGTCTGTAACTGGGCACTGGGTTGTGAGTTGCAGTTGAGCTTGAAGTTGCTGCGATTAGAGTGAAATGGTGTGACTGTGATATGTGTATTGTATTCTAAGTTTTGCATCGTGTAGAATTTATGAAGGAAGCAGGTTTTTCATATTGGGTTAGTATTAGGCTGTTTCACCAATCTCAATCGTGTAAATGGTGTTAAATTATTACACAAGATACCTATTACAAGTCTACAACCAACCAACTGCCCTTGAAGGAATTCAGGTGTGATGTTATGTTATGTTCTGTTCTGTTATTTATACAAAGTACATTGATAACTAGTACATTAAACTGAAGTATTTCAAGTATAAGCACTTATACATAAGCATTTATACTTACGAAGCTTTCATTAGAAACATTACTTAAATCTAACCACCCATTAATATTGCTTAGCAATATAACATTTAATCCGGTAAAGTCACGTAAAGTTTTATACATACAGTGAGTGTCTGCAAAGTCGCAAACCAATGGAATAACTAAACCATGGAATAACTAACTTTTAACTCCCCACTGTAATATAGCGGTACAACTTTGATACGAAATGCAAATATTCCAAACTGTGTGTGTCAAAAATTATTGCTCGGGAAATAGGAAAAGTTATTTATTTTATTTCTAGTTTCCCGCTGGTTTTTCCGGCGGTTGTTAGTGAAAAATGAAAAAATAAAAATTGTCAATTTTACACAGGGGTGCCTACCTCTGTGTAAAGTTTTAATTAATGTAGGTACATATGGAAATCAATTTATGAGAATAAAATAAAATAAAAATAGGTAGGTATAATAATAAGTAACGTAGACAGGTTTAGATCTACAGTGAAATGAAAACTACTTCCGGTGAAATGTTATATGTATCTAACCTCGTAGTAAGAACTTCACTTCACGTCGTTCTTATTTTATTAAAAGCTTTTTATTTCTTTGTTTGTTTAGACTTAACTCCTTTTACCCCCGGCGTCCGTAAATGTGTCCGCTATGAAACGCTAGAAAACCTGCTTTCAAATAAAAAAACTGCAGACACATGTGTGTGTCTGTCTGTCTCTGTGTCTGTCTGTGGCACTGTAGCTCTTAAACGGGTGTACCGATTTGAATGCGGTTTTTTTATTTGAAAGCAGCAGAAAGTAGTTTTATCAAAATTGGTTCAGCCATTTCATGGTAATCAACTCTTTTTTGTTAGCTGCGGAAGGGATCTTATCCCATAATGGGTATTTACTTTACCTTCAAACATGTGCGTGACCTAAAATTTGAAACACCCATGTATGATATATATGCAAGATTATGGAATTCTTGGTCTGTAGCTGCAGTCACGATATCCAGCACAATAGTACGCTCTTGAAAAAAAATTGTTGTTTTTGACTTTTGAAAATGTTCGCTTTTATTTTCTGCGTATAGTTATTAGTCTATTTAATTTAATTTTGATTATGTGATTTGTAAATTTCTACACCTAATTTACCAAGGGAGAGCACTGATTACTTACATTATTTGTATTCTAGTAGCAATATTTTATTGAGTCAAAATATATGATATTATTATTACTTCGATATTTTTGAAGTAGGTAACAAAGATTGCATTTTTTTTTTATTTAGCCTTCAACAACTAAGTATTTTAATAATAAATACACATTTTACAGTTACTAAACGCTGGAATTTATTACAAAAAATATCACAACGTAAACCAAGGTTAACATGCATTTTATCTGTCAAACCTGTTTAATTTAAACTTTACACTAATGTTAACAACATTTCAACAAAAAATATATAAATTAAACACCTGAGTAGGTCAGGTATTTACATTCAAGTATAGTTTACGTACGGTGCAAAGACAAAGTAGACAATAACGTGTAAATAATGTATTACTTAACCCATTATATGTATAAACATACGACAATCAACTTTAATATGCACTGAACTAGGTTGAGTTCAGAATGATATAAAGCCATTGAAAATTCTTTAAACATTTTAGTTTGAAAAGAAAATTATAATTTTTGTTAACGAGTTAAGGTTTCTATTCCTAAAGCGTGATTGTTTCAAGTACAAAGTGGCTGCTTATGTTGGTTTGTTTGTTTTGTATTTATCGCTTCGGTAAATATTTTTGTTTGCTGTATGAAAATGGAGATACTTCTGCTTTAAACTCACCAAA
This sequence comes from Agrochola macilenta, assembly GCA_916701695.1. NCBI lineage: Eukaryota > Metazoa > Arthropoda > Insecta > Lepidoptera > Noctuidae > Agrochola > Agrochola macilenta. The sequence goes on from OU753569.1 coordinate 8,367,961, forward strand.
AAAAAAACAGCCTATTTATATCGCTAAATAATTTGTAGCCACTTAGGTCACATAATCAAGGTTTTTTGTATCATAAGAGTCTTCTTCTTCTTTTCGTGTGGTTAGTGACTAACCTGGTGTCAGAATTTTAAAGCCGCCCATTGGCTTCTGACTTGGCTTCACATAGCGTCGAGGTCGATATAGCTCTCAGGCATGCCGGTTTCCTCACGATTTTTCCTTCACCGTTTTTGAAGCAAGTGATAATTATACAATACGCACATGGACCTTAAAATTCAGAGGTCGGTTCGAACTCGAGACCTAAGTATGACTTGGCAGTAAGGTTGGTCAAAGAGTATGCAAAGGTTATTAACCTTTATCAAAACACCACAATTTTATTACTCATTATTGATTAAAAAAACACTCGAGACGATAAAAATTATCTACACATAATACGTTATTCTGCCACACCCAGTTATTCTGCCATACATAAAATGAGATTTAATACACGATCGCGAACCCGTTCATTGTGCAATAACAACATTATTGCTATAATAAAGCGAATAAATCGATCTACTAAACTTTAAACGTATACAGGCTGTTTATTTTAAATCCACTCTCCGTTTAGCAGCGTATTAAATAACATAAACATTATAATTTGTTGGATGTAAACTTTTATGACTCTCCAAGTGATTTATGCATTATCTAGAAGAATAAAGCATGTTTTTATAATTTCTATAATACGGAAGAGTTTTAAGAAAACAGTCGTAAGTCTGCCAGTATGACAGTTTTATTGCTTAGAAGGGTGCCAGAGTAAATAAACAGAGTAAATTGTGTGAGGCGCGTATTAAGACATTGAGGCAATGTTTTCCTTACATATTTACGTACCTAAACTTCCTTCACATTGTGTCTTGTTTTTGTTTAATCGAGGACTGAAAGCATTTCTTATTTACAAAACTGCACAAAAAAAACGATGTCATGATATAGTTGCCGCGTTTTAGCATAGCAATAGCGGTCGTTGACCCACTAACATTTTGTACTATTTTTTATTTCAACTAGACATACTTAGTTCATTGTTTGTGTTTCTACGGAGAGATATTAAACAAAGAGCAATGACCGCTAATACCATGCTAAAACGCGACTATAGCAAATCTACTGTTCTGACAGCATAAAAACGAAACTTAAATGTTTTATACAATGCAACTATTAGGTAATCTGACCCACTGAGCCGATTTCTTTTAAAACAAACCAACCAAGCAATAAATTAATAACAAAAAGCGATCACCTAATTAACTTTTACGATCTAAAACAGACAATAAACAGCTAATATGCATTCTGTTTTTCTTCAAATGAGGTAAAACAAAACAGTCTCTTTAGTATTGTACTTTATCGTGAAAAACGAACCAGTATCAATATAATTTTCAGATGCAAGAGAGATGGTAGTCTACTTTGGCTCAAGCTAGGAATTTACCATTCCGTAATGGACTCTAACAACATGTAAGATATGATAGAGGAAAGTATTCAAATTGTAAAAAGGGTTAAGTACTATAATTCCCATTTTCCACCATAACAAGGGAATGTAAAAGAACCTACCAAGTAGTAAGTAAGTAGGTAAGTTATTCCTACAACCTAGTAAAAATACTGGACAGCATTGAAGGGTTTTTTAGTCTTCTCAATCAGCTGCAACCTTGTTTTTTTAATACATAATTTTTTTATTCAGGTAGTTTAACCAAAAACAAATTATTAACAATTCCTTTGAATAACAAACGCCTCATCACGCTATGCGCAAGAGACGCCTGACATGCAGCACATACGCGCTAGCATGTACCATCGACCCACATTAACGCCATACAATGGTGAACGACCGTAAGTATAAACATTGTTTCTCACTTGTCTCGTTTACGATCTCCTCAATGAGTTTCCATCGAGTTTTTTTGCTCAAGTCGTTCGCGAAAATAACTTGACTTGACCCACTTTGTTCGCATGTTATGCTTGAATGTAACAATAGTAAGGACTGTTGTTGGTTTAAAGTATGCAGGTATGTGCTTATGTGGCATTGTTATAGTTCACAGTTTTCCCATACGTTTTCAGTTCATAATTATGGAGTATTTTTGTAAAAAGATTTTGTAATTTTGTCCTTTGTTGTGGAATTACCAATATTCAGCAATATTTGCTGAATGACTGAATAGTCTAGAGGCTAAAACTATAGAAAAATATAAGACTTCTTCGACGAACAGACTAATAGCTAGATAAATTGTGGGAATTAGGCGATAAATCAGTCTGAAAGGAACGTCTAGTGAACCAGTAAATTATTGACTTAATAAGTAAGAAAAGAATATTTTCGTGTTCTTTTAGCGTGCCTACCTTAAAAGAACACGAAAATATTCTTCTATTCTTTTGGTCTACCTAAATCCAAGTGTGATCACCGTCGATTACCTAATAAAATAATTGTGTTATCTATTTCTCAACAAGAAGTTCTATTAATCAATTCCCATATGCTCCAATTTACCATTTGTCTAACACGTATGTAAAAGCTTCTTTATGGAAGAGAATTACAGAAATCTAACGCGATACGCATATACGGATGAACCATTTATTAATTTGTCCATCGTGAAAAACCGCTATGCCTGAGAGATATTTCTCGACGGCATATGAAGCCAAGTCAGAGGCCCATGGGCGGCACAACAACTCTGATACCGGGACCCTAATTGCGTAACACATGATCAATCACAATCTGAATCATTTTCAAAAGATATTGATTCAAACTATCGAAAAATTTGTCTTCTCAAGAACGTAAATAACGCAATGAATGTTGTGAACTGTCAAAATTAAACATATTGTGATTGATCGTGTGTTACGCAAGTTAGTCAGTAACCATACGAAAAAGAAAGAAAGAAGATTAATTTATAAAATTTTGTTATGAATCAGTCTTCATACAAATTCTCTATACATTTCCTTACTAAACTTCCTGTTACAGAAATCATTGTAAGTACACAGGATAACACACAAAGGGCTACCGGTGATGAGAAAACTAAACAAATCGTTCGACTCTCACATGTTGTCCGACTGTTTCTATTACAAAGTAAACATAGACATGCGTAGGTGATTATGTTGCACGGTTGGATGCAAATCGTCTTGTAGGCGTCGAATATTATGGAAAAATATTTATTAATACCGCAATGAAGTCGCAATGTCTTCATAAAAGCTTAATTTGCATTTTAAATACTAAACGGTAATTGTGCAATTTGCTTGTCAATCATAATCGAGCTTTTATACTGAGTTCCTATAAACAAAAAACGAATCATTTTGCTTACCAATGGTTTTTTTTTTTTGCCATACTGGGCATATAAGGTTTAGTAGGGTAATTTTACCTGTGATAGCTACTACTTTATGGGAGGGTCTACTATGCAAAGTTATGAGGTTTTTGCTTCATTATTGGTAAAGATACAAGAGTTTTAATTTTAACCTATTAACGATCCGTAATAATAGTAATCGGCTATTAAAAAGTTTTAAGCTTCTTTGTATATCGAAAGCTAAGCTAAGTGCCGAGCTTTTACATAGTGAAGATAACGTGAGGTGGTAGAAAGTTTATCCGAGGGATATTTGGTTCACTGACTTTAATGTTTGATAAATCACGTAAGTAAGAAGTCACATTCAAAGGGTTATAACTTCAAAGTTTAAGCTTGTCTTGAAGTAAGTAGGTATCAGTCCCAATTCTCAACTGAATGATGTTATTTTCAGCAATGAGATATTTTACAGTAAAGAAGGCATAAAAACAAATTATATGGACGATGCAACTGTCTGCGATGGATAGAGGTATCTTAAAAGCAAATCCCGTGTTTTTATTAATTAAGGAATTCAAATAAACAGTCCTCATTTGAACGAAACACACACCGTAATCCATCTGGGGGTGCCCTGAAGGGAATGAAAAACGCCGCGTCGCTTCTTACTAGGGGAGAATTATATACTCATCTTCTTACAAATAGATTGCAAAATTTGCAAAGGCACGATGTGTACAGAGGTTCTCGTCAAATGGATACAAGGGGTTACAGACCTTCGGGCTATAGGGGACGGTACAAAGAAATTTGACGGGATCGACAGCCCGAAACTAATGCAGAATCTTTTGATGTTATTGAGAATATGTGATTTTAGTTTCTTGGTAAATATAATGTAAGTAGTTTTTCGAAAATTTGCTGGGCTTAAAGTAGGTTGATGTTCAAAATCAAAATATTTTATTTCACATAAACCTACATGGGCACTTATGAAACGTCAGAAGCTAGGTGCACGGTTCCAATTGGTCGTTTCCTATGGAGAAGAGCCGGCAAGAAACTCCACGGTTACTCTTTTAAAAATAATTGTTTTTTACAATATTTTTAAATAACAGTAGGTATTAATAGGTATGGGAGGACAGTGTAGGTCTTTCAACAAGTACCAGGTACTTAACAAGATAGAAGATGGTCAATAAATCTACAGTCCACTAAACCTACAGTGTTCTCACATTCACAAAATAGAAAAAAATAGTCTAAGTATATAAAATATGAATAAATTAATAAAAATAAAAACCTATTTTAAACGAAATGACATGATTGGTATTACAACTGTAACAAATCTGAATAATTATCATGTACACAAAAGCCACTAATAAAGTGTTGAAATTAAATTGTAGGTATATATATAATGTCAAAGGCAATCCACAAAACATTTAAGTAAAACTGTTAATTTTTCGATTCCGACGTCATGTCCAAAATATGATGAACGGTAACCAAATAAATCATTAAAAGAGAAACAATAACGCTCGGCATGATGGAAATAGCATGCCAATGACAAACACAAAAGAAAAATTCATATATCAAAATTCAATTTACAAATTCGTTCACATCCGCGTACTCATGTATAACTGAAATATGTTTCGCCTGTCAGGTATTACCTACAATGAAAAATATCCACCAAAACTGTGACATCCTCGTAGATATACACACTTTTTACGGAAAATAATGTTATCCCACTGAGTAAATATTGAACGAAGGTTGGAGTTCGTCTCTCAATATGTCAACTGTCCGGCCTACGGGATGGAATGGGCGAATAAAACTTCCTTTCAAACTCGGCCAGTGAGCCATCCTTTGGGATTTGGAACACAATGAGATTTTACATAATAATGAGAAGACTATTGACCTCTTTTTATTAAAGCTATTTCATAACAGACGGTTTACGAAGCACAAAGGTTTATTGTCGTTCCAGTTCTTCATCATGAATAAGAATTTCTGATTCAATAGATGCAAAATAATCAAGATACAGATTAGGTTAATCAGGCAACTTGTGCAGGTTGTTACAGCTTTAATTGCTTCAATTAAATTGTAAATCATGTCAAACTAATTGCTCAAGTAAATCAAACAAGTTTATCTTGTATGTGCAAAATTTTATATCCTTCTAACTCTGCAATACTTCAATTTTATTGGCTCAAGTACCCCACTTTTCTAAGCACCTAGATTGTTTTATAGACGGTCAGGGAAATGGAACGATTCACTTTCTTGATTTACTGGTAACTGAGGAGGTGTGGCTTGCAGCAATTACATACATTCTTACTCGTCGTGTCTTCCCTGAGGCAGTCTGAACCTTAGCAACATTGTGTCTACTTGTGCCATACCGTGAAATATATTTGGTGCCATTTCCGCTTCCTATTTCGTAAGTCAATAAAGGTTTGAAGTTTGCCGCAATGGTGACAAAGAAATTTTAAATACAAAAGCCTCGGAAAGTACTTGGATATATTGATAAGCTTGGAAAAACGTCTTGAATTAAATCCCAACTCTCTTTACAAATAAGGAAATCAATGTGAAAGTAATGAGATCCCCACGTGAAGTAACAAACCATATATCTCATTCCGTACATCTCCAGCCAAACACATTGCGTCTGTAACGAAGCTCAATAAAACAAAAACAAACTGCTCTAGTAAAAAAAGATGCTCCCAAGTGGAACAAGCCCCAGACATGTTACGAGAATCAAAGAGTAATTGGACTAGTTTTTGTGCAAATGACATTCTGGACGTAAGATTCTATGCCAGCTTTAGTCACTAACTCGGTAAGAGAAACACTGCAGGAAAATCAGACTATTCAAGTATTCATACCAAGAATTAGATCATTCGATCATCAGAATCGTAACCCTGCAGTAAATGTTTATGAACAGATGAAACTGATGAGCGATATAATAAAATTATAAGTAGATTGTCCGTCCTGGATATTACGACCCTATAAAATAGATGCACTTCCTACATAGAGCAGCGACATCAGAGGACTTATTTTAGCTACTTTATGTGAACAGAGCCATGTCTGTGACATTCGATAGGGCGGGTTGCGACACTTTCGACTCAGACAGCGTGACTTTACTGCGACTAATTAAATTTCAACCCTATATCTGTTCAATTAAGGTTTAAATTGTCTTAGTATATTTGACTTTAGTTAAAAATAAGCACTTTCTGTATTTGTGTAAGGTCGAATTTGTCCTGTAGATAAAAATGCATTGAGTCTGGCCGTAGAGAAAATATTAGCGGCGACGCTTTTGCAAACAAGCCTGCAGTTGGTAACTGTATTGTTATTGCTTTAAAAGCTGAAGCTGATGCAAATAGAAGTATAATATCATAATCATGTAAACTTATAATAACAAAGAATAAAAAAAAAATACTATGTATTTTGGAAATGTCGAATCTCCACTGATTAGAAATTAAGAAACTTTCATAAGAGTGTTTCTTGTTAATTTCTCTTATAACTTACTGTTGTATGTAACACGCTCAGCTCATGATTACAAATGTCCTTAATTACCTGGAAAAGAAAAAAAGTTATGTTAACAAAAGTATGTCATCACGTGTATCGAGCGCTCTAGTTCTTTATCATAATGGCTGAACGATAGTGAAATGATTCATTCGTTGATAAATACGTTTTGTCAACAATAGTAGTTTTAAGTGGATTTGTATAAACACTTGCTTTGAATTCTAAACATTCTTGAGTATTTGATGAGCAATTATAAAGGTCTTAATTTATTAAATGCTCATGTTTTGAAGTAGATGTTTTCAGACTGACTAAATAGTTCATCGAGGTTCTTTGATCATTTGCCAGAAACAATTCATTATCATGATATTTTAGTACAAGAATGTACCTATTTATCATTAGAACAGAAGAAACGAAGACAATTCATCAATGTGACATTAAAAACATTAGCACAGGTAAGCTAAAATGCGCTCATAAATAGAGCGTAGTAAACAAATGACAAATGATGTCACAAGCAATAATCGAGAGATGTCATCAAATTCTGACCCTACTGCTATAAACTCGTAAAATTTCGAATAAGTTTGTAAACGAACTAAAGCATGTATTAAAGTATTAGACGAAACTCCAACTACATAAACAGACGAAATCGTTTCGTCTCCCGTTCTTTGATGTAGCTACTTTGTGCTACTTAAGTAAGACAATTTAGTCCCGCCCTAGATCCCTTTGAAGGGTCCCTAGAGACTCTCAACAGGTAACTTTATAGCCGTTGAATTAATGCGGTCAAAGCAATTTTGTCAGTAATGCCGTCTTGTACATTAATATCTCATTCGCTGAGGGAAGCTGTAATCTAATTTCTCGGTTTCCCTTTCTATAGGAATTCATATTCTAATGTAGAATTTCGTCATTTAAAATTCATGTTGTTTATGTTAATGATGGAGTCGAAGCATTAATTCAGAGTTGATTTATTTATGTTACGTAACTTTTAAAACGCGTTTAAGATTAAAAGCATTTTTGTTTAACATTGCAGTGGTTCTATCTGCAGTGTCCTCATTAACGATGTCAAAATATTTAGGAAATTATTTTACAATGTTGAGGAAATCCATCAAAACGTTCACTTAAATTAACATTTCTTCTTCTTCAGCTTTGATTTTGGGAGTTTATTTAGTTTGATTGGCAAAATTACAGTAATAGCGAGGAATTTCTTAGAGATTTTATCCGGTACATAAATGTCGAAATAAAAGGCAATAGGGCGTAACAGAGAGCTGCTGCGCCCATGCGTAAAATAACCATTCTAAGAATTACTCTAAGAACAAGACTGGTTGAAGGGCATAATTCGATATTACCAGTACTCAATCGTGTAATCGATTCAAGTTAAATGATAAGACATGACGAATCGATTAAGTCACTTTGAGCGTTGCTAATTTGACACATGAATTGGTTGTTTATTCTCTTGGTTCAGTTGTTGATAGCGGAGTAGATAATTCTAGGAATATAATGACTGTTAATCTTATTCATGGCTGGAATATTTGTGGTATCTATAGGCAGCAAGTATAAAAGTAATTCGTTAGTTCGTTGATTTGTAGAAACTGGTTTCTGAGTGAAAAATCCCGAACATCTGACCCAGCACGACTGACCAAGGCTTTACATTAAATTTTGGCAGATCCAGCAAATTGCCAACAAACTCAACAAGGAAGTTGTAACCGACAAAGTATCCGTTAAGTTTGATTTAATAACTGGCTGTATAACATTCGGTTTTTGCCTCATCTTCATTCCCAAGTGATCCAAGTAGTGTCCGATTAGTGTCCCCGACGGCATTCACTACCGAATTTGGAACCCGCATCGCGTGGGGTCAGTGACCTCTCGCATACCGAGTACACACTGCCACTCGATCTTAAACATCGATGGCGATTTGATACGCTCCGTGAAGCGCGGTGCAAAGGTACGGCATGTGTAAGTAGGAAAAGAAAAACTTTCGTCTATTATCACTGCAAATTACAGAACATTGTTACTGTTTTCGTTTGGCTGTGTAGTCAATGTGATCTCAGAAATGTTTGAGTCGATTTTGTGTTAAATATTCTTTAAGAGAGCAGATAAATTTATGAATAATACTTATTATTAATGGCAGGTGCGTTAAAAATCACGATTATTCAAGCCATAATTATGTTACTATGATTATTTAAAACGGCAGCCTATTTTATATTCGCGATTGTATGAAGTTTGATCTTTTGAAGTCTAATAAAGGAAAAGCTTCTATTGATGTAATTGTTTATGAATGAATGGTAGCATACAATTTACATTTATATTTCCATACAGCATGACAATGACACTCCATTATTGTTTTACGATTACTAATAATATGATTTAAATGAAAGCGTCCATTTAATGTTTCCGTTACTCAGCGCGCTTGGCCATTGAAGCGAAACATTATTACTCAAAGAAAACTTAAAGTAAAATAAAATCCATTAAGTTTTCTATTAGGTACATCTTAAACATAATGTAATATTTTTCGCGTAATAAGAACTCAAAGTTCTATCAAAAACGCACATCCCAAAAAAAAAAAAAAAAACTTGTTGACAAATCGATGATATCAAAATGTATCATTACGTGAATTCTGGAAGAATCGAACAGTAAATGTACACAATCGATTGCTCCGGACGATAAATCGATCGATAACGAGCGCATGTGTGCACTCCGCTTTACAACAGTGACATTTTAGTGAGTGTTTATGTAATAGTGTGGAATTGCCTATCTTTGGAATGAAACCAGTTTGGAATCGAATCGTTATCGAAGTTTTATTCTTTGAAAATGTCTCTTTGACAAGGTTATATTTTCTCGTTAACAAACTTAAGAGGCTTAGCAGAGCACCCACGTCTTCCATTACGTCTTCAAGTCTTTTGAAGGCCGTAATGTTATCAAAGGACGAATGATTTAATAAACGTGCATAGGTTTAACTTTGTGAAAACCTTTGAGAAATGTAACGTTAATTTTTCTGAGTTTTCAGAAAATTCAGTAATAGTACCTACACCTACGTGAAAAGGAAAAATAAAAGCGAGAGGACAAAACCGATCGTACTGATACGGAATTTTAAATTGTACCAGAGAAAAAGGTGATAAAAGCAATAAATTTCCACAAATTCGGCAAGTAGAAATTAGAAATACAATTAAACACAGCTAAATATTTACTACGCAAAAATCTACGTGAAAAGGGAAGGAAAAAAACGCTAAGCGCGAATTGAAATTCCCGAAACGTTTTGCGAGATTGAAGAGGCTTTTATGGAAATGGACTGAGCGTGCATCAGATGATAGTACGAGTAGGCAACCAGCACCCACCCTAACGTGGTATTACGCGTCAGATTTAAATATTTACGCCTGCCTACTGCAATTTGAATACACCTGATGTTCAATTTATTTTGGCCGTGTTGCAGCTCTAGTGCTGGTTTCAAAATGCAAATGTATTCCAATAATACTTAATGCTCGTTGTACTTTGCCTACGCGGATTTATATTGTATTGTATCAATTTGTACCTGCTTCTGAATATTCTCTTTTAGTTGAGATGAAGACATACAAATGATAAAATTGAGTTGAATTGAAATTCATGTGGGTTTGGTTAATTGAAAATCAATTCCAAGGTGTGATAAAGTCAGAAAATTTATAATTATGAACAAGTTGGAGCAGCTAATGATTTAATGCAATTTGAAAAAGGCATAATTTTATGTCTAGTTATGCTAAGTTGAAGAAAAGGAAGACTATATGAATTACATTAATCAAGAATTCACATTTAATTTGAATAAGATGATTCAATCGAACGAATGGTAACTTTTGGTAGGCAATCATACAAAACAAACCACAATTTGTTTAATATTGAACGCATACGCATATCACACTCAATATTCACATCTATTCACTGCTGTCTGCCGTATGAAATGATTTATTCATTTGACGCAAACCATTGTGCGACAAAATTTGTGAAATGGGCGACTAAACAAATTGCCTACTCAATTGTTTTATATAGTGACCACCGACATTTTGTTTTAATTAATTTGGTAATTAATTAAAGCTTAAAGGCACAACTTTCGTTTTTATGTGTACTGATTGCAGATGCTGAGTCGATAGAAAAAGCAATATCAAGTTTTACTATTTTTTTTATAAAGCACAGCTTATCTCATTAGGAATGAAAATAAATAAAGCATGAGACAATGGAATAGATCAGTAATGGAAGAGAAGTGGCCAGAAAGCCTTCAATACTGTTAAGAGTAACTGAGTTCCGGAACAGCAGCTTGATCCAATTCATAACTGACTGTTATCAGATCAAGCTGGCAGTAAGAACAAATAGTAAATTAGGATCAACAACCTGCAGAAGACGGGAATCATAATAAGGACCGGAACTTTAACTCATACATTATGTAGGTACATACATACTTATAATGCGGATGCAAACTGCACTCCCATATATATGGTCCTAAGTATACATTAAGTTGTAGCGGTCGAAAGTTACGTGGCGTCTGGACCCAATTTCTCATTGAAATCCTTGATGTAGCTTTCATTTTGGTCCTTATGTCTGAGAAATTCTTGCTTCATTCCTTTTGCATTTGCAGTAGACATAGAAAAAATAGTAACAAGATTTTGATATGGAAAAAAATATGTTACTCCGTTGCTCTTGTTGTCTCTGGCGTTATTTATGAATCTGCATTTACATTTATAAGAATATTCTCCGCAATGTTTCCTCTCTTTATCTGGTCCTTTACAACTTGAATTGTCTCTTAATCTCCACTTCAGTTTAAAATTCTTGGAAAATCTCATTGAATCATACACATGACTTCGAGATGGTATTATAATATCAATTAATGTTTTCACACTATCAAGAGCTCAATTCCACAGGGGAGAAACTGAGACAGCCATACTTCGAGATAACAGCCACACTTCATACAGAAGACCTATAACTCAAGATCATCTATTTCATTCCTTTACAACATCGGTTTCACTTCATAATTTTATTGTATAGTGAATTAGTGATTACAATCAAAGGAGGCAAATGCACCGTCCGCTTACAATTTATCTAATAGCTCATTAATTATCTGGTAGCACGAATCGTTTTCTAACCAGGCTGGCAGATACCGTAAACAATAAACGTATACAAGACCTGACTGTCGATGTAATCGAACAGATTGGCAGGAATTGTAAACATTCTGACGTACAGTATACAAAGTAACCCGTGGTAGTCAGATGAAATTCCTTATAAAATACCATAGGACGTTGTAAGGATTTCGTACGCAAAATCTGATCATCATAAGTTATTCCGCTTCGAGCCCTTTTATGGTATTAAGATCATAAAGCGGGATAAAACTGGAAGAAATCGGATCAGGATTTTTTCTTAGAAACTTTTTTGGCGTGGAAAATGTTCCTTTACTAGAATGTAAGGTAATATTACGGAATGAAATAGACCTGCAAATACGGTGTCGTTTTCCTGATCAAGTTCCTTGCCAGCGCGGTACTATAGGGGTTCGTTAGAGAGGTTACTATGGTGCTCCTAGGCTACGAGATAACAAGGGGTCATAGGTGCCTTATGCATCATTTCCGTCCATTTTATTGTACGCTCAGTGCCGTTATACGATACATTCCTTGTTGTATCCTTGTTATTCTGCAAGGTATTTGTTTTTTTTTATGCTTGATGCTGACTGTAATGTGCTCAGATTGTGAGAAACTCACAACCCAAATAAAATGTTTTTATGAATGAAGAATTGATCACAATCATACACATGACGTGGGGCCTATGCCCAACAATGCCCTGTGGTAGACCGTATTGAGATACATAAAGCAATGTAATATACATAGCCTAATAAAGCGCTGGTTACGGCCAATACCGCCGCTATTCCTTTACCGAACATAAATCCCTTCGATTCCAAATCACCATTATGGATATTAAAATATGCGCTTCCCCCGTTCGGATTCGCGGAGTTCCAGCCATGTTTGATTTAGAATGGTGACTTCCGGCTGCATGGGGGTACGAATACTACGAATTAAGGATATTAACTGCGCCGGAAGGTATCTCATTGCCACTCTGAATATATTATCAATAAATTTTGTGATCATTGCCCGTTCGATCTCATTAAAGAGAGAGTTGGGAGGTTTGGAAATGAGGCTATAAATAAGTTCGTGTTGCAGATAGGAAATGAATACCTAAGGATTGCTGTATTGCGGAATATCTATTATAAAGTGTTATGATATACTAAGACTACAGCTTTAAGAAGCGTTAGAATAACACGATACGAAGAGGCAGGAAAGGTAAAAGAAAAATCTCGGTATAAGTGTAGATAATCCATGAATTGTTTATTCACAACAACAACGCGATTTAATCACATAAATATTGAATCGTAATACCTGCCACACATTAAATTATAAATGAAACACAAACTGTTAGCACAGGAAATGCACCTAAACGCAGCACTTTAAACATGCCAATATGTAACAATTAGACGTGATTCACGATACTCGTAGCGATGGCAGAACATACATTTAGCACAGTGCTTGTAACAGCATACATTATTGACGAGACGTAATGTCATGTAACAGAGATCTCTCACATCTAGCTGGCAATGAAGGTCAGAAGACCCAGTGGATACTGGCTGGATATGAAATGAAGACCAAAAAAAATGAGAGAAAAAAAACAAATAGAAAACGCAATATAGGATTTGAAAAAGGAATCTGCCAACCTGGACAATGCAATACGTTCAAATTATCAGCACGCTTTGCCCTAGTTGTTAAATGGCATAATAGCAGCAGTAGCTGTTTATGAGCAGCATTATTCGGAGGTAGGTAAAGTCACGAGAGTTCGCATTTGTCAACTCTGTATCATCAAAACTGCTTTAGAGCACAGTGACAACCAGTCTTGCCCTTTTAGCGAAAAATACTAAATTATATAGCTATAAAATTGTAGACCAATGACGACATTGCGGTCTTTCATTCTTTTCAAATACTTATCACCTGTACGTAATAAAATAATGCATTAATTAGTTTTTGTAGTTTCATTAGACCTTCTGTATTTATCTGTATTATTCTCAAAGAGCATCCTATCAATTACTTAGCTCCGCAATTGGTACAGACACTCGCGGTCATAAAACTTGTGCGTGCCTTATTAATATGCGTACTACAACATCTATTATGAGCAGACGTACTACGTACCTAGCCATGTTTGTACCGGTTGTAAAAGAAAGTGTGTCTTTGACCATTGAGGGTGTATAATGTCATACACGTGGAGGTTATCTGCCTTTGAATAACATTTTTCAAATGTTAATGTTCTTGTTATTCCTTGAAGGCAAGTCTTGAATGAAACACGTGCACCTGTGAACCTAGGCAAGCGAAAAAAAAAAGACAAATTTCTCATATTCATGATTTTTCAGCTACATCACTTTTCACTGAAGTAACAGAATAGTTTTAAGGATCTTTTCCATGTCTGATACTTTGGGTTATTTGAGGCTCTAGAAGGTATGCCATATTTGAACATCATAAAACAGACACCTGTGTTTAGTCACTCAAAGAAAGCCGGTTCCATTTTTGCATTTTATAAAACCAACTGCCTTACCAAAACACGTCGTTACGCTTAATTAATGAAAATACAGAACCAAAAAACTGATAATCAACATAATTATCGAAATCTTAACGAAATATAAAGCAACAAACAGCTGTGAAGTGAAGGCAGCTGGTTTAAAAATGATATAAAGTACCAAAACGACCTCGACTCAACGGCCCCTAATTATGGTTTAGGTGGGTGTACGTGTAAAATGAGCAACGGGACCCGCCTACAAGATATGTGTTCCGGGTTTAATACTCGAGCTTATAAGTCAACAAGACGGAGTTTTGTATCAGTTGGATTTATTCTAGAAAGATCATTTTTTTTTTGAAAATTTCAAATGTTTTTTTAAGACAAGGATTTATTTTATGAAGATAAAGGAATTACCACGTATTTCCTAGTAGATTTGTGACGTAAATAAACATTGCACTGAAGTTTTGCACCAGAATATTACAAACACATGCCGGAAATTTATAAACAGAAGCCCAAATGATACAATCCACTTGGATTCAATTACTTAGGCAGTAGACACAAATGAATCCAATTGCAATGATCAAAGCGAACTCGAACGACCAAAAAACAAAGATTTCGAAGAAAGCGTAGAACAAAACAAAATTGCCATCAAATAAAGGGGCTTAAAATCCAATATCAATTTTCATATGAACTCTGATTTAATAATGAAAATCACTGCAGCATTCGAAGTGCAATTTCATTATTGGGAAACAGAATATTGGATCTCAACGAAGCGTATTTCTGAATACTCGTGGGGTAGAGCGACAAACCGAATCAACTTTCCGCTATTGTCCATTGTGTTATAATCGCTGATATTTGGTGGATAATTTCAACAGCACTCACATGGTTATAATAGGTGCTCTTTATTGTCTGACTAATTAGGTAGAATCACATTTTGATAGTTGATGGGTCAACAGGTAATCATTTTGTGTTCTGTCTTCTACATAATACTCATTTTATATCGAGTCTAGGAATACTGTTTGTTTGCATTGATAAGAGCAAAAGCATTAGGGATATTGAGGAAATCTCTTAAGTCTTATAAGGTGCAAGATGCACCACCAAGATAATATCTATAATTTGTATAAAAGCAACGTCAAGATTACAAAAAATAAAAAAGAGACTTGATTTACAAAACGAAATAAAAATCTAAATGCTTCTGCAAACACGGCGCAAATTGACTATGCATGATCATGTTCCTTTTTTGGTACACAACGTTTAGCCTCCGGGTCTGGACCACGTTTTGAAACAATATGAAAGGTGGTTCTTAATCATTTTCCGTTCGATCTTGTAACAGGCGGCAGGGCAACTGTATAGGTATTAAGCTTGCCAAAATCGGAACACCTGGTGTTTTTTGCCACCTGTCTCTCTCTCTACCTGAATATGCAAATCGTTAACTTTGTATTTGGTACGGGCAGCCACATCCTGACCATTTGTATCTCCATTTATGTAATATAAAGTGGGTGTTTTATACTCGAATAAGCGGCAATACTCTGAACTGCCTATTAGTATTTCGCGTAGCGCAGGTATGTCGGCTCAATCCGTATCGCAATTTCAATCACTATTCGATATTCAATGTGCATAATCCAAACAGCGTTGTTAAAGTGTGTGCATTGCAGGGCTGTGTTTATTAAATTCCCCGTAATACGAGGGTGGCCAGACAATTAGGGTTGTCGAGGGAATATAGCTGTCAATCAGGACAGTACTCGAGTGCGGTTATGTGATACTTGTGACCGGACGTGGGGAGGCAACCTTTATAGGTAGTTACTGTTAATCACCTTAACTAAACCCCTTTATTGATTCAGACAGCGAAATATCAAACAGACTAGAGATTCCTATTAGGATCAATGTGGGTTAACGGACGGAAGTTTTGTAACAAATGCTAACATCTGTTTTAATTAGATAGCTAACAAGATATCGGATGATTTTCATTAATTTTCAAAATTAGGTTAACTGATGTCAGTCTCGGTTCCAGAATCAAAAGAAGTTAAGTTTAAATATAGAACGGGTTTTATCTGTCAATCTATGCGGGCGAATGGAGCGCGGGAAAGTTACGCGTGCGGCGTGACATTCTAGTCCCAACGGTCGACACCGGTCAAATGTACCGAATGCCGACCATGTCACAATGTTGTTTTGGGAGTATTAATTAATCGAACGTTAATTTAACATGGACTTTGATTAATGGACATCGAATTTATAATGAATATCTACGTAGAGAATGATGAGGAAGGTAAAGCTGCTGTTGTGGCGAGGACTAGGCTGTAAAAAATTAGTAATTCATTTAAGTGCCAAAGTATACGTTTTTACAACCAACTCCCAAGCCATGTCAAAGAACTGAGCCTCAATAAATTTAAATAATTTATTAAACAGAAACTATGTCAAAAATGTTTCAATAAAGTTAAAGATTACTTAGACGACAAAAAGGCTTGGGACTAATTAAGCTATTCCAATATACCCCCACAAACAAGTGTTTTAGAATCAAAGACTACAAGATACTATATGAGCTTATATAATTGTTTGGATTATTTTATTTAACTGTAAATTAATTTATTTTAATTTTGTTTTCATTTATTGTTGACATAATCTACTCATTAAAATGTTTTTATTTTATGAGTTGTATTGCAATTTGTGGTAATGTAAATTATTTTTGCATAAGCTCTATTATATGGAATCAAGTTTTTCCAACTGAACAGACAGCTGTGCTGCTAGGGAGTTTGTTGCGCCACTTCTTCTTCCCAGCTTAAGCACTAGGAAGTGGTGAAAGGTGAGCGTTTTTGGGGGACTGTCTTATGTAATTTTGACGTTCGAAAAGTGCTGATTCTCAGCCTAGTTTGAATAAATGACTTTTGAATTTTGAATTTTTGCAGCAAATACAGTAGTAGAAAAAACAACAAGTATACGAGAATCAACATTCTATCGCCTATCTATCAAGTAGGTACCACCTACAAATATTTTTGAATTCCCAACATAGATCAAACTCCAAAAAAAACATTCCAGACTAAATAATAGCAGCTGGCATTCAAATAGAACTACGAAATGGGTTTCCGATTAAATTTCAGACAACAAAAAACATACGAAGTATAAAGCTTTACAGTAGCGGAGCCGAGGGCGTTCGGTAACCTAATACAGATTGTGAAACTAGGGAGAGCTATTCTGCAATAAACTAGACTTTAAGTTGTGGGTGTTTAGACTGAATGGACTATGGAGTAGGGGCTGATCGGCTTTGCCCCAGGCACCGCCAATGCAATGCTTTTATTGCGAATGCTCCGGTATCTGTTATTCGCCATTCTGCTATTAGTTTCATAGATTTTCATATATTCCTCTTGTGAAGAGATTTTGTATTTGATATTGTATGTGAGAGGATGGTAATGAAAAATTACTTTATAAGGTAGGTTGGGATAAATATAATATATTTTACAGAGAATTCAATACAATCAGATAATATGATATTTTTGCAAATGAAACTCATCCGTGTGACAGCTTTCATGATAACATAGAAACGTACGAA
This sequence comes from Agrochola macilenta, assembly GCA_916701695.1. NCBI lineage: Eukaryota > Metazoa > Arthropoda > Insecta > Lepidoptera > Noctuidae > Agrochola > Agrochola macilenta. The sequence continues at coordinate 8,385,778 of OU753569.1, forward strand.
CATTTTTTACGTGATCAAAATATTCTAAACAGTTGCGAAATAAATTCATTACCTTACATAAAAAGATAAGTAGATTTTAAAACAAATTACAGACTAAATTGATGTTGAAAGGCTCGACGGTAATTCGATCGTCTTACAAAATTAGCCCTTCGAGCGACTGAGGAGATTGTATAAAGGAAAGTTCCCATCGGGTAACAAAAACCAGTTATAACTAAAGGAGAAAATCAATTGTTCAACTAATTAATTATAAAGACTCGTTTAAATTTCTGATTTGTTTTTAACTTCATCAAAAGAGCAACCAAAAGCGGAACAACCATAATTTAACCCTTTAAAAGCCACAAATAAAAAATACGCCATCTTTTTTTTGAGGGAATATAAAAATTCCTCTTTAAAATTGAGTTTTGCGAACATTTAACAAAGATTTATACATTGGATTCAACAAAATCCCAAATGAAAATAACGATTTCTGCTCATATTAATCACGTCACTTATTAAAGCAGAATTATGCGCTGCATCGAAAATTTAATAACTGCGAAGTCTCTTCATTCCCTCATAATAATTAACGTCTAGCTAGGTGTAATGTGCATACACGTAGACAGTTCCCCACTAAAGTTATAGCTCAGTGGACTGGAAAGCACAGATAATTGCAACACTGCTACTTTCAATACAGACATTAACACTATCTATAAATGGAAGTCTATAATTCTATTTACTTACAATTAATTTGCTGTGCGGCTCGGTATGCTAAGGGTTATCTATCGCTGGCGTTTCATTCATGAAATTACTGCTAGTGTTAGTTATTCGATTCAATTAACTCACTGTTGCTGCAAATACTTGATTAAGATGTTCATCTATATTTTACAATTATTTTGCTGCTTCTTGAGATTTATTGGGCTGTTTAAAAGAAATCAGCTTTACAACATTGTCTGCTCTATCTACTTAGCGAGATTTGTACGTATTATCCAATTAGATTGTTAGACTTCTTATAATTCAAGTAATCACAATTTTGGTATTGCTTCGTATTTCCTGCTAAGTAACAATAGTCACCACTGATGTTAAGCATCTCATAACATAACGTAACATCAAACCTTGTTTCCCCAAAGGGTCGGGCAGAGGTGTACCTGTAGTACACCCACATTTCCTCAGTTATGTTTAAGTCCCAGCGAGCGAACCTAGGTGCGAGCCTATTGCCATCAACCAGGCACACATCCATCTCAGCACAGCACATCATTTCATAACATGTCTGGCGTAAATGCCAGACATGTTATGAATTTGACATGACACGTTACTTAAAAACACTTATGTAATTTATATATTGTAACAAATAAACCGAACCTTGAATCCTCTTCTAACTCACACAAAACATTTTAACTACCGTATCCAGGAATATTACCAAACTCATTACCGTTACTCAGTATCGATTTTATATCAACTGAGCTTAAATGAACGCTGGCATTGTAGGCGGTAATGAAGTTAAGCAGTAAATAAAGACATCCTTTGGCATGCAAAATTCGTAGACGGGAACGAGATAGTTTTACAGTAAACGAGACCACGCGCCGTTGCCAATCCTCTGGTAAAATTGACGATAAATTGAAGTGCATGCAAACAAGGACTGATTCAATAACTGCGGAATTTGATGTACCAGGCTAACAGGCTGAGCGGGAGATATTTGATTGATTATTTGGAACACGTATTGTGGTTGCGTGAAAGCTGATAGGAATGTTAGAGTTCATTTATTTTGGGATTTTGGTAGAATAACCCATGTAGGTACTTTGCGTATGGAGTTTTTTTTTTTAAAGATTGTTATAGTAGCTTTGGATTAGTTACAGGAAAATATTTGCTAATCTAAGGCTTGTGCAGACCAGCTTGACTTGTCGCGCGACGCGACACGAACAATACAATTTCTAAGAAAACTTCACAGTATAACAATAACCGGTGTCGCGTCGCGCGACAAGTCGCGCTGGTCTGTACAAACCTTAGAGCTCAATGAAACTTAGTAGTAGACATAATTTCACAATCATGATAACTTAGGTTAAAGGTGTGCTATGAACTCACATAAAATTTCAGCACTGTATCTTTATAAAATGACTAATGCTTGCAAAATGGCTTTAAAATTAATCCAGGAAATGCACGTTTTGATAAATGTACAAGTTAATCCTGCGCAGTTTCCGCGTTATGCAACAGAAAGCTAGCAAGCTGATATCAGTGATGGACGTAGGAATATTCATAGTCATCTCAGTCATTTGCAAGTAACATAGGGCCATTTACCTTAAGACCTCAAAAGAAATGAGTGCAACATTTTACGTAGAGAAAAATGCACGGTTAAGAGTATAAAAGCCTGAGTCATTTCGCAGAAAAATTGTGTCAACAGATACTTTAAAGAAATGTTCCACAGTTTCTGAGCTTTAAGTAGATTCTTTAAAATGTCAAGCACGTCTAGCATGATACAAATACCTACCACCTAATACACATATGTCAAGAATCACATACCTACATTCAAGAGTTATTTATGACATTTTCTAAATTGAATCGAATTTGATTCATAACTTCAGAAATCACTTTTGCCACTTATTTGATTCTACTTCATATCAATTTGGCAATATTCAAATTGGGCACTAACTCGAATCAAACTCGATTCGATTCAGAACTCATAGATGACAAGTGTAGTCCTTTGATTCAAACAAAACGACATTCATACTCATTTCCATTTCCACGCCAAACCTTAAACTGCGACAGACGGAAATCACAGCTTCAATAAAATCTGCATACATCATACACAGCCTACCTACAGGTACACAGAGTAACAACGTTGCATAATCTGCTCACCGTCTATCCGCTTATATCGGTCTTAATTATGCTTGCCGTGGTTCACGCCGGAGGCCTTTATCTTTTGATTGACCTGCTCTGTTGGTTATGACATAATAGATCTATCTGCATGTCTGTTTAATCTATTTGCGATAATGTTTTGTGATGCAAATTGTTGTTGATAATGATGAAAGCTTTGATATCAGACGTAATGTTCGTTATTTTAATTGTACTTTAAACTTATGCTTTAACTACCATTTTGTTACTAAAATTACTATCATCACTGACTACTGAGGCTAAAATCACCATCCACGATTTTATTGTTCTAGGTAAAATTTAGGTTAGGCGCAATTGGAAATGAAGCCCGAACTAAAACGTCATGTAATCCAAGCCCTAGTTCATTAGATTACATAAATTATCAGCATTAAGCGTTTGAATTAATGACAAATACATAAATAGTCACAAGTTCCTGCTAAACGAGTCGCACGAACACCGGAACAACCCGTTTCCCTCATTCGACTTTAAGATCTTGACTTGAATGATAAACAGTCAATTTTAGGTTTGTTTATATTTCCATACTTATCACTGTGAAGAAAAATTGCTTTTTTATGCATGAGAGAGCTTATGATTGCTGATAGATTAAAGGAAAGCTACCTAGAATTGCTTGAAACTACCTTTAGTACTGATACCATCTACAGATTGCGTCATTGGCATACGGCTGGATAAGCCTGCTCATGCAACTGACATAATCTCTTAATGGCTTCTTCCAACGCACACGTTTTATGTCAAAACAGATTTCCTAGTAAACAAAGCTTTATTTGTGCATATTCTAAAGTTTCATAAACTTATATAGGTCAGTAATGACATAATATTTATAGATGGGAAAAATATTACGATCAAACACAATGATAGATGTGAAAGTGTACCACTGTAGTTAAATCTATAATAAAATGCGCCGATAAAATTGTTTGTTATGATGAGTCACAAGAACTATTCAGACGGACAGAGCCAAGGAATCCGTATGAATGCATAAGACTTGACGAGTGACTCAGACGAGCCGATGGGTTTCCCACTTTCTTAGCTTCGGTGAGGGAGAACCTTAATCATTCAGCAAATTAGGCATGGCCTTGAATGTCATGTAGGTATAGATTTTTTACAGACGTTATCATGATGAACAAAAAAAAAAACTATTAGTAGCGTTTTTATTTTAAACCAGGAGGAGGAGAATATTATGACATTGAACTTGATCTAATTCAGTAGGCTGACGAAGATGATCGCAGAACATAAGTTATTATTATCACAAATAAAGTAAATTATAATGATTTCTATACTCTTGACAGTCAATGGCAGATTATAGGTGCAAATAGAATAGAAGCTAATGATAAAACCGATATGTAATAAACTTTTATAAAGTTCCAACCTCAACTAAAAATTTTGTATTTTACAATATAATATTTTTAGTTCGAAATCAAATATACTATATCACAAACTTTGGTAGTAATTCTGTCAAACAAAAGAACTTCGACTGTAAACATGAAGCCAGCGAAGCTGAGAATGTTAATGGGGCTTATGAAACAGAACGACATGTAACATTAAATTCGTTGAGTGGCCATTCATAAGTAGTGTTAAATGACCACTTTGGCACAATTAGTGAGGTCGCCAATCGACGAGGCAATGCACACAGCGGCACATGATTTTGCTAATGTCACGCGACTCTCCTTTACTCAATTGGAACATTGCCTTTTAATGGGCCAAGGTATGGCTGGAACTCGGTCGGCAATAAATTAATTACATAGATGAGAACGTTTGCTACTAAATATACCAACAAACTTTTAACTAAAATCCTGAATTCTCAATACGAATTCAAAGAGCGAGTTAGTTTCAGGTCCTATTTGATGTAAATAAGTATGTTTGTCATCCACGGTTTTCTAATTAAGAATTTCGAATTTTCTACGGTCCAGTTATTAGCATTCCTGCTTCTCCAATATTCACAATACATTCTCAATAACGGTATTCAAAGCGTTCTAACAAGTTCGTAAGTAGAAACTATCACGAACACATAGTTGAAGCGAACAATTTTGCTGCGTCACGTGAGCAATCGTGTAAACAAACCTATGTTCGTTTCTACAAGGTACGATCTTCGGCCCAATTAACATCCAATACAATTACAGTACATTACCACTTAGTAACGAAGCAAATTGCTGAACAACAAAATGTAGTCTGCTTACGTATCTTTAACTACGATAGTTAATAATATTTAAAACAAAAAGAGCAATGAATGGAATGCGCCGTAAAAATATATCATAGAGGCGTTGAGGCTCGTTAAAGCCGTGGAGTGGTCCATGTGAGTTGTTTTATTGTGCAAATCAGCAGCTTCAATTAGCATAACAAACGGGCGATGTACGCACGGGCAGTTTCACTGGTCCGAGTGCGCTGTGGCACGGTGCAGCGCGGTAGGGTTGCTTGATATCAGCCACACGTCCAAACGGGATGGTCTGAACAGTCGTGCTCGCTAGACCGTGCCTTTCAGCCGCATCGACTTTCCAACACATACATCGAATTTGAGCTCCAAACTTACATGTATGGAATTGACATAATGCAGAGCTCACGGTTCAGAAGTTTTTGCACGTTGAAACTATTTAATATTGAAAACTGAAGTTGAAAATGCTGTCTATGAACTAGATCATGTAGATTCCACCTCAGTATTAAAACATGAACATAATTTAGGAGAACGCTTAAACTACCATTAAACGATGAATAAAACTAGATCAACCACACAAAATAATTAACTTTCCTGTCATACACGAAACATTGACCTCAACCGAGGCCATCGCATTAAATAATTACCAGGAAAATCGGTCTGGAATTCCATTATGTGAGTGACATCCCAAGAGATGCGGCATCCGTTGCAGCCAGGGGACGTACGCACCAAGTTATTGTAATGAGAACGACAAGGGATATTTATGCCCCGCCACGCGTCCCGAATACGGAATGAGTCTTAGATACTCGAATATTCAATATAAGGGACAGAGTCTCGAATTGGGATATTTGCAACATCATTTACTACGTAAACATGCTGACAGGTGTTGATTTTGGATCTTTGGATCTTTGTATTGACAGAGGTTTTGCGTTTGCGAATATATAAGTAAATTGACGCAAATACGGTGATTTGAAATTCGAGGGTTAACCAAATATTTGTGTCCTTTTATGTTCCGCCTTTTCTTTATTTGGTAGGAGAGTACTAAGAACTGTCTTAGTTCTTTTTTGTATTCTAGTTTTTTAATATCAACTCCTAAATAATTAAAGAAGTCTTGACGAATGCTTCCCAAAATTTTTTTTTTTTCCGTTTTTTGGTGTACCAACCCGCGTGGTAAATATACCTTTCAAAAACTTATTCCAAAAAAAAAACAACCGCCCTCAAAAAAAAACACGCCAAGGTGAAAAATAACTTTAATTTCGGAAGTCGGTGTCTGGTTTTGAATTTTCAGTTTTGCCACCGACTTCCGAAATTAAAGTTATTTTTCACCTTGTAGTGTTTTTTTTTTGTAATTAGTTTTTTTTTTTCACTTTTTAGTTTTGATACAGCTACCCCACACAAATTCGAATACCACTACCTGCAATGTAAATAACAGTGACAGGAACTTATCATACGAGTATTATTCACAAAGTACGAGTATAAGTGGGAAAATACATATTATTGAAGCTAACTCAAAAACTATCCAAGCAAAGTTAATAAAATTTATATGGGACCAATTTGGGAGCACACCTACCCTTTTATACAAAAAAAGAATTTTCTAAATCGGTCCCCATAAAAAAAAAACATACATAGGTACGCGTCGAACATATAACCTCCTTTTTGGAAGTCGGTTAAAAACCAATTTCGCACCGTCCAACTCCTAGAAAAATGCCTAATAGCGTCGGGAAGCTGTGAAAAGGGTCTTTCAAATCCTTTCACAATAGTGTGAGATGACCTGTCTCAACGGAAGAAAATTATTTTCCCTTCTGCTTTTGTCCTCAACCGAGAACATGGCGTCCGTAAAATAATATTCGAGCCCATTGTAGGCTTTCTCTAAAAGTATTTAAGTTCTTTGTTATTGAAGAAAATATTGTCGATATCTGATGTTAGTTTTTGGTTGCTTTCACCATGGTCGGAGTTAAATAATATTGGTTTTGAAGCGTGACGATTTTCACTTTCTTTTGAGGTTGCAATCAAGTGTGGAGTTTTGATTATAACTGCAATCCATACATTTTTTATGGACCCATAAAGTATTAACAGCATTGATGTGTAATTAAAATATAAAATTGCTTGTATATCAATGTATAATTCGCAGTATAATAGTAGTTAAAGTCAGCTATGTTATTTTAGTAACTTCACGATCCTATTATTAATACTTTCATTATTAATACCTACATTATGTCATAATTAGCATAATGTCATAATTATAGGACATTATCGAGCAATAAATTTTCATGGTCCATTATTTATGTCGTTTCGAATTTTACTCATATTCAATTCAAGCTTTTGCGTATTCATACATATTTTCATTACTGAGGATAAAAATATTAATTATTAAATCACGAAGACCCTCATGCGAAGAGCTCATTAAGTTAACATCGATTTACACAATTCAATTCGTTATAAATCATTCCCACTGGGTGGCGTAATTAACCGAAAACTTTTTCGTAAAACTAATCTGTCAATAGCATTTTTCCTACAAATTAATCTCAAGATCTTATCGCGGCATAAAAACCCAATTAAATTGCTTTGTCAACGAAATTAACAATTAAAGAGTTGCAACAGCTTAAAATATAAATGACTTTACATAATCGGTTCGTAATATGTATTTTATGGAATCAATAAAGTGAATAAACGTCCCTCTGTAATAGTGATGTAACTGCAGTGCACCGTCTCGCACGAGTGATTCCGTTTTATAGCCGGTACACAGGCAATAACTTTAGATATACCTACGTGTAGGTAGGTATATCTAAAGTTATTGCCTGTTGGCAATATTTTTTTCAGTATATTTTTTACCAAGGAATACGTTAAAATGTTTTCTTATTTTTATTATTATATTATAAATGCGAAAGTATCTCTGTCCGTCTGATACCTTTTCATGGCTGAACGGATTTCTATGAAATCGGGCACATAGGTTGACAAGTACCTATGTTAGGACTCTTTATCCCGCAAATACGTTCCAGACGGATAATTTCCGACATTCAGGCGGGCGAAGCTGCGGGAAAAATCTAGTCTGAAATAATTTTAATCCATTTACGCTCTAAATAAATAAAGCACCGTTTAAATAGGTACCGATTGGAAAATTTTCACATTGAACTGTAATATCCCCTTTATGAAAGTCCTCCCTCTCTCTTCATATAATCGACTCTAAATACAAAATACAAAATACAAAATAGTTTATTGTGCCAAATAGAAAATTACATTACATTTGAACGTATTTGGAGCCTCCTTTTAGGCAAACAATGCCTGTATTAGAAGGCTCCGCTCTTTCACAACATAGTAAAACATTTATGGGTAACTATATAATGTAAGTACATTTTTCTGCATTTAGCTATTAATCTTAAGAAAATAAAAATAAAATCTATAAGCAAAGTTGCAATTTAAATTTATGAAGCTTATTCCTAGTTAGTGCATATGTTGTGGTGTATAGTGTGGTGTGATGTGATGTGGTGTGGTGTGGTGTGGTGTGGTGTGGTGTGGTGGCACAAATCGAATGCTGTTACACTATCAGATGACCCTTCCGAGCAATTACAGGCACATTATTACTCGTTGCATACTAAATTCTCGCCTAAAAGCACCAGTGACATCATTATGAATAGTGCAACTTTGTTAATTAATTCGCTTTCACTATTGATTAGCGCTCAAACACCTTAGTTACAAACGAATTTAATCAAATTTGACCATGGATAAATATCGGATGGGTGACCACTACTCACAAACCAAAAAGCAGTAGTCTGATAAATTAAAAAGAAGAAAAGCGTTTAAATTAGCTGTCATTTAAAATAAGTTCATGGACCAATAAGGAGACTAAATCCACTACTACGGACTAAGTCCACAACAAGACTAACCTATTTAAGATATTATTCCAAGTTATTAGGTTGCAAAGACACAGCGATCCAAAGGTGTCAAATGTAGTAATCATATCCTGAATCTTGTCACCCGGGAAACCGACTGTCACCCAAAAAAGGTCAAAGGATATTATTAGCATACTAAATACTATAGGCACCAGTGACATCACTATGCACCACGCTTCGCTTTCACTGCTGATCGTCGCTCCATCAGTTCAGTTGTCAGTTTTCTGTACGCAGCGCAGACGACCATCAGTCATGCGGCGGCAGTTACGAAATGACGCGTGCAGTCATCTATTTGAAGTGGTAATCAATATGCGCCAATCTGTGGTAACGTGTCGTTCAATTGATGTGTCGGGTAAAGGTTGTGGGTAGTAACCGTTTGTGTATGATTGTTGTTGAAAGAGTAGATTTTTGCAAAAAAGCAATTAATATTTATGAGCTGATCATGCACTTGCTTCTTTAGCTATTTCATAAGCTTAAGAATAATTTTATTTGTGCATTAACCAACAGCTTTCTCTAATGTCACTTAATAAAAACCTACATTATAAAATATTTACAACAGAAAAACATGAAGCTATAAACGTTAGGAACGATAAAAATTAACCTGTAATGTCGCAATTACCCGTCATTATAACACAAAACTGGATCTAGAACAGCGCACCATAATTGGAAAAGTTCACAAACGCAGTCATTAACCGTGCCAGTACATGTGGCCAAGGAAGGCAGAGAAACGGTATCCGACAGAATCCGACTTAGTTTTTTCAATTTGTTAAGGGAGATTTAGTACGGGTTACAAACAGTGATCCACGAGTGAAAGTCGTGGTGGGCGTAATTGGACTAAATTACCGTCTTCGAGGGACCCTCGCAATGATTGCAGGCCCAACAGACACTTTTTCTATTAGAAACGAGCTTTTTTAAACGTTCTTGGAGTCATTTTGTTCCTTAACGCTCGAGGCATGAGTAAAAACATTAACTGTAGCACAAACACAAATAAAAACGAATGTAATGATGAAATTATAGTTTTACGGCGCGCTGAGAGTGAAGCAGTAAAAATAATGATAAAAAACAATTGTATGTAAAACAGAATGCTACTGTATTGACGGGCCTACATAATAAAGCATGTCATTGAATCAGAATTGAACGAATCAAAGCATCAAAAAACTATTCTGATATAAAGAGGGATTAAGATATCAAAATAAACAAAGGAAAAGTACCCTGGACATAGCAATAATAAGCGGATTATTAAGAGCTCGCTGTGAAAGCTTCCACTCAGACAAAAGATGTTATTATTGTTGTAGTTGCTACGATAGTTTTTATCTCTGTAACTGGTACAAGTAAACATACAAAATTAGAAGCCGGAGAAGCCGGTTTCCTAGCACATCGTGTAGCAAAAAATATTAGCGCATTGCTAGATTAAAACTCTTTGTCTTGTACATCTTAAGGACAATTGTTTCTTAATCAGCAACATTTGTCAATAAGGCATGTAATGATTGTAATAACGTTGAAATACGCAAATGGAATTTGAATTAATGTACGCTTAAGTATCCATGTCACTTGAAATTGTTTGTTCCAAGTTTAGCAAGAAATTTAATGAGAAACTTTCCACGCAACCTTGACTGTTCATGCAAAATACGGCCAAAGAATAAAAGAATACAGAACGAAATCAACAAGCCATATAAAAGACCACGAGTATCACGACAAATACTTTGTAGGAAAGTAAAAGTTTATTTTTATGTTAAGTAACGTATAGCGATCTAAAAATATAAAGCTTTGTATATTGCTGCTTATAATCCCACGCAGGTGGCAATGGAATCTGTTGAAAATGTTTGGTTTATGTAAACGATGGCTATCAAACTGTGCATGTTATGTAATCAACATCACTGATACTACTGAAACTATCGATAAACAAGAAAACAAATATCTTAAGAAATACGAGTAGAAAGAAGTAAAACTGCTTATTCGTCAAACAGCAAACGTAAAGCAAACAGAATGGCAAGCGATGTTTTCTCCAAGCAAATGCTTGGATTAATCGGCAAGCCCGAAGTAAACAGTGGTCATAAATAGTCGTTGTAGGGAGAACCGCTAAATAGCGCAGTTGATAGCATCGCCAGTGACGAGGAATCATGGCGCGATAAACTAAACCCCTAATAAAAAGACGAAGTACTGGCCAGATTATTGGACGCCTCTTATCAAGTGACTTAGGCCGCCCCAAATTGAGTGAGCAAGAATTATAGACGAACTTTCTACTAGCAAGAAATAAAAGATAATGTAGATCCCGATTAGATAAATGCGGTAAACATTTGGATAAGTATCGGACTAATGTCTATAAACGTTTATGATAGTAGAGATGTGGGGGACTGGACGATGTTAATGTTAAATAGCTTAGAATGTGTTCAAGATAATAAAAAACGTTGAGATCGTTGAAATCTACTAATTTTGCTAAGATTTTTTTTCGCCTAAGCACATTTGTTATATTGCTTAAGAATATTTTAAAACTTTTCGGTAAGCCGCAAGAAAATTAATACCAATTCCAAACAATTATAAGTATTTAACAAAGAATTAAGATAAATTAATCAAGTTTCGATCATCCCTTTGTGCAAACGTAACCTAATCTTTATTAGATTCTCAAACCAATGTTTGTTAAACGTTTTCAGCTAATAAAAGTAATATTAAGGGAACGAGAAGCTAGTACGGGAGGAAATGAAAGCGACGAGAGAATGAAATTGGAAAACTTGTTACAGAATTACTCGAGATGAAAAAGGAGAAAATAAAGCTCTAGTAAAAGTTAGTGAAACACGGTACGCTTGAATGTTTTTATTTACCTGGGGGATCGTGTTTGATCTGTAGGAAGGTTATATTCATACTCCGGCCAAGTTTTTTGTAAGAGTGCAAATATTTGCATTAAAAAGTTGGGCAGTAAGCTGATTGTGTTTATGCAAGTATTTATAAATATGCTTTATTTTTACGCTTTTGGTGTCCCAAAGTTTGTCGTTTTTACAAGGTTTGTAAGTAGCAAAAAAATACTTAATAAATCAATCTGAAACCCTTTTTTCTTTCAAGGAAGCAGAACAAGGGTTGAGCGCAAGACTTGCGGAAGGGAGAACGGGTCCCGTACCGCCCCGTGTTTTCATGTGACGCACGTTTAAACAAAACAACTCACCTTTTATTCCAGTTTCCGATCTCAGCGTAACGTCGGCCGTTCGAGCTTCCGCACCTCCTCACTTCATTTCCTTTGAACGTCTGAACAGAGTTCCCGTTAGGTGTTAATATTCCGTTCGAAGTATTATTGTTCCGTTCCCTGTTCCTCGGGAATGTTCCAGTTCCTGAACGAAAAGTTGCCAACTGCGGTGCTTGTTCCACGTCGGGCGTGAACTGCTGAAGCGGAAGAGTCACGTTTCCACTCCAACTCTTGCGATTGACGGCGAAAGTTTTGAACGTTCCATTACCGTTCGACGATGGTGCCACCCCACAGAAACTGCTCCGGTTATGACTGTTCTTTATAAAAGCACCGTTCTGCAGCGCCACTTGAGGTTTGATCGGCACCAGTGGTGACGCCTGGTCAATGGACATCGTACTTTAATAAATGTAGGAGCAACCTACGTTTGATCTATCTACATTTTTGTCTGTAAAGGAAAGAATTGTCTACATTAGGGGTGTATTACAAAGTGTTAGACGTGACACCACCAACAGAGTTGCTTGTAAGCGTGTTGAATTTAGGGCAGCCATTGCATGGCAATCAATATCGAACCATTGAGGCTTTGTCAACGAGCTGGTTGCTAAGTGACATGCCAGCTAAGATATAATGAAGAGGGCATCGAACAATAGAGTTCAATTTAGGTTAATGGGCATTCGAGTTCCGCAATGTTCTACACTAGAATGATACGCTAACGAAGGCACTTGCAGTTCCTACATTTGTAATCTATTTCGAAATAGTAAGAGCATTCATGGTTTCAGAGAATTTTTACTTAATTGTAGTTTCTATGACAATTTAAAGTCCATCAAATTACGAAATCGACAACAAAGTAGAAATTAAAGCGAAGGACGTTATTTGGTAATAACTGCCGGACATGGCTATTACGCATTGTTGCAGACTAGCGACAAAAACGCTGTCGAATTGTTTTTTTGACCTCCGGTTCCCTAAACTAGACAATTTGCCAAGCCACACCGACAAAAACATGTTTGATGAATCGCAAGAAAACTTTTTACTAATCCTAAGGTGATATTTCGATATCATTTGCCTTTTCGCAACTAGGTATTAGAGAAGTCGGTTAAAACAAGATTTCAAGTTTTCTTTACGCAAAAGTGTTGATGGCTAGACTACTTTTTCCAATTTATCTGTGTCAATCAATTAAACTACTGGCCCTCATCAATAACTGTCCTGCGTTCGCTCGTCTGTATAGCAACAATTGACCTTGCATGTCGTTGTATGCAGCTACTACGAGTAGGCGCGTCCCGTTGTCCATTGTACCCAATGTACTTCATTTATTCACATTAAAAGTGGAAACTCTCCATTAGTTTTACCACCTTGACCCACATGCACGCTCACATTATGGCCTATGGTACTTTTTAACACTACCATTCTATGATAAATGCAATACACTGGAGTATCATTTGGCAGTAAATTTAGGGTGTGAGTTGGTTGGTTTATAGTTTTAGGTCATGGTTTTTATGGCACTGCCAATTATTTTTGTCTCTCGATGTTTAATGCGCTTTACTTCTGTATGGTGAATATCATCAGCTTTTGGAGCGACTGATTCTTTTTAGGTCAAAACTATGAATTCACAACTTTAAACCAGAGTGTCGTAATTCTTAACTCAGCTTAAGCAGTTAATGTCGAGTCCTTTTTCAAACTGTTGAAGAATTAACGCTAGCATTTATCCGACAACTGTAATTTATCTGACACCTGGTGCAACTACCGCTATAAAAAGGAGTTACTTTCCAAAAAGGACATCAATTTGTGTCGAAAATAAATGTCACGTCAATCGTCGGATATATTTGACCCAGTAAGGTGCGGACACTGGTAATTTGCGACGGTCGTTCGTCGCCATCTCCGTTCGGTTATATAACCATTGCGTAAGGCAACCGGTGACTGAGACGTTGAACTAGCTATCTCGGATTCGCGACACCTCCGCTTCGGCCTAATTGATCGGTGAGCAGTGAGCAGCCTTATCCGAAGACCATCTATAAAGCCTGAGTGCTAAATTATAATTCGAATCAGATCTACTTTCTTACAACTCCTTTTAAATACGTATATATAGCTGCCTGTCTAATTTATTTTATGGAAAACGACAACTGTATTTATGAGGCTCGTGTTCTAAGATGTGCAGTGCTGTCTCGTTAAATATAATCAAATCACTGTTTTAATACTCTCTATGAATTAGGTCTTTTGATTCTATTTCTAAATCTGCCTTAAAACGCCGGTCACTTTACGTAAGACTTAAAACTGGAGAAGCTTTTATGAATAGCTAGAAGTGTAAACAAAAAGCAATTAAAAATAGTAAGCAACACTGATTTTATCGGCCGACGCTTCCATCTTATGCAATCTAAACATTAGCAGTATCCATTTCTTGTATGTACATATTATATCGGTCATGAGTGATTGAATAAAGCGGGAAGTTTCTAGTTCTCATTCATTTTTTTCTTATTCTTTTGAAAGCATGCAAACGTTATTCAAGTGTTACCATTATTATGCATTTGTTACTTTGTAAGTTCTGTAACAGCTATTACGGTTTGCTCATCGTTTGTGCCTTTACGTGAAAGACGTGAAGTAAGATTGGTTTGAATAGTTACATCACTAGCAGCTAAATGTTTTTATTTAACATCTCTTGGGTCAGACATCTCCTCAAGAGTATTTTGAGATCAGACAATACTTCACAAAGTAGGTTACCAGAAGATATATATATTTTTTACATTTAAATTACCTACTACAGTAAAAAAGGTTTTTTTTTCGTTTGAGTCATCATCATTTAAATAAAACAATAGGCAGGTACGTAATTATTACATTTCCATGTTTTAATATGCAGACAATGCTATTGTATAAGTTTAGCTATTGTAAACCACGGGAATTTTATACATATAAAAGTTCGGATTTTGTTCCGTATTCAATGAAATAATAATATATACTTGGAATTGCGGTAATAAGCAATAAGATCGCATTGATTTACCACCAAATTGGGTTACTGCATCTTACCATATTAGATATTTTCGAGATCAGTGCCAACTTTTGGCAAACAGATTTTTATCGGTGAACATTTGGAGTTAGACCAAAAACAAAACTATAGCACTCGTCCCCAAATGCACGTTAGCGTAAAGAAGCTTATAACCATAAGGTAAGTTCTCTAATTAAACATTATCAAAATTGATGAACTAAATATGTAGTTCATTCTGTGCATTAGTTATTTGAAACGCTTGTTACCAAAACATTTTTTCCTATCCGTGATGATGACTAATTCAGTAGTTTCAGTAGTTCTCACATGTTTATTTATGAAACAATCAAGCGTAAGCGAATAATTTTTTGAATAAATTAAACATTATGAAAGTATAATTTCGAAAGAACTGAATAAGGACAGCAGTAATAATATCATCGGTAAAGAATCCTAGAAGGTTTTTCATGGAACGTAAAAGGAAGATTTAATTAAAGTTTACTGCGCTTCCAAGAGGAATTGTAATTCTTATTACTTTTTATCAGTAGATAACATACCATGGATTTTTTTTCAATGGATGAAAGTAAAAACTGAACATGTGAGGATCAACAGCAATTAATTTCTTTCCTCAGGTAGGTATAAAGAAAAAGGTAGACGTATTAATCACTTGCAATTTAACGTTGCCTAACCTGGACGAAACCAGAATAAGAGAACAACTTTTACAAAAAATTCAAGCTCGGCTCCTTGTGATGCATTACACAATTATTGTCTAGTCTGTTCTCATTTCTCATAAGCAAATGATGTAATTGATTTACTATTTCACTTAGATCAAAATTAGAATAACTACACGTTGATCGATCTAGCAGACCAAACATTGATACATTAAAAGTACACAACGAAAAATGCAATGTCTTAACTGCAGCACCCGTCTCCGTTATCGATTGCAACTGTAGCGCCATTGCCAGAGTAGAAGCCACGAAATACCTGGGTGTCATAATTGATCAGAACCTGTCTTTCAAAACTCAAATTCAAACACTCGCAAAAAAGACTCACAAATTTATCTACATTGCGAAACTCTTACGTGCCAGTGCTCCTAAGAATATATGTATACAGGTTTACGTCTCTTTATGCCAATCGGTCCTGCAATACTGTGTTGGTGTCTGGGGCAGCGCCGCCGAGACGTGCATGCTGGAGCTAGAACGGGCCCAACGGGCCGTCCTTAAGGTACTTCTGGGAAGGCCGCGGCGTTTTTCCACGAACGAACTGTATAGGGAATCTGGGGTTTTACGCGTACGCCAACTGTTCATCCTGGGGTCCCTTTTAAACCTTATTAAAGTAAACAGAAATCGCTCTAGCTGCAGTAAGAGGGGTAGGAAAACAGCTGAAAGAATCCCCCTTCCAAAAAC
The DNA here is from genome assembly GCA_916701695.1 of Agrochola macilenta. NCBI lineage: Eukaryota > Metazoa > Arthropoda > Insecta > Lepidoptera > Noctuidae > Agrochola > Agrochola macilenta. Next base: position 8,402,219 of record OU753569.1, read on the forward strand.
AAAAACCCTCTTATCTTCCAGGTTTTCGTCTTATTTACCTATACGAGTGTTCAATGCTATAAGCAAAACCTTCACTGTACCGAACAACTATTCTGACGCCAAAACTAAATTAAAAGAATGGTTGCTGGACCGAACTTATGAGGAAACTGAAAGTTTACTTTGTAGCACAAGCTAATACCTGCACACTCTCTGTTTAAAAACACATACCCTCACTCACACACTTACACTCCTGCACACTCACTCACATTAACTGTTTTGTTTGTAATCTATTGGTTTCTTTGTACTCACATGTTTGTAAATTTTGTAAAATGATGTTAATTTTTTCTAATTTTATATAATTTATGTAACGAATGAATTTGAATTTGAATTTTAATATTAATTTTAGTTTGCTATTGCGCTAGCAGAACACGTTAAATTATTAACTTAGTGTATAATCTGGGTCACCAAGATACAGGCTGTGCCTAGTTTGGGACCCGCTGTTAAATCTGTCAAAAGTCTTCTATTAGTTACTATTTTATTTTGTTACTTGTTTGGTTAAGAACTGCGTGTAAGTTAAATATAATAAAAATAAATAAATAATCAAATTTTTATTTATAAGTTATTTCTATTACTGTGTAAACTTAAAAAAAAATACAAAACCTCATACATTACAAAATAGAACACAAGCCTGACATAAATAAAAGTTTTCTTTATCAACCTACCCGGTGATTGCATACTGTATGTTGAAGATGTTCTGGACTGCTCAATTTGGCGAAGATAATCTTTTAACTCCAAAATGCATTATAATTGAGACTAAGCTGCCGTAAAAGAGAGAATCTAGTAGTTGAAGTTTAAGAGGCAGACAGCCTTCCTATGAATATTTATAACCCTTACAAAATGAAGTATGTAGGTAAGAGTGATACTTAGTATCAGACCAATTACTTATTATAAAATGTGCATACGCGCGTAAAAAGCGATCGAATGTCAGAAAGGTGCAAGGCAGGTGTATAACAATGAACTTTTACCGACTAACCACGTCAGTCATATTTAATGAAATTGTAAATACATTATGACGTTAATTAGTGAACAAGAAAAGAAACGGTAAAAGGTCAAAAAACCTATATGTTTCTACTCTAGACTTGTAATGAAATGATCATCAACATTTTATTTTATCATTTATCATTTATTTAATATTTTTTTCGTAGGTAAAGCCATAAACTCTAGGGCTCGACTACACAGTCAACATCACAAAACAATTAAAATTACATTGTACTGTGTCCTAATATTTTTATATTAGGACACAGTACAATGTCTAGAATACGACAAAATCTATACAATATCAAGCATGTAAAGTTGAACCCAACAATAATTATGTCATATCTCATACTCTTAACATGTCAACAGACATGATTCACCCGGCCCACGGAATGCGGCAGCGGGAAATATGGATCATAAACAAACGCACGTGCTGCCATATCTATAGGCTCAATAAATTGATAACTAGTAGTTGGCTCGGTTTCAGCGCTTTTATTGGATGTATCATACACATTAATAATTTGGTAATTGATTGGAACATTAGTGGAAGCTGTTACGCACTCCCAAACATTGTTCGGAAATATATCTGCTCGTAAGTACATCGTGCTTTATTTCGTAATATACACAATTATAGTTCCGCTAAAGGTGTGGTGTACAAGTAATTCGAAATCGAGAATCGCTGAAAAAGCCAAATTGAATGCACCTGTTCTAAATGCATTCACAGTGTTTTCTCTGCAAGGTAAACAAGACGCTATTACAGACAATGCGAAGGTAGCACACGAAACCAAATATAGCGATAAAGTGATTTTCTTTTCTTACCATAATTATATGATATAATCGAATATGCAAACTTGGTACTTAAGAATAACTTGCCTAAGAACTTATAACGCTCACTAATTACGGTGTACCTTGCTAAAAAAGACCTTGCAATTTAAACGTAGGAAGTTGTACGCCGCATGTAGGCGAATTGCAAACTCAAGCTATTATTCAATAGGATGTTCGCATCTCGCCTTTAGCAGTGATTGAATCGAATTAGGTTACAGTACAACAACCTGTCATATAACTAGATGTAACCTTGGCCTAGACATGCTTCTAGAGATAGGCACAGACCTTTTACGAGTGTACGTGACATAGCTCGCAACTCTGTATCGATGAGTCGTATTACTTAACTTGGAGTCACGTGCTGATAGAAAAACAATTTCTATAAATATTGAACCGACAGATATCATACATTTTTAATTCAAAGAAAAAAAAAACGGATAACTATGATGAAAGCGATTTGAAAACAGAAAAAACGCGGGTAAAGGATAGCTATTTAATTCTAATATAGAAAGTTATAATAGATTCTGCTACATAATTTATAGAAGATAAAGCGTTCAAAAAAACAGAACAACATTTAGCGACGTACACCGCAGAGAAGGGTCTACACGTGACAACTATTCCAAGTGTTGAACAAAAAACAACACTTTATCTAAGTGAAGGGTTTCAGAATGTGCGGGGATCATAACTACGCGATCTGTATTCAGACCACGCTCCGCACAGGAAGGCAAAAGCCACAATGTGTCTTGAGGCTTCCGACTCTTGCCCAATATTTCTATTATTGATACTAGACCAGCCCTAAAAGCCGTATATTGGAACCTAAAGAAAGTTGCATGTAAGATCTGAAGAATTTCGTGCCATTTATATTCTGAACACCAAGAGAAACCTATCAGTTATCCAGTAGATACCAAATGAGTAAAGTTACATGAACAATTTGTCGCACTTTTTTCCTCGAGCTGTGATTAATCTTTCGAGTAAGCGCTTCGTAGTGTTTGTGGTATCGATTTAAATAGAATACAACTACTTGGAAGCACTTGAAGCTTGATCGCAAGACCGATTTTAGGCTTGTGCAGACCAGCGCGACTTGTCGCGCGACGCGACACGAACAATACAATTTCTAAGAAAACTTCACAGTATAACAATAACCGGTGTCGCGTCGCGCGACAAGTCGCGCTGGTCTGCACAAGCTTTTTCGCGCGAAAAGTTCGAGGTCGGTTTTTTCGTTAGTTATCGTTATCACAGATCTAATTTTTTGCCAGGGTTTTTGGAACAGCGTAGTTGTATGAATATCGTATCATCTTACTCACTGTGCGTTGGGGCATAAAAACATGTGTTTATCTAATCTCTGAATCGTATTCAAAACTAGTGGCAACAGTTAAATATTAAACAGTTTAGTTGATGAAATCAGAGATTCAAAATAAGTCACGGACTTCATGAATTCAATTTTTTTTTTAATGATTTTTTGGAGAAATCGAAAATCGTCATAATTTACAGTTATTTTCTCCATACTTATCAAACAGTTCTAATCAATATTGCTAGAGCTTCTAGAACAGGATACACACAGGTCGCCCTAACTGTGTAAGGTCGTTGCGATGCACCTCATGTCGGTCACACAAACACAACGAGTTGACACAAGCAAACGATGCGGGCATGTCATGGGTACCTTGACGAAGATGACATGAATACTGATGTAGGAGCAAATCTTGTTACAAATGGGGAACTGGGAGATTTGCATAAGATATTTGGAGGAAATCGTTAATCAACGTACTAGCAGGAAACAGATATATACAGCTATTAACGGTCTCCGTCAATTTAGCTATTCGCAACAGGATGAAGAATTGTGAAGGAAATATGTTCGGTTAATGAACTTACATGAGCTAGGTACTTGATTCATGAAAACCAAATTCAAACAGTTACAAACAAACTCATTATGATGCAAGAGTCAAATCAGACAAAGCCGTTTGTATCTGCAACGGATGATTTTGCTTAGTTCAATGACAAAAAATTCATAATATCCGCTCGTGATTGAATTTGAAACAACAGCCTTCCCCATAAATGTAGAAGGTGGTTTCTCTCCAGTTGGTAAACAAGAATGAAAGAATTACAATAAAGATTCATAGTGACATACAATACGAACATTCTCGAAATTGCAGATACCTAGACGTTAAAATGCATTTAATTTTGTTAATCAACCAAGTTATCATTGAAACTTTCCACTGAAATGATAGAATACAAGATATAATGCAAATTGCTACATACAACTCCACTGTAATCCAACCAATCTCGTCGAAACTATAATTTGGATTAATCAGTAAATAAACTTCATAACATGAATATCTACATAATTGAAACCAATCAATCTACCAACGGATCTAGACATAGTAGGCAATAACAAGTTTCACCCATTACTTGTGTTTACACCAAAGCTAATTATTAGAGACTATGTAATCAACGCATATATACCTACTTCAATTAACATCGTGCACACGAAATTTAAAGGTGTTATAAAACATGCTACTGCGAAACTCCTACCGTAATCAAAATCAATGAACAACGATGATTTACAAATATTAATCTAAGGGCCGTTAAAAATTCAATCAATGGAGTGCCAGCTTTTGTTCCTCTTCACTTGAATCATCTCTAAATAGAGCGGTCATTAATCAATGTACAAAAACGTTGACGCGGAAGGAGTTTTAAAAGAAGGATGGCGCAAAAAATCTTTTATTATCCGTTGAAGGCACGAGCACGCCCTGCCTATCAATATTCATTGTCCTTGTTAGACTGAAAACTTCGATCAATAATGCACTAGATTCCCGGTAAGCGCTTCAAAAACGGAACGAAAAATAAGAGCACAAATTCGGTTGTGGTCTTATTTCAAATTAGTATGGTCCAATCATAGCCAACGTTAAGACGTCAAAATGCCGCAGTGCGCGTTCAAAAAATATGTAAATAACCACCGTAACACCAAGATTTTGGAAGGAATATTTTTTTTTCCGTAAGTTTATTATCAATAAGTGATTTTCATAAAATAAAAACAGAATTAAATAGTAAATATAAATCATTTAGCAAATATTATGATTGTTTGACCAATGTTTGTGACAACTACCAACTATTGTACCAAACATCGACTGTTCTGGAACAGGGAATGCATGGTGTAGTATTGTTATGTTATATTTTATTTCTGTTTGTAGATTTCCGCGAAAGAAAGAGGAAAATAAATATTAATAGATATCAATAGAAATATTAATAGTAATAGCCTTATAAAAATTTGACAATTTGTTCGATTCATTTTAATAGATTGGACATAACTGGAAACACGCAAAGGCGTAGATTACTACAAACAGTACAACAGTAACAATAAATATTTTTGAACTTATATAAAAATGACTTTTAATTTTCATGACACATGACATTATATTTGTTTCTCCGACGACAGAAAGATTTAATTTTGCCATTGTAATTAAACTTTATGTTTGAGTGTCAAGGCTTATAATAAACTGAATTTGTTAGTATAAATTATTTCTTTCTGTATTTCATATAAAGAAATATAAATGTACTAAAGTGTGTACAAACGTGGCCACTCCAGCGACGTATCTTTGTTCTAGTACTATTATTGATCGAAGGTATAAACAAAAATATATTACACAGTTCGACTCCACTCATTCCTTGGCCAAGCGGCGAGCCTCGGTCATAAATTTTTATTGCTTTTATTAGCACTTTGTAATTCGAACTTTAAAACATGCGTGTAAGGTTGAATTTGTTTTGATGTATGTTTGACTTTATTGTTTTTTGTACATAGCTTTGTGAATACAACTTTAAGCATTGCATTTAAGGTTGAATTTACATAATGTATATTTATTTAAACTAGAATTACGTAAACACAATTGGCGACAGTTTTAGGAGAACTTTTGTATGGGATAGTGTATCTAGTGCATTATTGATCGAAGACTGAAAAGGTTTTTTTGCTTATTTGTTTTTAGTTAAACGAATTTGCCAAAGTACTTTTTAAATAATTCATATTCGGATAGGTACCGTTAAAAGTGTCGGCAGGAGACAAATAAGACGCTAATGTCGAACGGATCAAACAGGATAAAACAATATAAATGTGTGACACAGCGTGAAACCGATTGATTCCTCCATAGGGGTGTCCCATCGTGCCTCTAATGGTACTCGCAGATATTTGGTAAAAAATCTTTCGAGTAGAAACCCTCTTGTAAGTGGGTCACTAAACAGGGAACATGACGAATCGCTTCCATCACTCTTTAACGTTGCTGCAAGTGGGGGAGACGAGATAAGACTTTACACTTAGCCACTCTCCCAGTCGAGCAGTTTTGATAAATGCATCTGCAAGTTTTTAAACGAGGAAAATGTGCAAATATTTTATCATACGCCATTAAACTTGTAATAAAACGCAAAAGGAGAAACGATAACGCTAAAAAAAGAAATGGACTCAATTAATATTAAACAGAGCCATAGAAGGCTGAATATATTTATTTAGCAGACATTCTAAGAATTTTAGGCCCATGGCACATGAGACCGGAGCCTATGAAGTCGGACCGCTACTTGCAATATAAGGAGCTGCATCGAACAATGGGCTTCGTTGTGTTTTCCGGAACGACCTTAAGCGTATACATTAGCGAATGGTCTACCATATACAAAGGGTAATTAAAAAGCTATGAAGAGCAGTAGCGGCCGGTGGCCGAGCAAGAAACCCAATTAGTGGTGCCATAAAATGGTTGGAATTCTAGTCTTTCAAGCGGAAATGCTACTTACATGGATTGTACTCGTATAGTTGAAAAAGATATTTAGTGAAGACAAAATATTTCGATAAATATAATATAATTTCGTATTCCAGTGGAGAGGCACGATTGCGGAGTCACGGCATTTCGTAACCACGATCGGGCGCATTCCATCGCGGCGCCGGTGCAACGCCCCTACGGGATAGACCTGCGACGGTTACTGATGATGCTAGCACGTCTACTGTAGATAAACATACCTGCTAGTTGCTACTACTACCTACACTAATGTCTTAGCAGCACAGTCGAACGAGTAGGCGGCAGATCAAATAAATGGACAAGTAAAGTGTGGGAACTGCTAAATAGGTGAAGGTGTTAATCAAGGTAGTGTAAATGACTTCAACGTCTTTAGTTAGACTTTTATTATAATGAGACTATATTCATTATACACTATATGCGAATCCCGAATGAAGACCATTCAAATTGTTGTTTTGTGATTCAAAGCATGCACACAGTTAATATAAGTTTGAAATCACCAACCCGTCTTGAGCAAGCGTAGTGATCAATGCATATGCCTTCTTTGCCCTGCAGTGGGACAGTAACAGGCTGGTACAGCTTCAATATGAAGAAATTCGCTAAAAGGCACACGCTGAACTTGAAGTTATAGACTTGGCTCATTTTATGTTAGCTGTTGAATGCAAGATCTGAAGTTGTTTATTAAAATTATTGCTATTATCGTAAACCTTTTGTAATTTTATGGTTATGCGTACGGAGCGACATATTGCACCTCAAAACCGGAAAACTTTGCAGAACTGTTGAGGAACACGTGCGAAAAGGAGGTCGCTTGCGCAATCGACGGCGAGTTATCAAAGATTGTTGCCCTCGCTAATGCAACGAATATCTGAACTCTTGCGCAGCTCTCTAACGGTGTTCTGGACCGCTCTGTTCGCATTGTTTTGGTCAATTGCCATTATTGTAGCTAAAAGAATGCGGCTCTCATTAGACGTTAGTTTTACGCCCTGGGCGTGACGCTCACTTCATCATACTTCATCATTTGCCAGTTCTATAACGTCTTATTATAGTTCGCTGACCGCGTGAGTGGCCAATCGTGCGTAAGTGTTACTATATCAACTTTGTTGCGTATTTAGGATAATACACGAATGCATTCTATATTTAATTTTCGTGATTATGAAGCAATTCTCACAATTGTATCTCAACGTGAACGTAAATGTTTTACCCATACAGAAAATAGACAGGTGCTATGACAATAGATCAAAAGGCTTAGTTGTTTCTTTTCCCAGCAGAATGAAGGCAATTATTAAAGCTAACGAAACGAACATGGTACGGACGCAATTGCTATTTCTTTTTTAATGAAACAGCGGGACCGGAATTTACAAGACCGTTACAGAACCTTACAAAAACGGAACTTTTATGAAAATTACTTACTTTTAAAGTACTCTCTCTAAGTAGGTAGTTCTTATACAGAACATTTCTAATAATGGTATTGTTCCGTTTTTGTTTAAGTAGTATTGTGATTATTTCTGATTAAACAAATATTAGCTTGCCACATGACATAATTCGAATATCCATCAAATTCGATAATCTTTTTATGAATGAGAACAATAGGACTAAATTAATGGCCAACGAGAAACGTGAAAACTGCCAAATACGGGAGATTACGATGACCATTCACAATGATATGGACTCCGAAACAATAATCGAAAACACGATTAGAAATGATAATATATTGTTAATCTGACATGCGATGAAAAATATCTTGCAAATCCGAAATATAAAGGGGAAGGCCAATGTCAACGACCCACACCCTATGGGCAACAATGAGACAGATCCAAAAAAAGGGTCTTACGCCATTATGGGGCGAAATTACTGCTTCAATGGGCAACCGAATACTGCTGATACTGTAGTAATAATGTGGCACGCGCCTAACAACTCACAATCCTGTCAAACCCGTTTCGAGATGTATTTAGTGTGAATTTAATAGCTAATCCTTGAACAAATGTTTCTATCCGACAATTTTTACTACATTGTGTAACAGCTTAAAATAAATTCGACAGCTGAGAGGTACCGCTTTTAAATTCTATTTAATGTCCATTTTTAATCCTTTAGTTTCACATTTTAAGCTAGAGGCTTAATTAAAATTTGCATATATAATTCTTAATTATAATACGTTACAATGTTACAGACGTACAGCAAAGCTCTGTGAGTTTAGGTTCTAAATCTAATTAATATATTCGAAACTAAATTCAACAAGTTTGTACAAGCTGGGTCGGTTCTAACCGTTACAGAAACCGAGGTATAAAATCAAATTTGTACCGCATTAAGTGTGCCTACGCTATATCCAAGGGTTCGGTTAACCAGGAGCTGGGGTGTACCAGACGATCAATTTCAAGGGCCCCCTCGCCTTATATTCAAATCCCTTCTTTGTCTTTCGCATTTCATACAGTCGGTGATTCACAATAAAGACAGTCATCTCAAACGCGTGTCTACTTGTCCCAACTCCCAACGGTCAATAACTTTGAATTTATTAACATTCAAAACAAAACAACATTAAGTTGAAATATTAGTGGAACATATCGTATAACATACTGATTGCCAGATTATGTGAATGAAATGATGCGTAGACAAACAATATAACTATTGCAATTTCATCATTGTTATATTAGTTTACAACTCTACTAGTTCGATGAACTTTCATTCAAAGGTTCAGGCTTTGCTGTTGTACATGTAAAATGTAGGTAGATCTAATTATAATTAAACATTATTTGTCAAGACAACAATCACACATGTACATGTGCGTCCTAAATGTGCAATTCTTGTTAATGCAAAGAACAACGTAAGTTGTAGATAAGACTTATCAGTAGCGATAAAGCAACTCTGTTGGTGATATATCATTTAGAAACAATACTGGAAAGGAAAAAATAATAATAGGAAAGTACAACAATAATTAGTTTACAAAAAAAAAAAAAATACTTACTACAAAAACAAAACGGTTGCAAACTTATCACTGGGCAACAAAAAACACAGCAGCGCAAATAAAATAATTCCAAGCACAAACTCTAATGAACTTCTACAGTCGGATAAACTTGAAACATTTACCGGCAAACGCACGAACTTTTTCAAAACACTTCACAAAAACGACGACGATATCAAATTTTCGCGTGAAATTTGATATGTGTGCTGTATCGAAACGGTTGGATGAGCGTGGGGAACACAACGCGCGCCGCGACGACCGGCCAACAACTGACGTTGACTCGATGCCCGGCTGTCGCCGTCCCACTCCAGTACGCATGTCCGGAACTACATCCCTTCATAATTCCTACATATATACCCTTTTTTAAATCCACACAGTATTTCCCGCCTATATGTCACACAATAACAATAGTTTCAGTCATAACAACGAAGGAAAAGTTAATAATTCTACGTAAACGGTTGTTGGGTTAGAAAAGGATGGCAATAAATGTAAAGACAAGGTCGATCGTGATTGTGTTGCAACATCGCCTTTAGCAAAAGCTAACAGTTCGGGTTTTACACCTGGCTGGTAAAGATAAGGAGATTTAAAATTGATCTGAGCCCATAAATACTGTCTGATTTTAAATCTCGGAAGGGGAAATTATTTCCGTCCATCTTTATGATCTTCCACTTGGATTGACGGTTTTGTTGGAGTTGTAAATTTACCTGTGCTTAGTTTTATTCAAATATAAAACTTAAGCACTTGATATATTTGTTAAAAAGTCTTTTAATTTAATTTTCGCCCAATGATTTAATCTTTATTGAATCTAATAGATTCAATAAACGTTGTATGTAACAGTTTTTGAAGCATAAACAGCTGCAGTAAAGTTTTTGCTGAGTAATCTTTCTGCATCTCTACCTTTTATAGTTGCAATAAAGATGATGACGTAGTTAACGTCTGGTGTGGACTTGTAATAAAGACTCTTTAATTCCATAAGTTGGTAGTATAAGCTTTTAGTAGTATATGTCATTAAAAAAATATGTTTTTATCAACTACTTCTTCATCTATATCAATGACTTTCAGAATTGGATATATGGCTCGCAAGCTTACTTATTTAACGATCTATATCAAGTTTACCGCTTATTGTTAAGCTTTAATACAGTAACATCACGTAACAGGAACGCATAACATAACAACACCATGACTGGATAATACTTTCATATCTCAATATTCCTCACTTTCACTACGGTGACACATATGGGCTGAATGAAAGCGAACATTGTCACAATACACAATAGCTTTGGAGCTCTCAGAACTATTTTGTATACACTTTCGTGTAATTTGAACAAATATGTAGAAGATGTTATGTCAACTATGAGACTGTTTCTATGTTTAGAAAATTCTTCTGGTTAATACCAAGATACAGAGATAAATATTTAGTTGATCTGCTGTAATTATCAGTGATCGGAGTAGGTAGATTGAACTGGGGCCATTGATCCGAAACGTATATATATTAATATGGACATTCCTCCGGAATTGGTGGATTATTAAAAAAAAACCGGAACTTATGCAGGTATTGTATTCTGCCAGAGTGGAAGGAGTCATTTGATGATTTGCCATCCTCAAAAAAAAAAAGGTAGGAATTGTAATAAAATGAGCAATATTATATTCTTCATATTTTTTTTAACGGCACGCAGTCACGATTTGACAAAACCCAACGACCAATCAGTATATAAATATTGAATTGAGTAGTAATAATATCACAACCAACATTAACAATATTTAATTGAATCCGGAAATACCGGAATTACTTTCCGGAATAATGGCTTATCCATGTTATTCTTTCTGTGTGCATTTATGATACAAGTACCAAAAATCAATCTACCTACTCCGATCACTGGTAATTATGGATTAAGATGAATATGAAAAAAATAATCTTTAAAGTTCTGACTTTGATTATTTTATGAACTTTTTTATGTTTGTATTTTTTTATAAATCAATGGTATAGCTATACCGACAACCTAAAGAAGGAAAATGTTGAAGAAGTGTCAAACTGGTTGTTGTTGAGCAATTTCGGATTGGTACACTCCTGTGCCTCTTAGACTGAGAGGTGATAAAAAAGAACACAGCATTGTGAAGCAACTTCGGCTAAAAATAGGCGACTATTGGAAGGCTACTGATAGGCTCATTTGAGAAAACTTAGTCATCCAAAACTAGAACAGTTTAATTTCTCCTGATCCAACTACAGAAAACCATGCGTAGAAGCAACACCACGATTACACACGTTTGATCGAATGCATTAAGAAACAGAAATATAATTGGCCTGGTGTTTATAAGTAAAAGAGTCCTCGAATGGAGGTCACGTACATACAATCGTCGCTAGCTTGTAACAAACAGCGAACGCGGTTGATACGAGTATAATTTACTTGTAGAATTATATGGTGAGACATGTATTTTTAGACTACTCGTAGAAAACGAAAAAGATATACGTATGGAAAACCCAACCTTATTCAACTTTTTTTTTGCTGTGATTTCGTAGAACTTTAACTTTTCTGGACGCCTCTGATGTCAATCTTGGATATATGCTCGATTGGAACACATTTTTGAGGCAAAACTCAAACTTAACGCATTTATTTCAAATAAACCAATTACAGGCACTTTTGAATTGTCAAGGGGTTGGTCAGTCAGAAATATGAAACTAGATGCCCATTCCAAAGCGTAGTAGGACACAAAACTGAAGAGGTGGCTCTGTGTGTTCAATACTCAATAATTTATCGAAGAAGACTTTGGATAGTTTGTTAAATCCAGTACCTTTTAAGGTATCAATAGTTTGAAGTAAATTTGTATTATTTTTTATCCACGTATGTTTATAGCAGTTGCAGCAACACCTGCGAGTGTACAAATAACACTACTACGCGATAAGGCTCCGCAGACAGACGCGTCGCAACATTACTATGCGACTCTAGTAGAACAATTTCTATGAAAACTTCATGGAAATTGTTCTACCAGAATCGCGTCACTCCGTCGCGTTGTTGGGCCTGTCTGCGGAAGCCTACAAGCGATGATTAATTTGCTTGCCAAATGCAGTTCATGGCGCTTACTCATCATAATCGATTAATTTTAAATGCAAGCTTTCATCGAGGCCTTGAATGCGTATTTGTTCAGTTTCTCAATTGACGCATGTATGAGATGAATATTTATGCAATATAAATACAACGAAACAGCAATATAAAAATAAACCTAAAGAGGTCATGTTTGATAACTTATTTGATAACCTCAGGTAATAAACTTTATCTTTCAGTTTACCTGTTAAAAAGGTAATTATGAAGAGATAAGTTGCAACATTGTATGTCAACATTACATGGCATGTAGGCAATTTTTATTTCAATTACTCAACTATGTAGGTGCCTAGTTACATAATTTCAGATAATATTACTTACGAGTACATCGTTGAGTCTATCATTCCTAAAACTTATTTGTAGATCTTGAAAGTGAGATTTTGGGTTCCAATTTGAAGAAGAATATAAAGGATATTGAGAAGTCTGTATTGATAAATTTGTATATTGATAATCTCTGATAATTGCAGTAGTCCAAAACATGCAGTCAAAGTGACCTTTGCGCTGCCAGGTTTAGGGTTTGAAGTGTAGGGTAGGGTTGTAGGGTAAACGACGAAGAAAAAGTAGTCCAAATCATTTGAAATTTAAGTTGTGATATTTTATTTTTTATTTTGAATCATTTTAATTTAATTTAATTTTTGAATTTTTATTTTTGTTACGGACGCATTATCGTTTTGCATCGTTCTCACATGTATAACTTCAACATGAATGATGTAACCAATATTTTGTAACCATATTATGATTTTTATTATTATTAAATGAGTGTCCGTGGAGTTTCTTGCCCGTTCTTCTCCATAGGTACCTACTACGCTTTGGAATGGGCATCTAGCTTCATCTTTCTAACTGACCGACCCCTTGACAATTCAAAAGTGCCTGTAATTGGTTTATTTGAAATAAATGCTTTGAGTTTTGAGTTTTTTGAATAATACACTTTGCATCTCGTGTCATTCAATGGATAAGTAGCAGCAGCATCAAGAAGATGTAAAGCTAGAATTTGGAACAGCTATGTCACCAAACTGTAGGGCCTACGGCAGTCACTGCATAATCAGCCTATATTTTGTACTTTTCTATTTTTTCCTCATGGCCCATTACCTCTCAGGAATGGGCCATAATCCACCACGTGGGCCCAGTGCGGGTTTGTACATGTCACATGTCTTCGAATTTTTGGTTCTAGGACATGCCGGTTTCCTCACGATGTTTTCCTTCACCGTTTTGAGAGCACTGCTGATTATATAATTTACACAAAGTAAAGCGCCTGTCTGGGTTCGAACCCACGACATACAACTCGTAAGTCGCGGCCATTACCACTGGGCCACCACTGCTCCTTCAGTCACCGACCTTAGTGTAACTGCTACGATCTTTACTTATACAATTAAGTTCAACAGTCCCCAGATATCACTGAAAGGTAAACAAATATGTATTTGTTTACCTTTCAGTGATATCTGGGGACTCTTGAAGTTATCAAACTTTCATAGTTAAGTCTATGACGTACTTAGCTAATAACAAATCAATATTCTCACGCGATTTTCCGCCAAATTATCAATACTTGAAACCAACTAAATATTTACCTACTTAATTGAATTCTGACCATTCAACGGACACGCGAACAAGTAACGCTACTTCGAAAGTGCACGTTGAATGTTTTGCTGACATTGAACCACCTGCTCACTTCATCTTATGTTAATGTATCTTACCTAACACTTACTTAATGTTAACATTGTTGTTCAAGTTTACGGTTAAAGATGCCGCTTGTTCAACTTCACAGATTTAGATTAGTATCAGCTTACGAGGTTATGATTGCTTTTAAAGCTTACTTATCCTTAACTTTGCCTGTTGAGGATATGATGTTTGTTCGAAATGCTACGGCACTTGCTCCTTTTTCGCCCTTTCAAAGAATGTGGAGTGTGCACAGATGTACCTACCCAAGATGTGTCTCTAACCTTGGTCCATCACCTTCCTTCCATTGAATGTGAAACATAGCCAAACATAACCAAATCACCCAAAAACACTTAGATAACGCAATGTACCTAAGCGTTCAATCTCTTTGCCAAAAATATAATCTCCAAAAATCCATCGGGTTTTAATTTAAAGTTTGATCAGAAACTTACAAAATGAAAACGGTACATCTGCAGTTAGATATCAAAGCTTTCTGTTTGCAACAATCCCTATAAAATACACACATAAATATCAAGAACAGACTAAGTGTATAATAGTGAAATGTATGTCACAAACAATGATATCTAAAATGAAACAATTTCCCATGGATTTTCACCCATCGTGACGAGGCGACGCGACGGTGTGAAATTACATTACTCGCCTATGTCGTGCCTTTTCATTTTATCATCGCACGCGAGACATTGAGTCTGGTCTAGACACAGGCAGTTAGGTCAAATGTCAGGTGCGGGCATCGATATATTGTGACCTCATTATGTTCCCGGTGATAAAGGGGAATGGGATTGAGTTATTGTGAATGTGTTCTAACTATTCGTTATGTGTGAGTATGTTTATGTCTTGAAAATGGATTCATTGATAGCTTAAAAAGGATGCTAAAAGTGTGATAAATATTGATATGGCACACTTAAAGAAAAGTTTAAGATACTTTCTTTTGTTGGGTTTTTGTGCCAAAATAAGCCAGCATTATCTAAGAACTGCCTAGAGTACCTTATTATGCCTCATAACACGTCCCCTGGAACATTTTGTCATGCCTGATTTTGGTCTAAGTACCTGAAATATGCTGAAACATAATGTCTAGTTGCATTTTGAAACAATCCCTACCATATGTATGTGACTCTTTTTTTCGCCTAAGAAGCAGTTTTTCCTTTTGAAAATCTAGGAACATTCTATTTACTAGATTCGAAGAAAGACACGATCTGACTCCAGTTCATTCCTCCTGTATCAGTTTTACAACATCAATTACAGGAAATCTATTCGCGTTCTAAATCCAGTTGCTAGCGCACTAAATCATTTGATCTGGAACATTTGATCGAAACCAATCGGATGAATAAAGATGTTTAAAACAAACGTATAGTTTTACAAGACAAACTCATTTATTTCAGTTTGCGCGGAAGCAACAAACAAACAAACATTGTCGTGTTCCGCAAATATATCAAACAGGTTGCGTTCCGCCCGAAGGCATAAACGTTAAGATATGTAAGTATTAGGTACTCAGAAACGTTTGTGTGGTGTAATTTATCTTCTATGTAAGTAGAGAGTAAAGGTGCCTGCACAGAACACAACGCAATGTCAAGTCATTGCTAGCATGCAAGTCAGGGAACTTCTGATTTGCTCATTGAGTAGGTGCATCTGCCAGGCCGAAGATGCCCAGTCTTTTTTTCCACTACTGAATACAGGCTACACCGGTTAACTGCCACTTCTTTTTAAACAAACTAGACTAACGTGGAGGAGTACAAAATGCTAACCGATAGAGAAAAACACTTCTGACTCTCCCGACATATCCTAAGCAAAGTTAGGGCGGGGTCTAAAATAGCCCCAAATTGTTTAATTCAAGCTATGTAGATATACTTATGTCGTGATACTAGTCTAGTCTTCTAAATTTTACTTTATGCAAAATATTTTCCAGGTTTTTTTTTAGAAAGAAAATATAAAGACAAATTAGTTTTATGAATGTCTTAACTCAACTAAAGCGTAAATAACGGGAAGATGAGCTTTTAATTTAAGTGGCACAACTATCTTAGTAAGTAATATTCATATTCTTGTCTCAATTTGAACTGTTAGAACACTGAATAAAAATGTATTTAAAACCGCATTCAAAAGGCTAAAGCTAAGTTACAAAAAGTAAGATTACACTGTCAATAATCCCAATATTAATTTTGAGAGAATACCTTAAGTACACAATATGAAACTTTAATCCATCATCCGTAGCCATAACGCCGACATCAAAAATATACACAAAACCCGAAAATTACATAAACATAAAGATCCCTATACAATTTCTCGTGTTTGCATTGGCTCGGCAAACATCAGGGTAAAGAGCGGAAACGTTATTACAACTCAGCAACCGTACCAATGTGCTGGAAGTATCATTGGTATATTTGAAGCTTTGTATTTTTTCGATATCCATTGCCGTTTTTGTTAAAGATATCATTTTGATGTAAGGTTGTTGACCAGCTATGGATAATGTAAGGTCTAATTAGAGTTGATGTCGGTTTTGTGCAAATGAGTGAAATGTCCTGATAGCGGGGGATACTTGAAACAAACTCCACTTTAGTTAAATTCTAATGGTTTCGGTATTAAGTTAAGCCATTCATAAACACGAGTGTTTATTTCGAATAAATATTACACTGTGCCACCATACAATGGGCTTAATAAAGCAAGTGTAATTAGTGGCTGGAATACGCAATTATTGTGTCTATCTTGCCATATACTTAGTCTGAAATGTCTGGTGCTTTGTTTTGTATATTTTATTTTTTTATTTCAGGAAGCATCCATTAAATTTTAGCAAACTGTGGTCTTAATAAAACACACATAGGTAAGTAGGTACTCATAATTTTAACACCAACAGTTTTACGCATGGACATTCCGTCTCGTATATTTCGGGAGGATTCAGGAATTATCATAAACCGCCCCCATTATGTCATAAAACGATAAATATGCTGTAAAACCATAAACGGAGGCAGCGAGCCATACCATAAATTGTGTTGAATTGGCCCACTTTGCACTTTGCACTACTGTTGGCGACGAAACCCTGAAGAATGGGCATTTTTTATATTAGGTATAACGATTTATGTATAGGCCTATAGACTTTTATGATACTTATAAAAGTAATAAGCATTAAGATCAAGGAAATTGTGGTATAAACAAAATTAATAATTTCGGGGCGAAACTTAGCAAAAATGATCTTTGATTATTATTTTTTGTGGTAGGTTGTACATATTTTCGAAACATCAAAACAACTTTTTTTTATAATTATGATTCAGTAGATAATGTATGTCCAAATGAAATCTCAGTTTTAGGATAATATTTACAAAACACACACAATTACATGTGTTCATTAATAAATGGATGTACAGTGGTTTGAGTATTATACCTAATTAATGAGATGCCATAGCAAAAAAGGGCAACATTTATTTTGCTAAGTAAATACTAAACTAACTCTACACGGAAATTGACACAAAAAAGAAAATATACAAGTGTTAGCAAAACTATATTATTATCTGCGAATGTTCATCTCCCACATATTTTATTTGTTTATACCAAGTATCAAGTGTGGTAATATATTTAGCTGGAGGCTCATAAAATTTCACCCCGTCTCCCTTTCCTATTCATATATTTCATCTGTGAAGTGCGTTTGTCACGAAACGTGAAAATACAATACAGCTTTACTATTAGGTAATACTCTGTAGGTACTTACTGAGTTTTATGTATGCGTAGAGTCCTTGGGTGTTGTCAATAAACTAGAGTTCCAATTTCTGATATAATGACTGTTTCACTATATAGATCTTGATAAAATTTGTGTACCTAATTCCCCACAAGTAAACTCCTAGGTACCATCGATTTTAGAACCATTTCAGCTACTGTTCTAAAAATCCTTTCAAATGAGCCTTATAATCAAAAGCTGATCTTGATAAAATTTGTGTACCTAATTCCCCACAAGTAAACTCCTAGGTACCGATTTTAGAACCATTTCAGCTACTGTTCTAAAAATCCTTTCGAATGAGCCTTATAATCAAAAGCTGATAAAACCCAGTTATAGAAGATAATGGTGATACTCTAAGGTGGTGATATGCAGATGAAAAGAAGCACGGCATATAAATATTACATTAAAACCGTAACTAAAAGTATGCAATATAATTATAAAAAAGGTAGGTAAGTAACTATCTTGATTAAGAAATAGCATATTATGAAGAAATAAACCGTAGTAAAGATATTGAAAAACAATACTGACTCTACATACAGGGAAACAGTCATACACACCTTAGTATATCCACGCAGAAACCTAAATAATAATTGAAACTAAAAACCAAACAATTCCCACACAATACCCTTAAAATTACCAATACAAGCAATATCATTAAGTATTCATTAACAAAATTGATACAGCGAATTAAATTATGAAACGCCATCATAATCGCATTACTTTACCCACGAGATAAAGCCCGGATTAATTAATATGCCGTAATTAATCGTCGACTAACGCATATTGTGATTAACTGAGACGTGCATGTCTATCCATGTATGGAAATACATACGAATATGCGTCGACGAGACGCAGGTAATTAATAATATATACATTTTCTGTAGGTACATCGCGTTAGTAGTGGCAGTTTTCAAGCTAATGACTTGTTTTATTAAAACTAGGTACACACGGCTATAAGCTGACCTAGCATTGTACAAAAATTATATTTAATGCGAGATCAGCATAAACTGGAAATGTATAGCTTGATGTGTAGCCGTATGTACATAAGATATGAGGTACCTCTCGTTTTATCTGAAGTAAACGATGATAAAAGATTTTTTTATTTAAATATCATTATTTTTTAATATTAGCAGTAGTTATTGCAAATTTTTGCAATACTATGATGACTGATCTAGAAAACTAACAAAATGATGATTTTTTCTTAATGATTTGACTTTATATCTTAATTGCATTGTAGTAAAATAGTACCTTCGACTAACTTTCTAACACGTAAGTCATTTGAAGAGCAAAGTGTAAATAAAGAGAAAATTTAACCGCAGCAGTAACATCCCTGACTTTTCTCTGCTCTCTTTAGATTTAGAACCTTCATACAAATATCAGTCTCATTTTATGCCATCTTCCAAACCTCCCATTTTTCTGTCTTCATAATTGACGCCCGAACTTAACTTGAACTTTTTTAGGAACCTCGGTAAACAATTAAGGAGCCCGACCTCCTCATTGACAATCTTTTTCATCTGATCATTAAAACCAATTAATAAAGAAGAAAAATTACTTCTTACTCATCACAATTAATTAAATATCATTTAAAACATTACATTGGATTTCGTAAAATCGATAGTTGAAGAACCTTTGAAGAAAATTCTTGGCATAATTAAAACAATTCGTGAAGTATTTCCTCTAAGGGTAGGTAATGAAGGGGAGGCTATGAATTATTTTTTAAGTGGCGACCCGACCCTCTGGGTTACTTCATTGATTTTAATCGGTACCGAGATTGTGCCCGATAATACAGGAAAGCAAGTGGTAGAGAACTAATTGAGATAATATTTTATGGCGGAAAGCAAAATTATTGGGTCGCTTAATAATTAGTAAATAAAATTAAGGGAAAAAATTATGGTTGAATTTAATTCACTTTATTAAGTTTAATCCAAATATTTACCACTCATAGAGTTTTACTGAATAGTGTTATAAAATCTTTTGAACTTAAGCAGGTACAGACGCCCGCGGCCGCGCGTCAGTTGTTACAAAATGAGTAAAAGCTGGCCTCTTATTCTATTGAAACTCCGTACTACCCTAGGCCAGCTTGAGATTAAAGTGATACCACTGAAGTGTGCCCTACTGTACGTAGGTATTCCTAAAAGCCAATGACCAAAAATGGTGCAATGAAATATTTTTTTCGCGGCTATCGGATAGCTATTACTAATTAGTTGCATAATGATATGATGAACAAAATTTAATATGCAGTAACATAACCTAACCTAACATCAGTCTGAACTGAGTTATATCATATAGACGAGTTACCGAGACCTACATAGAAATTCAAGTTCAAATAAGTATATCATCTCAGACTGCATTTGTAGAAATATCGTTTATCAATTCATTTTTGTGATAGATTTTTTCAATACCGACTTAGATTTCATCGATGGCCGTGATATAAAACCAAATGTGCCACTTCCCATAGTGATTTGGTCACTGTCCTTTCATTTATCTCGATTTCTATAAGACATTATTATTAAATAATCTTATAATAATTATAATAAATTAAATCTTTGTAAATAGTCAGAGGTGTAACGCAAAATCAAGAACTATTAAAGCCGGACTTTTAGCAACTTCAGAGTTAAAACCTGAAAATCTTTTCAACACTGCCTCTATAATTTGTCTTTCAATTCGTTTTCAAGGCAGCTTCCATAACAATTCCTTAATTAAACATGTTTCTCTTTTTACTTTCATCTGGTCTGGCCAGAGACTTCAGCACTAATTTTAGTTGGATTATCCTTGTTAGTTGGGCAAGTCGGACAAAGAAGAGGTACAATTAGCAATGCGAAGAGTCCTGATTGTGCCAACTAGACGCCAGTATAAATTGTGTTAACAGCCGGCTGAGGATGCAAATTGTTACCTAGAAATGTCTTTCTAAGTTTCTGAGAATGTTGTAGGGGACAGACGTGCTTGACATATTTTTAGCTGTTGATGTAAATGACGACGCAGTGTCTTTGATCTTTAGGAACACTTAATTATTTTTACTTTAGTTACGCCTTGCAGTTAAACATTTGTATTTAAACCATACCTGAGACATAAATGCACTTGACTCAAAATATTGGTTCATTGGATTGGAAATGCAACCCTAAAAAAATATCTGAAAGTAAAAACTATTACATACCTAGTATACCTAGTTCAACTTACCTTAAAACTCATATTTCAAAAATCACACCGCACCATACCAACTTATCTTAATCATTTACCAACGTAATTCATATACCAGCATTTCCAAGCCACTTCCTACGTTCGATATAATCTTTATCTCCTTGTAAATTATAGTGGGTGCCCCTTCGCGATATTCACTTAGAGAACGGTTCCTCTGAACGGGGCTTTTGTTACCTCTAGAGGAGTGAATACATTAAGTACATACTGTATAATGTCTATCTATATATATTGTAGGTATAATTACAAGGGTATCTTTAATACACGTATCGTTCGCTTTGATGTCTTACGTCTATTACTATGGCGATTAGCATCGTTAAACTTTAGACTTGATGACAGACAGTTGCTAAAGTATTGGGGTTGTTTTAGAGGAAAGTCGTGTAAAGAGGGGTACCTACTTTAATTATTGTGTCGTGTCGAGTTCGAGTTAGACATTTGTATTTATTACTACCTATGTTATTATTTAAATAATAATTAGGTATCGATCTGTAATGAATATAATTTATAATAATAATGACAATTTGAAATTGAAATTGTTAAGGAACGAATTAATAATTAGTCGTTCTTTCAATAAATCATCTAGTCTAGTTTTCTTAAATATTTTTTGCCGTTAAAAGTGTTTGATAAAACCAATTTACAGTATTTTATTTATCATTAAAATAAAATAGTGTAAATGGGTTTTATTATTATATTTTGTTTTATTATTATTGTAAATAATGTAATAATGTGATATTGGTACTTCTTTATAAGTAGCTTGCATACATACCTAAGCGACGTAACTATGATGAATTGTGATGAAGAAATTACCTGAAAAAACAAGAATTAAACTAGTTAGGTTAAATCGAGATTAGTATATAAAGGTACATGTTCAAAAGTAAAATATAATAAACAATATTATGTTATACATAGCATAATATGTATACACCAGAAAAGTGACAAAATGTTAAACAAACACGGCATCGGATGTACAAATGTGTTACATTTCCTTTGACAATGCGTTCCACTTCAAACGCCTGACGGTTTAGTTACAGCAAGCTATAATGTTGCAGCGACGAATTTCGAATCGTTCATCAGGCGTAGTATCGCGCACAAGTGTATCTTTTTTTCGTTATAATCATTAATTTGTTGTTTTAAGATTATTAGTTTGACACAGCTAAAACACATGCGTAATGTTTTAAAACTCTGTTAAAGGCGCTTACCTCAGAAGTTACATTTCACTACTAGGTTTAAAATGAACATACAAACTCTTACTAAAGAATATGCGTAAATATTAAATTATTCTTATCACATCCAAAACTTGGCAGACAATTTTTAATCCAGTTGCTCAGTAAAAAAGATAGGCGCGTTACTTAGCTCCAAAAAAATTATCTTCGAAGTCATTTAAAGTCTTAAGTCGCGCTTAATTAAAGTCGTCGGCGACTACCGACTAAGGGGAGGCACTCGCAGACATCAGAAAAATAATAATGACC
Source organism: Agrochola macilenta (assembly GCA_916701695.1). Lineage (NCBI taxonomy): Eukaryota > Metazoa > Arthropoda > Insecta > Lepidoptera > Noctuidae > Agrochola > Agrochola macilenta. The sequence goes on from OU753569.1 coordinate 8,424,916, forward strand.
TTAGTGCAAAACTTGCGAATTTTTTTTTTGTCGCCATCTTTAGCGTTTCAAGACGGCAATGTTGTTTAGTTTGTGACGCTGTTTGCACGTTTCTTATTTGTTTTCGAGTAAGTAATTTGGATGCTTTTAATTACTTTTTCCTATTTACGCGAAAGTTATTTCAAGTTTAGATGCCTTAAAAAACTTATTTTTGAGACTCTTTCCAACATTTCCAACTTGTCTTAATTACTTTTAGTTCACAACATTCATCAAGAAATCTATTACAATTTTTTTTAATGATTACTTTGTTAATACCGTTTCAGGCACCCAAAAAATACGTCACCTAGAAAATCCCCAAAACAGCCATTACATAAAAACCGTCCCTCCGAGTAAAAGTCTTCCTAATATCAATTCGTGTACGTCACTCTTGATATACCGATCATCATTTGTTTGACGTGGAGCCCTAAGAGGGACCTCTGAGACGTCTAATTGAAACAAATATTTGAGCAGAAATGTTCCGAGGGAACTCAAGCGATGAATTGTGGGAGAGAGCTAGTTTAACGTCGATAAGCTTGGGTATTTGAGTAGATATCGATAAATTTGGGTGAAAATAGAGTAGTCAAGCAAGTTCAAGTTTTATTATGTTCTGGTTGTAATATGACCATCAACAAAACGCTTTATCAGTATATTTTTAAATTATGAGAGAAAAATACGAATAGGTACTATCGAGGACACAGACGCCTGACCACTTTTTGACAAAGTGGTCAAGCGCCAGTGTGCTCGATAGTACCTAGCTTCTGTAACTTCTCAGTCTCTTTGTTGAACATTATGTAGCCTTTTCAAGGATCGCTACCATAAAAAGTCAACTCATAGTCATTCATAAGTTTAGTATGAATACTAAGCAATATCTCTGTTTCATGTTAAGACAAGCAAAATTATAATTATTTGGTACCTATCGATGAACCTTCACCAATGCGGACATCTCTATCCATCGGTAGGTACGTTTATATTGAATCTAAAAGCGCTTTCATTTCCAATCAATCTCACTGAAACTGCTTTCTGATATTCAGTGAACGTTACGCGACCCAATTTTTAACACAAATTGGTTAAGATTAGGAGACTTGGAGTGATTATTTATTTATAAGAGCTTTTAACCCAAGGATGTTTAAGTACCTTCATAAAGCTATAGACTGCATCTATTAACGTTATTCATAAATTGTTCCGGTTCTAAGCATTCCATACATCAATAGTTTGTTAGTAACATTGAGCAAAAAATATTTCTGGGAACGACTTTTATTTTGGTGTGCAAAATCTAGGTGCTAGTATGTAGTACCTCAATGGAAAAATCGCTTTTTATAGCAGCGCGCAATGTAACGCACGCAAAACATTTTGCTTATAGTGCATGCAACGGTACAGGAGTTATAAAAGTTAAAACATGTTTTCAATCAATCTGCCTAGCCTTTTCCCAACTTTATTAGGGTCGGCTTCCAGTGTAACCGGATTCAACTGAATACCAATATTTTACATGGAGCGACTGCCTATCTGACTTCCACAACTCAGTAACAGGGTAATACGATACCCCTTGGTAAGACTGGTTGTCAGACTTTCGGGCCTCTGACGACCCGTAACGACTGTCAAAGATCCATGAATGACAGCCGGGACCAATGGCTTAACGTGCTTTCTGAGGCACGGAGGAGTCTCGGTATGTAAAGAAGGTCACCCATCCACAGACCAACCCCGGCAAGCGTAGCTTAACCTGACGGATCGACCCGTGCATCAGTTATTACTTAGCCACGAGCTCCTCAAGTTAAAACATGTTTTCGTGAAAAATAAAAAAATAAAAAATGTTGGAAGTTTTGACCTTCAATATCTCCGTTCAGAAGGTTCCCAGGTACAAAAACATGATCATAATGACGGAGAGTACAAATACGCTAGGCTTCGTTAACCATCTTTTTACGCCTGTTACTTTGTTCTTGAACTTTCTTCTCGTAACTATAATTTTGTGCTGGCTAGTTGTCATTTCTGCCAGCGAATGTTTGCTGAAAGAAGTAGCTAAGAACATAAAATACTCAACGGAATCCTTTTCAATGTCGAAACTTTAGTTTTCCAACTAGCGATGAACCTCGATATCTTAAATTGGTCATTAGGAAACTACAGGATTCCTGATATCAGTTTATCATTCAAAACCACAATTCTAGCCCAATAAAAATTACCATAGGATCATACCTAATTCGAGCAATGGTATGTACCTACTCAAGGTAACTTTCGACAATATGTGTGTATGTGTGAAAGATGATATAGCTATACTCCGTTGGTTTAGGTAGTTAAATAAAGGTAAACAGTACCACATGACGAGACTGCAAGTAATCGACTAAACGTAATATCTGTCACTTCTATTGTCATGCCACGTCACAGTTGTACTCTTCAATTTTGCAACGTTATATTTAGTTGACGTTTAGAGTTTGAGCTCTTTACAATAGACATTACAAAAAATATTATATTATTACTAAAATTCTAACAAAAAAATTGTGCTCAAACAACTTTACATTACGAATAGTTTAAGAATAAATGATAAAGTTTAACATATGTACGTAGATTAATAAAAGAGAAAACTATTGTAAAAATCTAAAATAATTATAATTTGGTTTTATTCTATTTTTAAACAAGAAAGTGTCATCTATGACAACCCTTTTTACGATTTGTTTACCTTTATTTAGCTACCTAAACTTACAAAGTATAGAAAGGAGGTGAATACTAAGATACCAGCTGATAGAGAAAAATCGAAGACTGCGCTGACATCAAATAAATTGGGATATGGAGAGGAGAACGACAAGCTAAAGCTCTTAGTAGGGCAGAATTAACAGCAGCGGTAGGACACTAACAAAATACAGCTGCGTAAGCAAATACTTAAATTCACCAGCACAATAAAACAGTGTATATTAAGATAAGCTACAGTCTTGTACCCTACAATATAAAGTAAATAGCTGCAACTTGTTTACCCCATCACACTTTAATCTGCATGTTGTAAACATTAACAGAAGTGGTGATAAATTCAAACTTACGCAACGCTAAATAAAGGTGTGAATAGGTGGAGCATAAATTCTTCATCCTATCCCGTGCGAAATGCCAAGGATGTATAATTTGTAATCGACTAGACAGTTGATATAAATATTGAAAGCTACTAATTAATACACAGGTAGACTGAGAGATGTTGGGTTCACTGGAGCTATAAATCGTAAAGCGAAACCATGGGAACATTCGTGTCATCACGATTATTTTTTTTGTTCACAATAATTGAATTTCACTCATTAGATTTGTACAGATTTAATCTCTAGTTCTTTCTCGTGGTTTATTATATCTTCAACTTTCGAGGGAAACAACTCAGGCTGTTGTCGTTCTAAAAATTTTGATTATTTTCTTTTAACATCCATTTTACAAAAATATTTTCTTGTACAGATATCTAATTTGTAAAATTGCATCTCATTCATTTGATTACCTTGACAGTATTATTGAAAATTATCGAACCAATGAGTTCAATTGCGTTCAGCTGATTGATTCAGCATTGAATCCAAACAATTTTGCCATCGTTTAGTTAGATAAACATAGACTTGTGTAGAAATAAAACCACTTTAGGCAACGTCTTTTAGAATGTTTAAAAGTATGTGGAGTTCAGAATACTTTAGAACTTCGTCCAAACTGTGCTCAAGTGTACTCAATTATTTGACACGGAGTTCATTAAGAAAGTTCAAGTCGCAAGTGGCCGCTAATGGTGGTAAGTACGAGTATTTTAGACTTGGAGCGGCAGATGTAGGTAACCAACTAATGGTATACATGGAAAGACTTGTAGTTTCCTCTGCGGCAGTGAAATGAAAGCTGCTAGGTGTTTGTGGCGTTAATAAAAGTGATTTGGTATTTGAAAAGGTAAATACGTAGATTAGGAATGTTATTCTAGTAGATGCCTCTATCACAATAATGAGATAAACAAATAGTTATTATCTAACTAATTAATAAGATCGTTAATTTCAAGTTTAAATATATAAATAATGATCCGTAGACGATTGCCGTCAATCAAAAGTTCTAAACATCAATAACGTTAGTACATATTACCTAACAGCATCTATAAAGCCAATTGATGTACCCCAATTCGTGCAGAGATTTCAACTGTATATTGCAACACATATCTATTAAGATAAAGTGGTAGATATAAAGCTAAATAATTTGTGGCTTGTTCCGCGCCGTTATTGCGGGGCCTTGACAAAACTGCTGCCATCTATAACTCGGTGAGTGGTTGTACTGCGTGTATTTGTCTCTGATATTACTATAATTCTGTTGGCTATGGTTGTGGCTGAATTTGCTTTCAATGTTGCTTGCATTGTTTGTTTTATTTGTAAGGGATTGTAATTGTAGATTTTGAACTAATAAGCTCACCCAGATAGACGAAATTTAGCTATGTTAATTTCTCTGTTAAACAGACTCTTGTTTATGTGTTACGTTCAAATGTTTGATAACTTGTTACTTCAGAATGGGAATGAATTTTCATGTTTTCTTATGATATCACAAAATCAAGACTATTGACACTGTTTCTTACAATATGGCTAGCAGCTATAGAAGTATATATTCAGTAGAAAGAGGTAGGACCTACCACTGTTTGTCTTCGAGCATTTCCACATATCGAAAATTAGACAGTTTATCATCTACGTTGTAAATGTATGAATAAGAGATATTATAAGTCTCAACGTAATACACACATTTCCATGTTTGTAGTAATAATAATATTTGATTGTTGTTCAATAACAATAGCGTCTATAATTTGACAGGTGTCTATATCATTCATTTCATTGATCTAGTGAATAGCTCACATTACTCGTTTCACACATCGGTCAGCATTGTTGGTCTCGTCCACTATAACGGTTTCATCACTTTGATTGATAATTTATTGTGTACTTAAGATCTCTTTTCAATGCGTGAAAATAATTGCTCAAATATAATTTTATTCTGAATACAATATTAATTTGATAGAGCTGAAATGGAAATTAATGAAACTCTTGTACGGACTAAGGTTGCACGTGATCATTTAATTAACCTTTTGATTCGTTTACAATAATATCCAGTTTATAGGATTTTCTTTATATTAATTAGTTAAGACAAGTATTGAAGGAGTTACCATTTAAATAATTTTGAAGACGAAACATACGAAAAGATTCCTGTATCTTTTGATTGTCACGACTTGTTTTTCATTTCACAACCAAATCATATTAAGAAATTTAAAATAAAGAAAATTGCTTCAGCTGGAGCCATAAGACTGCTAAACCGTTTATAAATTTATGCAACTACAGCCAAGCGTTGCAATAAAACATACGAACGGTAAGCTAGCAGGAACACGCCCCTAGCAATAATGGTTTTATTATCTCTCGTACTGTTATTTCGTAACATCGAGTTTATTGCGTTAAGTTCCTCGATTTAATTATAGAGGCTGGACTGTAAAACTTAATGCCTATTGTTTATATCGAATCCTTTTATATTTTTATTACTATTGACAATTTTATTAGGCAGTTCCTTCATCACGAGAGACAGTGAGTTCCTAAAATTTGGTAATATAATAATAATCTTACACAAGATTTTCGATCTGGAAAAAATCCCTGTTAATAAAAAAAAGTCTTCAAATATAATACCATGAAATCCTTATACGAGTACGTAGATAATTAGTATAATATTTACATGGAATTCCTACAATTAATGAATAGGCTATAATGACCGGTTTAAAAAATGTCGTTGAAAAAGTATACTTAAATGTCCTCCACCCTTACGACACAGGCTCAGTCATAGATTTGTTACAGAAGCTACTTAAACACTAAACCAATGAAGTGACACACTCCAAGTCTCCAACCAAGTCAAGCAAAATTTTGGCCAAGTGCTTCTGCACTTACACATGCATGCTCCGGTCCAACGACGCCATTATTTAGACAATTAACACCGTCACTAACTTGAGACAGGTGTGTAAGTGTTAGACATGTCCCTAAACATGTCTGGACTGGAGGCCATCTTAAAGGCTCTCCATTAAAGTATTTACTGCGGGCCTAGAATTGCCCTCGTTTGTTCGGGAATGGCTGTTCACTGAATGTGTTAGAACCAAAGTTTTGGATGGAAACTTTAGAATCGATTTGATCGTTCTTATTTAATTGTTTTCAGGAAAATTTTAGTGGAAATTATCGTCTTGTTAGAACAGCTATTATCTAATTGGATTTTGGCCCGGTTGATGGTAATAGGCTCGCCCCCACATGGGACTTAAAACATAACTGGCGAAATGTGGGTGTACCATTGAAGAAGTTTATATCTAACCACCGTAAGGACTATTCTTGCTTGCAGCTCTCGGCGGCTATAGAACCGGGCCGGTGACAGATGTGGTCATCGTGTTCACAGAAAACTGGTTAGATATGAACTTCTTTGATGGTACCTACTATGGGTATACATCTGCCTAACCCTTTGGGGAATCAAGGCGTGACGTCATGTTAACAGCCGATCGGTTCATACGAGTATTACACGTGATAGAAGTCAAACTTCTTAAAAAATAAAGAATAAGAGAGATTTAGTGTGAGAGACAGAGAGAGATTTCTTTCTTCTCAAGTAACGAAATGTGTCTAATGGTAACGCGTCCTTGAATTTTCACTCTTAATTCTCGTTCAATTATCGAATCGCCGCCTAAGAAGTTTCGCTTCAAAATTAAAACTGAAAAGTGAAAATCAAGAAGATGAACCCGGATGGACAAGAGGGAAAAGAAAGAACCAATGCACAATAATTTCTAACAACCTGTTGGTTGTTAGAAATTATTGTGCATTGGTTCTTTCTAACACAATAGCACAATTACAATTTTTTTTTTTTTTTTTCTATTAGTGCTAATAATAGCCAGATAATTATAATCATTGTATTAAATCCTAACTAATATTATTATAAATGCGAAAGTGAGTTTCTATGTTGGTTTGTTTATTACGCTTTCACGTTAAACCGGCTGAACGGATTTAGATGAAATTCAGCACATGGGTAGACTATGACCGGGTTAGGACACACGATACTTTTTATCCCGATATTCTCACGGGATCGAGACTTCGGGAGATAGTTAGATTAGTATATAAAAAGGTATGTAAGTACATAATTTGACTATAATATTATTACGATAAGTTCCGCATACCAGAAATGTAAACATGAGGATCCTATGAATGTTATCTAACATTCAGGTATTACCCATAATATTCCAATAAATGTTTTGATTTGATTTAATAATAATTAATAGTTAAGATAAGATAGAACTAGTAGTAACTAGTTGCCAATATGCCTGACATTGTGGTGAAAGATCAATTAGAACGTCGCACAATGATCATTGATATAGCGAGCGGTCCCGCATGACGCGAACATCGTGAAAGCTGAAAAAGGTAAGCCAATTAAATATCTTAACCTGGCTCGCGAGTTTGTCGACATGTGGGATGTGGATACAGCAATCATTGTGCCGATAGTCGTGACGGCCAATGGCATAATAGCCAAGAGCCTGAACCAACACCTGATGAAGCTCTCGTTAAGCAGGTGGATCAAAGGCTTGATCCAGGAAGCGGTACTTCTGGACACGGAACGCATCGTTAGGAGGTACCTCTCTCAGGAGCCCTGACCACCGGTAGCTTGAACCCTGTTCCCGATACCGGTGGGCTACTATTTTTTTTATTTTTAAATAAAAAAAATCCTTTTGTTTTTGATAAATATATTTAAAAATGTAAACGATATGTATATAAATGAAATAAAGGATAATAATAAATAAATAAATTCTTTAGTTCAATGGAAAACGTAAAAGAGGATGTATTGCATGAAAAGAAAATGAAATGAAAATGGTGATGCCAAGGTTAAAACATAGGAGCATTTTATCAAGCTTACAAGATGCTGCAAAAACAAAACTATTTACTAACCTTTTAAGGAACTAGCGTCATGTATAATTCTGTTTACAATCACTAATGAATGCGTAGGCAATGTAAATAATAATCTTTGTTTATGCGCCACATCTACATCGCCACATGCGAACTACGCATCAAACACCTGACGTCACACAAAATCCTGACGTCACACAAATCCTGCATCCCGCAATTAGAGTTTACCGCGCGGTGAAGGGTGGGCGTTTTTGGGGGACTATCTTATGTAATTTTGACGTTCGAAAAGTGCTGATTCTCAGCCTAGTTTGAATAAAAGACTTTTGTTTTTATTAAAAATTTTAACGACATATACAGGGTGGCAGGGACATCGACGGACATCGACAAAAAAAATCTGCTGTTTCTTATAAAAGTGCAATACCTACGCGGTCAAAATGTATCGAGCAGCTGTTTTTTTTTTAATAACCGACGAAAAATTTCCACGCAGGGGGGTTCAGAATCATGTACTGAATCCATGCTAACCGGCTTCGCGTCGATGTCCCGGACACCCCGTATATGACTATCCGATGTCAATCGTTGGGCAGTTGCCCGCCAGATACGACACCCGTCTGGTCGGAGGATCCTCCCTTTTCTATAGAGGATGAGTGAACTTTACACCCTGTTCCTCCTACCTCTACATTTACAATCTATAAAAGAACACAGGTTTATAATGACAATCAATAAATTATCATGCTTGTTCATTGATCTTTCGTACCTTGGAGTTATCGTTAATTAACTTTCTTTTTAATTCAATAAAGATAATATTGTAAGTTGTGGCGTATCATTTTTCATTATGGAAAGTGGTGAAATCAAGTATTTCTCAGAGATTGCACTATAAGGACCACTTTAACAACTAATTAGTGGAAGAAAATATTACTAATGAAACAAGTGCATACGCTGATTATGAGTTGATAAATGAGCCACTAATTTTATCTTACTAACTGGTCGAGCGTTTAGAATTTGAAAAAACTTAGATCCAACTTACATACTTTTGGAAGTTTGATCTAAGTTTTTTCGTTGAAGGCTCGTTTACACTTCAATTAGTAAGATAAAATTAGTAGCTGCAGATGCCTTCTCATTATTCGAAAGATGGATTGAGAATTAACATGTAGGTATTTGTACGTTACAATAGGATAAACATACATTTCTAAAGTCATCGGCTTGGTATCATTTGTCAAGAAGACAAACAGATTCGGATATTTTGACACTATAGGGAGAGGATATTAAGCCACGTTATTTATTTATTTATTTATCATAAGCACACCGCCAGCACAGTCACTTACAATTCAAATTAAAATAACATTTAGAATTATCATTTCAGTAACCATGCAAATGACAGGTATGCATGACATTCACATATGAAAAAAATTTGAGACTAAGGAGAACAATTTAAAATGTGTCTAGTAGACATAAATCTACAACACTACAAAACTAACCGATTTGAGCTAGATAGACTAGACTCATCACACTATAATCAAGTTGCGACAATAATGGGCATACATTTTATTGATACAGAAGTAAAACACAATTAAACGGAAAATCGCAACTTCAATAATATTAAATCCATAAACAACAAGAATGAACGCAAGGATTTCAAAAAGCTTAATTAAAATACGTTTTTCAAGGAGGTTTCACTACTTGGCGAGTCTTAATTTACTCACAAGTTGTTGCGGTAAACTAAATAAGTTACTAGACAGAAGAGATTTACTGTTTAACGGAATTCATTAGTTTCCTCTTGGGACTAAGAATGGAAACTAAGAATGTTGAGATTTTATATGAGTTTCAATGCGTAGTTAAAGTCGGTAACCTGCTTCATTTTCGGGACATTGTGGAACGGTTTTACGTGTTTTTTTTTGTAAAGGTTGTCTATAAAAGGGAACCTTACTTTATGCAGACTAGTAGAAAAATTACTCTCGTTGGATTAGTTTCAAAATTGAAAATGTGGTGTTTTTTTTTTAAACAACATTTATGTGTTAGGAGGCTAACAGTGAGCACGTCCTCTTGAAAGAAATTTGAGTATTGCTTCTTATTTTCTCATTTAGAGCCTACGCCATAAAGATTACAACGACTGTGATGGAGGAGGTAAGCCGATATCCCGTTGTCCCGTAGCCCGCGTTGCTATGGGTTGCCATTCCAGAGACAAAACTGAAATATCTCATGGGTACTTGTAATTGCGCCACACATACCCTTCAATCAAACCAGGACACAGCAACAAAGCTTGACCTTTGGTTAATGTGAAATCGGTTACGTACATTAATTTAAAGCTTTAGGTTAGTCATTTGTAGATCTTTGACAGTCATTACGGGTAGTCACACGCCCGAAAGTCTGCATGGCAACCAGTCTTACCAACGGGTATCATGTTACCCAGTGACTGGGTTGTGGTGGTCAGATAGGCAGTCGCTTCATGTAAAATGCTGGTATTCAGCTGCATTTGGTTAGACTGGAAGCCGACCCTTACATAGATGGGAAAAGGCTACGCAGCCGATGATGAGGTAAGTTATTTCTCTAACGAAATAGGTTAAGCCACATCTACAGATTGGTTACTTAACTCAAAACGGATCTTACATAATGTTCTTCGAACTTCAATGAATGAAATTCAGTTTTATACGGTAATAAAAATGAATTTATTTAAGTAGGACATCGATTTTACTCTAACAAGGTGTATTACGAAATCTGTCCTAAGATCTTAAAGCCACAAAGCAGGGATGATAAAAAGGTCAAGTTAGATAAGAATATGGACCTTAAATATACACTAGTAGGTACAGATAACTTAGAGGCCTGTATCCCAGTAGCAGTGAGAATGTAATAGGCTGAGTATGCTAAGGACAATTTGAACGTCAGCAACAGCTGGAAAATTAAAACCGGTTACAACAACAACAAGATTGAAAATTAGTCATCTTCCCGAAGTTAAGCAAAAAAAGAGCAAACAAAGTCACGATCACAGCATCTTCGAACATAGCTTTAAGGGGGTTTATCCTAAAAGTTGGCAACGTCGCAAATAACTGTCAAATATTTACCTGTTTTGATTCATATAGCAATATTACTGAATAGAAATAAGAAATGTGGCTAACTAGCGAACTAGAATATTAATAATGAATTGCAATTATAACATGATGGTGTAAAAAACGCATTTGGAACGTTTCCAAATAGTTTTTTTACATCTAAAACTAAACATTCGGTGTTACGATATTAATTATTGCATTTCATAATCAATATTCTAGTTCGCTAGTTAGCCATATTTTTTACTTCCACACAGTAATATTGCTAAATTAATCAAAACAGTGAAATATTTGACATCTATTTGCGACGTTGCCCACCTTCAGAATAAACGCTCTTAACGTCATTGTCAGTTTCTATAGCCTCCTCTTATCCCGTATGTTAATTAATGCAATCCTCGCGTTCATTGGTATTGGTACAAAACCCGACTGCGCCCTCAGCTGTCGGCGCGCGACGAGTTTTGGTTCGCTGAACAAAATGAACGCGACGGTCGCTTATATTAGGACACGGCCTTATTATCAATAGAATTATTGGACATTATGTTCAGTATGTTCACCTTATAGTTTGACATTTGGCTCAAACTATTGTAATATTTATTGAGCGAAATCACATTTTGTGCTACAATAATATCTCCTGCTTAAGTATTCGTTGTTTATTAGCTCTATGTCGATTAGTAGGTAGGTATTAACCTTCTCTAAAATCTGATGTTGTACTGCATCGTGGGCGAAGCTTACGCCATGTCCTGCGCCCGCGCCGCTTAAATATTCAGTACGCAAATACCGTGTTATGATTGTCATTGCAATATGGCCACCATCTGACTTATGTTGTTCATTAGTATTGAGATTAATTGAGAAATAATTGTAGGGTTTGGAGATTTTGTGATATAAATAAAGCTAAATATTGAAGTTAATTAGAATTTGATTTATACCGACATAATGTTGATAGAGAAATAAATTACACCTAGGTAATCTGTTACCTACATCTCATTCATTAAACATTTTTAATAGTTTACTTATCGCATTAGTCAATGCTTACCTACATGAACTACTTTTTCTAATCACTATAATATGGTGTTTTGCATTAATGTCGATAAAATGAAACTGCGTGTATATCTAATGAAGTTCCCAGTCTGCATACAAAAAATTAATCAAATTTATCCAATAGTTTAAGCACTTAGCTAGTCAAAGATTGTCAAAACCCTAAATCAGCCCATAAGTATTAATTTTTGACAATGAGTATGTTTGAAAAAAAAAAGGTTTTTTTTTGGGCTGCTCTTGGCTATTTAGTGACAGTCGACCGGGTCGATCCATCAGGTTAAGCTACGCTTACCAGGGTTGGTCCGTGGATGGGTGACGATCTTTACATATCTAGACTTCTCCGTGCCTCGGAAAGCACGTAAAGTCATTACGGGTCGTCAAAAGCCCGAAAGTCTGACAATCAGTCTTACCAAGGGGTATCGTATTACCCAGTTACTGGGTTGTGGAAGTCAGATAGGCAGTCGTTCCATGTACAATGGACTGGAAACCGACCCCAACATAGTTGGGGAAAGTCTAGGCAGTTTTTTTTTGTTGGGATTAATTTGTTCGTTTCAAAATAGTCTTAAGAATTAGTGTTGCCAGTTTTTGCATTTATTGTAGTATTGTCGTCTACTCATTGTATATGTAGGTAAGTAAATAAAAACACAAATTACATACCTGAATCAGTCATATAAAAATGTGCATAGTTAATCTTCCCTGCTTCAATTTAATAACCATACCAGACATTATCGACTGGCTTCACATAATACCAGAAGCCCTCATATTAATCAATATCATAAATTACGATGCAAGCCTACCTATTTGCTTCCCTTTCAATATAAATTCCAGCTTGGCAGTTGCATACCAGCCTTAGATGCATACGACCTCATATTACATGGTCGCCGCTGAAATGCTAGTGAAAACTATGTACTCTGCCTATAGTTTATGTAGGCAAATTGCCTGCATTCCCTTGTACAAAGTTATAGATAGTGCTGGTAGATGCATTTCTGTGATATTGTGGGAAATTTTATTGGAAAATATTTGATCAATATTGTTTTCTGAAATTGTAAATGTCGCTGGTGATTTGTTTGACTGGTGTTTAATTTTAACCCACGACGGAAAAAAGGGGTTTTATAAGTTTTATATGTGTATCTGTGTGTCTGTCTGCACAATCGTAGCTCCCAAACGGCTGAATCGATGTGTTTTTGTTTCACAGGTGACTTGATCGAGATTGTTCTTAGCTATGGTTCAAGAAAATCGGTTCAGCCGTTTGAAGATTATCAGCTCTTTTCTAGTTGATGAATGGATGTGAGCATCTTAAACAGGTCTGATCGATTTGAAATTTGGTATTCTGTTACTTCAATGATATTAGATAAACATACTCGTAGTAACCCTGTACTGTTGCTGCAGCATCACCTGAAATTTGCAGGATACCAAACTCCTTTACCAACTTACAGCATAGGTATCGTGTTTGGGCTCATTGGAATGGTCTCAATGAAAAAGAAATGAGGCAATGTTTGTGTCGGGGGTTTTTAAATCTTTTAATTTTATTGATCTTGGAATTAGATATATTTCAGCCTAAAACTTTGCAAATCTACAGCATTATTAGATACACCGTTTAAACACCTCCATGAGATTGTTGCATGTATTGATAAACACTTGAATTAAATCCGCTCAGCACTTTCTGAGATTTGCGCTTTCAATCAGATTAATTTTGTAGGGCTATGGTACAATGATATTAGGTATGTAAAAAGAGGTAGATAGTTTACGACGCGTCATTTGATTTTCGAAAACGGCACAATGCCACACTATATTAGGAGCCACGTGTAAGTAGGACTGCATTTCGTAATTATCAACAGCGAAAAAGAGGCAAGCATATATTGCTGTGAGTCGTCCCTTCCGTTGCCGCCGGCGCGATACTGAGTCCAGGTTTGCTAACCAGCTAAGTTTTGACGTGTTACTTGGGGCGCGTATAACCTATCTACCTCTTTTTACTTATAATATCATTGCTATAGTAGGTAATTCACTTTAACTGCGATTGTTTGCCCCTAATCGCGCTGATAACGATCCGAGCCGAGGTGGACCGAGCAGTAATCCACGGGCGGTGTGGCTCACTCTGCGTCCGGAGCTCGGCGTGACGCCATGTTCGGGTTCGCGACAAGTCAATCGTCATCCTGAGGATGCCTCGTTGAGAGGTGAAACACGTGTTTATTTCATACAGGGTTTTTATGACTCTTCAGGAATAGTTAAACGGAATAGTTACGTCTATTGTATTTTATAATGCATTTCCGCATGCTCACGCCTGAATCAATTAACTATCTTGATAAGACCCATGGGATACACACAAATCACAAAGCCGCAAAGTACAGCTATTTATCAATAATTGTGAGACGAAAGTCCCACACGTACTTATCTGAACATCTTCCGTTATACAGTGAGGTGGTCGATGGTTCGATACTAAAACGAAGCACTTCAGAGGTCTGTGCAATGACATATTAGATTTAAAGATCGTAAATCGACGGCCGCCGAGGGGTCTCAGCTTCGGCTAGACGATCGCATCAATTGTGGAAAATGTCGTTGGAAGACAGTGCACTTGTCTTTATTTTATACAGAAAACTATCGGGAGTTACTAAAATATGAAACTTGTAGTGTATTACGTGCAAAAAAATGCTAATGAAACTGAGAAAAAACCTTAATTAAAAACGATTTATTTATTTAATAAAGCAAAGAATTCAACAGCATGTACGTGGTACATGCTGTTGTATCATAATCATAATCATAATCATAATCATTTATTAATTTGCGAATATGGGTACAAAAAGAAAAGGTCTTATATAAACAATAGTGTCCATTAGCCATATCCTACCTTAAGGCATGCAAATTTAGAAATACACAGGTATAGAATTAGAATTATGTCATATTAGAATTTAACAATAAAAATACATTATTTAAAATATCGCATGGAGTAACATTATATAAGTTTGTCCTGTAAATATTCAGTGACAGAGTAATATGCTTTTTTTAGTAACAATGTTTTTATGTTGTTTTTAAATATATTTATATCACTTATCTCCAAAAGTGAATTTGGTAAATGGTTATATATGCGTGGAGCCATACATAATATACTTTTATTTAATAACGCTGTTTTATTTCTAGGTAGACATATATTGAATTTGTATCTTTTGCTTTGTAACTTATTAAAGTAGTTTGTATTTTTCCTAACGAACATTATAACTTCTAATATATATATACATGGTAACGTGAGAATATTTAATTTTAAAAATAATGGTCTGCAGCTGTCAGTTACTTTTATACTAGTTATGGCTCGTATACATTTCTTCTGGGCTTTAAATACCGCTTCCTTGTTAGTAGAATTACCCCAAAAAATAACACAAAACTTTAGAGTAGGTGCAACATAGCCGTTGTAGGCTGTAATGACTGTAGAAATACTGACGGTTTGCTTAAGTTTAAACAATGCATAAGAGAAGGTATTCAATTTAGTGCATAATGTGTGGATATGTTCTTTAAAATTTAAATTATTATCTATCTTTATACCCAGAAATCTCGCAATGTCAACTTCTTGGATCTTATTATTTCCGTAATTTATGTTCATATTTGCTATTTTACTTACTCTACTTCTGAATGTCATGAAACTTGTTTTGTCGAGATTAATATGTAAATTGTTTGATGCCAACCAGTTTATAATGTTATCTAATGTCATATTTATCTCAGGTTCCATGTGTAATTTACTATCTCCTGTGAACAGTACTGTACTATCATCAGCAAATAGGATTGTGTTGTATTTTGTCACTCTTGGAAGGTCATTGATGTATATTATAAAAAGAGACGGACCCAATACACTTCCTTGTGGGACGCCAGATGTAACCTGTTTACATGAGGATGAATAAGTTATCATTTTTTTCCCATAAGGACATATCCTTGTTATTTGTGTTATTTGCGTCCTATTACTTAAGTAAGATTTAATCAGGTCATAGACGTTTCCTCTGATACCATAAGCGTATAATTTATCTAAGAGTATTTTGTGGTCCACATAATCGAAAGCCTTTGTGAGGTCCATAAACAGTGCACACGTTTGTTTACCTCTATCCATGTGTGTTAATATGTTGTGGAGAAAATTATATACTGCTATATTAATTGATTTATTTTTACGAAACCCAACCTGTTCCTTACAAAGTAAATTGTTTCTTTCAAAGTAACTATAAATACCATCATGGATCACTTTCTCGAATATCTTCGATATGACTGGTACAAGCGCTATTGGACGATAGCAGCTCATGTCATTTTTATTTAGTTTTTTAAATAAAGGTTTAATTAGAGTTAATTTTAATTTTTCTGGGTAGACTCCATTTACTATACTTAAATTTATTACATGACTAAGTATAACTGATAGCTTAATGGATACGTGTTTTAAAACTTTAGTTGATATATTGTCATATCCGGTACTATTTGTGTTCTTTAGGGCTCCAATTATTTTGTATATATCTTCTGGTATAGTTGGACGCATAAATATTGAGTTTGGTTCGAACGGGATTCGGCATCTTGAATGGTTTGGTATAGAAGCTTTAGTTTTATCAGTGAAGAAATTATTAAAATAGTTTGCAATCTGTTGTGGGTCAGTTATTATATTACCATCAACAGTAATCTGTTGTATTTGATCCTTAGGTATATTTAGTTTATTGGTATTTATAATCTTCCAAGTAGCTTGCGATTTATTTCGGGCAGTTTTAATGTAATTATCATTGCGAGACTTTTGCGTTAACTTAATGATCTGATTCAATCGTGAGGATAAAGTAAAAAATTTAGTTTTATTATTTTCTGTAGGTTTTTTCCTGTAGTCCCATAAAAGTTGTCGCTTACGTTTACAGCACATTCTAAGACCTTTTGTAATCCACCGAGGGCGAGATCTTGTTGATATTTTTATTTGTATAGTAGGGAAGCAAAGATTATAGAATAGGTGGAATAATTCATAAAACTCATCAAATGCTAGGTTTGGATCTGTATGGTCAAAAACGTTATTGAAGTGAAGAGAATTTATGCATTCCTTGAATTTACGAATGTTCTCCTCTGAGTAGTCTCTTTTTTCTATGTTCCATGATTTTAGGAGGAAACTAGATTTGACTGGACATGTGAGCAACTGAGCAGTGTGATCAGAAAGTGCAGATTCAATAACCTTTGCGGAACATCCTTTAATATTGAATATAATATTATCAATGCATGTTTTGCTTGATAACCGTGTTGGTTCGTTAATGCCTACTTTTAAGTTGTAACTGTGCAGAATTTGCAAAAATTCTGTTGCATCATAAGTTTTCTTAAGCAAATTTATATTAAAGTCGCCGCAAATTATAACTTTCTTTTTACCGTAACAAAATCGACCAAGAAGGGAGGGTATTCTTTATTGAATGTTGAAAATAATAGGTGATTTGCTCATTACGTTTGTTAATTAATGTTTATTTATTTATATATACTCGTACTTTATTTCATCACCACTGCTCTCAAAACGGTGAAGGAAAATATCGTGAGGTAACCTGCATGTCCCAGAACCAGAAATTCGAAGACATGTGACATCTAGCAACCCGCATTGGACCCGCGTGGTGGATTTCGGCCCACTTCCTCTGACCGAGAGGACGCCTGTGGCACAGCAGTGGGAAAATTATAGGCTGATTATACTTTATTGTACACCAGAAAATACATAGCAAAAAATAAATTGAACACTACAAAACATAGATTATAGTATAGTATAGAATCGCTACTGTTATAAAAAAATGCTTTGATGGAAGATGATGCAATGTTATAATAGGTTGTGTTAGTTTGTGATCATATTTTTGATTAACAACATAGTAAAAGTACAAAGGACAACGGATTTTACTTATGCTGGAGTAGTCTACAAGGAAGACGTTTGTTGAGTGAGCATTGCCTACAGATTTTAAAAGATAATCATTTACTTTGGAAAAAATATAGACTTCAAATAGCCAATGCAATTATGAATGAATCATGGGAATACGAAATATTCTAGGTAGTTTTTAGGGTTCCGTACCTGAAAAGGAAAACCTTTACCCGAATTCTTGAGTGAAAAAAGTGTTTGTAGTGTTTAAAAATAGGTTTTTGTGTTGTTCTTGTTCTGTTTGTTAACATTTTGTAGATTTTTTTTTGTGGATTAGTGTATAATTTTGTAATTTTTGCATGACTTCTTGTAAAATATGGCTGAACCTATTCCTTAAAACACCATGGATTATACCAATATTTGCAAACTAAAATATCTTGATAAATCTTACGTATATGATCACTTCGATGTCCGTCCGTCCGTTCATCTGTCTGTCTGTCTGTCAAGACCCTTTTTCTCAGGAACGCGCGGTGATATCAAGTGTATGGTCCCTTGGAGCTCTAAAAAGATCTAGCTTCTAAGTCAACGCAATAAAAAATACGGTCATTAATTATGCGACATTTATTTTGATATTCGCATATAAATCAAAACCTATACTTCCCGTTGACCTAGAATCATGAAACTTGGCAAGATGCAAGGTCTCATAGCACAAGTAAAGGAAAACGTCTGAAAATTGTTTATTTGTAGTTCTATGTTATGGGGTTTGGTTTCCGCACTTAGTCCCTCAGTGGACCCATAAACGCACAATGGTGTTGTGTTGCCGTTGGAGGTTATTCCAATCAGCCCACCTCGGGATCCAGAAGTTAATTAAATCTCTTGGTTTATTTCAGACCATCTGTGAAAGATCTGGGTGACCCGAGGGTTTCTGTTCTAATCTGGGTGACGCCTGTGCATTCAAAAAGCACGTGCGTGACGGTTTTCTCAGCCTCCATGCACGCCCTGCACAGAGGACTATCCGATATGCCTATTGTGTGGAAATGTTTGTTTAGCGAGCAGTGTCCCGTGATGGTCCCCGTCACCAGGCGCAGGCCGTGCCTGTCCAGGCGTAGTAAAAGCCGGGTTAGCCTGCTATCCAAGAATGGTATAGCTATCTTGGACTCCCTGCAGCCCGGTGTCGAGGTCCACTGGTACTCCGCTTGTGTGTGGGTGAACTCCTCTAGCCAACTGCATATCTGGTTGAAGGGAATGGGTAAAATAGGCTCGGGTCGACAGATTGCCGAGCTGGATCCTTGTCTAGCAAGTTCGTCAGCTGCTTCGTTACCTAGCGATCCGCTGTGTCCTTTTATCTTTTGCAGTTTCACTGTATTGCGGCTAGATACCGTTATTTGTTCTAGTGCATTGTGACATTCTAGTGTGAGTTCAAGTGAGGCGCTGTCAGAGAGTATACGTATATGGGTATCCTTAACTCTCCTGGCTTTTGGGGCGTGGACTGCTTGTATGATGCCCACACACTCCGCCTGATAGACATTCTGATCATGTTGAACATTCCCAGCAGGCTGGATATCTTTAAGTTGAAGCCGTGTGAGAAGACTCCGACTCCAGTCCCGGAGTCGGTCTTCGATCCGTCGGTGTATACTCACATCTCTTTCGGGCGTGAGTAGTCACACTGTTCTTCTGTAAGTATTATTTATTAAAAGATTTCATTTCATTTCATTTCATTTCATTCATTATGTTGTACTGTCTTTGAAAGTAGTGTGTTTTCGGGGCTTTATCACAGGATGATGCCATCATTGGTCGTCGTTTGATCGCATCTTTACGTGTGTGCTTAATTTGTAGTTTTCTAAAATAAAAAAACTAGTTGTAGAATTAATCCTGACGTATTTATGGGAGAAAATTTTTGCAACTACAAAGTTAAGTTTGTTCTTGGGATAAATCCCAATTACGGAACCCTTCATTGTGCGTGGTCCAACACGCACTTGGGCTGTTTTTTTTACTTTATAGACACGTGATGCCTTTTTGCATAGAATTATTAATCTATAGAGTAGGCGTAGACATAAACGAGAACGGAAATTATTATAAGATTATCTGAGATAACGCAACCAGTGCATGCATATTATGAAGATATGCATATTCATTTTATTTATCCTGTAATCAATGATGATTTAAAATCCCGCTTACTATTCGCACGCAATGTGAATACTGGTGAATATATATATGCCTCAATATGTGACTTTAGGTGCCTGCAGCTTTGGTCGATCTTTTACGATCGACGGGTAATTTAAAAAAATCGAGTAAATGTGTAAGCAACAGACGATCCACGTATTTTTACTCCAGTAACTGGGTTGTGGAGGTCAGATAGTAAGTCGCTCCATGTAAATTACTGGTATTCAGCTGCATCCAGTTAGACTGTAAAGCCGACCCCAACATAGTTGAGAAAAGGCTAGGCAGATTGATTCACCATTGTGGATCGATACATCAACCATTAACTATCAGATTTTAAGTTTGATATTCTCGATAGAGACAGCTGACAGGTCTTATTTATCTTTAAAACACAGCGTACCGAGCCATAATAACGGACGCCAAAAATCGAGCACATCTGTAGGCTCCATCGGATTATGTCAAGCAATTTTTCTCGTATAGTAACAAATTGACTGCCTCGTTGTTAAGTGGTTGCAAGCGCTACTGCTGAGCATGAGGTCCTGGGTTCGATTCCTAGGTCGGGTAAAATTTTATTGGATTTTTGCACCTGGAATTTCTTAGTAGCAGCCCGTAGTCTGGCTTTGTGCCCGGTTGATGGCAATAGGCTCTACCTGGCGAAATATGGGTGTTACTATAGGTAAACCTCTGCCCAACTCTTCAGGGATAACAAGCGTGATGTTGTGTAACAAATGTGTGATTTTACTGTTACAGATGATTCAGTTTTAAATAATCTGCTGAAGAGCTGAATTTTGTACTCTGTAAAGCAATATCGTAAAGAAAATTAAAACCCATCAAAAGTAGCCAACGAAACCGTATCAGTATTGATTTCTCTGAAAAGTAATCCCAAAGTTAAATGAAACCTGTTGTGAGGCCAATATCGCCAAATTACGTGGGTTTCAATAAAGCTTTGAGATCCGTGTCAATTTAACTCGCGTGTTCGCTCGCTATATAAACTTTTTCAATTCATGTTGTTAGCATGTCAACATATCATTGTTGAGAGCTTTTAGGGGTATGCGTATCAGAAAACACAGATATAAAAATATTGTAAGTATTATCAGGGTTACGAAGTTTGTCATCGTTGAGTGATGTTGTTCAAGAATACATTACCTTGATTTCTTGTTTCTTCGATATTGTTCTTTCGAGGTTTAAGGCACGTTTAAACAAAAAAAAAACGAATATATAAGTATGTACATACCTAATGTATTTTCAGTTATTGAGAAAACTATTTTCTTTTCAGATATTTATGTCTTTTGTCCTCTATGCGTGGTGTTCTTTATGTAGGTGATTCGAGTAACTTTCCGTTCATAACTTTAACCAGGATTTCATTCGTAATTTTTTATTAGTTACGTTCCTAACTGCTTTTTCAAGAGCCCTGTCGCCAATCCCATACCATAAACCCAACGTCAAATCCAAGTCTTAATTTTTATGCGTGTTATCAAAGAAACTTATCTCATAAACTGCAGTAGCGTGACTCATGCGCTTACCGCAAGTTTGGCGATTCTCCGGGATTACCGCGGCACGAAGTTTTGCTTTATCCCGGAGACCGGGATCCCGCCCCTTACAAATAACTGCCTCTTGCGTAGTTGCGTGAGTAAATATTGCTTCAGAACTTGTGTGTGCGATTGTGCAAAATTTGTTATTAAGTTTAAAACTGCTGGTATTTTCAAGTATTAAATCGGTGAATTCCTTGTATTCAGTCAGAATAAAATAAAATATAAATATGTATTCAGTCAGAATAAATTAAAATAAAATAAAAAATACAATTTACCTTGATACTTACCTACTGTAAAAATAAACTCAGCGAAAGAATCGGACGACTTACAGTTAATTACGTACTTACTACTTCCGAATTGACCACAAGAGGGTAAATTCTATGAATAAAATGGAAAAGAAACATCAAATTCCCTTTGCAAAATATTCCTAAAATAAAACCACAAAACGTCTCAAAAATAAAACCGTCATCCTCAACCGCAAAATAAAAGAGAAACGGGGTCTCAAATATAATTTACTTCAGTCCTTCCTCTCAATCTCAACACATATTTAATGTTACGACGAAACGAACTTGAGGAAAAACCGACCGATGTGCGAATGGAACTCTCGCGTTCCCAGTTCCGTACTATCAAAAGTATTACCAGCTTCTCTTTACCTGCCATGATAGAGGCCTCAGTTACAACATAATCATTCTGTGAAATTTTCAACTGGCTACCCATTCAGTTTATAAAGATACAGTCTTGTGACAGATAGACGGTCCGACCGACCGACCGACATGCGACAGGCAGACAATCTGGCGGGCTTGGCGGCTGTGGCGTTGTTGGCCTTTGTAATTTCGTTTTCAACCTTTAGATGCGGAACCCTAAAAACGGTCTCGGTTCGACCAGCGAAACTTTTAATGGAGTCCTGGGCAATTTACTTACGCCAGTCTATGGCAAGCAATGGACCTCATCTCGCGTTTAGTGGCAAATCATTTCGGTTGCGACTTGACGACCAATCAGCCTTTAACCTTACTTCGACGTTAAGGTGATGTTAAAACAATTTTATTTTAACTGTTCGTTTTTCAAAGACATTAGAAGATTTATAGTGGAGGAACTTAGATTCAGAGAGATTGGAATATGTTTGGTGAGATTAAAACAAATAGAATGAGGGTGTAAGTACGCATAATTTAATTAAAGGCTCTATCAGGTTTCTTCTAAAATTCGAAAGCAACCGCATTGCGTTCAATGATAATTTGAAATGATTTATTTTAACTGTTTTGGGGTCGGCTTCCAGTCTAACCGGATGCAGCTGAATACCAGTATTTTACATGGAGCGACAGCCTATCTGACCTCCACAACCTAGTAACTGGGTATTACCCAGTTACTTCCCTTGCTAAGGGATCTGGGACACTTACGCGAAAGACAGTTCCGGGAAAGACACTTGCGCGAACCCACTTGCGCGAAAAGACATTTCCGCGAATGGAATTTTGCGCGAACGGCCTTTTGCGCGAAGAGACATTTCCCCGAATGGACTTTAGCGCGAAGGGACTTTTGCGCGAATAGACATATGTGCGAAGGACACTTGCCCGAATCCACTTGCGCGAATTCACTTGCGTGAAAGACACTTGCGCGAAAGGATAGTTGCGCGAAAAAGTTGCGGTAATGAGATTTCTTCATAATATCACGCTTGTATTCATTCAAAGGGTTGGGCAGGGGTGTGTGTGTGGGTCAAACATCGTAAGCTGAATTAAAACCACTTCCTCTTGTCTTATGAGGGCATGCTGGTTCAGTTTCAAAGATAATGTATTTTTTTATGACGCATGACCTGATTTTGCACCCAGGATTGGCTCCAGACTCCAGACGAGGGAACTCCTTAGCGGTCAGCAGTACAGACACAGCATTTTATATACGCATTTAATTATGATAGTCCGTTCTAAAACCTTGGCAGTTGCACCCAAGATTGGTTCCAAACGAGGAAACTCCTCAACGGTTAACAGCAGAGAAATTAAATATTATATGAATTCAATTATGATAGCCCGTTGTAAAGTCTACCATGACCTTGGTGCTGCAGTCACGTATGGCTGTAGATGAGGGAACTGCTAAACGGTCAACAGCACAGACAGTAAATTTTATATATGTATTCAATTATGATAGCTCGTTGTAAAGTCCACGATGACCTCGGTGCTGCACCCAGGGATGGTTTCACAAGAGGAAACTCCTAAACGGTCTGTAAAGATGGTCACCCATGCACGGACCATCCACGGACCATCCCCGGAAAACGTAACCATAAATTCACTATGTTTCCTTTTCGCCTTAACGGCTAAACGGATTTCGATGAAATTTGGCTCACACGTAAACCATAATCTAGGTTAGGTTAGGTATGATATTCCCGGCAGCACGTGCCCGTGGGATAATTTCCGACCTCCACGCGGCTGAAGCTGCGCGCAAAAGATAGCATCCCATAATATTAAGTTCCGTTTATCTCCTCTCGACGTTTAACAGACAACCTGAGTGTTACTTTATAGATACGTGGTCAAGTAATCAAAGAGGCTGTCAATGTTACTGTCGAAGGGTTTTCTATTACTTTACCAGTCTTATAAAACTACTGACTGAATTTGTAAGTCAAAAGAGAAACTTAAGTAGTAAATTGAGAATGTTTTAGTGTCATTTTCCGGTAGATAATGCCTTTTAACTTAGGTTTTGATGATTTTTTAGTTTAAAGGCGAATCATAATAATAAGGATTATCTCTGCAGGGCCAAGGCATCCCTTTCGACTAAACTAGATCCTGAGCTAATATGGACCAAAACCGCCTTAAGCGTTAAGTTAGTCCCGACATGTTCGCCTGGGTCTTCCGCGATGCCGTTGGACGTTTTCAGAGACTGATCGTAGCCCACAATGTATCCGACATTCGGGTAATGTGTCCTGCCTAGGCCCATATTTGAGTATATTTCTTCTTATCTCAGTTTTTTTTTTGTGTTGTGTTTCCCTGCAAATATAACAAAGGCAGGTGAACAAACCCTTCAAATTTATAAAGAGTGGAGTAAAAATGCCAAGTAGATAGATTTTCTGATGAAAACTTGAATAAGTTCCCCATCAATGAATAATATTTGCATAATTTAAAACGGTGATCCTGCAATTCACATAAGAGGAGCTTTGAGTTCGTGAGGTAAGTAGGTATCTATATTATGTAGATGTAAATGTTTAATAAGATTAACTAACTAACATACTTAGTAAGATGAAAACAGCAGTGATAGCCTAGTGGTGTGACCGTCGGACTGCCAAATCATAGATCTCGACTTCGAACCCAAGCCACGCACCTCTGACTTTTCACATTCATGTGCGTATTGTATAATTATCACTTCCTTCAAAATCAGTGAAGGAAAACATCGTGAAGAAACCGGCATGCCTGAGAGATATTTCTCGACGGCATGTGAAGCTAAAGTCAGAGAACCATGGGCGGCATTGAAACTCTGACACCACCTACTACCACCGGACCTACTTTGTAAGTCCGTTACTGACGATACGAGCCCGTCCGAAAGTAGTTCGAAGCTTCGGAGTGAACCATACACCCGAATAATTAACTTTTTCGGATGGGCAAAAGCACAACGAGAGTAGGGACAACTCTAAAATAGTGGTGTCATTCATTCTTAGGTCGGGCCCCAAACTAATTCCAAGTCATACGTGATACGGAGTAGGTTTCACCGGATTTAGTGAGTAGTGAGTAGACCTCCAGGTTAGTCAATAACCCCACGAAATAGAAAGAAAATATTTCTGAGGTATTAGCAGAAAAAGACACATCAGATTAATTAAAGGAAAGTGACATTCAAATCATCATCATCTGCCTAGCCTTTTACAAACTATGTTGGGGTCGGCTGCCAGTCTGACCGGATGAAGCTGAATACCTACCAATATTTAGACCATATAATAAAAGGCGTATGACGACGAGAAAACAAATAAAAAAAGTAACGAAAGAACAGAACTGTCTTGTCGAAAGTAATATGTTTATTATTAAACAAAAGGCCGCTTATATGTCAACAATAATACGGAATTATTATACAATATGGAGACAAAAATAATCTGACTATAATAGGTCAAAAGCAAAAGTTTTAGCTAAAAGATATCGTAACTTAATCCATTGCTAAACATATGACAGATAATACCAACATCGGATACGCGCAAGTAGGTGAAAATTTACATAATGTACATACACATATCAATGCAAAAGCGAATCCAGTTACAGTATGCAAAATCATGTTACATCATAATGCAAGGAACTTCGCAAACGGTCCTTGGTGCACGACGAACGGAGCGCGGAATTAGTATACTAAAAATAAACAATCAATGTCAACGCATTCAAATCAGGATTAAACATTGCAAATACACGGTGTAAAAAGACCCAGCACATAAACGTTATCTACGCGTCTTTACATCAAACTAATTGAGCAAAATTATTGCTGGAAACTTTTATTTTTGGTGTAAAAAATCGCTGTTTAAAACAGCGCGCTAATGTAACGCACGCAGAAAATTGAGCTTATGTGTGCATGCAACGGTATAACAGAAGTTGTGGAGGTTTTTGAAGCTACTTTATACCATTTAAATCTTGTTTTAGTGAAAAAAGTAAACAAAATTTGGCATCTGACCTTCAATATCTCCGTTATGCATCCACTCCGAAGTTACTTTTTGAGGTGCAACGTTTGCAAGTGTTAGCGGGCAACAATGGATAACAAAGAGCTTTTTAGTAAAAAATAGTAACATTTATAGTTTATTTAATGTTATAATGTTGCAGAATGTTGCTAAGTAACTTCGGTGTGGATGCACCTTAACCAGAAGGTACCCAGGAATGGAAATGTAAAAAATAAAAGACAAAACAAGACACAGACTCTCGGTTTCGTGAAGCGTCTTTTAACACCCGATAAACAATATAATAGTTTATCCAATATAATAATGGACGTGCAGAAATCACGTTTATCGTAATCGATTTGTCTAGTACTAGCTTTGCTATAACAGCTGATAAACATGTGGCAGTTCTGATGAACTATTCTGGCGCTTAAAGTAATATGCCTCAATATGTTGTGGATGATCCGTCGGTCCTCTCGTATGACTGGAAATTATATTATAGACGGTAATAAATTATAAGTCAACTTATCAGGAAATTCCGGTTGCCTTAAACCTATTATTAGTAACCTATATAAAAATTACATAAAGCTAGTTTAAAACAGTAACCTATGTATGTATACCTAATCACATTTTTGTAATATGTGCAACACATTGGGCATTCGTTATCATTTACTGGAAATAAAACATGATTCAGAAGTATACGATAAATACGCATGAGTTTACAAAACTTTCGATTTCCTAGAGATGTGATTTTACCTAAACATCACTTTAAAGAATTAATAGCTCACATAGATCGTAAGTTCAGTCTGAATATAATTTATCATCCTAATTTAGCACCTTTCAATGAAACCAAAGACACCATATTTCTCAATTGCTTCAATCTCACATCATAACATTCCAAGCGCATACTAATTGCCTCTTAAAGTTCACTGACTTCACACAATACGGTAGCTGAACGGCTGCAAGAAATTCCTTACAAAAGAAAATATTCAAGCAATTTGCCAAACGTAGGCGTAGCATTATGCAACCGAGTGCATTGTCCGTTGCATTATCTTATGGCCTTATCTTTATAGTGCGCTTCGCGATTCCGATAAGATTATGAAACAATGTTTCCTTGAAGTATAATTCACAATTATGAGTAAGTTCAGTTAATTTATTGATCCCAATCAAACCTGACTGATTCTAGCGTTAATTGTTAAGACAGCTTCTTTCCCTTAACCAGTAACTCATCCATAACAAGTGCATGTGTTCTAAAAATAAGTCTTGCTAAGTCTACGTTTTTAGCTGCAACAAAAACTACAACATCTACTTTACCATTTTCAAAGTCCAGTATATTATTCATGATAAATACAGCTCTCGTTACTTGCACGTGTCGTGATTGCAGGCAAGTAAATAATAGACCGTCCCCTTTTCATTACATGTTGCATCCTTTAATTGCAGGACATGCTACTCGATCCGTGGAACGTAATTTATATTTCGTTATTAACTTTTTGCTATCAGCTTCTTAGCGATTATTATGGACTTTTTTGCTGTAAGTAAGTGTGTTGATATTTTAGTTTTTTTTTGTAGAATGTTAAAGGGAATCTGGCAATCATGTTATAATAAATTATTGCATTGACTTGACTAACCTGTAGTAATTTTTAGGTAAGACAAGAAATATAATTCCAAGATCTCTAACATGTATAAACCTTTATGGAAATCTGATTGGAGTAAGGGTAACGCTTCTTGACCTGCATCTCACCTGATGAATAAAATAAGAATTAAATATAGAAAACAAAGCTTTTGAGCAAAATAGAAACAAAGCTGTGACTGAAAATGTTACCATCAAGGAAAAGAGATATTTCAGGATTCTAGAGAAGGTTTTGCTAAACTGTTCATCTCGATAACTAAAAGAAAACTCTATTAGAATATTGAGTATTTCCATTGATGCTTGAAATATATTATTTTCTTCAAACAAAAGGTGGAATTTCTTGCAAATAATTATATGCTAAACATATTTTAATTGAATCTAGCCAGGCAACCGGATCTCCATAACTTATGCAGTTATGCACTACATAACTGAAGATGCGTCGTTTGAAAGACGTATTAACTCTCAATTACTAGAACGGTATAAAAACATACTCGTCCAGCCAACCGTAAAGAGAGATACGAATCTATCACGCAATCACGATGCACGATTAGAAAGATTGAATAATACGACGAATAGATTGAATCTATTGAATGTTGAAGTTATTTTAAGTTGTGTTATTCTTATGTTGATATTTTGCCCAACAGACTGCCTCTCCAATCGGTTTGTCAATAGTCTTATTAAGGTCAATCTTGATGTAAGTGAAGTCATAAGTGATTACACAGAGTGTACTGCCGATGTCGCTACAGATTTAGAAATTAAAGGCTATAACAATGTAAGCGGAATATTGTTGGCACCAAGTCCCTCTAAACATAGGCAAAGTTCTAGATAGCATCAAACAGAAGAATAAAACAACAACTAAAATAGAATCGAAACACATGTAGCCCTTAACCATCCAATAAGATGGCCGATAGGCACTTATAGGCAAGAAATAATTGCCAATAACACAAGCTGTCAATGACTCCGAAGTAGATTTAAACTAATGGACAGTGGTAAACGATCACGGATGTTACCAATTTATCATTTGTAGGACGAGGCGAGCCCTTTATACTTTTCTTTACTCTCTCTATGAAGACGGATAAATTACAATAACTATTGTTAGTATTTTTATATCAGCTGTTTGTTTCACCGAAGAAGTTTGGAAGACGGGAATGAGCGGCGTAATATCCAATCTGAAAAACTGAAAGATATTTCGCAAAGTTGGATACTGACTTATTTTTCTGTGAAAGTTGGGTTAATATTTCTGAAGATTTGTTTTTCATAAGGTAACATATTGGCAAGATATGAGAAATCTTTATCCTTGGTTACAATATGTTTGAGTAGTCGCCAAATAGTCTACGACATTTTGTTAAATGCAACGAACATATCCAACTTTTCCTATTCGTTTAACGAAGTCAGAACACTAAACATGAAAAAACCGCAGACAAAAAACGTGCTCCTTGTAGAAAACTGGAAATAAATAGTCGACTTTTAAACAAGTTGGAGCTGCAGAAAATAATTGCAACGACTTAATTACACGGCGTTTTACTTGACATTCAAATAATACACAAGTCTATGGCAAGTTCTCCGTAGAGTTAAAATAAAATGAAGTAATTGTTGTAAAAATATACGACGTGCTTTTTTCTTATCAGTGATTTTAGTACGTGTTGTATTATCAAAATAATGTGCATACCTAAGCATGTGAACTGCAACAAATACGCCATTTATTTATTATGAGCTGATCTAATAGTAAAATTGCGACTCAGTTTTGCCATTAGCGTCAATGTACGGCTGAAACGTACGGACGAAAACGTAAGACAAAGTATTTCAAATAAAAATTTAAGAATACAACACTAAAGCTTCGACTTACAAACCCCACACTATAATAAGTGTTAATTAGTTTCTCGTAAGCGTCGCATCGTCTCGTCGGCAACAGCCGAATGCAATTGAGCCTAATAAAAATTCAATTCTCGTAATATGTCCTGTCTCTATTTACTACCTTTAATGCCGCTGCACCGATGCATACGATGAATACCTAATACTCTTTGTGATTGGTCGTCGCTTTGTGCAAACTTGATTCTGTCTGGCTTGTGCTGCGTACAATAAAAGTACGAGTACGACAGTACTTGGTAAAACAAAGATGTTATTGTTGAATGACCTTCACCTTTGTCATTTGTATTTTGTTTTTTCGGAGTTACGTCATGCGTGCTGCATCGGCAATAAGTTGTGTAGTGCCAGCTACCAGTGCAGCTACTATTTTTTTTTAAATTAACACTAAATTCACAATACTGCTAAAAATAACTAGACTACAAAACCATAACCAATAGCTTACGCTTGTAGACTTGGACAAGCCTGATAAGAAACATATAATAGAAAATAAAAAAAACTAATATTCAAGTAAGTTCATTGAAATCCACCAGATGACCACTTCCTCAATACTATTTTAAATATAGCTGTAGAATACCGAAATTATTTGATTGCTGCACATCAATAGCTAAACTACGTACCTGTATACAAAATGTCGTCGCCGAACGGGCCTACGACCACTGGGCGAGCTCTCCAGCGAAGAGGACCAAGCATCAGATCGCGACAGCGCCGTATTCCGTGCCTCCGTGCTCCTTGCGCTTTCCAACAGGATCGCCG
This sequence comes from Agrochola macilenta, assembly GCA_916701695.1. Lineage (NCBI taxonomy): Eukaryota > Metazoa > Arthropoda > Insecta > Lepidoptera > Noctuidae > Agrochola > Agrochola macilenta. The sequence continues at coordinate 8,455,234 of OU753569.1, forward strand.
TGTATTTCGTTATCAACATCGTGTGCCACTGTTGCTTGATATTCACTTGTTACTGAGACACTGTGCTCATTTAATTCAACACTTTGAGTTAACTGTGATTTTGAAGTTAGGGATGCTAGAAAATTGCAACTTATTAATTGTGTCTATGTCTTTAGGCTGTATCTCACTTAGTTTTTCAACTAACACGCGTGTTTTAATTTTACATTCCGCAATTTCAATTTCTCTATTATTTGTGTAACATCGGAAAGCAACAAGTGAACTGACTGTGCCGACATCCGCACCGTCACGGTGTACTGACCACCAACCATCATACGTTATTATCCCTCCGACTAAACAACGGGATATTGTGAATTATGCGTGACACCCACGCGTAAAAGTCGGTAATAAGAACGAATTTCAAAGGATTTGAATTATACATTATGGAGAAGTGGAACAGCATAGGACCGAAACTAAAGGACAGGACTCTATCAATTTGAGTAAGTACCCACATTCAATAATGACGTTTTATCTTTAAAGTTGGTAAATATTTTTTTCTCCATATTGTTATTGATTCATTGTTTATTCATTTCAATAACCTCCATATATATCAACAAAGATTTTGGTAGTCTAAACTAAAAGAACAAAAAATAAATAATCCTCTCCGTTTTATAATTCAGTAATTTTTAAGTAGGAATACGGAGCTGCGCTATGCAGTCATTGGGCATTAGTCATCTCTACCTGCAGAATTACCTCAGTTTATACATTCACTTTAACCTGGCATAGCTAGGAGTATAGAAACCATTTCATAATTTAAAGTCATTAGAATAGAACCAGTAACATTCCACAGTTTGCAGACGCTGCAGACAAAAAAGAACTGCAAGAGACAGAAATGGTAGACCGATAAACAATTTTGTAGAAACTATTGGAAACTTTGATGTCGCTAAAACTAACCTTATAAAAAGAATGCTCGTTCAATTTACAGATATAGGTACTGTCGCTTGTGACTTGAATATATACATAGATTGCCCCAAACCTGATAAAGATACCTAAATTGTTTGCTCAAGCCTACATAAGATCAATATCTGCGAAATTAAACGATCCATTTTGCATAAATATACATTGAAATGAGTACTCAATGCGACTGATAATTGGGCAAATGAGGAAGCCATAAAAGGTCATGAATATTCATAGCGATTTGCGAGGAGACTCTATCAGCTGTCAGAGTAAAAAAGGTATTGTATCGCTTAATTTCTATTTTTTTATTCATTCTGAGGCTCGTATTACCTTCCAACTATAACGTAATTACGTTATTACTGAAGAACGTCTCTTAACCATTAACTCATAAGTTAATATAACAACTGGCTTGTAATTGACAGGTAAGGTAATTAGAAAATCCAAACACCAAACAGACACTCATGCTTTAACCACAACGAAGTATTATTAACACTTAATCATAATTATTGCTCATATGTCTGCAGCAGGAAGCAAAATAAACGCAAGAGGAGCAAACGATGCAGTACTAAGACTACCGCCAATTGTTTCAAGGGATGCGGCAATTACTGAAGACAAAACGACCGGTGTCAATGAACCAGTATTCGATGAAACTCCACAAATAAACCTTGTATAGGAACAGTGTTTACTACATGTTAGAACGTATTTGGCTCAAGGATTAGTTATCAACGGATATGTTTATACAAAACATTTATTTAGTTGATTGGAACATAGATTGCTGATTGAAGTATTAGGTATGTTTGAAATTAAACGGACTGTTTTCCGAGCGTAAGATTCATGATAATAGTTACAAAACAATCCATTTTGTTTCCGCGAGAAACGGGTATATTAATTCTATGTCTTATTTTTTAATCTATCTCTTTATATAGCAAGCACTATAAATAACTATTATTCTCTACCTCCTGGTTCCCAGCTTTAGCTAAATTTTGCACCACTGATTCCAAGCGAATAGTCCAACCATTGTAATAAAAACAGCGATAACATTACTTATCTTCATTATCACTACACCGCTTGACTATGACCTCCGAGAGATATAAGCTAATTATACGTCCAACGTCTATCTTACAAACTGCATTTCACAAGGTAATGACTGCCATAAATATCTTTCATGGTGCGTTAGCTTTACCGACGGGACCGTTGTTGGTACCAACTTATCTCCAAGATCAGCCGAAGATAATTGCAATAGCCTAGTCGGTCGTAATACTGCTTATAAAGAACTTATCAGGGATCAGAGCGCTTATCTGTAGGAACCTTTCCTGTTGACGTTTGATACTTTCGACGTTTAGGACGTTTGGTAGACGTTTAAAGGTCAACCAAGGGAATTCAGTTAATGTAGTATGAATTCTTTGAGCTTTCGGATTCGAAGTGGAATATATTCATTAGATAACGACAATTTTTTAATAATTATTGTTTTGAAAGAGCGTAGGTTACAATTTGTCACGTTTATGTGTCATTAGTAAGATTAATATTTAAGTTCTTTATAAACACATGTGCAGAAAATGTAACGAAATCCAAAATAAACACAGTTTTATCTAAAGTAACAAAACCGTCCATAAATTCAATAATCAGGTTAAGAATTCAATATAAAAAACGATAAGTTCACTTACAATAATATCGGTTCACATACTTCACAACCCACACACAAATTGATGCTAAAACAGCTTCGGTTCCACTAACAGCACGAAATTCCTTAACTATCGAATTCCCAAACTGTAATTGGCCTGAGTAGGCCTCAAGTTCGAGGCTACTACTTGATGCCGGCTAGACCATATATGGCCTCAGTAACTGGAGAGCAACAACTACGTATTTGTCGAATGTATCGCATTTTGATGTTGACATTCATGTTCGCACAGTCAAAGGAATTTCATGGCAGTCGCAATCTATTTTGATGTACGGAAACGCTTGCAGGATTGCATTCACATCCCTAATCTTCGTTAAAATTGGAAGCAGCTTGCTATGAGTAATGTAAACTGTATAATTTAGTATATGAGTTCAGCAAACTGTAATAAACCTTTATATTTTTAACCTCTTCTCAAATAATTTCAACTTAATGAGAATCGTAAAATAATCTTGTAATTTGTGCCAAATCTTCGTGGACGACAAGACAATAAAGATTGAGTCTGTCTTTATTGCTCTATCATTATGAAGAACAATCAAGACAATGATTCTTCAACGCCCATAAATTAGAGTATAGCAAAGGTTACTGCAAGATCTTTAACTACATAGCTAGTAATTATGATGTAATGTGTGTCAGCAGCCATAGCAATTAAATCCTTTCTTATAGTTGGCTCAAACTTTATGATTGTGACACATTCAGTTGAGATATGAGAGCGAAAACTAATTCTAACAAATCCTATTATCAGTTTTATTGGCAATTTAACTTTATTGATTGTAGAATTTATGGAAACAATTAGTTGGTAAATGAAGTCTCCAGCAAATTAAGTGTATACCTAAGTTATTTCTTTCCATATAGCAACAGAAGCGTTGAGAAAGAGTTTTATAGAATTTCATTGCTTCCTTTGAAAGTTTGTGAATTTTTCATTACAACGCATGACAAGAACGTTTATGGGCGAATCAATATGACATAAAAATATATTTTATGTACGGCTCGAATGAAATGGTAAGAGAATAGGTGCGATATGAAAAGTGTCAAAAAGCTGTAAAATGTTGACGTATAAAGTTTTCTAGTAATATATATTTATATGAAGATGATGATGTGTATCAGGTAGGTTGGAGTCTAATTTCCTAATAAATGTTTGGGAAAATTTTGTTGATATTTCTGATTTTTCTAGTACTGAAACCTCAGTTGGTCTAATAGAGTTTTTTGAACCTTAAATGAAACAGGATCGAACGGCACAAAAAAAAAAACAAAGTGTTACAATTCAGAAGATTATTTGAAGGTGTGGTCAATATTAAAGCGAGGGCGATACCAGTAAGTAGACATATATATACATAAAACGTTGACTATCGCAATATGATTCAGTTGCTGACGACAGTGACTGTAATCAAGTTCTTCGTAAGTATGCAAGTCTAAACAATAACACTACTTAGAACTAAACAATGACTACAAAATAGCAACCCATAATTCATATCAGATAAATATAAAATGTTCGACATAAAAGTCGAAGGGCGAACTGGGACAGCCAATAAAGAAACTGTTATAGTTTATTATGAGGGTCAGTTCCAACAAGCACAAGAACTCTCTGATGAAATAAAGTCATTGTCACAAGAAGGTAATGACTTCCTGGAAACATACGTCCGCTGCATCTCGTAATTCTCAGAGATATGACTGTAGGATCTCAGATATATTCGAAGGTTTTATACCTACTTAGCAAAATGGTAGGAGGCATTAGTTTAATGACGAATTTATGCCTCCCAGACAAATTATTAGAACTTGTGTTAATACTCAGTCAGTAGGTGTCGATTAGGTCATTCGATTTAATAACATCGCTTGATTCAATCTGAACCATGTTTCCACCATTATGATTCAGCATTGTACCTAGGATGATAATACTGTAGCAGTTGGTGTGACGAAATATGATGGATGACACAGTTGTTACTTGTTTTCAAAAGGTCAGCGAACTTTAATTAAGCAAGATAGCGCCTGTATACCTAGACACATAAAGCAATTGAGTTCTAAACTAGTCACAGTAATAGCACACAATCACGAAATTTTCACGGTTGACATAAATTGCACTCGAAATTGGGAACACTATCTTTGAATCGGTTGAAACAGCACTCGTGCAAAGAGATGGGAGAGCACTTTTCACAATCGCGACGATAATATATTTGCGGTATTTTCGCAGTGCGCTCGCGTCTGCGTCGCTATCCAATCGTCCGATCGGAAACATCGGCGCCGGCGCACTGCCTGCCGCGAGGAGCGGCGGCGAGCGCGCGCGCCCTGCAGGACTACCGACCGGCCGACGGGTTTAATTTGAACTTGGAACTCTACATGCGGGATGCAATTTTGGACGTGTTTTTATTGGGCTTCGGTCATCGAGGCGACGGCCGTTAATTACTCGGAATACCACACGAAAGGTGCATGCCCTTTAACCAAAACAGTCACTGAGTAGCTCCTGTTTTTCCCTCCCATTATCAATCGATTTTCTTTAAAAACTTGAATGCCCATTCAATCTACCGAACATATTTCATTCTATTAAGTCAAATGTCTCTGTAAATGTCTTCTCATTTAAACAATTTATTGCAAACGTCTCCCGCGTTTTAAATAAAAATATGCCACCACAAAGTCGGCTAACCCTTTGATATTGTCGAAGAACGTTCCTTTTCGCATCCATTTCTGCAATAAAAAGTACTGCGAGAGCCTTAAAAGGGAAGCGATCTCAAAAAATGTTATACAACTTTCCTTTTCAAAGGGATGGGGACGCATTATGTGGAATAAAGTTATCCGGACATAGCCTTTTATGGGACGCAATCGTGAGTCGTATAGCAAAAAAGGTCAGTTGAAACGAGTTGGTCATTACATAGAATGGCTCGCTAACGTCCGTATGAAAGTAAAATTTATTAACGGCCAGACACAATGTTTATTTCTATGCCAAATCTGGCTATTACATTTACCGTGACTTTCTAAGACAGGACATTTACATTAAATTAAATTATCGAATTTCCCAATTTAAAAAAAAAACAATCTAATTTGAGAAAAGGATATTTTATTTCACATTTATGGAATACGAGTATAGCCAAATGGTTTGCTCCAAAAAATACAAAGTATTGGCGGTTACAGAAACTTTTCTTACATTTCTAAACCAATACAAGTTTTCCTCTAGAATTACTTTTTAAAATAGTGTCTCTAATTCTCTACTGTAGTACTTATCCACTACCGGAATTGTGTGCACAAAACTTAATATTAGTTTTCCTGTACAACGATATTTTGAGATTAAAAGAAACAATTTGTTTCATCCATATCTCTAGACGGCAATTTTATGAAAAATTTATATCAGTTGTGCGTTTAAAAGCGTGCCTTTGAGACGCACAAGCTAATGAAGCTGGGCTATGAATACATATTGGAGCATTAAACAGTGCGAATCGTACTGGCCGGTGCATAATTAATTACGACACTGGCCCTTAAGATGCGCATTGATGCAAATTATTTAGATCTTAGAACGTGATGGATTTTTTGTATTTAATAATGGTAGGAAATAGAAAAGAGACTATATTATTTTCTATGTTTATGTTTTTTGTAAGTCTATTTTTAAGGCATTTATTAACTCGCATCTCAAATCATTGCCATTTTGCTTTCCTAAAAATACTATTGAACACTCTAATATACTTAGTATAATCTGTCTATAATGTTTCCACTGCGGAGAGGGCAGGTAAATGTGGCCCAAATTCTAAACGCGAATTTGTAAACAAACTAAACCTATTTTTTTCATGAGAATAGGTGCCCAATAGCTTCTCTAGTTGGCATAAGTGAATAGTTCACATTAGAATCGTTTTAAATTAATTATAAAAAAAAAAAAAAATAAACAAATTGACTTGACCTTGAGCTCGTGGCTAAGTAATAACAGTCGCACGGGTCGATCCATTGGGTTAAGCTACGCTTGCCGGGGTTGTCCGTGGATGGGTGACCATCTTTACATACCGAGACTCCTCCAGTGCTTCGGAAAACACGTTAAGCCGTTGGTCCCGGCTGTCAATCGTGGATCTTTGATAGTCGTTATCGTCAGAAGCCTCAAAATCTGACAACCAGTCTTATCAAGGAGTATCGTAATACCCAGTTACTGGGTTGTGGAGGTCAGATAGGCAGTCTAGCTTCATCTTTCTGACTGACCGACCCCTTGACAATTCAAAAGTGCCTGTAATTGGTTTATTTGAAATAAATGCTTTGAGTTTGACTTTGAGTCGCTCCATATAAATACTGGTATTCAGCTGCTTCCGGTCAGACTGGAAGCCGACCCCAACATAGTTGGGAAAAGGCTAGGCAGATTGATTGACTTGACCTTGAGAGAGGTTAGTTAATTTAAAAAGTGTACATCATTAAAAGGTCAATAAGTTTTTAAAGGATCGGTCAGTTATATCCCTTTGTTTTTTTTTGCATTTACGCCGTTTTACTCGACCATAACAAAAAAGATTATTCATACTTCATGAACGTCTTTTATTATAAACAACATTGTCGCTCGTTATAAAATTATCTTCTTATTTACACGTTTCCTTACAACACCATGTTCTGTGTCTCTGTAAATAAAATACTTATTTACAACTTTATTACTTTATTATAATTTCTGCAACCGTTCGATACGCTTCCGTGTCAATGGTATCAAAAGAGTCCACTAAAGGCTGTTAACAACTACCAAAAATATTGTCATCTTGAATCAAATGGACGACATTCGCCATTCTTTCGACAGCTACTTGATATCGGGGGCAAAGCAAATCAGTGATTGAAAGTATGTAATTTTCGATACAGAACCTGTCGAATACTTTTGAACTTAGATATCAAACTCAAACTCCAAGCATTTCTTCAATTAAACCATTTACAGGCACTTTTGAATCGTCAAATAGTCGGTCAGTTAGTCGGAAAGTTGGAGCTAGTTGCAAAACGTAGATCTCTATGGAGAACAACGGGCAAGAAACTCCAAGGACACTCTTTTAAATAAAGAAATTACAAAATCCTGGGTACATTATTCTTGTTGCTTCTATATATATGTGAGAACAATGTACAAAAAGTTATCAAAATATAAGATTAAATATAAGCCCTGGCACTTATGAGATGACCAGTCTCAACTGACGGCACCCGTTCACGAACATGACGCGTGGGTCAGCACCATCCAACTCAACCATTTTGTAGGGAACCGAATGATCCAACCAACTAAGCAATGGTATCATCTGATCTCCTTATTTTACTCTAAGGATGCACAATATTTTGCCTTTTATTTTCTCTGGAAAATACTCCTCGATTTGACATCGTTTTTAATTAATTTAGCATCGCAGGAGCCATGAAATTGTTATAGCGACATAATTGGCTGTGATGGTTGAAGGATTATTGGATAATTGAAGCGTCAAGTAGCAAATAGGAAAAACAATGGAACTACTTAGAACTATTCATTGAAAGGAGAAAAGTAGGTAATTTGAGGATGGGAAAGGATGAGGAGAGGAAAAAATGGTTCTCTACTCGATGAGCTTTACTCAACAGAATGACCCCACATGGGTTTGTAATTTTTTTTCAAAATCAAAAGTTTATTGTTTAAAAATTTAATTAAATTACAAATTAAACGGGCGTGCCTTTTTGATTTATTTAAATTAATATTATTTGTTGTTATAGCGGCAATAGAAATACATAATCTGTGAAATTTTCAACTGTCTACCTATTATGGTTGATTAGATACAGCTCGCTGACACACAGACAGACAGACGGACAGCGGAGACTTAGTAATAGGGTAGATAACCCTAAAAATTAATTCTCTTGATTTAAGGATTCTCCAAAAACCCAATTTTAAAGTTCAATCACACTACCTCGTTTACTATGCAACAATATTTATACAACTGGCAAATAATTCTAACAAACACACGTACTACTAACACATTTTTATGTAAACGCAAACAAGAAGCTAGCAAAATAAACTTTAATATACACACAATAATATATTCATACAAAACATAATTCTGTCGACCACCCGTCATAACATAACATCACGGCTTGTTTCCCCGAGCAGATGGGCAGAGTTGAACCTATAGTACACATTTTGCCAGTTATGTTCAAGTCTCATGTGATAGGAGGTGAGCCTATTGCCATCAACCGGGCACACATCCAGAATCCGGGCTGCTGCAATTCCAGATAGTAAAACCCAATAACACTTTGACCGACCTGGGAATCAAACCCAGGACTCCAAACTCAGCGGTAGCGCTGCGACCTTTAGTACAACGACCCGTCATATTATTAATGAAATAGTTCCGTGACTGACTTAAGCGACATTTACACGATGCAATTTTCTTGTCTGTGCCCTGCATACAATAAAATTGAAAAACTACTGACTTGCATCTACTAAACACACACTGTTTGGACGGTGCAACTTTTATTGTTGCTTCAATTTATTGCATGCCACTGGCAATTAAATTGCACTGTATAAATCAGGCTTAACTCGTGCAGAGGTGCACTAAAAACAAGAAAGGACTTTGCGATACTGGTCTTTATACTCCTCCGAGCAGTTCAAGGAAGTTTATACAAAACAACAACGCGGTCTACAGCTGGTTTTAATATAAATAGTGCTGACTAAATATGTCTAAGTAGATTATTACGAAACGACATCAATAGGAAGGTAAGCAGACCTGGTGCAATTAACGCTATACATAAATCTTCTTTTAAATCCCCTGCGTTGAAATTTTTCGTCAGTTATTTAAAAAAAAATCTGCTGATCCCACATTTTGACCACGTAGGTATTGCAGTTTTCTATGAAACAGCAGTATGTTTTTTTTATAATAGGTAACCGACGAAAACTTTCAACGCAAAGGGGTTCAGAATCATGTACTAAATCCATGGTAATAGTTTTCGCGTCGATGTCCCTGCCAACCTATATAAATAAGTACTGGATATTAACTTGAACCGGTGTTGTAATAGAAACAAGTGCACACTGATATATGGTTCCTTTATAACTACGTGAGATAGCTGATAAGATGAGTTTATTGAGTAACATAACTTCGATTCGTTAGGTCTGATGGTGGAAAAACTAAAATGTTATAAGTAAAACTACTACTAGTAGACGTGTATACATATAAAACGGGTTATACTTATTTTCATGGATGTTAAGGAGCTCCGTAACCGAAACTATCGGATATTCGAAATAAAAATCTATCCGTAACCGAATCAGATATATAAGTTTCGGATAATTTCGGATAGGGGCGGAGTCTAAATGAGACACGTTACAGGTTTTTCTGCCCGGCCGAGCCAAAACACTAGCCGCGCGCATCATTTGTATGTTTATTTTTCGAAGTGTATAGAGTACCGCTAGCGGCACTTTAGTGGTTCTGTTTAGGCCCGGCTAAAGTTTCGTAAGCATTGCATTGTCATTGTCACTGTCACTTGTTATTTTGTTTGATTGTTGAGGTTAGTTCGCTGCCCTTTGTATTGATTGATCGTATGAGGAGAGGCTAAGTTTAATTATTCCTTTCATCTATAGCCGGCTAAACTTAAGTGTAGCCATAAGTAGGTAAGGTTGGGTTACAACTGTGTCCACACAACGCACGAGCCGAGCAAGCAGAGCGAGCGGTGCCGCGGTAGCGGTCGGCGAGTGCCAGGGTCCGTTTAGGCACAAGAGAATGTATTTTTTTGTGAATGTGGTGTTTTCCAGCGAACTAACCGCAACAATCAAACAAAATAACAAGTGACAGTGACAATGCAATTTTTACGGCACTTTAGCCGGGCCGAGGCAGCGCCACTATTATGCCGCTAGCGGCACTTTATTATCCATATCCATAACCGAAACTATTCAAAACTAACGGATAAACCGATATAATTTTACATCCGCAGCCGTATCCGAAACCGGTATAATACTATTTCTATATCCGTATCCAAATGCGAAATTTCATATCCATCCTACTTATTTTGAATTCTGGGAAAAGGCATTGAAATAAAGAAAAGGTTTATAATAAAATTCATAAAAGAACGCGGAGCTTAAAAGTATGGAACAACTGAAAGAGATAAGACGCATTCACTATCCTATGAAGCATCTGAATTAGTCTCTCAAAGTCACAAAGGCAGAATTTATCAAAACATCGCGACGAATTTATTATTCCCTGAAGCTCGTGTTCGTAGTCGTGTATAGAACAACTTAATTAATAATAAAAAGAAGTTCTAAAGACTCAGTAGAATAATACCAGCTCTTTCAAAGCAGCTAGGCTACTACTGGACTTGCTAAACGTGGTTTACGAGTACATGTACCTTCCAACTTTCCAAGTATCAATAACGAGTGCGATGAATAATAATCAAACGCTATTTATTGCTCACAAAATTGTTTATCGTATTTTTTTTACTTACAGTCCAGGCGCCAGAATGTCACTAAACACAATAATATCAATTGCTATAATGGTTAAACATTGAAAAGATAGAGATACCGTGCCTATCTTAAGAATGTGCCATTCTTAAGTTATTTTGATTGATATCTTTCAATAAGCATTCAATCGACAAAGGCGACATAGGCAAGGAGCATTATATTTGTAAATATAGATACACTATGAATTCATTTCATTAGCTTATACGTTAATCGTCGAGAAATTGACCGGTGAGGTATCTCAAGGATGCGTGTGAGTCATACGCGGCCATCAGTGAGCCCGTATTGACATTATTTAGTGTGAATGTTCACGGATGTATGGCATGTGCCTACTTGTTTATTTCCTTGGATTATTTGTAGACCACAGCCCGTATATCATCTCCTTTAGGTACGGAATGTGTAACAAATCAAGAGGGAAATCAATCGTTTTCCGGCCGAACTGGTTTTGATTTTTAAACTGGATAAATGGATTAATCATATTACTATTATTTAAGTCTGAATTTGTGCCCAGCTAATGGCAATAGGCTCGCCCCCTATAAAATGGAACATAAACATAACTGGCGATATGTGAGCGTGACTATAGATACACCTCTGCCTAACCCATCGAGGATTACAGGCGTGATGTTGTGTTATGTTATGTAATATTACTATTTGGCAGCTATAGCACAAACTCCTAATGTTTTAAGAACAAAGAGAAAATTAGGAACGTAAAATAAGCTTGTCACCCATAAAAAAAACCAGCCAAGTGCGTGTCGGACCACGCACAATGAAGGGTTCCGTAGTTGGATTACGTGTAGGGGCGGTAATGAATAGGAGGATCTAAACTACTCCAAAGTACAGAACTTATTAGACTCTAATACATGTGCGCACACGCATAAGAAAGCTATAAATTATGACGTAGTAAAATTTTCACTTTAGTTACCGGTTCATATCTTTAATCAGCTTCATGGGTGGTCTTAGAAGACTGCTTTTTATATTGAAGATTGGCCGGAGGTTTCGTTATCTCGTTTCACTAATGGGTTAAAAAAGTTCAACAAAATTTTTGCATTTGCACTAAGTTCAGTGCAAAGTTGGGGGTCCGGTACAAAGTATCCAGTAAAATTTTCTACGTAGATGCAAAAATATACTTAGGACATTCTAAGATACTGGGGAAGCATGCAGTATCGTCACAATGCAGACAAAAGTCACAAGCAATCTAAGAATTAATCATACATACCACACTCGACTGCATAAAATATTAAAAATAGAACAATTCTCTTCGTTCTGATTTAAAATGACCCCACTAGGTATGTGTAAAAATCGTCCGAGAATAAACACTTATAAAAACGATATGGCCTTCACATACGTGATGATTCAACACTACGGCTGCTCTAGACTTTTATGGAAACCGACAACTTCTTATTTATAACAATCGTAGTATACAAATATGTGGGTGTGTATTTGTGTTAAGTATATAAATTGATAATACTGTAACAAAATCGTGGTCACTTTCGTGCTGTATGCACACCTACAGCACATAATCATTGTCTGCAGGAAATTAGGACAAGAAAAACCATGTTTATATTACCTATCTATATTTTTCGCATATTAGTGTGTCCATTCTGTCAATTAACAATGAGTATATAAAGCCTACGCATAACTCTCCGTCACGGAAAGCTGGATGGTAATGTCGGACTCTTTCCGAACCGACAAAAAAAAACCATACGTTAGCTGCCTCAGCTCATAATTATGGAGGGTGAACTGCGGGATCTTCGGTAGAACGCGCACTACATACAATAGAGCACCTGCTCTGCGCACCTTACAACTTACAACATCCCGGGGGAAACCTCGTAAGTCATAAGTCATAACTCATAAGTTCCGTTTAAATTAAATAATTCGTCCGCTGAGCATGAGGTCAAAGTGTTATTGGGTTTTTCAATATGGAATTTCTCGGTAGGTGGCAGCCCGGAATCTAGATTTGAGCCCGGTTGATGGCAATAGGCTCGCTCCCTATTACAAGGAATTTAAACACAACTGGCGAAATGTGGGTGTACTATATGTACATCCTTGCTCAACCCTTCGGGGAAACAAGGCGTGATGGTTCCAAGCCGTAAATAAGGCACTTCGAGCGATTCAGCTTTATGAGAGCGCCGTCTCTGTCAATCATAAATGTGCAACAGTCCCTTTCTAAAGCTAGATGTACTTCAAGTGTACAACAGTGGAGCCAACTTTACGGCAAAGGAACTATTTGATGAAACGCACTCTACGTGGCGATTTCTGCCAGTTTACTCCTACCGCAAGCCGCGAAAGAACTTCGTTCCAGAAACAAAACACAAAGATTAATCAATAAAAACAAATGATCAGCTACCTATTACCCAGCCGCCTGACTTCTGAAGAAGAATACCTTCTCAGAATAGGTACCACCCAGTAGGTGCACCAAACCATAAAAGACGTGCAGAGCATGTAAATAATATCAGATAGCTTTAACATGAATACTAAACTGCCTCATGATGAGTATTTGACTAAAACAAACACCCACACTGAGACTAAATAAGTAAACGAAGACCTTGTTATAAGAATATAGTATTTCCTATTACTAAATTGGTTGTGAACATGTTACGGCAGTAGTAAATCCATAAATATTGCCAATAATGGAGATGAATAAACAATCTCAAATGTACGAGTATTGTTATGGATCAACAACAGATTTATGTATTAATTTTGTGCTAAATTAGAATTTACGTTAAAAAAATACCGAATTAGCGATACTTTATTATGACCGTGCTCAGCCTGCGCACTTGGGCAGTAAACTTCGTTTCCAAAGTTCATGACTCACTGATCTTTTCTCAACGGCAACAACTCAAGTCTCATATTAGGTCGTGAATGTCATAATGTATCCTATGTTTAATTTCGGTTCTGTAGTCATGTGTGTGAGTGCGTGTAGCACTAACTTTTTTAACTAAACATTATATCCCCATTGGATGAGTTCCAATCTGGATTAAGTGCTTACCTGTAACAAGCGTAGCTTAACCTGCTCGATCGACCCGTGCGGCTGTTATAACTTAGCGACGAGCCCCTTTTCACTTAACTCTGCACAAGAAAATTCCAATTTGACATTACACCTATATTAAGTTAAAAGATTCGATTAATTCACAGAGACATGTTTGTAAACTGAAAGCTCAAAGCTAATGTGAAGCTAATCATTCACGCGTACTGAGCACATAGATGTCATGTCTAATAAGAAAATAGACAGAGGTATGTAGGTATATGAGAATAATATAATAACAATGGAACATTCACTACATTGAACAAAGGGGAGACGCGTAAACGATTGACGCGTTGACTGATTATAGTTTCCACTATAATCCTAAGTCAGTCAGCTCCTACGTAAACTAATTACTCTTACAATAATCTTGAGAAATGTTTTGATGTTGGGATGGTTGTTTGTTTACTGTTTTGCAAGGTACAGCTTTATTAGTACTTACTCTAGTACTAGTAATAGACTCCAATAATTTGCCAAGAGAGTGAAAGAAATAATTGCTAATCTATAGGCACAAATAAATCTTAAGACAGGTTGCTGCTTCAAATTTATGTGATATCATCCAACCCGTATTGGACCCGCCGCGTGGTGGATTACGTACGGTCCGCTCCTTCTTACATAGAGGAGGTCTGTATCTTGGCAGTGAAAAGAGTATGGGCCTATCATGCCTATGCTATACCTAAAGGAATTTCTGTCGAAAGTAGGAGTTTTTTTTTTCTTAAGTTAACCGTTTGCTGATCATCTTGAAATAGTAAGAACTGTAGGAATTGACGAGGCTGCACATCACTGCAAATTAATACAGAATACTGAAAATATAACTCAAAGCAATGTCTCTGTATATTAAAGCACTTTCTGTTATCGCATGTCTCCAAACCATTTGCTAAACGCGAGTAAATAATTTTGTAAATCATTGTTCAGAAAGGATTGTTAATAAGGCACTATAATGTGGAGTCTGACAAAGAAATTAAATTATTGTTAGCGATTACCTACTTGATTAATTGAATTGTCTAGTGATACACTGCTCTAGTTTGAGTTGGGTTATCCAGTAATACAGGAATAATTCTGTGTGGATTTTTTTCAGTTTTAAACAACCCAAGATGTGATGACGTTAAGTTTTTGAGTTTGACTGCAATTAATATAATGCAGATATCAGGAGTTGCAGTCAGGGCTTGCGGACGGTGGGCAATGGGTAGCTCGCCGTCCGATTAGGACCAGGCCCGGGTCGACGGCGCGTTGTGTTCCACGCGCGCCTCAAAGAGATGTCAGCGCCAATGCCTGCCCGGGTTGCGAGTTTGTCCGAAAGGGATATCGCGGCCCCGGCACACAGGCAACGGAAGGAACACGGGTGGGTTTTAGTCAGTAAAAGTCTGACACTCCCTCTCGCTCCGCCCAGAGCGGGAGGAGTCATTTGATGATATCCCACCCAAAAAAAAAAAAAAAAAAAAAGGAGTTGCAGTCAAATTGATGTTATAGATTCTTTGATAAATTCGTTCTTTAGCTCATATTCTATGAAATTGAGCAAATTTTTCATTGACCGTTCATCTTTTTTAGATTTCAACCTGCAGTCACTCAAAAACGTAATGTGATACTCCCGACGCGCCACAGTGAAATATTCAAAAACATGTTCCTGGATAAATTGTACCATTTATGTATGTACATATACTTTATGATATACAGTAAGCTCGTGAGGAGCTCGTGGCTAAGTAATAACAGTCACATGGGTCGATCCACCAGGTTAAGCTACGCTTGCCAGGGTTGGTCTGTGGATGGGTGACCATCTTTACATACCGAGACTCCTCCGTGCTTCGGAAAGCACGTTAAGCCGTAGGTCCCGGCTATCATTCGTGGATCTTAGACAGTCGTTAAGAGTCGTCAGAAGCCCGAAAGTCTGATACTAGTCTTACCAAGAGGTATCGTATTACCCAGTTACTGGGTTGTGGAGGTCAGATAGGCAGTCGCTCCATATAAAATACTGGTATTCAGCTGCATCCGGTTAGACTGGAAGCCGACCTCAACATAGTTGGGAAAAGGCTAGGCAGATTGATTGACTGTAGGATATAGTACCTACAGTATATCCTTTCAGGCCACATATAAATAAATCTGGCATAAATATTTAGACAGTATCCGTCAATACAGATTACATATGGATACCATGTCGAGATGGTAAGTACTGTATGCCTTTTAAGGGAAAATAATGTGATTAATGCTTATGTACCAGTTATGTAAATCATGTAATCTGTTTTATAATCACATCACTAGTGAATAGAGAAGTAGAGCTATATACTTAGATATCCCAAGATGTTAGGTGCGCTTGATCATACATACGCCACAAAAATAATTGGTCGACTTTATTGAGTTATCAAAGAAAAACAGTTGAGTTGGGTATTTTAATTTTGTATCTGAACAAGTGATCAATTTATTATTTACTTGTGGTTAAGGTATTTACTTGTAAAAATATTAAACAATCTTTTTTTTCTTTATGTATCTGTGGCCTAGTGGTCGCAAACGCTACTGCTGAGCATGAAGGCCTGGGTTCGATCCTCTATCTAACCCTCGGGGATTACAGGTGTGGCGTTATGTTAGTTGCATGTATCTAGGTACTAGTTCTGGAGACATTCCATTTAGTCAAACTAATAATCGCTAACTGAGTACTATCTATTTTGTTATAATAATTACGGAAAATTATCTGGATAAGCTCTTTATTTGAATATATTGGTATTTGGTTCGAAACTTAATTAGTTATAACGTCTAATTATCTAATATGAAACTATCCCAACCACTCCTATAATATCAAACTTATATGAAAGATAAACACAATTAATTATTACTTATACGAACTAATATCGTGCAACATTATCGTTAACAGAACAAATAATGAAAGTTTTCGCGATAAGAATGCCTAAGTTTACTCGATACTGCGAATAAGTTTTGACAGTTAATCGGTGGTTTTGTGGGGCAAATATGTTGTAGTGTTGTAACTGGAATAGGTATCGAAAATTACATAGAGAACCTAGGTAGAGACAACAAAAAAGCATAAAGTTATTGTTCAAAGATTAACAAAGTGATCTAATATTAAAATGTTTTTGTAACAAACCTTCTGTATATAGTGTAAAAATACATAGTAACTGTTCATTTAATAAATGAATACCTATGTCATTTTTTTATTTCTGTATATGTATATGATGATACCAAATACAATTAAAATAAAAGATTTTAGCTGTAAAAGTTTTAAGCGGAGGCGCAGCTACCTATTTATTCGTTTTATGCTGACTGTACCTGTTTAGTTAGAGGAATTGTAGGTAATATTAAATAACTATATTACTCGGTATGCTAATGGAGTCTGGTTATTATACGAAGTGTGTGGTCTAGTGAAATATAAATTTTGGGGACAGACAGAGCTTATTACTGATCAAGTTTATTTTTATATTTTAATCTGAGCATGATACTAATGATAGTTTTTATTTTTGTATTGCATCATAGTGTTAATATTATTAATTCTAATATCCCTTTTATAATCTATGTATCCATCCTTTCATACACACTACACTACATTACTATATACTACATATCTCTGACAGTCTGACTCTGTCTGGCTGTGTGTTACATTTTCATGGTTAAACCACAGAACGATCTTGGGACCTGGAGGAAGATCATAGGCTACTATTCGCCTGGATAAAACAGCTAGTCTAAACTAAAGTTATAAAGAGAAAAGATTAGATTTTGTATGTTTGTTTGTAACGGATAAACTCCAAAAATAATTAACCGATTAAAAAATATATTTTACCCATAGGAAGCTACATTATCAGCGATTAACATAGGCTGTATTTTATCGACTTCCACGCGAACAAAGTCGCGGGCAGAAGCTAGTTATTTATAACACTTGTAATGAAATATACCTTAGTTCAAAGAACAGCAAAACAATAAAAACTAAAGCAAACAAAGGCCCAGTGCGCCCTGCTACTCCACTGTTGTGATTAATTTCCTCGACAATCAACGTAGACACATGATGGACATCACTTTGGTTTATACTTAGGGCTGCCAGTTACTGAAAATGTGCCCTCAATAGTGGAAGATTTAATTAAAGGGAATACTTACAGAACAAGTTATAGTTTTAATGTTTTCAGAAATTCTCAGAAAAGTAGGAACTATTGTTGTTTTTTTTTTCAACTCTGAAAGTTGAATAAATGATAAATGATTGTATTCATGTAAGTAGGTTTGTAATAACACTTTTACACGTCAATCATATTTTAATTAAAAAGCAGATGAGATCGGTGATTACTTAGTGATTCAGAACCCTATATTCTTCATTATGAAGGGTTACCAGATAAAGTTAGGTGTGAAAGCAATTTTTTTTTGTTCTGTTCATGTTAAAGGGTTATCAGATCAGACAGGTAGGTAATTATAAAGACATAAACAAGTACTTATCTAGGTTATTGTAGATTCCAAAATAATGAAATATGACTGTGTGACTCACGTCAAACCTGTGACTCAGAATTAACATTTCAAATTAAGTGGCCTCGGACAATCGGTCATCTAAAAACTACAGCTATTGTGATGTTAAACAACGCCTTGATGATAGGATACTGCATGGTAACCACAACTTTTCTGCATTCATATAACTTAGTCTTTTTATCCTACTAAATCGCTAATTTTTTTGCAGGCTAAACACTTTTTACCTGACTGCTGCGAAGCCGAAAAGGAGGTTGTTTTTCTTATATTTATTTTTATTAATATCTTCTTAATGCGACTAGTATCCTATCAAAACCGTTTTGTGTGTCAAAGTTCATATAACACTATTTTTTTAAGTTCTAAAATGTTCTCAAGTAAGTGAAATCCTTGTAATTTCTTATTGAGAAATAAATTTCTTTAACCATAACCAAATAATTTGTTCCCTACCTACACACTCTACAAACATAAAACGAGCCATAACAATTTCTATAAACAATAGTGAACCTAGAAAACAACCCACCTCTATTAAAATATTTAAACTGGTTTTAGAGACCATTAAAACTCACAATGCTATCGTTTATTACGAGCATATTCTTAAGAGACACCCCTGAGTGAAGTCAGAACATGAATAAGGCATAAAGGTTGGTCTGTACTGGCGCGAGTTACAATGTATAGCAAATGGACAGGAGCTTGGGACTTCACGGTAACTATGTATGCGGTAAGTGCCTACTAGTGTAATAATTATGTTCTGTAGAATGAATTTATAACGCCTATAACGTTGCGAGGAAAATAGTGGAATGATCTTGCCGGTCCCGATTTCAAACAGATGTTGAAGATAGAAATTGGTCTGTTTTCCGGTTTCACATTGATGTTGTCTTCATTTTAGCAATTTGGCACATAATAAATGTGTTTGCGTAGACATGTAGCTATTTTGTATCCTGAAATACAGATGCATGCAAACAAAATTATAACTTCTTAAGGGTGTGATACAGACCATCCACCTGAAAAACTTTCTTCATGGGACTTCCCATAGAAAACTTCAATTCCTACACGATCCCTATGTACCACCGAAGAAGTCCATATCTAACCACCGTAAGGACTATTCTTGCTTGCAGCGCTCGGCGGCTATAAAACCGGGTCGGTACAGATGTGGTCATCGTGTTCACGGGATTTTGTTTTGAAACTCGATAGATATGAACTTCTTTAAAGGTACCTACCTACTGCTTCGCACAGAGAGGAGGCCTGTGTACCAGCAATGGGAACATTATATTCTGATTATGCTATAATTATGCCAATGTATGGAACAGCTGATAATTTTTTCGCGATTACCACACCCACAGCCTTAAACATGACCACACCTTTCTGATACATACTGTATATTGACCCAAGCGGTTTCACAAGAAATTGCTTGTCATATCAGTCAGGCTAATATTATTGCCTAGCTCGTCGATAGATAACCAGATGGATGAAAGTACCGTGAAAAACCCTCAATTTAATTTCCGTAATGATTGTAGAGACACCTCACTCAACATTCGATTGTTTTTTTTTTTTTTTTTACTAGCCTTCGCTGTGCCACTCCTGAGCAAAGGCCTCCCTCTCCTTCCTCTCTTCACTCCTTCCATCGTTCGTGAGCCCGCGCGTCCTCCTTCCAGTCTTGATGGAACCTATCCAGCTCGTCCCGCCATCTCCTACGTGGTCTACCGCGACCCCGCCTCATTGGCTCAGGGCACCAGTTCTGTGCTATTTGGGCCCACAGTTTGTCCAGCATGCGGGAGACATGTCCTACCCAGTCCCATTTGAGCCACGTTGGGCAGCCTTTTGAGCCACGTCAGCTGTTTTTGTTTTGGAGCGCAATATTGTGTTTCGAATGCGATCCGTTAATTCAGCTCCTAGTATACTGCGCTCCATTGCTCGTTGGCAGACCTTGAGTTTGGACTTCTGGATGTGAGTCAAAGACCAAGTTTGTGCACCATAGGATAAGAATGTGCATGAGCATGTTGTTTAGGATGAATAAATAAATGAAATTTTTAAACCACAGAGGAAATCGTTAATCAAACCGTCGTCATTTGAAAACCTTCCTACAGTAATTGCCACTCTCTGAAGAAATATATCGGTGAAGGTAGGCCATAAATTGGAAATATGTGTAAATATTGAACGTCTGCAATGTTCTGCCACCTATCATGTTGTCTACGTACTAACGCAACCTGAATGTATTGACGCCAATCATCGGTAATTAGCGATAATTAATGAATGTGTGTTAATACGTTAATAGACGTTATTGATTTCCCTTGCGGAGGATAATAACTACCTATTAGAGGAGGACAAATATACAATGATGGCTACGGATACTATCATTCCATCATGATCTTTGTCGCCGGTGCAGATAGACAATTACCTAATATATGATTAAGTAGTATGATTATGATAATAGTTCCTAAGCTGTTACTGCCTTTTTAGGGTTCCGTAGTAAACAAGGAACCCTTATAGTTTCGCCATGTCCGTCTGACTGTCTGTCTGTCTGTCCGCGGTTTAGCTCAGAGACTCTTTGTACTAGAAAACTGTTATATGGCATGGGTATACATATTAATCACGCCGACAAAGGTAAAATAAAATCAAGTTTTTTTTTGGTTACCTCCCTCATAAAGTTGGGATGTTTTTTTCTTTCTCAGCTATCCCATGGCGCGGGGTGTCGTTGAAAAGGTCGTTCAAAAATATTGTGAGTTTGTAGAACGGCATTTTTGGATTCATGGATCCGTTTGCGAAATATTAAGCTTTAAAGTGTAAATTTTTTGTTAGAGTCAAGTTTTCCGCCCCCCTGCCAGCTAAATGGTTGGTTTTGGATATGTGAAAAAAATCACGACAGTAGTATATTAAACGAAATTAAAAGGAAAACTATCACAGCTAAGTAGGCTTTACAAGTTAACGAATAATAATCGACCACTTACATTTGCGGTTGCAACTCCAAAGTTAAGTTCAGGAGGATCGTTGACTTTCATACTCGGGCTCTCCAATTGAGGGGCATGAGGAACAGGGTGTAAATTTCACTCATCCCCCATAGAAAAGGGAGGATCCTCCGACCAGACGGGTGTCGTGTCTGGCGGGCAACTGCCCAGAGGTTGAAGTCGGGAGCTTGTACGACTATATTTATGTCCATCGCGCAGTAAACTCTAATTGCGCGATGCAGGATTTGTGTAACGTCAGGAAGTTGTGTGACGCCAGGTCTTTGATGCGTAGTTCACATGTGGCGATATAGATGCCACCACGCGATAAATTCATCCCAACTACGGAACCCTTCATTATGCGTGGTCCGACATGCACTTGGCCGGTTTTTAAGTTTTATGTTTTTTTAATCATTGTTGGTAATACCTATTGCCTCGTTTGGAAAGTACTTATAGGTGTAGGCTCTTTACATTTGTGTGTTTGAAGTATTAAAATAATAAGATCAACTAAATAATTAATTGATTACCAATTGTACACTTTTAAACAGTGTAACGTACTATCTTTTTGTAAGAAGGTGATGTGCAGAGAGCCGTTTGAGATAGTCCCAATATTTTTATTTGTTTTTTAACTTTTCAGAAAATAAGTTCATTAGACTTCCTACCTAATATTGTGTCGTTTATTTTCATAATAATACGAACGTAATGAAAAGACACTTGTATAAATATAACATACATACTACGAGTAGTTCATTGTTATTCTTACAATCACAAACGGTTCAAGAATCTGGAGAACTAAAGTTAATGTCAACTTGCACACGCTTTGTAAATATTAACTTAAACATTTTGCGGTTGATGTAGTTTTTGTTATAGTTAATTGACTCAGGCGTGACTTTACGGAAATCCATTATAAAATATAATAGAAGATGTATATTATTTCGTAACCTAATCCGCTTAACTGTTCAAGAGTCATAAAGAACCCTGTAAGAAAGCGACACGTGTTTCACCTCTCAACAAGGCATCATCAGGATGACGATTGACATTTATTATTATTTTTAGATAGGCGGAAAATCACACTCTCTTTTCCACATTATCAAGAACAAATAAACGTTTATTCATTCCATTTCTAAACATATTTTATGTGAGTTCAATAGGTCAACTCCGCCGTCAGCCATCAGACATTTGCAACTCTGTAAGAACTTAAGTCTCGATTTACACGGTGCTATTTAATTGTATGTGACATACCATAAGTTGAAACAAACATAAAAGTTGCTTCGTCTAAACCGTCTTTTGTTGCTTCAATTTTCTTGCATGCCATTAGGCAAAAAACTTGCATTGTGTACGTATATATGGGGCTGAGGATTGAGTTAATTTACATAACACAACATCACGCCTGTATTCCCCGATGGGTGAGGCAGAGGTGTACCTATGCACACCCACATTTCGCCACTTATGTTTAAGTCCCATATAATAGGCGGCGAGCCTATTGCCACCAACGGGGCACAAATCCAGATTCAGAAATTCCAGTTGGGAAAATCCCAATAACACTTTGCCAGACCCGGGAATCAAACCCAGGACCTCATGCTCATCATGCTCATGCTTATGAATTAATTTAACTGTCTATAATCAAACTCCAAACAGATCCTAGTAAACTGAGCACATTCATCTGATTTTCTTTTGTTTTCTAATGATATTCTTTCTTTCAAGTATACTACGAGTACAAGTATATAGAAAACCAATTATTATGACACAAGTTGCTGACAATAGCTGCAAATCTAACCCAATCCCGATCCACACACTCATTTAGATCCTCCATGTTCCTCAGACGTATTGAATACGTCCCGCCCTTTTCTCGTACTAGCTCGTGTGTAATTGAAAACCTACTCATTGTACAATAACGCAGGTAGGTGCAGAAGTAAATACCAGATATATTAACGTTACTTAACACTCACTTGTTTCTTAGATATGTTTCGTCTTTATCTTGTACATGTAGTTTGACAGTTGTGCGACAGTGACAAGAATAATGCTAAGCCAAAGTCCATGCTAAGTAAGTAACGTTTTTAAATTCCGGTCAGTGATTTCTTTAGTTCGACTTTTCGCCACTGGTTCAGATAAGTTTCTGGCGGCGACGTAGCGGTTGACCACGGAAGATGGAACCGCAATTAGGGACGTGCGGGGGAAATAAGCCACGCCCATCAAGATAGATAGATAGAATATTCTTTATTATGCACACCATACAAATTACAGAAATAAATTTAGAAATGTTACGTAGGGTTGCACAATGGGCGGTCAAGCTACTATTTATTTTCAAGGTAGGACCTAACTGGGGTGCTAGGACAGGAAACCTCCCCGTGTGCCTGGGGGCTGGAGTTCCCTTACGGATGCGTCCGTGGGGAAGGCCAGTCTCCGGGACGGTGCACCCTGGGGTGCGGGCAATGTCTCCCCATTAGGTACTGCGTGCCTAAGGGGTCCCGTTGCCCGTATGCCAATATCCTGTCAGAGGAGTGAACGCTCTAACGTGTACTCGTAGAGAGTACATGTTGAGCAGCGTTCCAGTGGGAGCGGGCTCGGCGTGCACTTACCCTGCCGTCGGGCAGGCGGGAGGAAGTCTTTTCCCCTGCCACCGTTGGTCTCGTAGCCCCGAAGAGTGTCAAGGTCATGTCTCTGGCATTTGACGGGGGTCGAGGGTCTTGGCTTAACCGCCCGGGCCGCGAGGTAGAAAACCTCTATAAAAAATCACCCCAAACCTCCAAGCGGCGGCGCACCGTGAGGGAGGTTGATAGCTTGACTAATGGGTAGCTTAATTAGTCACTAGTGCGAACCACTATTTTTTGGTTGGTTGGTTGGAAATTTTTTGTACTCGTGGGATCAATTATGGAAAATTTATTATTGAAAAAAAACCCAGACGACGTGCCAATAGTATTGGCGGAGGAACCACTTGTCGGCGACGGCAACAAGAGTCGAGGAGATTCCTGTCCCTCCGGGGACCAAGCTAGGTCCGACCGGGACAGTGGACGGGGGCGTTTCTGGGGGAAACGCCCGCGTGATGAAAAGACGGACCGCGCGGGATCGGCGGGACGGTCCTCAAGCGAGGAAAACCTGCCGGTCGCTAAGGCGCCTACGGGTAGGAGAGGCCGAGGTCGTGCGGCGGTGACCCCGAAGCCAGGGCGTGGCAATCGGGGTCGCATCAAGCGGCCCGATACCCCCCCAGGAATCGGCGGGGAGAGTGACCCTGAGGTCTCATCCGAGGCCTCAACCGAGTCGGAAGGGGTCATCGTCCCACAGGGGGGCACGAAAATAAGCCCCCAGGCCGCCAAAGTGGCCGCTGGGGGCTCCAATTCGGAGCGAGCGGACAGGTTTGCGGAGGTCGTAGCGGCCGCAATCAGGACTGTGGCCTTAAAAAAGCTGCAGTCCTCGAAAGACAAGGCCATACCTGCGGCCACGGCCTCCATTATGGCGGCAGCGGAGGCCCTTCTTCATCTCGGGCCTCCGTCGGACGGTATGTCCGAAATGCGGGCGGAGGTCGCCCGCTTGACAGCCGCCACGGAGCTTCTCCAAAAGGAGAACAAGGAGCTCCGAGCAGACCTGGCCGGGCTCCGTGGAGCCGGTGCTCGCGTTGTCCTACAACGTGGAGCGGTGCAGGGGCAGGGCCCGCCCTTGCCGGCGGAGGACCGAGTTTTGGCTCTGGTGCGGAAGGAGCTGGCTGCCTTCAACAGCCGGTTCTCCGCACTGGAGGCCGTGGTCCTGCGCCCTCCGTTAGCGGCGAGCCAGCCGGCCTCAGGCCAGCGGAAGGCGGCATCGTATGCCGCCGCCGCCACCGCAGCTGCCACGGCGGCCAAACCAGGCCCGTCAGGGCAGACCAGGGGTGGGGCTGCTACACAGGCAGCGAGGGCCCCGGCCAAAGCGGTGGGGGCCCCGGCCCTGGCCCTGGCCCTGGCAGCGGGGGCTCCGCCCCTGGTGACGAAACGGTCGCCCATGCCTCCTAAATCTCCCCAGGCTGACGCCGAGTAGCAAATAGCCGGGGAGAAGAAAAAGGCGGGCAAGGCCAAAAGGGCGGCCAAAAAGAAGGCGAGGCGGCAGCGGCGCAAGGAGCAAAGCGTCGCGGCTAGGCTCCGCGCCCCGAAGTCCGCAGCTGTAGTGATAACACTACAGCCGGAAGCGGAGAAGAAGGGCGTGTCCTACCGCGACGTGCTCTCCAAGATTGGGGCGGCGGTGGACCTAAAGGAGATAGGTGCCGCTCAGGGCATCCGGGTTAGGGTCACTGCGACTGGGGCCCGGATGCTGGAGCTCCCCGGAGCGGCTAGTGGCCCGGCTGCTGACGCCCTAGCTGAAAAGCTCAGGGCGTCCTTAAATGCGGACGAGGCCCGAGTGTCCAGGCCCACCAAGTGCGTAGAAATGCGCATCTCGGGCCTGGACGACTCAGTGGCGGAGGATCAGGTGGTGGCCGCTGTCGTCAGGACTGGGGGGTGCTCTGCCGAGCAGGTTAGGGCGGGCACCATCCGTCCTGACTTCACGGGGATGCGAGCCGTAACGGTGAGCTGCCCCGTGTCGGCGGCCAGGAAAATCGCCGGGGAGGGCCAAAGGTTATTGGTGGGCTGGGTATCCGCGCAGGTCAAACTGCTCGAACCCAGACCTCTGAGGTGCTTCCGCTGCCTTGTGGGCAACCACGTGGGAGCTAAATGCACCTCGGAGGTGGACCGCAGCGATCACTGCTATCGCTGCGGTCAGCCCGGTCACAAGGCCGGCTCGTGCGAAGCCACGCCGCACGCTACCATCCCCTCCCCGTGATCGTCCTCGGGGACTTCAATGCCAAGAACGTGGCTTGGGGTTCCCGGTTAACGGACACACGGGGCAGGATGGTGGAGGACTGGGCTCTGGAGTCGGGTCTGGTCGTCCTAAACCGGGGTTCTGTTCCCACGTGCGTGCGGATGCGGGGCGAGTCAGTGGTGGACATTTCGTTCGCCAGCCCCGCTCTGTCGCCACGTGTCATCGACTGGCGCGTCATGGAGGGGGTGGAGACCTATTCCGATCACCGGTACATCCGGTTTGACGTCTCCGCCCAGACCTCGGGCACGCCGGTCAGACAGACCCCGAGTGGTCCGCGGTGGGCGCTGAAGCAGCTGGACCGGGAGCTCCTCCTGGAAGCCTCGATCGTGCAGGCCTGGGTGACATCACCGGACAGGCCTGCCGACATCAACGACGAGGCGGAGTGGTTCCGGGAGGCCATGTCCGAAATATGTGACGTGGCAATGCCCCGGGTCCAGCCCAGACGTGCTCAGCGCCAGGTGTACTGGTGGTCGCGTGAGCTGACCGCTTTACGCGCGGCGTGCGTTGCTGCGCGCCACCTGTACGCCAGGCACCGCAGGCTTCGTATCCGCCCGCCGGATACGGAAGCCATTGAGGCGGAGCTGTACGCCGGGTACAGAGCGGCGAAGACCGCCCTCCAAGCCGGGATCGAGCGGGCCAGAGGACTGGCCCGCGAGGAGTCGCTGGAGACTCTGAACAGAGACCCGTGGGGACGCCCATATAAATGGGTGCGAGACAAGCTCCGCCCATGGGCTCCCCCGCTGACGCAGAGTCTCCGGCCCCAGCTCGTGGAGGACGTGGTGAGCGCTCTGTTCCCTTCGCGAGGGGAACATACTCCCCCGCCCATGGCTCCGCCTCCTGCGGTGCCCGATGCGGACCACACAGGAAACGACGACGACGACGAATCTCCGGAGGTGACCGGGGTAGATTTGAGAGTGGCGGTACGTAGGCTGAATGCCAAAAATACCGCCCCAGGACCCGACGGCTTACCTGGAAAAGCCTGGGTTCTGGCCTTAGAGGCTCTCGGGCCTCGACTTCGGGGGCTCTTTAGCGCATGCTTGGAGAGGGGCCAGTTCCCACTTCGTTGGAAGACGGGGAAACTGGTCCTCATCAAGAAACCGGGGCGCCCGGCGGACTCTCCGTCCGCTTACCGGCCCATCGTGCTGCTCGACGAGGTGGGCAAGCTCTTTGAAAGTGTAATTGCAGACCGCCTTGTCGGGCAGCTGGTGCGAGTGGGGCCGGATTTGGCGGACAGCCAGTTTGGTTTCCGCAAGGGGCGCTCTACGGTGGATGCCATCATGCGCGTTCGAGCCCTCACGACGGGGGATGCTGTTGCCCGGGGTGGGGTGGTCTTGGCGGTGTCTCTTGACATCGCCAATGCGTTCAATACCCTGCCCTGGAGTTGCATTAGGGAGGCACTCCGGTATCACCGGATGCCGACCTACCTCTGTCGAGTGGTCGAGGCCTATTTGACGGACAGGGCCGTCATCTACCCCGGTCACCATGGAGAGTGGAACCGGCGAGAGATGTCGTGCGGTGTCCCGCAGGGATCGGTCCTGGGGCCGCATCTGTGGGACATCGGCTACGACTGGGTGCTGCGCGCCGACCTCCCTAGCGGCGTCAGCGTAGTCTGCTACGCTGACGACACGCTGGTCCTGGTGCAGGGGAGGTCGCATGAGGCGGCGGCCGAACTAGCGACACGTTGGGTTGCGACAATCGTCGATAGGATCCGGCAACTGGGACTCGAGGTGGCCTTGCACAAGTCCGAGGCCATGTGTTTCTATGGTCCTCGGAACGCGCCGCTGTCGGGTTCCCAGATAACGGCGGGAGGGGTTCACATCGGTGTCGAGTCGACGATGAAGTACCTGGGACTCGTCCTCGACAGCCGGTGGAACTTCGTGGAGCACTTCCGACGTTTGGCTCCCAAACTGCAGAGGGCTGGGGCTGCTTTGAAGCGGCTTCTGCCCAATCTAGGGGGTCCAAACGCCTCCTGCCGGAGGCTCTACGCGGGGATCGTGCGGTCCATGGCCCTTTACGGGGCACCGGTGTGGGCGCGTTCATTAAGGCTGCGACCAGCCCAGCGATTGAACGCGTCCCAAAGGGTCATGGCCATTAGGCTGGTCAGAGGATACCGCACGGTCTCCCGTGAGGCGGCGAGCCTCCTTGCCGGACTACCGCCATGGGATCTGGAGGCAAAAGTCCTCGCGCACATGTGGGAGTTGCGCGAGGAGGCGAAACGCCGGGGTGTAACTCCGCTGCCGCGAGAAATCACGGCACAGCGGACAGAGCTCCGGCGGGATCTGATGGCGGCATGGAGAGTGCGATTGTCGCAACCCAGCGCTGGGCACGCCACAATTGCGGCGGTAAGGCCCCTCTTTGAGGAGTGGCTAGAGAGGCGCCACGGCGTCCTCACCTTCCGCCTGACGCAGGTCCTCACCGGACACGGTTGTTTCGGGAGGTTCCTGTTCAGGATAAAGCGGGAGGAAACGCCCGGGTGTTACCATTGTGTGGATCGCCCGGAGGACACGGTGGAGCATACGGTGGAGGTCTGCCCGGCTTGGGCGGGGCACCGCCGTGTCCTCACGGAGGCGATCGGCAGCGGCGATCTCTCGCGTCCGGCCCTGGTTCAGGCCATGGTCCGGAGCGAGAGTGCATGGGAAGCCGTCACTTCCTTCTGCGAAGCAGTAATGCTCGCGAAGGAGGAGGCGGAGCGCGCGAGGGAAATGCAAGATGCGCGCCCTCGCGCCCCTAGTCGCCGCAGGAGACGCCCCGGGCGTCGGGAGTCGCGAGCCGACTTCCGGCCACCGTAGGCGCGGGCTTGCGGACGGTGGGCAATGGGTAGCTCGCCGTCCGATTAGGACCAGGCCCGGGTCGACGGCGCGTTGTGTTCCACGCGCGCCTCAAAGAGATGTCAGCACCAACTGACGGGGTCCGTAAGGGCCAATGCCTGCCAGGGTTGCGAGTTGGTCCGAAAGGGATATCGCGGCCCCGGCACACAGGCAACGGAAGGAACACGGGTGGGTTTTAGTCAGTAAAAGTCTGACACTCCCTCTCGCTCCGCCCAGAGCGGGAGGAGTCATTTGATGATTTCCCACCCAAAAAAAAATAAAAAATAAAAAAAGGTAGGACCTAACTTGCGCTAGTGAAATTCGACATAGATGACTCATTCAAGTTATTTCGTACAATCCAATGCTGACTCTAGCATAGCTTACATAAGATAATTACATGAGAGTATCTGGTTACACTAAAAGCAACACTAAAGTTCAATGCCTAAACAAAAGCGCATTGATGGGTTTTCAACGCCCAGCTCAGCGGCGACAGTTGGAATTCCAATGTGCAATAATATTTAGAGCATCACATTTAGATGTAGCTAGTGAAAACGAGTGGTTAGGGCAGATAGCACAAGCAAAACCCCCCAAACGTCTTATGTGTGCGCAAAATGAAAGGCGGATGGAAGCCTCAAAAATTGCACATTGTTCTACAGCTACTGAAACCTTATTATCTGAGTAGACTATCCACATTCAACGGCCATGACCGATGCATGATTCGAATCTTCTTCCATCGCTTAGTTCCAGCATGCATGGATAACAAAATTAAAAAATCTTGTTCAGAGTAAGCTTTCTGAACTTTTCTATCTAGCGATCACAACGTGAAGGAACGAGGGAAGTTAATAATCCATTTCATTGTTGTTTGCAGAAGAGACTCAGCATACGACTTACGGCATGCCTATTAATGTGCGAATGTTTCTTTAGAAAATTTCTACTTTTGAGACGTCATTCCATGTTGGGCTGTTGGCAAACGAAAAAGGTCGACATCATTAGCATTTACTGTTGCTGAGTTTTGCTTGTAAGGTATGGCAACACTGCGATTTTTTTGCATACGGTCGCGGTTGAGAGGTGAGCCTAACTAAGTGGAACGGTGTAATAAGCAGTATGCAATCAATGCATTGTTGGTTAAGTTACTATATCAATACTAAAATACTTTACACCTGATCTATTTATTATTATTTTAATACAGTCACTCAGTGTCATTGTCAGTCAGTATAATAGTGTTTTCTTTTTAGTGCAATGTATAACTGTAGCACGTGTTTTTCAGTTTCAAAACAAGCGAAAAGGTTTTTAGAACTATTTTGACATTGCTATATTTTAATTCATATTCCAGCTTAAATAATACTTATCTATTGCTTTGTTGTAATATTGATTGTTTTGAAATAATTTATTAATAATTAATTAATTGAATATTTGTTAATCTGTTGTGAATTTTATATTTATTTATTTATTTATTCATCTTTACGTCAGGTACATTACCCATAATTTGTTAGTATTACTTAAACTATGTTAGTATAATAAATTAAGAAAAACATAAAGAAATAACAATAATACAATACAACTTAAACAACCCTATATCTATTAAGCCATCTTCTGGGGACACCTGGCAACAATACATGGACTGCATTATATATATGGGTGTATTCCTGAATTAAAAATTATTTGAATTTGTATCACCATTTTATTTTCAAGCTACCTACTATTAACTCCTCAGAAAGAATACAAAATGAAATATTTATCATTATTTAGCATGAAAATTATACAGATTCCACAGAAGTATCAGCAAACAATCTATAGAAAAAAAGGGAATTGAACAAAGATTTAATGAAATAAATCTTAAATGGTTGCCATAGCTTACTCAATCGCGGTGAGGAATCAAGATAAATCGCCATTATTGTATTATCTTAACCTTACCGAATACTAAAATAATGTTAACGGTAATAATAAATTGTTTAACTTTACTCAGCAATCGTGGTTTACATCTAAATTAGAAAATCTTATCAACAAATTAAATAACTATTACGTATAGGTAAGCTAAGTTTATGTTTTTATAATAATTATATAATAATACCATAAATATAATTATAAATAAATCCCTGTGCTATTAGTTTTTTTTTTTGCATTTGGTATTCCAATTCTTGCGGAAGGTTATATGAGACCCTTAGGAGCCGAGCAAAAATAAAAAAGTCAGAATGAACGCTTAGCGAAAACGAAGTTAACAGCGCGGGCGACGCGATGTGCAGGGTGAGACGTGGGAATAAGTAATTTCACGCGGACGATGGCACGGGTAGAAGCTAGTGTTTTAAATAAATACGTAGTACCCACTCACAGAAAGCAGGGAGGAAAAAGGAAAGTCAGTTTTGGGAAAGTGCGCACCTACAAGGTAACTAAAAATAAGGTCACTATCATTATGAACAAGAACCAGAGTGACCGACATAGCCGGTAGAGTAAGCAAGCTGAAGTGGCAATGGACTGGTCATGTTTGCCGAGGGACCGATGGCCGGTGGAGCAAGACGAGTCCTGGAGTGGAAACTGCGTATCGGCAAGCGTAGTGTCGGACGCAACCCTGCTAGACGGATCGAGGACTTCAACAAGGTGGCTGGGGGAAAGACTGGATGCGAAAGGCGGAGGACAGGGTATTGTGGCGCAGCCTGGGAGAGGCCTATGTCCAGTAGTGGATTGCTTGCGATGGGCTGAGTTGATTATGAGCAACTTTTACTATGGGACCAACACTAAAAGTGCGAATAAAAATTGCTAGAGGTATTCCCTATATATTTTGTCGAGTTATGTGAACATAATTAATGTATGAAGCAGCTGATTTGTTTTCGCGATTCAGGATGTTTAGGACAATGACCTCTTTTCAGGTCCAACACCATTTTAGTTACACCTTGTACGTTGTTGAACCTAACTA
This sequence comes from Agrochola macilenta, assembly GCA_916701695.1. Classification (NCBI taxonomy): domain Eukaryota; kingdom Metazoa; phylum Arthropoda; class Insecta; order Lepidoptera; family Noctuidae; genus Agrochola; species Agrochola macilenta. The sequence continues at coordinate 8,487,171 of OU753569.1, forward strand.
AAAAGATGTCACGAAGAAACTAAATTAAAATAACAAAAATAAACTAAACAACGTAGGAGATGAGCTAAGTTTAATAGTACCAGTAAAATGAGAACATTATCATAACAATGATAATAAAACTAAGCGGCTACGGAACCAATTATTCGCAATAGTTAACGTTACGAGTGTGTAACAACATTACAATTATCATGTAAATGTATTCGCTTTAGGGTATTTCAATTATCACGCGTATTGTGAGGCAAATGAGTACGCAGAAATAAAGGAGCTAGAAGCGAAAGTTGAGCGTGATCGAACAGAAACCATGGTCCTATCTAGTTGTCTTCAATCTTATGTTTGTTATCGAACTATGTTTGCAGAATTAGATCTATGCCTTCAAAACTTAGCTTTAGAATTCTGTCTCAACAATTTTCGTAAAAACTACCAAATGCAACTTAAGCTTGCTTCAAAAATTACCTGATGACTTTTTGACCACTTGCATGTAATAAGGTTTTCCAAAAAAACACATATTTATATCATACAGATGCAGCTGTGCATTACGATATGCACAACTGTATTTACAGACTAATAGTAACGTTATACACTTCCTCAAGTTAGTTATGACACTGACAATAGCAACACAGTTGAACATTGTAATAACTCAAGCTTTTATAACCCAAGCAGACAAATACTCGAATTAATCTAACTTTATTAACAACATTGCCAACATTTTAGACAGTCTAACGAATACCTAACAACAACTCCAAAACTTGGTCACTAAACAAATCGTTTCAACTGTTTCAAGTCCATAAATTGTATCTTCTATCGAAACACTGAGGGATCAGTATAGGTTTACCAACAATTTAAGTTATTTAGGACCAGTCCCGTTGTAAATCTTAATCGCTGTCCGTGGAAAGTTTGGAGCAATGACTCGTGAAGAGACTGTCCGAGTGTCCGCACATAAATCGTGGTATCTGCGGTCCACTGAAACTACGATATGGGACAGTTTAAAACAACTTTGCAGTTTTTATTTTTCTTTAGTATTTGTTGTTAAAGAGTTTCGTTGTTTTTCAAGTTTGTTTAATGCTCTTCATTTACCATGAAAGAACCGAACTTGAACAAAATAGTGACGTGAGACGAGTGTGAGAACTTGCGCAATATTATATTGCGGCCGATGAATCATGGCCGTTCTGAACATAGGCTCTCCGGACGAGCCTATGTTCCGACCGGCCATGATTCATCAGCCGTATTTTAATTAGTAACTAGAATATTTACATCGTTATCGTATTTATAAAATGTCTATATTGTTGTCGTATGTATAAAACATCTATATCGTTATCGTATGTATAAAATATCTACATCGTTATCGTATGTATAAAATGTCTACAACGTTGTCGTATGTATAAAACATCTATATCTTTATCGTATGTATAAAATATCTACATCGTTATCGTATGTATAAAACATCTGTATCGTTATCGTATGTATAAAATATCTAAATCATTATCGTATGTATAAAATAAATAATTATATCGTTATCGTATGAGAACTTGCGCAATAGTCCGGAGAGCCTATGTTCAGACCGGTCATGATTCATCGGCCGTATTTTAATTAGTAACTAAAATATTTACATCGTTATCGTATGTATAAAATATCTATATCGTTATCGTATGTATAAAATATCTATATCGTTATCGTATGTATAAAATATCTATATCGTTATCGTATGTATAAAACATCTATATCGTTATCGTATGTATAAAATATCTATATCGTTATCGTATGTATAAAATATCTATATCGTTATCGTATGTATAAAATATCTATATCGTTATCGTATGTATAAAATATCTATATCGTTATCGTATGTATAAAATATCTATATCGTTATCGTATGTATAAAACATCTATATCGTTATCGTATGTATAAAATATCTATATCGTTATCGTATGTATAAAATATCTATATCGTTATCGTATGTATAAAATATCTATATCGTTATCGTATGTATAAAACATCTATATCGTTATCGTATGTATAAAATATCTATATCGTTATCGTATGTATAAAATCAAGTTGCAAGGGTTTAGCTTCACTAATACTTTGCTCACGCAAATGGCGCTAACCACAGCTGACTAACGACCAACAGCTTTATCCTTGTTGTCAGCCTAAATTATTCATATCGGTGACGGATAGCTGCGTCATTGGTGCGCAGAAGCCGGTTCTGTGGTCACCGTTCCATGTATTTAAAAAATGGAAGAGCCAAATGCGCCAAGTGCTCATCTATGTGAAGAATATTTATGTGTAACTTTTTGGCTCAGGTCAAAGCAGAGATCCCCAGAGTAGTAAGATCTGAATAGTTTTCATACATACACATGCCACTGGCTCAGTACACACTACAATGTAACCAACTTATTTTTATAGCCACTCAAAAGTACTGGAACTCCATCTAATAAGACAAATGGATACGACTACATAGTTACTTAACGTCATTTACAAAGTTACGTGCAACCTAATTACGTAGGGCTGTGTCAAACGGAAATGTACTTGAAACTTTGTTGTTTTAATTAATTAAGCAACACAATATTGCAGCGACATATTCAACGGTTGTTTGTGTTGTTTCGCGGCTTTTAGAAGGACGTTAGCGTTTTGCTCCATCCAATGCTAACGGGAAAAGTTTAAATGAATTTACAAGTAAGTTCACATCTGAAGTCTGTTAGCGGTAACTAAACGTGACATATAACAAAGAGGATGTGTACAATGTTGTCGTAACAATGGCTGTTTGTATTCAAAAACAATATTTTAGGAACTGTTTTGCGTTACATTGTTCTCTGTAACGTGTAGATATATTATAACATGCCGAATAAATTTAGACAGATATGAAAACATACGCGTTGAAAAGGCCTCCTCGTGTAAGAGTGACAGTTGACAAAACTTAGGGAGGTAGGCAATTATACCTTCTACGAAACAAGCTAATTTTTTCTTATAATTCATGCATAATGTAGGTGTATATACCTATACACACATATTAGCTCTCTCAAGTACAATTAGTTACGCGAATTGACACCCAACGTCGATTATCCGTGTTAAAGCCATTTCATATAACTAGCAAAGAATGACAGCTGAGATTTGAATATTTACCATTGACCTATTGACATTCAGACAAGACATTATTTACCACTTGAATTACTAATTAATACACTTTACAAACTAATGTGGTTAATCTTTTGGGATATCTGTAAACTACGTTTCATTTCAATAAGCATAATACAACCCTAATTGAACATAACACTTATACCAACACAAAAAAATACAAATAAAACACCAAATAAATATCGAATCAGTAGCTAAACACGTCACGTCTTCATAAACAAACAAGCCTAGCGTTGGCAACAGTGAACTCTCGATACAGCCTAGAATTAAGTAAATGTCCTCGCGACCGCCAACTTTGTGGACACCGCACTGCATATCAATGGCTTACACCGTTCTATTGTTTGTTATGAAGCTAGCTCTTATTTATATTATAAATTGCGACCTCGATTGTGGCGAATAACATTTAAATATATGGAAATCCTTGGTCCTAGAGACACACAATTATGTATGTAGTTCCTAGGCTGATTTTCATAAATATGATTGACTCTAAGCTTCTCCATGTTCTAACCAGCGAATGGTTGAGCTAAGTATCATTAATTTGTGTTCATAACGAACACAAAAAATCTGAACCTATTACAAGAGTTTTTCACTGAAAAAAAAACTTATGTTTTGTAGGCTTAGACATTTAAATATTTCTACTAGTTCCAGTAATGTAAAATTACGACTGTCTTATTATATATAATCCTTTTGCTAAGCTGCAAGCATTATAGCTCCTGCAGACAAGCACGACGTGACAGGCGCAATGTGATTCTAGTAGAACCATTTCTACGTGCTTTTCGTCGCACCGGTCTGCACGACGCTTTACACGATGCGATGCGATTAACTTGCCTGTGACATACCATAAGTCGAAGCAACAATAAAAGTTAAACTTCATGGAAATTGTTCTACCAGTATCGCGTCGCATCGTCGCTTCGCGCCTGTCTGCGAAAATTTTTAGGTATAAAGCTATGATTTTATAGCTTTTTGTAAATAACAATTATATTTACAATTACCCGACAAAAACCTCAAAGTAATCTCAACATAATTGCATCGCGTGATCTAAAGCTATTAACAAATATGAATCAATAGTGTAATATAAAGAGGCAGGCAGGTGCTAAGGGTCGAGCGATATTGAGACATAAATCCGGCCGAGCACTTTTGTTAAGCTGTTATTTAATATTTATGATCTTAGACCATATGTGGAACGGGCGATAAAATGTATTTTGCGGGCTGGTTAAAGGAATAGTTTTTGAAGATGGTTTGTAAGTAAAAGGGGATACAAATTATCAGGAAATTCAATTAACCAAAGACGTTTCTAGAAAATATAGCGATTTGTATTAATCGTAAAAAAGAATACCTTCCCCCCACTAATTAAATAAGAATACTTATAACTTTCATTAAACGATAAAGGTTCCCGCGAAAAGGTGCGACGCGACACCGGTAGAACAATTTTCTTGACCGTTAATTGCGTTCGGCGCTTGACGTGGCAACACGTCGTGTCCGGGTTGAGAGGTGAAACACGTGTCGGTTTGTTACAGAGTTCTTTATGACTCTTTAAGCACAGTTAAACGGATTAGATGACTAAATATACGTCGTCTATTGTATTTTTTTTATTTCCATGAAGTTTCATAGAAATTGTTCCATCAGAGTCGCGTCGCGCCTATCTGTGGAGCCTTTAAACACAATGTTTATGCAATTAGTGACTAGACTTTATAACTCTATTGATTAGTCAAATACACACTCATTCCTATCCGCATCTCGGCTTATTGCCAAAACCAACTAGATAAGTCTCATAAACATTCCTAAGTCTTATCTATACATAAAGACAGCTAATAAATAGGTATATTTGTATTCTGTACAAACGTACAAGCTTAGCAAGCGTTGTAGTAGGCATTCATATACGACTCCTTCTTGGAGTGTAAAAGTGGTGCTGTTCCACAAACGATGGGACACTTATCATGTCCTGCGTGTCCTGTCAGCTGCACGTTACAGGAACTGATGGACGCTAGTGATGGCGCCCAACACGTGGCCGAATTCTGGGCCGAGTCCATTTAGATTGCCATTGACACGCTAATAAGAAGAATAGTTGTAGGTATTAAGCCTGATTTAAGGCTAGTGCAGACTAGCGCGACTTGACGCACGACGACACAGGTAATTGTTCTACCGTGAAGTTTTACTAGATTTTTTTTTGTTAGTGTCGCGGCGTGCTTTTCGTCGCACCGGTCTGCACGACGCTTTACACGATGCGATGCGATTTACTTGCCTGTGACATACCATAAGTCGAAGCAACAATAAAAGTTAAACTGTCAAAAAAGTGTTTAGATGATGCATGCCATTTGTTGCTTCAATTATAATGTATGCCACAGGTAGAATTCTTCAGAATCAGTATTCCTTTCGAACTTTCCCGCGACCCCGGCAGGCATCGGACCAAGCGGACCCCGTCATCATATAATACCCCTAACAAATGAGGTTGGACGGTGAAAACTTTAGATAGATGGTGCTACCATAGCTTTCACCTGTCAAGTTTGTGTTGCGTTTTGGCTTCCCTTGATAACTGCGTTTTTTTATAATATTTAATGAACTGTTGTGAAAAACATGTACACACGGCTACACATCAAGCTCATTTCCAGTATAAGATAACCTCGCATTGTCCGGAAATCCTATACAATGCAAGATCAGCATAAACTGGAAAAGTATAGCTTCATGTGTAGCGGCCGTATATACCTATTCGACATGGAGGATAAGTGAGTTAAAAGCTGAATTGTAGAAACGAGGTAGGAAAGCAGACCTTGTCAAACCAAATCAAATGCAGAATCAAATGTCAAATCAAATGTTCCTTGGAAAATTCTTCTATTTTGGTTAAAGCTATGCAAACATCACTTTGACAGTTGCCAACCCCAGTACTCCTGAAAATATACCTACCTTAATAAATTTCATAATTAAAAGGATCTTGTTGTCAGTGAATTGCATCAGCTGATAGTAAAGTGCAGTAGAAAGCACTTGTCTGATAGTTGAGCATGGCCGTAACTGAGAGTGAACAAAGAGCTTAAAACGTGAAGATGAAAAATAAATGATAAGGTTAGAGTTTTATTTTCAGAAAAACTCTCAACTTGAAAACAATCACATACTTAAGTATGGAAAACTTATGAAGATCTAAATCATGAAAATATTTATTTATTTATTCAATCTTTATGTACAAGTAAAAAAATACTGAACAAAGACGGACTTAATGCCTGATAATATTGTTTTAAAATTTGTATTGGCAGAAAAGGACACGACGTACTTTATCATACCTACTAACATTTATAAACACAAAATGCTCAAAACGTGACACTATCTAGTTAATAATGTTACCAAAACCGGAACAACCTCATTTCCTCCTTCCCCTACACAACTATTATTTCCTATACCACATAACTATCCATACGGCCGTCACCATGGCAACAGCACCACAACAACTAAAAACAACACTTTATCTCCTCAACTCGCAACAACTAACATTTTTTATCAGACAAGCTATGGCTGGTGTATGTCGATGATGTTATAAAGCTTCCTGTCATCTGTTTACATAGCAAGTTGTATACGAATTGGTATGGGGTAGGTATTGAAAACGCTTTTCCAAAAAAAAAATACACTACTAGGTGAAAAAGAACTTTAATTTCGTAAGTGGCGCCTCTGGTTCCATATTTTTGTTTTTTGCCACCAGCTAATAACATTATCAATTTACAGCAAATGGATTAAATATTTATTATTGAAGCTAACTCAAAAACTACTCAAGCTAAATTAATAAAATTTATATGGGACCATCGCGCGCGACCTAACAGATGAGTTGAGAAGAATTTTCAAAATCGGTCCACAATTGATGAAACTATCGATAAATATACATTAAAAAAATACATGCAGACGAACATAGAACCTCCTCCGTTTTAAAAGACGTTTAAAAAACAACACTTTATCTCCTCAACTCGCACATCCAACACTTTTTATCAGATAAGCTATGGCTTAGCCATTCCATTCCCCCATCACTTTTTCATAGGCTCGACTATTTCACAGCAAAGTTATGAAGGATCACATCTCATTCCAATGGCGTTTGATTTATGCACTCAATTATACGGAACCCTGCTGTGTCTTGGGTTCCTTACCTTCAGTTTTTGCTTATTTTAAGGAAAACCACAGAATTACGAGCCTTTGTGCAGTTTTTGAAGGGTTTTGTATTGTTACTTAAAGGGATTGACTGAGTTTTGTGTGAGGGAAAAAGATTTTGAGAGGCTTTTGACTCACCTAATTAAAATGGTACAAGGATATTTTTCAATAGGGAAAGAGTTAGTAGATTTATCTAATACCCATGAAAGATCTTATTTGTTTCTTTTCTTTCAATTACTGTCTTGTTAAATATTTCTATTGCACAACTTAGCCAGAGATGAGTCTTTAAGGGTGTAAATAAACATAACATAACAAATCCAGACTCCGGGCTGCTATTGTGAAATTCCAGATAGAAAAACCCATTAACACTTTTCCCGACCCGGGAATCGAGCCCAGGACCTCATGCTCAGCAGTAGTGCATGTGACAACTAGACCAACGAGCCAGAAAGAAAAAAAAATCACTAATAATATCTAAAATTTGTCACGTTTTCTGTCAATGAAATCAAATTATTTAGGGCGAATTTCACTAGTTAAATTGAACGCGATCAGCAGACTTAAACCGCGTTCAAGAGCTGTCAGTGTCAATACTCTACATCAATGATGACACTGACAGTTCTTAAAATAGTTGTCCGTTTCTTTGGTGATATCGCCCTTATTCGCAGATGAAGTACCACTAACCAAAGCGTGTCCATCGCCAGTAAGTTATTGCTTCATATTTATCTAATTCAAATAATAAAGCCCAACCAATCATTCCCGCCTCAAGATGAAATCACTCCTATTCTATTTCGCAACTAATATTTCACTCACCTAAGTCCTATCTCCAAGGCTGAAGGCCTAGACACAATCTCTTCGTTTTAATAAAACTGATCTTAGTATTACGCGGCGAACATTCTCCGAAGGACAATAAATCTTATACTTATGCCACAGACAAAGAATTTGTAGAAGCGACAATACCGCTCCGATCATATTTTAAATACGAGTTTCTGGGCGTTAAATGGCGGCATGGACAGACTGGCGAGAGACGGATAGCTGTCGTGGCGCAAATTGAGAGAGATTATCACATCAGTGGACTGCAACACTACGCCGAGTTGATTGATTGAGCCCGTGGCTGATAGGAGTAGTTTCTTATCATGAAAAGTGAGGGAAGTTAATTTTTAAACAAATTGACACCCTTCGTCAATTTTCTGTGTTATAGGCATTTCATACAACTGTTAAAAAATTACGGCTTATGGTGATTCACCCGAATTTAATTGCCCGAAAAAAAAAGTATTTATTCGCCCGTTTCGGGAGAGTAATTTTAATTCGTGCGAATCACCAATAAACCAAAATGACAGTTGACATTTGAAATACAGACCATGACTTACATTGTCGGTATATTCAAATGTCAATGGTAAAGGTTAAACAATTAATTTGCCTGACTTTACTTTGGTGGCAGCGACACACACCCAAAGGAAAGTTCATTAGTGTCGTTTCTACACTGTTTTCTTATTCTATGCCAAACCCAGAGACAGAAGTTTATTTGCAGAGCCTCAGCCACTGAAGTTCCAAGTACCAAGACTGTTTATTCTATATTTCCTTGGAGGAAAATTTTATTTTATCTTTCAGGAGATTTGTTTTACGAAGCTCATTGAATGTTATCTGTTTACGCCGAATCGGGTAAAGTAGCCTGCCATCGTTGGGAAATACGGTCAAGCGGAATGTTTATGCTTTCGACACTCACCGTCTGTCTGTAGCTAGTAAGTAGGTAAGTACGTAAAACCAAGTAAAACCAAGCAAGTAAAACGAAGCAAGTTAAGATCTCTACAGTACCTAGCTAGACTTTAGAGATCTTAACTTGCTTGGTTTTACCATGCAACCTTTTCGAATAATTACAAGATATTGGCATAAGATTAAAAATGAGATAAATTCTATTTTCGTTCAAATTTAGAAGTCAAATATGACAGTTAGGAGTCAGTTTAGTGACCTGACAAGCATAATTATGTCATGATATAAAATGTAAACGTAAAAAGATTCCATGAATATTTATTATTTTAATTCCAATATAATTATATTATCTTTCATTGAAGTACCTCTCCCACAATACAGAGTAGTAAGAAAACTTTTGAGTTAGCTGCCAGCTTAAAGCTCGGGCCAAACTGAACCGAATCCCGCGCGGGGTGCAATACGAAATTCGCTCGCAACAATTGTGTGAATTACTTGTGTAGAGTCAACAAAAAGCGCGAATATTCGCGTGACTTCCTATTAATTAAAACAATCGACGAATGCAGTCAGATCCAGCGTCCTGTGCAGGATTTGCCATACCTGTGTCGCGGGATTTATATAGGTACATATTATGATGTCCGTAGGTGTGTCCGTCCGCATCACAGCGGGCTCTATCAGAATACCAGTGCTGCTGTATTCTTTTTAGAGTTCCATAGTAAACAAGGAACCCTTAGTGTCCGTCTGTCTGTCTGTCCGCGCCTTAGCTCCGAGACGGTAAGTACTAGAAAGATTGTAATTTGGCAGGGGTATACATATTAATGACGCCGACAAAGTGGTAAAATAAAAACAAGAAAAATACCTCCCCTACACGTAAAGTGGGGATGTGTTTTTTCCCTCATCTAGCCCATAGTGTGGGGCATCGTTGGAAAGGTCGTTCTAAAATATTGTTGGTGTGCGAAAATCATTTTTCAATTCAGGAATCCGTTTGCGAAATATTAAGCTTTAAAGTGCAAATTTTTGTTAGAAGTGTCCTAGTGTCCAAGTGTCCCTCCCCACCAGCTAGATGCCAGCTAAATGGTTGTATTTGGATTTGTGAAAAAATTCACAACAGTAGTATAACGAAATTAAAAGGAAAACTATCACAGCTAAGTAGGCTTTACAGGTTAACGAGTATTAATCGACCAACCTTAAATATGGAGTTTGAAAAACATGATCTCCAACACATAAATTCATCCCAACTACGGAACCCTTAATTGTGCGTGGTCCGACACACACTTGGCCGGTTTTTTAAAATATCGCAGTACTATGTTGAGATAGGAGCCGTTTTGGCACAGGTCGTAAATGTTTGTTTTATTCAGAAAAATATGTTAATTTTCTTAGTTTTAAATGCTCTTTTTTTCTGTTTGTATTTAATGTGCGTGTCCCATATAATATAATTTTATTATTTATCTTTCTTTTTTTACCAAAATGATCGTTCATGCGAATACGCGATCGTCGTGTTCATGTCACTTTATTGTTCGGAAAACCGGAAGGCGCCCTCTGTCAGCGCGACCATGCGTTCGGGTCTACCGAACCAAATTAACACAACGAACGGTCGCGTATTCGCGCGACGATCGTTTTGGTTAGAACGCGGCCTCAGTGTGATCAGAGCTTCACTAAACCCGGATGAATGTCTTAAAACACGGAGAGACCGGTCATTTGACTTCGGCTACTGATATGTATCTTAGATTCAGATAGTTTTCATGTTCTTCAGTTAGCTTTAGAAAGTAGGATGTGCTTACTTTCATGTTTCAACTAAAATATGATGCATGATGATTTCCGTTACTTTCATCTGTACATCGTATTCCTGGGGACAGAAGTTTCCTGTTCTTAAGATTAATTATTTGTCTTTACATACTTAAATGTATTTAGCTCTCCATTTAACCGCTTCGTGAGTACTGAAAGCTCAACTCAGAACTTAAGGAGCTCAATGACTCGACGAACAATAGTAAAGAAAGGACATTTGAGTAGGCCGCATAAAGTACTCAATGGTACAGTAGTCGTACTGTACCATTGAGTACTTTAAAATTTACAACTTAGATGTAGCATCGACAAAATCTACGCATCAATTTTACGAATGTATTTGGTTAAATGACTTAGAAGTTATTGCGTTTTTGTAACGATAATTTTCGCCTAAAGCAGTATTAAAGATTGGTGATTTTGAAGACGCGCTCAGTTCGGATGTGATCGGTTTTACGAATTTTGCCGATGCTACATCTAAGTTGTGTCGTACTGAAACTGGCAAAGGACAGAAATGGCTAGAACATAGCAAATTGATGTAGAGTGTCAATTTGGTTAATTATTTATTTCCCTGACTGCATATAGAGTCTATGCCATAAACAATAACTTTTTACCTTTTCAAAGATATTGAAACCTTACATTTTTACCTAATAATTTACGGTTTATCTAAAGTTAAAACTAAGTTAAATTTTCGCAGAACCATATAAAACTTTACCGAAACTAACCACGTCCAAAAATAGCACAAAGTTATTTTTAATGATAAATATTTGGGTATTTCTCATCAAATTTCGAAATTTTATTTTGTATCTCATAAAATATATATATATATATATACGAGTATCTCTATTTTTTTTGCGGAAATGCGAAGTTTTCCTTTAATGAGTTTTTTTAAAGTGAAGGTCCTCCATATTTTTGTGTATAACATGTAGAAAAATTACTCTAAAAAAACTATGGAATGAGGAATAACTGACAGGATGGGGGAATGATTTTTATGACAATTTGATACAATGGGTAATATAAAGCATTAGTTAATTTGTGAATAAGAAAGAAAGAGAGAGAGTCATATTTCTTTTAAGCAATGAAAGCTTGACAATACAATCAAAACTTATTACCAGATATTTTAGTAATATTAAATTTATAAGAATATGAACTGATCTCATTGTATTTTTTTTTTATTATTAATTTCGGACCAAGGGACAAGATGAGGGAATGACTTTTAGAAAATGGAACATTGATGATAAATCCATACAACTTAGCATAAATGGCTCAGGATCTAAATTTCGAAATTTGATGAGTAGTACCCATTTAATACTTATATTTTTTTAAACCGCCAACACAGAAAATAAAAGCGAATATTTAACAAGTCATAAACTGCTATTATTTTTCAAGAGTGTACTAGTTGCCATAATCTTGCATAGTTATATAGCATACATGGGTGTTTCAAATTTTAGGTCACACACATAAGATCCCTACCGCAGCTAACACAAAAGAGCTGATAGCCTAGAAACGGCTGAACCGAGTTTGATAAAAACATGTCTAAGAACCATCTCTAGAAACCCTGCATTCAAATCTGTTCACCCGTTTAAGAGCTACGGTGCCACAGACAGACACATATCGGTCAAACTTATAACTACCCCCTCTTTTTGCGTCGGGGGTTGAAAATAAGCCCAAAATACGATGAAATAATTGGCACAAATCCGCATAATTCAAAGTTTAGAACCGGCCTTATTTTCGTAGTACTACGTAAATAAGGCCGGTTCGCAATTGTTTACTTGAAAACTTCGACAACCCTTCGAAACGGGCTTCAATATGGAACAAGTACATAAATATTTTATCAGAGAGAGCCACCCCTGTCCAACTTCGTTACATAATTACAACATTGTTGTTTTATTTAGATAAACTGGACGCCTGTGCAACTTTATTTACGTATCGTGCTACTTTTGAAGAGTTTTGTTTTCGTAGGAACAATTAATAGAAAGTTATGTAGCTATGGGCTCGTGGACTAAGTAATAACAGCCGCACAGGTCGATCCATCAGGTTAAGCTATGCTTGCCGGGGTTGGTCCGTAGATAGGTGACCATCTTTACATACCGAGACTCGTCCGTGCCTCGGAAAGCACGAGAAGCCGTTGGCCCTGCTAGCTGTCATTTGTGGAATTTTGATAGTCGTTACGGATTGTCAGAAGCTCGAAAGTCTGACAACCAGTCTTACCAAGGTGTCGTATTATCGAGGTACTAGGTTGTGGAGGTCTGATAGGCAATCGCTCCATATAAAATACTGGTATTCAGCTGCATCCGGTTAGACTGGAAGCCAACCCCAACATAGTTGGGAAAAGGCTAGGCAAGCGGACATGTATGTAACTATGGGCGTAAGATAGAATTGCAATTTTATTCTATTGTAATTTTTGCAGAAAAAACCCGCATAGAGACATCAAAGAGAATCGAATCAAACAGAGATGCGACGAAAAAATACAACACGTGTGCATTTAATTTTCAAGCCATTTTCCGAGTACGCTTCGGTCACCTACGTTGACCGAATAGCGATCGATACAATCGAATCGACTGCGGTTACCAACCAATCCGAGTTTCTAGATTACAAAGTTACAGGTGTTAGCAAAATAAAAATAATAAAAATTGACTTTCTATCCCCCTAAGCCCCCAACAAGGGTGAAACTGTATTTAAATTCAATATTTTCTTCACACATTCCCCCTCATTGTATTTCGCAGTGCAAAATATTTTGATTGACAATAAACACTACATCGAGACGAGAATGTGAATAAATAAAGGAATATTTTTCTTTAAAGAATATAAATAAACGTCGTGAAAATGATTTCTGAAGGGGAAACATTAAAGCCTTTATGCAAAGGGATAGAAGTTTTTTAATCGCCTCGAAAATAAAAGGGCTGCATATTCACAGCGGGGCGGTATCCACGCTTGAAAAACATAAACGTATAACTTTTGCTACATTATGTTGTTCTGTATTTCATCTCCCACGAAGCAGGTGTCAAGAGGTAAAGTGAAAAGTTCTCATTGTTGAACACTTATTGTTGAAATATTTTCACACTCGAGAACTTTTCAACTGTTACTGAAGTGTAGAACACCCCTTTCAATAAAAAGTGGACTTTCTTTTCAATTGAAATTTAGTCGCGGTAATGAAAAGGTAAAGGGCCAATAAGTGGTTCGATCAAATTGCATTATCGCCGACGCCCCCTGGCGGAGGGTAGACGCAATAAATTGAATTACGAGGTCCGCAATCTCTGCGTCTATAAAAATAGCCTTTGAGACAGTCCTTGGACGTCACATTCGTGCTCCAGGAGTAATCAAAGCGCTTTCTTTTGAGATATCCTCGATGGAATTCGATTGATCTAATCTAAAGGCAACCTTATTTTCTCTGAAGCGTATAAGTGTACTTTACAGTTTGCTCTGCTAGTTCCAGCACAGATGAATAGTTTCAGTGAGTTAGTAAACCAACATAGGTTTTCTCCACAGTTGCTAAGTATAAGGACAACTCAAGTACTGCTTAGGTACTTACCAAGACCAAAAAACAGATACTATGAAAATTGATTAACCTTTGTGCTCTACCATCTTTACATAATTAAATACCTACCTATAATGACTAAAATGCATGAAAGAATTAATAATAATTATTTGAAATAAAATGCAATAATTAAATCAAATGTTTATTAAAATGTAATGTATTGTAATAATTAGAATAAATATTATATTATGTAATTTAATAATTTCATATGAAACATTTGCAGTGCACTTACAGGGTGCATGTCTTAATACTGTGTCATGAAATTTTAATGCATGCCTACTAACCAGTGTTTTACATGTTAGCAAATAAATAAATAAATTTGAAAAAATGCACATAAATGGCTTTAACGCTAATGTTTATGGAAAATTTTCAGCTCAACGAAATTAGAAGAAAAAACAAAACTTTTCCCACCAAACTCACCATAAACTTCCACGAAACTTCAACAGTTTCAGAAGAGGAATCTTTAATGAATACAGATTTAATCACATGCTGTATTAAATATTCGTGTATCAGGCCGCATCCCGTCTGCGGCGGGGGAGCGAAACCGGGGCGAAACCGCATCGAACAGAGCTCGGCACGCAATCACAGACCATTGTTAACTACCTACCTATGAGGGGGTCTGTGTTACTCATTATCGGAAAGGAGGCTTCAAATGAGGAGACATCGGGATTGGCACAGGTACATAAATACGTGATCTGCATGTACAGAGGAAAATGTTTTCATGGTTTACAATCATGTATTTTCTATTTTCGTTTTAGGTTTAAAATATAATGATCTTCATGGATTGGAAATTATTTTCATATACAGGGGTGGTCCTCATGACAATATAAACTACGTACTGAGATTAACTTATAGTTTAAGATAAGAGGTATAGTCTGCATTCAAGCTAGTATTGGCAATTTGCTAATTGGCAGTAAAGTTTTCTTCATTTTCGTTTTTTGTACGCTATTTTAATTTCGTGTTTAAATAGGTCCCTAGGAATCTTTAATGAATATTCTTTAGAAGGAATATTAAAACAACCGTATAATAAATTAGAAAATCTACTCAACAAGGCTTCTGGGAGCCATTTAGAATTATAAAATACGGGATCCATTATACGTAAAATATTAGAAACATTATTCCTCCAAACTGGACCGCTAATGACCCAGCTTGTAGTTCTGCGGCACGGGCACCAACTACATCCATTGTTATTTAAAAGACTCGTTTATTTAAATTATTCCAATTAAAAAGCTAACAAAATCATGACGACCAAAAATACAGTAGCAGGCAATCGGGTAGTTTTATGCAGGTATTGAAAAAAGAAATGAGAATTGATAGTTAAGTTAGTAAGCAGATACAATATTAATACCTACTTCGCAAATTATGCTAATGAAAGTATGGGTTAGGGCACCTGCCTCTACGCCAACGAAGAAGCGACTAGCTATCAACGATTTGATCGCTCAAAAAACGTATAAATTGATTATAGGTCCCGTGTAACTAAAGGGATACATCTATATATATAAAAATGAATCCCTATTTCCCTTGGTCACGCCAGAACTTGCGAACGGCTGCACCAAATGATAAATGAGGTATCGTTGGAAGCGTCTTGATCGGCCGCTGGTTACAGGATATGTGACATCACATTACATTGAATATGGCGCCTTCTAGAGGAGGTAAAGCTATGATTTATTTCGTAGTTGGGTTTTAGTTTCTTAACTTTTATTTTTAGTTGCTAGCTCAACTCGTTAATCACAGGCGGTGGGACTGGTACCTAAACCGTGCTTAGAAAACACTCATTCCCAAAAACAAAAGAGACACGACTTATTGTGAAATTTATGTACTTTTCAAAAACAATTGAACAATGAGATGAACATTCTGTGGCGGCATCTACAATCGCCACATGCGGACTACGCATCAAAGACCTGACGTCACACAAATCCTGCATCGCGCAATTAGAGTTTACCGCTCGATGGACATATATACAATCTCCCGACTTCAACCTCTGGGCAGTTGCCCGCCACACACGACACCCGTCTGGTCGGAGGATCCTCCCTTTTCTATGGTGGATGAGTGAACTTTACACCATGTTCATCTTTGCTTGGAATTTTAGGGGTATGAGTACCCCTAAAATTCCAAGCAAAGATGATCACAAAAACAGTAGTGAATGATTGTTCATTTCTGACGTCCGATGTCACACTACCCTTTTTTCCTTTTTTTTTTGAATGTGGAAAATTATCAAATAAATTCTCCCGCTCTGGGCGGTGCGGGAGGGTGTGTCAGACTTTTACTGACTAAAACCCACCCGTGTTCCTTCCGTTGCCTATGTGCCGGGGCCGCGATATCCCTTTCGGACAAACTCGCAACGCTGGCAGGCATTGGCCCTTACGGACCCCGTCAGTTGGTGCTGACATCTCTTTGAGGCGCGCGTGGACCACAACGCGCCGTCGACCCGGGCCTAATCGGACGGCGAGCTACCCATTGCTCACCGCCCGCATGTCACACTACCCTTAATCGTCGTTCGACTGATTCGCGGTTAACTCATGTTTACTCGCTAATGTGCAAACGTTCATCGCATCAAGCAATCAGTGCACAATCACTCGATGATTGAACATGATGTTAACGATTCGCTTTAAACGATTCGTTGCAACTTTATCGAATGGCCTATAAAGCTTTATTAAGGAAATTGTGTTGATAGAACAGTGAACTGAATTGAATGGCATTTGTGGCATAACTGGTGATGTCATAACTATGTTGCTCTTATTGCAATTGCTTGGTAATGCATATTCAAGAGTTGTAGCTTAATGAAATCGTTAATCGCTCGTTAGCGTAGTGACAGTGTTACGAAATGTTTAGATTTTCTAATATCTCTGTTCTATTTTATTAAATAACTTTTGTAAAACTGTTTCTACGTGTAGTGACTTTGGTCAAATACCCATAGATACAGCCCACGTAGAAACTGCCAAGTACTAACTACTATTTTCCTAACTCGGAAAAGACAACAATTTCCTGAAAAGAAAACACGCCACAAACTTAAGTAACATTTTGTTTCATATAATTATTTTTTTAAGTCAAACAACAAAACTTTCCTTATACTTACTACAAATAAAGTTGAAATCAGTAGGCCAATTCTCGTACTTAAAAAACGTTCACATTCTAGTCGCAAATTGTCAAACTTGTCAAAAATGTTGGTAAATTGATTGTATTTTTGACAGATTGCGAATGAGATGCGAATGTGAATGTTCTTAAAAATTACGGGAATTGCCCCTCAGGTATCACACAAAACGCATACACCACGCAAACATGCGACATTTCCACCTCCGCGATATATTAGCACTATGCTAAATATCATTAGCATATTGTACTGTTTTATTCATACAAACGTAACAAAAAATAAAACAAAACACGTGCATTGCGCTGCTACTGCGACAAAAAAGTCGACGACAACAGTCGTTTGTATCGTAAACCGTTTTATTAAAAGTGTCGTCGGCCATCCCGTTTGCAATAACATAACTGTATTGCGATACCCGTTTTTTTACGGATGTGTTATGCAATACAGTTAACCGATAGTTTATTATGCATTTATGTGCCATCCTGTTGTTTTTCTAAAGTACTTATAGCTGTATGGTGTACCAACTAGGGAAGTTTAAGGAGCACATGAAGATAACTGATGCTGATGGTAAAGTTGGAAATTCATAAGCTAGTTGAGAACAAAACAGTAAACTGCTCTCTGAAGTGAGTGCTGGAAACTTGTTTCAAAACATACAAAGCGTTTTTATGCTGAAACGGAACTGAAATGACTGCTAGAGGATGATTTAATGCGGATTTCACCAAAGAAATTGCACGCGATCAGCACATCTAAATGCGTTCAAGAGCTGTCAGTGTACAATATTCCATAACATTTTTGACACTGACAGCTCTTGAACGCGTTTTAAAAATGCTGATCGCTTTCAGTTTCATTGGTGAAATCAGCCCTAAATTATTTTCCCATTTTCAAAAGATAAAACAAAAGGATTTTTTTTGTTTCTACACACAAGTATCATATAAAGAAGACATTATTGGCACTTAAAACAGTGATGCTAATAGGCCAAAGTAAAGACCGATTAGGTTTCGCTAAGTGCAAATCAATCGCCTTGTTAAATACTGCAGTGGTTTTTCATTATAAAAAAAACTACCGGCTTTTAGGATGAAACAAAAAAGCCTGCGGATTATTGGACATTTCATACAGTCAGATCTGTATCCAAGCAAAAGAATATTCATTATTTGCAAACGGGGCAGGGCGCCATTGCTCATGCGTCATTACAAATCTCCCTTATATCTGCTCACGGTACATTAAGTTGTGGTTGCGCTGTCTAATTAAATCCCCTCCGGTTAGACGCGTTGTCGACCATTTTTATACAAAAGAATATTATAAAGTCTCGCTCATACGGAAGATGATTTTCTGGTAGATTTATTATTACAGAAGTGTTTTGAATTGGGAAACGTAATTGGTTTTTGATTTCTAAGATTTGTTCAATAAGCATGAAGAATTATGACGGTTTAATGTTAGTCCTACTGTATTGCTTCTATTACAATCCACAAGTACATATCAGTGGTTTTATATTATTGAAATCTCTTGAGAAAAACCAGTCATTCATTTTCTTTTCAGATTCTCGATACTCTTTCAAATTGTATAGTCAATCATGATTTACTACTATGCTATGACGTCTCATCACGCTGGTCTAATGAAGTTTTTTACATTCATCAATACGCCTGTTTGTAAAACTTGGAAGCCAAACTTTTCTTTGGTTTTTTTTTTTAAATCTTGTTGGATTTATTTAACAATTTTACAAAGTAATCGCAATTTACCATGTAAACCCCAAGTATGATCAAATCTTTATTGAAGGAAAATATTTTTTAAGACAATAAAAAATCCGTCGGCAGTGGGAGCGCACAGATGCGTCTGAATGCTCGCTGAATAATTACGGAGACGCCCGAGGCGCGTGCCGAGTAAGGCCGAGGTATAGTGCGGGTGCATAGGAAAAGATTGAAACTAAAAAAGTATTACTACCCTCTTATTAATAAACTTGTAATAAACCACATTTTTTTAAATTTTATGTTTTTTTGTTGTAAGTAACTTGATTATAAGTTTTAATAAATTGAATTTACATTAAAAAGTAACGGAAAGGGAAATACGCAGATGGGAAATGAATAATTCCGAAGGCGCCTAAGGCACGTTTCGAGAAAGACCGACGTGTGGGATGATAAGGGAAGATAAAAGCTGCAAACATATTTCAGGGAGTTGATGATGAAACTTATAATTCAGGGATGAGAGGTAGGAAAATAATTTAACATGAGTTTCGTTTCGATCAGTGATTTAAAAAAATTGAATTTTAAGATCTTCGTCAAAGATTAAATTTATGCACTTACCATTAAACTGAAGTAACTTGGAAGTGCCTACATACCTGAAACAAAAGAAATGTTTTAATAATATTGTCAAAAAAAATATATAATCATGTATAAAAACGCTATCATTATGAAATGAACTTTACCAACTCTGAACAACGTATGAAAGCTTTTTAACTAGGACAGTATTTCAGTTTCTTTTTCATTAAAACTATAAATCAGTAGCTACAGGCTCAGATTTATGTAAGTTGTAATAAGTGGAATATACACCGTCTCAACAGTTTCGAGTTTCTTGGCAAACTTTGCTTATTTTCCCGTCTATTTTATTAAGGCAAATATGACGAACAAAATAAGTGTTGTTTTCGCAGCAGCCATTAAAACGAGTGTGTCAAGCAAAACATAGTTTATTGTTTGTGTTTAATTGAAAATTATGAATTCATACTCGTAAAAGTACTTGTCATTTATTAAAAAATTGTAGCTTTTGAATACATTATTGAGATGTTAATCGGTTTTCCCTTCATTCACTCAGGGATTGAATTTAAACTTAAGAAAGGTCACCAATAAATAATTAATACTGCTTGTTTTTTTTTTTTTTTAATAAGGTCTATCAACGTTGGTATACAACAGAAATAACAAGAAGCAACAGAAAATAAATAACTTAATGTAACCAACAATAATAGGTAAATACAGCATTTTATTACTATTACCTACTAGGTGAACAATCGTAAAGTAGAGCAGGTAAATTATTTGTATGAAACAAAACAAAGAGAGATAGATACAGTCGTCTCATATATTAATAATTAACAAACAGTAGAGAAAAAATTGAGCGCAGTAAAATTATTATAACCTGCGAGACAAATGATGAAGAAGTTAAGATCGGAACCGACCAAGTGAGTCCATATGCCATAGCCAATTATAGAATTTAACTTTGTTTTATGAATGTAGAGCTGTTTCTTCTATTAATTTGATCCCCATAACTACATACTCAGACCTACACTAGTTTTCAGACTAACTTTACGACCAATGCATCGATCACGATTCGTGAGTAAGATATCCCTCAAACTTCATACCAACTAATGAAGTGAACTTATTGAGAGCATTCATCAGCCAGCCTTACTTTCACTTCTGATACAAACTCGTGTCTAAAAGGGGTGTATCCAAAACTTAGTACGGTACAAGTCGGAATAAGTTACGGAGTCTCATGTCAAACAAGGATATGCACTCTCTAAGGCCCGAAGGGATGCTCCGCTCAACTACAACTAATCTAATGCCGAAACCATAGAACAATAAAATTAGATAGAAGCGAAACTCATCTTGTAAAGTTAGGGAAATTTATTGTTTACCAAATTTACACATTACGTCAATTTACCGTGTTCGTACATATGTCAAGGAATGACAATTTAAGTTGGTAGTCAATTTGATAAACGATACATTTTCCTAACTGTACCTACTTTCCTCTATACGTTCGCTGAAAAACATGGTTGTGTTAATATTTGCAATTAAATTGGTAATACAAAAATAAACGTTATGGCATGACTTCGACAGCTCTGACAGGGTTGAACTATGGGTCTATTTAAATCCTTGTTTCAATCTCAAATCAATTAATGTTATTTCCACTTAAACAAACATCAACTTTATTCTAGTGTTGATAAAGTTGATTTTAGAAAAAAAAGTCATAAAAAAATATGAAGTTGTAGCGCAAACTGAACCTTATGTGGAGGTTTTACAGTTGCTTTTCTTAAAACTCGTGTTTGTTTACATATTTGGCAAATAAATTGCAAACGCACATTACGTGTTTGGTGTTTCGCTTCTACATTTTTTTTATCTTTGCCGAAACTAAGTTCCATCTGGTGAGGAATCTAATATGGACTGGAATTGTTGGCTGCGGTTAAGTGATATTTAGAGATAGTAGGCAGTTTAACTAGTGTTACCGAGTTTAAATTGGTAAGATCAGACTGTAGACTTAGGCACCTCCGGGCAAATATAACTTTTCTGGCTATCCAAAGTTTAGGTGTATTGTTGGATTCTAAATCGATATACATTTAAAGAACTGCAGACAGTACGGTCAATTCCTATAAAAAGTAAGCTAAATACAATGTACTTATATCTACTGAGCTACGAATTCTTTTACATCTGATTCACAGAAACAAAGAAGCAAATCTTTAATTTTATAATTTCCCAAAAACCGTTTGGCACTCTCATTCCAGCTTAGCAACTTCATCACCATCATCATTTCAGCCGAAAGACGTCCACCGCTGGACATAGGCCTCCCCCAAGCACCGCCACTTCGACCGGTTCTGTGCTTCCCCTATCCACCGGATTCCTGCGGCCTTCGCAAAGGTCATCGGTCCACCTTGTGCAAGCAATAGTAACTTACATTAAAAAATACATAAGTAAATGTAGAATACACAAGCGTACATACACACATCTACTGTTTTATACCACAACAAAATTTACAGCGACCATTACGCTGGTATTTACCCGAAGCTAAAACAGTTTCGTCGAAAAAGTCCATTAAACGTATGTTTTACCGGATAAGTACAGAACTCATCTCGGAACGTGATGTTACGGTAAGCACCTTGCATCCCTGGAGTGGGTATTATTATTTCATGGCGCCTGTAGAAGGCATTAGCATAAAATATCTAAGTACCACTCTGTAAATTGGAGCGGGGAACTTGTTCGAGCATGGAGCCCATGATGTTACTGAGTTATTAAGTATGGAGGATGACGGGATAGGCCGGTATCTTTCCTAACGGAAGGTAGCTTGAAAGGGTTGTAGGTTTTGATGTGAAGTATCTGTGTTCCGGGAAACGATAGCATGTTGTATTCATGAGAAATATGGCAATTGTAGGTACTGATATCAGTTAATTTGCTCAGGCGAGACTTTGCGGAAATCCATTATAAAATACAATAGACGACGTATATTTAGTAACTGTACACTGCGCTTGACGCTTGTCGTGGCGAGACGTGGTGAATTCGCTTCAAGTCAATCGTCATCCTGAGGATGCCTCGCCTCGTTGAGAGGTGAAGCACGTGTCGATTTCTTACAGGGTTCTATATGACTCTAAGAACAGTTAAGCGGATTAGGTTACTAAATATACGTCGTCTATTATATTTTTTGGGTACTGGTATTGGTAAACAGAAATGGAATATTTAAGGTCTTAGTGCTGATTTCACCAATAAAACTGAACGCGATCAGCACTTCTAAACTGCGTTTAAGTGCTGTCAGTGTCAATATTCCATAACATTTTTGACACTGACAGCTCTTGAACGCGGTTTAGATGTGAGAACGCTTTCAGTTTCATTGGTGACATTCGCCCGTAGAGTCCACGTTTATCATCATTTCTTTTTATCCTATACTGTCCCAATTTTGGACAAAGGTTTTAAAGAAGAACAAACATAATCGGCAAGAAAAAAGACAGAGACTATGTCGAAAACTGTAGCAATACTAGCACCTAGCAACACGGGTAGGTTTTAGTCAGTAAAATCCTGACACGCCCCCTCCCGAGAAGTTATTTGATAATTTCCCACCCTCAAAAAAAAAAAAGGCGTGTTGACGTCTGTGAGCCCACTCGCTCTCGAAGAGAGGAGGCCTGTGTCCCAGCGGTGGGAATATTATAGGCTGATTATGCTACGTCTGTGATGCTTTTTAAATTAACTACAATTGACACATCAGCATTACATCGCATAAGTTTCCACAAGTCCGAAAAGGATACCGTGGCCCCTGGCAACGTACAGGCAACACTGAAGGAACACGGGTGGGTTTTAGTCAGTAAGAGTCTGACACGTTCCGCCCATAGCAGAGAAGTTATTTGATAATTTCTCACCCTTTGTGTCGCTACGCTTAGGTTTACTCTTTTTCTTTTCGTTTCGTGTGGTTAGTGACTAACCTGATGTCAGAGTTTTAAAGCCGCCCATGGGCCTCTGACTTGGCTTCACATCCCGCCGAGAAATATCTCTCAGGCATGCCGTATAATTATCACTTGCTTCAAAAACGGTGAAGAAAAAATCGTGAGGAAACCCTCACGATGTTCACCGTTTTTGAAGCAAGTGATAATTAAACAATACGCACATGAATTCGAAAAGTCAGAGGTGCTTGCCTTGGGTTCGAACTCGAGACCTATGGCTTGGCAGTCCGACGATCACACCACTAGGCTATCACTGCTATAGGTAGGCTGTAGGTTTACTTAGTACCCCCAAACACTAGCGGATGCTAGCTCTATCAATAAGGAAGTGTGCTCACAAGACCAACAAAATAAACGACTATCGGCGAGTTTAAAACCAACAGGTTTACTATACATATCTACTCGCTTCATGTTCATAGTAAATACATGAACATGTTCTAGGCTATGCATGAAACATGTCCTCGTTGGCTGCCCGCTGGGCACGTGTGTAATTCCTCTTATATGTTATGTGTATAGGCTGGATGGAATATATTGCTCGAAGCTACGCTACACTCGTATTTCGATTTAATGCTGGTCGGCAATTGCTGCAACTCATTTTACAGTTATTCCTTTGGAATTGGAAGTGGTACTCTGAGGAAAAGATTGGGATTGAAAATAAATACGGATTTATTTTCTGTGAATTTGAATTAAAGAGTACCTAGTTGTGATTCTTCGGGTATTGACTTTTGCTCATGGTATAACATGTACCTATCTATAGATATCACCCAAGTCAGTTACGATACCACAGTAGCATCACAATATTAATATGGACAGTATGGAAACTAGGCATATGTATTCAAATAATTTCTTACGCTGCATTTTAAAAAAGATCGCGTCAACCACTCGTGTGAAGTTCTCGACACGGCGCACCCGGTACTGACAGCACCGCGACGATAGCTTAGGATCTCGTCAATGAGTGCGTCTGTGTAAGTGCGTGCGCCGTTTCGAACGTTTACTACGTAGTTTCTGTACTGTCCATATTTATATTGTGGTAGCATCGTTCCTACTTAAAACAAATGCTGATCAGTGAACGAAAATCAGCAGAAACAACAAATTGGAACAGTGAACTTCTAAGGTTTCATGTGTGTATTTTTTTATGGGAAATAATATATTATGAATTTCAAAATTAGGTGAAACATATTTCAGTTAGATACGGATAAGAAAAAATACAAAAAAAAAGAAATAGTTGTTAAAATGACAAACCATCTACAGTTGGTTTCATAGATACTACCATCGTACCATGGTATCGGAAAATTTACAATACACCTAATTACTCATAAATAAAATATTATTAAACGCCTACAACATAGAGTGAACATTACCTACACGCTAACATAATTACAAACTAATTAATAATTTATTGCAATAAACACACCGCCCTGCTTATAAAAGTCAACTGAAATTATGTCTATGTACCCACGAGTAGAACTCAAACACACTTAATTATTAAAACTTGACATTTATAAAACGCTCTATAAACACTTCTTAACGTTGGGATTTTACTAATGATACTTTACGCGATCAGCACATCTAATCTGCGTTCAAGAGTTGAGAGTCACTGTCATCATTGTCGTGGAATATTGACACTCACAGCTCTTGAACGCAGTTTAGATATGCAGTTAAACTAAACTTACTATAACCATAACTTTATTACGCGTTTAACGAACACGTTATTCCCAGCTTTAAACCCTAGATAATTTGATATACGCCAGTTCCGTAGTCCATTAAATACAATGTAACCAAATAAAGTTATAAACCTATCTAGCGGGACCAAATCCTTTTGTGCCTTCGAGGCATAACGAGGTTTTTACATTAGCTAGCCTGGTCCAAAGGTACGAGCACTCCGCATAGGATTACCATCCAATAAAAAACCGAGAAATGGACGGGTAGGAAAAGATTTTTAAAATGTAAAAAACAGAATGAAAATTTCGAATTTAAAAAGTTATTAACCAACAGGAAAGCAAAGGATTATAATGTTTTGCGCAATAACCTAGTCATCAAATATTGGCCAAAAATTTTCATTGAAAATGTTAGGTACTTGGAACTTCAGAAATTTAAAGGTAAAAATTATAAAAACTTAGATTTTTCGTTTTTACACTTTCGCGTAAAAACTGCGAAAACGAAATTCGGTCGAATTCTACCACTGCAGCACTGGGTAAAATTCGACCGAATTTCGTTTTTGTCTTTAAATATCCACTTTCGGCAATGATCGCTTTCACCCGATAAAAATAGAATATTTTCGGCTGTGGCGAAAGAAAAACCTATCTTAAACCGCTTTTTTCAATTAGTTTTCGGGCAAAAATGCATATCAGGCCGACCTCCGTTTTCGGTTTTAAATTGGAAAGACTGATTTCACATAATTATAATATTTACTTAGTTTTGAGACAATACATATATGGGTGATATAAGTATCACCCATAGATATGTGGTATGTATGGTTGTGCCACAATTTTCTGTCGCAACAATTTCACCCAAAATGCTAAAGGATAGTTGTATTTTCGATAAAAAAATCGTTCGAAAAAGCGTTCGTGTTAGGGCCACAGATCCAATCACAACCTCCTATAAAATAAGGATGCTACGCACTACTTCCTCATGATCGTTATGAAGACAAATACCAGTGTAACGTAGATGAATGGTAACCCTAGCAGCCTCGTTAATTGTGTTTAGAGCGTGATGCATGTGTCGTGTCTCTGACCGCAGCCCCGAGGCGTTCAGCAACTGAAATTAATCTCTGTTAGATCATATTAAATTAATCGTTAAACCCTGGTTTGGGACGCGTGAACGGCTATTTCATTAGGGATGGCGTTTTTGGTTAGTAAAAGTTTGTTTAAGGCTATGATTTATTATAACTTGATGTTTATGACAGGATCCAGGCTAACTAAGTTAAGAGGTTTATAGATTCTTATTTCTTTTTGTATATCAGGAAACATTTAATGATAAGTACCTGGTCGACCGCACTCTGCTCAGGTAAAAATAGAGAAAATGAATTTTCCTAGATATGAGACCTAGATATGATATGTGATGTGATATGAACTAGATCGATTTTTCGCCCCCTTATTGCAACTTTCATCGAAATCGTTAGAGCCGTTGTCGAGAACGTGATTACAAATTTATATATACATATATTGCTCATTTAATAGTATAGGATAGAATCAATAACACTCTTTCACTAACGTTGTATGTAATATTCTTAATTTTTATTTAATAACATAATTTAAAGTTTAGAAGTTTAAAGGGGGAGTTGGACTATAGTATAGTTAGTGGTTGTTACGCCAGAGCCTCGTTCGTTGAACAGCAGCATGCAGGATGGATGGTATGGTTGGCTTGGGTATTTTTAAGATGTTAATAGGACCCCGTACACGTACACCGTGCTCACGTAACCTTTGGAAGGAAAAAGGGGAGGCCTTTGCCCAGCAGTGGGACACAATATAGGCTAATGAAAAAACATAATTGGATTTTTGTGTTTTAGTAGCTGCTGCTAGTAATAAATGTTGTCTTTGTCTAAAGTTGAGAAATATTGAAAGAAATGTGAATCATCTGGGAAATTATGATCTCAAAATAATCTAAGAAACAGACCAATCTTAAGCACGATGTTACACATCTTATCTCGATTCCCGTCAGATTTTTTTCTCGATCTATTCCTCCCTCCGCACAAGAACTCAAGGCTTAATGCAAAAGTAATTATTCAAACACATCTGTTAGTTCGCAATGGAGGGAACTGTTTTTGCCTACACCGTCTTATATGAACAATCGTAAGGTGTGCACACACTTCTTTAACATTCGTCTAGTAGGATACTTTAACGATCTAGAGACTCTATAAAAACTTGGTGTAGATTGTAAGTGTAGGTTATTATGTCAATCAATCTGGCCAGCCTTTTCCCAACTATATTGGGGTCGGCTTCCAGTCTAACCGGATGCAACAGAATACCAGTATTTTACATGGAGCGACTGCCTATCTGACCTCCGCAACCCAGTAACAGCGTAATGCGATACCCCTTGGTAAGACTGGTTGTCAGACTTTCGGGCTTCTGACGACCAGTAACGACTGGCAAAGATCCACCAATGACAGCCGGGACCAACAGCTTAACGTGCTTTCCTAGGCACGGACGAGTACGTGAAGATGGTCACCCATCCACAGACCAACCCCGGCAAGCGTAGCTTAACCTGATGGATCGACCCGTGCGGCTGTTATTACTTAGCCACGAGCTCTTCTGTAAGTGTAAGTGTAGGTTATTATGTATAGGTCCAATTTTCCAACAAAGTTTGATTTCTAAAATGTTAATAATCTACACAGAAAACGAAGTATAATTTGTTATACAGATCCCCATATTTATAAACATTGCTCAAAGTTAAGTAATTATAAGCGTCTGTTTATGAATAAATTTTTGACGTTTAAACGTCTCTTAACTTGAAGCAACATTTATAAATAAGATGGCTAGTCACTGAGATTTTCATGAGTTGCTTCACTATAGGAATGATGAAGAACGTGATGCAACGTTTATTTTACCTTTAGTGTCGTGTGCGTAGGCCTTTACACCGTCTTATCTTCCATACTTCACGCACGATGAAGCAATGGATTCCACAGGGATTTGCTCTAAGTCGTAAAAATATCTTCGAGTATATTTCTGGTGCATTGTTTTTACTGATAAAGTGGAGATTAATATGGGAAAACATCTCCTTATTTATTACATGTGGGAGGAATAAATCGCGAAGTTACTGGTTCGTGTAAACATTGTCGCTTTGTTTTAATATGCCGAGTGTTTTTATAAATATGTTTTTGTTTCTTTACCCTATCTTCTTCCGCTTTGTCCGAATATAATTGATGCATCATAGAATAATAAAACAAATTTGGCAATTTAAGATTAAGTATAATTATTTTATAGGTATTTTGTCGTCAGCCGATCTATTATATTTCCATAATTACACCCTTATTTATTAGATAAGAAGAAAGTAGAAAGCTTTAATTCTTTTCAGACATTATTTTCTATGAACGTGGTCACGTATTACAATGGCGTCTTTATCTACTGAAGCATTCCAAAACCTCAGCCTGAAAACCGACTAATAAACTCTTACAAATATAACTTTCATCTCACTTCAGAACTCAACACTCTTATAGCTTAACATTAAGGTTTAAAGTGGTGTAAATATTGGTTCGACATCAGCAAAATAGGGTTGGTTTTCATAAATTGGCTTCAGTCAACAAACAGGGTGAAGCTAGACGAATATTATTGTTATAGTTATTGTTTCTTTGGCGCAAGTAATAGCTGGCAACACTTAGCTGGGTACGAGACTAGGGTAATATTTATACAGTGTGATGGCTTGGCGTTATTTCTTGGGATATGAAAATCAAGGTCGGAAAAGCGAGTTAATATCGTTAGAATAGAACTCCGGAACTTTGATTAAATTGGTGTAGAAAAGTTGAAAGTAATTAAGTTTTGGAATACCATTTAAATATGGCATGATGGAGTGATGTTATGTCATGTATGTTTTATGTTATAACTTTTGGGAAAACCTGAGACTTTTTTGTTAATTCCAAGTAGGTACAGTCAACCGCACATAAGTGGTACAATTTGACATTGACAGTCTTAATGTCATAACAGTGATAGCTGGTGGTGTAACCGTCGGACTGCCAAGTCTTAAGTCTCGAGTTCGAACCCAAGGCAGACACCTCTGACTTTTCGGATTCATGTGCATATTGAATAATTATCAATTGCTTAAAAAATAGAGAAGAAAAACATCGTGAGGAAACATCAGGGATATTTCTTGGCGACATGTGAAGGCAAATCAGAGGCCCATGGGCGGCTTTAAAAGCGTTTATTCTAACAAATAGATGTAAAATATGTCGCTGTTTTGATTAATTTGGCAATATTACTGTATGGAAATAAGAAATTGGGCTAACTAGCGAACTAGAATATTGATAATCACTCTGTTTTCCTTCACTATAAGTCACTGGTGTCCCCTATTGGCTTAGGACAAAATATTAATTTTACTTTTCATGTTACAAAACTGCTGAAGTGCAGTCCCTAAAGCTCCAATTTTAATTTTTTATTTTTTTTTACAGTCAGAAATTTGGTTTTTAATTTTTTTTTTTTTTTTTCAATCATTTGTACCACTATATGAATATTTACTTTGTGAAGTATAATATATACAATATTTTTTATTTTTTTATATATATTATTGTGAACGTGAGGACTATGTGGATCATATATTTTTTTATTTTTTTTTCTCAATAATTATTAATGATAATCTGGTAATTTGAGTACTTTATGTGGCCTACCCAAATGTCCTTTCTTTGGTATTGTTCATCGAGTCGTTGAACTCCTTAAGTTCTGAGTTGAGCTACACGTCCACTCAAATCTGTATAATACTTTCCTCAAAAGACCATTCGAGACACAAATCTACATGGTCCTTCAATGATCTGACCAAGACTATTTCCGAGTTTTATATACACATTGACATTAATGAATTTTATATATACAATGACATGAATATTTACTTTTTAAAGTATTATATTGTTTTAATAATTGTGAATGTGAAGACTATGTGGGTCATTCCTTTTATTTTATTATTTAGTTTTTATCACGGTCTGGCAGCTTGAGTAATTTATGCGGCCTACCCAAACGTCTTTTCTTTGGTATTGTTCGTCGAATCGTTGAGCTCCTTAAACCCTGAGTTGAGCTGCACGGTCACTGACAAATGCGTGCACTGACTGGACAGGTCCTCTCAATCTGTGTGGTTCTTTCCTCAAAAGACCATCTCAGACACCAATCTACATGATCTTCACATGATCTGACCAAGATTATGTCTGGACTTTAAAAGAGACTGTGACCTCTGAGTTTGTTTCAGCCTTTCTTCTCGGAGTAGTCAGATAGGAAACGCCGACCTCATCTAGTTTAAAAAATATGATTGACGTGTAAAAGTGTTTTGTCCAAACCCACTTACAGAAATAAAATCATTTATCATTTATCAGGCTGTAAGTTTAATATTTATAAATATGTAATAAAAAAACATAAATAACGGTTGATGACCTCATAGCGAGCGCCATTTGCAACACATTTTTGCCGTAGATTTTGATGATGCCATTACGTAGGGTAAACGGCCCGATGGTTGTCCATCCGAGGGCTGTCGTTCGATTTAATTTAGCGCACCCGGCGGTTGGCCACGGTTAATTTGGAAATAATTCTTGCTCTCCCCTAATCGTGGATTTAGGAAAGAAATTGCATTGCTGTTTTTGTGTATTTAATATAAGAAAAAATTAAATAAAATCATAAAGTTTTATCCTGAAAATATAGTACAAAATTTTTGTAACCAAATATAACAATATGAATGCCTGGTTGAGTGTCCTTCACCACACAATCTTCACTTTTGAAAGAACGATCTTGATCGATAATAAAACGCGGCTATGTTATGTATTTTTTTATTATTATTAGTTGAACCTATTCTTAAGCATCTCTAACATAATCTCAGTCATCTCTAACAAATAAAGGTGTAAACAAACCCTCTTCCGGTTAAATTATTATGCAATCACTCACTAATAGTAACTTATTCATTTGTATTTAAACTCAGATTTTTTATTTGCTATACCAAAATGACAGCAGCATTCGACCTTTTTTTTTCAAATAACATGATTATCAATTAATATTACAGAGACAACACGACAACAGTGAATGTCCTCCTGGTGAGAATGATTCAGTGGTCCTTGGTGAGAGTCTCTCGGTAACTAGATTATTTAATAGGTTATTTTTATGTCGACACCAAATGTCATTTTGGTCTAGCAAATAAAAAAACTAAGTATAGAAAGTTTCAACTTTACTAAACCATAGGTAATATAGAATGCAGCGGGGTTTCATTGGTCGGGAGGATGCATAATGCCTATGCATAAAGCATTCATTTGTTATCATTATTGTGTCCTATTCTGCAATTTCATTATAATGAATGTACATCGATAACAAAACGTAGAACAGTCGTTATGTTATTTTTATTAGAAGCATGTATTTAAAAACATATCTTACATATCTCCAGGTAGAAACAATGAACACTATGTCTCTTTATTTCACTGCCACTTTATTTCACTTTTAACAATCATACTCATTGCAATAGCCACAGAACAGAAAAAATGTTCTGTGGCAATAGCCTATTTCATTTATTATTCTACGAAGCTCTATTGTTTTCTCTGTCCTCTAAATACTAAAATGTTTCTGTAATTTCCCTTCCCATTGTTGTTAATTTTTATTTATGTCATCAACTATCTCTGAATATTGCGATACGCCACCATCCTTGGGCTGTATAACTATAGTGCATTCACTGCGAGATTGACTTGGTGTGGGCATTGTTTGTGGAGTTCTCTCGCAATCACTCAAAAGTACTGCCATTTTGATGAGTGTTGGGCTTGCGAGTGATGCAGTTTCGATATCGATATTCAAAACACATATTTGATTATTTAGGATGGATTTGAAATTGCCTTTAATGCCCAATGCCAAAAAATGAAATTATTGTAATTTTGAAAGTTACGAAACTTTATGTGACTGAAGCCAAGCTACAAATAAGGCAACTCAAATCGAAACATTGAAATCAAATTATGAACGTGTAATAAACTTATGGCAAGCCTACGCAGGTTAGGTACACACGAAACGTACTTAACTTTATTTAACTTCATATAAAATTATAATTTTAATTTGTACCTACCTGAAAAGAAAAATGACATTCATATTGCTGAATAATTGTATTAAATTCATTATTATTGACATTTAATTTTGACATAACTATAATTTCTCAATTTAATTGTACTATGCATATATAAGAAAATAATTAAGTACTAATAATATTTAGGATGATAAGGGCAGGCGAATGATAAATGCAATGCAAATGTAATGCAATGTCATAAGTACTAATATAAAATAGCACCAACATTGTACACTCGGTTCGCAACAAACGTTTTTGACTTTTGACTTTTACTACTTACTTAATGGTTAATAATACACTGCAGCTGTTGTTCATTACACAACTATCAGATATTGTGCGCTTTTATAATTTCTAACGTGGCGATATTATTGTAAACGTACACGTCCATAAAATGTATGGAAATAAGTAGGTACACGATATAATGTTATCGTGGACGGAAAGTTAAATGCGTCTTCATAATTATTTCCATACGTTTTACATCCCTGTGTTATGTATTACGATATAATGCCCTGGACGTCCACGATATTATCGTCACGTAGAAATTATAAAAACGCCGCACTAAAATCAGGAAATCGACATCGAAAAACCACATGCACGTCACTATTACCAGCCTATAGAAGTATACGAGGGGGTGGTTTTAAGAACTAAAAGCGCAGTACTATGCTGTGCAGGCGAGTTCGAAACCACAAAAGGCCTTCGCTACAATGTCTAGCCGGCACAAAGGGAAAATATGAGAAACTCAGGTTGCTCTTCAACGTACAATAAGATATACTGACAATAATATTGCTTATTATCTGGAGCTTTCAGTTGAAAGAGAGTTTATTTTTATTAAGTGAATGCTGGTTGAAAATTGAAACAATATAACAATGTGATAAATATAATAGTATGTAAAATAAGAAACCTTTAAATCATGTGAATACCAATTTCAGCGTCCGGAAACTGAGTATAATAATTGTCTGTGAAAATCAGGTTTTTCATAGCCTATATATATTTTAATACCTTCAGAAAGCTCAGTACGTGGGATTTTCATTTGCATATCAATATTATTCATATTTAAATATTTTATAAACATGTTATGAAGCACAAAACATGTTGTTTTTATTTTTTTTATAACCTGTCGTCTGCAAAATTTCCTACTGATATCATAGGGCGTATTTGCAATAGGTACCAAAAAATACACACATAATTCCTCAAATGCACGAATTCTGACTGTCTGTGTCTACTAAGCCACTTTCTCCCTTCGTCCAGTCCCCCACTTTAAATCACAGCTCCACTCTGCAAGCGAACCAAAATCAGGCAAGGTCTGTACCTAATAGTCCATTTAGGGGTCCTAGACAATTTCACGCGGACGCCAATCGAGTTCCATTGTTCTTTGAAAAGGGGTGCTTTTCAATAGGTACCAATTTTCGGGGAAAGCATTTCTGAAATTTAATTTAACGCCGATAAAAATGAATGCAAATAGCTCGATCTGTGAAATCGCTATGTGAAAATGGTTATCGTGATGCTCTATTATAAATTTCCTTTTATAGAAAACTTACAATGCGAGCAATATAATGATATTAATCGCATTATGCTATAGCAAATTCTATTGAAATTTAAACATTATAACATGGATACCATTTAATTCATGTATGGTTCTCCATCGAACAAAAAACAAAATGATGCCACTTACTCAAAACGTGGATCTCCAGAAACGTTAAAAATAAGAATTATTCGTCAAGCAATCGTCTGTAACTAAGATTACCAAAAAAGACTACATTAATAATTTTTCTCCTCTGTCAAAAATCCCACTTTTCTATAATTTATGAGGCGGAGCGAAAAAATCTCATTACACTAACACATGTCGACGCTCTTTCGCCTCGTTTTAATTTATCATTCCAACACCTAGCCTGAAAGTTTCATATCGGTACGACAGGGGACCTTTTTGAGATGTCTTCGGGGAAATTCTCGCTAAAGTTGAGCTTTAAATATTTTAATAAACTCGTATTAAAGCCGTAAAAAACACTTTGCGCTCCCGTTTTTTTCGCCCGGCGACACCCCGCCGCAAAATTTCCAGTTTTGCGGTTATACCCAGAGGTACCTAGTGTCTACCGAACCTTTGTACAAAGGGTGTTTCATTATTCATAATGCTTTGTTCGGAACTTCGGGCTTCTGGTTTGGGCACGTTTTGTTGTTTTTGACGGTTCATATTTTCATCTATCCGTCTCTACATACACTTTTGAGTGTTCAAATGAATTCGTTATTGAAGGCTTCAAAATGGAACAAATATTATAATACCCACTGTATTTTCAGTACCCTAAACAAACGTTACAACATTTTAATGAATTATCTTTCTCACTTACGGATATTTAATCTCGAAATAAGGGGCTGGTTTTACAGCAAGGTTATTTATTTTTATAAATCTTTTACACTGCTTGTTGAATCCAGGATGGAGTGAAATATATTCTGGCATAAAATGCAAGGGAGCACTAAGCGATTCGCTTTACCTACACAACACGGTGTGTATTATACGTTTATGATAATCTTACACCGGTTGCATAATGTGATGATGCTGGGAGGACTATTGTGGAGTTTTATATGGTAAATCTGCGTAGTGGGCGGATTTTATGTGTATCCCTTGAGGTGTGAGCGGTATGTTAGCGTGAAATATGTGGTTTTGCAGGAAATCCGTGTAGGCACTTAAATTCTTGGGCAGTGAATACTGTGTGTAAAAAAGTGACGTATAAAATAATATAACTTTATCGTACTTATTATAACCAAGATGCATATTTTAAAAAATACGTTTGTATCCTCTTTTTTTTCTTTTGTCTACATTCCAAATTCCGCGGCCAATAATTTTAGTTAGTTTCATTGTTTCTACCTTTATAGCCCAACAACCATGTACAAGCATCAGTGGCGGATTTTTTAGGCCCAGTAGGCCCTGGCCTAGGGCAGCCAGATATTAGGGGCGGCCAATCATGATAAAAAAATCACTGATGATAACAAGAAATAACTCAAAGTAAGTACCTATATAATCTAAATGTTCGCGCACATTATGGCGGGCCGCACTGCACCACTTCGTATAACAATAATAACTTAAAACCCTTTAAAAATATGTCCGAACAACTAATTGAAACGCGTCATAGAATTTCGTGGCGCCAATCCGACTCATAGTTAACTAAATTTCTGCACCAATTTCGATAAAAGTTGGCAATAAAGTAAATTCATTATGTAGTCTATATGATGGGTGCTGAGAAAGGGGCGGCTGATACTTACTACATGGCCTGGGGACTGCAAATCCGCCACTGATAAGCATAGTAGTTACATACATATAAAGACACAGATAGAGAAAAAATCCACAGAACTCATGGACCTTCGGCGCATGAAAATTACTTTATTTCATTAAGGCACTTAAAAATCAGTGGTGTCTCCGAAAGGGATAAACATCTACTCGTAATTCTAAAGTCCAATTCAATTCAAAAGTCCTTTAAATTCTCCAGGACCATTCTTTTTATTTTTTCGATATCTCTTTTCGTTTTTGGAAAGTTTAAGATTCTTTAAACAAATTCCCAAAAAAACAGTAAAAAATTTGCATTTATTAAAATTTAAAAATATGTACAAAAATTTAACAAAAAAGTAACACATCTTTTGATACCATTTTCATTTCTCTATCTTAATAATTGAGGACGCTAGCCTCCGGTCGCACTTTTCCTGAAACTGGGCTAGCGTGGACCTAGGTACGAGTTTACTAAAGCGATCGGAATAGCATTTTCAATGCTAAAACTTAAAAAATGTTCTACTTTCTTTCTTTTAGAGCTAATTGTGTTGCGTGTATTCTACTCAACTACGAGCCACAAATATTTTCGGCTATGCCAAAAACATTTGCTATTATTTTTCGCATTGCTGGGAAAGGCTCTCAGTTAACGTCAACGCCAGCGATGATTTGTTGGGCTTTCGATACCGTCCTCATCTTGTTTCCCATTTGATTTATTTGCCACGGACACGCTATTGGCTTTAAAACTGATACCAGTAATATATTTTCGGTCTCGTTTTTAAAACAATGTTGGTTCGGTTTTGATGACATTGGATACGGGGATTGTTATGTATGTGTTTGTTAAACTGATTGGAATAAAAAATTAAATGAAAGAGGATAAAACTTTAATACGTTAAAAAACATAACAGTGTGTCATCCATCATTCAACTATGTTTTATTGCTTAGGTAATGAAAGTTTGTTGTGATTTTGAACCCGTATGCAAGGACCAGATTTCAGAGAGAATAGCAGCCATTTGGAAGATCTAGAAACACCTCGATCTAAGATTACTAATGTACATGAGTGTACCCTACACTACGCTCTATGATGACGGTAACTTGCACTCATTTTCCAACAAAAATTTTTTTTTTTTTTTTTTCTTTTCTTTTTTTTTTTAAAACCAGCGTCAGACAGTATTTGTCTGGCATTTAATGCTGGAATGAACCTTTTTGGCGCAGCCGTGAGGCACACTTATTATTGTCAAAAGATTACTATCAATTTAACTTTGCTTGTATTTTGTGTTTCACGAACTGTGTCCAAATAAACATTTTCTTTCTTTATTTTTTTTTATTTTCCAATACATTCTAACCCATTTCTCACCGAGATCATTTCGATTATTCTACTATGAAGCTTAAAACGCATACGTTTACAATAACGTTATAGGCTCGTAAACGGTTTACCCGTGTGTGTAAAAATAGACCAATAACAATAGACCGCAATGGATTGGCTGGTTTGAAACAAAAGTAAAAAGTGGCCGGGCTTTAGATTGAACTGTGCATGGAATTGAAAGCATACTGTTAATTTAATTTCGGAACAACGCGGGCTCTGTTTGATTCTGTCTGGTAAAAGCTGGTCGTTAAGGCTTGTGCAGACCAGCGCGACTTGTCGCGCGACGCGACACCGGTTATTGTTATACTGTGAAGTTTTCTTAGAAATTGTATTGTTCGTGTCGCGTCGCGCGACAAGTCGCGCTGGTCTGCACAAGCCTTTATGCAGCTTTATTAAAAATAAAACGAACGATTTTTTTTCGTATTTTTCTTCTGTCAATCTTTTTCCGGTTTAAATAAAAGGTCGATTTTCCCGTACATTAGACACGTCAGAGCTTTAACTGTTCTATTCAACAGTAGGTACGAGAAGAAAAGTAAAAATTTGTACAATAATAATTATAAAAGACTTATTTTCACCGTCTTGCTTTTGAAAACGCAAACGGCAAATTAATTTAGCAAACTAACCCTTCATTGTCACTAAATCAAAAAGGATCAACAACATTTTGTGCCAAAAATACGTGTGTTGACGTATCATAAACATTTGAATAGGGTTTCAGAAGGGTTTCAGTATCAAAGGCACCGCTCAAGTCAAGAGTCGAAGTCAGGGACCGCATGTAATTCGATTTATCCGCCGCCGAAGCGCGCCAGTGTACCTATAATACGATTTAAACATACTTATTACGATCCAGAAAACCTTTTCATAATCTTATTCCATTGCTATAAAGTTCAAAATCATGTGGCAATATGATTCTTCAAAGAAAAATGTGTAATTGTTCATTATTCGAATCGTTTATTTTTCTCTCAACGTTATATTTTATTAATTGGATTTTGAAGTGTGATTACAAGTGTGACTGATTATTTGGTGAAAAACTCTTTAATGTCTTTGTAAGACTGTAAATGATACATTTGGTATGTAGTTCCTCGTGTTACCTATTATTTTAACCATTATTTGAACATTGTCTAACTAGAAAATTACTGGGATTGTTTTTCACAACCTCAAATTTTTTATGTCTCTGAAATTCAACTTAAAGAAAATTTTAATTCATTTTTTTACCGACTTCCAAAAAGGAGGAGTTATATATTCGGTTATATGTTCGTCGCGTATGTTTGTTTTTTTTATGTATGTCCGCCAATTTCTCCGGCAATTGTGGACTGATTATGAAAATTATTTTTTTGTTTGAAAGGGTATGCTCCCAAGTTGGTCCCATATACATTTTATTAACTTTGCTATACATATTTTTCCCACTAAGTTTATGTGGGTGATATGATGATAACTTCCTATCACTGTTAATTTGTGTGGGGTGGTACCACAACAAAAAAGTGAAAAATAAAAACTTTTAACAAAAAAATAAAAAACCTTTTCCCTTTGTAGTTTTTCTTGGAAGTCGTTTTTTTTTTTTTTTGGAAAAAGTTTTTTTACATAAACTATTCATAATTACGAGTATATGTATATCTTTTGAAGTTATGAGTTTCAATATCAATATGTGTCAATAATCTGGTTGAAACGGGTGAGATATTTCAACCAATTCCTTACGACTTGAGGTAAGAGCATGTAATTCGGTACTAGCTTTTGCCTGCGGCTTCGCTCGCGTGGAGGTCGGAAATTACCTACTGACAAGGTATGGATTGTTTTGCCCAAGTAAAAATTTTAATTTTTCACTCACCTGGATATCATTTTTTCCTCATACAGTTCAGTTAGCATCTCCTCCAGATCTGTAGACAGTGTGTTGAGCAACTGTAAAATATGAAAAATTGATTATTTAATACACCTTAAAGGCTTGTGCAGACCAGCGCGACTTGTCGCGCGACGCGACACCGGTTATTGTTATACTGTGAAGTTTTCTTAGAAATTGTATTGTTCGTGTCGCGTCGCGCGACAAGTCGCGCTGGTCTGCACAAGCCTTTAATGAATCACTTTTCTATACCTAAATGAGGATTGAAGTACAAAAACAATTATTTTATTATTCGTTTCAAAATGCTTGGCTTAAGGATCACTGACATCGTATTGTATTGTAAATTCTGTTAATATTTTATGCAAGGGATAGTTTGGGGGGGGGGGGGGGGTTCCCAACAAAAAGTCTAAACAAATAGCCAACCGTCAAAATGTAACTACCCACTCGCTATTTCCATGAAAACCAAATCCCTGAAGCAAAACTACTACCATGAAATTCAGCTCTAAAATTGAAATTTTCGCAGTAATACCACATAATCCCCATTATTCAGTCATATCGATTTGTTCGATTTTCTATGCGGCCCCACATATTGGAAACGTACGGGAAATGAGTTAAACCTTGTTCGCCACGGCCTCTAGGTTAGATATTTGCTCTAATATGTGACATACGGAGGACAGAACTGGCAAGCAAGAAGCCCGATTAAAAATAAACTTACTAAACGACTGAGCAACAATGGAAAAATATTTTTATGTAGATTTATCAAAGAAATTGTAACTTATTATCCC
Organism: Agrochola macilenta; assembly: GCA_916701695.1. Classification (NCBI taxonomy): domain Eukaryota; kingdom Metazoa; phylum Arthropoda; class Insecta; order Lepidoptera; family Noctuidae; genus Agrochola; species Agrochola macilenta. The sequence continues at coordinate 8,526,663 of OU753569.1, forward strand.
TTGAATCCTGAAGTAGTTAACAACATAACTTTCAATCAATCAATCTTTATTCGTGAAAACAGGTATTACAATAAAGGTCTTATGTATACATTTTAGTCGAGCTCTATGTCCTACCAATGAAATTGGTGTACAAATATATTAGGTTTTTGGTAATAAGTCTGAATCTACGAGTATACAATACAAAGTCACGAATGATCGAGTAAATAATGTTAATTAATCGGTTATAATTTTATTTTTACATGCATGTCAATGGTAAATTATATTAAAGGGCTAGTAATGTCATCAAGTATATGCATTATTATTAATAAATAATTAATCAATTATAATTTATTTTTACATGCCTGTCACTGGTAAATTATAAAAAAAAAAAACAAAGTAACATTAAAATTTAAAGAAGGAAGTCCTGTACGAGGCCAAAAGGTTCCTATCTCAGCATGATGCTGCGACATAAAGTCATATTTTATCATTAAAAAATTATTCGATAGAGTAATACGTCTTACTGTGCGTTTGCACTGGCGAAACATCGCAACAAAACATGTTGAAATCTCTAGGTCCTGTCAAAAAATGTATAGAACATTGACAGAAAATAGAGATTCCAACATGTTTTGTCGTGAATGTTTCGCCAGTGCAAACGCACAGTTATCTATTAGAAATAAATACAATTTACTTTCATCAGTCTTTTCATTCGTTCATCCCTTCAATCTTTGTAGGACGTAATTTAAACATGAAGAAGAAACTGCACTCTTCCCAGCTACTTACACTGTCTTGATCAACAAAGTAACAATCTCTTTCTTGTTTTTTATAAATTACATTTCACGGTTCACACGTCCCATCCTGTGTTCGTTCCGCCTGGGTTACGGCCTTGCAAAGTACCCTAACATTTAAACGCACGCATTCCACATCAAATAGCACTAGTGACTAGACCATGGGAGTTTCCAAGGTAAAAAGCGTAAAGAATTTTGAAAAGAACGAATACGTATGAAGGATTCAAGTTTTCAACCAGTCACAGATCAGACGAAATACCTAACCTTAAACTAAGCACTAAATCCATCAGTAAAATTTTGTTATAACTATATCCCTAGCGATATAGCTTTATACCATAATATAGTTATACGAAAGCGGTTTATAACTGTTGGAGTGCCTGAATATTGTTACTGCGACCAATTTCGACGTACCGCTCGCCCGCTGCCGCGGCACCGCTCGCTCGTAGTTGGTCACAGTTCTAACCTTTTAGTTTTTTTTTTGGTTGGATGTTTGGATGTTCTCCGTCCTGGGGCGGACGGAAGAGTCTGTCAGACTCCTACTGACTAAAACCACCCCATGTTCCCTCGCACACTTGCACCGGGGGCTACGGGGGCACTTAAGCACTCTTCAACGCAGCCTGCGGGCACCATCTGTGCGGGATGCGTCTAACTAACAATAAAAAAATTGGTCAGAGTGCTCTAATAGTTATATTACTAGATTGTGGTCGTATCATAGTTATATTCCTAGTAAAACAGTTATGAACCGCTTTCCCTCTTGTTCGTCGCCGGAGCTCCGTGTCAAAAACGCGCATCTGTCAGCGGTGCTGAACCAGCTCCGTTACTTAGGTTTTGACTGATATTCGTATTAATAATCTGCGTCTTTATTGGTAAAAAATAGACCAATGTATATGTAATCGACCAATGATGGCATACAATCACCTATCTCTACCCTATGACGGGCCAACAGCGGTTGACTTACAACTATATTACAGTATATTACGTATCCCTAGGGATATAATTATATTACGGTTATAACCATCCAACTGCGACATATACATCAGCAGCAACCCAAGTCATTCAATAGAGGAAAACCATTATTATGAAAAACGCCAATGAAAATGTATATTTAAAATATTAAGCCCGTTTTCCAAACTAAACTGCTTTATGTAACAAAGTTAGGTACCTATTTGCTTAGTTCGCAGACGGGGTGGCTGTGAAAAAAGTTTGTCAAATAAAAATCTCTTGGCGGCACCGCGGCCATCCACGCGTAGCACCCCACGTGTTATGCTGACTGTGGCGTTTTGTTTTACTAGTAGGTAGGTACGGTTTCTATTAACAACCGTGTCCTTTCGCTACGGATTGTGTAGATTTTTTATCTGTTATTTTTAAATACACTGTGCAGTCTCTGCGCGATTCCTAGTAATATTAACACGAAGAATATTTAATCATATTTATTTCATAATAAAATTAATTAAGGAAAGATTTAACCGTCATCGAGTTAAGAGCAGTGATAGAGTGGTGTGACCGTCGAACTGCCAAGTCAAAGGAAAACATCGTGAGGAAACCGAAAATACCTGAGAGATATTTCTCGACGGCATGTGAAGCGAAGTCCAGGGAAGGCCCATGGGCGGCATAAAAACTCTGAGGTTAGTCACTAACCACACGAAAAAAAGAAGTAGACCGTCATCGACAATTATTTTTAAATGATTTGTAAAGATTGTCAAATGTAATGAGTTGATTACAAAGCTTGAATCTGAACTTGATATTTTTTCAACATTGTTGTCGCCTTTGGTTTTTTTAATGATTTTACAGAAAGGCACGGATAAAATAAAGGAAGAATCAATCGTTACAGCCAGAAGAAACTAATCTTTGCATGTCATTCTTTACTTCTCTTGATTCTTCACTAGCAAATATTTTTACCACCATCCTGCACAATAACATTATTTTCCCTTGCATTATCTGCAACCGTATTCCCGTATCAACATAACCACACAACCACCAACACAACCACAAGCTCACAGTGTAAAATTATCGTTCACTACAAAACACCGTGTCCTTCCGTGTCTTCGGTTTAAAACAGCGTCACATCCGTATGTCATGCTGCGTGCCCTCGAGTGCGTGTGCTTTGACGAAGAGGGTACTCTGACATAAAAGTAATCCGGTTTTAGTTCGCGCATCTACCTCACTAGAGCATAAAATTGGCAAACGTAAATAGTGGAGGATTACGGAGGCATGGTCGTGTGTATGTCTTGTTATTTTTTTCCTTTGTTCGCTAAAGGGCAATTCTCCAAACAGCAAATTCTCAATACAAATTCTTATAATGGCAAATTCGCATAAGGGCAAATCTAATATACAGCACCCTTCACAATTAAATATCTGTTGATAAAATGTGATGATTATGAACTGAATAATGAATAATGTTGATTATGAACAAGCTATTGGAATCTTGCAAAGTAACGTAAACAGAGTGAACGTAGAAATGACATTTGAACGAGTCACCGCGCTTGAAGTAGTAAAAATTGTCAATGCAATGGCAAACAAAAAATCTTATGGCCATGATGAAATACCGATTCAATTAATAAAAGATCACATTGACTTATTAGCAGAACCGTTGGCACATTTTGTCAACATGTGTATAGATAAGAGTATATTCCCTGAACAACTGAAAATAGCCAGAGTTTTACCCATTTATAAAAAAGGTTGTAAATTAGACCCACATAACTACAGACCAATCTCGTTATTACCGATAATTTCGAAAATTTTTGAGAAAATTCTTATAACTAGACTGCTTAAGCATTTGAACCGTAATAAAATTCTTGATCATAGACAATTTGGTTACCAGAGATTTGTGGGAACAAATGACGCAATTGACACACTAATGGAAGAAGTAATTAACAAACTTAATAAGAAACTTAAAGTTGCCGGGTTATTTCTTGATCTAAGCTCAGCTTTTGACACTGTCGATCACAAATTACTATTAGCGAAAATGGAGCATTATGGAATTAGAGGACAGGTTTTAAGTCTATTTAAATCTTATTTAGAAAATCGAAAGCAATATGTAGAAATTAAAATAGCTGAAGATAAATGTGAAAAAGTATACAAATCAGGTCTAAAACTAATAAAGAAAGGTGTCCCACAGGGTTCAATAGTAGGGCCAATATTTTTTATCTTGTTCATAAATGACCTAATTAATTACATGACAAATCAAACTGATATAGGACTTGTTCTTTTCGCTGACGATACAAATGCTATAATAACCGCAGAAAATATAGAAGCCTTGACTAATAAAGTAAATATGACTCTTACTCACTTTAATACTTGGTTCACCTTGAACAGTCTCAATTTGAACACCAACAAAACGAATGCAATGTTATTTAGAACTACGGCAAGAAATAAAGATACAATTGACATAAATTTGAATGGTAATAATATAATTTTAGTTGACAGCGTTAAATTTTTAGGTATTTATATTGACGAAGGATTAACATGGAAAAAGGAACTATCAACCATAGAAAGCTCAATTAGTTCAGCCTGTTATGCTCTTAGAAGTCTCAGAGATGAGATCGACATTAAACAATTAAAACTGGTATATTATTCACTTGTCGAATCCAGACTTAGGTATAGTATTTTTCTATGGGGCGGAAGTTATGCGTACAATGTGAATGCTGCTTTCGTAGTACAAAAAAGGGCCATAAGAACCATGGTGAGAATTCCGCAATGGGTATCGTGTAAGCAGTATTTTAAGGATCTACAGATTTTAACCGTCCCATCCTTGTATATTTTTGTTGTACTCACGGATCTTATAAAGAAACTTAACAGATCAGAAACAACTGAACAAAGAAATAAGAGAGAAGCTACTAGGCGCAAGGACTTGCAACATAACATAGTCCCACATATGAAAGTTGTTACTCATGCTGCAAGCTTTCAATCCATCAAGCTGTATAATAGACTTCCAGGAGATTTGAAGTCTGTTTACAATATTAACCAATTTAAGCAAAAATTAAAATCATTTTTGGTAGAGAAATGCTATTATGCTATTGATGAGTTTCTGTCTGACGTGTTTACCTAGGCCAATAAAATTGTATAATAATGATAGTATATTGTGACATAACCCTGACCGTGTTAAGTTTTGACATTATTATTCTTCTACATGACCTTTAATATTTTACATGATTCTTTTACATTGCCTATTATTTTACATTATTATTTTGCATGACTTATGATCATAATTTAGACTCAAATCTCTATGTTATTACTGTTAATGACAGTGATAAGCTCTTAAGATCGCTATTAATAAATATAATTAAATGCACGTGTGTAATTTTTAAGTGATTTCGACACAATGTAAAAATTGTTATGAAATAAATGAAATGAAATGAAATGATGTTTTATTTAGGATGGTGACACTTGCTTGTCTTGTAGTTTTCCTTTTAAAGATTTATGTCAAGATCCCTTTCTATGAACAACTAAAGTAAAGACGTCCCTACCGTAGGATTCGTAAAACTACTTTATATTTTTGCAACAGCGTTTTCGGATTCAACTAAATAATTATTGAACTTCAAAAGTAAGAAGGCAAAGAAAAAAATCAGAGGAAAAAATATTGAAATCCAATCCAATTAAAATAGTTCTTTAAAATTCCCTCCGGTGATAAAATTGTCGGCGTAATAAGCGTTAATTGTCGTAATTATCTCGGCTGGCAACACCGATGTCCCGAGGGATGTGGCGTGAAGCGTATAATGAACATTTGCATATGAATATTATTATAATATAGATAGGTATATTAATGATTAAATCGTAGTAAGAGAATGCAGGGACCTTTAATTTAATTTTGGAAGCACGGATTTCAGTAACAAAAGAACATCAAAAGAAATTATCTGTGAAACTATACAATTTGGTATGGACAGTTCGGTTTTCTTTGTCTTTTAGAGTCGATTTTTCAATCAATCAATGTTTTGATAGCTTTTGTTTATAAAATATGTAAAACCGCCATATTTATTCCACAGATAAAAGTTATCTGACGTTTGAAAAATCGGCCTTTGAATAAGTAATTTAATTTGCTTTGAGTGAGAAAGCAGTAGATGATAAGTATCAGCCATCTAATAAAGCACGCAACTTTTATGTCAATACAATTATGGCATGAAAACAAATACTTTGTTTTTACAATCATCAAGGTGTGTTGCGTTTTTTATTCACCCTGTAACAGGCAAAGTTTAGTAACTCTACTTCAGTCCAGTGCTCATTAAAAAACATATAACAATCGCATACAAAATGCCCCACAAATAACACAACATTGCAGGAAAACTCGACTTTCAATAATTTTCCTGTCTATCAAGTACCAGAGGTCATCGTCCTACCGGTTCCATAGAAGCACAGGCCGTTGCTAAGCAATAAAAAGAAACACAAACATTTACAACGATAACCTAAAACTTCCTTGGACCTTATCTCAATGGTATAAGGTTGAAATTGTTAACTTTAGTGACACATCTTGTAGTCCCAAAAGGGAATTTTAGTAACCAGGTCAAGAGGTGCATTATATGGATCATTAGGACGGTAATGTATTATTGATTAGGTACTTTTTATGATCGTAAATAGGTACTTATTGCTGAATGTGAGTTATTATTAAGCAATAAAAAAGTTATATAGAACCCAAACGAACTTTGTAGGTACCTGATCGAAAAGACGAAGATGAACCAGGAAACGATCGATTGATATAAAAATGAAAATGCCTACAGTAAAGAGATACCTACTGTGGCTTCAATAGAAATTAAAACAAAAACCCTTTTCTGTCTCATACTTCCAAACAGAATAAAATGTAAGTCTTTCAATCTTGATATTACTTTTTAAATACACTTTGCCAAGTTGCAAACTCATGTCCTACTAACGTTTTATTAATCAATTTTATGACTTGCGTCTTGCTATGTTAACGCTTCATTTACATAAAGCGTACCATGTGTAGTCACGATCTTTTGAGTCTGAAAGAAATATAGGTCATCCAATTGAGCTAGAAACTAAATGTATTTCTTTTTTCCATGAATAAAGTTAAGAGTTCAGTGGTCGAATTTTTTGCCATGATGTCGTATGATTGTTTCCTTGCCTTTATATACTTGTACATATTATTATTTTAAGTCTGTAAGTTTTTCAAGAGTTCGTTCTAAAAGTTGGCAACGTCACAATAGCTGTCAAATATTTATCTGTTTTGATTAATTTAGCAATATACTGTATGGATGTGTCAAAAAATACTCTGTATTCGGACAGCTGTTATTGTATGACCATTCACCGCTTTCTTAAGACATTTGTTTTTTACTGGACGAAGGATCTATCCCCACTGGGTCAAGCAGGATTGCGGGAAGTACACGTAATATAAATTCGAATACTCTTTTCGCTTATAATATTTACTTAGTTTTAAGATTTTATTCATATCTATGGGTGATACTTATTGTGCTTGTCGCAAAAAACAAAACCTAACCAATAACATACTTAGTTGTATTTTTGATTCAAAACTAGTTCGAATTTACGTATCGTTTACTTTGCGCTTTTGTGCTTGGCCCACTGGTTTCCCTCAGTCACCTTTTAACGTATACCACCCCAAAATCCTCGTCAGCAAAAACAAACTGTATTACGCACTGTGCACTAATAAAATGCAGTGGAGTAGGAAGGACGCGCTAAATATCTCGTAAAGCTAACGAGCCTCTCTAATTGTTTGGAAGTGTCCCGTTATGCGAGGGGTGCCGCTAGACTTATTATAACTTCTTTATTTCTTTCCATCGTTTAATGTTATGGCACTGATGATATTTCATATTATAGTATATGTGGGGAATACAGAAAAACTGTATTAACATGAGGTGACATGAAGACATAACGTCTTAAAAATTAAATACAACCCATGTTACTCGGTAAGTATTTTATGAGAGTTTCCATTAAAAACAAACATACAAAAAATCTAATCTTTTCTCTATGAAATATTAATTTATTGTAGCTTAGAAAAGCGATACATTTAACCAATAAACTGTTGGTGCTGTAAAATCAAATCTTTTCTCTATAAAATATTAATTTACAGTCGTTTAGAAAAGTGATACATTTAACCAATGAACTGTTGGTGATGTCAATTATAACTAGGCATGTCCTTGATCTTTTGACTATCTACTTGCCATGTAATCTGCTAATCGATAAGGAGAAGTATAAAAAATAACCTGCTTGCTTACTTCTAAAAATGGTTTTAGGTCCACGTAAGTAAATTTATTAGGATCACAAAGCAGAACAAGAATCATACTTATCTTAACTTACTTAACTTCGTATTGCTACAAAGAAAACTTCAATAAAATTAGGCAAGTTATTTATTTTTCTCTTAAAAACAAACATATACTACAAAATGCAAATGCGGACATTAAAACGCGCGTCCCCAGGGTGTCGGTTCAACACCCCGCTACCGAGTTTATGAATAATGGCACATCCTTACTGCCGCTGTTAAATGACACTTTTTATACAACACACTTGTAATTTCTTAACGAGTTACTTTATGTGTCTTGAGACAATAGCAGTAAAAGGGGTGTTGAAATTTCGCAATATTAAATGGTAAAAAGTAAGGTTAACAGAAACACCATTATTGAAAAAGCAAGATCACTGAGAAAGTGTGAACTATCTTTAGGTAAGTGGTTGTTATAGTTTTCTCATCAAAATTACGTGTCTGCTTTAGGTAATGGGCTTAAAACCATGATTCAGTTTATACGAGTACTAACTACTTAATCGAATCAGTTTATCATTTTATGGAAAATCAATCACGAAGTCGTAAATAAATAACAAAAACTTAAAACAAAAGTTACATAACATTATTAAAATCTGAACTGACATCGGACTTTACAGACCAATTGATTTCATACAAACAAAACGAAAACACAGACCAAGTGAAAAAGAAAGATAAAAAGCTCGACGGTGACAATAACGAATAGTGTCACGTTCTGTCTCTTCCAGTCGTAATAAATAATGTATATCCCTTAATGTTTATTGGTCTCTTGTATTCATTATCAGTGATGCAGAATGCATTATAACTGAGTAACAAGAAGTAATTAATTCTAGATGGTCACACACGATGATACGACGACATTAAATTAACGTCTTCGATTTATGTTTAAAGATTTTCTCCTTGTACTGAGAATCTCGTATGTCAAGTGAAGTGAAGAATATCGTTTTTTTTTTTTCTAAATTCATAAAAATCATTAACTGTCTTTTCTTCTTTCAATGTTATATCCAAAGGGGTTTTCTTATTTACCTACATAATTCCGTCAGAAAGAGATCAGTGTTAATTACGAATCGTCTAAGGTCAAATATAAAAGAATAATGTTTTTATATTTAAAAATATTAAAGAAAAAGTGCCGAAGGGACAAGCTATCAACATCGAAAAACTCATTAAAAACTTGTCAAAAGTCAATTACTTACCGTTGCTGAGGCGAAACAAAATAAGTAAAAGAAAAAAATGTCAGTGTAAGATGGACTTGAAATCAAATATACGTCAGAAAGATAGGAAAGTTACCTACCGAAGTGTGAACTAAACTTTGGTATTTACTTTGTGATAGAGAACACGAAAAATTATAAACATTTTATAGAATAGATGATACTAGAAATATCTACAATAGGGATGATGTCTGCGTAAAAAAAAAAAATCTAATTAGTCCGTCAGACAGATAATAAAAAAATATTAGACACGTATTTTTTGCTTTATCATATTAATAAAAAAATACTTAGATAAAACGCATTTTAAGATGGGGAGTGGGGTCGCTACGTTTCTAGTATGTATAAAATCTACATACTCGTGACGTCATGGCACATTTTACCTCAATGTATCGCCGTAATCTTTAGATTACGTAAAAAAAGAAAAAATACGAGTCCAATTTTTTTTATTTTTTATAATCTCAAAGACGGACAAAAAAAAAATGTTTAGTCATCATCCCTATTTCCAGCGATTTTCGAAGGGTACTTAAGTGATAAAGTTTCCTTAAATAACTTTTAGCAACAAAAACGAAAAACACGATCACACAACAAGATGTCATAGAGCGTAACTTAAAAATTTCCCTTAATTCCTCTGCTTCAGTATAAATAATGAATCATGTACTTTCGCATCTATGTATATCACGTTGTATTGTTCCCCGACCGTGTAAATGAAGAAAGTTGTGCATTGATCCCGTCGTTGGGGAATTTTCAGTGCGGAAAACCAAGTATTTTTTTTCTTATTATTATGCAAAAGTATAGGTACTCGCGTCTGATTTGTTCTGGCATTTGTTATTTTCCCCTATAGCTTCGATTGTTCTTAAGGACCTTTTGTTTTGCTTGCCTTTGAATTTGCTACAGCGAAACTTGTAATAAAACTGTTTTTTTTTTTGTTATATTATTTTGTTTCTGCGAAGGTGTTTATTTTGTTTATTGGTTTTAAATCAGCGTCAAGTTTTTCAATTAAAATTGAATGTCATCTCAATTGTCTACCCCATAATTTTGATTAATGGCGATGTCTTTAAGAATATCATATTACATTCCTTTCCAATAGTCCATCTACGGAAGCGTTTTCATAGAGTTAAATAGAAACAGTCGTGTCGCTGCGGTCTGTCAATGCGATTGGCCGCTGCGGTCGCCTTCGGTAATTATTTTCAATTAACAAAACTTACATAGGTCTGGAAAATAAGCAACATTATAGTTGAGTGATAATCTCCCTTGAGTTGGCTCATATTGTATACGAGCCGACTACCAAGTCGCCAACACATTCAACTGACTTCAATATTACCATACAGCTACCAAGCTCCATACTAAATAAACCTATGCCATGCCATGCCATGCCTATGCCTACTAGATAACGCATCCCGCAAAGGAAACAGCGGACGAGCGGCGCCGCTTTGTGCCGATATCGGAAATTGAACACCAACCCACAAGCCGGCAACTTTAATCGGGTACCTTTTGTTTGGACGACATGACGCCATGGTTTGCAGTTGCAAGTTGCAGCTATGAAATGTTAGTGGAGTGTTTTCAATAGCGTGTTTTAATGCATGTTTCAGGAGTACAATGGGTATCTGGATGTGCCTATTCGCAGCTGGCTTGGTTTAAGATTGTTCGGCCGCAGCATGCATTACGAACAGATACATTTAGAGATACAGGAAGCAATAAATACCTATATTATTTACAAATTGTTCCGTCAGTAGGAATTTACATAACATAATACCACGCCTTGTTTCCCAGAAGGGTTAGGCAGAGATGTCCCCATAGTAGGTACACCCACATTTCGCCAGTTATGTTTAAGTCCCATGTAGCGAACCTATTGCGATCAACCGGGCACAAATCCAGACTCCGGGCTGCTAGTGAGAAATTCCTAATGGAAAAATAAAAACAACCGACTTCCAAAAAAAACGGTGTCTTTGGTTTTGAATTTTCGTTTTTTGCCACCGACTTCCGAAATTGAAGTTGGTTTTCACTTTGTAGTGTTTTTTTTGGAAATCAGTTGTTTTCTTTTTGTAAAAGTTTTTATTTTTCATTTTTTAGTTGTGGTTCTACCCAACATAAATTCGAATACCACTACCTGCTATAACTAACAGTGACAGGAAGTTATCATCTTATCATTTACATAAGTATTCTAAGTGGAAAAAATACGTACTATTGAAGCTTACTCAAAAATTATCCAAGCAAAGTTAATAAAATTTATATGGGAACATCTTGGAAGCATACCCTTCCATACAAAAAAAAAAAAAAACTTTCTAAATCGGTCCATAATTGACGGAGAAATCGGCGGACATACATAAAAAAGTAAAAAATGGTCAGTAGTAGTGCATGCGACCACTAGACCAACAAGGTAGTCTTAAAGCAGTCTTAGCTTATTATTTCTAATTGAGGGATACATAAAGAGAGTTTTGAAAAACAAATGGGTCCCTCAGGTGAGTCAGGAGTAGTTTCAGTACAGTTTACAGAAATATATACCACACAAGAATAATATCACTAAATATTACACCTAGGTACATATTTAAGAGGGTTTATTCTGTAATTGGGAAACGTCGCACATAGCTGTCAAAAATTTACCTGTTTTGATGAATTTGGCAATACTACTGTATGGAAGTAAGAAATGTGGCTAACTAGCGAATAAATTAATATTGAATTGCAATTATAACACTGAATTTGATGTTGTATCCGTTTTAGGTGTAAATGCAGATGTAAAAAAAAAATTTTTTTACTTCTGCTACAAAATATTCAGTGTTACGATATTAATTATTGCATTTCATAATCAATATTTTCGTTCACTAGTTAGCCATATTTCTTATTTCCATACAGTAATATTGCCAAATTAATTAAACAGGTAAGTATTTGACAGATATTTGCGACATTGCCAACTTTTAGGATAAGCACCCTTAATAACAGCTCTTAATAATAGCATTATGAGAATAAATGATCTTAAACCGAATAACATATTATTATGTATACAAGAAACAACTTCACTTACAGCTTACCTACAGCTTTTACCTAAACTACCGGTCACAAAAGCAGACGGAAATGTGGCTGAAATTTCACTATTCAGTGTAAGTTTACATTTGCATAAACTCCACGTCATCAAGAGATAACTTGGTTAGCTAAACCGACAACGCGCAGCAAGCAACTATAAAACTATTCTACAAAACAGAGCGCATGAACGTTCGTGCTTAGGCGAATCTTTGCTAAGAAAAAAATAGTAGGCACAACACAAGTTTTTCACCATCAACATGATTAACATCCACGTGCCTACGAACATTTCTCTTGCTGTTTAAGGTAGTTTTTAGCTTCATAATTATTTATTTTAGACCGTAAACGATGTTTGTTTGTTTGTACTTGTGTAACATTTAGTTCAGGTGGATATAGATATACAGGGTGGCAGGGACCTCGAAGCGAAAACTGTTACCATTGATTCAGTACGTGATTCTGAACCCGTTGAAATTATTCGACGGTTATAAAATAAAAACAGCTGTTCCATATATTTTAACCGCGTAGGCTACATTTTGACTTTTCTATGAAACAGCAGATATTATTTTTAATAACCGACGAAAAATTTCAACGCAGCCTAGAATCATGTACTGAATGCAAGGTAAAAATCTTCGCGTCGATGTCCCTGCCACGCTGTGGATACCTACCAAGGTTAAAACCTAAAGGGTTAATTACCTTGGTATCTATGTATAGCTATCTACCCGAACCTAACGTTACTTAATTATGCACCTAGCTTCTGACGTTTCATAAGTGCCCATGTAGGTTTATGTGAAATAAAATATTTTTGAATTTGAATTTGAATTTATGAGCACTTTGTGTACATACGTACTATAGGTATGAATGTATAAGACCTATGTTTAGCTTAATTAATAAAATAATAATAAAATTATTGATAACAGTAACAAAGGAGTATTCAGAATGAGTCAATGGAAAGAACCAATCGAGCTGGGTATTATATACCTATTTACAGTTGCACGGTTAGATTAATATGATCTTTTAACAGTGCATCAAGAACCTACGAAAATCAAAATTTCAGAAAAAACTTCTAATCTAATCTTATTAAGGAAAGTCAAAGCAAGATTTCTAGAAATAAGAATATGCCTAAGACCTTAAAACTTTTGTCTGTGGCAACAAACCATGACCAACAAACAAATCCATAAATAATCCACAACAAGCATACGAGAAGAATACATACATTTCTGCCTACCCCATCAAAGGATGTGGTCATTGTGAAGTTTAAATCAGGAAATGGAAAATGTCAAATGCATATGTCGCAGGCCTGAGGGTAAAAATTAAATGCCATCCTGCAAATTGATTCTGCTTGTGGTCACTGCACGTCGGCAATGTTGATATGTTAGGCCAGATTTGTGTATAGGAAAATATACCATATTGACTGTGTGGCAAGTTTTTTTATTGCAGAGTTATTTTTTAATGAATCAAGTGGGATTTCCTATTGATGGTCGAGGAGCATTCCTTGTGTTTAGCGTAAATTGGGTGTAAAACAATGAATCAATGGGCGATAAAACTAACTTTAAGTACACATATTTCCTCATATTGTTTAAATACAATTACATGTTAAATTACTAATGTTTCAGTTATGTTGTATTGTAGGAAATTACTTCCAATATAGGTTTTACTTATGCGCCTTTTATCGGGACGTGTGAGTTTCACTCAAGAAAGTTATAACAGTGTATGTTCCATACAATGCCTTATTTGGTAAACCAACAGCACGAGAGCATCAATCACACGCTTAAATTTAAGAATGAACGCCTTAAATCTTTGTAAGAAATATAAACTATAATAAATTACATCAAAAGCTGATTCAAAAACATTTTCTTAGAATCGAAATAATTTGTTTACCAAATCAGATAACCTAAATAAAACACAATAATATAATCTATCTGTAAGCCTAGTAATAAGGATTTTGACAAAAAAAGTATTTTTTTTAATACCTTATATAATGTTAATAATAATGGCAATACATTGAGTTAAAATGTGACATGACGTCACTCTCTGGTAGATTTTATACTGAATTGTGACGTAGCGAACCACTCCCAACTTTAATGCGTTTAATCTAAATAATTTTATAATAATAAGATAAAGCAAAAAATACGGGTCTAATATTTTTTTATGATCTGACTGGCGGACTAGATAGTTTTTTTATTTTTTTCCCCTGTCAACATTCCTATTCTCTCAACTCCTAAGCAACTCCAGCATGTACCGAACAAATCACAAGTATCACAAGTCACCACAAGTTTCATATAACACGTGCTATTCATCAATGTCCGGAGATATATAGTTATATATAAAAGGATACCCTAACAACTAACTGGGCACTTTATCATCAGCAAGTTGAGTGGACTCTCGTTATGGCCTAAGAACACGCAACGGGTATCAAAATCCGACGGATCGGTTACACCAGACTTGCGATCAAGTTATGAGGCTACCGTGCAAAAAAATACATCTTTACAAACGATTTCTACGTATGCCTTTTTTTTTTTTTTTTGGGTGGGAAATCATCAATTACTCCTCCCGCTCTGGGCGGAGCGAGAGGGAGTGTCAGACTTTTACTGACTAAAACCCACCAGTGTTCCTTCCGTTGCCTATGTGCTGGGGCCGGCCTATGTTCCGGACCCCGTCAGTTGGTGCTGACATCCCTTTGAGGCGCGCGTGGAACACAACGCGCCGTCGACCCGGGCCTGGTCCTTATCGGACGGCGAGCTGCCCATCGCTCACCGTCCGCAGGCCCGCGCCTACGGTGGCCGGAAGTCAGCTTGTGACTCCCGACGCCCGGGGCCGACTAGGGGCGCGAGGGCGTGCAGCTTGAATCTCCCTCGCGCGCTCCGCCTCCTCCTTCGTGAGCATAACTGCTTCGCAGAAGGAGGTGACGGCCTCCCATGTTCTACGTATGCCTGTCTAACACATTTGAATTTTTCGTAAAATAACCGAAATAAACGGTTCACTGGACATTTTTGTCGTGAATTTTTTACCACAACTAAGATTACTGTGTTATGTTGTTGTTATGTTAATGAAAGAAATTATTATTAAAAACCACATTTCTGTCCAAATACTACGAATCAATCATCTAACAGGAAAAACAAAAATGCTTTAGGTACCTACTCAAATTGGTAGTCAAACTCTGTCTCTGGCACATCTACTTTTTTTGTAATTTTCATCTAGCTAAATTATTATATAGTTTAGTCTCAAAATAAATGTCTTGTAAAATACCGTATTAGCCAGTTTACATGAATATTATTATGTAAATCTTGCCATTTACTCCCACAGCCTTATAGGTGTTAAATCAAGTACAAATTATCATGGACGGTAAGAGCTGGGTAATTGACACTCGGTTTATTGATGTCGCGTTACTAACTCTTGTATATTTGTTAAGAGGCTCTTCTCGTTTTGCATTAAAGTAATTACATAGGACACATACAATTACCCCTGTATTCCCAAAAGAGCAAGCAGAGGTGTGGGGAGTGGTAAGACAATTCGCAGGTTGTCATTATTTAAGTTCCATCTATAATGGGGGTGAGCCTATTGCCACTATCTAGAAACCAATCTCAACCCTGGTATGCTACTGAAAAATTCCGAATGAAAAAAAAACAAGAAGACTTTACCAGTCCTGGGAATAATACCTAGGACCGCACGGTCAGCAATCTCGCTTGCGACTCACTTAGCAAAAAACCTTAAATTAGCATTAAGAAAGCCCACAAACTTGTATGAGAATTTCCAAAATGGTTCACTATTTATTTAACATAACAAAACATCACGCCTGTAATCCGGGTTAGGCAGAGATGAACCTATAGTACACCCACATTTCGCCAGTTATATTTAAGTCCCATGTAATAGGGGGTGAGCCATTACTATCAACCGGGCACAAATCCAGACTTCGGGCTACTACTGAGACATTCCAGATGGAAAAACCCAATAACACTTTGCCCGACCCAGAGCATCGAACCTAGGACCTCATGTTCAGCAGTAGCGCTTGCATGCTCGACCAACGAAGCACGAAGCAGTCTTAGACGGTCTATTTATTTACTGACTGATTATTTATCATAATCAGCCGACAACGTTCGTACTATCGAAGAAGTTCATATCTAACCAGTTTGAAAACAAAATCCCGTGAACACGATGACCACATCTGTTACCGGCCCGGTTTTATAGCCGCCGAGCGCTACAAGCAAGAATAATCCTTACGGTGGTTAGTTATAAACTTCTTTGATGGTACAGCTGGGACACACAGGCCTTATCTCAGTGCGAGGGACTGGGCCATAATCCACCACGCGGGCTCAGTGGCGTATTTTCAATCTATACAAGGCCAGAACGCAACCATAGGAAACTGCTCGCGTATACATTGCAATGCTATTTTTAAATCTGTGATTACAATGTATACACGAATTTTGCGTACTCCTCGTGTATAGTTTGTAACGTGGACGCGCGCGTCCTGGTTCCAAACTATACTACATCACTTACGCTTGACATGAGTTTTAAACATAAATAGTTAAAAATAAAAAAAATGTGAACTGGGTGAAATGGAACAGATAACGGAATATGAAATGGGTTAGGTTAGGTTAGAACTGTCTCAACCGCGTGTGTGCTCCTTCCAAGTTGCTCGCAGCTAGGCTGGCTATTTAGCGCAAGGTGTATTACGTCGCAAACAAGTTGGATACCAGTTTACAATTTGACGCAATATATACACGATTAGTCCGTATGCGTACTGGCACTGTATATTTTGGAATAAGGTAGTTAATTAGGTTACTACGAAGTATACTACTCTTGTATAGATTGGAAGACCTTAGTAAAAAAGTTGTTTAAAATAAACATTTTTTTTTCTCTTCCACAAAGGTGCCTTAAAAAAATATATGAAGATTACAAAATCTAATATCATAATCTGATTTCCAATTTATACGCGATTAGTTTCACACCCTTGCGTTCTGGCCTTGTGTAGAATGGAAAGACGCGGCTCAGTGCGCTGGCTGATTGATTAATCTTTTCTTACTACGTATGTACCTTCATGTAGGACCCTCCAGCCTTCTCCTCGCAGTGACGCCTGATGTACCGTTGGCAAATGTTTGACATTTTCCACTCTGAAAAGTACGACAACCTTGTTAGTTCAGACAATGGGCTCGTTATATTTAGATGTTCTAAACTTCTTAACCAATGTAATTTCCATCATTTTATAGACACTATTTTCTAGTACGGGATATTAAGTAAGTAGGTGTCGGAAAAATGGTCGACCGTCGTTAAATATTTGGAGTTAGGAGGAGTGCGAAATCCCAATGGAGGCTATAAAAACAAAATAAATGGGAACATGGCTAGGACGAGGCTGAATTTGAGAGTCGATCGAAAAAATATTAAGAAATTAGATCCAGTAGACTTATCTAAATTACTTATATGAAAAAGCAGTTATAGAAAAAATCTGTAATTTCCCTACACGCTGTGCAGCTAAGATTGCTTTTATATGTATTTCGAGATACATAACTGTGCGTTTGCACTGGCGAACGTTCACAACAAAACATGTTGAAATCTCTATTTTCTGTCAATTTTCAATACAATGTTTGACAGGAACTAGAGTTTTCAACATGTTTTGTTGTGAATGTTTCGCAAGTGCAAACGCACAGTTACAAATGCCAGTTTTGTCAGCGAACTAAACACAGATATGTACCTACCTATATATAGAAACTGCCATAACTATAGTACCTAAATTCCTTAGCAACAGCAATGTTACTTCTGAAACCATAGCGTGTTTGCGTCAAAGGAAATTAGCGCATGAACGGCTGTCTAATTACTAACCAGTTAATAACTCGATTTCCTTTTAACATTTTCTCCGGATAGCAAAACCTAATAACATGTTATTTTATCACCTTCCTGACATTCCTGAGATGCAGTAAAATATTTATTAGTTTTAACTGTTTTAACTGTTAAATGAGTATCAGAATAAACTTATTGATGTGATTGTATGCATAATTATGCCTAAGAACAAGAACAATTATTTCAAGGACATTCAGAAGCCCAAAAGTCCGTTATGATAACGGCAATGTTCTGTGAAGTTCAGACCGCATGTAGTGACCCATGTAAATTTCATGAAGCCACATGTGGTTATCCCAAAAACCGACCCAAGAATAACTCAATCTATAAATGGTCCTGCCAAAATATCACTGTGAATAGGTATGTTCATGTAGTTTTCTAGTTCAATCATATGAATGCATCACCCAAGGCTTCCGAATAAGATCACACCCTTCTCATTCGTCATATTGGTGCCGTTAACCTAACTTTCGAATGGACCACAGCATTGTTTACTACGAGAATATATTACGATACCGACAAAAACTTAGATGACGATACCAATCAGTTTCAAAGTCAAAACTTTTATTGCAAACTAAGTGTACAAATATTGGCTTTAATTATTTTGGTACTAATCACTTCGCAGCCTTTTTCAAGCAATGCAATATCAGCACGAATTTTTTTAGCATGCCTTAAGCCACCAACACAGTACTGTGTCGTGTTGTGTCGTGACGCGGGATACATCAATCAAACGAATCTGTTCCGGACTACGCCACATCACAACGACTTTTGGAACAATCAAATCCCGGCCAGCCGAGACTACTTGGTGGATGCCGCGGCAAACGCCGCGGATGCTCCGGTAAGCTCGTTGACGTTCGCGGTATCGGAGAGGATGTTTCTTGTCAGTGTGCGCTGGCGGGTAGAGGAATCCTCCTCGGTGCTCTCCCCTGCTGTCCGCCATGGTAGCCGTGTTCCACCAGTCCTATACTCAGCAGTGGGAGTATTATTATTATTCACTTTAATTATTGTATCAACCACCTCTATGGTCTATTGGTAACAGCACCTGTCTCAGACACAGAGGGTTCGATACTCAGTGGGAACAAAATTTTTGATATGTTTGGTTGGTGGTAGGGCTTGTTCTAAATCCGCCTTTTTTTCTTCTTTTTTTTCGGGTTGGAAATTATCAAATAACTTCTCCCGCTCTGGAGGGCGTGTCAGACTTTTACTGACTAAAACCCACCCGTGTTTCTTCCGTTGCCTGTGTGCCGGGGCCGCGATATCCCTTTAGGACAAACTCGCAACCCTGGCAGGTTCTAAATCCGCCTGGCTACCAGCATCTTATCTAAGTCTGTCGCCATAACAATATGGTAAACAGCATTATTGTGTTTCGCCAGTTAGAGATAAGATAGCCAGTTCCTCTGTGGTTGAGGATTCCGGGTGGGGCTCGCTTCCATCATCGGCCTGATCATCACTTACCATCAGGTGAGATGAAGGCCAAGAGCTACCCCGTTGAGTTTTTTAGAAAGTTTTCTTTTTTAATTAAAAGTTCCATGTTCTTCAGTATCTGTCTGATTTATGGTAACATAGGTATTGTAATTAGTCATTGAACCGTTGATATTTACTCTGTCTCAATCACTTCTACATCTAGGTCGATACTATTGTGTCTATGTACTTATTGTACATAGTTTCTCAACAGTACCGGTGGGTTAGGTAAACCGGTCTGTAGTGAGTCATTCATTGAAGGACTGTTAGTTAATACTGTCACTGATTTCTATTGTTCTTGAAGTAAAAAGGAAAGATAGAATGGTGCTTGTCAATATCTTTAACAATTTGAACGCATTCTTGCATATCATAACCTCGTCGCCATATGATTCATTCAACGAATCTCTATCGAGTTTGAAAAGTTATGACCGTATACTCTATATGACAGCCGGGTTAATAGTTTTCTGACTTTTTGTGATTTGCAATTTACACTCAGATTCTAAGCCACGTAGTCATGCAACCTCTACAATTCTGGCATTCCATACACAATATAAATATTGGTTAAATCTCTAACAGTGTTAATTATTTTCATTGTACATAATATACTTTCCCTTCTTCTACTTAATCGATATACACTGCAAACGTTATTAACACTTCAAAGTGATCGACGATTGGATTATTAGTTTCAACCACATCTGGACCACATTCTTCATAAGCAGAGTAAACAAGCTAAAGATAGAAGGGCTCTTAGTTAAATATTGAGAAGGATAATCTTACCCCATTATTGTAAGCCCAAAATATGTACGAGTAAAGCTATTTTAGAATTAGCTGTACCACGTTCATTAGTAGGTACTCTCGCTCGAACCCAACATAGACAGACTGTTCATAAATTTTAGGGTCTCCAGGAACTTCAATGCCTATTTCTCAACCACGAATACCTTTGTCAAGAACTTGAATTATTATAACAAATATGCGACCTTCATCCTTTGTTGGAATTACTTTTGGTTCTACACAATTCCTCTATTACTATATTCCCTAAACTATGAAATATTTAATTAGAACCTAAGACCTAGCTAAACCTATCTATTTTTCGGTACTAATTAAATCCAAACATTAAACTTCAAGCTGAGTATTCTCCAAACCCAACATGTGAACTGTTTCGGGTAAACTTCACTGGGTAGCTACGGCGGTCGACGAATTTAAATCGTTCTAGCATCCGGAATGTGTAATTGAAGACGTGTAGGAAGCATAGAATCGAATTTGTACGTAGGGTGTGTAAATAATGCTATATTAGTAACGTCTGTCTGATCCAGTGGATCTTGTTTTGAATGTAATTTAGAATGTACGCCTCCATCTTCACTTATGTCTTTGACTGTATGTTGAGTTTGATCCTTAAGTTTATTAGAAGAAATAGTTTGAATTCTCACGCATTTTTTTTTGGATTTGCGTAGTTACTTGACATAATGATGTTATACCATTTTTTGTCAAACCGATCCATCTCTCAAATCCCTTGGAACTGGGGATCACCAAAAGCTCCATGTTCTTTTTTTGGTCAATCTACTTGTCGTTTGGTTTCATTAATAAATCTAAAAGTGTTAAACGAATAGGTACTAAATGGCAGATAGGTACGACCTTTAGTTTGCTCTTTGGCTGATTCTGCGATTCTTCAAGAAACTTTTTGTGCTCACAAATTCCATGGAATCAACTTGTTATCTCGGGCATGATCATATGACATGGAGTTGATTTCATGAGATATATGAGACGAAGAAAACAACCTAACACCCAACATAAATTTAGTTTCGATTGCAACTGGAATTACAGAATCGGATTACATTTTGAGGGGTATTCTTTTTCATCTTATACATTAACATGACGCCTTATTCCCCAAAAGGTTAGGCAGACCTGTACCTATAGTATACCCACCTTTCGCGTGTATTAGGAATTTTCAACATTTTTATAAAATCCGCCGTGATGGCCCAGTGGTTAAGGCCTCGCCTCTCATGCACGAGATTGTGGGTTCAAATCTGGGCAGGTTCTATGTTCTATGTTATAGGGTTGGTTTCCGCACTTAGTCCGTCAGGTGGACCATTGTGCGTGGGCCATGGCGGCCGTTTGGTGGTTATTCCAACCAGCCCACCTCCCTCCAGAAGCTAATTAATGCTCCTGGTTTGTTTAGAACTTCTGTGAAGGATCTGGGTGACCCGAGGGTTTCTGTTCTACTCTGGGTGACGCCTGTGCATTCAAAGAGCACGTGCGCGACGGTTTCCTAAGTCTCCATGCACGCCCTGCACAGAGGACTGTCCGTTATGCCTATTGTGTGAAAGTGTTTGTTTAGAGAGCAGTGTCCCGTGATGGTCCCCGTCACCAGGCGCAGGCCGTTCCTGTCCAGGCGTAATAAACGCTTGGTCAGCATCTGGGCAGGTACCAATGTAACTTTTTCAATTCATATGTACTTTCTGAGTTTGTCTTTGACATTACTGACATCGGTGAAGGAAAACATCGTGAGGAAACCTCGACTTATAGTTAATATAATCCTGAAATCGCCAACCCGTCTTGAGCAAGCGTGGTGATCAATGCTCGTGCCTTCTCTGCATGAGAAGAGGCCTTTGCCCTGCAGTGGGACAGTAACAGGCAGTTTTTTAATTTTTTATAAATTCAAATTACAAACGACTCAATGTAAGAACTACGTCCAGTGTAAAGATCATGGAATTTATTATTGGTTACTGAACTTTTATACCTATCATTTTAACATGAACAGAAAAAACTACACAAATACATGTATTCCACGTCCAATTAATAATACTGATAAAACGTATCGAACAAAATAGGAAATACTTAGTATTCAAATACGTTACAGCATGGTATAATAATATACTTCGCCAGGTATGGCATTCCGAAACACAGTGGTCACAAGGGCAACACAAGTCTACGTCATCACATCTGTGTTACCAGAAGTTTGTAATAATAACTCCCCAACCACCTTTATTACCTGTGCGAATCCGATAAAACAATGAGGTTTTAATTAACAATTACGTTGGTTTATGTTTAAATTTAATTGTTTCGTTTGATTAGACACACGAAACGACAATATAAAAGCTTTGTACATATTTTTTAACAGAATGGTTTCTGAAAATCTTTCTTTAATCGTGTTTTATTGCAATAGAGTGGCAACTGGATAGTGATGTAAGCATGTGTTAGTCCCGGAATGTCAGACCTTGTTTTATTAGACCATGTGTTACAGTACAAGATGTATTCTAGCCTTAACATCACATCAAAACCTATCACGTATATAGTATGAAAACTGAATAAATATTAAGTACTTGTCACTGAAGGACGATAAATATGAAGATCCTCCGATCGCACGTGCGAGCACGCTCGGGATGAGATTATATTCTTTATTAGTAAACATATAGCCACATTTATGATGTGCAGTAGAACCTTAGACCTCGACTGTCTCGTTGGTCTATTGGTCGCAAGCGCTACTGCTGAGCATGAGGTCATGGGTTCGATTTTCGGGTCTGGTAAAGTGTTATTAGGTTTTTCTATCTGGAATTTCTCAGTAGCAGTTAGTACTATTATTTATTCTGTGGTAGCAGCCCGGAGTCTGGATTTGTGCCTGGTTGATGGCAATAGGCTCGCCCCCTATTACATGGGACTTAAACATAACTGGCGAAACGTGGGTGTACCTACTACAGGTAACTACACCTCTGCCCAACTCTTCGGGGAAACAAGGCGTGATCTTATGTTATGTTATATCCTTATATGATCAGCTGGCTTGGAAACTGACAATAGATGAATCATTAATAAAAAAAAATAGATGAATATAAAAATAAAAATAAAGTAGATGAATTAATAATAAATAAATAAAATAAATATATAAATTTAAAAAAAATTATGTACATTAAAAAAAAAAAAAAAATATAGATGAATCAATAATAAATAAATAAATGTTAGTAATTTAGCAATGAGATGTGGTCCTGTACGTGTTATCTTCAATTAAAACGTAGTCACTATCTAGCTAGGACCTAAAGTAAGTACTGTACTGTATAGACGAAACATTGAATATTTTCTACAGGCATTAGTTCTTTAAGCGCGCAAATAGTTAACTAACTATAAACTCCAGAAAGTTCCCTTAACAAGGTTCAAAAGCTTTTTCTTTTTAATTACAATCGAATCCAATAAAACTACAGTACGGAACATAATAAGACTTCCATCAATGAGCAATTCCTTCAAACTTTTAATCCGCCTAACTTTTTTAATTGGTAAAAATAATCCGAATGCCAGGAGTCGATAATTGAAGAGTGTTCCAAAGAATGAAGTAATTCGAAGATCAAGGGAAAATTCTCGAGTTGTTCGAGCCCCGTCAAACATTCCGTTTTATTTGTTTGCACCCTCGGACGAAGTGTCCCCTAAAGTAAAAGGTCACCGCTCACTCAAACTCTTTGTCTGCAGACTAGTTTTGTGATAGAAATAAAAT
This sequence comes from Agrochola macilenta, assembly GCA_916701695.1. Lineage (NCBI taxonomy): Eukaryota > Metazoa > Arthropoda > Insecta > Lepidoptera > Noctuidae > Agrochola > Agrochola macilenta. The sequence continues at coordinate 8,550,633 of OU753569.1, forward strand.
AGGAATCTTCTAATAGTAGTTGCTTACTGAGTTTTATACGTTAGGTAGCGCTACAAGGCTATTTTGGTCAAAATCGGATCTAACGCCGCCATCTTGTTTTTTAATATTTTTCAAGTGACATTTCCAAAAAACAATTGCACAACTGTTTACCATCAGCCCCTGTCAACGTCAGCCTAGCGCCAAAAGATTCTTGTCACACTGTAAATTATAGAGATTCACAATTTGCCCAAATAACTAGTTATTAGGTAAAAATTGTTTCTCATACTGAACTGAAATAAATCTCATCTCATTGATCTCAAATATTAATATAAACGTCTGGTGTAAATCAAAATTAAATAGAATTTAAATTGGTTTTGCTTATTTTATAAATGTTTTATAAAGCTTTATGAATCAACCGACAGTAACGTCATACTGATAAAATAAACAATATTTATAGGTCAAAATAATGCTGAAATTGGTAATTATGAGTCCATGTTTAAGTTGTATACTTTCAATGACACTGCACATTTGATTGTTACGTGCCTGTATTTTCCGACGTAACCACACGTAATGATCCCAGTGTGAGCACACCACATAAACTCGGACGCAGCAATTTGCGTTCAAACTGCTCGAATGTGAGCAAAGCGGTCTGTTGCTAGGCAACCGATGTTAACACAAAATCATGTTTACGAAATGACGCCTAGGGGCTATTACGGGTTTATTTGTATAGATACGACGTTATTACGCTATTTTGGGCTCGGGATGATTGTATTTCATTCTATGTATTTCATTTGTAACATAACAAACATTATCATTATTATCATTACTGAGACTCTTGGTGGACAGTATATTAAGACTACTTTTCAAATAATTGTTTGTTGCATTATTTAATTGATAGATAACCTCTCATTTTACTTTACCAACTCTGTGATTACAAAACTTATTCTGCGTCCGCTGACGCATGCATTTAATGCTAGCTAGAGCGACTAGTGCATGCCTGGACTGATAAAGCCGTTATTGTAGCTAAGTTCAGGCTTATCACAATCTGGATTATGATACAACCGATACGTAAAGGCGCTGATAAACTTGAACATTCACTTGTAATGAACATTCTAGCGAATAATAAATGCTTTGTTGTTTAGTTCGACAACGTTTAAAAACGTCAAATGCTCGTTTTTCTATTACGAGAGAATACTCTGGTTAAATAAATAAATTCAGCAATTTAAAACCAGGGCGTTCAGGGGGGTTCAGGGATCTTTTACCTGCCCTGGCCGGAGGCGGGAGGCCTCAGGAAAGTCCGGTTAAGCCGCCGCGCGCCGCAAGACACGCCGCTCCTAGGTTGACCTGCGAGATGCGATTGTAAAAAAAAAAATACCAGCCAACAATATTTTGTACCTACTTCGAAACATGTACCTACACACAATTTATGACAGCTCGATTTATCTAAAACCACCAACAAATTACACAAGGCTTTCTAGTTAGGAGTCGTTCGCAATTTCCTGGTTGCCAAAAATGGGTGTCATCTCACAAAAAGGATAGGTTGGGCCTGTTATACCCACTACACCCAGCCGTCGCCGGTCGTGCGTGAGTTACGTAGTCACACCATAAATGTTGCCAATTTGCATAAGGGGATGAAAGCTTTCGCGAGATGAGTGTGTATGATAGGTGGCAACGTGGGTGGTTGTCGTTTCTACCAAATTTGTATTTGCCTTACTGTAATAGGCTAGGATATAATCACCATCTATCTTAGAGTTTGACGAAGGAAATTTATAGAAAAAAGTATTAAGGTAGGTACATACATTTTATTTTCTCTGTTAGTAATTCTTTCTAATATAATGAAAAGATTGGATCACATGAGAATTATTTTGGTAGTTAAAATAATAAAACTTAATGACACAAACCATGACAAGTTAAACTGTTAATTCCAAAATATAAAGAAAACAAATAACAAATACAACAGTCGTTTTTTGTTCCACCACTGTATCCACAATCCTCGAATAATGTGAAACGAATCACGAACAAGGATTAACAGGGTGGGTCCTTAACAAAATGACGAGTGCGGTATTTGCCCATAGCTCAGTACAACACGGTTCGTGCCGAAACGGATATAATAGACGCTTTGATCCCTGATCCGGACGGTTTAAAATTTAAACAACCTGTATTTTGGGGTGGCTAAATTGTTGTAGTAGCGCGATGCGATGGACTGAAAAATGGCGACCAACAACACACAACAAGTGATAAATAAATAAATAAATAAATAAACTGAAGCTAATTAAAAGAACACAATAATTATCTCAGGAGGATATTTTAAACAACACAGATCAAGCTAAAATATTTTTTCAACACACTTGCTTAGAAACTGGCTCTTAATGCACCACTTTTAGGTTCATACTGTATTGATCACGCGAGCCTTTATATTCCCTGCTCTAGGGTTGGTAAATACGCCACAGATAACTTTATACAAGTCAGAAATGTGTTTTTTTTTAATCTCAGCTTAATGTCTTAAATGTTTTAGGCAAGAAGGCTCTCATGCCTAATTATTTTTTAAATGTAAACAAAAATGTATTAAACTACAATATTTGCAATGGTATTGTGTTACTTTAATTCATAATTTATTGTTCTTTGAAAAACTCTACAAAGCTTTTGAAACAAAATACACGAACTACAAAATCAAAATGCAACATCTTAGTGGCACAAATTCAAATCCAACCGTGTACTCGTATAGTCCGAGGTACGGGATTATGGGATTGTTGGGGCGTCATTTTGGTTTCAGATTTATTTGGTCCACCTCCCCAATTTTGGGATTTGTGTAATTTCGATACTCATGTTTATACATCGGACTTAACACACACTACTTAATCATATGAGCATGTACTCGTAAATGTTAAATATGAGCCTCCTCGCAGTCAAAATCAAATTATAGGTACATGATTGAATGAACTGCATAATTAATTGGCAAAATGCATTTAACCAAGTAGGTATACGAATTCTTATTCTTCACAAACACGAATTGAACTTAAAAACATTCTGTAGAAAACACCATGAGAGTTTAATTTGGCTCTTTTGCAATAATATATTATAAATATGCATAAGCGTAAGGTGGATACGGACAGGTGAAACATTACAGGTGTCACGCTTGACCTACTCCTAGTAATAGGCTTTTATAAAATAATACCATTTACGAGGCACTAAAGTCTCGCCCACATGTTTATAATAGCAGAATAAATAACAAAGACACAAAAAATACTGGCTCCCTCCAAAAAGGTAAAAACAAATAGGTACCAAAGTCCCTCGGATAGGCATTTTACCGTCGTCAGGTGCTTCAGCCGTGGCTCATTAGTCCGGCTCTAGTCGCGTCGTTTGTCAACACCCGTACTTCCGAATTACGGTGCGTTTTTTATTAACGCCAATTTCTTGTACCGTAACGAGTGCAATTTTTCTCAGCCCCCCCGTTTCTTCGGCGGAAAAGTGTTTTTACGAGTTGCTTCTGGTACGCCATTGATTTATTATTCAAGTTTATTTTGTATCAGCTTGGTGGCTTGTTTGTTTATTTACAGTTTTGGGAATAAACTAGGTAAAGTCAGGTTACGAATGTTGGGTCTTTCTCTATTAAGAAAATAACTGAAATGTCCTAGAATTGCTTAGGACCAAAATTTTTATACATCATTTATTTTCTCTGAGATCTCATTTCACTCATTGAATAATTATAGAAAACTTCGTTGACTTCTGTAGGTGGTCACTATTTGTCCGTTGAGCCAATGTAGTTTCAAAATTAAAACACCAATATCCCTTTGCGAGCCCATCTATAAATATTTTGTGTTCACTACTGAGATCTGCAGCTGTTACATAGTTTTGACAAACTTGAAAAATAGGATTTCGTAAAACACAGCAGCAGTACAGACAACGAGAAATACTTTACAAATAAAGTTTACAATAGTTTACAAATCTTCAACCTTGTTTGGGTTATGTTCTACTTTTGTGTTCACTGCAAACATTAATGAAAATTTCCTCGTAAATCTCTCAGGGACAATTTTTATATTGAATATAGCATTACAACCACATGAATCAATATCGTTAATGGATTTCTTCCCTTCACCTAACTAGTGTCACCAGAAATATTTTTGTTAATATCACCTAAAGTCACCCTCTTCTATTTTAAGTCCCCATCACACGTGACATTTACAACCCCTCGCATATTCAGATGGTTTAATGTCGGCTTCAACTGGTATTGCCGCATTTTTCATAAGGCGTCACTCTCATATTGCCAAATGGGACTGTCTCATCGGCGAATGCGCTCGCAAATGCTTTCCCACTTTTGCATGAAAAGTCTGGATGAAAATATTCTTTGATAGGATAGCTTTAAAGATGTGTATGTACAAATATATAACACTAGCAATTTTGATGATTAAATATAGTGAAAAACGTACGCCTTGTATTAGAAAACCCCGTTCTTTAAAACTAGATGTTGTTCAGAAAAAACACCAATAATCCAATAAAGAATCATTCATTCAATATCAAAAAAGGCTCAAGAATCGTAAAAGCAACTTAGAAAAAGAATTACAAATCACGTAAATCTTAGCTCTATTGATACTCGTTTAAGCGTCGATCCATTCTCTGTGACACCTTCTGCTTTGCCTCCGATATGCTCTTTGAAAGTGGCAGACATTGATCGATGCTTTTCTAAGCTCACAAATTAGATTCGAGCAAACACGATTCTTCAATACGATAACGCAGACGAAAAACCTTGAAAATCTTTTCCTACTTGGTATTTTGAAAGCCAAAATTCTGTTTTACCAACTATCTACTACTAGGTTTCAATAGCTGGAACAGTTTCGTTCCATGTACCGTTCATTGCAAGCGTTGAGGTTGCAGGCAATTCAATGATGTGAAAAAGAGGCCTATTGTAATACAAGCTAGCGTGAGAACATACATTTCGAACGATCTCAATACGAATGTAGTTAACTTGTAGAATATATTGAGAGATCTAAAGAGAGAATCCATAAATAGAAAGATAAGCACTATTTACAGTGATTTGTACCAACAATAACATGAAAAACTCGCAATCTCGGTTCACAAGGTTCCAATTTCCAATACGATCGCATTGTGCAATTTTGTTGGATGCACTGAAAATAATTACATGACCCATTAATCGTGGCCAGGCCATTTACCCGCTACCCTCTTCCGATTTTTTTTTCTTTTTTTACAACGAAACCGTTGAAATAGCATTGGATACTTCTCTTTCACCTATGTATCTCGTGATGAATTTAACATCGTAAAATAAAAGGGGGTTTGAGCTACCTGCGCGTGATATCTGGAAAATGTAAGGAACCACACGGAATTAAAAAAAATAGAAGAGACACTTACGTAGAAATATCAATTCCAATGATACCTACGAACTTTTTCCTTATTAACTGTTAATTGTTTATGTTCCTGATGCTTGTAGGATTGGACACTAATTAAATTGTACGAAACAATTTTTTAAAATCATGCTTGTTAGTCGGATTGTAATGTCGTTATGAGCCCGCGTTGAGATTATATTCCATTGATAATGTTTTAATCTACATTTCAGCTCTCATTTGACTACCAGCATGAAGAGCATGGGCAGCATGAGAAGGTTCTATTAAGTTCGGCATATAAGTCCCTACTTACATATATATATACAGGGTGTCAGGGACATCGACGCGAAGCCGGTTACCATGGATTCAGTGCATGATTCTGAACCCCTTGCGTTTAAATTTTTCGTCGGTTATTTTTTTTTTAAATCAGCTGCTCCACTCATTTTGACCGCGTAGGTATTGCACTTTTCTATGAAACAGCTGTTTTTTTTTTTTAAATAACCGACGAATAACCTACCACCTACTACCCACCTACCTTACCCCTACCTTCCCTACTACCGTAACTAAAATTGTTTTTGACGGAGACATCACCGGTTTTATTGATAATTATGGGTACTACCACAGTTTCTACTAATTCCGCTGGAAGATGATTTTTAAAAAGCATGTGGTATATAATTATGAGGTTCAGCGTACAGAAAATGCTCAACACCTAATCCGTCATACCCCGGAGACTTCCTCTTTGATAAATTAGTCACTACTTAATAATTTCCTAAGCAGTGAATCCCCGGGGAGCCTCCTCAGACAGACCTACCTCTTCCACCTTGCTCCTTAGGCAACGCGGACTGCATGCACTCTAAAATGATCTTTAAAAATAATCACTATACACTTTGCGCGCGTCGCCTCATCAAAACTCACAGGAAAGCTCGGTTTCATTTTGCTGTGCCCTATATCATTATGTATGGATTGGTAAAAATAAACACCATTCATTGACACATCCAGTTCATCTAAATCTATGGTTAGAGTGAATTTTATTGGCGGGCGCCTGATATATCGCGGTGCCAATCGTAAATCTGTTGCCGCGAAATAAATAATTTAAAACTAATAAAAACGGGCCCTCTTCTACCCGTAATGTTGTATTCTTAGTTATATTCAACACACGGAACACATTTGGAAATCTCAGAGAACTATAGAAGAAGTTGTGCTGATTACATTAAATATGAATGATAGACTGAGGAATGGCGTGGTAAGATAAGACAACGTTGCGGTTTAAAAGAAGATGTCTTCTTCTTATCGTGTTGTTAGTGACTAACCTGGTGTCAGAGTTTTAAAGCCGCCCATAAGTTTCTGACTTGGCTTCCCATGCCGTCGAGAAATATCTCTCGGGCATGCCGGTTTCCTCACGATGTTTTCCTTCAACGTTTTTTAAGCAAGTGATAATTAAATAATACGCACATGAATCCGAAAAGTCAGAGGTGCGTGCCTTGGGTTCGAACTTGGCAGTCTGACGGTCACAACACTATCACTATCGGCTATCACTGCTACTACTCGTAATCAAGAAAAAATAAAAGAAAGAATAAAGAAGATGTAATGAAGAGTATGCTTATCTAAGCATACTCTTCTACTACTACTATACTAGACTAGACCAAACCATCTGGTTTGGTCTAGTTGAGAGGATGAATCAAAAGCAACTAACAAAAGGGATTTACAAGCCAGATGTGAATGGAAACGCCGTAAGGGGACGCCCTGGAAGGACATATAGTGACCTTATTGATGATGTTCTTCAGAAAGGTCAGGTGCGTGGTACTCGCAACCGGCGTGCGGATGTATCCGAATCTGCCAAGCCTTTTCCCAACTATATTGGGGGCTTGCAGTCTAACCGGATGCAGCTGAATACCAGTATTTTACATGGAGCGCCTGAATATCTGACCTCCACAACCCAGTAACTGGGTAATACGATACCCCTTGGTAAGACTGGTTGTAAGACGTTCGGGCTTCTGACGACCCGTAACGACTGTCAAAGATGCACTAATGACAGCCGGGACCAACGGCTTAACGTGCTTTTCGAGGCAAGGAGGACTCTCGGTATGTATATATGATCACCCATCCACAGACCAACCCCGGCAAACATAGCTTAACCCGATGGATCGATCCGAGCGGCAGTTATTGCTTAGCCACGAGCTCTTCCGTGCGGATGTATGTATGAACGTAGGTAAACGAAGCGAAAGGTTCTGTAGTTTCTTCCTATCCCCATGGGAAAATGCGTGAGGTTATGTTCTCTCTACTCGTATGTTTTTTTATTTATATTTTTATTTATTGGTTCAACACGAGGCTTTTGGCTACTTTTCTAAGTATGTATTTTATATGTTTTTGTCTTTAAATGTGCGTTTTGTTTGTGCACAATAAACAATTTTTCTTTCTTTCTTTCTATGTATATATGAAATATAAATTATGTTGCCAAGATGGCGTCAAAACTTTTGCTACGTTCATAAAGTTTGTAACTGGCGTTAAATGTTGTCGGGTTAGTTTCTGTTTCCCCACGCTAGTTTTAAATCATACATCTATGGTTCCACCCATATAAATTGCTGTAGTCATATTATTTTAGGTTAGAGGTGGGTTAGGCGTGGAATGTGGTGGTTATACAAAGGATAAACCAATTAATAATAATCGGAAGCAGTTATAATTTTTCGGAATTAGGTAACTTCCGAAAATTATAATGTTTCAGTCAGAATGAGAAGCATTCAGGAAATAACAGTGATTCTAACAACAATATTATAAGATGTTTCATTAATTAAAATTACAAAATATATTTCTTCAGCGTATTTTACATAAACACAATTTGTTATACTTAAGTGTATTAGTAGGCACTTACATCTTACGCAAGTGCTGTACCATTGTTCGCAATGAGACAACACTGCAAACGCTAACAACTGCAGAATTAATTCCACCTGATATGCAAGCTAAAGTATACCTTATTACCATGTCACAAGATTAATTATGAGATATGGGGGTGATAATTTACGATAACGTATACAGAAAATGCATTATGCATCACGGAAACGCATTGCTTTCTAAACGTTCGTGTTATCGAACATATGTTTTTGCTACTGCGTTGCTTACTTGTCGTTGAGAGGAATTTCTAGCGAATAATTCATGGTGACGGGAATTGTTTCAGAATATACTGTTTGTTCAAGACTTAGATAAGGTGCACTTGTCGCTTAAATAAAGTTGTATACATATAGTGAAGATGTATCTCTTTGGAATTATTGTCTACTTTTGTCAAAGCAAACAGTACTTTATTGCCGTCTATTGTTAACTAATCTTCACTACCAGAAGAAAAATGTTTAACATTCCGACGTCATTGTTATGCTGCACATTGACACCACTATTTCCCACAAATTATTCATCACCATGTTCAGAAATTTTATCTTGTTTCGCATTGCCATCATGTCTTATTACATCTTGAACAAAACGCACATTCTCTGGAATTTGAAAAGCATCCGTGGCAATGCTCATCCACCATGAAACAATTCAACAAACATGACCATCATTATAATTTATTATGAACAAAGCCGGAGAAACGACTTCGCAATCGAGTCAACAGGGTGTGACCATAATCTTGGACTGCACCATTGTTCGGTCTCCTCAAATTGTCATCCAAACCATCCCCCTCTTCTATGCCACCGTTTTTTTTATAAAGTATACCGTATTAGCCCGTCCAGCGTCATAGTTACTTGTGTTTCCATAAGCTTCTTGTTGGTTTTCAGTGTCTGTGTCTGTGTTTTGAGTGACGATATGTGGTTCATGTCTAAAAAATATCAAGTCTTGTTTGTCATTGTTATGACTACCAAATACGATGTGGCGAGATGTGACGCTATGTCTAATATGAATTTTAATTCTCATTTGAGAGATTATTTAGCGGTTGATATCAATGTAAGTATAAAATAAAATACTCAAAATAATAATACGGAACAGCAAGATGTTAACATGATATATTGTTTCAGAACATAACAAACGTTAAAACGTTACAGAAAGAGGATTTAGGAAAATATGCAACCTTTATCCCGGCCAGCAATCCAATTAAATTCAAGGTGTGTATTTGAACAAATCATAATTTCTTAGCACTTATAACACCAGTGGACTCGAAAACTGTATTTATGATCCTGATAAGTATGCAGTAGTGGGTCTGTGTTATGTATTCGAAGGGCTAACTTGTATTTATAATGAGAGTACTTAAACCGGGCGCAATTACTTCGCCGCATAGCTGACAGCATTTAGCGCATTTCAAATGCAGAAATACGACAGACCGAGGCTGCTTGTGGGAATATCACTGACATGGCCCACATTCTTGATAAACTTGCTGGAACGGAAACGTGACTCAACCGGCAGTTGATACAATATAAACATTGGCAGTTTTAAATAAATTAACACTATTTTTATTTAATTAAGTTTCGATGTGATCGGCGTATACATAAACCAAGGAGGGTATCAGCTGCTTATCGTCCTGTTCCAGTTTTTTGTGTGTCAGTAATTTGTGGTGACGTAAGTAATACACATTTAAGCATTTCACAATGCGCAGGCGATGATTAAACGAAAGCATTCACTAAGACTCGGAAGCCTTTTTCTTTGTAGTTGATGTGGTCTAGAAATAACGTTATACTTTTATCTAAAAGTTTATGAGTTCCTCCTTCCATCATCCGCTTGTTGGAAAATTAAAAGTAGCCACAATTCCATCACAATTCTTAAAATCTAAATAAATAGTATATCACCGCATAATAAAATAGTGTTTACAATTTCGAGCAAATTGATGCAGACAACAATACAATTTGTGATTATTCCTTTAATAACAACATCACGAGTGAATATAAGTAGTGAAGTCCTTATACGTATATAATTAAAAGTACTATAGAATTTATATAAGTAGAAAGATAGAGAACAATTTGCCATTGAAAGAGGGATTTTAAGATGCATAACTGAGAATCTTTTCCCGTGACGGCCTCGACCTCAACGCAACAGTTAGTCAGATATCAGATCAGTTCTCCGTAGTAATGAATAATGCTTCGGAACAAAACCTCAATCATACGAAATGGGAAAAAAAAATATGACTCACACACTTTCGTATATTCAAATATCTGTGAAATAAGAGTATGCCTAATGGCTATGTTTAAAATAACTTGATTAAAGAGATTTAAGCCTTCATTGAAGAAATTGACATTGAGGGGTCTATTAGAATTCCATACAAATACTCGACCTCAGCAATATAAATAGATAAATAGTATAAATTCCAAAATATCTGAGTCATAGCAAGAGTTAAATTATGTAGGTACACCAAGTAAAATGTTTCGTTTCAAAGAGAACAAATTTGAAGAAATTGTAAATGAAAGAAATGCCGTGTAACGCCATCAATTGAAGTAGAAACATTGAGTGCCATGTGAAAAGGGGCAGTGTTCAGACGATCGTATCGAACCATCGGACCGCAGCCAAGGGCTAATTGTATTTAATTATTTTATCAGAAAGACACATCTAGGAATCGAACATTCTTTCAATTGGGAGGACTTTTTCATGACTTGCGGCCGAATTTTGACTGGCAAGTTCGTAACAATTATTATTAGTCCTTTAAAAAAAACGTCACTGTCAGTCTATGAAATATTCACACTTCACTACACTTTGTATTTTAATTAAATTAATATAGATATATTGTTTGAATATACCTGAATAAAAGCTGTACGTTTTAAATGGAGGTCGTTAATAGAATAAAATAAATATAATGATGCAGTACCTCCGTCTTAGCGTTGACCATGGTCAAGATGTCAACCAAAATTCTTGTAATTGAGAAGTGTGTGTGAAGAGATCTAGTGTCTTTCGCTGATATACAAAGACAATGTTTGAATTTGGTAAGCAAACAATAAATGTCGAACTCTTTGGGAACTATTCCTTTTTGAAAACACGTTTATTTGCTAACTTATCTTTACATTGGTTTATACTTCTTGTTAACTACGAGTATTTCCTCCACCAAATGTCTCCACTAAACATCTTATCGTATAGGTGCTAATAAAAAAAGAAGAAAATAAACATTTCTGGCGAAAATTAATGAATCATATTGGTTATTTTGCAGGAAATACCCGATAGTGCGTTGTCCAGCTCAAGTAACGGCCGGGGCTTGCTGTATCATGATCAACCAGGTATCTTGCATCATCAACACTATCACCACCATCGATATATAGTTTACTTACACTCTATAGTTTACTCACACTAGCTATATTTGAGTCGATCACTAAGTACATGACATGATTTTTCTTCTCTTCATCTTGGTTAAAGACATTAAAGACTTCTAATGGTCCTCTTGGTCTTGTTCTAACAGAAATATCGTTTATTGTTACCACTGTTTCTATTTGTTTTTCTGTTCTGGTATTATCACTGCATTTCATAACTAAATTATGCTAGTAATTATACTGCTCACTACTGTGCGAATAGCCATAACTATGTCTGACACAATGAGCTCCTCTTACGTTACATTTTTGCTTCACACACATCCCTCTAATGTTATTAGAAAACATAATAATATGGTTAATTGATATACCCTTATTATGTATTTTTTTTTTTTTTGGGTGGAAAATCATTAATTGACTCCTCCCGCTCTGGGCAGAGCGAGAGGGAGTGTCAGACTTTTACTGACTAAAACCCACCTGTGTTCCTTCCGTTGCCTATGTGCTGGGGCCGCGATATCCCTTTCAGACAAACCCGCAACCCCAGCAGGACCCTTATTATGACCTAAGAGCAGATTTTGGTTGTTCGACAACAACCAATTTTAATGAGCGATGTTCATGTAAACGTGCTAAAACATAAAAACCTTTGTTTATAAACATTGCTTAAAGTTTAAGTTGCTTTAAATTAAGACAAGCTTAAACGTCAAACAATTTATGGTTACAACCAACCAATCAATCACAACTTTAAAAAACTAAAGGGTTTGATACTTAGTTACACCTAGGTCTCTCTTTTCCTCTTACTCTTTTGAAGTGGCTTTAGTATGAAACTACAATCAGCCTCGAATCTTAAAGTAGTTTTTGAGTATTTATACCGGATTGACTGCACTTCAGGTATCGTATCACTATCACGAAGTCCAGAAATTATACAGGTTTCCTTTGTTTCAGGCTACGCAGTTAACGATTACGAGGAAGGTAATCATTATACCCACGGGAATGATTATCACCTATACGAACATCACCCAGAAGTCCATGGTCCTCCCACCTTCGAACATGATCACCATCATTCTTATCCTCATAGTGATCATCATGATTATCATGATCCTCATGATCGTCCGGAATATTTTCCTTCTCACGATCACGGGCACCATTACTCCGGTCATAAGCACCATCACTCAGACCATGGGTCGTATAATAAACATTATAAGCATGTAAGTAATATTCATTTAGAGAAGCTGTAAGTACCTTATTACTTAACCACCTACTACCTAGAAAAACTAACGGGGAAGCACTACACAGTCTCATCTCGCCACCAAGCAGCGTTACTGTGTCCAGTGTGACGGGAATGGGTATCGGTATAATTACCGACACATGAGATATTTCAGCTTTGTGTCTGAGATGACAACGTCAATGCAATGCCTCTGCGGTGTCCAACTACCAATAGGTGGGCCGCCTGTTTATTGGCTGACAACTAAGCAGGCAACAGGATATGAAATTCGTATTAGTCAAGTTTGAATAACATTTTGACCACCGTTGCCATGTAGACTTCAGAAATATTTATATTGGTGAAACAGTAACTCAAGGAATCATTGTTAAAGCTTAGCAGTGTTTTCATCTTCCATGCTATTATATAATTTTTTATTGCCATGGGTCTTCAGTAAAAAAAATCATTTAGTAATTTTATTGATTGTCTCTTAGGACATTAATTCGATCGCCTTTGGTATCTTGTTAGGTGGCTGATCGATATCCATTGTTACAGACTTACTTATCGGGATTATGAGCAGGATTCGTGAACAGTTCTTTCACTGGCATGGCACTGAAATTCAGACCCAAGTCTTGACAGTTCGTAAAATATTTCCAGCTTTAAAGCAGTTAGATTAAACAACCGTAGTTACTTTAGAATTCAGATCATGTAGCGTATCTAATAATTGTATTTCTATGTCTGTTAGGTCCTTAGTTCACATTCCATCCTACACAAAGCTATATGTTTTGAGACATTATACCTGATGAGTTCGTTGGGCACCTACCTATGTAATTTAACACCCGTACCATTTTTGTTATTACCCTTTAGTAAACTACTCCCCTGTTGCCTACCTTAATGTTCCCGTGCTCCTTCATTCGTTTCTTGTTGTTATCATCTCTTACTTAATTATTATTGTGAACTAGATTTTTAATTTCTGCTATCATTCGTATCGTTTTGCGAGTTCTTCGTGGAAGCATTTGATGTAGATCGTAGGTTTTCGAATCGATCCATGAGACTCCCACAAAATATTATATACCTACGTATAATTTTTATTTATGCCTAATGTCAGTGACCATAGGCTTAGTTTACCGATTGGAGTGATACCGTATCTAATAGATTAATGAGTACAAATCTAATTCGATTCCTTATTTAATGTATGATCTCCAGCCAATGCCTACTTAAAACTAGCGTTGCTGAATTACTTTATGATTAATTCCTTTTTATGTTCCAGGCTCTAGCAGCAAAAACTGTGTTATGGCCAATAGCTGGAATAGCTTTATTGGGTGCAGCTGCAGCACTGGTCAGTAACCCAGTCCTTCTCCAACTTGGAGTGGTATCTGGTAAACGCAGAAGACGAGATACTGAAGAAGTCACTGGGCCTGATTTCCCATCAGATGCATTCACAAAGTACGAAGATAAAATTAACGAACAAAGTAATGTGAACAAAATTGTTCAGCTTAAAGAGGATTTGAGAAAAAAAACGAAGCAGAATAGAGTTATGAAAATCGCATCCCTAACTGAGACTACTAAAAGGAAATTATTTAAAACAGATAACTCACAGGGTATGCAAAGTAATATTGGAGTAAGAAAGGTTCGATCTTCAATTAAAAGAAATATTGAACAAGTAACGACATCTCCAGCAAATTACAAAAGCAAGAATGATGATGATGATGATAGATTCATCCCAATTCCAATTAAATTAAGAACTCCTAAAGTAACTGAGTAATTAAATGATGGTAAGGTTATTTTTAATAAGTTTAATAAACATTTTGTACAACACATTATTCTTAAAAGATTTTCCCCTTATCAAGTCATTGAACATGACTGTAATAGTACACGTTGTATATGCAAAGACAGTACCTAATAGCTCAGTACTCACCAAAAAAATATCCTAAAAATATGAATAAGTCCTTTTCTAAGAACACCACACAGTCAACTTAAAGACATAACACAAACAGCAAAAATATAGAAAAAAAACTGGCTCGCTTATCGGTTCATAATAAAATAAGACTTAATTACACTAGAAGATATTGGCACAGACACCGAACATAAACAAATCACTTGCACAGCATGTAGTAGTCCACAAACGATATACTCACAGAAATATTGACAAAACAAACAATAAACCGACAATTGTTTGGTCAAACGTCATCAAAGAACCGATCATACGGTGTTTGGCTTACGAAACGAGTGAAGTTCGAACTGCCGAGACAGTTTTGAATGAAGTTGCCTGCTGACCTTTCTATGTGTGCGCACACGCACGGCAGACTGAGCAAGTCGAGCGCAAGGGGTGTTGAAAAACTCGCTTTAAAAATGGCCATGTGTGAGTCATGGCGTGACACGTTACGGTTAGCAAGGCGTCCCTATTGGTTAAGGATATTATTTGAAAAGAAAGATCTCTTTTTAACTAAAATGGACTGTTCACCTTAGTTTGTTTTGAAGTAAGTACCTACATTATTTAAATGCTAGTAGTCTATTAAAATCAGAAGCAGTACTGCATTATCATGATTTAAACATAATAATTTAAATTCACTATGAAATATTTGATGTTAATCTTACCAGTAATAAAATACATAACGAGAAAATTATCAAGATTCATTAGCCGTAAAACTTGTCTAGTTATTTTGTAATTCAGCGCTCTCTCTTGGTTTGCTGTTGAACTAAAACTCACAGTGCGTAGTGAACTCGGTGACTCGGTACAGACAACATTCATGTTGAATCAATGAACGCAGCTGTTAGTTAGTTATGCGTTCTGTAGAGGTCGCTTTAAAATAGTTTCGTAGTTTTTTTACTATGAAATTATCTTATTTGATTTGTAAACACAGCATTGAGATCCTTTACTTTCAGGCTTGTTCACTGTGCCCGAACATCACAAGAGTCGATCTCAATTGGGCCACTAGTTCATTGCAGCTCTAAAAATATTCAAATCATAAACCATTGACATGAAAGTAGAAGGCTATCAGAAGAAAGAAGAAGAAGCTAGACAAAGGCCAGACTGCTTCAGAAAGAGAAAAACAATTGACTGATCTTAAAATTATTTAATGTTGAAAAAATAACATATTTTATAAAATAACCTTAATAATACTGTGGAGCATCACATCAATCTTCAATTTACAGCTTGAATCCGTACTGTAAGAAACAATGTTATAAATTATTTAAATCCTTCAAAATCAAATGACGTGCATTATATTAAAAAGGGAAATAATAAAGCATCCGAAAAACCAATTAACGATCCGATTCCAGCGATCTGTGGCTGACTGTAAACTACTGACTGTAAACTAACTACTACACCACCTTTCACCATCACCTTTGTACATATTTTTCTGTTCCTTTCTTCTTGTCTATTTATATGTGTGTACATAAACTGTTAAATAAATAAATACTATCTAAACTGTGTTAAAATGAATTACCAAAAAAATACCAAACTTCCGAATAAAATACAAAGTTTCCGAAAACATATTATGTTCTGCTAAAAAAATCGTGTTCTTAAGCTCTATAGAAACCAGCTTAATTTCAACTATTGGATCAAGAATAACTTTTTTAACTCTCAATTTTAAATGAAAATAACTACCAGTAGTAGTTGCGTTCGGGTGCAGAGGTGAAAAAGTGAGTGAAATATGTTAGGTTAGGTTAGAACTGTGACCAACCGCGCTACTTCCAAGTTGCTCGCAGATTTTTTTTCACCATTTTCTAATCCGGGTTAAGGGATGAAAATTACTAATTGTAGTTTTTGTTAAAACGCAATTTAAGCTGGTGGAAAAATATTATGTCAGCAAATGCTGTAGGTATTCGGGGTTTTTCGGAATTTTCAGTATTTTATGCGTTTGTTTCTTTATTTGCATTGGCATATATATTATATAACTAATGTACCTACATATATACAAAATATTGTAAAACATTTTAAAAGAGTAACGGTGGAGTTTCTTGCCCATTCTTCTCCATACGAAAACTACCTTTTGGAAGGGGCGATTAGAATCAATTCAATTTTTTTGTAATTTTTGACGTTCAAAAGTGCCTTGCAAGGGCCTATTTGAAATAAATGATTTGACTTTGACTTTGACATATAAGTTGTCGGAAAATTTGTATTTAAAGCAGTAAATTTTATTTTTTGAGTATGCCATATTTTAACTTTTTTTTTGAGCTTTTATTACTACCCTATTAAAAACACCTTTTGCTCTGTCCTGTGAGGAGTTTTAAAAATAAGCCAAATCCCAAATAATTTCGTTCCACCTAAATATATTTTTTAAGTAAGAGAGTTTCACAAAGGCGGTTATAAATTAATTATAAGTATGATGATAATTAGGTTCTACTGGCCGTCAAAATATTCGTACTAAGACAAAAAAAAACAAACAACAAGATGTTTACTGTGACCTTTATCATTTTATTAGAAGGAAGCTTTTGCTACGAGAGATATGCAAACAAACGCTATTACGCAACTACAATACTATGACGTGCTACAAGAATAAATCTCTAAAATACCGAAGTAAGCTGAGTTAACATCATCATCATTTCAGCCGAAAGACGTTCACTGCTGGACATAGGCCTCCCCCAAGCTCCGCCACTTCGACTAGTGTTGTGCTTCCCGCATCCAGCGGATTCCTGGGGCCTTCACGAGGTCATTGGGTCCGATGTGTTAACATAACAACCGTGAATTGCATCGTGCTGCATTGAACACCTCATAGGCAACGAAATATTGACCAATCGTAAAGGATAATAAGCTAAGCTTAAAGGTCGAATTGCTCCTCATAGTATCCACCTGTGCTGAATAATTATTAGTATTACTAACCTTCGGAGCATTTTCTACCGTGCATTTGAATATCAAAGCTGCTCTGTCACAACCTTTTTCTCCGTCAGACACCTTAACATCATTCACTGAAAACAAAAAGTTTGAAAAAAGAACTTAAATTCGTTCAACAACACATTCATAGATTTTCAAAAATTCATGGGAAATCCCATCGAATACAAGAACATCTGCTTCACATATTATAATACTGTTTTCACCAAGGTTTTAAGTTATTTGAGTGCGTGTAAAGTTCCAACAGCTCCACTACAACAGGCTTTAAAAAAAAAGTATACCTTTGACACAAACATCTGCCATTTTCTTGGCATTTTCCAGTCGTTTTTCATCTCCGTTTTTCATCATTTCAGCTACTTTGTAGGCATGATCGATATCATACTGTCCTTGAGCATTCATCTGATAAAAGTGAAGTTTACAAATTGCAGTTTTTTATTTTCTACTATGTGTAGCCATAGGTTTAAGGTACATAATATATTAAAGTGTGGTAGCCAAAACAATGGAGGTACCTACTATTATTTTTTCCAGTAAATAGTTATAATTCAAATCAAACTACGTCAAATTCATTAAACCTTCCTGAAATAGCATCAGTACATTTGAAATTTAACGAGTGAGATCATTCAGAGTCAGAGTCATTAGTATAGAATAAATCTAACCATAATTTTGTACACCAATCTATTGAATGTAACCATTGATCTCAGTGTGTCATTTTACGGTTTTGCATCATAGTTAGCTTATCACAAAACCTGCTCATGAATCGCATTAAAACTAGGTAGATTAAATGCATTGATTATAATTTAACAACTGCAGATTACAGTCCTAAATTCCTATTACTTTAGTTGTTAGCCAAAGCGATTTGAACTATTTATACTAGACCACAGATTAATACTGATGGTTCGCTCCGCATTTTAGGTATGAAGCTACAAGTAGGTACGCGGCAGGCTCCTCACCGGACATGGTTCGTCCGTTCCTGTTCAGGATAAAGCGGGAGGAAACCACTGTCTGGATCGCCCGGAGGATACGGTGGAGCATACGGTGGAGGTCTGCCCGGCTTGGGCGGAGCACCGCCGTGTCCTCACGGAGGCGGCGATCTCTCGCGTCCGGCCCTGGTCCAGCCCATGGTTCGGAGCGAAAGTGTACGGGAGGCCGTCACTTCCTTCTGCGAAGCAGTAATGCTCGCGAAGGAGGAGGCGGAACGCGTGAGGCAGGGGCAAGAGATTAGGAGGCAGCGTAGGCGCGGGTTTGCGGACGGTGACCGATGGGTAGCTCGCCGTCCGATAAGGACGAGGCCCGGGTCGACGGCGCGTTGTGTTCCACGCGCGCCATCGATGTCAGCACCAACTGACGGGGTCTGTTAGGGCCAATGCCTGGTTGCGAGTTTGTCCGAAAGGGATATTCTGGCCCCGGCACACAGGCAACGGAAGGAACACGGGTGGGTATTAGTCAGTAAAAGTCTGACACGCCCTCCCGCTCCGCCCAGAGCGGGAGAAGTTATTTGATAATTTACCACACAAAAAAAAACAAAAAAAGTTACGCGGCGGGCTCGACTTGTCGAATTCAGTGGGCGTAACGTAGTCAGAAAATATGAGTTACGCTATAGAAAGAGAGGCAACTTGTCGGTGAATATAACTGTAGGTAATTAGCGCTGTGCATCTGTACTAATCTGTGACTAGACTAACACTGTGGGATAATAGCGACTATCTGCAACATAGAATGAGTACGTCACAGCCAATAGCGTGCCGCTTAGCGAGCGTACAGATATATTCACTATTAAATTCGTCCAATCATGGGCTATATTCTTTCAACACCCACAGGTTAAAAGCAGACTTTAACAGATGAATTATATATTTTACAACTTCTCTCGAACTTTTAAAATTATCATAAAATTTCAGTAAGCGTTCCAAAACAAAAGATTATTACCAGAATAATCATAATCATAAATCTGTATTTATCTCAACATCATATTACAGGCACTGGTTAATAAAATGCACAATCTTAAATAGCGAAAGGTGTCTGAGGTAGGAGGATTCTGAGTTACAGATCATCCGGCCCTCTTAGATAGGACATGTTTATTTACAATACAGAAGAGTCAAGAGATAGAAAGATATTATCGGTACAACAAAAGTTTGAAAGACTAACAAAATTAAAACAAAATCAAATAAAAGCAAGTAAACATAAAGTTCAAAGAAATATAGATATAATTTAGGAATATCCACGAACCTTATAAGAATTTGGCATTGTACAATAAAGTTACTTACAATTTCAGCAGCCTTATATGCGCAAGCCAGCACACATTTCGTGGCAGGCTTGGTAGGGATCACGTAACTCTGAAGCTGCACCAGTTCCAGCATATCCACCTCCGAGTCCTTATTACATTTCATTACCAGCTTTGTCATCTGCATCTTCAGTTCTTCCTCTGTGAGGGCCTTTAAAAACACGGGTTTAAAAAAAAATTGTTTTGTAAACCTTCTAAATATGACCAGAGGAAGTAAATTGTCGGAAAAAAATATTGAAACTTACTTATATTTCCATCTAATTACAATCTAAATGTGAAAGACTCAAAACTAAGACTGCATTAGTACCTATTAGAAAATACACTTACCAATAAGTACTAGGATTAATTACTAGCAGATTTTAACAAATTCTACCGTGATTTATACGAAATGTAACTACACTTTAGTATTTGTTTTTAATAATTATATTAAGCTTTCTATGAAAAATATGGCAAACCGTACGTTACATACCCCTCTGGTGCTATATTTTTTTCGAGGCTAAAGTATATAATAATTATGAAAAAGGTTGCAATTATAATTTAACTGAAACAAATAATAAATGATTAGCAAAGAAAAAAATATCTATAGGTACTTACATAAACACAGCTGCATAATGCTAAAAATAGAATAATATAGTTCCACATATCGATCTCGCGCTTCGTCCAATACTAATCGAAATGGATATGTAACAACGTATAAATACTACAGTTAAAAACACACGTATTAAATGAAATTAAGGATTCCCGATAACATTAAAGTTTAGTTATTATACGAGGAATAATAGGTTTCATTATTATTTCGAGTGAGTTTACCGTCTAGTGGCTAGATAGGATCTTTTCATCATATTATATTTTTTCGATACAATCTATTGGTGGTGGATATGACGGTTATTTTAGCATGGCAACAAAGCCTTATGATTTAGTTTAAATACCTTCGTTAATTTAGAACCAAATTCATAACAAAAAGTAAACAAGGCAGGTACATACTTAAATCAATTTATTTGGACTTTAATTCTACTGAATATGAAATACGGTACATCAACCAAGCTGAAGATTGCAGCTGCTGAACCCGATGTAGAACACAAAATATAAAAAGAAGCTCTTCTTGATGGCACAGTAGTCTGGGGGCTTAAAGAAGGTCAAACTGAAACAATCAAATAAATACCCAATTAGAATACAAACTAGAACTTTCAAATTAGCTCTTTTAGAATAAGGTATCGCATCCTGCTGGGACACAGGCCTCTCTTTGAAAGGGAGTGGACTGTAATCTACCACGCGGACCATGTGCGGATTGTTAGACGTCACATGTCTTCTAATTTTTGGTTCTAAGACATGCCGGTTTCTCCACGATGTTTTCCTTCACCTGTTTGAAAGCAGTGGTGATGAAATTATTTACACAAAGTAAAGCGCTTGCCTGGGTTAGAACCCAGGCAAGCGCTTTACTTTGTGTAAATAAATTGGTTAGAACCAACGACCTACAATTCGTAAGTCGGCGCCGTTACCATTGGGTTACCCTATTTATTTTGATAGTAACATACAAAGACGTACATCAGGAGATTTTTCTACAGTGCACTTGAAGATCAAAGCAGCTCGCTCGCAGCCCCTTTCTCCATCGCTGACAGCAACATCATTCACTGCAAAAACCACATAATGGGAATTACAATTAAGTACCTAATCTCAATCATATATTGGTAATTACAATTAAGTAAAATTGTGATTACAAATAACCACATATTAGTAATTACAATTAAGTACCTAATCTCTAGCTACTCATTTTTTGTCGCATACTGTATTAAATCTATGTCCTTGTTTATAGTATTATCTAGATTATATTATTTTTTTCTATATTGTTTAAATTAGATGCAATTATGATATGGAAATTGTTAGACATTGTTAACTTGTAAGTAGCTAGCTTCCCTTATCTACCGTACCACAACTTGACAAAGATAAGCCTATATTTTCGGATTTCTAAGATGCCAAATACTAAGAGCTCGAATAGTATGTGGCGGTTTTTAAATCATGAATATTGAAAATTATAGATAAATTGAATATATGTGTAAAAATTATATCACTAATGAGTGGGTGTTATAATTTTACATATGAAATGCTGAAAACCGCTGCAATGAATATATTTTTGTCAATTTTGATGCTATTAAAAAGTAACAGTGTCAATCGACTTTCATTGCTGACAGTACCTAGGTGCTTACTTACTAATTAAAGCAGTTGAAATCTTAGAAAAGCAATAAAATGTTGACCTAGAAAAATGGATGAATGATCATAATGGATTTTTATCATCAATGCGTTGATTGTTCTGGCATTTAAATTCCATTTAATCTATACCTATAAGTTCTGATATCAAAGGAATATGAATGGACACAAATGGTTCACAATTAAGGTGGTTATGCATGTTTGCATCTAATACGTGGTAACATTATTTTCTCAAATATGTTAGGAAATTTGAGCATTATTTTGACAACCTTCTTCAAGATAAATCGAAAATGCTGTACACACGTCTACTCATCAAGCTATACATTTCCTTTAGCGGCTATATTTTAGTTCCGACACCGCGCGCTTGCCGCGCCACCAAATGTCGTGGCCAAACTCTGAAGGACTGGCCACGACCTTGCCGCTATCAGCGTTAGCTTAGCGCGGAGCGGCGAGCGGTAAAAACAAATATACAAAAATGTATGAAGTACGCCAGGAGGCGCCACTCGCAGCGGCAACACGAGCGGTATTTTTTTGCCGGTAAGTCGTGGCCAGGTTCTTTTAGCGAGTGAAAATTATCGTTGTTTGATCTTAGTTTTAATTTTCGTGCTTAAGTGTATGTGGCGGCATCTGCATCGCCACATGCGAACTACGCATCAAATACCTGACATCACACCACATCCTGACGTCACACAAATCCTGCTTCGCGCAACTAGAGTTTACCGCGAGATGGACATATACAGGGTGTCAGGGACATCGACGCGAAGCCGGCTACCATGGATTCAGTACATGATTCTGAACCCCACTGCGTATACATTTTTCGTCGGTTATTTTAAAAAAAATCAGCTGTTTCATAGAAAAGTGCAATACCTACGCGGTCAAAATGTATGGAGCAGCTGTTTTTTAATAACCGGCGAAAAATTTAAACGCAGGGTGGTTCACAATCATGTACTGAATCCATGGTTACCGGCTTCGCGACGATGTCCCTGACACCCCGTATACTCGTACAAGCTCCCGACTTCAACCTGACACGACACCCGTCTGGTCGGAGGATCCTCCCTTTTCTATGGTGGATGAGTGAACTTTACGCCCTGTTCCTCATGGCACTAAATGTACTATACAAGCCTTGGCCGCAACCTGGTATTGATGGCCTCACTTATGTGTGGATCGGCTTCGCCTCGGCCCACATTTTCACGTTCGTCTATCAATGCCCCATTAGCAAACCGCGACAGTAACGTACTATATATCCAATAATCCAAATTTCACAACTACTGTTAGTAGTAATTGTCATCGAATGATGAATGTAATGACGATACTGCCCATTCATCAATTTGTAATATAGCTTTTTCAATATTACCGCTTTTGCATGCCTCCGTGAATTCTTCACTCTTCTTTATTTTAACTGGGTCATCTGATAAATATTTTCGAGTCATTTCATTTACACCTTCAACTGATAATTCTCCTTGTTCGTTCATCTGAAATTAATATTGGTTGATATTATAATAGGTCCCCTTTCTGGCCGTCTTGTGTTTAACTCAAAGTTACCATTCCGTAGCCGACCGCAGGAGCCAACTGCAGGCAAGGACATGTCGCCTTCATAGAAATACATATAAGAATTCGTCGCCGCCTGCAGTTGCCGCGTGCGTTGGGCTACGGAATTGTACCTATACCAAAAGCGTTTGTTTACGAAATCTATTCGTCAGGTTCGTAAACGGGCACCGTCAGTAGGGACTGGTCATCTTTTAACTGCCACGGCTAATTTTAATTTAATTTGCTAATTGTTTTCTTTTGTATCTTTTAATTACGGACGCTTTTAACGTTTTGCATCGTCCTCACATGTATAATTTCGACATGAATGTTGTAACCAATATTTTGTAACCATGATTATGATTTAAACGTGTGTCCGTGGAGTTTCTTGCCCGTTCTTCTCCATAGGTACGTACTACGCTTTGGAATGGGTAACTGGTTTCATCTTTTGAACTGACCGACCCCTTGACAATTCAAAAGCGCCTGTAATTGGTTTATTTGAAATAAATGCTTTGAGTTTGAGTTATCCACAATAATGAATTACATCTAACACTAAAATATATAAATTATGAATTATGTACAAGTATACAGAGGAAAAAAAATAAAGGAAGAGCTCATTGGGCATCAAAAAATTCATCCGCATCGCTGTCAGTTGGAAAAATGCCCAAAAGGCTGGCAGCATTGCCACGTTGGATGGCAATGCTGATTCTTTGACCTAAAAATTGGTCAGCCCTCTGGTCACGTGAAGAGCCGACCAACCGCTTGGCGATGTCACGAAATACTCGATGAGCACTCGGACCCCACGGCCCTAGTGTTGCGTCCGGTACTTTTCTTCCATAGCTAGTTTTATTCGTTATTATAGTGCAGTTGTTTTTTCACATACTTTGCGGCACTCATTATTTTATAATGAGCGCCGAGATTCAGATATTAAAATTCATGTAGGTATGTTTTCACACCACAGCAGAGGAAATAAAGATTTTCCGAATTAAGTTATTCTTGTTTTATCAGTACGTGTACAAGCTTATCTGTACCACATTATACTATTTAAATTAATACACTGCATCATAAGGAGCTGCCCATTCTCAAATGATGATGATGATAATACTCGTAATAAGGACACCATAAAATATTTAGATTGATTGTAAACTAGCTTTTATACCCGTGTCTTCACCCGAGTGTAGGTTGGAAATTCAAACTGCCCTCGGGACTGGTTCGGACCGGTACTACCGGGATAAAATCAGTATCCTGTATCCTAACAAGCTAGGTCATGGTCTACATGTGTGCCAAATTTGATCGAAATCCGTTCAGCTGTTAAAACATAAAAAGGTAGCAGGCAAACAGAGCTATTTTTGCATTTATAATATAAATCGTAGCAAATAGATGTGTTGCCATGCACATCACAACGAAGGTAAGCATCATCAGATCCATAGGAATACATGTTTCCGGTGAGTAAAGAGCATTAGCTGTAATTGTTGCGACGAGAAGGCATTGTACAATGACTGTGGACCGTGTAATTGGTATACTTATCATCTGACCTTGCGTAATTTTACACAACAGTATTCGTTGCTGGGAACCAAACTGAAGCTGCACATCCGAAATCATTGAATAAAGAACCAACTGTTGTGACAAAAAAGAGAACAAACGTAAAATAGAAAAGGCATGGCTATGCGGCTGCATTGCCTACTGCAGTAGGCCGGAAAAAAGACTTCATGGCGATGATGACTACACATAAGCAGGCCAGTTTCAGTAATTAAAAACATTCAAGATGTAGTCGAAATCTCATCTCAGCGACTGTCGCAATGTCAGAAAATTACTAAAATATGTATATGGAAATTGAAAAAAAGGCTTTTGACATTAGAGACAGACTAGAATGTGTACGTTCTTAAAATTACGGGATTTGCCCCTCAGATCAATAGAGTGTAGATATCCGGATAGTAGAAATTATCTAGCACATAAATAATATCCACAAGACTTGTAATAATTATAAAACGAGTGAAATTCTACTAATTACATTATTTGTAGAAATACTAATGATAATACAGTGATAAGCAGACGAATTAAGAAACAAGGTTGTTGCTGTTATTTTGAAAAAAATCGAACATTGTTCAAAAAGACGCGTGGTTTTATTACCACAAAACATACATTAGAAGCATATTATACTTTGGACTTAGTACCGGAATAATACCTACAGAAACCTGAAAACGAACCTTTAGACTAATTCAGCTTACATTTTAAAACCACGGCCAAAAATTAGCAAAAATACAAAGACATAATAAAAGGGTTAATTACCTGATTAGTTAAATTTAACCAACATCATGAACAGACGTTTATATATTAACATCAACAAACAGATTTTTTTTTATGTAACAAAATCTGAAAAAATATACTGTCTCAAATAGTTCACATGACTGGGCATGGCACGGACATAGTAGCATCCAAATAACAGAACTAGTGCCCTGCGACAGGGGGTCGTAACAGACCACAAAAGAGACGATAAAATGGACTGAGGGATAAAATGGATAGACCCTTTTGGAAACTGGAAAGACTGCACGGTGTTCAGAAGATATGGAGGCTGGCCCTTGCGGAGATAAGACAGAATATGTTGCCAAATGCCTCTTGATAAGAATTACTTCGTCAGAGATTCACGCGATAATGACAAAGGTTAAATCTAAGCAAGAAAAAAAAATCAAAACTGAACTTTGTACTACGCTATTTGAATCGTTATATATGACATTGCTGATATTGCTTGGTGTATTTTTAAAAACCTCATGGTAGTCCCCAACCAAATCCCACAGGGCTCACGTGGTGGATTATGGCCCACTCCTGCTCTGTTCGAGCAGTGGGAACATTAAATAAGCTGATTATGCTATGGTAGTCAATTGATCTTTTATCTCTATCAAATACTAGCGTATGACCTATAATATTGGTATGGTATAAAGAATTCTTACCATTCCAGCCTTTTTATAAACACAAGCAAAGAGACACCTTATGGATTCGCTGTCGGGCATTATCTTGCTCTTGAGCTGTAACATTTCAGCCGCCGTTATTGGGTAGTTGTCCGAACACGCTATTATCATCTCAACGTATTTCATTTTCAGTTCGTCCAATGATGATGCCTGGAATAGTAATTGATGACACATAATATTTATTTACTTGGTTTGGGAGAGGCATTCTTTATTTATTATAAGCCTGTGTTGTTCCACTGCAGGGAAAAAGCCTCCCTTCCCTCTTTCCACTTTTATCGGTCTACTGCGATTGCGGGTCAATTGTCTTTAAGGAGTCCAGCTTATCCCACTATCTCTTTCTCGGCCTGCCATGTTGTCGTTTCCTGCTATTTGGCATCCACTGAGTGGTGGTTTTTGCAAATACTCGTACATTAAAAATAATATATACGTAGTAATGGCCTACAAGTTATTGTGAGTAATCTACATATTTATAAAAGGAGAAACTGACTGACTGACTGACATAACAGCGCACTGCTGAAACTACCGGGAATAAAAACGTGAAATTGTACGCAAGGGTTTTATAATGTAGGGGAGAACTAAGAAGGGGTTTTTGGAAATTCAATCAAGGGGGATTCTGTTTGTACATAAAATCGTACTCCTTTAGTTACTAAACTTGAAACTTGGCCGGAATACTTGCCTAAATAAATAATAAAGTTCGTCATTATTAGTTTTTCAAAACTACCCCTCAAAGTTGGTTTAGGGGGTGATAAAGTTAGTATGGCAAAATCTAAATGCGATCCGCGTCCGCTTAACTCGACACTCGCTATTTAAACTTTTGACAGAAAAGTAAATATAATAATTTTTTTGGTTTTTAGAAAATCGACCCCTAACGGAGTAAAATTGTGTAATTAAGTCTTTAGTGGATGATTTGCTTGATTAACTGAAAAATTGTTTTAAATAATCTTTAAGTTAAATAATAGAAATATCCCAAACGATTGTTCAAAATTCGATCTGTTTGTAAAAAGGTATAATTAAGATATAATCATTAATTTCCGAAAACTAAATTTTATAGGCAAGGCCTCTTGTCTTGGAATTTATAGAAGAAAACCCGAAATTCACGCGAACAAAGCCGCGAACGAAGTGCTAGTGTTAATATAAAGGCAGTTTTGGGTAAGAACTGCAAGTTGTTAAAAGAAGCCTGATAAACAACCAGCCTTTACGTCTTGCTCTATAAGATTAGAAATAGGTTTGCATAAAAAATATCACCACACTAATGTAAAAAAAAAATATTTTAAAAATACCTTAACATTTAAAGAGAAAACACCACAAATAATAACACAAAAAAATAAGTTAAACATGGCTACGCACTAAATCCCGCGCATTTGTGTTCAAGCAAATGTGTGAATTGATACAAATTATCCTTTATATATATGAGTTAACAGCAATGGTGAGTAACCACTGGGTTACGACAAAGGCAATCATATACATGCGGTTCGTAATCCATTTTATAAATATTAACTATAGTATATGACGACTAGAATTGCACTCTTACACCGAAGTTATTAGGTTCATTTTGCCGTGTATTTACATATTACAAGTAAATCCCTATGATCGCAATTATTATATTGTTTCACAATACTTTTGTTGTCGCTACATTTGAATTATTGACAAATAATCTCATTCATCCTGTGACAACGTAACGAGAAACTTATTGTAACAATGGATGTAATTAATTGCACAGATACGAAAAACCCATTCCATTAGGATTACCAGTTAAAATTGCATCATCCTCGACATTAATAGCTACACCAATTCGGTAAATAAATAAACTTATTTTACCCAATACGGTCAGATTTGCTGCAAATCCGAACGTAGAAAATTCTAATCGATGAGACAAAGTACAATTATGTCTTCTCATACCTATTAACAGTGTGAAACCCATTATAATTTTAAAAGAGTAAACGTGGAGCTTCTTGCCAGCTTTTCTCCATAGAAACGACCAATTGGAACCGTGCACCTAGCTTCTGACGTTTCATAAGTGCCCATGTAGGTTTATGTGAAATAAAATATTTTGATTTGATTTGATTATGAAACACGCTCATTTTCAGGATTTCATGAATAACACGAAAACGGAAAAAGGTTTTGGCCACTCAGGTGACACTCATTGGCACACTGCTGATAGTGGACTATAGAAGAGGAAAATATACTGCAAATCTACGCCAATCCCGAGTACCAAGAGACAAAAGCAGACAGAAAAAGCAAATGACACAATTGACATGAAACGTCATAGTCACCCTCCTAACCTACCAGGACAAGCGGTTGAAGACACAGAACAAAATGTATATAAAATATACATAATTCCAGGTAATGATCTGATGATGATAAAAACAGGGTAAGATAGTATATCGCAAGTCACAATGCTTGAACTTAACGATATTTTTTCAGCTATTTTCTTCTTTGAGTATGATTTGATAGAAAAGTAACCCAACACAACAAACTGAATTCACCAGTGTGACCCTTGGATTTTGGATAAACAAGAATCTCAAAATTTTGCCAACAATTCGACAAACCAATGTTGCTGTGTCAACGTGACATTGAAGCCTATTTATTAGTACTACTAATTTGACATACATAATTTGATGTTATGAAAAGTAATTACAGAGTTAGCGATATATCATTACAGTTTCGGTACTATATAAATTTGAAAATGTCCAAAAACTAACCATAAGCCTCTGGATTTCAATTCGGCGTCACGTTAAATAATAATAACAAATCTTAAAAATATCAAAATGTTGAAATCATCAGTATTTCTCTGTTGTTTATACTTCTGTGCATTAACACCATATTTAATTTTTGTAAGTATAAATGAATGTATTCTTATTATAATATGAAATTCACTTCATTAGCAAGCTATTTTGTAAATTCGTTCTAACCATTATGCGGAGTTAACTTGACACACATTTTTCAACTACCCTCGTTTCCTTTACGTTTGCATTCTCGACATCTGACTCCTTTTAAGCGCCTAGCACCTTATTCACCATCCATCTTGCTGTACGTCCCGCCAAGGCCACGCACGATGTATGACGCAAAACGACAGCGATAGTCTTGATGTACGTGAATTATTATTATTAATAATTGCTTGCTGGATTTGCACGACGCAATTTTGGATCCAGGTAACGCCCCCACCACCACGATCGTTGTGCATCGTGCGTGCTGGATCGTGTATATGCTTGCTGTGAAAGAAATTCAGCAATTGTTTCCACTTTTAGGGATTTCTCCCTTTTTAGGATAAAATGATTAATATTATGCATAGCTTAGGGCTATTCAATTTTGACAGGGATTTAGGGAATTTTGGGGTAAAATTGCGAAAAATACCCCCAATCCGGCAACGTTAACCGCGGCCTTGAGCGGAAGTACAGCACGCTGGATGGGTGCACGATAGTGTGTATGCTACCGTCCAGCACCGCGGCCTTGGCGGGACGAACAGCAATATGGATAGTGAATAAGGCACTTTATTCACCATCCATCTTGCTGTAAGTATGAAAATGGAAACACTGACTGAATCTGCTTTTTCTTGCCAATACCTGCATTATTAACTTGTTACCTTTTCTATTTTTTGAAGGCTATGACGGATGAGCAGAGAGCTCAAATTCGCGCGCACTTCGAAACTGTTGGCAAGTCGTGTAACAAGGCTGGCAATATGATCACTGCAGACGACATTGCCAACCTCAGGGCTAAGAAGGTTCCAACGGGCCCCAACGCACCTTGCTTCCTGGCGTGCGTGATGAAACAGATTGGAATTGTTAGTACCACAGATTATAAGATTTACAGTAAATTGTAAATACACTTATTGTATATATTTAATGTCATTTGGCCTCAGACCAAATAAAAAACGGTCGGTTTCGTAAACGTGTGCACTTAGTGAGGTGTAGTTAGATTGTCAATGTGTGCGTGTGAGCGTATATGCACAGAGCGGAGGTGTAGTTTTGTCATACTTCACTGTGTTGTTCGCATCGCTATGTCTTGGTTTTTATTTGGTCTGAGCATTTGGCATAGTCTACCACTCAATTTCTCTTTGGATCAAACAGCACTAATCTTTACTTTTTTAACTGACTTCCAAAAAGGAGGAGGTTATTATGTTCATTGGGTTTTTTTTTTGTTTCCGCCGATTTCTCCGTCAAATAATGTGGACCGATTATGAAAATTATTTTTTTGTATGAAAGGGTATGCTCCCAAATTGGTTCTATATACATTTTATTAACTTTGACGGAATAGTTTTTGAGTAAGCTTCAATAATACGTATTTTTCCCAATTAGTATATGTCGATGATATGATGATAACTTCCTGTCACTGTTATTTACATAGCAGGTAGTGGCTTTGGAATTTGTATGGGGTAAAAAAAACACTGCAAAGTAAAAAATTACTTTAATTTCAGAAGTCGGTTGGTTGTTTTTTTTTTTGTAAAAAGTTTTTATTTTTCACTATTTAGTTGTGGTACCTACCCGATAGGATATGATTTTATAGTTCCTGAATTTGGATTTTTACAGATGGATGACAACGGTATGCTGCAAAAAGAGACACTTCTAGAAATGGCTAAAGCTATGTTCGAAGACCCCGAGGAACTGAAACTCATCGAAGATTACCTTCATTCCTGCTCACATAGTAAGACAATTATTTTCTTTATATCATTTACACTTATTTTACGCTCTAGACTGAGTTATTTTATACACTTACACCTCTACAACTATTGATTTTTAGAAGAATCTTATTAAACCTCAGGCTAAGTAAGTAATTTTATTCACACACACATAAAATCACGCCTGTATTCCCTAAAGGGTTAGACAGAGGTGTACCTGTACAACAGGGGTTCCCAACCTTTTAACATACCTACGCGCTTTCTTTTAAAATTATTACGCCCCTGAGTTACTTTGTCGACATAAACAGAAAAGAGTAAGAATGCAAAACGAGCGAACGTGACGTCGAAAAACTCAAGGATGATGAGAATGCATAATTTTAGAGCTATCAACCGGGCACAAATCCAGATTCCGGGCTGCTACCATATTTATTCTGTGCTGCTACTCACAAATGTTCCATGGAAAAACCTGAACCAAAAAAACCGGCCAAGTGCGTGTCCAACACGCACTTGGCGCGTTTGGCCTTTCATTCTGCGTTTCCGTAGTTTGGATGAATTTATCCCAAGAACAAACTTAACATTGTAGTTGAAAAACATGTTCTCCTATACGGAATGTATGAGAGAACATGTTTTTCAAACTGCAAATTTAAGTTGGTCGATTATTACTCGTTACCTGTAAAGCCTACTTAGCTGTGATAGCTTTCCTTTTAACTTCGTTATATGTACGAGTATATACTATACTACTGCTATGAATTTTTTCACAAATCAAAGTACGACCATTTAGCAGGCAGTGGGGGGGGGACACTTGACTCTAATGAAAATTAGCACTTTAAAGCTAAAAGTCAAAGTCAAAGTCAAAGTCAAAGTCAAACAATTTATTTCAATTAGGCACATAAAAGGCACTTATGAACGTCAAATTTACAAAAAAATAGAATTGATTCTAGTCGCCCCTTCCAAAAGGTAGTTTTCGTATGGAGAAGAATGGGCAAGAAACTCCACCGAGACCAAGAAACATAAATATTTCGCAAACGGATTCCTGAATTGAAAAATGATTTTCACACACCCACAATATTTTTAACGACATTCCAACGACACCCCACACCATGGGATAGACGAGAGAAAAAAAACATCCCCACTTATGTGAAGGGGAGGTACCCTAAAAAAACTACTATAACCATTATTTTACCACTTTGACGGCATGTTTAAAATGTATACCCATGCCAAATTACAGCTTTGTAGTACTAACCGTCTCTGAGCTAAGTCGCGGACAGACAGACAGATAGACAGACAGACAGACGGACATGGCGAAACTATACGGGGTTCCTTCTTTACTACGGAACCCTAAAAAACGAAGAAGAAAAAGAAGTAAACAAGAGAATTTTATTTGTTGTTGATTTTGCTGTCAACCAACCACAAAAATTCGGTCAAAAACATGTGTTTGTATAATAACTGAAATTCTTCATACGAAGCTTTTATGTATTTTAAACAAAAGCAATATTTTATTCCAGTTAACGGCGAGTCTGTAAGTGATGGTGCGGCTGGCTGTGAACGCGCCATTCTGGCGTACAAGTGTATGACAGATAATGCTTCTCAGGTAATTAGTTTTCTATATCTATGGCCTTTGATTTGAACATTTAAATGACCATGCCAACAGATATATTTAATTAAAATGCATATTTTCATCATGTAAATTTTTGAATAATTAACTTGTAGAAATTCTCAAAGTTGAAATAAATGGCAGTTGTTTTTTTTATTGTTAGTATAAGCAATTAAAAAAACAAAATAGTTAAACAGTTTGTTTGTTTTAGTCTAGTATTAAAAACTTTTTCAATTCTATCTATACCTTTAATTTGCACTCTGAAAAATTCAGGAATTAACTATCACATCGACGCGTGATGCTTGCTTGGTTATCACTGATCAGTTATAATATAGTGCTTTTCTTTACTTTTTTACAGTTTGGCATCGAAATCTAAGCGCATATCGATCGGCTTGAAAACTTCACTGCGACATAATAATGGACTTGGAATGATTTTATTGCTTTAGGATCAATGTGTTGAGTTTGATGTTACATTTATTTAAATAGATACTCGTAATAATTGGATTGGATTAAATCGTTATTAAATTACTGTTCTGATTTGTTAATACCATCTTTGTACATTGTGTTAAATATACCAGATTTAGATACTACCTATCTAATAAATGATTTATTAGTTGAAATCGAAATTGGTTAATTGGTATGCATTTGGATATGACGTATCAGCCCAAATAGTAATGAATGAAAATATGAGTTTAAACGAAAAATTGCTTTATTTATATATTAACTACGAATTAAATAAACATAATAAATTATAAACAGAAATCATTTGTGCCTTATTTGGTGTTGCGTTAAGTCAAATCTCCATCTTGTTGTTATCGCGTACCAGTTATTTAGAACGGGATCTGCAAAAAAATAATTAAACATGAGTATATATATGCTACAAGAAAAAACTGCAGCCCCAGCTAACCTTATGTAAAATGTCTACATTTATATCTGTATTTTCTATGGTGTACATAATAAAGAATATTCTATTCTATTCTGCAGTTTTTTCTCATATTCTAGTACTTCATATGTTAATTATCCCTAAAGAATTCATAAATATTTCTTTAGCGATGATATGAGAACCGTAGGTAACTGCATAAATCCAATTATTCTAATTACCTACGAACGACATTAGGTACTTCTGTTTTCTGTAAATGAGTAGCAGCTGTCAGGTCTAGATCCAGTTGGTCTTCTTGAGTTGAGACAACCTCGCTAAGAGGAGAATAATCAATCGTTCCAACATTACAGAAGCCCCAAGCAATCTATTTGCTACGCTAGCGGTTCTTCCCATCGTTTCCCACTTTTTCTTGGTAGAACGTGTATCGAATTGCACACAATAATGGTTAAGAAAAAAATATGAAAATTGACTCGCAAGAAAGAAGAAATACAAAAAGTTCGCTTACATCGGCTTTGTGTTCCAAAAAGCAGGCAAGAATAAGCTTGGCCCTTTCGCAGCCGGCTTCACCATCACTGACAGCTTTTTCGTTCACTGGAAAAATAAAACAGCACAATAAATAACAAAGAAAATCTTGCTGTGCTTATACCTACTACAGTGCGGATAAGCACGACATTATTAACCTATCCTTTTTCAATTATTATTGATAAAAAGAAAACAGATTGCTTATGCGAAAAGCAGAATACAAGCACAAATCGAAACTGGATGACCCACTAATTTAAAAAAACAAAACGTATAAGAACATTTTTACTTGCACTTTTTCAATAACATTATTTTAACAAGAAGTGCTCATTGAATTAGCAACCAAGAACATATATAACAAGCACACAATGTATGCATTTAAGACGGAGAATTTGTTAGCCCCTAAACATATTGAAAAATAAAATAAAATAGGAAAAATATTGAACGGTGTCTGTATTAAAGTACACCCCCATTTCACCAGTAATTTTTTTATGTCCCTTGTATCAAATCCAGCCAAGTAGATGGGAATAGACTTACTCCCAGGTAAGTCTATTCCCATCTACTTGGCTGGATTTCCAAATAGACTCCCTACTGAAGAACAAATTATCCATCGTTAAACGTATCATTCTGTTGATATTGGTGTTATCAAATTAAAAATAATAAACAAAATACAAACCAGACATGCAGGCTTTTCCAATTTCTTCGAATTTTGCGAACTCCTCATCGCTCTTTACAAACTTCCTGAACTTACTTAGTGCCGTTTCTGCGTCAAACAGACCCTTGGCATCCAACTGTTAAATAAAGACGTAGTTATTAATATTGCTTAAACTATCGTGCTTCTTAATTCTTGCAGTTGGTATTGTGTCATCAATACATTAGCCCGGAATCGCCCTCTGCTGGGTAATAGGCCACCTTTCCTTCTCCCTGCCATACTCCCCGGTTCCGTGCGTCCCTTTTCCAGTTGTTTCCCATGACTTTGACGATATCTATCTCAATATAATATTGTAGTATAAAATGAAGTCGCTTTTCGCGGCTGTATCTGCACAATTAATTTTAATGCAGTTTTCACCATTTAGATATTTTTTTCCGGAAGGTTTATTATGTGTATAAATAATTACTATTTAACTAAGCTATAACATAGAAATATCGATGAATTTATACGTCGTCATTGCACACGTGTGAAGTAAGTATTCGTCGCTAGTAATCTATATTTATATTTTCAACAGACAACAGTAGAACAGATTTTTTACAAACTCTTGCACAGTTTACCAAGACAACATAATATGTCTAAGAAATATGCACAATTTATACATACCGCTTCAGTTTTCTTCATGACACATCCCAAGAAGCAGGACTTGATAGCGTCAGCACTGCCAGCCTCCTTCGCTTTCTGGATATCTTCCTCGCTTACTCCGTGCTCTTCCGAACACTCAGCTATTAGAGGCGCCATCACCTCACGGAATTCAGCCTTCTCTTCTTCGGTGACAGCATGCTGAAATAATAATGGAACGTGAAAACATGAACTGAAAATGTGACGGTGAAAAGTGTACTTGGTAGTGCTGTATAGTCTTTTGTAGCTAAACCTAAATAGTCCAACCCAGCAGAACTGAAACAGTAAAAGTACCGAATAATGACTTAAAAACGACACTTTCTGAGAAAGCTACAAACCACAATCCCGAAAGAGGACTTCGTATCCCAAAAGAACTTACTTTGAAGCGGTTTTCTAAGAAGACCATGATACTTGATAAATGAAATGCAAGTGCTACTTACAGAAACTTTGGTCAGGCTCGCAGCCACAATACATAAGATGATGCAGGTGAACTTCGACATCTTTACAAGTTTATTTGGCTTTGCACTACTGATCCTTTGAATGCTCAAAATGATATGTCTTAGTACTAAGCCAGTTGCCTTTTTATATCAAAAATCTGTCGTTAAAGTAATCGTGATGTGAGGCAATTATCATAATATCTCACCAAGGCTCACACAATGTTACGAAATACAACAAAAAAGTTGTCTGACTTTTCGGACATTATCTACCTACTTCCTCAAGTAGAGGAATTTACCATTGTTTCGACAATTGCTGGATGCAACGAATTCGCACTGAGACATCTTACAAAAAGCGAAGGTCATATTAAATAATTCAGGATTACGAGCCTCATTTTAATGCTACTAAGCAAATAGTCTTCGACCTTTTCAAGATCGGAGGATTTTTAATAGAAAGGTACAGTGCTAGGTGACCAAATATGTATCAGAAAATAATTTGTTTTTGTCTTCTTTCTTTTTCGTTTGGTTAGTGACTAACCTTGGCGTCAGAGTTTGTATGCCGCTCATGGGCCTCTGACTTGGCTTCACATGCCGTCGAAAAATATCTGTCAGGCTCAGTTTCTTCACGATGTCTTCCTTCACCGTTTTTGAAGTAAGTATTAATACAATAGGCACATGTATTTTTTTGTTTTTTTTTTGTGATGTCATATGACTAGCATCCCCGATCATATTATCCTCCTGACCTTATCCTTCTTCTTCCTAGCGTCTAAATGTTTTTTCAAAATATTTTATTTCACATCAACCTACATGGGCTCTTATGAAACCTCAGAAGTTAGGTGCAAGGTTCCAATTGGTCGTTTCCTATGGAGAAGAGCCGGCAGGAAACTCCAGGGTTAATCTTTTAAAAATAATATTGGCTTTTACAATATTTTCAAATAACAGGTTTAATAGCTATAGGAGGACAGTGTAGGCCTTTCAACAAGTACCAGGTACTTAACAACATAAAAGATGGTCAACAAATCTACAGTCCACTAAATCCACAACGTTCGCAAAATAGAAAATAAACTTTAGAAAGGATAAATAAATAAATAAAAATAAAAACCTATTTTAAATGAAATGACATGATTGCCATTACAACTGTATCAAATCTGAATAATTATCATACCCACAAAAGCCACTAATTAAGAGTTAATGTCAATGTTGTTGACAATTAAGGGGGCCATTCCCGTAATTTTTAGAACATTCGCATTCGCATCTCATTCGCAATCTGCCGAAAATACAATCAATTTATCAACATTTTTGACAATTTTGGCAGATTGCGACTTGAATGATAACATTTTTAAGTACAAGAATTGGCCTTCTATATTAAGTCGTAATCTTACATTTTTAGGGTGCAGCATGGTTTCTTCATCTTCTATAAATCTAAGTACCTAATATTAGCCGCCATCTCAGCATTCACCACCATTTTAGCCAATAAATATGTTTTACACAACCCATCCGTTTGTTTAGAATTCCCCTTCTTTATTAGCCATCCTATATTTTCCAATCATAACTGAAGTTAGTAGTTTTTTTTAAATATAACTGGCGAAATGTAAGTAATGGTAGGTAGTCAGAAACACTACAGTGTTAGTTATATGAAAACTGTAAATGAATTCAAGATAGTTAAAATATGTACGTGATTTTATCAATATAACGCTATTAGAAGGGTGCCTTTCCACCAGAGATGTGCTATGCTACGTTGCTATGGATGCGTTTGATATCCACCAATCATATTTATTGGTCCCCTATTGGTCCACAATAGAAACAACAGAATATGATTGGTGGATGTCACAAGCATCCATAGCAACGTAGCATAGCACATAGCAGCCTTATACTCGTAAATCAGACAACATTTATTTATTTACTAGTGCACGGTTTCACTGGCTCGAGTCTCGATTCCGCAGGAATATCGGGATAAAAAGTATCCTATATCCTAATCCCGGTCATTGTCTATCCATGTGCCAAATTTCATCAAAATCTGTTCAGCCGTTTTAGCGTGAAAGCGTAACAAACAAACAAACTTTCCACTTTAGCATTTATACTCGTAATATTAGTTAGGATTTATTAACTTACATTTGCCATCAGGTACAGGAACACCCAATCTAAAAACATCTATACAACCCGCACTGGGCCCGCGTGGTGGATTACAGCCCACTCCCTCTCGAAGGGAGGAGGCCTGTCCCAGCAGTTTGAACATTATCTAGGCTGATTATTATGATTATAACATCTATAACTAAACATAACATAACGACTGAACTCCTCATTATGTGTTAGGCAACCAGGCCTGAGAAATTCCTAATGAAAAATCCCCAATAACACTTTGCGCGACCAGGAAATGAAATCCCAGCCAATGCTTTGCACCCACGCTTGCCTAGTCTAGGCCAATGAGACAGTCAACTGAAAGCAGTCAAAATTGTGTGATTAACAATTCGTCTCTCAGTCAATCGAAAATGTTAAAAATGGCTTTATTAAAGCAAAAAAATAATATTTTCTTTTGTTCCTTTGATCGGTTCTCATTTTTCAAAATAATGTGATAATTATTAGAACTCCCATCATATTCGGAGAAGGGTTTTGTTTAGGTTTAGACATGATCGCAATGCGGAAGATTATATGGGAAAAGTAACAACACATCAGTAATCAGTATGCCTGGAAAATGTCTGATGAGCGTTTTTTTTTCATCAATCAAATCATTTATGGGACTTTCTACCGCAGGTCTATTTTGTCAACGGTGCTTTCTACTGCAATGTTATGTAAAAACGACTATTCACCTCTCATTGGCCAGTAATGTCATTGCAATTGTTCTCAGTAATGTCGATTTCAACATCATAAGTACGTTTCAGTACCCAAATTGCACTTGTCACTTTACATCAAATTAGCTCTCGCCCGTCCTCCGAAATTGACGAAAATTGCTCATAGTTTTTATGTAAAATCCAAGCGCAAGCATGATTCAAAGTCTAAAATAGTCGGCAGTCGACATTACATCGTGAGACCATACGGACAAAACGATTCTACAGCGGAGAAACGTTAACGTAGGTTATGAGGAGCTCGGGGCTAAGTAATAACAGCCTCACGGGTCGATTGGTCAGAAAGCCAGAAACAAATTTAAAGAAATTGATATACTGATTCTGTCTTCTCTTTAAATCTTAGAAAGTATTTTGTATGGTCGCAAAAACTTATTACATTTCAAAATAAAAAGTGATTTCCTTAACATAAATACACGTTAGACATGAAACTGTGATATCCCAAAATCAGGCAAGCCATTTCTTATACATATAACAGTCTCCCCTTTTATAACAAGTTGCCAAAGTCGGTTACACAACTTAGCGATGGAAGTATAACCCACATCAAACGTGTCCTTATCAAAAAAGCATAATTATAAAATTAAAGATGCTTTCTACACATGTGGCTTCTCTGCTCGGATAATCAAGATGTTTCGCATCAATGTTGCTATTTATAACAAAATTTTGGCTTTATCACGATTATGACGAGCAATTTTATGTGGATAAATAATCCAGCAATATCTTCGTAAGTCTTACCTACGTTGTAGTTGATATGATTAAATTCCATTGGCATGATGATGACAATTTCAATTATTTCAGGTTCAAGGCTCAAGAATAACTTTATACGCGGTTATGTATAGGTAATACGAGATAAATGACTGTTGATCTGTGCGTACCTATGATCCATTTAGTTTATATTACTTAATATTCATTATAGATATATTAATATAGGTATGTACCAACCCGCACTGGGCCCGCGTGGTGGATTACGGCCCACTCCCTCTGACAGAGGAAGCCATTGTCTCAACAGTGGGAACGTCATCAGCTCATTATGAAGGTACGCACACAAGGCACAGATCAAGAGGCATTTCTAAATAGGATGTTTGTGAAACGTTTTATGACTGGAAACTTACTATTGCTGTTTTTATAAAGTATTTTTTGGAGTTTACATTCTCATAATTATTATAAGGGATGCGTTTATTTACCCTCTTTGTCTATTGAATATTCAAAGACAATCGTATTAAGGAGTAAACTCTAGTCGTGCGTCGGAGCTAAAACAGACACACTTTTTTTAATAATAAAGTACATAGAGAACTTTTTGAGAATAGCTCCAAATATGTTTTCTTAATAAATAGTATCAAGCCTTTGGTCTTTGACCAGCATGCAGTGGAACAGAAGTGGCTAATAAAAAAAATACTAGGTTTCATTGGATGATCCTCATGCCCTGAATTATCTAGTTGAAGGTATTATGTAAAAGTAAAAACAAAAGAAGGCTTATTGAAATATAATTTATTATTAAAATCAAAACAAACGAATGATGATGAAATCTTCAGCCATTGCACGATTTGAATCCGCTTAAACAGAGAACTGCAAAGAAAACAAAACAAGTTTAGTAAAATAAGTATAAATATGTAGCTTCGATCATCATCATCGAGCAGAGCAGAGCTGGGTTCTCACATAATAGAAAAAATAACATCACGCCTGTTTTTCCCGAAGGGTTAGGCAGAGGTGACCAAACATAACTGGCGAAAAGTGGGTGTACCTACTGGGTACACCCACTTTTCGCCAGTTATGTTTTAGTCCCATGTAATATGGAGCGAGCCTATTGCCAACAACCGAGCACAAATCCAGAGTCCGGTTACCGAGACATTCCGAATTGAAAACCCAATAACACTATGCCCGACCTGGGAATCGAACCCAGGACCTCATGCTCAGCAGTAGTGCTTGCGGCAACTAAACCAATGGGACAGTCTTTGACAGATTTTTATTACATAAAAATAATAACAGACTATTTGACAAAGATTTCAATCGTAGATTCGCCCTGCCGCATTAAAAGATGGTCGCGTTTCTGTTTCGTTTTGACACCTCCGGCACACACTAACGCAGACACTTGACTTGATTGTCATGGAAACACAATTATTATTGTGCGAGGTTTCTCTTCTCAGTGTGGGCACTTTTTCGCGCAACGTAGTACGGTGAGGGCACATCTACGATTTAAATCTTTGCTATTTGATACTGAAACTATTTCTACAGAGGAGCCCAATAACAATCGACTTGGGAGTTAATGCTCACTGTTACTGTGTCTCGCTATAAAATGCCAGTAAATTTTTACAGATAGTGTTACAGCTATCTGTAACACTATCTGTAAAAATTTGTTACAGATAGTGTTACAGATAGTATTACAGATAGTGTTACAGATAGTGATACAGATAGTATTACAGATAGAGTTACAGATAGTGTTACAGTTAGTTTTACAGATACTGTTACAGATAGTGTTACAGATAGTGTTACACATAGTGTTACACATAGTGTTACACATAGTGTTACACATAGTGTTACACATAGTGTTACACATAGTGTTACACATAGTGTTACACATAGTGTTACACATAGTGTTACACATAGTGTTACAGATAGTGCCATCCCCGAAGACGCGCCCCACTCTTCTTCCTAATCACTTACAGTACAGCTTAAAGTACAGTAATCGCGTTTACGAAGGAGCGTGAGATGCCTCTTCGTGGATGGCACTATATATAAAGATGTAGATAATTATCTTAGGCTTCAACTGGATTTTTTAAATTAGTGTGTGCACACATTAAGCTATAGTTTCTAATAAAAAGCCGACATATCGTTGTATGATCAACCGCGCGTCAGCGGTAGCACTTGAGCTGGCCAACCGATGTACGGAGTTTCAACAGATTTCGAGGCCAGCTTAATATTATAATTGTTTTGTTACCACCGACGTGCAGCCTACTGTACGAAAGGCTTACACAAGGCGAGGTCGAACAAGAAGCGAGTACAGCTAACAACTAAAGTCGAGTGAGAGAGAAGAACGAGCAGTGAGTGCGCGACGGTGACGAGCGATTACTCGCTGGTATGTGCGTGAGTCTCTCAGCGAGTCTTCTGCCCGCCAAGCGAGCGTGGCTGAGCAACTATTCTCTTATATAGCTCTTTCCGCTGTGACAAACGAGTAACCACTGGCGGCTTGAACAATCAGCGATCAACTATTAGTATATCTATTCCTTTTACTTGCACACGGGCCTACAATCTTTTGACGTTTCTTGAGCGAGGAAACCGTTGAAAGCTTCCTCGTCGGTGGTGAGTCAGGTGGATGAGTCGTCGTGTATACTATGGTACGTGCTACTAATCAAACCCTCTAGTAAACCGAAGAGCTGACCTAATCCTACAATTTTTTTATAACGCATTTTAGTAGAGATTATACCTCAGATTTGTGGTCTATAAAACATTTCGCCACCAGCACAGCCCTCTCACAACCAGCATCTCCGTCGCTGACATCTTTGGCATTAACTGAAAAGAACGAAAATGAGTATGAATAATAGCGGTAGTTAAACTAAAGAGAATCACAAACAAAAAGATAAACACTAGCACTTCATTATAGAAATTTTTTGTCAATATTCAAAAAAATATCGGTACAAAGCCTAGAACTAAATACCCAAAATGTTTTTAACCACACGAAAACACAATAGTAGTGAGTAATAGGCATGACAGATTGATTAAAATACTTATAACACGCTATGCCACGCGACG
This sequence comes from Agrochola macilenta, assembly GCA_916701695.1. NCBI lineage: Eukaryota > Metazoa > Arthropoda > Insecta > Lepidoptera > Noctuidae > Agrochola > Agrochola macilenta. The sequence goes on from OU753569.1 coordinate 8,593,115, forward strand.
TCAATGAAGCACGCTCGTTGGTCACTTTTCATCTCGTGAAGCCACGTTTCGTCAATTGCCCAAAAAAACACGCGCGCTGTCATGGCATCGAGCGTAACACGTGTGCTACGGCCTTAAATTAGTTTTTTCCCATATCGCACCCAAGTTTTCTGAATAAACTATAAGAATAGTTCTAGCCCGATATAAGAATCTAGACTTTCCATTAATTCGAATAGTTTTCACCTGATTCACATTTTTTCGCCACCTCTGATACAATTGCTAAGTGATCCTCATTCTTCACGATCTTCTTCAGTTTAGCTATAGTGGTTTCCGAGTCGTATTCGCCTTTGTCGTTCATCTGTAATAAATAAAATGTAATCTATATTTAGGGTTTGCCAAAGGCGATGCAGAATAATGAGGTCGGCTTCAGTTGCATCCACGGTAAAAAAAACTCGTTTTCAACCAGGACAAGAAGTATACAGTGTGTGTCAAACTTCTTCCATATAATATCCATTCAGTTGTTTATGAATGAATGAATGAATGATCATTTATTTGTCCGAAACATGAGTATGCACACACAAAACATGCAAGATGTTATGTACATTGTCCATAAGAAGCGTCGTGGGGCCCTGGTGACTTGTACCAGAGGCGTTGCATGCAATGCCTATTTCAACCACCAGTCTCACACAAATGTAAACTATCCTTAAGCTAGTTTTAAGCACCACTAATATACTACTATTGCAGAAAGAATCACAGTCATGTTTTACATTAACGGCGTACAAATATGTACTCATATTTGAAAAACATTTGAATAGTTATTTAATTAATTAAAATTATTAATTATATATTTATATATTACACATAAAAAACAAAAATAAAATACAATAAACTGAAATTAATTTGTTATCGATTACAATAAAATTATACCTATTCACTTCGATCAATAATGCACTAGATTCCCGGTAAGCGCTTCAAAAACGGAACGAAAAATAAGAGCACAAATTCGGTTGTGGTCTTATTTCAAATTAGTATGGTCCAATCATAGCCAACGTTAAGACGTCAAAATGCCGCAGTACGCGTTCAAAAAATATGTAAATAACCACCGTAACACCAAGATTTTGGAAGGAATATTTTTTTTTCCGTAAGTTTATTATCAATAAGTGATTTTCATAAAGTAAAAACAGAATTAAATAGTAAATATAAATCATTTAGCAAATATTATGATTGTTTGACCAATGTTTGTGACAACTACCAACTATTGTACCAAACATCGACTGTTCTGGAACAGGGAATGCATGGTGTAGTATTGTTATTTTATATTTTATTTCTGTTTGTAGATTTCCGCGAAAGAAAGAGGAAAAGAAATATTAATAGATATCAATAGAAATATTAATAGTAATAGCCTTATAATAGCCTTAATATAGCCTCATTTTAATAGATTCGACATAACTGGAAACACGCAAAGACGTAGATTACTAAAAACAGTACAACAGTAACAATAAATATTTTTGAACTTATATAAAAATAACTTTTAATTTTCATGACACATGACATTATATTTGTTTCTCCGACGACAGAAAGATTTAATTTTGCCATTGTAATTAAACTTTATGTTTGAGTGCCAAGGCTTTTATAATAAACTGAATTTGTTAGTATAAATTATTTCTTTCTGTATTTCATATAAAGAAATATAAATGTACTAAAGTGTGTACAAACGTGGCCACTCCAGCGACGTATCTTTGTTCTAGTACTATTATTGATCGAAGGTATAAACAAAAATATATTACACAGTTCGACTCCACTCATTCCTTGTCCAAGCGGCGAGCCTCGGTCATAAATTTTTATTGCTTTTATTAGCACTTTGTAATTCGAACTTTAAAACATGCGTGTAAGGTTGAATTTGTTTTGATGTATGTTTGACTTTATTGTTTTTTGGACATAGCTTTGTGAATACAACTTTAAGCATTGCATTTAAGGTTGAATTTACATTAATGTATATTTATTTAAACTAGAATTACGTAAACACAATTGGCGACAGTTTTAGGAGAACTTTTGTATGGGATAGTGTATCTAGTGCATTATTGATCGAAGCCTATTCACATTTGATGTAGGTACAGCACAAATCAAATAAATTACTTACAATAATTAACAGAACCAAACTTCATTAAAATTATTATGTTTTCTCCATTACAAACTCAGCAATACTATAGAAACATTTGGCTGCCATTTATATGTACGAACATTAAAAAAAAAAAACACATTTATGGTGGTAAGTAGAGTGTACTCACGAATTCAAACTTCTTGAAGATGCAGCCCACGAAACAAGGTTTAAGGATGTCTGGATTGTGTGTCTCCTTGGCTTTCTTGATATCATCCTCACTGACTCCATGTTCCTTTGCGCACTCCATTGCAAATGGTTTAATCGCCTCATGGAAAGCTGCTTTCTCTTCGTCACTGCATGCCTTCAAAACAAAATAAAGATAGGATATTAAGGCCCTACCTTGAAAATAAATGATAGCTTGATGGGCGTGACTTATTTCCCCCGCACGCGGAGAGTGGCGGTTCCATCTTCTGTGGTCGCCGTCACAAACTTAGCTGAACCAGTGCAGTGGCCAAAAGTCGAACTAACGAAATCACCGACCGAAATTTAAAAACGTTACATAATTAGCATGGACTTTGTCTGAGCATTATTCTTGTCACTACTGTCAAACTAAAAGTGCAAGATAAAGACCGAAACATATCTAAGAAAAAGTGCGTGCTAAGTACCGTTAATTTATCACCTATCTATGAAATTTTTGCACATAACGAACTATGGAGTAGAATAGACAACTAATACAAAATATAATATTTATTCAAAGTCAAACAATTTATTTCAATTAGGCGCATAAAAGGCACTTCTGAACGTCAATTTTACACAAAATATAATTGATTCTAGTCGCCCCATCCAAAAGGTAGTTTTCGTATGGAGAAGAATGGGCAAGAAACTCCACCGTTACTCTTTTAAAATGATTTTACAATATTTTGTATACATTAATTATATAGTTATATGTGAAGACAAAGCATCTACAATAAGATGGGTTATTCCACTAATCCCCATTGATGGGGTTTGAGGGACAAAAAGTTCACAAATCCCCATCGGTATAAAAATAAAATACAAACAACATAATTATTATATAAGAAACACGAAGTCTTTATTTCTTACAAGGACCCATTGATTAATTATTTTTGTAATCAAAGAAATTAAAGTATTACTTATTATTATTAGCCATTACTTAATGGCTAAATTAATAGCCTAAGTGTAAAATATTTCTGTCATATCATATATCAGTTCAAACTTTACTACAAAATACAAATCTTTTAGAGATTAACTTTCAAATTACTTTATGGTAACTTTTTGATTGATTATTATAAAACTTTTGTTCACTTTTTGTTTAGTTGAGTCTTTACCTAATTAAAGTGGTGCCCCTTTAAAAATGTTTGAAAAGATCTCTTCCACTTCTTGAGACATCCAGTTAAACATATTTGAAGACATTAGTTATAGCGTTTTGCTTGATTTGTTTGCATCAATATTTTAAATGTTTCATAATTACAGAAAACTCTTTTATCATAAAGCTGCTATGAGCGTCTTGAAACCCACGTATTTGGATGTCTCACTGAGTGAATGTGATAGATTTTGATTTATTATGAAAGACATGACATGATTCGGGAGACATTTTTTTTTTATAAAAGTGTACCGGTAAACAAAAATTCTAAAATAATTAATCACAAATTTACCCTAAAGTAATTTAAAAGTTGATCTCTGAAAGATTATACTTGTAGTAAAGTTTATACTGTGACATGTCATTTCATGTCTATGACATGACAGAAATATTTTACACTTAGGCTATTAATTTAGCCATTACTATAATTTGTTTGATTAAAACAATAAACAATGGGTCCTGACCTCCGTAAGAAATAAAGACTTCGTGATTCATATACAGGATGGCCGGGACATCGACGCGAAACCATGGATTCGGTACATGATTCTGAAACCCCCTGCGCTACGTCGAATTTTGTTGTCGGTTATTTAAGAATAAATCAGCTGTTCCAAACATTTTACCGCGTACGTATTGCACTATTTTACGGAAAAGCTTATTTAAAAAAAAAACCCACGAAAAATTTCAACGCAGTGGGGTTCAGAATCATGTACTGAATCCATGGTATCAGTTTTCGAGTCGATGTCCTGCCACCCTATATAATATGTTGTATTTTTTTATTTAATTTTTTCGGACGCTTTTAACGTGCTCGTCTTTCTACATTGTTCTCACATGTATAATTTTAACTGACTGACACTGACTACCTGCAGTATTTGTCTCTCCTTCTCCCTTTAATCCATCCAAAGGTTGTCTGTAAAAGATCGCTTTTAGCGACAAGACCGCCCATTGTGTCACCCTGTGTAAAATTACTACATTTTTATCTGAATTTTTTATGGTGTACATAATAAAGAATATTCTATTCTATTTAACATGAATGATGTAACCAATATTTTGTTACTATATTTTGATTTAAAAGAGTGTCCGTGAAGTTTCTTGCCCGTTCTTCTCCATAGGAACCTACATGGGCAACTAGCTTCATCTTTCTGACTGACCGACCCCTTGACAATTCGAAAGTGCCTGTAATTGGTTTATTTGAAATAAATGCTTTGAGTTTGAGTTCAGTATCATCCTACTTAAAACAAACAAAAAGTGAACAGTTCTCGCTTAACAGAGGCTCATTGCCATTTGATTCTTTGAGATTGCCAATTTCCAACTACAAACCAGCACCTTAATTGCGTAACACACGATAAATAATAATCTGAATCATATTAAAGGAAATTGCTAATCCATTGCTTCATTATGTTCGAAAACGAACAATGGGAAAATTTGTATGGACCCCGTCCCCAGCAGTGTAGCACTATGGGCCATGTCTGAAAAATAGATATTATTCTGAGTAACAATTTACTGAAAGAAAGTACGAAATAATGAATGTATGAATGTGACGAGCAATATTTTTTCTTAATTATTTTTTATATTAGACTGCTCTTAATGATTATTATCATGTTCTTAGGTTTTAGAAACAACAAAGTAATCATAACATATTACAAATGAATCTGTATACGTATCGTTCAGTTTAGTAATACCTAATCAGTATGGTTGTAGAAACGAATAAATCTAAAAAAAAAAAAAATGGTTTGAGCAAATAGGTAGGCATACTAATAAAAATGAGATAGTCATATTGACTACTCGACCGCGTGCGTGACAAGTGCACAACAATAGTTAGCCAGGCGGCAACGCGCGCGCTCGCCGCGCCGGCCACCGAACACGCTCATGCCGTTTACACTCTCTCGCAAACAGCGAGACAAGCCGCGAGGCAAACCACGAGACGCGTATGTAATCGGTGCGCTCATGGCTCGCAGTTCGTCTCGCCATTTGCAGCGCTCGCGTCGGAAGCGGTTTTTTGGGTACGAGTCAAAGGGGCTCGTGGACTCTTCGACGTCCTCCATAGTTGATAGTCCGAAAACAACTGACTGATTCTCGGTCGTAATTATTATTTATTTAAGCATGTTTAAAAAAAAAAATCTTTAAAAAAATAATTTATTGTCTTTCTATCTTTATGGATGAATAACTATTTTCCCTTATTATGCACACATTTACTGCCAAACATTAAAATTATGTATTTTTAACGCTCTTTCATTTGATATATGAGAAAATGTGCTACAAGGGTGGGGACGCTTTTTCCCAATGTTCTTTGTCTGCTAATCAACGTAAATACTCGTAACGCAATGAATGTTGTTAAACTGTCCAAACGAAACAGATTGTGAAGTAACGCACTAAGGGTGCTGTCTTTACTAATCTAGCGGACGATGTTCAGACTAATGCTCAGACTAATATAAATATGTAGTTACAGTATACTGATCCATTTAAAATTTCAAGAAGTATGTAATTGGTAGATCGCACAAAGTTTCGTCAGTAAACAGTAGACCTTGGGTCTAATCAAGTTGGCCGCCTCTGCTATAGATAGAGTGATAGATTGATCTTCGGGAAATGAACACGACCCAAGCCCATCATTTCCCATACTTAAACTTCCAGCACAGAATCACATTATCCCATCCGCTCTTGTTGATACCGAAATCCCAAAAAAAAATCTTCAGTACCTACTGAGGGAACCGCAAAAATCAAAATAAATGGTACTCACATAAACACTGGTTAAGCTCACAGCCATAGCACACAAAAGAAGACAAGTAAATTTAGACATATTGGTTTTTTAGTTCCACACTCCTGATCATTCGAAGCTTCAACTGTATTTGCCCTGAATACCAACTAGATGTCTTTTTATATAAAAATCCAAAAGAGAAGTAACTGAAAACGCGGTAATTATCATAATACCTATACTATGTATATTAACTACGCGACGCTCATTGCTATTTAAACGCAGCAAAAAACGCTTCGTCCGTTTGATCTTTTTATTAGCCGCTGTTCTGAATTAGCCATTATTTTGCCAATGTCAATAATGTTATTATGCTATTATGCATTGCTAATCATCTGAGAGCAGCAGCTTATGAAACGAATGAAAATTCGTTTTTTTTTGTGGGCTTGGTTGAACGCACCCAGCTTTCTCTCCAGACGGAGGATAAGTCGGACTCCTACCAACTAAAACCCCACTGTTTCTTCTACTACTAAGAGTCAGGGGCTCGGCAGATACTTGACCATTCACCGCACCCCCGACAAGAAAATTAGACTGGGTAGCTGTCACTGGATACTGTGATGTGGGCTATGTCATAATTTCATAATGCTAATCTATGGATAGCAAAACTAGGATCAATCATATATTTATTTATTTAAACTCTATTGTACACCACAAAAATACATTACAAAAAATAAAACACTGCAAAATATACAATGCCTTATCGCTTCCCGCTATCTCTTCCAGGCAACCTTGGAATGGACAGTGATTTGCCTGGACATAAAATGGGACTGCCGTTGGTGCAAATAATAAGTATACAATATACTAGAATAGATACACAGATATATACATATCCTAAATAATAGATACATAAATACATACTAAATATATAAACAACGAAAATAAATGAAAACTATAGATAATTTCAGTTACGAGAACAAGATCACAACGACAAGTAATGTTCCTTCACGAGTCTCTTAAATACCAGATAGCGATTGTGCGCGTTTTATTTGAATTGGCAATGCATTCCACAAACGAGCGGCCTGGACAGTAAAGGATTTGTCAAGGAAAGTTGTGGAATGCATAGTCATTTTAAGCTTCAAGTTATCTGATGACCTAAAAATTTTCGTGTGGGAGTCGCAAAGAAACTGGAAACGTTTCTTGAGATAGAGAGAAGGGGAAAAAGCACATTGTACAAAAAAGGAAAGAATATGAACATTCCGGCGAAGGCGAATTGGTAACCACTTGAGCTTCACAAGAAATTCGGAAACATGGTCATATTTGCGCAAACCGAACATGACAAAAATAAACAAACCTTTTGAAGCCGCTCAAGTTTATCGAGTTGGTCTTGGGTAAGGTCAAGATAGCTGGTATCAGCATAGTCAAGGATGGGTAGAAGAAGCGATTGTGCAAGCGCAATCTTGGTGGCAGTCGATAGAAAATTACTTAATCTGTTTATAGATGCAGCGGATGCAAATAGCTTGCGGCTCATATAGGATGAACGTTGGTAATTGCTTATGTCTTTAGTTAACAACAGGCATGTGGCCTCCTCAATGCAGCATTGCTGTGTTACAGTTTGAAAGATATGAACGCCGATGAAATTACGAGTACTTGCATATTGCGAAAGTAATTTTTGACAATAACGCTGGCAACGCTGAGAAAACTCCTCTTTGGGAGTTGCAAGGTTCTAAGAGATTAGGTATGCCATGAGAATGGCAGAAAAGCATATTTTTTTAGGCGAATGTGTATTTGAGAACTGCCAATGCAGCCTTGCAGTGTTGCTGTATTTCGATTTTAAGGGTAAAAATAATAAATATGGGCTTGTTTGCCATTCGATAGCATAAAAAATGCATTCCGATTCAAAAAAGTTTTAACAAAAATATAAAAGGTTACATTTTCGGTAAATTCGCTCGAATTCGTACCCAAAAATAATTGTCTATTGTTATGAAGGACATCCGGAAAATAATTAGACCTACTTACATTATACTGAATTGGCTTCAATTGTCAGAAAATTGTTTGTACGAATCATTATGGCAGGGAATTACCTTACCGGACCTTGTAATGAGGGTGCAAGGTGCAAAGATGAGATAATTTAGATAAGAAGTTGACTGTACCTAAAGCAAAGTAGCATAGTCATTGTTAACGTGCACTATCTACAAGTATATAAATTGTAACAGTGCTATTCTGGACGTAGACCCGGCAAAATCACTCTGGCAAGAACATGTTGCAAAATCTGAAGCGTGGGTCAAGCGTAAAGGTAAATTAGGTTCCTATGAAATAAATCTGATGAAGTAAAATTAAATCGTATATTTCAATTAGAAGACCAAGGCACTTTTGAAAGTTACAAATTAAAAGAAAAAGGAGAATTGATTCTAGTTGCCCCTGCCAAAAGGTACTTTCGTATAAAGAATAATAGACAAGAAACTTCGGAGTTATTTAATTTTTTAAATAAATATGGTTTTACAATATTTTGTTTACATTAACTAGATGTAGGTGAGAACGATGAACCTAGAATAAAATTACTATACTAGAATATGTAGGTATAAAGTTTTTGCAAATCAAGCAATGACAGATTATTGGTTTACTAATGTTTGCCATAATTTAAAATGAAATAATTTGTACTTGTATTTGCCATAATTTGTATTTGCCATACTTGTATTTGCCATAATTTCATTAGAAATGACGCTTCAGTTGCCATAATTAATATATGATTATACGATACAGATTTTTTTATTCACAAGGAAACCTAAAAATAAACCTTATCTACCATGCATGCTTGCTTTGCAAAAGAGGAAATCTAGCGCACGGCAGCCACTACCGCGGCACGCTCGCTACGCTCGCTCACCTCCGCGCGTTATGCGGTCACAGGGTTACCTATCATATGTTCGAAAAAGATTTGACCGAATTTCATTTCACCTAAAACTTTTCAACTATTATCGTTTCGTTTGTTTTTAATTCATCGAAGTCACGTCTGCCACTGTATCAGTTGACCTATTTATCAATTCTATTTTTTTCGTTACTCCGACGTTTCATTTGGTCGAAAAACTTTTTACCGAAGTTACACTTAGCCGAAATAACATTTGTTCGAAGTATTATGTTTCCGAACATTTATTATACCACGAGGTATGGATGGGTGAAGGAAGGATGCTTGCTTCAAGCATGCAGCATGCATGCAGGCATACAGCATGCAAGCAGGCATGCAGCGTGCAAGCAGGCATGCAACATGTACGCAGGCGTTTATTCCCGTTGTCCCCGTACGCCGTGTCCCCGTCCTACTGGGACAGCGGTACTTCAATTAAATATTTAAAAATACTTCCTGTTGTCCCCGTGGTTTGGTTGTACATTCAAAAATATGTTTCTGGCATTGTGTGGTCATAGTTCTAACTTAACCTAACCTAGCTGTTTCGATTTAAAAAAGGTTTACTTCCCGTTGTCCCCGTTAGCCGAATGTACGTTATGGGGACAACGGGAAATAAATTTAATCACGTCCCGCTGACCCCGGGACGGGGATATGGCATACAAGGACAACTGGAATAAACTTACGCAACATGCGGCAAGCATTGCTTCTGTCATGGCTCCGACGCTTCGGGGTTTCCGGCTCCACGCGAGCTTATCGTTGCAGGTGGTTTTAACGCTCACCACCTTCAAACCACCTGCTCCTCAGCTCGCGGGCCGCCCCACCCCTCCGCGTCTACGCGGGCTTAAACTACACTCTAGGGGTAGGGCATACAAGACTATGTGGAGCCGGTTTTGCAGCGATTCGTTACTGTCACTAAATTTTGTAGCACAACATATTAACTTTTTGTGACACTATTTTAATTTAATATTGAAAACGATTGTTTCGCTGTGGTGAAAATATGGTAAATAAATCATTGGATAAATGAAAAAGTTCAAAAGAGGCTTCGGCCAATAGCAAAAAGCTATTTTATAAATCGGCAAAATATAGTTCGGTAAAATAATACCTATGACACATGATACTTCGATGATCTAAAAATATGTCAAATAAAGCATATAGCAAAAAAGACGTCGGTCAATAGTTTTCGGTAAAATGAAATTCGAACAAAAACAATTTGGAAAAGTGATCGGTTCCCGGTTACAGTTCTAACCTAACCTAACCTAGCCGTTTCTAATTTGACAAACTGTTTATTGTCTAAAGATTTTTTGCTATAATAAATTATTTGATTACAGACCAATACCTTACTGATATAATTTTTTTGTACAAAACAATAAATGTTTCTAAATTATATTAAATGTTGCTTATGTCAAGTATCGATTATGTAATGTGTTACATATAGAAACTAATGAATATAACACATTTATTTATTTATTTTATTATTTATGTACACACAGTAAAATACAAAGAGATATGACATAATTATAATTTGAGTACAAAGGTACTGCTTATTTCTTAAGAAATTTCTTCCAGCAGACCTGCGAAAGGAGAAATGAGAAAGAAATGTAGACAATATAGTGTGTGAGAACAAAAAGAGAAAAATATGAATTTGCGAAGTCTTATACTAAAAAAAAATATAAAATATACCTACACGTATATCGTAATAAATTAACATATACTTAAATAAATACATAAAGCTTAAATAAAATAAACGTACATATAGGTATATAAATTCTCACAGTAGAGAGGAAAGGTAATGCTCTTTTACTCGATATTTAAATTGTGAAACAGTTTTTAAATCACGAATGCTAGGCGGAAGTGAGTTCCACAGACTTACTGCATGGACAGAGAAGGAATAAGAAGGAATAGGAATAGCTTGTCTTATGAGGATGAGATTTAAGGAGGGATCTAAGGTGTGATCTACACGGAGCGTCGCTAGGGCGTGCGTAAGAAAAACGCTCACGCAGGTAGGAAGGATAAGACGGGTTGTGTAAGATGTTGAAAACGAGACATAAAATCCGAGTGTTCCTGCGAAGGCGGATTGGGAGCCACTTGAGTTCCTTGCGAAGGTGAGAAACATGGTCATACTTTCGAAGACCGAAAACAAAGCGAATGCACAAGTTTTGCAAGCGCTCAAGCTTATTTAATAGCTCCTCAGTAGCATCCAGGTAGCAGGCGTCGGCATAATCTATAATCGGCTGAATAAGTGTTTGTGCCAAAGAAATTTTAGTCTTCAAGGGCAGAAGACTTTGAAGGCTTTTCAACGAATGAAAGGAGAAATGTACCTTTCGACTAACCTCATTGACCTGAGCACGCCACGAAAGATTGGAGTCAAGAATTACACCCAGATCTTTGGCGGTTTCGGTGTAGTCAATGCGAACACCATCGAGATATAAAGGCATTAGAGATGTAACATCAGCCGCATTGCGGACGAATCTGCTGCCTATGATCATGGCCTGGGATTTAGTTGGATTGATTTGCAAACCAAATGACTTAGCCCAAACGCTGATACAAGCCAGGTCATGATTCATAGCAGCAATTGCAGAACCCGCATCAGCTACAGTAAAATGTCGGTAGAGCTGCAAGTCATCTGCGTAAAGATGAAAACTAGAGGAGATTACTCTGGTAACAAAGTTAATAAATATTGAAAAAAGAAGAGGAGAGAGAACGCTACCCTGAGGAACACCCTCAGTGAGGCTACACCAGTCAGAGAAGGACTCCTCCAGGCGAACACACTGAGAGCGTCCCCGAAGATAAGAACTGAACCAAGCTAAAGCGGAAGAAGAGAAATTGATAGCTTTGAGGATACCTAATAAAATATCGAAATCCACTGAGTTGAAGGCGCTACTAAAGTCAAGCAATACAAGAACAGTAAGGGACTTATTCTCTATTATTATTATATTATATTATATATATTATTATTATTATTATAGATCAAGAGAAAAGGGAAGGAGAGAGAAATGCTTATTGAGATCATTGAGGTTTATATCCTTACATTGGTTGGTAGGTGACTTGCCTATGCCTACAGATTTGAGAAATTTCCATACATCGGAGGAACTGCGGTTATTGAGTTGATCGTGGAAATAGCGTCTCTTAGCATCTTGACACAGATGACTGCAGCGATTTCGCAAGGATTTGTAATAAGAGAGATTCAGCTCTGAAGGTCTTCGCTTATATCTACTCTTAGCTTTATCCCTGTGAGCCATAAGCTTTTTAATTTGTAGTGTTATCCATGGTGCAGGGTTATGTCGAACTTTGACACGTCGTATAGGGGCATGCTGATCATATAAGTCGAGAACGGTTGTGTTAAAACAATTCACCTTATCACCGATGTCATCGTTCTCAACCAGAGGGGTCCAGTCGAGATCACCGGCATCACGCTGCAAAGCCTCCAGGTCTATACCCTTGTAGTTACGGAGATATAAAAGCTCGGACTTACGCTTGGGAACACGGATACGATAAGAAAGGTAAATGAGATCGTGGTAAGAGAAAGTAGCCGTAAGTTGACCATGGTGAGAAACATTATTAGGAGAGGAAACAATCATAAGTGAGTTGCAGAGAGAGGCAAAACTTGAAGATTGAAAGAAGACAAGAGTGAAAGCAGTTTAAGGGAGCGAGAGTCATTTTTAATCAAGCACGTATTAAAATCACCCATTAAAATAACGTGCTCATACATGGGGCAATGATCACTGAGAGTGGAGTCGAGAGAATTAAAGTAGTCAATGTGAAGATTAGGACTGTAGAGCACTGCAAGCAAAACTTTTGTGTGATGAACAGTAATTTCAAGAAACAAATATTCAGCCGACTCAGAATACCGAGAAGGAGATGAACTGACCACCCTGTAGGGTAAATCAGCACGGAGGTACATAGCAACACCTCCTCCACCTTTGCCGGTCCGATCGTTGCGGATCAAGACGAAGCCGGGGAGTGAGTATTGTTTAGAGAGGAGAGATGGCTTCAAAAAGGATTCCGATATCAAGAGAGCATCCAGGTGAGCACTGCTAAAGGATGCCAGAATGTCAGAATAGTGACCAGGAACACTCTGCGCATTTATGTGAGCTATATGTAGATTCTTAGGGTCATTGGAGAAAAGGGAAGAAATTTTGTCATGTAAAGTAAGTGGTATGGAAGAGTCACTGTCCGCACTAACAAAACTAGTAGAAGAAGAGCACGAGAAAAAGCTGTCGTTAAGATCAGCTACATCATCCATGAATAATATACCTAAATAATATAAATATAAAAATAATATAAATACCTAAAATACAAAAGTAAAATAATTTTAAATTACTAAAAACAAAATAATTACAGATTTTTCTTTGAATAGAAAAACCTCCCCCACTCGCTAGTAATATTAGCAGAATTTTTAAAGGTTAAAACAATAGTGTAAATAGAAACAAAAATAAAACAAAAAGAGGATAACATTTTAACAACCGATTCACACATCAAATTGTTCGTAAAAATGGAACGCGACGCAATGACGGATGAATAAGACCAGTGACACTGACATCTGTTTTTATCATTCAGATCGTCCAGTTCATATGTCATAATGTCAAAACACAAAACATCAGAAATAGAGAAAACTTAATAAGACCGACAGTAATAAAAATAAAAAGTAAAATGATTAGCGGTGAGACAAATGAAAATTAGTTATTTAACTACCGGCCCAAGATGATTGTGAACATGCAAAGCGGCTAAGTTGAGAAGTGGTGAAGTAAATGGACAAAAACAACGAATATGTTACTTGGGCAGACGCGTCTTCCTCGTTCTCTTAGCGGGAGTAGCCAAGATTGCGGTTTTAGGAGATCCAGGTTCTTGAGAATGTGCAGAATCCTCGGTGTCGACTGAACAAGACGGGAATTTGGCTATCAGATCGTGAAGTTCGCCGGCCGTCTCGATCTTCCGGCGGGATTTGTCTGGGCAGATAACGACAATCTTGCCTTCCATGGACCAGCAATTTGGCATACCGAAATGCTTACGAGCAGCTGCAAACACGCGATGCCGGACTTGTGTCAAAAACTCGGAGATGGTGATCCCAGTACCCTTGAGAGTTTTCTTGCTATCCCATACAAGTTGCCGGTGCTCCATTTTGAAGAATCGTACCAGTATGGGTCGGGCTCTCTGCTGTGAGAATCCAAGTCTATGACAGACATGGATAATATTCTTGTCCGTACATACATCAGTCAATTTCAAGTGGTTGGATATGATGTTCTGAACCACATCAATTAACTTTCCGTTATCCTTCTCTGGAACACCATGGAAAAGCAGGACCTTTCTTCGCATGATGGTTTCATGCCTATCAAACCCAGCAGCAAGCAGCTCAATTTGAGTTTTGAACTTAGAGAGCGCCTGACAGACAAACAGCTTAAACTCAGAGAACTCACGTGCGATGGATGCAATGTCTGGTGAAGCTGAGGCGGGACCAGTGGTAGCCTGCTGCAATTTTGCTTCATATTCCTGCATGCGGGAGCCAAACAACCGCTCGAGGTCCTCCAAACTGGCAGCAAGTTTAGTGTCCATGTTCAGTGAGTGTGCAGTGAAAGAATGTGAACCAGGTACAGACTTGATAACAATAGATAGCGTGTGTGGGGGGGTCAAATATAAATTAAGCTGATTTATTTCATTAATAAATGTAATTAACTATTATAAAAAAATTATTTTAGCAAGAGCACACAAAAATATATGTTATTGCTATGTTATTATGGAAACTTATTTTATGGCAAATAAAAGTTATTACTAGACTATTATGTTGATATGACAAGCGTTATTAGTATGAATGATAATATGCTTTATTATCATTCATACTAATAACGCTTGTCATAGTAAATATTATGAGGGGGGACGATTATGGAAAACAATAATAGTACAAATTATTTTATGGAAAACAAGACAATACCCAGATTATTTAGATATATTGACACATACAAGGTGCTCACATATTTACAAATGACTAGATTAGGCAGACGAAGTCTGTACCAGTTGGATCTGAAAGAATGCGTCCAGTGTAAACGATACGCTTCGGGAAGGGGTCACCTAACCTAACTTACCACAGTAGGCACGTAGTCATTGAGGCCGAAGCAGGAAATGGGTACGGATTACGGATTTCGTTTCATGAGGTCTGAAGGTAGAACTGGCCATAACAATACAGGGAGTAAAAGACCCTTCACGACGCAGGCATCTACGCCATTCTGTACATCAACTTAAGTAACTTTGTGCAAAAATATCTGCTGGGAAACGACTTTTATTTTTGGTGTGAAAATTCGCTGATTACAGTATTGTTCGAGATATCCCATGCTAAATAAAGAAATCTACTCCTCGACCAAGCCTGTAAAACAACTGGGTAGAATACAGCTCATCTACATGCTTATCACCTCCAGCCCTGAGTTTGCCTTAAAAGCATTCGAACCCGTCAAGCTGACGATATGAATGACAGTAAAGTTGTCTTATCAACTTGGTTAGGTAGTAGGTAAAATAATAACAGCCGCACGGGTCGATCGATGGTTAACAGTCGTTACGGGTAGTCAGAACCAGAGTCAGTCTGACAACCAGTCTCACCGAGGGGTATCGTATTACCCAGTAACAGGGTTGTGGAGGTTAGATAGGTAGTCGCTCCATGTAAAATACTGGTATTCAGCTGCATCTGGTTAGACTGGAAGCCGACACCACCATCGTTGGGAAAAAGCTAGGCAGATAATGATGGGGAGGAAGGGAGTAGGTACAGCTACACAACGATTTTTTGATGCCTGAATAACATTGACAGGCGTTGTTAGTAAACATTTGGGAAATTAAGTATAATAAATTGAAAGGGTTTGAACATAATTTCATTACTGAGATCGGAAAACGCTGTAGAAAGATGGGCCTGTTCTCCTGATCTCCACTAAATCAGTAACTTGGCAAGATAGTGCCAGTTCATCTGCACACATAAAGCAGGTTGTATTTGAGTTTACAGGTTGATTACTGGTATATATTATTTTGTACAGAAGTGGACCCAGTATACCACCCTGAGGCACACCATTATTTCAGACTTGCCATGTAATTTCATCGTCAAGAAAATTCACTTGAATTCTTCGGTTACTGAACATTTGTCAAAGAATTCGGGTAAACCTTGAATCATCCATCAGGTATAGAATAAGTATGGTTATAATAAGTGGTAGGTTGGTAACCTTTTAAAGCAATTGCTCATATTTACGGTGTTGTACCCTGCCAATAAGTCCATTAATACTGCGTCTATCGATTTCCTTGTTTTCCAAATATTTTACAAACAGGGTGGCAGCATCTCTTAAATGGTCGTTAACCTCACTTACAATATACAGGATGGCAGGGACATCGACGAGAAAACTGTTACCATGGATTCAGTACATGATTCTGAACCATCGGATATTTAAAAAAAAATTGCATGCCATGGTCTTAGATTTGATCAACGCGCTATTAACAGTTATGTTATAATACAGTTGATGTAATGTTCCTTCAGTAGTTATGTGTTGTGTTGATGTTTTCTTTGTTATTATTATATACAATAAAACACAAAAATAAATTAAAAAGTGAGAATCATTATATTTATAATTAATGAACATTTCCAAAAGAAAAAGTACAATGTCCAGATATGTATTATCATAACAATTTTTTTTCCTCGAGCGTTTAGACAGCGGTGGTGGTGAAGAGGAGAGTAGTGTATTACAATCTCTCCAATCTAATCTCCATATTAGTTGTAAGTTTTCCTGAAGAACCTATAAAGATAACATTTTTAATTTAAAAGTATTTGCCGTACAGTAAGGTGTTAACTTAGTGTATGCTCCAATAACAAAACAAGTTAAGAAGGTGCCTTTGCAGACCTTGTACTTTTAAAGCTTAGTTCAAAAAGATGACCGACATGTACCTATGTTTTTAAGTCATACTGTTTTACATACCGTATTTGATCTATCTGTTCGAAAAAGCAAGCGGCTATCAGCGCGCCCCTTCCGCACCCAGCTTCTCCGTCGCTTAAAAATGTATCATTGACTGAAATTAAGAGAAGAAATAATTAAATTGCATAGGTACGTATCTCGTATCGTAACCGTAGATAATATCTACGATTACGGTTGTGGTTACAACAATATTAATAGCATTGTTGTGTTCCGGCAGTTATAGGTAAGACAGTCAGTTCCTCTGTAATGCGGAGCGGAGCGAGGGAGTAATGCGGAGCGGAGTTGCGGAATGTGTCTGTCCATTGATGCGGAGAGAGGAAGTGTGAAGCCGAGTTGCGGACTGTGCGGTTCTAGGACGAGTAATTTGAGCAGGCTGCAATACCACGTAGCTGGGTGTTCCGCTTCCCCGCTCCGCTTCCCGGTATTGTATGTATTTTTAAACTAGTTTGCAAATCCCTGTCCACTGAAGCGGAGCGGAGATTTTATGCAATTCCATTGGTTAATATCGGCACAACTCCTCTCCTCTCAGCTCCAGTGGACAGTCAGCCTTACACAATAGCAGTGACTGGATCCAGTGACTCGGAAGGCGGAATCCTCAACCACCGAGGAACTGACTATCTTACCTCTAACTGCCGGAACACAACAATGCTGTTAACATTGTTGTTATGTCGACAAACTTAGATATGATGGTGGTAGGCCAGGCGGACTTAGAACAACCTACCACCAACCAAACCGAGCAGATAATTTTGTCCCCACTGGGAATCGAACCCGGGCCTCTGGGTCTGAGACTGGTGGTCTAATCACTACACCACAGAGGTGCTTACTCGGTGATGTTCCGCTACTCGAATCGCGACATAGTGTGGAATGTTTCGCAATTCGTTAAGCGGTTTCGCATAATTATTTTCTCGTCGGAGATGTGCTAAATCACTCATTGAAGCAATTGGACCAAAATGTCGCGTTTTCGACTCAGTAAATACAGTATAGGTCTACTTCAATCCTCTTTGGTTAGTTTTTCGGTAAAATCAACATCCCTTTTACAAAAAATAATTGTTTCGATTTAAACTTATTTAAACTTGTCGACTTCCTAGCAGATCGGTGAAATCACGCGGGAAAGAGATTGGAACATTATCAAATCTGTACCTTAGAAAAGGCAGTTTTGCTTCTGAATTGGTAGTCGTACAACGGACAAGTCATAGTGGAACTACTGCGGGTTGCTGCTATGGTTTCGCGGCGGACATGCGGTACCTGCCTGTATATTCTGCTGAATCTTGTGTTAGTCCTTGTGATTGGTTGACCGTTTTTCTCAATTGAGTCTTCAAGAGTGATGATAGTGTAATCGTGATGACACAGAATTTGCTGAGGAGCAAACAACAGCACGAATGGCAGACGCCTTCTTCTATCTTTATTATGCACATTTTAAATATTTCAGACACATGTTTGTACCTGAATCACACTGTCTTGCTGCATGTTCTAGATCGGTGTGTACGTCATCTCTCTTCACAATCTTTCTAACGTAGGTCAGGCCGGGTTCCAGATTGTATTGCCCTTTATCATCAAGCTGTAATTAAGAAAGACAATTATTTAAATGTGAGTAGCTAAATACACTGACGAGCAATATAAAAAAGCCAATAACTTATAATGAAATATTTCTGAAACCATGCAAGATAGCTTCTTAAAGTAAAAAGCAACATGCAAGCGTATTTAATAGCGCATAAAAAAGCAAGTTTTTTTTTACTGCATGTGATATTTTTTTGGCACTTTGTAAGTGGTTTTTTTATTATTGCTCGTCAGTGTAGGTTCGCAACCAATTGTGCACGAGTCTCTTGAAACTAATCATCTATTTGTATTAAATACCTGAACCGAAAATAAAAATGCCTTAAACAACATGATATTGGTTGCATGGTTAAAATAAAAATAATATTTCAAGAGGTCAATACTTTTTATGCCGACGGTACACACCACTTTTTAAGCGTTTCGACAACGTAGTATCGGGTATTATTCGGGTTAAGTTGACTCGGGCCGAGCTGGCACTGACTGGTGAATCTGCCTAAAACTGCAGATGCATTATAGAAGTAGTTTAAGAAATACTTACAAATCCGGCTTTTAAGAAGCAACATGCCCAAAAACTGCCATTTACTAACTTCGCGTCTTCTACTTCCAAAGCTGTTTGTAAGTCAGCAACTGTGACTCCGTACTCCTTCGCACATTCAAGTAACAAAATATCAAGGTCTTTAATGCTAGAAATTTCCCTATTTTCACCAGCCTTTAAAATAAAAACAGAATGTATGATACAGATAGTCAACGAAAATTAATTACATGTGGTAGCTCCAATAACAATCAAAATTATTAAAGATACTTTACAACAATTACTTTAACTTCAATTCAACCTCAATTAATTCCCATTTTGTACTTCTAATATTATGATGGAACACTCTAATATAATGATTGCGCCTCTTTTTGTAAACCTCACATAATTAGCACTTTTGGGTCCGAAAAATACTAAATAGCCAATAAACTGCAACCACTTTGATGTAATGCTCACTTACGCGCGGTTGGTCATAGTTCTAACCTAACCTAACCCAAATCGTCAGACTGATCTAGTTTATTTTCTGCGACCAATTCGGCTTGCGCGTGGTTGCTCCCAGTTATAACCTAACCCTAGTTTGGTCGGGGTTTGTTACTGCGACCAACTATGAATAAGGTCCATATTGATGTTAAAATGAGGCTCATTTATTTTAAAAAGTGTGCATCATTAGAACCCTAAAAAGTTTTTAGAGGTTCATTCATTTAAAAAAGCATCCATCATTAGAAGGTCAATAAGTTTTTATATCAGTTATATATTTCCCTTATAGAAACCAACTAGGGATTAAATGCTATCACTATTTGGAATTTCTTGCTTTTAAAATATTACATCTGTGCCTGTCTTAATAATTCTGAAGAAGACATAAACAGACGACAGACAGAGTGATCCCAAGAGGGTAGGTTCAGTTAGTTGGTACTACTTTGCTAGTCAACAGCAAACATGAATAAACGATGATCACATAAACGCCGGTTATAGTCACAGCCAGAGCACACACAAAAAGACCAGTAAACTTAAACATTTTTTTTTTTCTATTTTGCACTCCTAACCCCGCAAAGCTTGAACTGTATCTGACATCTAAACGTTCCAACTTCACACCTTGTTATATAAATATTCTAAACAATAGATTATTGATCGTGATGTAATAGGAACGTATAATAGCACAATGGACGACCAATTTTTAATTTCATAGCGTTTTGCTTGTTTATAGTAAATCTGCATTTATACTATACACGGCCAAATTAAATTAGCTGGAGAAACTCCAGGTGATGACTATCGATAAAAAAAACATAAAGTCGGGACGTCGCGCAAGACGAGGTTGAGAGGTTGGAACGAAGTTCCTTTCACTGTATATTATGGTACTAGAAGGTTTATTAATGTTTGCCATAATTTAAAATGCAATAATTTTATATATCACACTTGTATTTGCCATAATTTCATTAGAAATAACGCTTCAGTTGCCATAATGGTGAAATTACATAAAATCATTTTCACTAATTTCATTGGTCATAATCGATCAAGTGTCATAATAATTTTAATCCATAAATTTATTTGCTATATTTTTCATTTTCAATTTTTAGCACAACAACAATGTTAGTTCAGTTGATTAATATGTGATTTGTATAATCAGGCATACAGATTTTTTTTATTCACAAGGAAACCTAAAAATAAACCTAATCTACCTTGCATGCTCGCTTTGCAAAAGAAGAAATCTAGCTTAGTGTGGTCACAGTTCTAACCTAACCCAACCTAACCGTTTGGAATTTGACAAACTGTTTATTTTCTAAAAATTGTTTGCTGTAATAAATCATTTGATTACAGAACAAATGCCTTAATGACATTATTTTTTGTACAAAACAATAAACGTTTCTAAATTATATTAAACGTTGCTTATGTCAAGTATCGATTATGTAATGTGTTACCTATAGAAACTAATGATTATAACACATGTTATTATGGAAACTTATTTTATGGCAAATAAAAGTTATGACTAATACGTTGATATGACAAGCGCTATTAGTATAAATGATAATAGTGCAAGTAAATATTATGAGGGGGGACGATTATGGAAAACAATAATAGTACAAATAATTTTATGGAAAACAAGACAATACCTTTTTGCGCGCTACTTCGTCCGCGAGCCTATAACTTTCCTCATCAATTGGGCTATCCAATGCAAAATTAATTTTTCAAATCCGACCAGTAGTTTCGGAGATTACCCCCTACATGCAAACTTACAAACAAACAAACACACAAACAAAGAAGAATGGGCAAAAACATATATACCTTGGTCTACCAACAGTAACGCCATATAAGCTACAGAAAACATTACATCTAATCAAACTAATAACTAATAGTGTGAAAGTACTAGGGGCTGGCAGAAATTAGAAAAGGAGAAAATAAAAAAACAACAAAATAGTTCTGTGATTAATTACATATTATTATAATTTCAGTATTACATGATGCTATGATGCTAGTATCTATAATAACATTATTCAGGTAGGCTACTGGCGAATGTGCCCGTAAGGCAACAACCCGTCTTTGGTCCAGATTTCAAGCGAAACGGTGGCCCTACCCAGCCAGGGGTAAGGAAATGGTCATAGTGTCCCCGTCAGAGGGCCACAGGCGAGGTGCGTGAGGTCCGCTTAGGTCGTCCTCGGACGATCGAAGCGGGGTAGGTAAAGGTCATGCTGATGGTGTAAGTGAGGGTTGAACAGTTCGTTGGCTAACGCCAACCCGATCGAGCACGCGATGTCGCACTGTAAACCAGCCTTGCGCCCCTATATCTCTCTGGTAGTTCTATCGTTCCAACTTTTTTATAGTGAGACGTTCCCACTCCATGGAGGGTGGGAGCCAAAGAGATGATTTTTTTACAATAATTTAATATGGATACTCTAAGGCCATTTAAAAAAAACAACACCGGAGTGGAAGCGAAAGCCGATGTGACTCTGAAGGGACCTGTGCTTGCACTTCTCTTGCCCCTGGTGGCCTGGCGGCTAACGGCGGGGGTACCAGCGCGGGCGCCAGTCCGGCTGTAGCGAGAACCACAGCTAAGACTAAATCCAAAAAGTTCTTTAATAAACAAGGAACGTTGGCGCTGATTGGGACCAGTACCGACTCTTCTACTACTAGTACTCCCAGCGAAAAGACGTTTTCACATGCATGAATTCAAGATAGTATTTCATTTGTATTTTTAAGTACTTTTCTTTGTTTATATTTACATAATATATTTTATATTTATTTACCATTAAAAAAAAAATATTACAAAGTGTTCCAAAAGAATAGCATTTTTAAACCACTAAGGTTTGTACTTAATGCTATATAGCCTTTGTCCATCTGGAATAATGTACCTTTCAAATGTTGTAATAATTTTTCAAATAGAAGCTTTGGTTCCGGAGATTACCCTCCACGTTAAACAAAAACTCACAAAATTCACTCTCTCTTTATTTAATATATGTATAGATGGAACATTATGAATATGAATACCATTAATCAATTGTATTAACCCTTTGCAATGAAGGTGCAAGCTAGTGAATTTTTTAAAGAGTAACCTAACTGTGATTTTTCATGCCGGCTTTTCTCCATAGGAAACGACCAATTGGAACCGTGTTCTAGCTACTCACGTTTCATAGGTTTATGTTAAATAAAATATTTTTTATTTTGAATGCTAATATCACTTTGGGTATAGTTACATAGATATAATACCTTATTAAGATTAGTAAGTTGAACCAAGCAACAAAGCGTAGACACCCTATCGAGCCCGCGAGCTCGTATACCTACTCGAGTTTATGTAAAACTTGTAACAGCGCTATGGAAGCGCATTTTGAACTAAGCAAGTATGTAGGTACATTACTCATCAAGCCATTTATATATTGGAAATGTGTAAGAAAACATGAAACACAGACAGCCGTTAAAAAAAATGTTTTATTTAATATATTTTTTAAATTCATTAATTCATATCCAAGATAACAATATAGATCCAATGTCCATTTTTATTTCGTATCGCTGCATGTTGTTCTATCGTTTGGTGAAAGCACTGCAAAAAAATAAGATTCAATTGAAGTATTTTCCGTGCAAAGAGGTTGCTTTTTATAAAAGGACAACGTAATCTTAGTGTGCTGCAAAAATGATCTCTTTGTGAGTAGCATTAAGTATATTGTTAAGCATGGTGTTGAGGAGCTTTGCCAGCAGACCTTGCAATCGGACTCTTTATGTTTTAAGTCCTAAAAAAAAAAGGGAATGGACTGCACAGATCAGATCTACTCCTTAAGACATAGCCGAAAAATATTTGGCAAAGCATATTAAAATTTACTGTGGCAAACAAGAAACATCATATAGGGGGCGAGGCTATTGCCGTCAACCAGCAGACTCCAAACTGCTACTAAGAAATTCTTGATGTAAAACCCAATAACAGTTTACCCGACCTGGGAATCGAACCCAGGATCTCATGCTCAGCAGTAGGCAGTTAAAAGAGTTAAAAGAGAAAGGTGTGAGCATAGACATATAAAAAACAGGGTGTGACTAATGTATTTTATTTATATACCGTGTTTGTTCACATTCTTCCTGGAAGTTCCTTGCCCAACTGTTCCATGAAACAAGCAGCCACTAGCGCGCCCATCTCACATCCCTCTTCCCCATCAGTAACGGGTTTATCGTTTACTGCAATTAAAGTGAGATATAATTATATTGAACATAATTACACTTTTCTTGTAACAGAGTACGATCGGCTTCCAAAAACTAGCATACTTAGAACTTTATCACATTAGACGATGCAAATGACGATGTCAAAATGTGTCGGATCAACGAACGAGTTTAGTGTGACAAAGTTCAAAAGTGATCAAGGTATTCGTAAGATAATCCGGACGTGATGGGGTCTTGCTGATTAAATCAGGAGATTAACACCCGATCATGAGGAAACCGGCATGCCTGACAGATATTTCTCGACGGCATGTGAAGCTAAGTCAGAGGACCATGGACGGCATAAAAACTCTGACATCAGGTCACCAACGACAAGAAAAAGAAGAACATCCGGTTTCTGAAAGCCTGATCAAATCTCTTATCAGTAAATCTGGTGCTGAATCTCAGGTGAGCTCTTATGATTCATTGATCGTTTAGTCAAGTTAGTCTCCGTCAAGGCATACAAAATACATGGGGACCCTATATGGAGGTAGACGATAGAAGGAGTAGCAAAACTTTTGCCTACCATATTATGCTTCAGAATATCTTTGTCAAAGACTGTGTTTCCCAAAACCTGACAGAGGTGTAAATTACTCCTACACCCACATTTAGACTCGGTACAGAAGGCCGAGCTTCGGGTGTTGTGGCGTTGCTTGGGAGAGACATACTCGCAGTGGCCTGCGATAGGCTGAGTTGACTGTTGACATTTTGCCGGTTATGTTTAAGTCCCATGCAATATAATAGGGAGCGAGCCTATTGCGATCAAACGGGCATAAGCTCAGATTTCGGTATGCTACTAAAATCCTAAAGAAAAATCCCAATAACATTTTACCCAGAACTTCTCACTCAGCAGTCCCACTACACCAATGAGGTAGTTTAAATATTCCGGAAGAATGTTTTTATCATAGACATTATTTACAAATACTTCAGAGAATTATTTGAGAGGAGCTCTTGGCTGAGTCATAACAGCCGCACGGGTCGATCCATCAGATTAAGCTGCGCTTTCCAGGGTTGGTCTGTGGATGGATGAACATCTTTACATACCGAGACTCCTCCTTACCTCGGAAAGAACATTAAGCCGTTAGTCCCGTCTGTCAATCGTGGATCTTTGACAGTCGTTACGGGTCGTCACAAGCCCGAAAGTTTGACAACCAGTCTTACCAAGGGGTATTGTGTTACCCAGTAACTGGGTTGTGGAGGTCAGGTAGGCAGTCGCTCCATGTTAAATACTGGTATTCCGCTGCATCCGGTTAGACTGAAAGCCGACCCCAATATAGTTGGGACAAGGCCAAGCAGATTGACTTCAGAGAATTATTTATGTACCTGACTCGCACTGTTTTGCTACATTTTCTAGACCGTTGTATACTTCATCATCCTTCACAATATTTTTAGTGTAGGCCAGGCCGGGGTTCAGAACATATTTTCCTTTATCATCCAGCTGCAATACAGAAAATACAATTATTTTTAGGAGAAGAAATTGTTACACACATTTAGTAAGTAGCCAGGTAGATAACCAGCTAATTATACACCAGTCTCTCAAAACAGGAACTGATCATCCATCTTTTAAAATATTTCACCCTTTATTGGACAGTAAATAATATATTTCACTAGATAATACGTACAAATCCTGTTTTTTTGAGGGCGCAGCTCCATAGACAGGGATTCACAATCGTCACGTCTCTCGATCTCGTAATAGCTCTTATTTCGGAAAATTTGACTCCATGCTCCTTAGCGCACTCGAGAAAAATGTCACCAACATCATCAAGGCTAGCAGGTCCATCTTCATCTGCCTAAAAAATATAGAATTTATGATAAAAACCATAACAAATAAAGTTAACGAAATCTTCAGGGTGCAGGCGACAGCTGCAAAAACAATTGATGTAATTGAAGAAGACACATATATCTAAAGCGCTACAAGTTTATTTTGGCTTTTTTGGCTAGTGGC
This sequence comes from Agrochola macilenta, assembly GCA_916701695.1. Lineage (NCBI taxonomy): Eukaryota > Metazoa > Arthropoda > Insecta > Lepidoptera > Noctuidae > Agrochola > Agrochola macilenta. Next base: position 8,618,791 of record OU753569.1, read on the forward strand.
CAAAATCGGAACTAACGCCGCCATGTTGTTTTTTGAATGCATTTCAAGTGACATTTCACAAAACAGTTTCACAAATGCATGCCAACATCACCCCGCTGTCAATTTAACGTCATTCGAGAGCCAAAAGATCCTTATAGCAGAGTACAAGACTGACAATAGGAGCAGAAATGAGAATAAACAATACTTACCATCATATCACCTTAAATTCCGATAAAACTAAGTATATAACCTTTACTTTAAAAAACAACCCACAGTCGTCTCCCCAACCATTCTCCATTGTCGCTCACACCTGTTCATCCCCTCATAACGGTGATTGTTCCTGTTCCAAATTGCAGAAAGTCGACAATATTATGTACTTGGGGGTCACCTTAGATTCGAAATTAAACTTTGCCGCACATATACATTGTCTCACTAGCAGAATACGGAAATTTATCTTTGTGGTTAAAAATCTTCGGTCTATTCTTAACTCCAAGCAACTACTATCTGTATATTGTGCGTTGTGCCAATCGCTTCTAACATATTGCATCACTGCATGGGGTGGAACGTTCAAAACTAACCTTTTAGCACTTGAAAGGGCTCAAAGAGCAGTCCTTAAAGTCGCACTATTCCTTCCTTTCCGTCATCCCACTGTAGAAGTTTACATGTCCTCTAAAGTCCTCTCAATTAGGAAGCTTTTTATTCTCCATGTTGCTTTGAAACAACGAACTCTTATTACTTTTATGAATAACCATGATAATTCTGACATGAGACGCAGAAGAAGGAATGTATGCCAACCTAAATCAGTAAAAACTCAATTTACCCGAAATTTATTTTCTTTTCTTGGCCCATTTCTTTACAACAGACTGAATGATTTGCTCTCAATTCATTCCCTAAACAGAACAACTTTTAAAATCAAAATAACTGACTGGCTTATCACTTTAGATTATACCCAAATTGAAGACCTTTTCAAAACCATATCCTAACATAATGTTCTCTTGCAACGCACACACAAGAACCCTGCACCGCTCACACACACTCAACCCACACATCACACACACTCACCTATATCCTCCCTTGCATGTATTCTTAATAAATTACTGTATTCCACTATTTATATTTTTATTTTTGTAAATCTTTTTTATGAGCAATATTGTAATATTATAATTGTAATGTATGAGATTTTTATTTGAATATTATATGCGAATCAGATCGTCTCCAGTATAACATAATAATCTAAAACTTTGTTTAGGGGGCCTGGTGACCTGACATGTAGGTTTTGTAAAAAACTTAGTTTAGGCACCAGTCTTCCACAAATTAATTATAAAATTGTGTCTGTAGACTATTTAATTATTTTCTCTGTAATTTGTGGTAAGAAAAATAAATTTATTATTATTATTACTTACATAAACGCTGCTTAAGCTCACAGCCACAGCACACAAAACAAGCCAAGTAAACTTAGACATGTTGTAGTTTTCAGTTGTACAGTCCTGATCTACTGAAGCTTCAACTGTATCTGCCCTGAATACCAACTTCACACCTTGTTATATATATATTCTAAACTAGTAATTTGACTCGATTTACATGATGGCTGCTGCAGTACCTAATTATTATAATAATAGGCATTTTACCCATATGTAAATTCATTGTAATTTCTGCAAAATTTTTGGATACTTTTATTGAATTTGAAAAAAAAAAGACATTATTTTCTGCATCAGCATCCGGTGACTTACCTATGTAGATATTCTGAAATGACATTATCAGCAAATAGTTACGACCTTGCAATAGGGATACAAGATGAAGCTAGTGCAACTACAATTTGTATTTTATTTCTTCAGAAAAATTAAAACTGAAGTGAAGGAAAGCCAATTCTAAGTTTTCACTGATAATAATATAGAAGTACAAGGTCAAAGTAGAGGAGCAAGTATAAGTAAAAAAGTAATAGAACTCGGAGAGAATTTTGAAGAGACCGGACAGGTTTCAGTGGTCTTGAAAAACACACTGCGCAAAGATCTGTCAGTACAATCAATGCACCAACCATGGCTAAAACGATTAGGCTATTCGTAATTTTTAACCACAAAGTGGACTTAAAGCAGGCATTGTAATCGGTTCTTTAAAGCCACTGAGGTAATCAGCTAGCCCATGTAGAAATCCAATACGCAAAGTATATATCAATGTATGTCTGCTCGGATATATGAATGTATGTAGGATGTTTTGAGGAAAAATAAGTTGTATTCGACTCACGGTTACGTATAAAGGATATTGATTTGTCCAGTCCAGAATAACAGTAGCTAGAGGTACACAGTAGCACACACAATACTGTTTGGAAGGCGCAATGGGCTAGTTATTAAGTTCACACAAAGTATGTAAGGACAGTCATGCAAGCACACAAGCACATTAAACAGTAACACAAAATATAGCATAACAAACGAGCAAATGATTACTTATTACGAATTATATTATAAATATTGTGACCCTGGGTTTTAATTTTCGTTTTTCCTGTGTATGTGAATATCGGTTTCCCCTTTAGGCCGCACTCCACCCCGTACAGCCATGTAGAGCTCGTCTCCAGAGATAAATATTATAATAGTATCTACACCATGAAAGACGACTGAATCTACGTTTTTTATGTTAAATCATCATCATAATTCTCTTGCACTTATCGTAATTTAGCAATGTTTAATTATTTAATATTATGGTTTAAGAACTTTATTATTCCTCATTAAGAATTAACAATAATTCACTTATTGAGAAACTAAATTAACATAAAATATTTATGAGCGTACAAAAACTTTTGTAGTGTTTGATTATTTTTTTTTTGTTATGTTTTTTTTGTGGTGTACAATAAAGTATATATAAATAAATAAATAAAAACGACGTTATTAGTAAATCGATAAAAACAAAAAGGAAGGTAGTGCAAAGTAAATATCAACTAATCACCAACCCAGCAAACACGGATCTAAATCAAAAGTAGATGTATTAAACTACTTGACCGTCACTGGAAGCTTTAATATTGAGAGAGCATATCCGTTTCCGTCGATTTCTTAGCAATTTTAGTACTTGTTTAACCTACTCAGTGGCGCCACCTGGTGTTTGCTTGCCATTTTAGATTCGTAAAATGTAACGAGCTACTTCTTGTTCATTGGCGTTTCGTTCTCCGTCGAAGCAACTTGTGAGCATCGGTTCACGACCGACGCCAACCATTACTGTCTACACTATATATTTTCAATTTAATCTAAACTCGAAATTATATTTCATAGAAAAGTTCGTGATTTTACTTTTAGCGGTTTTTTCCGTTCGGATCACTATCTAGTAAATGACCATTTAAGTAAATTGAATAAATATATATTTTTTAAATATAGTGCTATTTTATGGTGAGTTATTTTTTAAGTAAAACTGTAAGTACCTACCCTACTTTTTAAAAGTAAGTGATCATTACTTTGAATGGGTTTTTCCGTTCGGATCACTACTTTCGTTTAATAATTACCAGTTATTTTTTAATATAAGTGTGTGAGTGCGCGTAGAATTTTATTGTGAGTCAAAAATGCTTTAAATTTGTTGATACGGTCTACCTAAAGTAACTTTTATTGCGATAATGTAATGGATGACCACGCAATTGTTTCGGATGCCGAACCGCAAGCTGTGGCCGGCCCGAGTGGAATGACCCGTAAAAGGAAAGTTAGCTGCTCTAGCAGCAGCACGACGAGCAGCAGCTCTTCAAGCTCGTCTTCTCCAAAACGTGGCAAGCGGCCGCGCCGCGCACGCCGCAAGAAAAATAAACGCACCCAACACTCTAACCCGACATTGGACAAGCTTATAAAGGAAGTCAGTGAGCTACGCCAACAAGTTTTTGCAAATAATATGCATACTGCTTGCCATGATGGGGTATTAGTTTGTTCTGGGGTCAGTGGGGAACTATATGACCAGCATAATATTGACGAACAGTGCCCTGATGTTGAAGGTCAAAACTCAAATTTAGACTTTACTTTTGATATCGAGACAATCGGTTCCGAAAACTCCTGATAGTTTTTTAAAAATGCTGCTAGATGTCCAGCGCTTAGGTAGTATATCTTGGTCCGAGGTATTCTGATACTCAAAAACTCTATAATCATACTCCAGGTTTCATAGACTTAGATTAGACACAAACGAAGAGATAAAAATGTATGATACCTTACGTCACCTGGCACATGGTGATAAATCATACGCAGCAATTACTTTTTGCATCCTAAAACAAAAAGAATCGTTACAAGAAGCTATTCGTAATCTCCTTTTGTGGACTAAAAATACAGAAGTGAATTTTGATAATTTAAGCGGGAAGGTTGAAGAATTATTTCAAAAAGGTAATTTGCATAAAATCTCTTCAGACCTGTTACAATTAGTTTGTGATCATCGAGCTGAATGTATAGAAATACGTCGAGAGACAATTACAAGTCAAATTCGAGATCCATTAGTTAAAGCATCTTTGAACAGAAACCTACTTATTTAGTCCCGAATCTTTCACGACAGCATTAGAAAAGGCCGGCGGTGAAATCTTCCGGGCTACCAGTTCAGTTAGGTGTACCTCAAGGCTCAATACTGGGTCCATTCTTGTTCTTAGTGTATATCAATGACTTACCATTCTATTTAAAGGGTATCTGTGAAGTTGTACTGTTTGCAGATGATACCTCTCTTATTTTTAAAGTAGACAGGAATAGACAAGATTTTGACGATGTAAACAGTGCACTCTCAATGGATACAGATTGGTTTACGACAAATAACCTAGTTCTCAATGCTAAGAAAACGAAATGTGTAAAGTTCGCCCTACCTAATGTTAGAAATCTAGGTCCCAACATCGTCTTAGGTAAAGAGGTGCTTGAATCCGTAAATTCGGCAGTTTTTCTGGGCATAACAGTAGATGCCAAACTTCAGTGGGGCCCACATATATCGAGCCTAGCGTGAAGGCTCAGTTCGGCCGCCTACGCCGTCAGGAAAGTAAGACAATACACTGACGTCGATACAGCTCGGTTAGTCTATTTTAGTTATTTTCATAGCGTTATGTCCTACGGTCTTCTGCTGTGGGGCAAAGCTGCTGATATTCAAAATATATTTGTCCTTCAAAAACGAGCTGTTCGAGCTATTTACCAGCTAGGTGCCAGAGTTTCTCTGAGAGATTTTTTCAAAGATATTGGTATCCTCACGGTGGCATCTCAATTCATCTTCGCCAATATCTTATATATTAGGCAAAATATACACTTATACACTAAAAACAGTGATTTTCACAATGTTAACACTAGAAATAAGGACAAACTACGAGCTCCCTTTCACCGGCTTCATAAGGTCCATAACTCATTTGTTGGGCTTGGTATAACTTTTTATAACAAGCTACCCTCTTCTTTGGTAGATTTGCCTTTTAATGCGTTTAAAACGAAAGTAAAATCCAAGCTTTGTTCAAAGGCATACTATTCTATCAACGACTACTTTTAAATGATAAGAATAGTTGGTCGCTGTAATTAACTCAAGACAATGTTTATGTTCTTTCTCCAGCTTACCTACTGACAAGTTATATGAGTTTATATAAGTAATTGTTTATTTTATTTGACTATAAAAGTCAAATTATTTAAATTTAATTTATTGTTGACATAATCTACTCATCACAATGTTTTTTTATGAGTTTTATTGCAATATGTGGTTAGCTAGTGACCTCGACAATTGATCATATTATTTATTGTTATTAGTAATTAACTGTTTGTTTATTTATTTTACCTCGATGGTCCTAGTTTATCATTTATAACTTCCAGTTACAACTATATGAAAGCGGGCACGCCCTTTATGCCTGGAGGCTTTTATTAAGATATTAAGTTCTGTTTACGTTTTGTTTTTTATTTCTGCCTGAGTATAGTTCTCGATGATTTTGTTTGGTATATTGGCGTGTGCTAGCTTATATATGGCTAATAATTTAAATTATGTTTCTTTGATCTTTTATTTTTGTTTGCTATTGCTGGTATTTTTATAATTATTATTGTTATTGACACATTATATACGATATATGTTGTTTTTTAAAACAAGACATACTTTTCGCTGCTTTTATTTTCATGGGTATTTTATTATACCTACATGTTAACACCTTCAAATTCAACATTCTTCTTCCCATAATTAAATGTTCTGGGAGGACGTGTTACTAAGTAATTGGAGTTTCGTAGTAATTTTTTTTGTACTTCACGCTTTTTTGTGAAATTTAGTGTTGTATTAATATCTTTATGTAATATTTTGCGTATACAGGTATAGTACATATATGTTTGGGAAATGTTAATTATTTTTGTATCTTCGTATATTTTATGAGTTGACGTACGTAATTTTAAATTAAATAATATTTTGATTACCCTATTTTGCGCTGTTTGTAATACTTCCAGGTTAGATTTAGCTGCGGTCCCCCAGATTTCTATTAGGTAGTCTATATGTGGTTTAACTAAAGAATTATAAATTATGTATCGAACTTTCCGAGGATAAGATAAGATAAGTCTTTATTTGCCTTAAACATGGTATAAAGTTGTTACAGTCAGATATTAATCTAAAGTCCGCATGTTCAGCTATACAGGATATGTATCAATTGCATGCAAAATAATAATTATAAGTAAATTTAAAAGTTCAATGTCAATACAATAATAATAGTTTTCTCTCAGCATTATCTGCTATTACAGAAGTCCAGAAATTTATAATTTATTGTTGAGAAAATCTTTAATGTCATAAAACATGTGTTCTTTCAACCATTTCAGTAATCTGATTTTAAATGAGTTAATATTAAATAACAATTTTATTTCTTTAGGAATTGTGTTATAAATGCGTATACACATGACTAGGAAACTTTTCGCATACTTGGCTGATTTAGGAGTATCCTGCAATGCAAGTCTGCATGGATCTCTATTTCGAGAGTTCAGTTGATAAGCTTTTTTGAACAATCCCTTATTATTATAAACATAACTACAAATTTCAAAAATGTACAGTGACGGAAGTGGTAATATACCTAGCTTTTTAAAGAACGGTTTACATGACTCGTCAGGACGGATACCACAAATGGCTCTGATGCATTTCTTTTGCGCAATAAATGCTCTGTGTCTATCTGTGCTGTTACCCCAAATGATAAGCCCGTATCTTAAGATGGATTCTATATAGGCGTGATATGCTGTAATAGCGATATTTTTGTTGGTTATATTCTTTATTTGTCTGAGAGCATAAACAAACTTATTAATCCTACTGCACAAACTGTCCAGATGTACTTTCCAATTCAGATCTTGATCTATGAGTACTCCTAAGAATTTAGTTTGTGGAACTTCTTTTAACCTGTCAATATAAAGTTTGAAATTGTATTTACTATGTTTTGATTTATTGAACTGTATATAATTAGATTTATCTAAATTAATTTTCAATTTATTTGCCTGTAACCATTTAATAATGTCATCAATAGTATTATTAATGTCGATCTCATGATCAGATTTAGTTCTACACTTTTTGTCAGATGTCACAATCATTGAAATGTCGTCTGCAAATAATACACATTTATGGTTCGTCACTAGCGGTAAGTCGTTTATGTATAATAGAAACAATAAGGGTCCCAATACACTCCCTTGGGGGACGCCGCAATTTTTAACTCTATAGTCAGATGAATACGAGGTTAGTAAATTTTCATTAACTTTATTAATAACAACATATTGCTTTCGGTTGCTTAGATAAGACGCAACCCACTGCAGTACTAAACCTCTTATTCCACTTTTTTCTAATTTTTTCAACAAGATGTCATGTGCCACAAAGTCGAAGGCTTGTGACAGGTCGAAGAATAGTCCTGTCGTTAAATAATTTTTATTTAGGGCATTATGAATATGCCCCAAAAGATTAGCAATAGCTAATGTTGTTGACTTTTGCTTTTGAAATCCATACTGTTCTTTTGTTATGATATTGTATTTGCTACAGTAGTCGGAAAGTCTCTTTTGCATACATTTTTCAAATAATTTAGACACTATGGGTATAAGGGTTATCGGACGATAGTTTTTTACATCATTTTTATCGTTTTTTTTGTACAGAGGTTTAACGACTGATAATTTTAGCGTATCAGGAAAAGTTCCAGAAGAAAATGAGAGATTAATCAAATAAGTCAAAATAGGAATTAATTCTGTACTGCAAGTTTTAATTACTTTTGTACTTATTCCATCGTAACCTTCTGAGTTAGTGTTATTTAAAGCTATTATTTCCTTTTTAGTCTCGTCTTCAGTCATAGGACTGAGAAACATGGAGTTAGGTATAGTCATGGTTTTATTAGGCACGTCATTATCATGTAAATTATTAAATGTCACAGTTCTAGTCGAATCAATAAAATAATCATTAAAAGCATTAGCTATGTCAGAGGGATTAGTCAGTATTCTCCCATCTAATTCTAGTTGAGAAATATCATTGTCACATTTTGTATTTCCAATTTCACGGTTAATGACTGACCACGTTGCTCTGCATTTGTTTTGACTGTTATTTATATATTTAATGTTTGAATTATTTTTGGATTTAAAGATACATTTTTTCAGTATTGATGAATATTTTTTATATCTAAGTATGTACGTTAGGGTTTTATTTTTATAATAGAGATACCGTAAGCATCGTTTAGTTTTGCAACTTTTTCTGAGACCCTTGCTTATCCATTTTTGTTTACTTGCATTAGAATTGTTTATTTTAATCTTAATCTTTGGGAAGCATAAATTATACAGTATACATAAAAACTCGTGAAATTTATTGAATGCATTATTTATATCAGGTTCAATATGTACCTCTGACCACGTTAAACTTGCAAGGCATTTTTTGAATTTACTAATATTTTCACTACAATAGTCTTTTTTGTACATAAAATATGATTTGAACTTTAAACTTTGCTCTTTTACTGGGAAATCTAAGAGTTGCGCTGTTTCGTGGTCTGATAAATATAGGGGTAACACCTCAGTAGAAGATATTTTTATGTTACTTAGTATGTGGTCTATACACGAGTCTTTACGTGTGGCAACTTGAACGTGAATCTGCAAGTTATAGTTATTGCATAGGTCCTTTAAGTAGTTGGTGACTTTCCCTTGTTTAAAAGTATTTATATTGAAATCACCAGCAATAACTATTTTTGTACTTGATCCGTATTTTTTTACCGTTTCGCACATAAATTGATCAAGTTTATCCAAAAATATGTTAGGATCAGACTTAGGCGTTCTATAAAGACACACGATTAGTAATTTGTGCAATGGAATTTCAACGCCACAGGCTTCAAATAATTTTTGGGTTGAGTACTTTTTAATGTGGGAGAGCTCGTTATAAACAATACCCTGTTTAGTGAGTATACAGGTCCCCCCTCTCTGTGTCTCTCTACCAAATGCAGCTGCTACGGTGTAGTTATTTAATTTTAAATATTTCTCATTTCCGGCACGCATAAAGGTTTCAGACAAACATAATATGTCTGGTTCTTTATTTGTGTCTCGTAACTCTAGCAATGTTAGTTCAAAAATTTCCTTTTTTGAAAGGATACTAGCGATGTTTTGGTGCAATATTTTAAAAGTTTTAGGTTCATTTGTTACGAAGTTGTTATTCACGAAAAAGCTGTGTATGATCTATGACCTTAAAATAGTATGGAATAGTACCTTTTTTTGTATGAGTAGAGTTTTCAATATCAGGACCATTTGTAGTAGAGCTTTTCGTTTGATGACGTGCAAAATAATAAGGGATTGTACCTTTCGAAGCTATTACATGTTTGCTATCAGGTTTTTTACAGTTAGTTTGATTACGCAGTATTATTTTCTTCAATTCTTTAACATTTAAATACTTATTTTCGTAATCGTAACAGTCAATAGCATAGTTTATAGACTTACATGCATTATATAATTTGTATTCAGAATCAATATATTTACAAAATTTTTATTCACTGCAAATATTACGAATAGTTTGTTTCAAATCATTTATATTTATATACATATTCTTAAGTGGGCTCAATAAAATTACAAAATTATTACTGAATAAGTCGAGAATTTGGCGTAATTGTGCAGATAAGATTTTTGTATCATAGTCATTTTCCCCCACACAAATTATGAGTTTGTCGCCACTTGATTTAGAAATATTTTGACAATTCTTAATGATGTCACTAGTGAGCGCGTGTGGTTTTGTTTCCGCCGTCACAGTATATTTTATATATGAAGTAGCCGCTCTCGACTTTAACAATGCAGAAGAAAGCCCAACACATTGTTGTGTGCCAAAGATAAATATCTTGTTAGTACGTTCTTCTTTTAGTCCAATAGAAGTTTTCTTATCGTTGAATATTTTACCGCTCTCTTTTAAATCTAATAGCTTCTGTAGTTTTAGAATTTGATCCTTGAGGTGTACTATATCGTTTCCAGCCTGTTTCAACTGATCCTCCAAGTCAGCGATGTTTTTTTGTAGGCTTAGGATATTTCCGTGTGTATCTGTTGTGTTATTTGTAGTTCTAGACAAATTTCTAGGCGGTGTAAAGAATGCTTGCATATCTGAATGTAATAAAGAGTACGACGCATTTGCTTTTTTTGTGCCTTCATTGCTGTACAATACTTTTTGTGGGGACTGGCCTAAGAATCCTTTTAAAGTGATATTATCTTTAAGGAGTTTTTCATTTTGTTTGCGGAGCTCATTATTGTCTAGTATGACATTATCAAGTTCGTTCTGTGAGCTTCTAAGTTCTATCTGGAGGTGTTCAATTGATTCTTTGAGCTCAAGGTTCAGCATAGGATCAATTGTTGTATAGTCCATACTTCTTGACAGTGTTTTATCGGATATAGCAGTAGGATCATCGTACATATGTTCCATTGTTAGTATATGTGAGTCATAAGCTTCAGAAGTTGTGCTCTTTGGAGTGGACCAAGGTGTAGTCTCTTCTGGTACGTTTGGTGTGATACATCTACTTGATTCTGCTTTAGGTGATGAGTGTTTTTTCCTCAATGTCACATTGGATACTCTAGGGGTAGGTATATTTTGTTCTTTTGCTTTTTGAGAGCATGATTTGCACACCCACCTGAATGTTTTTCTCTCCTCTAAATTCTTCAAGCGATATACTTTCTCCGGATAACCAGCACAATCAAATTCAAAATGGTTTTTACAAGATGTGCAAATTAGCGTATTTCTGTGTTCCGCTAGTTTCTTGCATTTATAACAAGTGACTAGTGGCTGCTCTTTTCGGCCGCTGTTGGTGCACTTAGTTTTTGAAGACATGTTAAGTTTCTTTCTTATTTGGTCCTAAATTGTATTTAATTTCCCGAATCGTTCGTTCAGTGTGTTGGCAGTTCAAATAATGTTTACTTCACTAGTCATTTAATTTAACTAGTAATTTCATTTAACTAGTCATATAATATTGTTTTTGTTTATAGTTTATGTTTTTATAAATTTAAATAATTTTAACTTCCAAAAAGTGCTGGTAGATGCGGGACTCGAACTCGAGACTTGACGCGTTGTCGTGTAGCGGCCGGCTTACGCCTATACACCACCGAGGCTCTAATGACCACAGCAAAATTAGACGCTCTGTTGCTAATACCTTAAGGAATCCAGACGTGTGTCATTGGTCCGTTCGAAGGTCAATCCACTTCGACACCGACACAAAGACATTTATAACGTTCACTTTTAAAAACTTTGATTTTATTTTGCTTGTATCTCCGTTAATAGTTTGTACACAGATTTAGTTTTTTCACTGTTTGTTATAAGTTTTGTTGAGCAACTATTAGTGTAACTTTAGAACAGATTACTGCACTTTAGACTATTATGCAGAAATAAAATGTTCGCGAGTACAAAAAGCACGTCCACTCGACACGGAGCGCGGGGAGCTTCCTTCGAGGAAGGCATTTGTTTATATTGTGAAGAGCTCCTGTGAGTGATAAGAGTTTACATCTGATTTTCTCTTTATGAGGCTTGCAATTTAGGTAGTTATCTAAAATTAAACCGAAATATTTATCTTTCATTTTCCTTTGGATTATTTGATCATTTATTTTAAGTTGTATATTGTCACTTATTTTTTTTATTTTTGGGGGCTATCACAACATAGTTAATTTTTGTAGTATTAATGGTGAGGAGATTGGATTGGAACCAGGCATTAAGTGAATTTAAATCGCTTTGAATATAAGATATCATAGTTTCGATTGAATGCCCAAAGTGGAAAAGACTTGTATCATCAGCGTAAAACGAGATGTCTCCTTTGAGGCCAATCTGGGATATGTTATTAATGTAAATGAGGAATAACAGTGGTCCCAGAATTGAACCTTGAGGTACACTGAAAGTGACAGATTGTGTACTGCTTTGATATTGACCTATTTTAACAATTTGCTTACAATTTTGCAGGTATGACTTAAAAATCGGTAGCGCTTTGCATGTGATACCGATGTGAGACAGTTTTTGTAACAACAGATAGGGACTAATTGTATCAAAATCTTTTTTGAGGTCGATGAAAATACTTAAAGCTGTTTGCTTTTGATCGATTTTGTTTTTTATTTTAGTTACAAGATCAATAGTTGCTGAGAGAGTATTTGAATGAGGTCGAAATCCGTATTGTTAAAGATATAGAAAGTTTTTTGATTTAAGAAATGATTCCAAACGGTTATATAAGATTTTCTCGAAATTTTTTGAGATTACAGGAAGGACAGATATAGGACGGTAGTTAGAAGGATCAGACTTACTTCCAGATTTGTAAATAGGGATAACTTTAGCAATTTTTAAGTCATCGGGAAAAATACCTCGATCCAAACAAAGATTTAAACATGCTGTGAGTTCATTAGCAATTAATCTTTTAACACATATGATTGATTTAGTATTTATGGTATTGTCTTGATTTCCATAAAATTATTTGTCCTATTATTGTTTTCCATAATCGTCCCCCCTCATAATCTTTACTTGCACTATTATCATTTATACTAATAACGCTTGTCATATCAACTTATTAGTCATAACTTTTATTTGCCATAAAATTAATTTCCATAATAACATGTGTTATAATCATTAGTTTCTATAAGTAACACATTACATAATCGATACATGACATAAGCAACATTTGATATAATTTAGAAACGTTTATTGTTTTGTACAAAAAATAATGTCATTAAGGCATTTGGTCTGTAATCAAATGATTTATTACAGCAAACAATCTTTAGTTAATAAACAGTTTGTCAAATTCGAAGCGGTTAGGTTAGGTTAGGTTAGGTTAGAACTGTGACCACACAACGCGCGAAGGCGAGCGAGCGTAGCGAGCGTGCCGCGGCAGCTGCCGCCGAGTGCTAGATTTCCTCTTTTTCAAAGCAAGCATGCATGGTAGATTAGGTTTATTTTTAGGTTTCCTTGTAAATAAAAAAATCTGTATCGTATAGATAATCATATATTAATCAACTGAACTAGCATTGTTGTGCTAGTATGGGCAAATGAATATTATGGTGAATAAATGTGACGGAAAATGAAATTATTGAAAATGAAAAATATAGCAAATAAATTTATGGATTAAAATTATTATGACACTTCGATTATGACCAATGAAATTAGTGAAAATAATTATACGATCGATTATGACCAATGAAATTAGTGAAAATAATTTTATGTAATTTCATGATTATGGCAACTGAAGCGTTATTTCTAATGAAATGATGGCAAATACCAGTATGGTATATAAAATTATTGCATTTTAAATTATGGCAAACATTAGTAAACCAGTATTTATGCCATCAATGCCAGAACCAGTATTTGGATCTAAATCCTCAATAATTTTAACAACTTCATCCGTGGTTGCTGGTATTAAACACTTAAGTTCCGATGGGTCACTTGTTGTGGCTTCTTTAGCTCGGTTTCAGTTTAACTTATCAGTGATGAGATTAGCTAGTGATGACCCAATTGTTGAAAAGTAAGAGTTCAACTCTTATTTTTCGAATCGTTGAAAAGTAAGAGTTGAACCTTTCACATATTTCCTTTTGATCTGTAATAGTACCATTGTCAGTCACAAGTTTTTCTGGTTAGTTTCCACATGTTTCGAGGTTTTGTCATATTGTCCTTAAAACATTTATAGTAATATGTATTTTTCATCTTTTGTATGTTGTACGCTACTCTAGCTTTTGTTTTCTCAAATTCCGTTTTTAATGTCGTATATGATGTGTTTGATTTACATTTTTGCCATAATATGTTTCGATTAACAATCGAAACATATTATGGCAAAAATGTAAATCCAAATAGCTCTCTTCTTCTTCTGTAATTGTTGTGAAAAAATTTCAAGGAAATTGTTCATTATCACCTTCATTCTTGTTATTTTATGCTATTCTAACTATTGTAATTTTTACCAAAACCAACAGCACGCCCCTTTCAAGCTTCTCCATCGCTTTCAGCTTTTACTTTACTAGTAAAATAATTCATCATCCTTCAAAGTTTTTCTTATGTAGGTCAGGACGGGACAGAGTGGATGCGGAATGAGGAGAACCGGGTATTCGGTACGTATGTCGCAATTTGAGAGAGGCCTAGATCCAGCAGTGAATTGCTACAGGCTAAGTTGATTGATTGGCTGTAATCCTAATAAAGATTGTAACAGCGTCATGTGTTGTATACTCATTACCGAAATATTCATCATTATATCGAATTGTTGAACGTATGTTGTGTGGCAGTAGGTACTCTAAATAAATAAATTACATTGATAGGTGAGTCTGACCATTTTAGGTACCTAACTTTATTAAATTGTTACTTCCTAGATGGTTTTAGTTTGCCTACTTTGTTCAAATTGACCAGTGTAATGACAAAAAGCCTGTTAAATATACCTACGTGGACACTGCAAAAATAGATTGACCACGGACTGAAAACTCTTTCTATTACGGTACTTCTATGGAACAATAAAAAGTTACAGAAATACACGTAATTGGAAAGGTAAAAAGTTTGTGATTCTTTTAATACTTTTCAAAAATTATAGCAATAAAACAATGCCCAGGTGTTTATTTCATATCGCTGTGTTGTAATAGTTCCAACTTTTATAGAAGGGCCAATTATTTATGTCTACAGCTCTACTAGTTTGCATTTGGTGGCCGCGTGAGTCTCAACTTATCCATGAAGCAAGCCGCAGCCAGCGCGCCCCTCTCGCACCCAGCTTCACCGTCACTTACAGCTTTATCTTTTACTGAAATTAAGAAAAGAAATAATAAACTTGGTAACCAATAATTATTTTGTGATGCGCTGCACCTTCACTTCTGGGTCATTGGGAGACCGATCTTCAGGAAATTTCTATAATCAACATGTTTGCCTGAAGGATTTGGCGAAGACTGTTTCATCATTTTCGCTGAAGCGGAGACGTGCAAAAATCGAATCCAACTACAGACAAGACGAGAGACGCGCGAGTTTTCTAGTTTTCTTAAAGCCTGATTGTCTTTGATAATCATCAAACCTGCTGCTGATTATTTAAAAAAGTATTGTTTATACTCGTACCTGACTCGCATTGTTTTGCTACGTCTTCTAGCATCGCGTATCCCGCAGGGTCTCTCATAAACTTTTTAAGTTGACTCAGACCAGAGTCCAGATCGTATTGACCTTGGCCATTGAGCTGTAATAAAGTGGAAACAGTTATTTCATAGAAAACTAAATATTAAACAAATCTAGTATCTACTTAGACCATTGTTGAGTGTGTGTCAGATAATTGATAATTTCGATGTATCTTTAACTTTACCTTTATTGTTTGCAAGAAGTGGAAGTATACCTAATAGTGGTTCTAAAATAAACAAAAGTGTAAAACAGGCAAAATAACGTCAAGGTAGCACATTATTTTAGGCAACTCTTGAGTTAAAGAACAGTAACAGAATTACTTACAAATCCTGCTTTTGTGAAAGCACAGCCAAAGAAACAAGGCGTAATATTTGTCACGTCGCCTATGAACAAAGCGTGGTCCAATTCAATAAAAGTGTGTCCGTGCTGCTTCGCGCACTCTTCTACTAAGGCCCGAAAATTCTTAGCAGAAGCATTTTCATCTTCAACGGCCTGTAAACCAAAAATAAAAACGGTTGTATGAGTTACAATAAACTAACGAACAAGATAACCATGAAGTGGTCTCATCCCAATAAGGATTGCTTCAGAACATAAACTTGCTAGCATTCGATAGGTAACTCACGTAAATGTTGCTGAAGCACATAACCACGGCACACAAAACAAGACAAGTAAACTTAGGCATATTTAACTTTTCAGTTTCGCACTCCTGATCCATCATGTAATGCCCTGAAAACCAACTTGACGCCTCTTATAAACTGTAGTAATTGGAGGCGATGTAATTATTATAATGATGTGTCACTAAACGATGCTCAATTTGGTAGCATTTTAATAGATAATAATGTTGTAATGAAAATTGTGACAACTTTGTTGGAACGATTTGAATTTGGACCTAAAAAACATCATCAGGAAAAAGGCTTCTGAAATGGCTTTATTACCTACAAATACATACACAGTTATAAATGATATTTATTTTGTAATTTGATTAAAAATAGCACTTCTGTATCTGTGTATTGTAAGGTTAAAAAGGAACTCTTGTGCAAAATTTCATGCTTCTCGACCTCAATGCCATACCGGACAAACTAGATCTTAAGTGTTGTTGCTAACCCCGAAATACTTTACTAGACGGGTAGAACGCTGCAATAGAGGAAAAGTGAATGTGACTCACATTTCTAGAATTTGCCGCGGTAAACATTTTTGAAACAAGATCGAAGGCCCATTGAGCATCCAAAAAATTTGTAGAATTGCATAGTACCTACCTATACATAGTAACCAGTTCAACTTTTGAATGGAACTTCCTGAAGCAGAAGAATGGCAGCAGTTCCTGTAATCTGGGTGTCGCACTAAGGCTTCGCGTACATTCGTAAAAATACTTATAAATATAATATCTGGTATCTGGGAAAATTCGTTTTCTCCGTATTTTCACCCGAGCAGAGGTCGGTCGCCCAAAGTTAGAACAAGATTTATAAAGAATGTAATTGCATAGCATCATGGAATTACTAAGTAACTACTATCATGGCAGCATGGAATCAGTAAGTACCTAGTATCATCGCAGCATGGAATTAGTAAGTACCTACTATCATGGCAGTTCTATCGTTCGAACTTTTTTATAGTGAGACGTTCCCACTCCATGGAGGGTGGGAGCCAAAGAGATGATAGTAGCAGCATGGAATTACTAAGTACCTACTATCTGGTAGTTCTATCGTTCGAACTTTTTTATAGTGAGACGTTCCCACTCCATGGAGGGTGGGAGCCAAAGAGATGATTTTTTTACAATAATTTAATATGGATACTCTAAGGCCATTTAAAAAAAAACAACACCGGAGTGGAGGCGAAAGCCGATGTGACTCTGAAGGGAGGTGCTTGCACTTCTCTTGCCCCTGGTGGCCTGGCGGCTAACGGCGGGAGTACCAGCGCGGGCGCCAGTCCGGCTGTAGCGAGAACCACAGCTAAGACCAAATCCAAAAAGTTCTTTAATAAACAAGGGACGTTGGTGCTGATTGGGACCAGTACCGAATATAGCATGGAATTACTAAGTAACTACTATCATGGCAGCATGGAATCAGTAAGTACCTAGTATCATCGCAACATGGAATTAGTAAGTACCTACTATCATGGCAGCATGGAATTAGTATGAACTATCCTGTACTATTAAATGAGCATTCTATATTTTCACCAGAGCAGAGATCGGTCGCCCAGGTAAACATTTATTAATAAAAACATGTTGTAAATACAAATAGGCACTGGCTCCAAAGCTTAGAATTAAGAATACTAAATACTCTTGTGTTTCAAGGGACTGGAGTCTGCTTCTCCAAAATGTCTTAGATTTGATGGAACAGAACTCAGTTATCAATAATAATTAACATCTTCTCCTGTAATACTCCTAAAAAAAAAAAGGTGGTAAAAGTCTTAATAGTCTGTTTAAAGTAAAACGATATAACCACTACCACCAAAATCTGCTAATAAGCATAATTATAGAAATAGAAATACCATATTATGGTAAATATGGTAACTCCATAGCTACCGTCCTAGGTTCTGCGTTTAGATATGGCAAATAATTTCGTTTTCATAGTCAGATTTAAGAGCGTTTATTCTGAAGATGGGCAACGTCGCAAATAGATGTCAAATATTTCACTGTTTTGGTTAATTTTGCAATATTAGGTACTGTGTGGAAATAAAAAATGTGGCTAACTAGCGAACTAGAATATTGATTATGAAATGCAATAATTATTATCGTAACACCGAATGTTTAGATGTAAAAAAACTATTTGGAAACTTTCTTAACATCTAAAACATTTATAGTAATATGTATTTTTCATCTTTTGTATGTTGTACGCTACTCTAGCTTTTGTTTTCTCAAATTCCGTTTTTAATGTCGTATATGATGTGTTTGATTTACATTTTTGCCATAATATGTTTCGATTGTTAATATCATGTATAATTTCTTTTTTTATCCAATCTTGACGTGGAAGGTTCAAAAGTTTCATTTTCGTAATTTTGCTCTTAGATAAACAGGACTGTAGTTTGTCAGCCAATCTCTCATAAATGGGTTCTTCATCGTTTGTATTGTTTATAATGTCTTCAAAACACTTGTACAGTTGTGGGTAATCCAATGCCGTGTATTCCACTTTCCTAAGTGGAGGAGGGGCATACTGTTTAATTTCTAAGAATATTTGCTTATGGTCGGACATCGCAGATTCAATGATTACGATATGAAAGTTATTTTCCTGTAGGTTGGACGAGACATGATCTAATATGGTTTTGGTTGTGAAAGTTTCTCGGGTACAATATTTACGATCAATTTTGTTTAAAATTTTGAAGTTACTTTCTTTCAGTGTGTTCCTGTAGTTGCGAGTTGCTCGGTCTGGGCTCAGCAAGTCTAAGTTAAAATCGCCAAATAGCTCTCTTCTTCTTCTGTAATTGTTGTGAAAAAATTTCAAGGAAATTGTTCATTATCACCTTCATTCTTGTTATTTTATGCTATTCTAACTATTGTCATTTTTACCAAAACCAACAGCACGCCCCTTTCAAGCTTCTCCATCGCTTCCAGCTTTTACTTTACTAGTAAAATAATTCATCATCCTTCAAAGTTTTTCTTATGTAGGTCAGGACGGGACAGAGTGGATGCGGAATGAGGAGAACCGGGTATTCGGTACGTATGTCGCAATTTGAGAGAGGCCTAGATCCAGCAGTGAATTGCTACAGGCTAAGTTGATTGATTGGCTGTAATCCTAATAAAGATTGTAACAGCGTCATGTGTTGTATACTCATTACCGAAATATTCATCATTATATCGAATTGTTGAACGTATGTTGTGTGGCAGTAGGTACTCTAAATAAATAAATTACATTGATAGGTGAGTCTGACCATTTTAGGTACCTAACTTTATTAAATTGTTACTTCCTAGATGGTTTTAGTTTGCCTACTTTGTTCAAATTGACCAGTGTAATGACAAAAAGCCTGTTTAATATACCTACGTGGACATTGCAAAAATAGATTGACCACGGACTGAAAACTCTTTCTATTACGGTACTTCTATGGAACAATAAAAAGTTACAGAAATACACGTAATTGGAAAGGTAAAAAGTTTGTGATATTTTTAATACTTTTCAAAAATTATAGCAATAAAACAATGCCCAGGTGTTTATTTCATATCGCTGTGTTGTAATAGTTCCAACTTTTATAGAAGGGCCAATTATTTATGTCTACAGCTCTACTAGTTTGCATTTGGTGGCCGCGTGAGTCTCAACTTATCCATGAAGCAAGCCGCAGCCAGCGCGCCCCTCTCGCACCCAGCTTCACCGTCACTTACAGCTTTATCTTTTACTGAAATTAAGAAAAGAAATAATAAACTTGGTAACCAATAATTATTTTGTGATGCGCTGCACCTTCACTTCTGGGTCATTGGGAGACCGATCTTCAGGAAATTTCTATAATCAACATGTTTGCCTGAAGGATTTGGCGAAGACTGTTTCATCATTTTCGCTGAAGCGGAGACGTGCAAAAATCGAATCCAACTACAGACAAGACGAGAGACGCGCGAGTTTTCTAGTTTTCTTAAAGCCTGATTGTCTTTGATAATCATCAAACCTGCTGCTGATTATTTAAAAAAGTATTGTTTATACTCGTACCTGACTCGCATTGTTTTGCTACGTCTTCTAGCATCGCGTATCCCGCAGGGTCTCTCATAAACTTTTTAAGTTGACTCAGACCAGAGTCCAGATCGTATTGACCTTGGCCATTGAGCTGTAATAAAGTGGAAACAGTTATTTCATAGAAAACTAAATATTAAACAAATCTAGTATCTACTTAGACCATTGTTGAGTGTGTGTCAGATAATTGATAATTTCGATGTATCTTTAACTTTACCTTTATTGTTTGCAAGAAGTGGAAGTATACCTAATAGTGGTTCTAAAATAAACAAAAGTGTAAAACAGGCAAAATAACGTCAAGGTAGCACATTATTTTAGGCAACTCTTGAGTTAAAGAACAGTAACAGAATTACTTACAAATCCTGCTTTTGTGAAAGCACAGCCAAAGAAACAAGGCGTAATATTTGTCACGTCGCCTATGAACAAAGCGTGGTCCAATTCAATAAAAGTGTGTCCGTGCTGCTTCGCGCACTCTTCTACTAAGGCCCGAAAATTCTTAGCAGAAGCATTTTCATCTTCAACGGCCTGTAAACCAAAAATAAAAACGGTTGTATGAGTTACAATAAACTAACGAACAAGATAACCATGAAGTGGTCTCATCCCAATAAGGATTGCTTCAGAACATAAACTTGCTAGCATTCGATAGGTAACTCACGTAAATGTTGCTGAAGCACATAACCACGGCACACAAAACAAGACAAGTAAACTTAGGCATATTTAACTTTTCAGTTTCGCACTCCTGATCCATCATGTAATGCCCTGAAAACCAACTTGACGCCTCTTATAAACTGTAGTAATTGGAGGCGATGTAATTATTATAATGATGTGTCACTAAACGATGCTCAATTTGGTAGCATTTTAATAGATAATAATGTTGTAATGAAAATTGTGACAACTTTGTTGGAACGATTTGAATTTGGACCTAAAAAACATCATCAGGAAAAAGGCTTCTGAAATGGCTTTATTACCTACAAATACATACACAGTTATAAATGATATTTATTTTGTAATTTGATTAAAAATAGCACTTCTGTATCTGTGTATTGTAAGGTTAAAAAGGAACTCTTGTGCAAAATTTCATGCTTCTCGACCTCAATGCCATACCGGACAAACTAGATCTTAAGTGTTGTTGCTAACCCCGAAATACTTTATTAGACGGGTAGAACGCTGCAATAGAGGAAAAGTGAATGTGACTCACATTTCTAGAATTTGCCGCGGTAAACATTTTTGAAACAAGATCGAAGGCCCATTGAGCATCCAAAAAATTTGTAGAATTGCATAGTACCTACCTATACATAGTAACCAGTTCAACTTTTGAATGGAACTTCCTGAAGCAGAAGAATGGCAGCAGTTCCTGTAATCTGGGTGTCGCACTAAGGCTTCGCGTACATTCGTAAAAATACTTATAAATATAATATCTGGTATCTGGGAAAATTCGTTTTCTCCGTATTTTCACCCGAGCAGAGGTCGGTCGCCTAAAGTTAGAACAAGATTTATAAAGAATGTAATTGCATAGCATCATGGAATTACTAAGTAACTACTATCATGGCAGCATGGAATCAGTAAGTACCTAGTATCATCGCAGCATGGAATTAGTAAGTACCTACTATCATGGCAGTTCTATCGTTCGAACTTTTTTATAGTGAGACGTTCCCACTCCATGGAGGGTGGGAGCCAAAGAGATGATAGTAGCAGCATGGAATTACTAAGTACCTACTATCTGGTAGTTCTATCGTTCGAACTTTTTTATAGTGAGACGTTCCCACTCCATGGAGGGTGGGAGCCAAAGAGATGATTTTTTTACAATAATTTAATATGGATACTCTAAGGCCATTTAAAAAAAAACAACACCGGAGTGGAGGCGAAAGCCGATGTGACTCTGAAGGGAGGTGCTTGCACTTCTCTTGCCCCTGGTGGCCTGGCGGCTAACGGCGGGAGTACCAGCGCGGGCGCCAGTCCGGCTGTAGCGAGAACCACAGCTAAGACCAAATCCAAAAAGTTCTTTAATAAACAAGGGACGTTGGTGCTGATTGGGACCAGTACCGAATATAGCATGGAATTACTAAGTAACTACTATCATGGCAGCATGGAATCAGTAAGTACCTAGTATCATCGCAACATGGAATTAGTAAGTACCTACTATCATGGCAGCATGGAATTAGTATGAACTATCCTGTACTATTAAATGAGCATTCTATATTTTCACCAGAGCAGAGATCGGTCGCCCAGGTAAACATTTATTAATAAAAACATGTTGTAAATACAAATAGGCACTGGCTCCAAAGCTTAGAATTAAGAATACTAAATACTCTTGTGTTTCAAGGGACTGGAGTCTGCTTCTCCAAAATGTCTTAGATTTGATGGAACAGAACTCAGTTATCAATAATAATTAACATCTTCTCCTGTAATACTCCTAAAAAAAAAGAGGTGGTAAAAGTCTTAATAGTCTGTTTAAAGTAAAACGATATAACCACTACCACCAAAATCTGCTAATAAGCATAATTATAGAAATAGAAATACCATATTATGGTAAATATGGTAACTCCATAGCTACCGTCCTAGGTTCTGCGTTTAGATATGGCAAATAATTTCGTTTTCATAGTCAGATTTAAGAGCGTTTATTCTGAAGATGGGCAACGTCGCAAATAGATGTCAAATATTTCACTGTTTTGGTTAATTTTGCAATATTAGGTACTGTGTGGAAATAAAAAATGTGGCTAACTAGCGAACTAGAATATTGATTATGAAATGCAATAATTATTATCGTAACACCGAATGTTTAGATGTAAAAAAACTATTTGGAAACTTTCTAAATGCGTTTTTTACACCTAAAATGGGTACAACATCAAATCCAATGTTATAATTGCAATTCATTATTAATATTCTAGTTCGCTAATTAGCCACATTTCTTATTTATATTCAGTAATATTGCTTGAATCAAAACAGGTAAATATTTGACAGTTATTTGCGACGTTGCCAACTTTTAGGATAAACCCTCTTAATCAGATATTTGTTTATTCTTTTTTTTTTCTTTGTGCAGCTTAATAAAAATAAGCTGATGCATACAAAGAAAAGCCCTGTGACTGTTTCATAAAATGGACATACTTTCATTCGTGAACGCTAAAATTAAGCGACAACAAAAATGCCATTCTTCTTTGACCATTTTCGTTATTCCTTCTTTAAAAAGAACTTCCATCTATTCCTCAGATAATTTTAGTTTTTGTACTATATTCAAATATAATTTACTTGTGATTACACAAAAGTTACAGAAAGTCCATTCAGATTTATTTATAACAAATCTTAATATGTGGCTGAATATATAAATAAAAATAATAAAACTAAAAAAGTCGTGTCAATTAATTTAATCGCATTTTTTTTTAATTATTCTAGATATTATGATGATCTAGTCCAGATATTCTTATATCGCTGCACAGTCATTGTTATCAAGATCTGAAACAAAGAAAGATTTGATTAAAATAGCATAAATAGGAGCATATCGTCTTCTTTATTTTTATTAAAACGTTCCCCGCAATTCGTAAAATTAGGTACTGTGGAATGCATATAAACATTAGGTATCCCCCCAAAACACAAAGATCCTACCACAGCTTTGTTAGATTAAACCAATAATGCCGTTTCGTGCGTATTCGAAAACGCCTATAACTTTAGCATCTGCACCAACCGTGCTGAAAACGTTTTGCAATTTTCTGTCAGGTACTATACAAGCCTAATATAAATATGCAAGCTTAGTGCAGCCCTTGTGACCTGTCTGCTGATTTAAGCAATACCGTGGGTTTTAAAAAGTTTTAAAAAGGATCGAGGATGACATGTATTTGTGTGTAATATTAAGTCATCATCATCAATATCTGCCTAGCCCTATCCCAACTACGTAGGTGAATGAAACCAGTATTTAACATGACTCAACTGCCTATCTGACCTCCACAACCCAATTACTGGATAACACGATACCCCTTGGTTCATACTGTCTGTCAGACTCTCGGGTTTCGGACTGCCTATCCGTAACGAAACGAAATGGATTCAGAAAAAATTGTATGCAAAGGTGGCGTAGTGGAGTTTTACGCCCACTGGAAAATGCTTGAGTTTATTTTTTGATCGGACTTTTTAGATTAGAGTCCAAGAAAAATCAAGGAGATGGCTCAACCTTTAAATCCTCTTTGGCGTTCCAAGAGGCAAGCCGCCAACAGCGCGCCCCTCTCGCAACCAATTTCACCGTCGCTTACGGCTACATCTTTCACTGTAAAAAAATAATATACTCGTACATACCTAAATTGCATATATCATCGACTATCAGCTTGTTAACTAATTTGTATCATATCTGAGCGTGGGTCCTATGTTCGATTCCCGGGTTGGAGGTGATAATTATTGGATTTTCCCATTAGGAATTTCTTAGTAACAGCCCAGTGCTCGGAAGTTGGCGGTGTAATACCCCCGGAAATCACGTTAAGCCGTTAGTCCTGCGCCTGATCTCTCTTCGGTTGTGTCGGATTGCCATCTCATCAGACTATGAGAGTGAGGGAAGAGAGAGTGCACCTGTGTCTGCGCACACACTTGTGCACTATAATATCTCCCGCGCCGAAGGCTAGTCTTCGTTCGTTTCAGTTTCACGTGCTTAAATAATTGGTCTGTTCAGCAACAAAAATAAAGCAATGGATTATGATCTTGAATTTTCAAAAAGAAAGGGATTGTCATTCCGACTGTGTGCAATGGGGTAGGTAATACAATTAGGGTACTAATTAGACTTTGTTAACTCCAACGGTGACAAAAGGTCTATTGGAGAGGCAAATTGCGAAGAGAGAAACATCAGAACTTCTACCTATAGAACTATAGAATACCTCTAAACCATGGATAGTTTAAACAAACCTAACCTTGTTTTTCCAAACATACCTGACTCGCAATTGTTTATTGTTTTTTCTAGTTCGGAATATCCTTCACCATCCGACATAATATATTCTTTTAGCGTGGTGAGGTAGCTGGTCGAATCGTATTCACCTTTGTCATTGAGCTGTAATAAAGAAAATTTAATAATTATTTCATAATGATTTAAACATTTAGTCGGTAAGTATAGAGTTATAGATACATATTTCTTATACAATTTTATCATCCACATACGTAGATTTGTGAAAATTTTGTGCAATTTTTTTGTAGAAGCAGCTCCAGAAACATGAATTAATAAGTGACACGTCGCCTGCCTTCACAACGGCTGCCATATCAGCTTCTGTAATTGCGTACTCCTCGAAGCACTCGAATGTCGAGGCCCAAAAACTCTTCAGGGCAGGCTTCTCACCTTCGCCAGCCTTTAAACATCAAATAAATGTTAATTACTCGTAAGATAGATCATAAGTCAACAAAAAAATCATGTAAACACAAATATGCCATCGTTAATTATTTCATGCAAAACTGATACCTACCTACCTACGCTATCAATAAATAGATCCTAAAATTATTTTGCTAGAGAACTGCAGAAATAAGAATAAACGATACTCACATACACGCTGTTTATACTTAAAACACGGCACAAAAAAGTAGAAAAATAAACTTGAACATTTTGTAGACCAGACTACCAGTTTTACACGTCTTCTTTTTCAACTGAAAGAGCCCCGAATACCAACATCACGCCTTTTTATGTAAATATACCAAACAGCCGTAATTGGGCGCGACGTAAGTAATTATTATAAAATGTTTCTATTCGCGCGCAATGCTCTATTTGTAAGTATTTTAAGTATGCATAAATTTTGTAAATAATGTTAAATTGTTTTGCAAGCCGTACATAAAATAACATCCGGGAAAAAATTAGACTTTTCTGAAATTACATCATTCGTGGAACTGGTCCTAGTAACGACCCTTGTGGGACTCCTGCCTCATTGTTATTTGTTGACTTTTTTTTGTTCTCTTTTTTTTAACTCTCCGTCAAATTGTAGTACGTTATGCTAGAGGAAACGGCGAGTGTGAAAAATGTATGCCAAACACGGTCGAAAACTTATCGGATATCCACAAAGCCATGTTACTAAGCTTTGGTAAATAATTGCAAGATATTAATTCTTACCAAGGGGTATCGTGTCACCCAGTAACTGGGTTGTAGAGATCAGATAAAAAGTCGCTCCATGTAAAATACTGGTACTGCATCCGGTTAGACTGGAAGCCGACCCCAACGTAGTTGGGAAAAGGCTAGACAGATTGATTTACAAAATAATTAGCTCGACAGTTTAATGGGACTTGCCGTTAGGTACCTACTATTTTCTTTAGGTACCTACGCGAAGCCTAACGTCCATGACTCAGATCATTTTAGTTTCTGTGCTGTATTTTAGATTGCATAGCTAGTGATTACATAAATATATCAGAAAGCTGGTTTAGATTTCTACACATCGATTTTGTACCAATTGTAATAGTTGCCAATACTTTAGAGAATAAAACACAAAAATGCGAATGTTAATTATTTAATTAATAATTTTTAGTAAATTTATACATTTAACTGTTTTCATAAAAGAAAGTCCAGACATTTATCACGTAGGGCAAAATTTCAAGAGAAGGACCTGAAAAAAATAAAAACAGTTTAAATGTTTTCCACAAATCAAGAGAAATTATGAGATCCAACCATTTTTTTTTACAACTGTTTATAATGTAAATATTTTACATACAATAAAACAGGAATTTGAAGTTTAAGTTTTTTCGGGACAAGTCAGCCTGTCTGTTCCCACGACAGCCAAAATCAACAGTAGCATCCACCAGAAAAGCGCCGAACAATGAAGCTCGACGAGTCGCGGAGAAATTATGCTACTCGTATCATACAAATCTAATCATTTAAAATTTTGCACAAGCACCGTATCTGGAGATTTGACACAGTAAAATCAAACCCAAATCAAATACTCAAACACAAAGCTACAGGCGCTCTGCTTCAGCACTTGGTTGCCACCAAGCGCTGAAGCAGAGCGCATCAAGCTTTAGCCATAGCTCCAACTGTGCCGAAAATGTTAACTATTCGTAATTTCATTAATCTATTACTACAGGTACTCTAATCAAGACCATTTCTTCAGACGTCATCATTATCCTGCTCATAACCCAATTTATTTGTAGTGTCAGCACGTCTTTCTCTTTCACACGTCTGCCAGTATCTCAGTATAGCCACCCTTTTTCTAGTCCACCATTATAGCCTTATTATAGGCAGGACTTACAATAGCTTAATATTAAACCAAAGAGATTCATTTATTTAGACTTTAATTATAACGGATAGAAATCCATTACAAATATTTATTAAAGACACATAAAAGAAAATTATAAAGTTGAGGTTAAACATAAAAAAATAACATGAGTAAACCTACATCTTTACTGTGCGACTTTTATGAAGCAAGCAGCCACCAGCGCACCCCTTTCACATCCAGCTTGACCGTCGCTTACAGCTTTATCTTTAACTGAAAGTGGCACAAGAAAAAAAAAATTGTAACTTATAACCGAGTATCAGATAAAAACAGATGCTCTGCACCCCTTTTTGAAAGCCTGATCTAGGTCTTTGGTCTGCTGCTAAATAAATAATAATAATCCTCCAGACCGAATTCAGCCATGTCAGTCAATCTTCAAAATTGTCTAAATTCAAAATTCAGGTCTAGTTGAAAACCAGCTTCAGGCACCAGTTGTCTGGCATTTTTGCTGAACTAGGCCTATTTGGCGCAGCCGCGAGGCACACTTTCCTGCTAATATGTTAGAACGCACTTTTACACTTTTTATTTGTTTTCTTTCTTTTTTAATTAGGTTTTTATTTGTAGTAAAATTATTATGTTGTGTTGTGTGCCTCTTAGTCTGTGCTAAATAAATGTATTTTCTTTCTTTCTTTCTTTCTTAAATTCTAAAGTCAATTATTCAAACTAGGCTGAGAATCGGCACTTTTTGAATGTCAAAATTACATATGACAGTCCCCCAAAACCACTTCAACACTTCCTAGTGCGTTAGCTGGGAAGAAGAAGTGGCGCAACAAACTCCCCAGCAGCACAGCTGACTGTTCAGTTAGAAAAAAAAATGATTCTATTTAATAGTATGCAAATAAATTACATTACGCAACACAAAACATAATTTAAATTATTAGCCATATGTCAGCTAGCCCACGCCAATATACCAACGAAAATCACCGAGAACTATACTCAGGCAGAAATAAAAATTAAACGTAAACAGAACTTAATATCTAAATAAAAGCCTCCAGGCATAAAGGGCGTCGGGAGGTTCCTGTTCAGGATAAAGCGGGAGGAAACGCCCGGGTGTTACCATTGTGTGGATCGCCCGGAGGACACGGTGGAGCATACGGTGGAGGTCTGCCCGGCTTGGGCGGGGCACAGCCGTGTCCTCACGGAGGCGATCGGCAGCGGCGATCTCTCGCGTCCGGCCCTGGTTCAGGCCATGGTCCGGAGCGAGAGTGCATGGGAAGCCGTCACTTCCTTCTGCGAAGCAGTAATGCTCGCGAAGGAGGAGGCGGAGCGCGCGAGGGAAATGCAAGATGCGCGCCCTCGCGCCCCTAGTCGCCGCAGGAGACGCCCCGGGCGTCGGGAGTCGCGAGCCGACTTCCGGCCACCGTATGCGCGGGCTTGCGGACGGTGGGCAATGGGTAGCTCGCCGTCCGATTAGGACCAGGCCCGGGTCGACGGCGCGTTGTGTTCCACGCGCGCCTCAAAGAGATGTCAGCACCAACTGACGGGGTCCGTAAGAGCCAATGCCTGCCAGGGTTGCGAGTTGGTCCGAAAGGGATATCGCGGCCCCGGCACAAAGGCAACGGAAGGAACACGGGTGGGTTTTAGTCAGTAAAAGTCTGACACTCCCTCTCGCTCCGCCCAGAGCGGGAGGAGTCATTTGATGATTTCCCACCCAAAAAAAAAAAAAAGGCATAAAGGGCGTGCCCGCTTACATATAGATAACCTCAGCGGAGACTAGCCATCTACGCGGGAGATATTATAGTGTACAAGTGTGTGCGCAGACACAGGTGCACTCACTCTTCCCTCACTCTCATAGTCCGATGGGGTGCCCGGTCGTGTCGGCTAAACATAAGCTGGTATTTGTATAGGTATATGATAAGATGGTGATTGGTTGACCACGAAACAACAATAGCCAAAAAAAAACCACTGACTTCCGAAAAAAACACTACAAAGTGAAAAATAACTTTAATTTTGGAAGTCGGTGTCTTTGGTATTGAATTTTCGTTTTTGGCCACCGACTTCCGAAATTAAAGTTATTTTT
Organism: Agrochola macilenta; assembly: GCA_916701695.1. Taxonomy (NCBI): domain Eukaryota; kingdom Metazoa; phylum Arthropoda; class Insecta; order Lepidoptera; family Noctuidae; genus Agrochola; species Agrochola macilenta. The sequence goes on from OU753569.1 coordinate 8,648,145, forward strand.
CACTTTGTAGTGTTTTTTTTCGGAAGTCGGTTGTTTTTTTTTGTAAAAAGTGTTTATTTATCACTTTTTAGTTGTGGTACCTACCCCTTCACAAAATTCGAATACCAGTACCTGCTATGTAAATAACAGTGACAGGAAGTTATCATCATATCATCCACATATCCTAAGTGGAAAAAATACGTATTATTGAAGCTTACTCAAAAACTATCCAAGCAAAGTTAATAAAATTTATATGGGACGAGTATACCCTTTCAAACAAAAAAAGCATTATCAAAATCGGTCCACAGACGGAGAAATCGACGGACATACATAAAAAAACACACATGCGCGTCGAACATATAACCTCCTCCTTTTTGGAAGTCGGTTAAAAAATGCTCCACATACTCGCAGATCTTCAAGTTAGAACCGTAGTCTGTTTAGTTGGTCATTCTTTTTATGAAACCATTTACCTATATGTATATAGTATTAATAGAAAATCTTTTATACCTGTCTCGCATTGTTTTGCGGTGTATTCCAATTGGGCGTATTTCAAATCATTCACCACCACCTTTCTAAGACCGGTCAGGCCGGTGTTCAGATCGTATTGACCTTTATCATTGAGCTGTATAAAAATAATGAAATTCAGTCAAAATCATCATTTCGACTGCATTTATAAAATTTCATAAAATAATTAATACATTCATTATTTATCATCAATGTATCTATTTAAAAAATCATATTATCATCTCATGTAAATCATATTTATAACAATAAAAAGAATAATATGAAGGAAACTTTGGTCAAAATGAGCAGTAGGTAAAATAAAAGTAGAAATACTTACAATACCAAGTTTCTTGAACAAGCAACCCCAAAAACAAGAATCCATCAACGTCACATCCCGGGCTTTCAAAGCTGCTTCCAAATCATCATTAGAGAATTCAAGCTCTTTTAAGCAGGCTTGTTCCAAGGGTTCGAAAACTTCCCGGCAAGAATCGACTGCATCAGCCTTTTAAAGCAAATTAAGAAAAATGAAAAATCAACTAATATTTTTTTACGTGCGGCACGGATAGACTAAACGGTAAACTCCCATAGACGTCATAATAATAAAACTTCTATTGTGTCTCGTTTAGTGTCCGCGAAAGCTTTAATTGCAAACAACACTACGTTAGCCTAGATACTTACGGAAACGTTGCTTAGAATTACGGCCACAGCACAAAAAATAGGATAAACAAACTTAGACATGTTGTAATTTTCAGATTGGCACTCCTAATCCTTCGAAGCTTCAACCGTATGTGCTCTGGATACCAATTTGACTTCTTTTATATACCTACCTAAATATCCAAAACTGAAGTAATTGGATGCGACGTCATTATAATAATATCCTCACTAAATTACGCGAAGTGCTCAATTTGCGTACATTCCGTAAATTCTGTCAAAAAATTTCGGAGGCTTCCATTTGGAAAATGATTATGCCTAATGTGTTTAGAAATCTTTTTTTTTTAATAGTACCCCTCCGGCATCCAGCCAAGGATCAAACTTCAGCAGTCAGGTGTACAGACAAAATATTGTTGACTACTTACTGTTGATTTTATTATTTGAACATTTAAGATTTCTAGTGTTAAACTACCATCCGTCCTCGTAAGATTATTTTACGGTCTTGTTAATCATAACAAAGCGTGATTTCCATTGCTGCTCAGATAATTTAAGTTTTTGCAGGTTGTGTATTTATGTGACAGCAAACACCATGTAAAATTGTAATAAGTAGACAATATAACTTAAAGGTATGATTCCGAATAACGCTGCACGCGGCAGTGCTGCGGCGTCACTACTGGTGCCGATACAATTTCTTTAGGTTTATATGAGATTGCCTTCCGAGCACAGCAGCAATTCTGCACGACACTGCTAAGTTACATTGCTGCCGTGTTTCGAATGTAATCTTATTGAAACGCACGCCGACCGTGCTTATGTAAAGTAAATAAGACTGTTATGTACCAGTGTAGTGATGAATCAGTTAAAATATATGTAAACGGGTTAGTTAAAAAATCTGTGCACCAGGGCACAAGTAGCGGAGGGGCCTTGATGGACTCATGTCATTTTAGTAAGTTTTAAGAGTCTAACTAGATTTTAGGTGTTTAGTTTTGTTCTAATTAGCTTCTACTAGTTGAATTCAGGATTAGTTTTCTTATTTGAATCTATTAAGACCAGCTATAGTATTGTTTTGTACGAACTTAATTTGAAAAAAAAATGAAAGGACTATGTGTAAAACCATTTACTCCGTTTGAATTATGTAAATCGGTCCAAAGGTGTTAGATATTGATAATTTAGTGTAACGAAAATATACCAAAACCTATTTTCAAGCAATTAATGTTCTAGAAAGTTTTTAGTATATAAAGATATGGTAAATATTGTTATGTAAAACAACGTGTGGACGTATACATAAGCTATATTCTGTGAAAAAACTGTAGCGATCCGACTTAGGAAATAAGTAGAAACAGAGCACCAAAGAGCCTAGAATTTAAGAGAAAATTGTAAGTAAAATGGTCCCAAAAATCAGAAGTCTCTTTACGGTAACTTAGGCTTAACAATTTTGGTATAAAAAGCGTGCCATTGGGCCGGAACGTTACACGCCATTGCATGCGTCCCTCCTGGCGCGATACCCCTCCCTGCCCCGCGACCTGGCAGTGGACTTTGACTCCATCACACCGGATTGACGCCTCGAGTAAGCCGCATCCAGGTTACACACGGCTTACTCGATATAATGAGACTCTACATATGTACACACGCATCTGTTGCGTGGCGTGTTCTATGTTAATATAAGCATGTCGCGCTTCTAACACAGACAACCACTACTAAACAAGCATCCATACATATACACGCGCATGCGTGACGCGGGCCACGATGCGCGTGACACTGAGCGGCGTTATTCTACAACACAAGCCTCTCACTAGTAATGTCAATTAATGCGATTTCGCATAAATTTCATTAGCATGTGAATTCATGAGTCTTAGCATGCTAATTGCTATTGCTATGCTATCCGCTAATATGACGATAATTGATAATAATAAAATATGTGATATTTGTTAATATGCGAATTCACGCATTCATTCAATATACAACCCTAAGTGCGCGCAAATCAAAGATAATAACATAACAATTGCTTAACTTCACTCGCAACGAGGTCACGGTCAAGTGAAACCGATAGATTTAGTATTCCCGACTTCCCGTGGGTGCGAAAGAGAGCGCACACTACCGCTGCGTGCGTCGACGCTCTGACGTATGATAGTATAAAAAGTACGAAGCAATAAATTCATTTCGCATTTCACAGAATTTCGCAACTACATTTCATTTGCTAAATGCTAAATGAGCATTCGCATGCTAACAATGAACGCGAATGCTAATTAATCCATCACTACCTCTCACACATGCATGACAGTTTATCCCTCAATCCATAAACGGCTAGATCTGTGAGCGGGGCGAGGGAAAACTATATATGTACCTGTAGAAGCGTCGAGTCGGCATCTCTATCGCTGGTCGTTCTCGTTGGGCCTCCCCCAGGCAACTGGGGGTCTCATCTGGCGGGGACAGACCGCCGAGATGTCGTGAAGAAAGCGGCGCTATACGATTTAGCGTCGTAGCGCGCCTACAGAAATACTCATATCAACTACTTCCACAGGCCGTTTAGGCAAACAGATAGAGGGGCCCGTAGTTGCCACGCGGGCGGAGCCCCAACCCACGCGCCATGCCCCCGCAAGGGGGCGTCGCGACATACCGAATAGAACGTTATAGTCGGATTCCAGCTCCTTAACAAGGAAACATTTCAAGAAAATAAACAGGAAGAAATTGAAGAAATCCCAACAAAATACAGTCCACTACACTTATATACTCGTAAACCTTTAGAAAATACTCGTATATTGGGACTAGTAGTGACGCGGCAGCACTGCCGCGTGCAGCGTTGTTCCGAATCATGCCTTAAGGAAATAAACCGCAAAACATTTAATTATTTTATTGAATAGTTGCATATTACGAAAAGGTGTGAGTTTTTCTATTAATTGGGCTCTCTGGGGCTGAAACTAAAGGCAGTTCTCAACTTGAAGGTGATTACATCAAGCAAGCCGCCAACAACGCGCCCCTCTCGCATCCAGATCTCCCATCGCTTACAGCTTTATCTTTTACTAAAATTATAAAAAGAAGATTGAATTGAGTGACAGAGTGAGTGACAGAAGCCCGGCCTGCTTATCATCATCATCATCATCATTTCTGCCGAAAGACGTCCACTGATGGATATAGGCCTCCCCCAAGCACCGCCACTCCGACTGTGCTTTCCGCATCCAGCGGATTCCTGAGGCCTTCTCAAGGTCATCGGTCCACGTTGTGAGAGGCCTTCCTACGCTACGTCTTCCAGTACACGGTCTCCACTCCAGAACCTTTCGGCCCCATCGGCTATCTGTTCTGCGAGCCATGTGCCCTGCCCATTGCCACTTATATTTGGCCTGTTCAAAGGATATCTTTATCATGTACAATACAAATATCCCAAATAAGTAAGGATTGGACTACCTCTTTGGTCTAGTGGTCGCAAACGCTACTACTGAACAAGGGTTCGATTCCAAGGTCAATGATATTGTGCTTCCTATCAGGAATTTTCAGTAGCAGCTCGGATTTTAGTTTTGGCTCAACGTCTATTACATGGGACTTAAACATAACTGGCGAAATGTGGGTGTCACTATACACCTCTGTCCAACCCATAGCGAAAAACAGGCGTGATGTTATGTTATGTTAAATAAAGTTTATACCATATGCGCATCGTTTTCCTAGATCGGCGAAACGGTCATCTTTAAAATACCTTTTCATAATGGTCAGGTAGTTGTCCGAATCGTATTGACCTTGGGCATTAAGCTGTAATATAGCAAATGCACTGATTTATAGTAAAGTTAATATCATAACAAGTTTAGTTAGTATTTATTTACCTACGAAATTAAATTTATTTTATTCAAGCCAAGCGAAACTGGAGCTGGTCAGCAAGTCATACCTCCATAAAAAAGTCGCTAAATAAAAAAGGCACTAAAACAAAATAATGAAATCAAAATCGTGCATGAAAACCGGTATCTCTAAATAAAGAGTAAGTTCATTCATAAAAATTCTCACGAGTCCAATTTTCTTGAAGTAACAGCCCCAGTAGCAAGAATCAATCTTCGTAACATCACCTTTCGTATCAACGGCTTCTACAAAATCTTTATATGTGAGGTCAAACTTCTTTAAGCACTCACTTCTAAACATCTCTAAATCATCATAGGACTCTGATTCATCAAATTCAGCCTAAAAAACAAAAAATTAAAACAAAATAAATGATTCAAATTATTTGAATGAATAATTTGTAGCAGCAACTTTTAAAGTAGCCGAAATAAATGTTGAAGATACAAATTCGAACAGATACTAGTCTAACTACGAAGTGATCTCCGTATATTTTTGCTAGAGAACCGCTAAGATAAAATGTACTCGTACTTACATAACCGTTACTTAAGCTTACAGCCACAGCACACCAAACAAGACAAGTAAACATAGACATCTCGTAATTTTCAATTTCAAAGCTTCAACTATCCTAAACAGAAATAATTGGACGCGATGACACGACATATAGTTATCGTAATAACTAAAAAAGCGACGCTTAATGCTCCATTTTCAGCATTTTGCCTTAATATTTATACAGCAAAATACAGGCACAGGCACATTACACAATCACTGATATGATACAATCGTAGCATATCATACAATTTAAATACTCGGGACTGAATGAAACGTAGGGCCAGAGGGCCAATTCCCGTATTTTTTAAGAACGAATCGCATTCGCATTTCATTCGCTATCTGTCAAAAGTACAATAAAACCAATTTTTTTTATAAGTTTGACTGATTGCGACTTGAATGTGAATATTTTTAAGTATCTGAGGACCAAATAATATTCTTGTTTTTTAAAACGTTCAAATTCAAGTCGCAATCTTATCTCAACCACAATCAATGTCAAAAATTTGTCAAAAATTAAAAAAAAATTGAGGTATTTTTTACTGAGATTAGAATGCGAACGTCCTTATAAATACGGGAATTGCACCTCTGAGCTGTCAGGGAGAAAATGTTGTACACGTACAAGACGTTCCCGCGTCATTTGCTAAGGAGGTAAAATGATTCATTAATAGTTATTTGTGCAACGACAGAGTAAAGTTGGTATTTGCTGCGATTGTAATTTTTTTCTTCAAAATTATCTTCATTCGATTATTATCCTACTATTAGTTTGTATGTTTATGTGTTTGGATGTTTGTTACTCAATCACGCAAAAACGGCTGAACTGGTTGGAGTGAAATTTGGCACCCAGATTGTTTACAATCTGGAGTAACACATATGGTACTTTTTATCTCCAACCTTTGTTCAAGGGCTTACTATTCTATCAACGACTACTTAAATGATACGAATAGTTGGTCGCTGTGATTAACTCAAGACAATGTTTATATTCTTTCTCCAGCTTTCCTACTGACAAGTTATATGAGTTTATATAATTGTTTATTTTATTTGACTTTATAAGTCAAGTTATTTTAATTTAATTTAAATTTATTGTTGACATAATCTACTCATTACAATGTTTTTTTTATAAGTTGTATTGCAATATGTGGTTAGCTAGGGACCTCGACAATTGATCATATTTTTTGCCTGAGCCAGTAAGTTCGTCATGCTCCCTAAAATGTCACTGCGTGTGGTAGCGTCGGGGGTCGGGTTGCCTCCTTCCCTCAAATATGGCGAGGGGGGTAATGGCTGATCTTTGCGATATGCTCGTGAACGGGTGCTGCTTGTGGTGACTGATCGTCTTGCTAATCATGGTTTTGTTATTGTTATTAGTAATTAACTGTTTATTTATTTTACCTCGATGGTCCTAGTTTATCATTTATAACTTCCAGTTACAGCTATATATCGCTCGCTCGCTCGCTATATAGGCTCGTCCTTTATGCCTGGAGGCTTTTATTTAGATGTTAAGTTCTGTTTACGTTTAGTTTTTGTTTCTGCCTGAGTATAGTTCTCGATGATTTTGTTTGGTACATTGGCGTGTGCTAGCTGACATTATGGCTAATAATTTACATTATGTTTTGTGTTGCGTAATGTAAATTATTTTGCATACTACGAGTATGAAATAGTTTTTTTTTTCTAACTGAACAGACAGCTGTGCTGCTGGGGAGTTTGTTGCGCCACATCTTCTTCCCAGCTAACACACTAGGAAGTGGTGAAGGGTGGGCGTTTTGGCGGACTGTCTAATGTAATTTTGACGTTCGAAAAGTGCTGATTCTCAGCCTAGTTTGAATAAATGTATTTTGAATTTGAATCTCCGTAGTACGTTCCCATGGGATAATTTCCGACATCTACGCGGGTGAAACCGCGTGCAAAAAACTAATAAAAAATATAAAAAAATTATAAAAAAAATAAAAAATGTGTACGGTCGGGGGACCCCCGTCAGGAACAAAGTTTCTTCTCTTGTATGATTTAAAACAGTCGCATGACGATTTCAGCCAGTGCACTCCTACCACAAGCCGCGTTGATCTTCGTACTAAAAAATATAATAAAACTGCATCTAAATAAAACCTTATCAGATGATTTGCAATTTTACGGTTATAGGTACTACGAACGTTTTATTGTTTGTTTCATTTTTGGGCCCAGTAGATATGGAATTTTAAAATCGAACTTTGACTCGACTTGTTTCTATCTCTCGCTTTTTTGTATCGAAGTGAAAGTGACAGAACAAAGTGAAGTACAAATCTTTCGAATTTTGTGAGTAAACCCAGCACAGCTCATGACACTTAATTTTTTTAAATCAAAATGTTAGTTTGTCTCACGCTCGCAAATCGAATTTTGCTCACTGTCTATAAATAGCAAACCTGCTCATTTGATCGGGCGCTCAACGTTCTCCATGTTCTCACATATGGTTTTCTTCATCATCATTGGCAGTTTTGTTCCACCCACTGCTGAGTATAGGCCTCCTCCCGTTTGTGCCATGCTTTCCTGGTCTGTGCGAGTCTCTTACAGGTCTTCCCCGCGATCTTCTAGAGGTCGTCCATCCACCTGGCTATTGGTCTGCCAACGCTCCTTCTACTGTTTCTCGGCAACCATTCCGTTAGGGCTCGGCTCCACCTGCCATCACGACGTCTAACCAAGTGTCCTGCCCAACAGAATTTCAGAACCGCTATCAATAGTCCTATGTCTTGAGCCTTAGTCCCACGTCAGATCTCTCAGTTACGAACATGGTCTTTCAGTATCAGGCCTAACATGGCGCGCTCCATAGCCTTTTTTGCAACGTCATGGCATCGTGAAAATGAGACCTGCTTCAATTCTAAACCAAATCATCCAAAAGGTTCTGGCGAAAAAACATGACAATCCAATCATGAAAAATCATGAATCAATCACGAAAGTCAAGTATCTTGTAGCTAACATAATTTTTAAGTACTTCCTGACAGCTAAAAGATTTATAATTGACCGATCGAGCGAAGCGTCTCTGCTTCAAGTCTGGCAAAATTTGCTTTCGTGTGTCAGTTTCTTAGTACTCCTCTACAGGTCGTGTTTTACAACCAACCTGGACGAAACTTGATATACAGGTTTTACGATTTTTTTTGTCGTTGGGGGTTTTCGTTTTGTCGTTGGGGGGTCGGGGATGGGTACATCCTCCAAAAAGGGGCACAAAACCCCTTTTTGTTATCTACTACTACTGGATATCTCCGCCTTATGAGATCCGATTTCGATATCTCTTTTTTAATTTGAAAGGTAGTAACTTTTTTTTTTCTAAAGGCAGTAACATTATTTTTTCTTTAAAGTTTGTAACTAAGTTGGCCTCATAAAAACTTGTGAATTTTCATCAGATTGATGAAGATTTTTGGCGTGATGAGCAGAATACCTTGCAGTAAATTGCTCACTTTAAGACGAAGTGACGGAATCGAATCTGCTCCGTGACTAAATTAACTAAAAATAGGAAAAGCGACTTTAAATTTACTATTTTCGCAAAATTTGTTTAAATAGGTACCATCAATAAGTGAAAGTGTTATCTCGAAAAATAAACATTTATATCCATTATAAAAAGCAAACTTTCAATAAACTAAAAAAAAAACAAATTAAAAATAATGGCAATTACTGGAAATCGAGTGCAGTGACTTATCAAACAGTGATCTTTAATAATAAGTAAAAGATAAAATATAAAATATACGTCTATAACAAAATCGTTAACTTAAATCAAATAAAAAGTGGATTAAACTATGATTAATATCGGTGTCATTATCATATTATTGCTATAACCTAATTCATAAACAATCACCAATAAACAAAACATTTATGTTTTGTTTATTGGTGTTTTACAGTGCAAAAAAGTGTATACTTTCATAGCTTCTTAAAACAAAGACAAAGTGAATTAAGTGTTCGACATTGCAAAAAATTCCAATTGGATGAGTATAATTTTCATAAGTTTAAATATTTCATCTGTTCATTGTAATACTCAAATTCACTGTAAGTAATCAATCACATTTGGTTCGGTGGCGCTAAGTGTGGTGTCAATACATCAGTCAACCGAAAATGACGAGCCCAGCCAAAGTCGGTCTTTTTGTTTTTTCAAAAACTCCATAGGTACTTCTACATAACATTACGTTCACCATTCTCTCCAAAAAGTCACCAACTACACAACAAAGAGCGCTAGTGGACGCTCCGATAGCTTCGAGTAAAAATGGACTACGATAGCAATAACATAACATACCGGAATTAGGTTGCCTGTCCACTGGAGCGGAGAGGAGAGGAGAGGAGTGGAGTAGCAGTGTGCCAATATTAACCAATGGAATTGTATAAAATCTCCGCTCCGCTTCAGTGGACAGGGATTTGCGAACTAGTTTTAAAATTCATACAAAACCGGGAAGCGGAGCGAGGAAACGGAGTGGAGAAGCGGAGAGGGGAAATGGAGCGGGAAAACGGAGCGGAGAAGCGGAGAGAGGAAGCGGAGCGGGGAAAAGGAGCGGGGAATCGGAGCGGGGAAGTGGAGAGGCGATGCGGAAAAATACGTGAACTCGGTCTAGCTCCGCACAGTCCGCAACTCCGCTCCGCTACCTCGTTCCGCATCGATGGACAGACACTGTCCGCAACTCCGCTCCACTCCGCTGCCATTTCTCCGCTGCCTCGCTCCGCTTCAATGGACAGGCAGCCTAAACCTTGTAGAACAAGCTCGTTAACCGACCTGTCTAAAATGACAAGTGATAGCGAGAAAACGATATTGGATGCAAAGATGATGAGTGTAGCTTCAACGACACCACTGACGAAATTCGCGAGTTAACTAATGAAATCAAATCACTTAAACAGCAATTGCTAAGCGCTCATCAAGAAATCGAAAACATTTCTTTTCCTTAGCAGCGATTCTGGTCGCTGGTCGCTGCTCTGTTTTTTGTTAGCCAGAATCAGGTTTTCCGTTACAAAAATCGGCTGCTTATCTCCACCAATGCCAATTTGGCTGTTGTTCAACTTCTCCAACTCATTCTTCTTATTCAAGTTTCTAACTGCACAAAGTAGATAATCGCGAATTCGAGGGCTGACTAACTTGACGACTATTCTACGTGGACGATTTGTCTCTGCATTCAATTTGGCAACTCTATAAAATGACTGGATTTCATTGTTGTGAAGTTCATTTCCCGCAACTCTACCCAACTGTTTTACGACCGTTAGCAGATTTTCGGTTTTGTGATCAGGAACGCACTATATCTCGATATTGCTCTCACGTGCTAATTGATAAATTTTCTGCAATTTAGTTCCCTCACTTGAGCACTCATCGCGGCGTTATTCTTGAGGAGTTTGACACTGATAATTTCTAGCGTTTACTTCGATTTGATCATCATATGCATCAGAAAGAAAAGTAACATTATTTTAAAACTCGTCCAAGTCTTCGTACATTGAGGAAAATCTCAAGGTTAGGTCATTAACTTCCCTTAGCACCGTAAAAAGAGTGGTTAAAAATTTCTTCAAATAGACCTGTTGACTATCAAACTTTTCATTTATTACGTGCCGTAATTTACAAATCTCTGGTGTTGCAGAACATGGAAACAAAACATATGGGCTATGGGTTTGGGTGGATATAGTGGATTGATTTCTTTGAATGGAAGAACTAATTATGTCCCTTGCCTGACCAATGTTATATAATACACACGGAAAAAATGGTAGGGGGTGACTTGCACACTCAATAATGGGCCCCCGGAAACTGTCGCTATACATAGTAACGTAGCGATAAGGGGGCAACATGTCCTGAGGTACTGGAATACTTCCTTCCTCCGGGCACGTTTTCTCTTGCTAATCTCCACTCAAGCCGGCCAATAAAGGCAAGAAAGAGGTGGAAGCTCTGTTCTTCGTCAGTGTTCACTCTCGCCGGCCAATAAAGGCAAGCCAGAGGTGAGGAGACAGAACAGTTCTCATGGGAGGTAGTCCGTGGGGTCGCTGCTGCCCAACAGGTCGCCACAAGACATGTTGCCCTGCGGGTTTATATATCTCTCTTGGTCTGCCTCCTCACCCTAGACCTGTCTCGGCTAAGTAAACTCTATCGGCACAGACCTAGAATTCAGGAGCTCTCACAACGACGTCAACGTAGAGTGGGTGTTGGGGTGGGGTTATTTATAATTATTCTTTTAATTCCAGTTCTATGAAATATTCAGACTTCGTTTTAGCGCTTCACACTGTTGCTAATAAAATATTCTATTTGAAATATTTAATGACAGCGTGGTGGCACTCAATTCTTTAGTAGGTACTAGGTCTACGGTTCAACATCAATTTAAATATTACCAATGACATTGCATCGCATTTTGTTACCTTTTCTGGCTTATGTAGGCACTGTGAAAAGATAGGCAACCTGGAATCGCAATTAACCCACATTGAACACATGAAATCCACACAACATGAAGCTCAAGGTACATCAAGTAAACTATCACTATTAATGAAAATCGCTAGACTTAGCTTCTCTGATGGCCATGGCCATCCAATAAAATGTTTCAAAAATAATCCTTCACAAGTTTACTTAGTGTAAATATTCTAGTTAAGATACTTGCTTGTAACAACCACTTTTAAAGAAAACCTTCGTTGTTGTCTTTTCCCAATAAAATACAATAGACGACGTATATTTAGTTTTAGTTAAAGAACCCTTTAAGAAATCGACATGTGTTTCACCTCTCAACGAGGCATCCTCAGGATGACGATTGACTTGTTGCGGACCCGACGTGTTGACACGTCAAGCGTCGAGAACAGTGACTCTGCTCTCGATGCAGCCTCCCATGCACTCTCGTTCCGAACCATGGCCTGAACCAAGGCCGGATGCGAGAGATTGCCGCCGCCGATCGCCTCCGTGAGGACACGGCGGTGCTCCGCCCAAGCCGGGCAGACCTCCACCGTATGCTCCACCGTGTCCTCCGGGCGATCCACACAGGCGTTTCCTCCCGCTTTATCCTGAACAGGAACCTCCCGAAACAACCATGTCCGGTGAGGACCTGCGTCAGGCGAAAGGTGAGGACGCCGTGGCGCCTCTCTTGCCACTCCTCAAAGAGGGGACTTATCGCCACAATTGTGGCGTGCCCATCGCAAAGTCACGCCAGAGTCAATTAACTATCTTTCCCCAATGTTTAAAAAAATTCAAACCTTAAACATTCAGAAACGGGAACCCCTTGATATTTATAAGTATAATCAATTTTTATTGTATCTTCAAAGTTTTCGTCAGAACGATACCGTAGTGGTTTTTATTAAATCTGATTTTAACTTCCCAAAGTAAACCCCACCCCATAACGAACGGCGTTCCATATTATAGAGTGGTAAAGTATTACAAGAAGTCTTGTAACACTGGTTAGATGGTGACATCGAGGCATTTTTGCATCGGACGCAGTCGACTAATCAATAATAAACTTCTTTGATTTGTAATGAAATGTATCGTAAAAACATTAAAGATTTACAAAAAAAAAAAATTGTTACCGAGAAAAATTCTATAGCTTTACGCAAATTATGTCGAAAAAGTGTAATCAGACCTCTAAATATCGAATATGCAATAAAATTAAAACTATCGTAATAGCACATTACCATTTTATTCGCCGGGGACGGCGATATTAGTAAAGATAATTTTATTATACTCGTACATATCTCTAATCGAATGTGTCATAAGTATAGAGGTCAAATAAAGTTAATTTTGAAGTGTCGCCTACAACACGGGGGAAGAGCGCTGATCTCTGAAATACAGATATTTTATATCTAGTTCAAACACAGATGTTCAATATCTGATCATAAAATTAAGTTTATTATAGTGTATTTATATATTATTTAAATGTCTGTATATTTTTGAAAAAATAAATTATTCTTATTCTATTAATATTGTAAATATACGAAAGAATTTAAATCCAAACATGCAGCCAAACATAATATGAATGTGAGTCTCATGACTAAGTATGCGATACTAGTGTGATTAGTTCGATTTTTTTTTGCTGAAAATGAAGTCATTTCAGTATATTTATTTTCCGGTTGTAATTTTCGGTTGCAAATTAATTGAATAGAAGTTTCCAAAATTGTTTAAACGAATAGGAAAATGCTAGTAAATTGAGCATTGTGTGCAGCGTTCAGATATTAAGATAATTACATCGCGTCCATTTACTATAGTTTAGGTATTTGTATAAAAGACGTCAAGTTGGTATTCTGGGCAAATACAGTTGAAGCTTCAGTGGATCAGGAGTGCAAAACTGAAAAGCATCATGCTTAAGTTTACTTGTCTTGTTTTTTGTGCTGTGGCTGTGAGCTTAGGAAACATTTATGTAAGTATCATTTATATATAAACTTACATTCGGTTCCCTGGCGAAAAAACGATGTAAAGAATATTTTTTCAGTCACTTCTATCTGTTCATAAATATGTTTTTTGGACATTCAACTCGTTAAATAAAAAATAAAAAAAAATGGCCTTTCCATCAGCCCATATCTATGAAGTGTAACTTAATAGATATGTATTAAAAAAAAAAACTAAACTCATAATATTTAGTATACTACATAGAACTGCTCTTCTGGACAAAAGTTTTTTTGTAATGACATCATGCATCTGGTGGCAGATACCTGTGGACATTTTAGGCATCAAGGAACTCCCACTATTCAAAATAATATACTCGTAAATTTCGTAATTTTTTAATTGACAAAGCAAAGCACGATCCAAGATTTTCTTAATAATTAGTACCTACTATAATCTGTCATAATTGTTATTTTGTAAGATTTCCTTTATATGTATACCTAAGAATTTTTTAATCTGCATGTTAACATAATCATTGTATGCCTATTATGCATAATAGATACATGGCATAGGACATAATGGAACTGTAATTTACCTAACATCTGTCTGCCAACCTATGCCCACAATAAAAAGATTTGATTTGATTTGATTTTTATCTTTTTTTCTGATTGGTACAGTCTCTAACATGTTTCTTTCTTATGTGATAAAAGGCAGCTGAAGCAGCGAATGATGATACATATGACGCTTTGGATAGCTTGATAGAAGAGTGCACGAAAGAATATGAAACCACGCAAGCTGAAGTAAACGCCGCTGTACTTTCAGGAGACTTTTCAGATATTAACCCCTGTTATTGGAGCTGCTACTTCAAGAAAACTGGAATGGTAAGTATTTGAACTGCTGGTCTGCTACTGCTTTCAACCTAGGCTTTATCTGTTTCACAAATGTATTTTTGAAGTGTATTTAAGATCATCCTTTAACTAAAATGTATGTTCGTCAGACTGACCTAAATGTTTTTTAATATCATTTTTGTATTTTCTTCACAGCTGAATGACAAAGGTCAATACGATCTGGACACCGGCCTGGCCTTCTATAGAAAAACTTTTAAGGATGATGCAGCATACGCCATAATGGAAAGTGTAGCAAAACAATGCGAATCAGGTAGGTATAAACCTTATTTCTTTAGAATATCTAAACTGTCCATTAAGATTTGTCTACTGTGATTAAGATTACATAATATTTTCTACTGTAATTATTTTTTTTGTAAAAGATGAACCCGTAAAAGACGGCGAAGCTGGGTGCGAGAGGGGCGCACTATTGGCGGAGTGCTTCACGAAAATGACGCGGTCACTGAGGCAGAAGTAAACTACACAGTAAATCTATAAAAAATATGTAGGTTGAATCATTTCTTGTTTTTAATCTGTAGGAAGTCCTATGACGACGTCTCCACTTAGCCCACCTAATATTAGTTTTGAATCCCACCTAAAATATTTCATGTGGAGTGAGTTTCCAAGAATATGATATATGATATGTTTTCATTTCATGTGGAGTGAGTTTCCAAGACTAACGTTTTCACTGTTAAAAAGGTATCAGATCTAAAGTAGAGCCCCTAACTCTACAAGACCTAACTCAACAAACCTTACATCTTGGTCAGCCAAACGGCCAAGCCGTACGGCTTTTGGCCGTTTGGCGGTCGTCGCACAAACACTCCTATGCGCTTATGATAAGAAATTAAGTCACTTGGCTTTAATTTTGTGTCATGCAATAGTTCAATGGAACGTGGACGTTCCATTGAACTATTGCATGACACAAAAGCCATACATTTGCCTACATACCAAATTTCAGCTTTCTAGGACTTCGGGAAGTCCTCCTAGAAGTGACGAAATCGACGTATTTTAGGTATTAATAAAATTCAAAGTATGTATACTCGTAAAAGCCAGAAGTAAGGGTCAGTGTGTTTTTTAACTTTGCTAACTACGTCTGATTCTGACGATTTAGCTCTAGCTTTATTCAGGCCGAAGCTATGAGAGTTTGCAAATACGACAAAACACTTCGAGAAAAGGTAGATTGTGCCCCTGTTTTTTGTTTTTGACTCGTCTTGGCGGGGGCGCACTGCCAGATTACGAACAGTTAATATTAATACAATTTGCGCAGTGGCTGTACTTACAGGTTTTTGCCTTAGGGGTAACGGAAAACAAGATTTATCCCTTCCGAGTGCTGCGTTTTTGATTACGAAACATATTTACGAAAACCTTATTTTTTTTCAGCTTTACCGTACTTTTGGAATACAGCGCAGCGATAGGAGATAAGCGGTTATAATTGTTTATGGCTATTAAAATATGAAATAGTTCTAATTTGCAAACATTTTGAGTTTTATTCCCTTATGTATAGCTAGCTTGTTTTATTAATATATTTTTTACAGGTTTTCTACCATTTACGTCATTTTTTTTTTTTTATTGTACTAAAAAAACACGCTTTTTACACGCGCTTTAATTTAATTATTTATAATTTTTAGTGCGTGTAATAAGCGTGTTTTTTTGTTTTTTTTAAACTACAGTTTTAATTTTTTGCCTTTTAGTCTAGTATATTCTTCATTTAGTTAATAAATCTATAGTCAACGAAGTCATGACTTGACCGGTTAACTAGTTAAGTAGTCACTAAAGAAATCCACTATCCACCTCCTGGCTCCATCATCAGACCCTCAACACCAAATGCAACATATTGAAGTCGTCAAACCGAGTCATATGAGCCCAAACTCAAGGGGTTTTATTTATTTATTTATTATTTATTTTCTGCAACAATTTACATTGTATCGAAAGTTTACACAACATTTTATATCAATTACAAATTAAAAGAATTACAATATAAATCATTATCATAACATTAACCAAATAAGAAATTAAAAAGTAAAACATTTGCGATTCCCTGATATTATGATAAATGTAAAAAAAAAAAAAAAAAAAAAAACTAAGAATAATACCAAAACAAATAAACTAAAAATGTCACTATTACGACAAAAATATACTCTAATGTCAATAAAAATAGTGATGTTATAAATGAAATGTCAAATAAAGAATATAAAAACAAATTAAACAAGATTCATCCATTACACAAGGTCAAAAATAAAAAATTAAATCTATCATGTCAATAAAAATAGTATAATAACAATTAAAGTTCTAGTTGTATGTGTCACAGAGAAACTCATCAAGGGTGTAATAGCACTTTTCTATCAGAAATGATTTTAACTGCTGCTTAAACTGATTTAAGTTGTATAATGACTTGAAGTGTACAGGCAGTTTATTAAATAGTTTAATTGATTGATAACCTGCAACATGACTCACGACTTTTAAATGAGGTTGTATCTTATTTTGTAAATCCCTACGCCTAGTAGCTTCCCGCTTATCTCTTTCTTCTGGTGTTTCGAAATTCTGCAGCTGTTTCATAAGATCCATGAGAAGAACTAAAATATACAAACAAGGGACCGTTAGTATCTGAAGCTCTTTAAAGTACTCCTTACACGATACCCACTGCGGAATTCTCACCATGGTTCTTATTGCCCTTTTTTGTATAATGAAAGCTGTATTTATATTGTACGCGTAGCTACCTCCCCATAGAGTGATGCTGTACCTAAGCTTTGACTCTACAAGCGAGTAATATACCACTTTTAATTGCTTGATTGCGATCACATCTCGAAGACTTCTTAGTGCATAGCAAGCTGAGCTAATTGAACTTTCTATGGCTGTCAATTATTTTTTCCAGTTTAGGCTTTCGTCAATGTGAATACCTAAGAATTTTACGCTGTCTACCAATGTTATTGTATTTTCATTTAATACTATGTCAATATTTTCTTTGTTTCTCGACGTAAATAACATGGCATTTGTTTTACTTAAATTCAATTTGAGATTATTGATGGTAAACCAATGATGAAAGAGAGCAAGAGCATTATTTACTTTACTACTGAGAGTATCAATATCTTTAGCGGCTATAATAGCATTCGTATCATCAGCAAATCGGTTTACTAGTAGCCTCTAAACAGTTTCACTATTCACCTTCTGGCTCCATCATCAGACCCTCAACACCAAATGCAATATATTGGACTCATCAAACCGAATCATATGAGCCTAAACTCGAGGGGTTTACTAGTAGCCACTGAAGAGTTCCACTATCCACCTCCTAGCTCCATCATCAGATCTTCGACACCAAGTGGAATATATTAGACTCGTCAAATCGAATCTTATGAGCCCAAACTCGAGGGTTTTACTAGTAGCCACTGAAGAGTTCCACTATCCACCTTCCAGCTCCATCATCAGACCTTCGACACCGAGTGCAATATATTAGACTCATTAAATCGAATCCTATGAGCCCAAAGTCGAAGGTGTAAAACCTTCGAGTTTGGGCTCATAGGATTCGATTTGCAAATTTTCAAGTTAATCAAACGTCTTAAAGTTGGTGAATATTACGTTGAAAAAGAAAAAAGAAAAAGGTAAATTATTTGAGCAACCATAGATGTCACGCTATAATATGGGTACCTGGAATTATCAAAATCAAAAATTGCTTATTCGAATTGGCTGAGAATCACTATTTAAATGTCAAAGACACAAAGGGCAGTCCCCTCATCATTGCGCCCGTCGGAAATAAGAAGTGGGAGAAATCCCAAAAAAGCTCCCCGAATCCCATTGAACTGTTATCATGCTAGTTATCGTGTATAGTATACGAAGCAATTCATCAGTTTAAAAAAGAGAAACATTATTCTGTGGCGTTTTTGGATTTTTAATAAGCTTTCGATCATGTTTGCCTCTACTGCTTACTGTGAAGATAAGGAAAATCATTTACACTCGCCGTGTCATTTATCCTTGGCGTTGTATACTGCTTGACAGAATTCAATGCTGTTTATCCATGCTGCTCAATATTGAGATACATAATGCAATAGCATCTGGTAAATAAAAATAATCCTGAAGGGGGTGATATAGGAAGATATAGATACTCCGCTAGAAAGAACACATGGCATCATCATCTGGAAAGCGCTTGCACACACCTTGGTTCGGTCGCTCTAAACCCCTTGGGGTTTAGAGCGACCACGCGCGTACGTACGTATATGTATGTTTGTTCGCGTGAAATCTTGCTACTCAATTTTGAAGCAGATATCTTCAACCGATTGAGCTGAAATTTTGTATACGCGTTTAATATGAATGACAATACACGATAAGCTGTGTGACGTCATTCTAAATCCAATATGGCGGACCATCCAAGATGGCGGAATAGTTATTTTTAATGCATTTCTACAATATGGGTATCAAATGAAAGGGCTTGTTGAGAGTAACTCGAAAAATAATGTGACGTCATTCTAAATCCAATATGGCGGAACGTCCAAAATGGCGGAATAGTTATTTTTTATGCACAACTGCAATATGGATATCAAATGAAAGGGCTTGTTGAGAGTAATTCGAAAAATAAGGTGACGTCATTCTAAATCCAATATGGCGGACCATCCAAGATGGCGGAATAGTTATTTTTAATGCATTTCTACAATATGGGTATCAAATGAAAGGGCTTGTTGAGAGTAACTCGAAAAATAATGTGACGTCATTCTAAATCCAATATGGCGGAACATCCAAAATGGCGGAATAGTTATTTTTTATGCACAACTGCAATATGGGTATCAAATGAAAGGGCTTGTTGAGAGTAACTCGAAAAATAATGTGGTGTTTTGCTAAATCTAATATGGCGGAACATCCAAGATGGCGGAATAGTTATTTTTTATGCACTTCTGCAATATGGGTGTGTAGGAAGTGTGAGAGCCACCAATAAACAACCACCAAATTACATAGATTCGTTTTATTATTCTATTACGTAGGTATAAAATATGGGGACTAGCCGCGAACTGCCGCGTTTTCTAATTATGTAGCGTGCACACGGTTCCGTGGCGATGATGGCTCTGTTGGTCGGCGCGGCGCGGCAGCGCGACGGAGTGGCGCGGGGTGCGCGTCGCCCGCGCTCCGTGTGTCCTTCACTGTCCCTCCTCTTCGCCCCGCGTTGGGCTCAGCGCGCGGGGTTCTCATGGCGTGTACAATGGGTATCAAATGAAAGGGCTTGCCGAGAATAATTAGAAATAACTTAAAAGTGAAAAATAAATTAAAAGCAAAAAAACCTTTTTTGAAAAAAAAAACCTTTAATTTAAATGCTCTAAAAAGAAGAAAATTAAATTTTCTTTTAAAATTTTTACTATCAACTTATTTATTACACACAATTTATATGATCATAAAAGCTTGCCGCGATCATATAAATTTTATATCAATTTTATTATTATTGATTTATAGCTGAAATTATTGTAACGATTTATTGAACTATCACAGTAAGAAAGAGATTTTCTCGTATATGGTACCTACCACCAGCCATTAGAATTTTGTTCAGTACCTATCTATATTATCCATGAGGAATATCATCGCTTAGGAACAGAATCCGAACATAGCATCCAGGATCATTAATATCCACTGTTGTAGTCGTTCTGGTGCGTTGAGTGAAGAGTTACAGGGAAAATTATACTGATTCAAAGTGCTGCTATGATGTAAAGCCGTCCGTACCGCGCCTACAACAAACACAAACGATTGTTGTTAACATCAATGTTTCTTCAATACCCTGAAGGTAGATGAAGCTTTACAGCGGATTTTATAATCCTTTGCAGATGAAGGTGCCTACCTATACCAACTATTCGGAATAAACTGAAGACTATTGTAAAAATAATTTCTACTGGGTACTAGTTCACGTTAGGTACTGCTTATGACTGTAACGAATTAAATATTTTTCATTCGCCTTTTTCATTTCTTTATTATTTTATTTTTATATTGTTTCACTTGACAAAGACTCTGTGGACACCAATAGTCGACTTCTATTCATTGTTAATTTTGCATGAATATTGTCCCGTTGGCACCCTTTGGGTACGGAACCCTAAAGAGCATACAGTTATTTTATTATAAGTAATTTAAAAATCGTATTGTGTTAAAAATTAATACAAAAATAAATTAAAAACACAAAAAATAAACCTATACTTGGGGATCGAACATACAATCAACGTCATGCAAGGCAGACGTCGAACCACCCCGGCTGTACGGTACGTTTTATGCTTGAATAAAATAGCCTTTCTTATACCTACACGTCATAATACAAAAGCTAATTTTGAAAAGACACATGACACTTCCTGTAAGTACAAGAGCTTGTGACCAACATTTTTGCCTTATTAAGTTACTGAGATTTGGATTATCTGAATCCAAAAATTCTTATTTCAGGAATTTTCCGCGTCGCGTCTGACTTAACCGCATTTTCAAATATGTCAAAAAAATTACCGAACTGTTTCATAGTAATTTGTCTGATTTTCTAAATGTAGTTGAACGATTAAATTTTCAGGTGGTGGTGCCCAGATATAGAACAAAAAAAATACATTTGTAACCTATTTGAAACCTATGCACATTTTTTTTTATATCAGACATATTGTGATAAAACCGTCTGACCAATACTGTCCACCAAGTCGGGTTCAGAATCATTTAAAATAACCGTTTTGGCCGTAAAACGATGCTACATGGTTTTGGTCGTAGGCTCTCGTACTAATATGTCAAACAACTATTGACGCCTGCAATATGTAAGAGGCAAACACTTGTTAAGAAGAATCCACAAGGCAGTTTTACTATTATCTAACATAGCTCCTTGTAGGTACCTACAGCGTAATGATTTTCATTTCAGAGCTTACATCCGTACCTAATTTACAATTTTGTCTCGTCTTATTACAATCCCGCAGTAAACTATCGAAGAACAGGAACCAAATGCAATAATGCTCTGTCCCCCATAGCAAAAAGAGTGATAATGTAGGTATAGCTTATTCTCAGCAGTGGGCGGAACAAGGCTGCCAGTAATTATGATGATGATGATATATTAACTTGTGTGTTGACTTCGACTTTTAATGATTTTTTTTGCTAAATTCGTACATAATATTAACGTTTTGGTCGGCCCGGGTACGTTAACAGTACGAGAGCGGAGTAGTATTATTTTATTCAGAAGCTTGGGTATACTTTCAGATAAAGAAGTAGGTAAATGAATGAATGTAACACATTTATAAAAATCCATATGTCATACACGTGTGAATTTCATAAATGTGTATCCTAAATATGTAGGTATTATGTAGTAAGTTTGGAAGCAAGTGTGCCGTGATAGTTGCAGGCCAAATGCATACCGACTATTACGTCAGCCCTATATAAGTGGAGTCATCATCATCATTTTAGCCGAAAGACATTCACTGTTGAACATAGGCCTCCAAGCGTCGCCACATCGACGGGCCCTGTGCTTCACAGAACTGTAGGGACTGCAGAAAAATAAAGTTACTAGGTACTAAAACGAATATTATTTATTAACTTGTCGATACAAACATATTAAATATTATACTAAACAACATAAGTAATGGGGCAATAGGTATTAGGGCGTATGTAAACATTTTTTTATCGGTCATGGAGCGTGCTTTTCGCTCTTATACTAGGTATCCGGCAATCAGAACGTCTGTCCTGCTTATTCTTCCCGGCCCTTGTGTCGTCCGCGTGATTCCTCCATATAGTGCCTAGAAAAGCACGTACAGCCGTTGGAACCAACTAATTTCTTCCCAGTTACGTCGCATTGCCGTCCCATCGGACTATGAGAGTGAGGGAAGAGGGAGTGCTGTGTATGCGTACACACTTGCGTTGTTGTCTATAGTGCCTCCTGTTTACTTGGCTGTCTTGGTTGAAATTGGCCGCCGTGACCGCAAATAGGTCGGAACTTCGACCGTATCTCATCTAAATGTATGAAATCTAAAAAGGATATATGATATTAGGTATCATAATAGTGAATCAACAAATACATTCATTTCGCATAATTTTTAAAATAACGGGCACAGTTCCAGCCTATCCTCGGGCCTTTCTTGTCATAGGGAAGTGCACATGTGTTTTGAACACACGTGGGTGGTTCAGGGCCAGTGTGACTTTCTACAAGGCTGTGAATCTGAAGGAATATAGTTTTGATCCACTACGAAAGCGTGGCAGGAGCTACTCGTGCAAAACGCAGGGGTTATCAAAACCGAGAAAAAGTAGATACGGTGATGACGCTTAGAATATAGCTGCCTTCTTGCATATCAATCAATAATATTTTTATATAAGTATTATAATGTGTACTTAGTAGACCAACCTTGGTTGCCATACCCAGTCCATTTCTTCGCTTATTCTGCGGGGTAAGCGGCTTCAGTTCGTAAGACTTGGTTAGTCTGTATGTTTTTACAAACGCACGGTGGCTTTAATGGAAAATGCGTCTGATGTGGGATCTCGCGGCCGGCGATGCTGAGACCAGCTGCTGCTGTGTTCTCTACGTTGTTCTGCGGCCGATTCGTCGTCTGCACGTTGTGCGAGGAATGAAAGTTGCTCCCACAGGCCGAACCCACTGGTTTTGTATTATTTCACCACACAAACACAAAATAGATAATGCAGAAGCTAAAATTTTCGGTCACAGTTCAGTCAACAAATAATCTCATGCTTACGTAAATTTTGACGTTCTTATAATTACGTGAATACCTTAAGTGAATACCAATTTTATTTTCTTTGTCAAGTCAAAATTTAGCAGAATACCGTTTTAGTACATTTGTTATTTTCATTCCATTCGCAATCTCATGGCACAAAACGTCACGTTTGACTTGGACTTGGTTTTTTGGTTTAGCAGAATACCTTTTGTGACATTTTGGAACTTTTGCGGCTCTGCGACTTGAATTTGAACGTTTTTTAAGTACGAGAATTGGCCCTCTGATATCCTAGTCCTAATGATAATAGTCCATCGGGTATTGCATGATGTTAGAATACTGTAAAACCGTTAACTGTTAAAAACCGGCCAAGTGCGTGTCGGACCACGCACTATGAAGGGTTCCGTAGTTGGGATGAATTTATCCCAAGAACAAACTTAAAATTGTAGTTGAAAAACATATTCTCCCATACGGAATGTATGGGAGATCATGCTTTTCAAACTGCAAATTTAAGTTGGTCGATTATTACTCGTCAACATATAATACCTACTTAGGTGTGATAATTTTCTTTTTAACTTCGTTATACTCGTACATACTACTGCTGTGATTTTTTTCACAAATCCAAGTACCACCATTAGCTGGCAGGGGGGGGACACTTGACTCTAACAAAAATTTGCATTTTAAAGCTTAATATTTCGCAAACGGATTCCTAAATTACTATCCACAATATTTTTGAACGATCTTTCCAATGACACCCTACACTTTGAGATAGACGAGAAAAAAGAACATCCCCACTTTACGTGTAGTACAGGAACCTTAAAAAAAAAACGATTTTCTTTCACCACTTTGTCAGCGTGACTAATATAATATATACTCATGCCAAATTACAGCTTTCTAGTACTAACCGTCCCTGAGCCAAGCCGCGGACAGACAGACAGACGGACATAGCGAAACTACAAGGGTTCCTTGTTTACTACGGAACCCTAAAAATCCATAAAAAATTTCAAACACTTAAAAAATATTGCAATCAAAGTAACTTTCAACAATTTGCTGCATTTTCTAAACGAGCCTAGAACCTAACATTTATTAAAATGGTATAAAGAAAACCAGTAGGTGTAGCAGCCTATAATGTTCCAACTGGTAGGACACAGGCCTCCTCTGCGAGAAGGACTGGGCTGTCCACCACGAGGGGACAGTGCGTGCTGGTGGATGCAACATGTTTACGAATTTTAACTCTAGAACATGGCCGGTTTTTTCACGAAGTTTTACAAACCCACAAACGGTTTCTTGAAGACACAGCCATTGAAACAAGGACGAAGGTTTGATGGATCGGCGTCCGCCGCAGCCTTATTTATAGGATCATCGGTGACTCCTGGAATGTCTTTTGAGCACTCCTCGAAGACGGCCTTGAGGTTATCACGCAGAGTGGCTTTATCAGCTCTCGTGACCTAAAATAATGACGGATAGAGACAAAGTTGAGGATGCAGCTAGAATAAAATTACTGTACCACAAAAGGCAATAAAATAATTAAAAATGAAGTAATAACGGATAAATTAACTATGTGATACATACATGGTGTTGACATAGTTACAAACTTGATAAAAGATTTTCTTAAAATTTTAACAAGTTATAAGTCAGTGTGTGAGTAAAATTTTAGAGGTAAGTCTGAAGAACAGGGTGTAAAGTTCTCTCATCCTCAATAGAAAAGGGAGCATCCTCCGACCAAACGGGTGTCGTGTCTGGCGGGCAACTGCCCAACGATTGATGTCGGATAGTCTTATATGTCGTTCGCGCGGTAACTCGATGCTGGATTTGTGTGACGTCAGGATTTTGAGTGTCTGACAGACAACCAAAACTAATTATAACCCCAAAATAATTAAAATAAATACAAAAATTATAAAAACTAAAACCCAACTACGACAAAAAAGTCAGACTTATAAAAAATCCGGAGTCACACGTGTTAGGGCATAAATCGAATAGATTACGTGTGACTCCGGATTTTTAATTCGTTTTTTAAAATCTTCCGTGCCAGCCAACAACCCTGTATAGCTATTTCACAAAACTTTGTACATACAATCCTACAAGCATGATACATGTCCGCCATAAATGTGCAAAAAGATACTGTTTTACATTTCAGCCTCGCAGACGTATCGAAAACATCGGCAATACCTGTCTTGGAACGTATTATTTATGTAGTCAGTTATATTATTAACAGCAGTATAAACAGGACTTCGTAAGATTAAAGTTAAAGAAAAAGAAAATAAAACTAAACCTGTTTACTGAAGCAAACAGGACATCGTATCATAATATAAAGTTAAAAAAAAAGAAAATGAAACTAAACTTGTTTACTGAAGTAAACTATGTTTATTAATAAATCCTAAGAATGAGAATTAAACCTTACATTTCTAGACATTTTGATAAGTAATCAAAATGTCTAGAAATGAAAAGTTTAATTCAGGCAGAAGTTAAATAGATTAGACATTGTAAGTTGTAACGGTTGTTCGCTGTCATTCATAAGTAGATCTTTGACAGTTGTTACGGGTAGTCAGAGGCTTAAAAGTCTGACAACCAGTCTTACCAAGGTGTATCATGTTACCCAGTTACTGGGTTGTGGAGGTCAGATAGGCCGTCGCTCCATTTTAATTTTTCGGGTTTTTCAAAACCAAAATGACCGATGTCATCATGGTTCATTTTCACCACTTAAAAATCTTTGAAATAGAAATAGAAATATCATTTATTTACTAAAAACATGGTATAAAAGATGTTAATAATGTGAACAAACATGTTTTGCTTAATAGATATAAGCGTGCAAATTTTACATGCATAACGAAACAATCAGTCATCATGCGATTTTATGTTCCATGAACTCCCTAACACTGTAAAAACTATTGGCAGATAGCCATTTGTATAATCTTGATCTTGATCTTAATTTTGAACAATCTTGTATTTAATGTTTTCAATTCATTCACACACGTAAACATGCAGCTTTTATTATACTTCGCAAGCCTTGGGAGGACTTCTAACACGAGGCTGTAGGGGTCGCGCCTGCTGCGAAAATTTACATCGCTTATTTTTCGCAACAATTCCCTGTGCCTCCACACAAACACACACATTTCAAAAATATTAAGGGACGGCAGCGGTAACAAATCAAGTTTCTTAAACACCGGCCTGCAAGATTCGTCGGGTTTAAGGCATTATGTGGCCTTAAACCCGACGAATCTTGCAGGCCGGTCTCTAATGCATTTCTTTTGTGCAACAAATGCACAATATCAATATCTCAGTGCTCTATCTGGCTGTATATTTCTAAATGTCTTAATATAACGAGTTATGTAACATACTTTAAACCTAAGATGTATAATGTATGTAATTTCTGGTGTTAATAATAGCCTGTTGAATAAAATGTTTTAGTTTCCAATAATTAACTTACATAACCTAAAGCTAATTAATAGTTAGTTTTCAGTTCTTACATACATATGCATAAATGTGTGCATACTGGTATTCAGCAGCATTCGGTTATATTTAAATCGGACAAATGGATGTCTCCTATAACACAGGATTTTCCTAGCATTTGGGCACAAAAAATGAGCACAAATGTAATACCATATTTAACGTAACATACATTGTATTCCTTCTTTTTGCTAAATAAATTATTATTATTATAATCTAACCCAACATAGTTTGGAAGAAGATTATTAAGAAGAGATTGATTGGTAGGTAAGTTGTAGGTAGTTTTCTCATTGATGAGTTTTTTAAATATTTATTTAGTAGTTCCTCAAAATATTTTAGAAAAATAAAACAATAGAATACCTCTGCAGACATTATTATTGCAGAATTAGTAGATTTCTTAATAAGATTCGTTTTTATACGGGTCAATTTACATTCAAAGTGCCAAAATTGAGTATGTAATTAAAAATACGAGTAGTATAATAATTTAATTTGAATAGGACGTACCCAAAACGACCTTCCTTTCCTGCATCTTAGTGTTTCTTTTTGAAACACATACCACATTCACACACAATCATCATTTCACACATATCACATTTCGTATTTAATTATTTCTATTGTATACCATAAAATACTTCAGAGAGCTACCTACTGCTGAATATGCACCTATACGAGTATAATAGTGAACATGTAAATTAGGAACATCAGCATAATTTTATTATTTAAATTATAGTTTTATGTATTTTGTTATCCCCTAGTGGGATTTATATGTGTCCGTAGGTATGTCCGTGGCATCACAGCGGGCCCTATCAGAATACCAGCGCTGCGGTATTTATATGTGTCCGTAGGTATGTCCGTGGCATCACAGCGGGCCCTATCAGAATACCAGCGCTGCGGTATTTATATGTGTCCGTAGGTATGTCCGTGGCATCACAGCGGGCCCTATCAGAATACCAGCGCTGCGGTATTTATATGTGTCCGTAGGTATGTCCGTGGCATCACAGCGGGCCCTATCAGAATACCAGCGCTGCGGTATTTATATGTGTCCGTAGGTATGTCCGTGGCATCACAGCGGGCCCTATCAGAATACCAGCGCTGCGGTATTTATATGTGTCCGTAGGTATGTCCGTGGCATCACAGCGGGCCCTATCAGAATACCAGCGCTGCGGTATTTATATGTGTCCGTAGGTATGTCTGTGGCATCACAGCGGGCCCTATCAGAATACCAGCGCTGCGGTATTTATATGTGTCCGTAGGTATGTCCGTGGCATCACAGCGGGCCCTATCAGAATACCAGCGCTGCGGTATTTATCAGAATACCAGCGCTGCGGTATTTATCAGAATACCAGCGCTGCGGTATTTTTTTTTTAAATATCGTTGCGTTATGCTGAGATAGGAGCCATTTTGGAGTCACACAGGTCGTTATTTTTATTTTTTTAATGATGTAAATTTTGCTCGTTTTTGCTAACGGTTTGTATTTCCTGTGCGAGTCCTAAATAAAATATTTTTGTTCCTTTCTTTCTTTCTTTTTTTCTTTCTTTATCTACAAATAAAACAAAATACTTTATAAAGATATAATTTATTTAATTCTGAAAAATCACAACAAAGGAACGCTGGAGCCCATCTTGCATCACTGCATGCCAACTGTTCTTCAAACCATTTAAATGATGATCTAGACAAAAAAACAAAAAATCCTTCTTTAGACAGTCGTGTAAAAAGTCATTTGAAATATTTTGCTGCAACATGTCAATAAAAAAACTATAAATGTAATCTCGTAGACAAACGCTTTTAATATTCAATTTCAAAATATAAAGCTGTTTTTTTGACCACTATATTTCAATTAGCACCCTGAATTAGAGACGCTTTCGGCTCGGCTCTGAATTGCCAGGCGCAAGAACAGTTTGAGACGTTCTGGGAGGAAAAACATTGATAATACAAAGTTTGTCTGTCTGGAGAAAAATCATGGCCCATAATATTAAAATAGTTGTGATAGCACAGTGGTTAAAGCTTCAACTCTCATACTGGGCCATCACGATTATTTTTCGGCTGTAGGTTCAAATCCAGGTAAGTACCAACGCGATTTATTCAATTCATTTGTACGTATACTTTTCTGAGTATATCTTGGACATTACTGATATCGGTGAAGCAAAAACATCGTGAGGAAACCTGGACTTTATATAAGTCTGAAATTACCAACCCATCTTGCGAAAGTGCGGTGATCAATGCTCGTGCCTTCTCTGTATGAGAAGAGGCCTTTGCCCTGCAGTAGGATAATAATAGGCTGGTATTATTATTATTTATATTAAAATATTGTTGTAAGATAATTACACTAGTCTTGTGTTCCAAGAAGCATCCCGCTATCAGAGCACCCCTCTCGCATCCAGCTGTTCCGTCACTCACGGTTTTATAGTTAACTGAAAATTCATTTTATTATAATTAAAGCATTCATGAACAATATTAAAATGAGAAAGTATTAGCAGAGACAAACTGTAGCTATTCGTACCTGATGAACACTCTTTAGCAATGTCCGCTAGTTCGTTGTACTTCTCGTCATCCTTCACGAACTGCTTTATGTTCTTCAGACTACCATCCAGGTCGTAATCACCTTTGTCATTGACCTATAAAGTAGTATTTGGTATTATAGTATGTATATAACAATGTTAAATATTAACAACCCATAGTAATAATAGTCTTTCCCTAGTAAGTAGCTTTTAATAATTCAATTTATTGACAGCTGAAAAAATCTGGTGCTTCACACGAATTAATATTAACTTTCCCAGTTGGGACTCCAAGTTTATTGCACTTACAAATCCGGCTTTCTTGAGCACACAGCCAATGAAACAAGGATTGATGCTCGCCGCGCTGCCGGCTTCCTTAGCGGCCTGGACATGAGCGTCGGTGACTCCATGCTCCTGTTTGCAGGCGACGATGACGGGTCGCAGAGAGTCCAGGAGAGTCGTCTGCGCTTTAGTAACCTTAAATACAACAATGACACGACGACGTTAGAAATTATCAGAATTTAACCAAGTAAAAACCTGGAGTTTCATAGTTACAAAACTTTAAAAAATTGATAATTACTCGTACATGGTGGAAATGAGTAAAGTAAAAATATAATATAACTGGCGAAATGTGGGTGTACTATAGGTACACCACTGCTTAACCCTTCGTGGTAATACAGTCATGATGTTAAGTTATGTGTAAAAATATTTAATATTTTCCATGAACAATTGTAACTTACATGGACGCTACTCAAGCTCGCAGCCACGACACACAACACAAGACAAGTAAACTTGGACATGATGCACTCTTCAGTTTTGCACTCCTGATCCTTACAAGCTTCAAATGTTTATGCTCTGATGTTAAGCTCGACACTTATTTATATAATGTGGCCTTAGATTTTGACGAAAGGTCAGTCATGTTCATAGATGCTAAATGCAACAAAAACTACGCAAAAACTGACGTCTGTTCCATCTATTATAAGACAAGGAAGTTTGGCAATAAATTTCCTTCTGCACATATGGCTTCCCTGGTACCTCACTAACGGCATAGTTATGTAAGAGTCTAATAACTGCTCCCAAATTACCATATTTAATTTTTACATTTTTCCTTGACATCATCTTATTATTTGGCATTAGATCCCTACAATTTAATTTCAACTCTTTATTAGTGGCTTTTGTGGAATTGATAATTATTCAGATTTAATATAGTTGTAATGTCAAACAGTCATTTGGTTTAAATAGATTTTTAATTGTTTTTATTATTTTATTTATCTTATAAATAGATTCTTTTCTTTTTTGTGAATGTGAGAACGTTGAAGGCTTAGTGGACTGAAGATTTGTTGACCATTTTCTATTTTGTTAAGTACTTGTTGAAAGACCTACCTGTACACTGTCCTCCCATACCTACTAACACTGTCATTTGAAAATATTGTAAAAGTTAATAATTTTTAAAAGAGTAACCTTGGAGTTTTTGTAGGCCGGCTCTTCTCCATAGGAAACGACCAATTGGAACCATGCACCAAGCTTCTGACGTTTCATAAGTGCCTATGTATGTATATGTGAAATAAAATATTTTGATTGATTGATTGATATTGGTAATTAGCTCCTGAAAAGAATATCTTGTTTATGGATCGTACTTCCTTCTCAAATATTGTGTCTCAAAGTTGATACGGTTATAACCGATACTTCGTGAACTCTATGGCGGATATTTGAGCTATTTGTTGTTTCTGTTTTATCGTCATTATCACTGTCATCGCCATGCAGCCCAAAGACATCCATTGCTGGACCACCTCCCAAACCGAACGTTTCGACCCTATCAGCCATCCGTTCTGCAAGCAATGTGTCCTTCGGGATATATCAACTTCCTGGATTCTCCAGGAGTTTTAACACTTTTATAAGCCATAAGGTAATTCTAGTATACATGCCCCAGTGGGATAGGTTCCGCGATTTTAAGCCCACAACAGGCATCTATACTTTAAAGCATTTTAACAATGAGTCGTCTATCCCGCAGATTAGGCATCTATTCTGTTTAAATGAGGTATAAAAACATACAATTTACATAAATCAGTTATAACTTGTACTCAAACAATTAGGATACCATCGTAGATTCAAGGCTTGTGCAGACCAGCGCGACTTGTCGCGCGACGCGACACCGGTTATTGTTATATTGTGAAGTTTTCTTAGAAATTGCAATTGTTCGTGTCGCGTCGCGCGACATGTCGCGCTGGTCTGCACAAGCCTTAAAGATCAAAGTTCTCAGACAACGGGTAATTTGCCAATGGATATTTATTTATTTTATTTATTCATTTAAGATCTTTCGAACACTTAAAAATTAAGTTAGATGCAATCGGAGGCTTAAAAAAAATAAAAGCGATTTTACTTAATTGATTTAAATTAAAAGAATTACATGTACTAAATTAGCCTAAACGCCTATTCGAGTTATGAATCTGGAATGGCATTTTACAGTTACAATAACACATATTAGAAACATTCAGTAAGACAAGTGAAACTTATAGGTAGTTGGCTGATCCGTGATAAGGTAGATGTTAATGCAATGTCGCCCAAGGGCGATGTTATCACCCGTATTTTTCTGAATATTCATGAATAATTATCCAAAAATAACATTAACTAACACTTTATTTGCTTATATGTAGCTAAACAAATGAGATTGTAACTTAGACTATGAGACTCCCTCATAGTCTAAGTTATATCTTCTCTGTCATTCTGTATTTATCTGTGGGGGCTTGTAATTAGCAATTTTGTTAAATATTATTGTTACTATAATGTTATTAGTATGTAAGTCTTCTGAAATTTGTAGTTTTGTAACCTACAAAGTAAAAATAGAATGAGGAACATCTCAAAATTACTACAATTACACCTACTTGAACATACTCGTAAGGTACAAAGTCCAAAACAAGACATTACAAATTCTATGCTTGAACTTCTAAGGAAAGAAAGAATAACAAACTAATATGGAGAAAGTATTTAAAATAGCAAGTTTTCCCGTTAAAGAAATAATAATAAAGGTGTAAGGCACGTGTCCCACCGCCAACGAGGCAGTGACTAGCTAATAATATCACATTCTTTAAGTATTGAGTAAGCAGAAGTAACCAACGTATCGTAGACTCTCTCGTTTCAGAGCACTGCGGGCGCTACCCGTACGGGTCCCCCCGGATACGCGCGGCCCGTACGGGTCTCCCGGATACGCGCGGCCCGTACGGGTCTCCCGGATACGCGCGGCCCGTACGGGTCTCCCGCACAGCTGTGAAACCAGCCTAAGAATAAAAATACACAAAAACAAATTATACTAAAATAAACTAGTAACTTAAAATCTTTTAAAACTCTGATTTAATTTGAAGTCGATTTTACGATCCACAAACAACATAGTTACGAAATGGAATAATCTAGGCTTGCATTTGATATTCAACAAGCATATATTCTTGGACATCAGCCGCAGTCAACAGTTACGTTATTAAATGCATATATTTAATAACGTAACTGTTTTTGCCCCGTGGAATATAAGCAACCTGATGCACAAAAGTGAGCTAGCAGGTATAGGAATCGCAATTTTTCTAGTCTTCAAGAAACACTTCTAATAAATTCATATTTTATGTGGCAACTTACGCTAGTCCTGTGTTCTAAGAAGCATCCCGCCCACAGAGCACCCCTCTCGCAGCCGGCTGTTCCGTTGGTCACAGTTTTGTCTTGAACTGAAAATCACAAAGAAATATTTGAAACTTAATAAAACCAAATCCATATACATCTGTTTTTGGCTGAATTGATTTACACACACACTCATTTACATCTTTATATTATGGTCTACTTGCATGTGGCTGAACCACTTTTTTCAACTTCCATACAAAACAGCAGATTTTTTTGAAATAACGTAATTTTCTAAAAACTTGAGATAATCATTTAATAGAATCTAACTTGTATTTTATAAATAAACAATTACTTAATTTTGTAAATAAATGGCAAAGAGAACTACGACCGCGAAAAACCCATCCCGTCAGTAGCGACCGGGCCGGAGCGAGAGGCCACTTTGCGTCGCAGGCGCACACGTGTTATGTGTAAACGTATTCCAGAAATTGTATGCCGACTACCACATTTTCGTTTTTGAATAACATAAAAAATGTTCATGCCTGGCAATAAATAAAATACCGGGTCCGCCAGTTATATTTCGACTGTAGGTTTCATAGTTTTTTAAAGTAAAAACTTCTTTAATTAAGCTCGTTGAGTGATTTTTGCTAGGGAAAAAACTTATGGGTTCACGTCACCGACATGCCCGCAACGATATAGGTACGAGTACTGTAGTAGAATAAGTGTTTTTTTGTTTTTTGGAACGAATTTCTTTAACGAAGACTACTACTGAAGACTACTGTCAAAATAAAGAACCAAGATGGCGGCTGTGAACTATTTCAAATTTTTCGTCTTGGGTGTCGTTTTCATAGTTTTCGAGGATGCTAGAGCCGAGGTGTGAGGTCAAAATGTAAATCTAAGATAGCGGTTGTGAAAATTTTCATATTTCCTCATTACTTTATTATTTAACATTCTTTGAAATTGATGGCGTGATGTTAAGAAATCTAATTTCTTCAACTTTTTCGCGCAAGTGGGTTCGCACAAGTGTCCCAGATCCATACATGAATCCAATGCCAATTCTCTCACATAATCACAATTTCATCACAAAAAATTGCCTCTAAACCAGACTAAAAATCACCAAAATTTTCTGACAAACGACGATTTCCCATTCTGAAATAGACTAAAGTGACACAATTTAGGTATATTTTAGTTTGACATCACTAAGATGGCACTGAGTTATTAATTTAGTGAAAATGGCAATTTTGCTATTCTGAATTTGACGTTTTTCACCAAAAATTTTATCTAACTATATCTGACTATTTTTAATCGCGATTAAATAGGTGTGGAATAAAATTAGTTGTTATGAACTAAAATTCAAACCAACACCCCGACTTCTGGTGCAAAAACAGTACTATATCTTTTTTCTTTTCTTTTGCTTATATCTCGAAAATGGCGTGTCCTATCGCAAAAATAATAAAAATTTCGTCACCTATATGAAGCCCATAAACCTCTAAATCTCAACTTGTAGGTAACAATTTTCCTTATTTTCCATACAAAAACTGAAAAATTCCATTATAAAACACGTCGAGGCTGCCCCAAGTGTGCGTCCAGCTCTAAAAAAAATCACCGGGTAGGGAAAAACAAATACCACGTAGAGTCGCGATTGTCAAATTCCAATTTAAATTTGTCAAAATTTATATTTTCATTTTCTTTATTAAAAATCAAATCAGTCCATTAAAGTTTTGAAGCTGTTCTGAGGCCAGGTGACGATTATACGTAGGCTGATGGCTAAAGTAAACCGAGCTTGTCGTGCTGTAGTGACTCAGTTTATTGGTTCTCCGGGATGGCAAACAAAACTGCCAGTCTCCAGGTATCATATGTAGTTAACAAAATAGGTACGCTATGGAAATAAAAAATTTAAATTGGTTTCCGAAGTAATTTCTTTAATAACAACAAAACAAAGTCCATAATGGTTTATCTTGTCACGCTGCACATTGATTGTACTCAAAACTGCTTATATGAGGACCTGAAAAGATATAAAATCTACTTAAAATATATGTATAAAAACAACTAGATTGATTTGGCTATTTTTGTTTTAAAATGTTTGCGGTACCCCGAATAAGGTTTTTAGGGAAACAAAAAATTGGACTTTTCCCCGAAAATAAAAAAATGGGCATATCTGAAAGTTCTTTTTCTCTATGGGATTTTTGTATGAACTATTGTTTGGACAAGACAAAGTCCGTCGGTCAGCTAGTTTAATAAAATATTGCCAATCATTATGCTCAATCATACTCGTAATAACATTATGACATTAAATCAGCCCCATGTAATAAGTGGCGACCCTATTGCCACTGAGAAATTCCTGACGGAAAAACCCAGTCATTCTTTGCCCGACCTAGGAACAGTTTTCTTATTTTATTTTACTTATTATGTAAATACTTTACTTTGTCTTTATGTTGCAAGATGCAAGCAGACATCAGGTTGCCCCTCTCGCATCCGGCTTCTCCATCACTCACTGTATGTTTTGCTGAAAGAAAACGGAAAAAACAATTGTAAAAAAAAAAAAAAAATAACTTAAATTCCAGAAGTCGGTGTCTTTTGTTTTGAATTTTCTTTTTTGCCACCGACTTCCGAAATTAAAGTTATTTTTCACTTTGTAGAGTTTTTTTTTGGAAGTTGGTTGTTTTTTCAAATAAAAAGTTTTTATTTTTCACTTTTTAGTTGTTGTGTCTACTCCAAACAAACTCGAATACCTGTTATGTAAATAACAATGTCAGGATAATAATATTATAACATCGTCCAGTAGGAAGACAAAATGACAAGTTAAACGAAAATATCGATGAACATACATAAAAACAGACGGTTAAAAAATCTTAAATTCACCGACAGACAACACAGCCTAAAGCGCTTGGCCTAAAAACATGACATTTTGCGCGAAAATGAGCACCTAAGGAAGGATTTTTGAAAATTCATCTTCTAAAGGGGTCATACTTTATTAAACCCTTCGATGTTCGTCTGAATGAAAGATTCTATGGAAATTACTCGATGAGAAATCCCATTAGGCACACAGATAGTTAATTAATATTTCACTAAAGCAAAAAGCCGGCCAAATGCTTGACCACGCACAATGAAGGGTTCCGTAGTCAAACTTAAGATTGTAGTTGAAAAACATGTTCTCCCATACGCTCTAATCACGTGCGGCATTTCCATATTCGGTTATAACTCCGATTCAAAATTATCCGAGCCGAAGTTGGACTCGCGGGTGTAATATTAAAGGCTCAACGGTGCGACGCGACTCTGGTGGAACAAATTCTAAGAAAGTTCACGGAAATTGTACTACCGGTATCTCGTCGCGCTGTTGCGTCGCGCCGTTGCGTCGCGCCTGTCTGCGAGAGCCTCAATGACATGATTAAATTTAAGTTCCGACCTTACGGAATCAGAATCGAAGCTCCGTAACATTTCTGCTCCAGACTCCAGTAGATCCCATTAACCATTGCTGCCATACGCAATTAGAATACAAATTCCAAAAAAAAACATATTTACCGCCTATGCATTCTGTAAAAACTTCTTCCAGGTTGGTGTATTCCTCATCGTCTTTTACAATCGCCCTAAAGTGGATCAGGCCGGTGTTCAGATCGTATTCACCTTTGTCATTGATCTGTAATAAGGAAACTATAGCTGTAAATATTATTATGTAAATGTTAAATGAATTATTCAACACTGTTAAAACTTGGTTTGAAATGAAATGAAATAGTTTATTCTGTAAATAGGATATAGGAATCACTTTTACACGTCATATAAAAAATAAAAAATTTGCTAGATGAGTTCGGTGTTTCCTATCCGACTACTCTGAGAAGAAAGGCCGAAATAAACTCAGAGGTCACAGTCTCTTTTAAAGTCCAGACATAATCTTGGTCAAGCCATATGAGGACCAAGTAGATTAGTGTCTGAAATGGTCTTTTGAGAAAATAACCACACAGATTTGAGTGGACCTGTCCAGTCAGTGCAAGCTTTTCATGTATTACTACGTTTAGGTATCTTAAAAATGATAATAGTTCAAATGATTAACTGAGATAGGTATTGAATGAGGTAAGAATACTGATTTTCAAACCAATAGCAAACAAACTTAAAAAATATAGCAATCTTAATAACTAAAAGAGGGGAAAATTTCAACAATTTGCTGCATTAAGCTATTTTTGAGCAAGCCTAGAACCAAACATTTATTAAAATGGTATAAATAAAACCAACAGGAATGGCCTATAATGCCTATAAGGCCTATAATGTTTCCACTGGTAGGACACAGGCCTCCTCTGCGAGAAGGACTGGGCTGACCACCGCGAGGGGGACAGTGCGTGTTGGTGGATTTAACATGTCAACGAATTTTTAGCTCTAGGACATGGCCGGTTTATTCACAATGTTTTCCTATTTTTTACTGCATATAATATTACTTACAAACCCAGCTTTCTTGAAGACACAGCCATTGTAACAAGGATTAAGGTTCGATGGATCGCCTCTCTCCACAGTCTTACTTATATCATCATTGGAGACTCCTGGAATTTCCTTTGAGCACTCCTCCAAGATGGGCTTGAGGTAATCTCGAAGATTGGGTGTATCAGCTCTAGTAAACTGAAATAATGACAGAAAAAGAAAAAGTTGAGCATCAGCCAGATAAAATTATGTTCCCTGCACACCGACCACACGTGGTCAGTGATAGTCGCTAAATGTTTGCAAGGATCCACTAAAGGCGGTTGCAAATGGTGCGTATAACTGGGCACTGGTTGTCAAAATAGAAACCAACGGTGGTTATTCGATAAGGATTGAAGCTTTTTGGCCTGATCTTCGCTTACAGTCACAGTCAATACTGCGCTTCATAAACCACACAGCACATGAGAAGGTTTTGTTTGCTACCACAAATACTACTTACATGGACGCTGTTCAAGCTGGCAGCCACGACACACAACACAAGACAAGTAAACTTGGACATACTGCACTCTTCAGCTTAGCACTCCTGATTCTAACAAGTTTCAACCGTTTATGCGCATGAGTGTAAACTCGATGCCAATTTATACAAAACTCATGTCCTTGGATCATTTGACCTGAATATCTTGGTCGTCCCGACGCAAAAAAAACCTATTAAATACCTTGTAGATCGACAATTACTCATTTATTTAAAAAAAATAGTATTTCGACTGTTCTAGAAGCACTAAGGTATGGCTTTTAGTTTTGATTACTTTTTCCTCATAATAGAGCAGATGATTATTCAAAATTCTGTCTTCTTGTTGCAACATCATTCGAATGATATGTCAAAGTCAAATCATTTATTTCAATTATGCAAATAGAATAGAAGGCACCTTTGAACGACAAAATTTACAAGAAAATAGAATTGTTTCTATTTTCCCCTTCCAAAAGATAGTTACTGTTTTAAAATATTTTGTATACATTAATTAAATAATTATATGTGAAGCGAATGCAGCTAGAATAAAATTACTATACCTACCACAATAGGCAAAAATAATTAAAAATTAAGTGATGTACATGGTGTTGACATAATTATTTACAATATTGATAAAAAACGACTTAAAAAAAAAAAAAGTTTTATGTCTAATACTCCAATCATAGGGGGAGTTATATTTTCGAGTCGTTTGGGGTGAAACACTAGGTCCGAGTGCCCACTTAGTTTTTCGAGGCATCACCATGTGGTTGGTCAACTGTTCACGTGAACAGAGGGCTGGCCTATTTTTTGGCCAAAGAATCAGCATCAATATATAATTTGCCATATAATGTGGCAATGCTACCAGCCTTTTGAGCACTTTTCCCTGTTGACAGCGATGCGGACAAATTTTTTAATGCCCTATGATTATTTCACCTCCGGTTTTATATACTTTTACACATTACTATTATTATTATTTTAAGACTGTTAGCTTTTAAAATTATTTAAATATTATATTGGATATTATAATAAATAATATTTGATTTATTGAAAAAAAAAGTTGTAAAGACTAAGTTGAAATTAATAAAGAGGCTTGTTTAATAAAACCGTCAGGCGACAGGTGAAAATCCGACAATTTTGCTAGGTTTTATTCGCCGCCCGCGTCGACGGCGCGCGGCGGCGGGTGGCGTCGCGTCGACCGACTGCAATTGCCTCTGCTGTTGACGCGTGCTGCTCGTGTATATGAGCACTTACTGAAGCTGTATTTCCAAGTATACTTACTCAAGTATGACACAATGTTTGAGATGAAATAAATATTTTTTGTATATTTTTTTTGTTCCTGTGGTGAAAATAAGAGAATTAAGTACTAATATAACTTTCTGTCAAATTCTCGCATTCGCAAATAAATTAAATAGTGTTCAGTAACATTAAGGTCTACTATAATTTTTAAATTTTCTGTTTCTTCGGTTTCTACTTAAACCAACAGAAATTATATCATAGTACAAATTCTTCCGTGCTAGCCAACAACCCTGTATAATTATTTCACAAAATTTTGTACTTACATGCATCATGCATGTCCGTCGTAAATGTGCAAAAGCTAAAGATACTGTTTTTTATTTTAAGTACCGACTTTTTTTAGCTTTAATCAGTATCAAAATTCGTTGCGCATATTAAGTTCATAATCAGTAGTCTTTATAAAAACTATGTATGGTTGGCTTCCAGTCTAACAAGATTCCAACAAAAAGTTAATAGGTCGTCAGTCTTTTGGTTTCGGGTCTTGTCTTGTCATGACGGGTCATTCACACTGCTATTTTGGTAAAACATTTTAGAGATCATTTTCTGGGCCAAAAAGGAATAAAATGTGGGACGAAAAAGGGTTTTGTGAGGGGCGAATATGGAACAAATCATAAAATAATGTAAATTGGATACCTAAATCAGACTGAGACTATTAACATTCTGTGAAGAAATAAAATAAAATATTAATTATTAGGCCGGGGAAATTAGGTTTGAACCCTGCACTAAATCCAAACAGCAATTTTTTTCTTGACTCCTGTTTTTGAACTTAGCTCTTCAAATAATATAAAAAAAAATACATTTTCCCGGACCGCATACAGGTAAAAAAAAACAAAAACGTATTTTTGTGAATAAAAATTGAGGCATTATAGTTAACAGGAAACTTTTGGTTATAAAATGAAAAATTGGTAAATGAAAATATATTATTTCAGAATTAAACATTACCTCCACCGAATTTTAAATAAAAATAAAATTATTAATTATTAATTAATTTTGTTAATGTCCTTCAAGCAAAAATGTTAACAACGGTTTTTTTGCCTTAAAGTACTTTGTATACTATTTGAATATGCTGTTCAACAAAATTAAACATATTTTTGCGCAAAATTTTTGCAATAACGGTTCAGGCAAAAATGTGTAAACTGTTTAATTTTGTTGAATAGCGTATTAAACTATTTAATTAAGTAATTTAGTGCAATAAAACCGCTGTTAATATGTATTATTGCTCAATACTCCATAAGTATTGAGTGTTTGTCGAAGAGATTAGGTATCACAAGAAGTTAAAAAAAAAAACATTTTCGTCCATGGAAGTTTCCATATTTAATAACGATTTTTATTAAATTGTAAAAAAAAAAATTGTTATAAAATTTTTATTGAAAGGAGATGTCTGGTGGGGCAATGGACGATTGCCTAGGTAGTCAAAACCAATGTTCAGTAATGATTGTTATATTATTATATTCGTCATATTTTATAGTTTATCAATTAATAAGTTTAAGGAGTCAGGAACTTGCGTGGGAGTCAGAAACTGGTCAAAATAAGGTTAAGTTTTTTTTTATTATAATGCCATCTGTAAGAAACAACAGGTACTAATTGGTGGTATGCCTTTGTAAGGTTAGTAAAAGATTTAATATTTTGTTGGTCTGAGATCAGATTCTGCAGTTTTTTTTTAATATTTCTATTTGTGTAACAAAAATGTATAGCACCTATTTCAATATCTAATAAATAAGTGCTTAACATTTTTTTTTATTGAATCACAAAGTGTTATTATTCTTTATTGTACACATAAATACACATAAAATGATATTTTTATCATCTTTAATCCCGTATTTTGGTTTCTATCCTCAATACCCATAATATTATTTATATTTACATACTTGTTGGTATTGAATTGGGATTAAAATAAATAAAATTATTGCCAAACAAATTCCTTTATTGTAGGTACATACTTAAATAAAATTGTTAAAAAGAAAATAACTGTCTTCGAGAAACACCAAAACATTGTCCAAAAATGACGCTGGTGCTAGCAGGTTATATTGATGCCTTGCCCAGCCAAGATACCTAGCGTCATAACATGACAGCCACAACCGGTGTTGGTTGTAGAGAAGTGGTGGCGGCGGTGTTGATGATCCATGTTCAATGGATGTAACAACATCCCTTGTAAGTCCCTTGATGAGTCATGAATCTGGCGTCGATTCGCTCGAACCCAAAGCCATCATGCATACATTGTTATCATATCCTGAAAATATAATTAAAATACATTTTATTACAAATTTCACGACATAACTGGTGAAATGTGCTGCACAATAGGTTCACCACGCCCAAATCCTTCGGGAATCGCTGGCGTGATGTTATGTTTTATGTTGAGTTTTTACATGAAGAACACTCCTTCCATCTTCCGCGATCGTCGTTTCCATCGCTCGTCTATCCAGTATTGAGGGATCTGTCCCATTCGTTTTGCCATTTTCTTTCAGACTTTACCTACTTATAATAAAAACGTAGTCTGCTAATAAATAATTTACCTACCTGATAATTATTATCATTGGAAATAACCCCGGGGTACTAAAGGGCTGTCCACTGCAATAGTATAGAAACGTCGGCCTCTTGGATTTCTGAGCCCAACTGAGATATTACATCCGAGGCAGACCATTGTATGATCTAACAATCTCTTATTGTCAGCAGCTTCGGTATTTAATTAATTATAACAGTCGTGACAAGCATATCGATCTAATGGGAGCTGGAACAATAGCAAATATCATTGTATTTTTCAAATTATAACACAATTGGTGAATATATTAATAATAATAATAATAACCCCACCGCCGTATCTCTACGTTGACGTCGTGGTGGGGCTTGCGCGCTCTAAACTCTGGGTCTGTGCCGGTAGAGTTTACATTGCCGGAACAGGTCTAGGATAAGGAGCCAGACCAAGAGAGATACAGAAACCCGCAGGGCAGCATGTGGCGAGCTGTTGGGCAGTAGCGACCCCACGGACCCTATCTCCCGGGAGGAATCTTGTTCCTCAACTCTGACTTGCCTTTATTGGCCGGCTGGAGTGAACACTGACGAGGAACAGAGCTCCCACCTCATTCTTGCCTTAATTGGCCGGCTTGAGTGGAGATTCGCAAGAGCAAACGTGCTCGGAGGAAGGAAGTATTCCAGTAAGTGCTCGTAGGAATCTTGAGCATCTTCCGGGCTCTGGGATTGTTCTGAAAGCCTTGGAATACCTCTCCACTCCTCAAGCACCTCAGGACATGTTGCCCCCTTGTCGCTACGTCATTATGTGCTAGTCGACAGTTTCCGGGGACCCATTATTGAGTGTGCAAGTCACCCCCGCCATTTTATCCGTGTACATATGAACCATTGATCAGGCAGGGGCCATAGTCCTTCCATAGTTCCAGGTCACCAGTCAACTTAAGCAACCCAAACACATAGTCCAATATCTTTGTTTCCATATCCTGCAATAGTCTTACACCAACCGGGGGTTGTCCTTGGGTGCACTTGCATAGTGCAAACAGGGATAATCGTCGGTTGGTGCCTCATCTCATTAAAACGCCTAAACGGCTTCTGCGAGTTGGCTTCGGCCCCTCGTACGCCTTCCAAAGGTCCGGGACCCCAGGGTCCCGAGAAATGTCAAAAACCAAAAATAATAATAATAATACCATTTATTTCAGGCGACACAGGCCCATAGAAAAATACCTTAACCTAAACATACATATTTTAATATAGGTAAGCAAGAAAACTTGTGTTAATAAATAAAGCTTAGACTATGTTAGTAGCACTTCACTATGCACTAGCTTGAATTAGTGCTGTCGTGTGGAACTTGTCCGTGGAAGCGACGGAACACCACGTCCTGCGGCCAAAAGTCTTCTTCCATGACGAGGGGCAGATAACAGTTCGGTACACGAACGACGAACGCCTTGAAGTTGACGTTCCAGTGCGATTCTAGAATCTGCACCCTCGGCGTGTACCTCGTCTTTTGGCGCACGTACTCCACGATGTCCTCCGCCTTAGTGGTGTAATGCAGGCGAGAGATGTACACCGGTGTGTTCGGCTTTGCGGCACGCAGGCTCACTTCGGGGTCCGTAGGAGCTTTTCCGCAGCGGTTCCTTCCCA
Organism: Agrochola macilenta; assembly: GCA_916701695.1. Lineage (NCBI taxonomy): Eukaryota > Metazoa > Arthropoda > Insecta > Lepidoptera > Noctuidae > Agrochola > Agrochola macilenta. The sequence continues at coordinate 8,691,281 of OU753569.1, forward strand.
TATTGCCTTCACTGCATGGTTTACGTGACTGCCGTAGTAGGCGTACCTGATTTGCTAACCATCGAGCGAATCTCACTTGCAAGCAAACACGGTAGGTAAGGTAAGGTAAGGCACAAGGTAAACACAGCCTTCCCACGATATGTCTGCGAATCCCCTGCACAGCGATGCCACAATTGATGCACCTCATCATAATATCCAAATCGAAAAGTAAACTACATCAATGAGTAAAACAGAATCCTATACGATATATCAGTATATATGATGGCAGTCCGTGTAGGGTGGGTAGGTCGTTATAAGAAAATATCAATATTACAAAATAATCGCACAGTTAGCAAGAAACGCTTATATGCAACTTGGAACTGCAATGCAAGCAAAGCAAGCAGAAAATAATAATTATATGTCATGTCAAAGAAATAATAAATACTTACCTTCATTTTAAGAAGTGGGTATTCAAAATAAAAACACTTTAGATGTTTACACAAAAATATGTTAGTAATATTGTCGTATTTTATACGCAATTACATTACAACAATTACATACATTCCTTTGATTTAAAATAAGCGGGTTATAGTTATTATTCATACTCTTTAAAGGTAATTACGGAATAAAATGGAACGTCAAAAACATTTTTAGTACTTCCCGTTAAAAATGGCGAGGCGGAAGCTATAATTGAACAATTTTTATTTGAGAATTATGTTGCGCAACCTATTTTGAATTTATAAATCCACAATAAATTAAATCTTAATTTTTAAATCTTACTGTAAAACCTTAAATCATGAACATTGTCGACTCAGAACACGACCAGAGGGCAGAAACTGGACATGTCCTTTCCGTGGACGAAAATGTTATTTTTTTTTACCTACTTGTGATACCTAATCTCTTCGACAAACACTTAATACAAACATATCTGTAAATATATTTTTTTGCCACATATAATTTAAATTAGATGTTTTCTTTAAAAAAACGTTCACTCGGGAGTGAACTTTTCGCGGTATACATTTTAACATACTCCCTTGTCAAAAAAAAACGCTGTTTTAAATTAATGCAAAGTTAGCCTAAAATTCGGCGTAACTTCCCCGGGCTATATTAACTTTTACAGAAGAAATAAAATAATATAGGTATCAAGGCAAGGGTATATAATATAATGCGAAATGTCTTCGATCAAGAACCATCAACCTATTAGCTATTCTGCGATAATACCATGTTTTTTGCGAAGACGTACTCGTACGTGCGAGTTTTTTATTTTAAATTTGACCTTTTTAAGGAATTCAGATTTTGTATTACTACATACTACATAGTGTGCGAGCATGAGTTTTGAATAACCTTCGTCTGTCTAAAACTAATAAATTGATTGACTGATTTCTGTATTACATTTATTTTGTATTATGTATGGTTAGTTTTAGTAAGCCTATTCTGTCCCACTGCCGGGCGAAATATCGGGGAAACCTTTCCCCGATATTTCTCCAATTTTCTTTATGCTGTGCCTTTTCCGGCCAATCGGTTAGGAATGAGTTCAAATCGTCACGCCAGCGTTTGTTAGACCTGACCCGGTGACGACGCCCGTTTTCAGGCACCCACTGTGTGAGGGTCCTGGCCCATGTGTCTTGATTGATGCATCCTATTGGTGTGACCGGCCCAGTCCCATTTCAACCTCGCAGACCTATCGCCAACATCGGTAATACCTGTCTTGGAGCATATTATACAAAGTTGATACGACAGAGGGGCTTTCCTTTAAACTGCCTATACTAGGTACCATTTTCAAGCTCTGTACCAAAAATCAATTAAATAGGAGCAGTAGTTTAGTCGCAAATGATTTTTTAAGTTTTTGCCCCGTTTGAACACGATGTATCTTTCCTAACAGCTGATTATGTCTATACGCATAGGTCATGCACCTTAAAACGATAAATCTGAGTATAACCTATGCGTGGTTGCCGCTGTGACGCAAATCACAAGTACAACCAAATATTCTCGCTAAAAAGATGACAATGCAAACAAGGAAGCAATAAATACACACACACTTGCATTTTCATTACGAGTGTGAAAATCATAGCAAACACACCGTGGGTAAAAGAAATAGAAATAGGTCAGTGTGTTGCTATTGCATCCTAGCGACGAGGGGCAGGGGTTGCGATCGGTAAGTGAGTGGGGCTTCTAAAAACTGTTTTTTACAGTGCGGCGACGCTGTTCTTTCGGAACGTACTTATGTTACGTAACACGGAAATACCTGCGCTGCCTCCGTATTGTCGAACTCGCGCGCTGACAATTGGGATTTAGTTTTATTATTGTGATAGGACACTAAACAAGTTTAAACAGTATTTCTTTTTTTATTGTGACAGGACACGTAACTTGGGATTATTATTATTTAGTGTTAGTGTTTTTTTTTTTGTGATCGACTGCTTTTATTGTGATACGACACGTAATTAAACTTTGGTTTTGTGTGTGTGTGTGTGTAATTAAAGTGTTCAACAATGCCTCGTGTAACTTACACGGCGTTAGAATACACTGACATGATTTTTAATTAGAAAAATAAGTAACAAATTTTCTCCGTCTGTATAATTTGTGCATTCATGTGAATGAAGGACACATCGAGAATTTAAAATTTTAGTGTTTTTGTTGTTGCGCGCGTACTTCAAAACCATACCTAAAAGCCGCGAGTGAAGGCCTAAGCCGCCGCCGGCCGCCCGCTTTGAAATGAGATAAAACACGCCGCGCGGCGCGGGCGCGACGTTGCCACTGTTACCTAGGTATCTTCTAAGGTCAGTTAAATTTATTTACAAAGGGTGGTTGCGTTTTACTCTGATTCATAAGCTATTTAGTTTGTTTGAAAAAAAAAAAAACTCATTTTTGATGCTTTTTATTTTTATACCGTATCGAATTAATACTAAACACGTATAGTATACGTAGTGTAATTTAATGCCCCTCTGTCATATCAACTCTGTATATGCAGTCTGCAGTTAATTATTATTATTTATCCTGTCTTCGTCTTCGAGATTTAAATTTTGCCCATGTAGTAGCTCGCCTACGCTTCGAACACGTCGCACAAGACTTTAGAGTATAAGAAAGAAAAAAAACATTGTTTCCTTCTAACGCACGGTCTTGTGGCCCGCCGTGCCGTCCAGGCGACACTTCATTGTTGCCCGTACGCTCATGGCGTTTGCACAAGCACCTACCTTCAAAATACTAGGAAACGGTTTTACGGTTTGAATCAAGGATGCCTTCTTTGGTTTCATCACGATTCCGCTTAAGGATGCCTAAGCAGAATCGTGATGAAACCAAAGAAGACAGATGGAGAAGGGAGACGAAAAAGTACGAAGACAAAATTCAAGGGCATCGACGCAGTACCCAGAGGATTATACGAGTATATTCAGACGTCGAAGATGATGTCTACTGTCACACTATGACTCGTCTAGAACATGCTAGCTGGACAAAATTCGATATCGAATATACCGAAAATTATTTCATAATATCATAGACAATACCCACGAACCTCCAATTCCAAGAATGGACTGCTATGGAACATTTTTTTTTCTCTAGCACCTCTTCTCAATCTCAAGATTAGAACTTTTTGAGGAGTGTCCTAAACAGAGCCAAGACAACTGGAACAGCGGATTGTTTGGTCTGCTATCTTCAAAATACGAGTTATACGGTATCACCGCAAATTTAAAAAAACAAGTGGTACACTCGCAAAAAGGTGTCTACGTCTAAACGCTGACAGACACTACGCCGACAGACTGAACACCGACAAGACTTTACTTTGACGGGACTCTTCGCCGACAGGACACTTCGCCGACAAGACTCTTCGCCGACAGGGCTCATCAGCGACGCAACTTATCTCCGACAATCAGATATTTACTTTGCAAATCGATTATGCTTTTCTGATAATTATACAATTCATAAAAAATAAAGATCTTGCATTGGTTTTTAGTATAATAACATTAATACCTTATGTGACGTTACATCAACTTCTCTATCTGCACCTTCAACAACCTTGTACATCAAAGCAAAGAGTTTGATTACTCTGAGGTTTGAACAGTCCAGTGATAAAATGAAAAGAAGAAAAGTTGACGATCTCCTATGTACATGTGAAACATAATATCAGTTAGTGGCTGCAGCAAAATTCTCAATACCTTGGCTGCTGTTTTACGGACGCAAACGAAAGTTCCGAAAATGCAAAACCTTAAAAAATAGTTTTTGTCAGTGGCAGTGAAAGTAGCTGTCAAAGAGAGCTTTAGCATAATATGTGGACTCAAAATCAACAAGCCACTCCTACAAGCAGACGCGTCAATGGAGCATGAAAGCTGCGCATATGGTATTTCCATCAATTAATAGTGTTAGGAAAGATAAGAGAGAATATTCCCCTCCCGAGGATGATATATTTGTGTTTGAGACTCGTGCAGAAATTAAACTTCGAGCTGTATTAAACAACAGTTGAACTGTTCAAATTCCTTATAGACCCAATGTTAACATGCAGCTGCAGAACTATACTGCTGATGATTGACATCAGAAGAGGATGAAATAAGCGATGACGAGAATTAGAGAGTATATTTATATATTTATTTACAACTTAGCAACGTCCAGAACATCTCGAGCTGAATCCATCCGAACAACTTGTCGCTTCCCGCCGAGTCTGAATGCGTGGTTCCAAAACAGGGACAGTTTTCGAGATGGCGTTATTACAACTGTCAACGTGGAGGCTGCTGACCCCTGTTTGACGCACATTGACCCCGCGACACCGCCGCAGGATGAAACAGCTGAGTCTAAGAATTTTGAGCCTCAATTATTAAAAACCCTTGGTGATTCCGAGTTTGACATCGTTGAGGACGGTAATGACTTTCAAGCAGACTTAGCCACACGATATTATGAATTATTTCGTGTGGTTTATAAAAGGAAACTAAAGAAGAGATTTCAGTTGAAGTATTCAAAATACAAGTCAGTTAATTCAAGCTCATACATTGACTGTCAATTTAAACTAAAAAAAGGCACATCGACCCGAGTGCGGTTCCAACACCAGCGCAGCGACCAGATGTACCCATCCAGAGCGGGTGGGCCGAAACAAACGGCGTCGTACGCGCACTACGCATACCGGGCCCGCAAGCGAGCACCACCACCGCCACCACCCCCCATGTGTCGGGCGCCGCCGCAGTCTGCGCGCCACCAGCAGCCGGCGCGTGGTGCCTGCGCTGGCCCGATTAATGCGGCACACAGCCAACCGTTGAATTCAGAAGATCGGCTGCAAACCCAGGTACTCGCTGGTCAATAAACACTATTTTAGTAAATGGCAACCAATGACAAATTGATTTTAGATGCTGTGTCTGGTTACATCCCCCTTTATTAAAAAGCCTAATCAGAAACAAGCAAATTACCCACGTCGTAGTTTTTCAAAATGTGAATCTGTAGCAATGGAAAATGAAATAGAAAATCTTTTAAAAATTAAGCCTTTTAGGAAGTGTAATACAATATAGGAAGTGTAAGTCAATGGTGCCGATTCTCTTGTCACAAATGCCTCTAAACTAGACTAAAAATCACTAAAATTTTGTTAATTCCTGTCAAACGACGATTTTCCATTTTGAAATAGTTTAGCTGTGTTGATTCTTATAGGTAGTTCGCTAGTTAGCCACATTTCGTATTTCCACACAGAAATATTGCCAAATTAATCAAAACAGTGAAGTGTAAACTTAACTATATTTTAGTTTGACAGCACTAAAATGCCACTGAGTTATTAATTTAGTAAAATTGGCAATTTTGCTATTCTGAATTTGACGTTTTTCACCTAAAATTTTGAATGTCTAGCTAAATCTAACTATTTTTAATTGCGATTAAAAATGGTGTGGAAAACAATTAGTTGTCATGAACTAAAATTCACACAAACACCTCGACTTCAGGTGCAAAAACAGTACTGTATCTTTTTTTCTTTACTTTTGCTTATAATTCTCGAAAATGTCCTATCGCAAAAATAATGTGTACCTATAAAACACCTGACAAAAAATGTTTAGCAATCAAGTTTTTTGAAGTGTAACGAATGAATATTTGGCAGGAAAAGTACTTTTTTTGTTATGAAATATACAAAAGACTACACATAAAATTAAAATAGAGGAATTCTTTCAAAATCTAGGTTAAATGTGCTTTTAAATGCACCATGTGTAGCTTTTGGACCTGATCGTTTTGGTTAGGGTATGCATGTATAGGACTTTGGTCATGGTCCCTTATATGAATTCATAGGTGTTACGTTATATTTCCTTTATGATTCCTTATATTTCACAAAAATATTTCAATCTAAATATTGGGGAGGCCTATGTTCAGCAGTGGACGTCTTTTGGCTGAAATGATGATGATGATGATTGCAACCGGTTATGACTCATCTACGGTCTGAAGATTTTCTTTCAATACGGTATTTAGATGACATTTTGTGTTTACGAAAGTCCCCTAGTGATTGCCTAGAAAACTCTAAAAACTATTCGTTGTTTAACAAAATTATTGGTACCCAAGACGGCTTATAAATTTTTAGGTTTTATTTTAGACTTCCATGACCAACCACTCCCAAATTCAAAGCGACACAAAATCCTTAAAGGAGTAAATTGGTTATCAGATTCAAAAAGACTTCGAATAAGAGAATTGGTTCGTTTCCTAGGCACTCTAACTGCAGCACGTCCAGCTATTCCATACGGCTGGTGAGATATTAAGTCTCTAGAAAGAGTTAAATATTTGACGCTGCTTAAGAACAATAACAATTATTATTATATACTCGTACATGATGATTTAGCTTGGTGGAAGAATAATATTTTATCAAAAGTCAATCCAATTCGTCACCATAAATACGATTTTGAGATTTTCACAGACGCCTCCTTTAACAGGTTGGGGTGTAGCCTGTGGTTCTCAATAAACGGGTGGGCATTGAAATACCACAGAACGAAATAATCATATAAAATCTGGAATAGTTCGCAATTTATTTTTGCCTCAGATCATTCGCGAAAGATAGAAGAAACTGCGAAATTCTTTTACTCGTTGATAATACGAGTACTACCACTATTTCGTACGATAACAGAATGGAGGAGTTCAATACCAGTACTTAAACGAGGTAGCCAACATGATTTGCAAGTGATGTGAAGAAATAATTGTTTTCATTTTCCTATCATAATTCTCTTCATCTAGTAGAAGCTGATACCGAATCTAGAAAACTCAATATTGATACGGAGTGGAAATTAAAATCTAGAGATCAGCCATTTCTATGATATCTACAAAAAAATAGGCCTTCGCCTATTTTTTTTTTTTGTAGATATCATAGAAATGGCTGGTACGGTAGGCTTTGGTATGGTAGGCTCAGACGATTTTTTAAAGGCATTTTCAAATGAAAACCAGTATTTCCTCGTCATGATATTACATGGGATCCAAGTATAGTTTTAACTTATTTAGAAAACATTCAGAATGAATCAGCTAGTTTGGAAACGCTGAGTAAAAATTTTGTCACTCTGTTAGCACTTGCTACTGGGCAAAGATTGCAAACATTGTCTTTGATAAAATCGTCACATATTAAAACGTTCCAAGATCGATTTATAAAAACTATTAGTGGTCTGATTAAAACTTCAAGAATTGGTACATAATAATAAAAATACTTTATTTCAGAATATGGTGTCCATTTTGTTAGTAACAATGTTCATAGACTAGTGTTAGTATTATTTTAAACTATCCACAACAAAACATATAAAATAAAGTAAACTCAACAATCAGTACTGCGCTATTCCATGACAAATGACGCAGCAATGACTGATGTAACTACAGTCCAGCCGACTAGCGATCATGCTAAGGATGCTGTTGGCGCTGCCACGTACTCTACGCACCAGGGATACGCTACGATGCGTAAAAGGTGCGCACCTTTAACGCATCGTAGCGTAAAAGCAGCCTACGCGATGTGCAGCAAACATCCCTGATGCACTACAGAATCACCGCAACCCCATCAGCACCCTGAATGCATTATTAAATCGGACTCGGAGGGCACTGTAATACTTTTGAGTATAGTCGGCCCAAGGGCTGCACGTGTAGAATGATGTACAATAAGACTTAAAAAGTGTCACGAAACGTCAATAAGTACAAATCTGTTAGATTTTTTAGCTTAGATTCCAGAATAGTAACATAAATTATATAATTGGTCAAAGTTGACAGCTTTTTTGTTAATATATTTTAATTTTGTTGTTATATGTTATTTGTAGGATCCATTGTATTGTTTATCATTTTATGGACGGTCAATAAAAAAAACTATTTTTTTCTTTAAAACTTTTGGTAGATTTTTGCAACATAGAGATCCTCGAAACATGTACATGGTCAAGATTTAAATCTCGAAGACGAAGACAGGATAATTGGAAGATCAAACGTTCGATCTTAATAATCCTGTCTTCGTCGAAGAGTGGTCAGGCGCCACTAAACTAGTTTATTGAAGTAAGCTATGTTGATTAATAGATCATAAGAATGAGAATTAAACTTTTCATTTATAGACATTTTGATTTATTAAGATTAGTCACTAATGGCACGTAACTTGTCATGGTTGTTGGCTGTCATTCATAAGTAGATCTTTGACAGTCGTTACGGGTAGTCAGAGGCCCGAAAGTCTGACAATCTGTCTTACCGAGGTGTATCATGTTACCCAGTTACTGGGTTTTGGAGGTCAGATAGGCCGTTGCTCCATTGCCATTTTTTGTTTTTTCGAAACTTTCGTACTTAAAACCTAAGACGTATAATGTCATTTCTGGTATTAATAATAGCCTGTTGATTAAAGTGTTTTAGTTTCCAATAAATACCTTACATAACCTAAAGCTAATTCATCGTTCAGTGCTTACATCATACGATTTATGTGTAAACGTGCATACTGTTATTCAACAGCATTCGGTTATATTTGAATCCAACCCAACATAGCTGGGAAGAAGCTAGGCAGATTGATTGATAGATTGGTAGGTAAGTTGTAGGTAATTTGCGCAATGATGAGTTTTTTAAATATTAATTCGTTCCACAAAATATTTTTTTTTTAGGATATGGTGACCATTCGGAATACACGAGCTGCGGTATTTTTTTTTTAAATATCGCAGCATTATGCTGAGATAGGAGCCTTGTTAGCCTTGCACAGGTCGTTATTATTTTTTTTTGTTTTTTTTTTTTTTATATGTCGATTTTGTTATTTTTAAATGCTCCTTTTGTTAACGGTTTGTATTTCCTGTGCGTGTCCCAATTTTTTTTAATTTTTTTTTTAAACTTTGCCCACATTATGAATTTCTTCTTGTATCGTGGGTGCGTTTACAAACATAGAAACTCACATACACTAACACCCAGACCCGGAACAACTACTTGCAGATCATACAAATATTTGTTCCGTGCGGGGATCGAACCCGCGACACGTTGCGCAGCAGTCGATCACTTAGCCACTGCGCCAACCGTGTCGTCAAACTTAACTTAACTTTACTTTCTTTCTTTATCTACAAATAAAACGAACGACTTTATAAAGATACAATTTATTCAATTCTGATAAAACACAACAAAGGAACGCTGGAGCCCATCTGCATGCTAACTGTTCCTCAAACCGTTTAGATGATGATCTAGAAAAAAAAAAAAAAACTTCTTTAGACAGTCGTGTAAAAAAATCATTTGGAATATTTTGCTGCATCATGTTCATTAATCAATAAAAAAACTATAAATGTAATCTCGTAGACAAACTATTTTAATATTAAATTTCAAAATATGAAGCATATTTTTTTTGTCCACTACATTTGAATTAGCACCCTGAAATAAGGTGTTTTCGGCTCGGCTCTCAATTACCAAACGCAAGAACAGTTTAAGACGTTTTGGGAGGACAAACTTTAGATAACACTAAGTTTGTCTATCTAGAGAAAACACAAGGCCGAATAATATATAGGTAGGTACATAATATTAAAATAGTCGTGATGGCCCAGTGGTTAAAGCCTCAACTCTCATGCACGCGGTTGTGGGTTTAAATCCGTTTACCAATATGACTTTTTCAATTCATGTGTACTTTTCTGAGTTTATCTTTGACATTACTGACATCAGTGAAGGAAAAATATTGTAAGGAAACCTGCTATCTAATTAAGCAACACATTTTCGTAAACGATTACGACTAATTTCTTTCATTTTGACAGTTCAACAATATTGATTGCGTTATTTACGTTGTTGAGCAGATTTTTTTTTCGAACTTATAAACCAATGGATTAGCAATCTTTTTCAAAACGATTCAGATTCTGATTGATCGTGTAGGTATTACGCAATTAGGGTACTCGACTTTATTTCAATCTGAAATTGCCAACACGTCTTACGTAAGCGTGGTGATCAATGCTCGTGCCTTCTCTGTATGAGAAGAGGCCTTTGCCCAGCAATGGGACAATAATAGGCTGGTATTATAATTATTCATATTAAAATATTACTGTAAGATAATTACACTAGTCCTGTGCTCCAAGAAGCATCCCGCCAACAGAGCACCCCTCTCGCATCCGGCTGTGCCGTCAGTCACGGTTTTAAAGTTAACTGAAAATAAATTTTAATATGATTAAAGAATTAATTAACAATATTAAAATAAGAAAGTATTAGCAGAGACAAGCTGTAGGTATTCGTACCTGATGAGCACTGTTTAGCAACGTCCGCTAGTTCGTTGTACTTCTCGTCATCCTTCACGAACTGTCTTATGTTCGTCAGACTAGCATCCAGGTCGAAATCACCTTTGTCATTGAGCTAAAAGGTAATATTAATATAGAATGTTAAATATTAACAACCCCTCCTATTTTAGTTTTACCCTAGTAAATAGCTTTTAATAATAATTAAATTTATTGACAGCTGCAAAAATCTGGTGCTAACCACGAATTGATATCCACTTGCCCAGTACTTCTAGTTTTATTGCACACTAAAGTAGAATGCTACTAAATATAAAGACCAAAAACCTACGTTACTAGTAGCCACTGGAGAGTTCTACTATCCACCTCCTGGCCCCATTATCAGACCCTCGACACCAAGTGCAATATATTGGACTCATTAAAACGAATTATATGATCCCAAACTCGAGGGGTTTACTAATAGCCACTGAAGAGTTCTACTCTCCACTTCCTGGCTCCATCATGAGATCTTTGACATCAAGTGCAATGTATTGGACTCATTAAAACAAATCATATGAGCCCAAACTCGAGGGGTTTACTAGTAGCCACTGGAGAGTTCTACTATCCACTTCATGGCTCCATCACCAGACTCTCGTTACCAAACCCAATCTATTGGACTTGTGTAAACGAATCATATGAGCCCAAACTCGAGGGGTTTACTAGTAGTCACTGAAGAGTTCTACTGTCCACCTCCTGGCTCCATCGTCAAAAAATCAGCTTCAAGATTCCAAATTATAGTATGGGTATTCAAACTACATGAAAAGTTTCGAATTACGTAGAAAGATTCCTTACATAGATGTGAATGTGATTCTAGAATCCCGGGATCTCTCTCTTGGATCGTTTTAGCCAATAGAAAACCAATAGCTTATTTCTGACACGCTATGGTTGCCCTACCTGACAGTGCATAAATTATTTTAAGCGACTCTGGGTGTATTTGTAGCATCGTCCTTTGGTACTTACAAATCCGGCTTTCTTGAACACACAGCCAATGAAACAAGGGTTGATGCTCGCCGCGCTGCCGGCTTCCTTAGCGGCCTGGATATGAGCGTCGGTGACTCCATGCTCCTGTTTGCACGCGACGATGACGGGCCGCAGAGAGTCCAGCAGAGTTGTCTCCGCTTTAGTAACCTTAAATACAACAATGATGCGACGTTAGAAAGTATCAGAGTTCAACCAGAGTTACAAAACCTTTAACCATTGAAAAATACTCGTACATTGTGAAAAAGAGTAAAGTAAAAATATTATTCATGAACAATAATTGTAACTTACATGGACGCTGCTCAAGCTCGCAGCCATGACACACAACACAACACAAGTAAACTTGGACATGATGCAATCTTCAGCTTAGCACTCTTGATCCTTACAAGCTTCAACTGTTTATGCTCTGAAGTTAAGCTCGACGCTTATTTATATAAAACGTATGGCCTTAGATTTTAACGATAGGTCAGTCAGGTTTAGGTACATTAACTATGTAGATGCTAAATGCAACAAAAACTGCGCAAAAACTGACGTCTGTTCGATCTATTGATAAATAGTCCTGCAAATAATATCTTATATTCGGTTCGTACTTCCTTCTCAAATATTATGTCTCAAAGTCGATACGATTTTAACCGATACTTCGTGAACTCTATGGCAGATATCTGAGCTATTTATAGTTTCTCTTTTATCATCATTATCATGGCCATGCAGCCCAAAGATATCCACTGCTGGACCACCTCCCGAACCGAACTTTTCGACCCTACCGGCCATCCGTTCTGAAAGCAATGTGTCCTTCGAGATATATCGGCGTCCTGGATTCTCCGGGAATTTTAACACTTTTATAAGACATAGGGTAATTCTAAGATATTTGCCCCAGGGAATAGGTGCCGCGATTTTAAGTACACTATTTACAAGATGTAGGCGTATCCCCACAGCAGGCATCTATACTTTAGCATTTTAACAATGAGTCATCTATCCCGCAGATTACGCATCTATCCCTTTATAGGACGTATAAAAACATACAATTTACATAAAACAGCTATAACTTATACTCAAACAATTAGGGTACCATCGTAGATTAAAGATCAAAGTTCTCAGATACAAGGGGTAATTTTCTAATAGATATTTATTTATTTTATTTATTTAAGATCTTTGGAAGACTTACAAATTACGTTAGATGCAATCGGAGACTTAAAAAAACAAAAATGATTTTACATAATTGATTTAATAAAAGAATTACATTAATTATGTACTAAATTAGCCTAAACGCCTATTCGAAGTATGAATCTGGAATGGCATTCTACAGTTAAAATAATTAGGTAAACGAGGTCCGTGCATCACGAAATGCCAACTTTTTTTTTTTTTTTTTGGTTGGGAAATCATCAAATGACTCCTCCCGCTCTGGGCAGAGCGAGAGGGAGTGTCAGACTTTTACTGACTAAAACCCACCCGTGTTCCTTCCGTTGCCTTTGTGCTGGGGCCGCGATATCCCTTTCGGACAGACCCGCAACCCCAGCAGCTCGCCTTTTCCGTCGTTCGCTAAATTTGCTGCGTATGTTTGTTTAATAAAATTATTGAGTGCTGAGTTGGCGATTCCCTTTATGCAGCTGCGCGTTATCATACAGCTAAACAAACAGACAAAAAAATAGTACGTTTATCTGTTAGCCAATTAAAAGACTTCACTTATAAAAACAGAACAGTGAACAACACAGCACTGCCACATTAAAGAAAAAAAAACAGTACTTCAAAGCTAAAACTAATAAAAATACATATCGTGGCAAAAAATTTAACGTGTGCAATTATGCACTACGTTTCTATAATGCCTTGGTTTTGGAACGAAATTCCATATCGCACGATAAACTCTGCACACTTGGCGAATGAGAGCCGTAGATCGAAAAAAGTGTAACATTTTGACCGTAATATGTGTTTGTGTTTACAATAAGTGTGTGTGTTTGCACTTTTGTATGTTTTTTTTTCTGTTAGTTTCTCTCAAACGTTTATTTATTTCATTGTGCCTGTTATTTACATAATCATACCTTCGTAGGTACTTCGTATAACATAACTTCGTTCCAACCGGGTGTCCCACGACACATTTCGACTTTTTTTACTGGATATGTGGCTTTTGGTGCAAAAGATTCACTTTCAAATGTAGTATCCAAAGGGTGCCAACGGGAGTAACTGCGCTGCCGCGAGAAATCAGGCAATCAGGCACAGTGGACAGAGCTCCGGCGGGATTTCATGGCGTCATGGAGAGTGCAATTGTCGCAACCCAGTGCTGAGCACGCCACAATTGCGGCGATAAGTCCTGTTTGAGGTGGCTAGAGAGGCGCCACGGCGTCCTCACCTTCCGCCTGACGCAGGACCTCACCGGACACGGTTGTTTCTGGAGGTTCCTGTTCCGGATAAGGCGGGAGGAAACGCCCGGGTGTGTCACCATTGTGTATATTGTCCAGAGGACACGGTGGAGCATACGGTGGAGGTCTGCCCGGCTTGGGCGGGGCACCGCCGTGTCCTTGTGGAGGCGATTGGCGTCGGTGACCTCTCACGTCCGGCCCTGGTTCAAACTATGGTACGGAGCAAGAGGGCATGGGAAGCTGTCACCTCCTTCTGCGAAACGGTAATGCTCGCAAAGGAGGAGGCGGAACGCGTGAGGAAGAGGCAAATTTCGCGCCATCACGCCCCTAGCTGCCGCAGCAGAAGCCCAGGGCGTCAGGAATCGCGGCGGAATCCCGGCCACTGCAGGCGCGGGCTTGCGGACGGTGAGCAATGGGTTACTCGCCATACGATAAGGACCAGGCCCGGGTCGACGGCGCGTTGTGTTCCACGTGCGCCTCAAAGAGATTTCAGCACAACTGACGGAGTCCGCTAGGACCTATGCCTGCTAGGGTCGCGGGAGAGTCCGAATAGGATACCGTGGCCCCGGCAAAGTACAGGCAACTGAAGGAACATGGGTGGGTTTTAGACAGTAAGAGTCTGACACGCCCTCAGCTCCGCCCAGAGAGGGAGAAGTTACTTGACAATTTCCCACCCAAAAAAAAAGGCTACACGTCCCGACTGCTAGTCACCGCCTGAAGTATCTGAGGGATGAGACGAGGGATGTAGACAAAGGCCAAGCTAACTCAGTCTGCCAATTCGGTTAATGGCGCCCTCTCTCGTCTCACCGCTCACGTACCTCAGGCGGTGATTAGCAGTCGTGCTCGGAGTTCCGTTCTCATAGTAGGTAAAACTTGTTCATAATTCATGAATACCTAGTATATTCTGTAAACGTTGTACAGGTTCGCTTAGTTCATCTTAACTAGGTACACAGTTGTGCAGTTTTAGAGAATTTATAATGTGTAGATAATAAGGTATAATACATTAATATTTGACTTAGATATATAGCATCGAAATCTCGGTGTTTTGACATGTCACCACATCGGTACATTGTAGGTACCCGTGCGAGGCAGGGGCGGGTTGATAATAAATGTTGTATTATTGAAAACAACTCAAAAATAAAACGAAATAAATTTACAAAACACAACGATTTATTAATTTAAAAAAAAAAGAAAAAAGCTTCCATCTTTTTGTTTCACCGCATATCACCTATCTCCCCATGTAGATGTTTACATCGGGATCTGAAAGACCATAAAAAAATAGTTGTTGAAGACCTACAAATGTGTAACGTTTGATGGAGGACGAATAGGTTACTTTTGGACAAGAATCCACCACCTTGATCACATCATCGCTTAAAAACTAGGTAAGATAGTGGTCAAAGGAAAGCCTAACAATAAATGCAAATAATGAAAAAATACATAATTAGGATATCATTAATTCAAGAGAGAAAAAACAAGATTACTAGCATCCTTCAGACCTGTCTTTCGTACTTTAAATACCTACCCATTTATTTATAGAGTTCCGTACCTCAAAGGGAAAAAATGGAACCCTTATAGGATCACTTCGTTGCCCGGCCGGTCTGTCAGGACCTATTTTCTCAGGAACGCGTGAAGGTATCAAGTTGAAATTAATATCAGATACGTAGATCTATGTTCCCTTGGCGCTCTATTAAAATCAAGCTTCCAAGTCAACGCAATAAAAAAACACGGCCATGCAGGTGACATATTTTGATAGTGGAAAATAAATATAAAACCTACAGGGTACTTTCCGTTGTCATAGAATTATGAAACTTGGCAGGAAGTAAGGTCTCACAGTACTAGTAAAAGAAAAAGTCCGAAAATTGATAATTTGTAGTTTTTCAAAACATTTTTGTTTTGCGTTTACAAACTTACATTTGCAGTTGGAGAATTGACCGTGACGTTTAACGATGAATGGGAGAATATAATAAAATGTTTCTCAACTACTAGGTTAAGTTTGTTCTTGGGATAAATTCATCCCACCTCCGGAACCCTTCATTGTTCGCGGTCCGACACGCACTTGGCCGGTTTTTTGTTTTGTTCCCGGCGAAGACTAATCCTACCCTGTTAGTGTCATCAAAGATGAAAACTGTTAATGTAAAATGCTGATGAACTGCGGTTAATGTAAAAGGATGAGCAGCAGCATTATCTTGTATTATAATAAAAAAACAAACTACTTTCACTGCATTCTCTTCGTCAAGTCACGAAGGCCTATGTTTACTTCTTGTAGTGTACAAGCCAGTGGCAGTGGCAGTCTCAATTAAATCTTACGAAAGTTGCACCTGCTATGTTTTGTCTCTGCATCACCCTACGGTCAACTAGTAGAAAATTCAACCAATAGACATTTCTCTTCTCTTCTTTTATCTACTATTCGACCTTAATAAAACGTTTTATGTTTGTTTATGTTATTAAACTGAAGAAGAAAAAAATGATGTTCTATTTGTGCATAAAGATTTAATGAATAAATAATCGGCCCGTTAACGAAGCCATCAAATCACACTTAGAAATGGACCACACTAAAGTCTTGAATTATATTTTGTATTTTCTTATAAACGTTTTACCTCGGCCTTGTGTTCCAAAAAGCAAGCTGTCAACAGTGCGCCCCTCTCGCATCCAGCTTCTCTGTCGCTCACGGGCTTTTCATTCACTGAAATCAGCGTAAGAGATAATTAAATTAAAAAATCAACTAAAACTGAATTATTCGTGTAATTTTCTGATAGTTTCATAAAACGACAGCTGTTTTTGCTGTTATTTTCTACAACTAATCCTGAATAAAAGTCTGATACCAAAGATTTAAATCGTAGATTTGCCCTCACTGTACTAAGTCGTACGAAAAAATCGTCCATAATGTGAGGAGCGAGCTCACACATTAACAATGGTGTTTCCATAACAACCAAGTCAAGTCTCCGCGACAGAGGTGTCAAAACGAAACAGAAACGCGACCATCTTTTGACGTGGCAGAGCAAATCTACGATTGAATTGATTGATCTTTTTTTTTTTTTTTTTTTGTTTTGGCTTCGCACGGTTTAGGATAATTGATCTTTGTCTGATACTAAATAATTATGTAATAGACAAGAATCATGAACAAAAAGTCGTTAAGCTAGTAAATATCGGGCATGTTTACAGAAGCTAGCGTCGACTGCTTCTATGCGACGATGCGTATGCGGGGCGCGTCTCTGGTGTCCAACAGCGTGCTGATGATGATAGCGGACAGGCTGTCCATACATTAAACGCTGCAGTGACTTGCACGTCACCTGCAGTCGTCGGTCACTAATCAACTCGAAAACTAAATAAACTGTTACAGAGCGCGTGCGGTGATTTTAGTTTTAGTTTTGTATTGTAATGTTATGTTAATGTAGTGTCGGTTGTGTGTGTAATGTATTAAATATTTGTGTATTGTTATTTGAATAAATAAATGAATTATAATAATAAAATAATTATTTATAAACCTGATGCACATTTCTTTCCAATATCAGCGAATTTAGCAAAATCTTCGTCATTGCTCACGAACTTCTTCAGTTGGATCAGAGCGTTATCCAAAACGAAGTCTCCCTTGCTGTCGAACTGTAAAGAACAAATAATTGTTGGTAGGTTAAGTTTCTTCTAACTAATTGAATTATATGACAAAGTCAGCAATACATTTATTTATGAAATATTCGCTAACGCTACGCAATGGAACTCTCCAGTACACTTTTTGGTTCCATATTTATGTTAGTTAGCATAAGCTCACAGAAGCATAAAGGTCTATCTGCATACAATATAACACCAAAAACGTGAATCAGAATCAGAATTGTTTATTTGTAAACATAGGTCAAATTACAACAGTGTGCGAGATGTTACAGATTGGTAACGTGGAAGAAAATTTAGTTGGAAAAAAAAATGTGGATCCATACCATACTTCTAATTCTGTCTGAAGTTACATCGAATGAGAATGGTCTCACTGTGAACAAGTGTTACCTACACTTGAAAAAAAAAAATGCTGTTTCATGGTAAAGTGCAATACCTACGCGGACAAAATGAATATGGAAATTTTTCGTCGCTTATTTAAAAAAAAACAGTTTTTTAAATAACCGACGAAAAATTTTAACGCATGGGCATTTCTTTCAGAATCATGTACTGAATCCATGGTATCAGTTTTCAGTGTACATGTTTACATGGTTAACTTGCAATAGTTGCAACTTCAGACCCACCAGAACTTGGGAGTTGTCTTTTCTTGTAAATAACCCAGAAATATTGTAAGTTAACTACTTACGACTTCAGCTTTCTTGTAGACACAACCCAGGAAACAAGGGTTAATGCCGTCCATGCTGCCAGCTGCCTTGGCAGATTTGAGTGCATCAATACTGACGCCATGCTCCTTAGAACACGCTTCTATAAAGGGCTTAACGGCCTCCCGGAAAGCAGCTTCTCCTTCTGCACCAACCTTGAGAACAAAAAAAAATTTTTTTTTCTATAATCTGTATAATTCTATATAACTATAATTAATATTCGAAAATAAGGGGGTAATGACAAATTTTCATCTATTTTCTTAAATATCTATAATTTTTTTTTATTTTTTTTTTTTATTTCAAATTAAAAATTAAAAATTGAGATCCTCGCAACAAACCCTTTCATTTAATATGTCACACGGTACAGTTTGCAAAACTTTTTTTTTATGGTTCTTGTTTGTCCCCCAATAGTGACCCCCATATTCAAAATTCATTTATTTACGTTGTACGTCCGTGTTTGGGTCACAGAAATACATATCAGCTTAATCGATCCTTTAGATTCGGAGCAAATTGGCTGTGACAGACGGACAGACAGACAAACACACGAGTGATCCTATAAGGATTCGATTTTTTTCCCTTTGAGGTACGGAACCCTAAAAATAATTTTGATCAGTAAAAGGAGGTTGGTACAAAAGGAACTTACTTGTAAAAGCCTGGTAATGTTTACAGCCACTGCACAAAAAACCAAACTGTAAGTGAACATAGACATGTTGTGCTAGTCAGCTTTGCTCCTGATCCTTCGAAATTTCAACTGTATATGCAATGGATTGTAACCCAACTCCTATTTATATAAAACTTGCGTTATTAGGTAATTAGACGCGAAGTAACTACCATTATATTATCTTACTGTAGATAATCAATGCCTCAATGGCTGGAAACCGATAAAAAAAAACTCCTTATACTTTAATTGTGGCTCTTCTAATGTAAGTGATGATTTGCTCATTTGCTTATCCTACGGACACTTTTGCAAATCCATTATAATCTTAACTAATATTATAAATGCGAAAGTGAGTTTGTTTGTTACGCTTTCACACTACAACGACTGAACGGATTTGGATGACATTTGGCACATGGATAGACCATGCCCTAGATTAGGAAATAGGATACTTTTATCCCGATATTCCCACAGAATCGAGACTTATGCGGGTGAAACCCCGAGGCGGAGCTAGTTAGGATATCAATCTCAATCTGCCTAGCCTTTTCCCAACTATGTTGGGGTCGGCTTCCAGTCTAACCGGATGCAGCTGAATACCAGTATTTTACATGGAGCGACATGCATGGAGCGAACTGACCTCCACAACCCAGTAACTGGGTAATACGATACCCCTTGGTAAGGCTGTATACAGAAAGAAAGCTGGAAACTTATAAGCGCTTACCGGCGCTTGACAGCGCTGGTAACCCGCGCAGGAAAATATATGAACGCGCGCCGATAAGCCCTGAACGGTGCCGACAAGTTCCGACAAGCTTCAACACGCGCTGGTCAGCGCTGGGCGCTGCCATTTAAAATATATGCTGCAAATGAATGCTGTCTGCTTCAACCTGCTTCCTTTGTGTAGAACGGACCAGCGCTGTCAAGCGCCGGTAAGCGCTTATAAGTTTCCAGTTTTCTTTCTGTATACAGCCTTAGACTGGTGTCAGACTTTCGGGCTTCTGACGACTCGTAACGACTGTCAAAGATCCACGAATGACAACCGGGACCAACGGCTTAACGTGCTTTCCGAGGCACGGAGGATTTTCGGTATGTAAAGATGGTCACCCATCCACTGACCAACCCCGGCAAGCGTAGCTTAACCTGATGGATCGACCAGTGCGGCTGTTGTTACTTAGCCACGAGCTCCTCGGGGCTAGTTAGGATATCATCCCATTATAATTAGGACGTTTTCATATTGTTTACCAGAATCAGCATTGGCAATAGTCTTGCGGCATACCTATCATCTTCTGATTCTCAGCAGATATACGCAGATTTGTAGGTAAGCTTACACAGGTCTAAATAAAAATCCATCTGAGCAATATCATCTAAATCAGTTTCCTTCATGGTTTGAACAAGGTTCACGATGGACTATGAAAGTAATGGGCTACAGAATTCCACGGAGTATGTATTTTTGCCATCGGTCTGTTAAATTACTATATATCTCTATAGGCATCTATAATTTTACCTTTATTTTGAGTCCGTCATGCTTCAAAAAGTCATTAAGACCTGGTTGTCAAAGTTCCATTGATCGTAATAGAGTCAAAACTCGAAAGCCAGTCATTAATACTATCCTATAGAAAAAGTCTATCGCTAATTCTTACTAGTAGATATTTAGACACATTCAGAGAGATAAGTGAATAGCTAGTACGCTAATTAGTGATAGGGGAGATGTTTAATATGTTTATTATAATAAAAAGCAGTAGGTCCAAGTTACCTATTATAACTTTCAAAGATAGCTATTTTCACTTAATAACAAAAGGTCATATAGTTGAATAGTCTATAAATACGAACATAATAAATGAACAATAGCTACAATGTAAAAATAGAATAAATTACAATTAAAGAACAATTACAGCTACTAGAACGTACTCGGAAGGTACAAATTCCAATACGAAACATTACAAGTCCATGCTTGAACTTCTATAACAACTAAGAATAACAAAATAATATGGTGTAGGTAATTAAAATCGCAATTTTAAAAATTATAGAAATAATAAACAAAATAATATGGTGTAGGTAATTAAAATCGCAATTTTAAAAATTATAGAAATAATAAACAAAATAATATGGTGTAGGTAATTAAAATCGCAATTTTAAAAATTATAGAAATAATAAACAAAATAATATGGTGTAGGTAATTAAAATCGCAATTTTAAAAATTATAGAAATAATAAACAAAATAATATGGTGTAGGTAATTAAAATCGCAATTTTAAAAATTATAGAAATAATAAACAAAATAATATGGTGTAGGTAATTAAAATCGCAATTTTAAAAATTATAGAAATAATAAACAAAATAATATGGTGTAGGTAATTAAAATCGCAATTTTAAAAATTATAGAAATAATAAACAAAATAATATGGTGTAGGTAATTAAAATCGCAATTTTAAAAATTATAGAAATAATAAACAAAATAATATGGTGTAGGTAATTAAAATCGCAATTTTAAAAATTATAGAAATAATAAAGGTGTAAGCTGTTATTTATATTTCTATGGGTGTAAGGCACCTGTCCCACCGCTGACGAGGAAGCGACTAGCATATTCATGATTTTCTCGCTCAAGACACGTACACAAATTGTAGGTTCTGTATAAGTATAAGTACTAGTATATTAATAGTTGATCGCTGACTTTTCGTGTCTTGGCAGATACCTATTTCATAATCAGTCTGTAATGTTCCCACTGGTGGTCCACCACGTGGGCCCAGTGCGGGTTGGTAGATGTCACATGTCTTCGAATTTTTGGTTCTATGACATGCCGGTATCCTCACAATGTTTTCTTTCCCAATTATTAACAATTAATTTATTACAATCATAAATATTCTAGTTGTTGTTCTACAAATAAAACAAAAGAACTTTGTAACGAGAAAAATAGATTTATTGAAATATGATAAAAACAAAAGAATGCTGATGTTCGTCTTGCACCACTGCATGTCAACTGTTCTTCAAACCGTTTAGATGATGATCTGGAAAAAAGGAAATAAGAACATAAGTCATATTTTACCAACGTTTCCGTGGTTGTTAAATTTTGACACCATGTCCAAGAAAAAACACGAAAACAAATTCTACAAAAATAAACTAGTAAATTGAAGTCTTAAAACCCGGAATTAATTTGAAGTCGATGTTGCGATCCACAAACAACATAGTAACGAAATGGAATAATCCAGGCTTGCATTTGATATTCAACAAGCATATATTTTTGGACATAAGCCTACGTATTTAGTAACTTAACTGTTTTTAACCCGTGGAATATAAGCAACCTGATGCACAAAGTTGAGAGTGAGATTTAGCAGGTATAGGAATCGCAATTTTGCTAAAGTCTGTAAGAAACACTGCCAATAACTTAATATTTTATGTGGCAACTTACACTAGTCCTGTGTTCTAAGAAGCATCCCGCCAACAGAGCAGCCCTCTCGCAGCCGGCTGTTCCATCACTCACGGTTTTGTCTTGAACTGAAAATCACAAAGAAATATTATATTTGACTTAATAAAACCAAATCATTAAACATACATCTATTTTTAGCTAAATTGATTTACACACAAAAAAAATCTTCTGCCACATCACTATCAGACGTCATCTCAGTATTCACCCCTTTTCGAAGCCTATCATATTGCACACAATTCATCGAAAAATATCTTTAGTGCGGATTTCAACAATGAAATTGAACGCATTCAGCACATCTAAACGCGTTCAAGAGCTATCAGTGTAAATTATTCCAAAAAAAAATTGACACTGACAGCATTTGAACGCGTTTTAGAAATGCTGATCGCATTCAGTTTCATTGGTGAAATCAGCACTAAGTCTTCCCACGCACTAATAAAAACTAAGCTGGGCTCAATTGTATGCAAAGTTGTTTTTTTAAGACATGTCTATTGTAACTTTTGATTTACAGAAAATGTAAATTTACTGCACACTCTGAATGAACGACGAAAAGAAAGATTTATTATACTCGTAATTGTCTCACACATATTTGTATTGTATTGTAATAATATTTGATTATACACTATGTAGACTATGTATACAACCTTAGTTTTTGTTTATCCTAAACCTCTTAAGGGGTCATTGTACTCATCATTATGAACAACTTTCACTATGGGACCAACGCTGAAATCGCGAAAAGAAAATCAGCCGTTCCCTACAGTTCGCATACATCGTCGAAATGTAGGGAACAGCAAATTTTTTTTTTCGCGATTTCAGGTTTGGTCCCATAGTGAAAGTTGTTCATAATGATGAGTACAATGACCCCTTAAGAGGTTTAGGGTAAACAAAAACTAAGGTGTTTACAACTAACTATTATATTATGTACAAGTATGTAAAGGAAAAAATTTAATAAATAAAAATAGAGGAAAGAGCTCTGGGGCATCAAAAAATTCGTCCACATCGCTGTCAGCTGGAAAATTTCCCAAAAGGCTGGCCCACTGGTCACGTGAAGAGTCGACCAAACGCTTGGCGAAGTCCCGAAATACTCGATGAGCACTCGGAGCCCAAGGCTAGTGTTTCAACGCCAAACGGCTTAAAAATATAGCAACCAATAACGTTGCTATATTTGCGCCGTTCGAGGGATTTTAAATTACAAGGATTTTTACCTGATAAGCACTGTTTAGCAACGTCTGCTAGTTTGTTGTATTTCTCGTCATCCTTCACGAATTGCCTCAGGTTCTTCAGACCAGTATCCAGTTCGTAATCACCTTTGTCAGTGATCTGTAATAAAACAGATTATTATTACTACAGGTACTGAACAAAAGGATGATACTTCAGTCATTTTAATCAATTCTAACTTATTGACAGCTTCATTAATCGTGCACACTACACGTATTGGTATTGAAAGCCATTTCAGAAGGAGTTGCCAGTAAATGCAGCTATTTCGATATAATTATCCAATACTTACAAATCCAGCTTTCTTGAACACACAGCCAATGAAACAAGGCTTGATGGTCTCTGGGCTGCCAGCGTCCTTAGCGGCCTGGATTTCAGCGTCGGTAACGCCATGCTCATGTTCGCACGTGACTATGATGGGTCGCAGAGAGTCCCGGAGACTTTGTGCTTTAGTAACCTTAAATACAACAATGACATGACGTAAGAGAGGATCGGTACTCGATACTTAGTGAAATATAAAAAAAAATATCCTGAAGAGTTTTAACTTACATGGACGCTGCTCAAGCTCGCAGCCACAACACACAACACAAGACAAGTAAACTTGGACATGATGCACTTTTCAGCTTAGCACTCTTGATCCTTACAAGCTTCAACTGTTTATGCTGTGAAGTTAAGCTCAACGCTTATTTATACGAAACTTTTGGCCTTAGATAATTTTACGATAGGTCAAATTAGGTGGTTTAAAAATAATCTTGATGCTCTGCTAAATGCAATAAAAACTAACAAAAAAATCTGACGTTTGTTCAATCTATTGATTATTAGTTTCGAACAAGAATATCTAGTACTAGCATCTGCCCGCGACGTCACCCGCGCGAAATTTCGGCCCCCGACCCACCGCGACACATCGCATCGCCTACCCGCGTTATTAGTTCGTATTCGGTTAGCGTTTTTTCTGACTTCTTTTTCTCTTTCCTCTGATCCTAAGGGTCGTTGCGTGATGTTAAGAGCGTTTATTCTGAAGGTGGGCAACGTCTCAAATAGATGTCAAATATTTCACTGTTTTGATGTGAAAAAATGTGGCTAACTAGCGAACTAGAATACTCATTGAAAATATTGTTTCAATTTAATTTTAAGTTTTAATTTAGTTTTATTTTATGTTTTAATTTTATTTAAATAAAAAAAAATGGTTTTGCTTTTTGTCTCGATTTTTTGGAGGTACAGTATTTACTAATGCAGTTGTTATCGAACACAGAGTTTCTGTAAATTGTGTTTTTTGGTTTCAATAAACTTTATTATTATTTTGGGGAGTGTGTTTTTTCTCAGCTGTTAGGCTGGTTTTAGCTACATTTACAGGCCAAAGCCAAGTAAATGCAGCGTGTGGTGTGTATTTAAGATGATGGTGCGTTTTCTTCCTCCAACTGCATGAATTTCCTAACTATTCTGCAGGTGTTTAAGATGGCAGCTTTCTGTAGGTTGATATAAACGGATTCTTCTAAATCTATTAATTTCAGGCTACGGAGAAGGTGGTTCGGGATAACGCCCGTCGTTGAGAGAACTATAGGGATAACGTATACTTTTTCTTGTCTCCAGATTCTTAGACTTCTTCTTTAAGGTCAGCATATTTACTTATTTTTTCAGTTATCGTTTTTTGTAGATTATGGGTATTGGGGACTGCAATGTCTATGAGGTAAGTGATTTTTCTTATTTTATCCTGTAGGGTTATGTCTGGTCTATTGTAGTGGATAGTTCTATCTGTAAGTATGGCGCGATCGTAGTACATTTTGTGTGTTTCATTTTCTAGTAAAGTTTGTGGTGTGTATTTGTAGTAAGGAGTGTTAGAGTTTTGTATGAGACTGTGTTTGAGTGCTAGTTTTTGATGAATAATGTTTGCAACCTGGTTGTGTCTGTGAGTGTAGTCTGTCTGTGTGAGGGTTGTGCATGCTCCAGTTATGTGTTGTATGGTTTCTGATTGAATGTGGCATCTACGGCATTTATCATTTGTTGTGGTAGGGTCTTTAATGATAAATTTCCTATAGTTTTTGGTGTTGATGATTTGATCTTGTATAGCTATCATGAACCCTTCTGTTTCAGGGAAGAGGTTTCCTATTTTAAGCCACTTATTAGACGCCACTTTGTTAATATGGGATTGTTCTAAATCATGAGGGTGTCTACCGTGCAAGACTTTCTTCTTCCAGTATTCAATTTTTTGGTTCTTTGGGTCAGAGTTATTTGTGTCTTGTATATTTTGTTCATTTAAGTTAAGTGGGGTGTAGTTAAGATCATTTCGAGAAATAGCTTTGTGTATGTCACTAGTGCGAGATTTTGAATAGAATAATGTTTTTAGCCTAGTGATTTGTTTTTGCCAGAGGTGATGGATGTCGATTAGGCCTCTCCCTCCATTCTGTCTTTTGATGGTGAGTCGTTCGATCGCAGATTTAGGGTGCAGATTGTGGTGTTTTGAGAGTATTGTGCGTGTGGTTCTCTCTAACTGTTCGATGTCAGTTTTTGACCACTTTATTACTATTATTATTATTTCTTATTTCTATTCAGTAATATTGCTTTAAGAATCAAAACAGGTAAATATTTGACAGTTATTTGCGACGATGCCAACTTTTAGGATAAACCCTCTTAACCTATAACCCTCCTCATGAATTGAACTATCAAATGCCAAAAGAATTTTTTCAAATCCGACTGGCAATTCCAGAGATTAGCGCGTTCAAACAAACAAACCAACTCTTCAGCTCTATTATATTAGTACAAGCTTTAATCCGCGAAATTACGCGGTTTTTTTATTTTTTTCACATTTCAAGAGCATGAGCTTTATTCGGATCAAAAAATATTTAGCATTTATGGGGAGGCATGAAAATTGATTCGCTGTTACAATGTATAATAGATAATTAGGTATGTTCATTTCCTATAAATATTTAAAAAAAATCATACTTATATTATCAGATAAGTGATTTGCTCTCGGTGAGAAAACTTTACATTGTTCAGACTATTTTGAAAAAACACAAAGAGCTGCCTTATGATACCGCTATATTATCAAAAAGGAGGAAAGATATTATAGCACCGATTCCTCAAACAAAAACCAGGTTTCGTAGCAGGCAATACGAGAAACGATCATCTCAACTCTATAATAAAATAAGTAAAGAAATATATGTCTACACCAAACAATTTCTAGAATGTAAAAAACTTGTAATCCAATGGATAAAACCACTATCATATGAGGACACTGAGGCCCTCCTGCAGCACACATCATAACTCACTCATTCATGCACACACTTACTCTCATGCACAAGTTTTACACACATACAGGTCACACACACACACACACACACTACACAAACATACATCTCATAACACAGATCAAATAATTATGCCCACCTCACCTCACATTACATACACAAAACGCTCACTAAGTTATATTTAATCTAATCTAATCTAATTTTTAATATTGTAATTAATTATAAATAGTAAACAGTGGCATTTCTTGTGTACATTAAGTAAATTTAAGTTACGGAAGAGGGGAGTGTCCTAGTACAGGCATTTACTAGCTTAAAGGGACACTTCTATAACTAGTATGTAGTACAAGCTTGTTAAAGAAAATAAACTATTTGTAATTTGTAAATTTGTAATAAATAATAATAACTATCAGTTCATTAAAGTTTCGAAGCTGTTCTGAGGCCAGGTGACGATTATACGTAGGCTGATGGCTAAAATAAACCGAGCTTGTCGTGCTGTAGTAACTCAGTTTATTGGTTCTCCGGGATGGCAAACAAAACTGCCAGTCACCAGGTATCGATGGTATAACTTTTTAAACGGCGAAATGACTTTTATCAATATACATCTTACTGACTATGCCAAGATTGAAGCTTGCGCGGCTACTTCAGGTGCAGTATTCCAATTTTAATGTCAGAATGGATAAAACGAATATGTTGTAATGCAAAAAAAACGAACAATAATAATTGCTCGAATCAAAGTTGTAAATTTTATTTTGTACTTACAATAAACAATATCGAAGTAATAAGACTTTAAAGTAAAAGTCCGGGGTGCTAATGTATCTGTGATTTACAGGGTTTAACAAGACCCATCACGAAGCCGTCATCTACGGATTTTGTACATCAAATTAAGTAACTTTGTGTAAAAATAAGCGCTGGGAACTTTTATTTTTGATGCGAAAATTCGGTGTTTACGGTAGTGTGCAATCTAACGCACGCAAAATATATGTGCATATGGGTGCATGCAACAGTGCAGGGATCGTTGGAGTATTTAATGTTAAGTAATGACATTTAAAACTTAATTTCGTTAAGACTGCGCCCCGTGGTTTCATCCGCGTACGTCTCGATCCCGTGTGAATATCGGGATAAAAAGTATGTCCTAACTCAGATCATGGTCTATCCATGTGCCAGATTTCATCCAAATCCGTTCATAAGTTTTAGCGTGAAACCGTAACAAACAAACTTTCGCATTTATAATATTAATTAGGATTCTATTCAATGAAAAAAGGTTTGTAAAAGTATAACTGATTTATTAAAATTCTAAACAAAACACAACTTGTATCATCTTATATCACAGCATGTCACTTGTCTCTTCAAGATTGATTAGATGAGGATCTGAAAGAAATTAATAAAATTGCATTAAAGATGTCATTCAGTAAGTGTTTCAAGATTTAATGTTGGACAATCTTTTAACTCAAGAAACTACATCAAGTAAAATGTATTGTTTCGTTTTCTTACCGAATAGTCGTCCTACCATGTCAGTGTCGACAAATAACATAGGCCGAAAGACGTCCACTGCTGGACGCAGGCCTCGCCCAAATTGGGGGTTTGCCATAATCGCCACGCTTGGCAGGCGGGTTGGCGATCGCAGTATGGTGTTAAGTCCCTTAGTCGCCTTTTACGACACCCACGGGAAGAAATGGGATGGTACTATTCTTTACGTCCTGCACCACACGGTACATAGGTACGGATTTATAATAGGGGAATGGGTAAGTAGCTGGACCAATCATCATCATTTCAACCGAAAGACGTCCACTGCTGAACATAGGCCTCCCCCAAGCACCGCCACTTGACCAATAATAGCAAACAAACTACGAAAATCACCGAAGCCATGTTTATACGCACGTTAAAATAAAGCCAGTTGGCATTTTTTAAGTTTGATCTAATGAAGGTTTCCTCATAACATAACATCACGCTTGTATTCCTCAAATATTCCTTGGATAGGCAGAGGTGTACTATAGTACACCCACATTTCACCAGTTATGTTAGAGTCCCATGTAGGGGGCGAATATGTTACCATCAACCAGGCACAAATCCAGACTCCGGGCTACTACGGAGAAATTCCCGATAGAAAAATCCAATAACACTTTGCCCGACCCGGAAATCGAACCCAGGACCTCATGGTCAGAAGTAGCTCTTGTGACCACTAGACCGACGAGGCAGTTTGCACAAATCATAGCAAAAGATTGGCCTCATAAAAGAACTAGGCCTTAGCCTAAATTCACTTTTGTATTGTATTGCTAAATTGAAGGAGGGTGATTTTTCTTGGATTTTCAGTTGGAGATCCTCAATAAAAAATTAAGTAAAAGAAAATACCTCAGCCCTATTTTGCAAGAAGCAAGCGGTCAGAAGTGCACCTCTCTCGCACCCAGATTCTCCGTCACTCACGGGCTTGTCATTCACTGAAATCATAAGAGGAAATAATTAAAGCCTGCTTAAACCCAACTGCAATATATTTATTCGGTTTTTTTGAGAGTTATAACTAATATTATAAATGCGAAACTGAGTTTGTTTGTTTGTTACGCTTTCACGCTAAAACGCCTGAACGGATTTGGATGACATTTCGCTCTATGGGTAGACATGAGCCAATTTTCACCGTTCGTACCAGGTCATGGTCTACTATGCCCTGGGTTAGGTAGGACATAGGATACTTTTTATCCCGATATTCCCACGGAATCTAGACTTATGCGGGTGGAACCACGGGGCGCAGCTAGTAAATCAATATAGATAGGTTGACTGCTAAAAATAATGAAACATTAGAGAATTGGGTCTTGATAATTATTCTACAAGCAAATTTCATAGACAGCTGTGTTTACCTGATGCGCATTTTTTTCCAACTTCAGCGAATTTTGCGTATTTAGCTTCATCGGGCACGAACTTCTTCAGTTTGATCAGAGCGTTATCCACGTCGTATTCTCCCTTGGCGTTGAACTGTAACAATAAAGAAATAAGGATTGAAATTGGATGATTCTCTTGATATCACAGACCCGCAGACTTATTAGATGTGACAGATACATGAGACGCGGCCTAGCATAAGAATTATTCTGACACAACAATTTAATTTCTCACGATGCATTTAATTAATTGCTTTTTATAGTCGTTCATAAGTCTACTTCGAATACTAATAGACTATTTAGTGACGTCATGTTCATTGCCATGCGATTTTCCCATATCTCCGTGTATATGAGGCTAGTGAACATATTCTGTAGCCTTTATCATCATCAGCAAATACTTCTGAAAAGCTAGCTCAAGAATAGAATGTGTCGATGTTACTCATTATGATCATGAACCAGTTATCAATAACCAGTTTGATTGATATACAGTCTTGGAAGGTAATAAGGATCTTATCAATAGAATCACTCAACCTTAGCATATGTGGATGGATCTTACCATTTTTTACAAATTTCAAAATGAACTGGTTGTTTGGTGAGCCTCAAACTTGTAAGTAATCAGGGAACATTATGCAATAGTACTCACAACTTCAGCTTTCTTATAGACGCAGCCGAGGAAGCAAGGTTTAATACTATCAGCGCTGCCGGCTGTCTTGGCAGATTGGATGTCATCAGTGCTGACTCCATGCTCCGTTGAGCACTCGTCTATGATGGGCTTGATGGCTTCACGGAAAGCTGCTTTGTCTTCTTCTTCACCTGCCTGGAAAAATATAATAACGACAATTTATTACAGAGATATTTTGAGAAGGATAATCCTTTTTTAGATTTTTTTTCATAAAATAACGGCTCATTCGCAGTCGATATGGGTCGTCAGATGCCCTAAAGTCTGACAACCAGTCTTGCTTAGAGGTTACCCAATTACTGGGCTGTGGAGGTCAGAGAATCAGCCGCTCCATGTAAAATAGTGGAATTCAACTGCATCCGGTTAGACTGGAAGCCGACCCCAATATAGTTGACAAAAGGCTAAGCAGACTATTTCATAAAATAACGGCCCAATTAATCTAATACAGTGTTTTTCTACACTAATATTACGAGTATAAAGAAAAGCTTTTATTTAACTTCACTTGTATGTATGTCCTGGAATATTGCAATAAATATTTCACCCACTTCAACTGAAGCTATCGGGCTGAAATTTGGCATACGTGTTTGGTTCTCGTGAAATGCATGATTATTAAAAAAAAATAAAGATCAATGCGTGCGTTATTAATGTAAACTACTGCCACTGTTCTATACAGCGTTTATTGAAAACTGCAAAGGAGTTTCTGTGAACAGGATTACGTTTTATATGCAAGTACTATTTATGTAGGTAGGTAGCTTTATTGTTTGTACGTAATTGATGAAGTCCAAAACTACTGGTCCGATAATAAAAAATGTTTCACCATTAATATGCTTTATGATCACAGTAATATGGGCTATAATTTATAATAATATCACTCGGGTGAAGCCACCGGCGGAAGCTAGATAATAATAAAAATAATCTTGAAAAAGGACCTTTCAATTAATTGACCCTACACTCGAAAAAAATAAATGCAGAAATGTTTCTTAAATTACTTACATGAACCCTGCTAATGCTAGCAGCCACTAAACACAAAACTAGACAAGTGAACTTAGACATTTTGTACTATCAGCTTTGTAGTCCTGATCCTTGGAAGCTTCAACTGTTTATGACATGGATCGTTACGACGCCTATTTATATAAAACTCCTGTTGTTAGGTAATTTGACGCAAAGTAATTATCATTAAATCTCATTGCGGCTTTGATCAATGCTACAGCGCCAGGAAGTGAAGCAAAAAAGATCTCTTTGTTGTTCATTTACTTCATCAGTGGCTTTTCCAAATTATCGCGTATAGCGAGCTTTTTGCTCCTACAAAGATCTTTTGGAGAACTGTGACACATTAAAGCTGACATGATTACTTTGTAAAGTATTATATTTTTTAATTACCTATTGTGAATGTGAGGACTATGTGGATATTTTAATTTTTAATGTTTTTTTTTTTTGTTTTCTCTACTCAGTTTTTTTATTTCCTTTCTCAGATAGTTTTAATAATGGTCTGACGGTTTGAGTAGTTTATGCGGCCTATCCAAATGTCCTTTCTTTGGTATGTTCGTCGAGTTGAGCTCCTTATGTTTTGAGTTAAGCTCTACGATTACTGACAAATGCTTGCACTGACTGGACAGGTCCACTCAAATCTGTGTGGTTCTTTTCTCAAAAGACCATTTCAGACACTAATCTACATGGTCCTCATATGGCTTGACCAAGATTATGTCTGGACTTAAAAAGAGACTGTGACCTCTGAGTTTGTTTCGGCCTTTCTTCTCAGAGTAGTCGGATAGGAAACGCCGAACTCATCTAGCAAATTTTAATTATATTTTTTTTTTAATATGACTTGTAAAAGTGATTCCTATATCCTATTTACAGAATAAACAATTTCATTTCATTTCATTTCATTTAGCTAAAAAGTCTTATAGCTTTCATCATCAACATTATCAATTCAGCCGAAAGACGTCCACTGCTGGCCTTAGGCCTCCCCCAAGCACCGTCACTTCGACCGTTTCTGTGCTTCTCGCATCCAGATGGCCGAAGGGGCCGAAAGCTTCTGGAGTGGCGACCGCTTACCGGAAGACATAGCGTTGGAAGGTCGACCGATGACCTGGTGAAGGCCCCAGGAATCTTATAGCTTTTGTTAAATATTATCCGTTACGCACTCGCGTTAATGAGTAAAAGGAAAAACTGATGGAAAATAAGAGTTTTTCCTTTTACTCGTTATGACGATCTTTTGGTATGCTTATATGGATCTAAGAAACAGCCCGGTTCCTCAGTGACTGAATATTAGCATAGGCATGCTTTTAAGAAGTTCAGAAATAACTGTGACTTGCGACAACGATACCACCTTATCTTCAAGCAAATAGAAAAGGGCATCTCTACGAGGGCGCTAGCTCTCTCAGCTGAGCAAAGTAGGCTAAGAGACTGCAGGTACTAAATATAAGACAGTTTTGCGAAAACTGCATGTGACCA
Source organism: Agrochola macilenta (assembly GCA_916701695.1). Lineage (NCBI taxonomy): Eukaryota > Metazoa > Arthropoda > Insecta > Lepidoptera > Noctuidae > Agrochola > Agrochola macilenta. The sequence goes on from OU753569.1 coordinate 8,724,089, forward strand.
TTCTGTGTACCTACATGTTAACATTTAGACGGGGTCTAAAATGGCATCAATCACATATAAATTAGAGTAGAAATTTATTTGACAGTCGTAATGATAGTCATTGGCCAGTAAAACAAAGGTCTGTCTTTTCCTAACTACAGAATCTGGATCAAATTACAGGATGATTGGGTTAGCAGTCAATCCATCTCTATTAATGTCATGATACTCAGCGACATCTCAAAATATAGACTCGAAGTTGACGATATTTCCATGGAATCACTACTTTCGCAGCTTTAAATTTAAATGCCATTGACTAACGACGTAGGTATTGATTTTATTTACAGATTTAGGTAATGAACTGATTATTTTTAAAGACGCGTCCTATGTGTTGTTGCACATAGGTAGAGGTGGAAAAATACTAAAAATATTGCAGTTTTTATGATGAAAAAATACTATTACCATTGACAAGGTTCCATCGCTACTCAGATATTAAAAAAACTATGCATAGGTAACAATAAAAAATAGTCCAAGGTATACTCAGGGTACCAGAACATTTCAATTTCAAAAACTATAAATATCTAGTAAAAATAGATCTAGGAAATTCCCAAATCCCATAATTATGATGATAATTACCCACCATTATTGCAAACAAAGTCCGTTCTTGAGCTTCTAACAAAAACTTTTAAGATATTGAAGAAGCTAACTCTAGTGATCAGTGTACCGTGAACGAATCATTTTTATTTGTGATAATTTGTAAACAAACCACAAAACTAAAGTGAATTAGTCAGCTGGTAATCACTAGCCCGTGTGGTGGCGGACGTTAAGAATAGTAACATCCCATTTCTTTCCGTGGGTGTCGTAAAAGGAAAATAAGGGACTCGCTAGAGAATGGGCAGCAGCGTTCTCTATGCATTTTTCAGCCTAATGGCTTACACGCTGTCTGCACAATCTTTTCATTTTACCAATTCAACAATATTGATTGCGTTATTTACGTTTTATTTTTTGTATTCCGTCATAATTAATTTCATCAAGCAATTGACTGTGATGTGCTATCGAAGAACTTCATATTTAAGTAGTTTGAAAACAAAATGCCGTGAACACGATGACCACATCTGTTACCACCCCGGTACTATAGCCGCCGAGCGCAGCAAGCAGAAATAGTCCTTACGGTGTACAGATATTAAGTTCTTCGATGGTACATACCTACTTAAACTCACACCTTCCTAGGGCAGGAAAAACAGAACGCCACCTACTACAATCCTTACATATACTGCATTTATTATAACATTAGAAAAGTAACGGCCAAATAACAGTTACAGATAATGTGTAATATTGTTGAAATGTGCTGCATTTTAGAGTTATTTTAACATTGAAATGGTAAATAGATTACATTGCTTTGTATTTATCTTGATAACCGAGTTTATTAAACGTTTATATCCAAATAAAGAAAGGGTGATAACCATTATTTTTCTAATGTTATAATAAAAATGGAGAACTTAACATTACATTTTTGGTGCGGCGCACCCGTTTATTGATCGATTATTAATCTAGGAAGCTTAAAAAGTTTGACTAACGTCCTTTAGCTATGTTTCGAGAATAATATCAAGACTTCTTGCATTTTTCTAGGGCCAGCAATACCTGGCTAGTTTATACCTACTCGTATCTATAAGCGCGGTGTTTACACCGTAATTAATGCATCATAACCTTGGTTATAAAACTAACTAGCATTATTATAGTCTACATTGTGTACTTTAATCTTATACTTCCTAGCTAAAATAACAATACTAACAAAAGATTTGGACTCATGACCTCTTCGTCGTTAGTCAAAACATTAGAGCGCAGGCCACACTGAGAACGAAGCGAAACGAAACTATGTTCGTTTAGCTTCGCTCATGTAGCTACCGTGTCTTTTATACTCCGGTTCACAGTTTGCATTGTGAACCTTATGAAAAGCTACATGAGCGAAGCAAAACGAACTTAGCTTCGTTTCGCTTTGTTCTCAGTGTGGCCTACGCTTTACGTTTGTTCCACTGCCGACTTTTCAATGGACCTGGCACTAATAGCCATGTTATAGAAAAAATACTTACTGCCGCACTCACGCACGTCATCTAATCAATCTGCTTAGCCTTTTCCCAACTATGTTGGGGTCGGCGTCTAACCGGATGCAGCTGAATACCAGTATTTTACATGGAGCGACTGCCTATCTGACCTCCACAACCCAGTAACTGGGTAATACGATACCCCTTGGTAAGACTGGTGTTGACTTTCGGGCTTCTGACGACTCGTAACGACTGTCAAAGATCTACGAATGACAGCCGGGACCAACGGCTTAACGTGCTTTCCGAGGCACGGAGGATTCTCGGTATGTAAAGATGGTCACCCATCCACTGACCAACCCCGGCAAGCGTAGCTTAACCTGATGGATCAACCAGTGCGCCTGTTGTTACTTAGCCACGAGCTCCTCACGCACGTCACTTAATAATAATCAATAATTATGTTTAATTGTCACCTTTTTGCTAATTGAAGTGGCAGTGGGCTGGCCATGTTTGTCGAATGACTAATGGGCGATGGAGCAGACGAGTCCTGAAGTGGAGACCGGGTATCGGCAAGCGTATTGTGGGATTCCCCCCAGCTAGATGGACCGACGACCTTGATGATAAGGTGGCTGGGACATATTAGATGCGGAAGTCGTAGAAGTAGAAGACAGGGTGTTGTGGCACAGCTTGGGAGAGGCCTATGTCCAGCAGTGGACTGCGACAACTGAGTTGATTGATTGATGTTTAATTGACCAGCCTACAGGTATTGGAACGCTGCCAGTCAAAACATGACAGATTTAGAGTATTTCTTGACAAGTGCTACCATACTAAGTATTACGATGGTAATTTTAAGTTATTCACCCCGGTAGCACACCTCCACCGCGAAACCATAGCAGCGAAACCGCAGTAGTTCAATTCAACTGGCTCGCGTCATGTTCCGCTACGGGAAATTTGAGTAGCGGAACATAACGCGAGCCAGTTGAATTGAACTACTGCGGTTTCGCTGCTATGGTTTCGCGGTGGAGGTGTGCTACTGGCGTCAGCCTATAACGTAGCCATTGCTGGGACACAGGCCTCTTTGAGAGGGTGTGGGCGTTAAGTTAATGATCGATTATTATGAAGTGACATCTCCGAGTGCGGCAGTTAGATAATAAAAGGGAACTGTAGAAAAACAATAGAAACGACATAATTGCATTGTTTAATTATTATGATTAGCAATGCACCGTGTTATGCTTTGTAGGTATGTACAAGTTAAACAACTTGTTTTTCCGCTCTTAGGTGTTAATTAAATAATCATGATTCATAGAATAATCACTAGGTAACAACTAAGAAATATGTAGTATCGCAACAAAACTACATTTATGAATGTAAAGCATTTCTTACCCACAATACGAATTAAAAATAGAATTTTGATAGACCGTAATACGACAAGATTTTATTTTGACAAAACGGAACTCCGATACGCCTTCATTTTGACAATAGTTTAGTTCAAAAATCTTAAGTCCGTGACTAATGTACTCCGACTTAACTAGGAAACGATACGACTTTGACAACATACGTACTTCAACAACAAAGCTAGTTCGAGATGAGTCAATTTCGACGTACTCTATTCCTGTATGCTGAACTTGGACAATATCTGAAAACGACGTCATCTAAGACATCGTGTCTTAGATGTATCACGTCCATACTACTTCGAAATTATTGTGCTCCGACATTGGGAAACACTACTTAAACTTGTGTTTAATAAAAGCATCCGTTTAGCCACATTACTACAGTTAAACAATCCGTTTTTCCACCGCCACGAGGCATTACATGGCAATGCCATACAATACTGATACCAGATTAGATACTTAAAGATTGATTTATGACTAACATTTCCCAATTTAGTATTAATTTCCACTTGATCCGCAGGCCCTTTTTTTTTTTTTTTGATGTTGGTTTATTATCAAATAACTTTTCCCGCTCTGGGCGGAGCGGGAGGGTGTGTCCGACTTTTACTGACTAAAACCCACCCGTGTTCCTTCCGTTGCCTGTGTGCCGGGGCCGTGATATCCCTTTCGGCCAAACTCGCAACCCTGGCAGGATCCGCAGGCCCTGCGATACGCTTCACAATATCAAGCCTTACCTACCATAGATGTATTTTATACTCGTAGCACTAGCGTTTACAATATCGAATTCAAATAAAATGCTAATGCTAATTCAGCTCATGTCATCATCAAACGGATGCTTCATCATTGTTTGTATTTCCATTGTCATATTGTAATGAAGGAAAAATCGATTTGCCTCCGTATCGAAGGCCTGTCTATCGTACAGGATATTGGGTTTATTTAAATTCCTTTGTTTTAGTATAAATCCACCAAACATCGTCATAGGCACCACATTCGTCCAAAGTGTTTTGAAGAGAATTATCCCTAAACAATATTCAAAATGTTTAAGTCTGCTGTTGTGTATTTTGCAATCTTAGCCGTTTTATTGAAAAATGTTTTGGTAAGTTTTCTTAATTAATATTAAAAAAAAAACGATTTAATATATTATATATTTTATGCATTCTGAAACTTTCTTATTTATACATAGTCCCAATAAAATACCTTGTGTTATTTTCAGGCCATTACTGATGAACAAAAAATCGAAATACAAACAAAATTCCTGGCAGTTGGTGCAGAATGTATTAAAGAATATCCCCTCTCAATTGATGACCTCGCTTCTTTCAAGAGCAGAGTTTTTCCAGAGGGTGAAAACGCCGGCTGCTTTTCAGCTTGCATCTTCAACAAACTTGGACTGGTATGTATAAAATGGCTAACTCTATCATCATCATCATCGTCATCATTTCAGCTGAAACACGTCTACTGCCGGACATAGGCCTCCCCCAAAGATCGCCCCATCGACCGGTGCTGTGGTTAACTTTACATAATAATGCCTAAATGTATGCTTTAATAAGCATATTATGCATATTATGCTTACATAGCTGTACCCAATCGTTACTGTCGTACTTTCCTCATTAATCTGGACCCAAGAAACAACCGATTATTTGTTGTCAGATAAAACGATTATCGATACGAGATAGATTTTTACATGGATTTGAGAAAGAAAATTATCAGGTAAAAAAAAAACTATACTTTTTAGCGTTCCGTACCTCCGAATGTCACAGCCAATTTGTTCCTAATTTGTGGACCGATTAAGTTTAAATTTGGTAAACATATTAATTTCAGTAACCCAAACACAGACGTGTTTAAATGAATTTTTAAGATAGGGGTCACTTTTGGGAGACAAGAAAAAAATAAAAAAGTTTTGCATACCGTATGATATATCAACTGAAAGGGTTAAATGTGAGGGTATTTTTATTTTTTTTTATAAATTTAAAATAAATAGGTAATTGTAAACTTATTTAAGAAAATTTATGAAAATTTACCATTTCCCACTTATCTCGGAAACTACATAGCCTAAAATTTTGAAAAAAATACAGACATTTATTCTTTACTTATAGATTACAGGAAAAGTCTATGGTCCTAAAATAACTTGGTCAAACTTAAAAAAACTTACATTTACAGTTGGAATGTATGGGAGAACATGTTTTTCAACTAGAATGTTAAGTTTGTTCTTGGGATAAATCCATCCCAACTACTGAACCATTTATTGAGCGTGGTCCGACAAGCACTTGGCCGGTTCTGTATAGACACCATGCCTAACTATTTCATTTTGTTCTAAGAATAAAAGTATAATGTTGTTATATCTATTTTTCTACTTTTTACTTCACTTCAGCATTTCTTTACTTCAGTTTATCAACTTTTAAATACTTCTCTTTGCAGTTCGACGATAAGGGAACTTGGTCACACGTAACAGCCTTGGAAAATGCCAAAAAACTATTCGAAGAAGAAGATTTGAAAAATATTGATGGATTCTTGACCACTTGTGCCAAAGGTATGTAGGAAAATCTTTATTAATCCCATCCCAAACCTTTAATTATTCTCAATATATTCCAAATTATTAAAAGCTAGCGATCCGCCCCTGCTTCGCACGGTTATTTTGACTCGACAAAACATCCAGATTTCTTTAATAAAATATGTAATTTTATTTTTAATTTATTATACAACCTTTCGGAATAAATTCTTTAAATAATGGTGAAAACCGCATCAAAGATCAACACGATTGATCTGAGTTTAGAAGAGCAACGCTGTCAGACACGAAAAGGGAATTAACTTATAATTATATGTATACGTATACAGGGTGGATTTTTGAGATGGGGCAGTAAGGACAGATTCCTTAACCGTTGTAGCTACCGGAAAACGGTCTTAGAAGACTGTCCTTAACTTTTTGAGACATTTTGATCTGAATTCAAAGATTCTGAAAAAAAAATTGTCAGAAAGAAAATGAACAGTTTTCACAAAAACTTTATTTGATGCCATTCGATCCTGTTTCTTATAAGGAAAAAAAACTCTATTGAACTAACTGAGGTTTGAGTACTAGAAAAGTCAAAATCGCAAAAGCTTTTCCCATACATTTCGAAGGAAATGAGACTACAACTTACTTTTTTACGATGGATTTTCAAGTAACTACCCTTACTGCCATATCTCAAAAATCAACCTTGTGGTCGTATATGTATTCAAAACTGTGTAACCACCAATTTTAATACATGACATACATTTTATCTAAAACAGTTAACGATGAAGAAGTAGCTGATGGAGAAAAAGGATGCGACCGAGCCAAGCTGGCTTATGATTGTTTCACCAAGAACTACGAACAAGTAAGTAATATTTCAGTCCAAATAGTTCTTCTTCCCCGATATCCGCAAGAGTCCCAAGAACAAGTAGGGATGAATAATTATGGTAATGAAGTTACCTGCTTAAGATCCGTCTGAAGAACCGCACCTCCCAACTCTTACGCCGGCGACACCTAAATGACTTAACATAACATCACGCCTGTATTCCCCGAAGGGTTAGGCAGAGGTGCACCTATTTATAGTACACCCGCATTTCGCCAGTTATGTTTAAGTCCCATACCCCACAGCCTATTGTGGTCACCTAAATGAACGCCTAAATAAAATCACGCTGTCGAATTTTCAACGCTCGGCTTAGCGCTGAAAGTTGAAAAAACGACGACACGCTTTTATTTTGGCATTCATTTTGGTGTCGTCTAGTGTTAGTGAATTAGTAATGAAGTACCAATTACTAAATGGGATTCCTTTTCTTTGCCTTTTCGTTTGTACTATCCACCGGTCGGATCGCACCAACTGTATGAGGATAGTTCAAACCGTAGTAAAAATATTTGCCAATCAGCAGCACCAGATAGCCCAGTATGCAGTAGACTCATCGATGCTAATTTAATGCACTTCAAAGCTTGCGCCATCCGTAGTATTCCGAAGTGGAGATTGAACCCACGACCTTTGGATTAGAAGTCCAATGCGCTATCCTCTGCGCCACAGGGACTGATATAGTAGACTTAGAAACGTACAATTCCCTTCAAATACTATGGTATATTTTTTTCCTTCCCTTTTTGTCTTGTGGTTTGAAATCTGTGGGTTTGGACAAGAACGACTGCTGCTGGAGTCCTGGTTTTGTTCCCCAGTTTGTTCAAATATAATTTTCTCAGTAGAATTTTGTAGTCAAGTGCCGATTGATGGCAAAAAACTCGCCCCCTCAACCCCCCAGACTTAAACATAACTGTCCAAATTTGGGTATCAATAAAAAATGACCTGAAATACCTTACAAATCCGTAAGCTTCAGAAGCAATTTGATTGAACTTTTGATTGAAATTTTACGAACATAGTATTTTCATAACACTATTATGAAATAGGTCTTTTCTCAAAGTTGCAATCGTTATTTCACGAGAAAATCGTGTAAGGTTTTTATACTCCTGACTGTACAATATACTCGTACTTTCTCCCTTTGGGGAACAGGCGTGATGACCTTACTTTTGATACTTATATTTTTACTATATTTTTCTTTTACAGCTCGGGTTCGACTTCGACTTTTAAGAAAGGTGGAATATTGAAATATATTTACTGGAAGGTAGTTCCAACAATCCCTATTGGATACATTTAGTTAAGGCACATACACGGCTCTGTATTTTAATTCATTTTGTCTTCAATGCGTTAAGTAGTACGGATTGCGGATTTATTGTAAGATTACTTTTATTCACATTATAACTTATTATTCAACACTTTTTATTGTTTTTTTATATTACCACATTAAGGTTTATTAAAAACTGTAACATGCAATTTCCTTAAATGGCGTAGACGCATACTAAGAAAGGGTTTACAAGAAACTCGTATTCATGAGCTGGGCTACCAAATACTCGACTATATGCCAACGATATTCTGGCTACAGCTAATCTTCCATAAAAAGTAGAAGTACAATAACTGGCGCTCATAAACCAGTTACCTAGATGATAATTATTAGATATACTCGTATTTCAGTTTTTTATCTAGTAGATGTGCAATTTGAAATTTTGTCGAGTCACCGTGATTTAGGAAACCACTGCAGTGACCTTCAGTGATTATTCTTTGTTATTAATTCAATAAAAACGTTATGCATAATAATAATTACAAGGTAAGTAAGTGTTTTTAAAATTGTACAAGTGCAAGTGTATTTTTAAAAGAGTAACCGTGGAGTTTCTTGCCGACTCTTCTCCATAAGATCTCTCTCCATTTTTTGTCCGTCTTTGAGATTATGAAAAATATTGGACACGTGTTTTTTTCTTTTTTTACGTAATCTAAAGATTACGGCGATACATTGAGGTAAAATGTGCCATGACGTCACGAGTATGTAGATTTTATACATACTAGTGACGTAGCGACCCCCACTCCCCAACTTAAAATGCGTTTTATCTAAGTATTTTTTTTATTAATATGATAAAGCAAATAATACGTGTCTAATATTTTTTTTATATTATCTGACTGACGGACTAATTAGATTTTTTTTTTTTTTCCCAGGCATCATCCCTATTGGAACCACACACCTAGCTTCTGACGTTTCATAAGTGCCCTTGTAGGTTTATGTGAAATAAAATATTTATATTTTGATTTGATTTTGTTGATGTATGACTGTGTTTTTCAAAGTGGGTGATAACGCCCCCTTGTGGGCGCTGGAGGCCTAGAGGGGGGTGGTAAGGGGCCGAGAGAAAAATTGGGGGGTGTTGAAGTTATTTAGGGGGGCGATGGCTGATTTGTAATTTCATCTACTTAAAATTCACTTAAATTAAATCTACCTATTACACAACATTAAATTAATTAAAGTAATGAATGTCATTGTGGTTTTAAAGCTGTGGTAAAGTAAAAAGAAATGGGGGGCGCTGAAAAATAATTGATTTTCAAAGTGGGCGGTAGATGAAATACGTTTATGTATGAGATTAGTAGACGCATGTACACACGATTCTAGATAAACGGAGTGGTTCTCCACTCCCTTTTTTTTCACAACCAGAAGGTTGTGAAAAAAACTGTTTATAAGGCAGGATCATAAATGAAGACAATCATTTTTTTAATGTAGGTAGATCTAGAAAGAAAGAAGATAAGTTTATTTGTCACAGAAACACGTGCATAAAAAAAGATTTAAAAGAAGAATTCCAGTAAAACAAGAAAATAAAACACAATAGATTTAAGTATACCTAATCACGAGCTCAAAACAGAAATAGTCGGCAGCTGCTGGCACGTCATGACTGTGTCAAAAAGGCTTCCACTCAGCATGATGCTATGCTATGGGGACCCACAGCACAGTGCAGATTTTCAGTGGTCACCCGAAAAAGACGTACGGAAACCAAGTTAGGTTTAATGAAATACATAAATATGTAATAAAATAAAATACATAGTACTTATAGTATAATGCTACAACCAATAATATGAATGTAATGATTAAATAACATACAAAATATTATCCGCAGGCATCACCGTGCGTGCATAAGACATGTACCCACCTAAAATACAATTATCATTATACCTACAAGTTACATTCAGTATTTTGTCTCGCTCCCACCATCCCCTTCGCGTCGCCACAAACCCTAACAAACAAACCCAACATCCCTATGTTGTTTATACGCATGGGAAGATTCACAATTAAATAAGGCTGCAAAGTTGTTTTTTGGCGCAAGTACTTGTATTGAAACCTGAGCAAGCGAAGGATTCTAGGATTGAACCACGAACGAAGCGAGTGGTTCAAATATAGAGAAACCTGAGCGTAGCGAGGGTGCAGAATAACTTTGCTGCCGAGCGCAACACACAACTTTTCACCTCACTAGCAAGGAAAATGAAAGGTGCATGGAAAACAGTTTAAATAATATGTTAAACTAGCTTTTGCCCGCGACTTCGTCCGCGTAGAAGTCGAAAATAGTTCTAATAGTATTTTTGGAACGAAGTTCCTTATCGCGCGTTGCGAAAGGGGGCTAGACGGAAAAAAATAGCCGTAATTTGCCGAGTGGCGTGCGCGTGTTTCTCTGTCTGACTCTCTCTCAAAGTCAAAGTCGAAGTCGAAGTCTGAGTCGAAGTCGAAGTCGAAGTCGGAGTCGAAGTCGAAGTCGAAGTTGGAGTCGAAGTCGAAGTCTAAGTCGGAGTGGAAGTCGAAGTCGAAGTCGGAGTCGAAGTCGAAGTCGAAGTCGGAGTCAAAGTCGAAGTCGGAGTCGAAGTCGAAGTCGAAGTCGGAGTCGAAGTCGAAGTCGAAGTCGGAGTCGAAGTCTAAGTCAGAGTGGAAGTCGAAGTCGGAGTCGAAGTCGAAGTCGGAGTCGAAGTCGAAGTCGGAGTCGAGGTCGAAGTCGAAGTCGAAGTCGAAGTCGAAGTCGGAGTCGAAGTCGAAGTCGGAGTCGAAGTCGAAGTCGAAGTCGGAGTCGAAGTCGAAGTCGAAGTCGAAGTCGATATTACAATTCCTTCACTAATTAATCGAAGGGAACTTCGTTCCATCCGGGTGTCCCTTGACACCTCTCAAGTTGTTTTATTTTATTGTTTTTTTACGTTAATTTTGTTATAACAAATAAATTATTATGTTAAAATGTTTGGATAATTATAAAATATAACAATCTTTATTATGGTGTAGGGATATAAAGGATAAAAAGTTGAAAAAAATAAAAATAAACTATGAACACGAAGCTCGGCCTTTGATCTGGCGAAAGTTACACGGGTGTATTATCTTTTTACAACGAAATCGAAATACTACGCCTACCGCAGTATTTCTTTGTAAACAATATTTTTTGTTTTTCTTTCGGGTGTTAGAATCACCAGGCTACTCTGTGCGCTTACTCTGGAGCATGCTACATACAACTGGCCGTGGGAGAAGCAGCTTTCCCTTAAGTCTACTCCCGCTACCTTAAGAGTTTGACCTTGAGCTTTGTTTATAGTCATTGCCAAGCATACTTTGATGGGAAACTGCACTCTCTTGAATTCGAAGGAGTAATTTGATCCCGGACGACACGGTGGAGCATACGGTGGAGGTCTGCCCTGCTTGGGTGGGACACCGCCGTGTCCTCACAGAGGCGATCGGCGGCGGCGATCTCTCGCGTCCGGCCCTGGTTCAGGCCATGGTCCGGAGCGAGAGTGCATGAGAGGCCGTCACTTCCTTCTGCGAAGCAGTAATGCTCGCGAAGGAGGAGGCGGAGCGCGCGAGGGAGAGGCAAGATGCGCGCCCTCGCGCCCCTAGTCGCCGCAAGAGACGCCTCGGGAGTCGGGAGTCGCGAGCCGACTTCCGGCCACCGTAGGCGTTGGCTTGCGGACGGTGAGCAATAGGTAGCTCGCCGTCCGATAAGGACCAGGCCCGGGTCGACGGCGTGTTGTGTTCCACGCGCGCCTCAAAGAGATGTCAGCACCAACTGACGGGGTCCGTAAGGGCCAATGCCTGCCGGGGTTGCGAGTTTGTCCGAAAGGGATATCGCGACCCCGGCACACAGGCAACGGAAGGAACACGGGTGGGTTTTAGTCAGTAAAAGTATGACACATCCTCCCGCTCCGCACAGAGCGGGAGAATTTATTTGACAAAATCCCAACTTCAAAAAAAAAGGGGGTAATTTGATGGTGTTAGGGGAATCCTAAGAATAAATACAGACCTCTGTAAAGCTTACAAACCTTTAAATGCGGTACTAATATGTATAGTACGGTGACTTTCGAGACATTCCAGTTTTAAAGAGTATTTGCATTGCAAGCACCAAGCCATTAAGTGAGTTCAACCTTTTTTGAATAAAATCGGATTGACTTTTCAAACATGTGTCAAAATAAAATGTAATTTAAAAATCAAAAGCACTAAGGAGTATTGATATCAACTTCGAAGCAAATCTCTCCCAAAATAACTTTCTACCCCTATTTAACGAATAGAAAATGAATTTCAATAAAATACGAAACAGGTCTTCCATTAATTCTGTTAAAGAATGATTATGCAAAATTTGAAGTAGATTGGACCAAGGAATCACCTTCTCCCATACAAACTTTGCCCACCTTTTTCACCCCCTTAGGGGTAGAATTTCGAAAAATCCTTTCTTATCGGATGCCTACGTAATACAAAGAACTCACCCTCTAAATTTCAGGTCTCTACGATCAGCGGTTTAGGCTGTGCGTTGATCCGTCAGTCAGTCATTCAGGACAAAGCATTTTATATATATAGAAGATTAGAACACTCAACTCTGCATTATATACCGCTTGCACTAAGTCTGCAGAGGTTAAATTTATTATCTTCGTCGCTGCTGGACTTACGATTTTATCAAAAAACAAACCAAATTGATGGAAAGTGAATTGAAGTCACCGCTGGGGCTCTTCGCATAGGGTTGCAGCATTATGCTGAGCGATGGCCTTATTGCGTGGATGTGACGCTTATTTTCCCCAACTTGTTCTTTTTTGGTTTTGTGTTCTTTCTTTGCGCCGTGTTTACCGCAAATACACGTATTTTCTTTCTTTATTTCTAGTCAAAAGTTTTGTTTTTCATGTAGTTTTCGTGCTGGCGAATACTCGTACGATTATTCTAAAAATGAGGCTTACGCACTGACGGAGACTGACTGACGGACTTACGGAGTCGCGAGCCGAGTTCCGGCCACCGTAGGCGCGGGCTTGCGGACGGTGAGCAATGGGTAGCTCGCCGTCCGATTAGGACCAGGCCCGGGTCGACGGCGCGTTGTGTTCCACGCGCGCCTCAAAGAGATGTCAGCACCAACAGACGGGGTCCGTAAGGGCCAATGCCTGCCAGGATTGCGAGTTTGTCCGAAAGGGAATCGCGGCCCCGGAACTCAGGCAACGGAAGGAACACGGGTGGGTCTTAGTCAGTAAAAGTCTAACACGCCCTCACGCTCCGCCCAGAGCGGGAGAAGTTATTTGATGAATCCAAATCCTCAAAAAAAAAAAAAAAAAAGAAGGCTTACGCACTGATATGAAATAAGTATTAATGCATTATCAGTGGACTGGCGGTATAGAAAATTATTGAATAGAAAGATTCGAATTTTAAAAACTCTACGCTAGCGGATAAAATGCAATAGCGAAAAATAATTTGCCAATATCACTTGATCAGTGGAGTTATCCTGAAATATAGTTGAGAGTTGAATCTACGTATATATAATAGAGTTGCCATGGAAGTCATATTTTTAGGATGCATATTTTGCATAAAGCTTTTAGGTATATAATATTAGGGTCAAGGAGAAACTGAACGGAAATAAAAACTGACAGTGTTTTCAACAATTTATTTAAAAAAAAAGACACCAATCTCAATAATAAATATTACCTTAGTGCTGTTTTATAAAGTTTTCCACCAGCTTCTCCTAAAACATCTCGTAACGGTGACTCATCAGAAATCAAAATCGAATCCGTACTGAAAAAAACACACACAAAAAGATAATTAAAATCATGAATAAAATTATATTAATTTTTAGCTGTTGCCCGCGGCTTGGCTTGTGTGGATGTCGGTAAATATTATGTCAAAGAAACGTTTACAGGTAAAAAAAGACGTAGGTATGTATGTGGTAATCCTCATTATAAACTATCTGTGTGCCAAATTTCATCGTAATCCGTTCAGCCGTTTTTTCGCCAATCCGCAACATTTTAAAACCAAAAAATTTGGCATCAGACTAGTTCCACTCCTCGTAGCAATTCTTTATTTTTAATATTCAATGTACTGTTTTGACTTCGTAATTATTTTATTATAATTATGTATGTCATGTACAGAATGGTCACAAGAACTATGGATATAGAAGTAAAAAACCAAAGGATATGTGGGTTTTAAATGAACTCAAAAAAACTAGGATTGATTCCGATTTCGACTAGTGTATCTTAGGACCAATATTTTTTACTGAGAGGAGTACTTTTTCGACGAGAACCATTTCAAATGTGACTATTCTAATGAAGAAATTGTTATCATTGAAAGAGCTTACTTTAGGAGCATTTTCAGTAAAACATCCAAAAGCAAGCTTCGCTCTATCACAGCCTTTTTTTCCGTCATTCGTACTTTGTTGATTCACTGCAAAATACAAAGAAAGTTTCTGATCTAGAAAATACTTCGTGCAATTCATTAATGGTTAATATTTATTTATTTATAGTAAATATGTATTTTTGTTGTAATATGCATTTGTTTAATATTTATAAACAGCAATAGCAAAGGTATTTGACATTGACTGATGGACATTCTCTAGAATTATGATATGATTGATGATTGATCTAATTGGCATTTGATACTATTGCTATGATACTATTAGTATCCACCGGCGACTAGATGGCGGCTCCTAGTCACCTATTTTGAAAGTTACCTGCCGAACATTTCTCCATTATTTCATCGACGTTCTTTAGATGTTCATCGCTTCCTTTGAACACCTTCTTGGCATTCTCTCGTGCTTTAGCTGGTGATATCATTCCCATGTTGTCCATCTGGAAAAAAATGCCAATGAACCAACTATAACATACCTGTGAAATTTTATAACGCCGTTGGAGTCTTTATGTTATCTAGGGTTACGAATAAAAGATGGTCGCCAACCTCCTCAAAACTCCTCATGTTGCTAACATGAAGAATCCCATGATAGCAGTGGAGATTACCACACAATTTTGTCATTTATTCATTAGAAGTAACTTTATTTATCCTATATATTGTACCTATCAGTGCAATGCTATCAGCTAGTTACTTACCACTCCAATTTTCTTGAACAAACAAGCTGCGAAGCATTTTGCATCGTTTCCATTAGGAATCATCTTGTTCTTAAAAGCCCTGATATCTGACAATGATAGAGGATGATCTTTAATGCATTGGAGGCCTACGGTCACTAACTCTCTTTGGATGCCAGACTTTTGCGCATCCGTTATTGCCTGGAATGAAGAAATAAAGAAGGAATATTATAGGGAAAACAATCAAAATAGAAAGAAAGAAAAAAATTGCTTATTTGTCATAGAAACATAGAAACACAGACAAAAAAAGAATATATGATGGCAGGGACATCGACGCGAAAACTGTTACTATGGATTCAGTACATGATTCTGAACCCCCCTGCGTCGATGTATGCCAGCCTGTATAGTTCAAAATCGAATATAGTTTTGAAAATGAGATATTTGCAAAAGCTTATAAGAATCTACTTGAAAAGAAGGAGACAGATGTTAAGTAGTAATTCTTTCATTATACTTACCGCAACATTTTTGATTAAGAACCAAAACAGCATAACGTAACCAACACGAATTAAATCCATTGAGGGATTCATAATAATTAATTAGGAACTGAAGATATCTCACAATTCAGACAAAGGTCCTTTGAACTCAGGCAAACCTTTGTCTTAGATCGCAATATTTTGTTAAAAACACTGAGTAATGATTTCTGTTATTATATGCCCGGATAGAGCTAGAGCGATATATGCAAAGGACTTTTATTTACTCGTAATATTGTAATAGGAACTTGTAACACAATAAAATAGTAGCGAAATGTAACCTAACCCAAACACTAATGATCACTATATTTGTGTTTCCCTATTTATATCAAATAGATTTGAAAATACATGATGAAACAGCTAAATTGTTTGAATGACTATTTTGGCAAAACTCAACCTTCGATTTGAAAGCGGAAGTTCGCCCTAAGCTTGAATAATTGTACTCGATACTAAACGGGTAACAATCCGATACGTCGGTAAAACGAATTGGGTTAAACTGTTCACTGATTTTTGTCAATTCATTTGTAGCTGTGATATCATCTGCGAAGGGCTGTAGCACAAGCAATTCTTTAGTACCTATATTTTGTCAAAACATATTGTTTGTAATTGAAAAAGATCGTACAGATATTTTCTGTTCGAAAACAATATCATTTTTTTTTTTTAAATAGGTAGGTTATTGCAGTTGCAGTGCTTAAAGTATAGCCCAAAAAAAAATAATACACCTTCAGCATAACATAAAATTTATTCAAAAGAAGACACACAGTAAATAGGAAACTCATACATAAACCATTTTTGTAGTTAGACTATCCTTGTTGCAGAAATTACTGAAAAAGAGAAGATAAGGTTAATAATAAGATATATTTTCATCCCGCAAAAATTATGGACCGATTCCCTGTGTCCTAACCGAAAGCTACATGTCACGGAGCACGGAGAAGCCTTGGCGACCGATGCTGCCGGCGCCGACGGCGCGGCGATTGCGTGCTCTGGGTAGATGTCGCATTGTAATTAATGATGAAAATGTAAAAAACATTTAAGAGAACATTCGGGCTAAATCAGCTAGAAATTTTACTCAGCATTGGTTTAGTAAAACCCGGTCACGGGAACAGCGTTTATTTATATTTTTAGAATTGCAATGCCAAGTGTGTGTACTACCCAGCACGATGGATGGATTCAAATTCAGAAACTTCCATGCTCAATCTAAGCAGACCAATAAAGTTAACTTTAAAAAATTCTTACTTCTTTTATTTCCTTAATACATTTGAACAAAACGTTGACCCGTTTCATCTGAGATTCTTCATCATCACCATCATTATCTCCGTTCGCTAATAAAAGAAAATAATATTAACATTCTCTGTTCATTTTCTACACTGTGTTCATTTTTGTTCGATAAACATTCATTATAGAATAACTAACTACTTAACTCGATTTATGTAATGCCAGTAAGTGTTTAACAATCAAAAAGAGAATTGCAATTTTCAGCATCATGTTAGCTCCTGATACACCCCATTCATTTCAGGCAAATTAGTCGTAGAACAGATAAGTAGCATCTTATTATTGGGTGTATAACATAACAGTCCATACTTGTTAACATTGTTATTAAAAATCAAGAGCTACAGCTTTTAAAACAGATTTTGTGAAAAATGTACACTTACCATCGAAACAGCTATCTAATTGGTCTTGAATTTGCTTAGCCTTGTCTTTATCGTCTGTGTATTCCGAAATTGTTTCATGTAATGCATCACGGTCATATTTCCCAGCGTCATCCAGCTAGAATAAAAGGATTCTTACCCTGCATCCCAACCGAAAGCGACGACGGTCGCTCGAATACGCGATTACGCGATTGTTTACCTGAATAACATACATACGCAAAGCGAGTACGTGATATACATAAAAAAGACCGCGACGATCGCGTACTTGCACGACGATCGCTTTCGGTTAGGATGCGGCCTTATAATTTTTACATATATGAATAAATTTTTACTTATTGACCACATGTCTCCATCAAACTCAAAGCATTTATTTCAATTTAAATCATTTACAGATCCTTTTGATTTGTCATGGAGCCGGGCAGTCAGAAATATGAAGCTAGCAAATATTTTAAGAATCTACTATTTTGAGAATCTGATATGATGCGAATAAAGGTCAAAAAATTGTTACAAAATGTTGGTTACTTCATTCATGTTGAAATGTGAGAACAATATAGAAAGACGTGCACGTTAGAAGCGTCCGTAATAGAAAGAAAAAACAGAGAGCAATTCAAAAATGTAAATAAGCCATGGCAGCTAAGAGTTGACTAGTCCCAACTGACGGCATTCAGGACTGGCGGTGTTCAGGAACATGCCGCATGGATCAACACCATTCAGCTCATCCATTTTCAAGGGAGCTAAATGATCCAACACACGCGCCACCATCAGCGAGACATCTGAGTAAGCATGACATAATCACAGCCATTCAAGGCACATTCAATTCAATGAAAGACATATTACCCGGTAAATGGTAGCTCTTTAGTACTTATTACTCAAATCTGTGCTATGCAATTATGTAATACAAAGGAGATTGAGTTTATACAATACAAAGATGGTCTTACAATCTTCAGCAGCTCCAACAGTGTTTTCAAATGTTAATCAATTAGTTGTGGTTGTGGAGCAGGACCACCAATGAGCCAAGCATTTTTATCATCAATGTAATCCCCCAACTTGTAATATGCCTGCATAGTGTGCGTTTTAAACAAGATTTGAATTTCGTCTCATTCAGTTGAAGTATGTGGGGAGGAATTTTATTGTAACATTTTAAACAGTACCTACTCCATGAAATATGAGTCTACTTTAGCCAGTCTGAAACCTGGTTGAACAAATAGGTTCCTATTTCTTGTACTATAATTATGTCTCTCACCTCTTTTACTAAAAATATGTAATTTTAAGCATATGATTTTTTCATAAATGTATTGTCAAGGTATCGTCATGATGGTAATATCCTTAAACAGTTCCCTTAGAAAATCGCGCCTGCTGAGCTAATATTTGGCACTGATACCTTTTATCTGCAGAATAAAAAAATAGACTCAATGTCCCCACAGTAAAATACCGAAAGCACAGTAAAATATCTACATGTACATTACGAGATTTCGAAACTTCCTATATATTATGTTTCATATGCATTTATTATGTTTCATATATGCACCAAGGCGATGCCACGACTTTACTTGAGAGAATTTGTCTTCATGTTGATTGGCCTTCATCATTTGTACTTACAATGCCCATTTCCTGCAATAAGCATTTCTTAAAACACGGGTCCATATCATCGCCTTTCTTGTGTTTCTTTTGATCGTCTTCGGTAAGACCGCAGTCTGACGCACATTGCTCTACCATGGGTTTCATTGCGTCCATGATTGCCTTTTTGTCTTCTTCCGACATGCACTGAAACACCAAAATTAAATTGAAAACCTGAAAGTACTCTAAGAGATGACTTTTAACAAAAATTTTAAATTATTCATTTTCAATTATCCGGTTTCTACCTTATCAAACTACTCTCTTACTGTCTCGATTTTTTTCAAATACACTCTGACTAGATTGAAATCAAACCTAGTAATCATTTATCTTTTACAAAACTTACATTAACATTCCAAAAATTAACAGCCACTACTGCAAAATATAGGCACACGACACTGAACTTCAACATTTTGAAATGACAAAAAGACAACTTGCATAAAACTTGACGCTTCCGGTTTTATATGTTTGAGCTCGTGAGGGAAACTATTATATTATGGGCGGTTCTGTAATTTTATGGTAAGATAATTACCATATATTTTGCACCTATAACAAAAGGGAACAATGCTATACATATGTATGTCAAGTTCGAACCAGATCGGTAAGCTACGATCTTGTATGTAAAATATTTTACAAATAACGACATTGTAATAACAGTGTGAATGTGGAGCCGTATCGGAAACTATGTCTCACCTCTTATCCGCATCGTTACGAAGAAGAAGAAAAATATTAATATTTCCCATTTTCTTTTCAGTCTCCCTAAAGGTGTCTCCCACTGCGATTCTCATAACACAAGCCGAGCGTGCTCCATCGAAACTAACAACTGCTTTGTTTCCACAAACAGCTCATAACTGCCCCAATGGACTTCCAATGGTCAGTTATGAGCTGTTTGTGAAAAATCCAACATACATAATTTATGTACAAACTTTATAAAGTTCTGTCTATCACCTTGATACTAGGGTTATGAGCCAAGTAACCACCCTGGGAAATGTATCGCATAGCGTAAAGCTAATGAAAACAGCGACCTGGATTTCGGAGTTCGGACATAAATCCTAACTAATATTATAAATGCGAAAGTGAGTTTGTTTGTTACGCTTTCACGCTTAAACGGCTGAACGGATTTGGATGAAATTTGGTGCATGAGTAGACCAAAACCTGGGTTATGATATAGGATCCTTTTTTCTCGATATTTCATGTATTTTGGAAATAAATCGGTGTAGAAATCAATCTTTTGTCTTGACCTTATGTTTTCTAGATAACATCCTGTAGGAGAAAAATAAATCGGAAGACAACCTTCTAAACAGGTTTTTCTTCTTTGCTAGCTTATTATCTTCGCATGTCTCGGCCCAAACCCCCATCGGATAATATACACGAGTTATAAACACAAATATAAAATTTCACTTCAATATGTAAGGAACCCTAATATGCAATAAAATAAACATGGTAATAACGTGCACCAATACAATACATGGTGATCATTTGCTACTTCCTCTTTCTATTATATTCGAACACACAATGGAGCAACACCAGGCTAATTATTAATTTGTAATAACATACACATTCAATACAGCATAAATAATTTTGCCAGTCATAAAATATTATGTCCTCTGTGAATATCCTTCCAATAGTTCCAAATTATTACTAATACTATTCTACTACTAATCATTTCTACTAATTACTATAATTATTCTATTACTACTTCCAATAGTATTGCTCGTGGCAGTATCTTGAAGGCATGTACGATTGTACGCATATAGCTTTTAAATTAATAGAAAATTTTTCAGTCGCTAGACCTTACTTCAAGAATCATACTGATATTGTTAGAGTTCAGACCATTTGATGAAATCGATGCTGTCTCCATCTTTATAAACAACTACCATATTAATGAATTACGTTTTGCTCTTTTTCAATCTTCAATGTGTCACTAAATCTAAATAGATTTAGTAAGTATGGATACAATCAAGAAACGATTAAAACGTTACATCAATCATGACGTCATTTTCTTTGTTTCCTTTACTAGACCGGCTTGCATAAACAGCTACTTTACACACAGACTCGATTTGATGAATGATCCCTTCTTAGGTTGAAAATTTTCTATACCGCCGATATCACAACATTTCGTCGCGCCTGTGTGAGAGAGCTTTGAATGAATACCTTGACTATCTGATTAAGAAGGCAAGTTTTATCAAAAGTATTCTTATTCATTACGTTTCACATGATTCCCATGTATGTGCAATCAGGGAGAGTAATTTTTAAGCAATTTTATACCCAACGTCAATTTGCCGTGTTATAGCCATTTCATACAAATTTAAAAGAATGACAGCTGTGATTTGAATATACGGATAATTTAAGTTTGTAGTCAAATTAAACCTAACTTTACCTACCTAAATATAAATGCGTATATGCCTAAATATAAATATAAGTGCGTAAATATACTTTGTTAAACATCTACTTCCAAGAGCGGAACAGCTGTATCGAATGAAGTACTTAATGAGGTGTCAGATGAAATTATATTTATCTGAGCAAGTTCCGTGAACACGTATTGTTTTCCGTCATTTCCTCTGCAAAACATATCGACTGAATGCAACACAAATTACAGGTTGTTTATAAGACCGTTGTTACATTAATTACAAGATGCACGCAGTGTTTGTACACTTCGAATGGAAACGTGACTGTACTGCGTTTATTTATACCTTCATGGGCACGTTGTACGTCAGTGAGTAGGTTTTCAAGTTTAGGTGAAAATGTAAAAAAAAACTTTCCTGCTAATTTCATACAACGCAATCTTACACTTTTTTTTTATAAAAAAAATATATTTGTAGTTTATTATTATGTTGTGTTGTGTGCCTTTTAGTCTGTGCTAAAAATTTTTTTTTTTTTTTTTTTTTTCTTACTGACGTATATTTAGGTGGATTCACTAATAACTTTCTTAACATCCGCTGACATGAATAAAAGATCTTATAATTACTTCAAAATTAATATTGCAGCATGCAATATCATCGAAACATTTATTTCAGAAAAAACTAGTAGGCTAATCCCGAATCGGTCCATGTTGAGTGTCAGGCACGTAAGTTGTTATCAAACTTTTTCTGTCTTGTATCAATCACCAATCTGAAAATAAAATGAAACAGCACTATATCAATGTCTTTCGAATTCAATATATTTGTAAACTCCTCTTTGACTATCGGGTTGTTGTATATTCAAAAATATTTAAAGCTACGACGACCAGAAACCAACCGTTTTTGATCTCCATGTTTTTTTTTTTATAGACTTACTTTTTTCTTGAGTTCCTGTAAACAGTCAAATAGCATCTTTGCTCTGTCGCATCCCTTATCGTCGTCAGTGACTGGCTCGCTATTCACTGAAATGAGCAAAATGAAAATTTATATTTTTATCACTGAAAGACTGTGAGTATCAAAATTGATAGAACTCGACATGGGGAGTGTATAGAATAATATAAATACTTTAGTGCCGTCTTGTTTTATAAGAAGGACTCACCACGAGAAAAAAAGGAATGCGGTCGGGGGATCCCCGTCAGGAACGAAGTTCCTTACGCGCTACTCACACACCCGTATACATATATTAGAAAAAGACAGAGAGAGAGAAAATCGCATGGAGGGGGCATAACGCTTTTCTCTTACGTGACGATTTCTACCAGTCAACTCCTAGCGCAAGCCAATTCGTTCTTCGTTCCAATAACTAATCTCTGATATTTTAGAAACCAGCAAAGTATTTCATCTGGCATTAAAAACCCTCTAGCCGTATTTTTCCGTGGGGCAATACTCATGGATCCCCTCCGTCTCCGTCAGAACAGAGGGTTATGTCGGACTCATACCGACTAAAACCCCACTATTTCGTCTTCTACCATGAGTCAGGGGCCCGGGAGAGACTTGAACATTCGCCGCACCCCCGACTGGTTTCCGCCCACCATATGCAGCGGGCCCCAATACCAAGTATGGCCGATCCCACGACCGCACGACCTCCCATAAAGGCGCAAATGGAACACTGCGTGCCACCTTTTTGCTCCTGAGCCTGACTGTTAGAGCGACGACACAGAACCCTCTGGCTCTAAAAGATGGCTTCTAAATTGCTTGTTTTCTATCATCATCATCATCATCATCTACCTAGCCTTTTCCCAATTGAGTTATAATAATAATAATACATATATTTCAGACATCATTAAAATTGTCCATATAATGTTAGTAACAAAGGTCTTAAAAACAATATTAGTATTGTAGCATGCTCGAGTAAATTCACAAAAAATAAAATCCAATAAAAATATCCAATAATGTCAAAAATAATATAGGTAGATAAAACAAAAATAAAAAATTGCGTCATCTCGTCACGTGAAGCCGAATAAGCCTCCCCAGCACTGCAGACTCTGGCCTATCCAAACTCGTCCTTATTGTTAAAACAAGGATTATCTTTAGGCAAAATTTCAACTTTTGTTTTGTTTTGTTGTGTTTTTAGTTTTTGTATTATAACTTTATTCTGACTTGTTTTGTAATAGGGGGGGATTTAAGTTCTACTAGAGTCTCCATAGAGACTAAAGAAAGAACCTCCTACTAACTGACCTTTGACACATTCTCCTCCAACCGCTTTGAAAAACTCGATAACTGGCTCACTTGTCAGGTGAGACTTGGCAAAGGCTATGGTCTTCTCCACATCCAGCTTTCCCTCGCTGTCAAACTGAAATGAGTATTAGCAAAAATGTTAACGTGTGCAAGTATGCACTACGTTCTTACGCACTTTATACTCTGCACACTTGGCGAATGAGAGCTAGAACAAAAAAGTGTAACATGTTGAGCGTCACGACACTTCTGCATATTTTATTTATTTATTAAAACTTTATGCACAAGTAAAAATAAAATACTGTACAAAGGCGGACTTAATGCCTGAGGCATTTTCTACCAGTCAACCTTAGGGTGATGCAGAGACAAAACATGACAGGTGCAACATAAGGGATTGATAACACGAAATAAATAATAAAATACAAGAATAAATACATACATACATAGTATAAACAGAATAACTTTGTCTTTGCATATGTGTTTTTTTATTTTGTTTTTCATTTTGTTACCCTCAAACGCTGTTAATTTATTTCTGCGTTTTATTTAATACATAATATACAGCGACAGGAACTCCTAATCGGGTGTCCCACTACACCTCTTGACTTTTTTTACTGTGTATGTGGTTTTTGGTGCAAAAGATTCACTTTCAATTGTATTAATCCAAAGGGTCACGGAACACTGTTACTAATAAATTCTACTTACAAATTCAGCTTTCTTCAAGAAACAGCTCATGAAACAAGGATCAATATCGTCTGCACTGCCTTTTTTCTTTGCTTCTTCGAATTGCTCTTCTGTTACTCCATATTCTTCCGCACATTCCATTACAAATGGATGCAAAGCTTCTTTTAAGCTGGACTCTTCTTCTGAGGAAAAAGCCTGAAATTCAAATAATTTTGTTTAACACGTAGGTACTCACGCAACCTGCCGGGTTTACGAGTTGTCCGAAAGGGATATCGTGGCCCCGGCACACAGGCAACGGAAGGAACACGGGTGGATTTTAGTCAATAAAAGTTTGACACGCCCTCCCGCTCCGCCCAGAGCGGGAGAAGTTATTTGATAATTTCCCACCCTCAAAAATATATCCTTTATAAAATATAGCCTTTATTTTAAATAAAATAACTAAAATATTTACTTTTTCACGAAACTACAAGTATACTCGTATATCCTACCCGAAACTTTAAATACACTGTTCTAACCTAACCTAACCCAAATGATTCACCACCAATAGAGGGGATCTGGCACTCAGCGGCCGGTCCCGCGGCAATCTCGCTTCGCTCGCTCGCCTTCGCGATATATGGTCACTGTTCTAACCTAACCTAACCCAAATGATTCACCACCAATAGAGGGATATGACAATATAAAACGAATATCTTCTTATTAATATAAATTAACTTTGAATAATTTGACTTTAATATCTTCTATCAAAGAAAGCTGAGCACTATTGCTAAAAGCTTTCTTTTCACTTTCAATCGAAGCAAAAAATAGATTTCTCCTAAATAGTATTAAAAAAAAGTTATGACTCACATAAGTGCTTCTCAAACAGAGCATCAAAGCCACAAACGACAAGAACCTGTAACCAAACATTATTTCTTTAAAAAATCCAAGACTCCACAATAAACTTAGTACTTTACCAATTTCCTAGACTTATATGAGTCTAATGTGACACCTGCGACATTTATATAAAATGCATGGAGATCTCAGCAAGATAATGGTGTCAATTTTATCATTACAAAGTATTTCACACCTTATTCAAAGCATGTTTTACGTAGATAAATTTTGTGTATTTAAAAGCAGAAAATGTATAACGGAAATTATTTTATAATTTTTGATGTGTAACATCTTTGCTCTCGGTTTCCTGCAATCTGTGGGAGTGATTTCGTGGAAAGGGACGGAAGTGTGTAACAGGAATTTGACCAATGACTACGCGCGGTGCTAGAGTTGTCCGTCGGATCGTAGGTACCAATCCATTTTCCGAGAGGTTGTAAACATGACGATAACGATGACGATGATGGTGACGATGACGATGATGATGATGATGATTATTGTTAATATCATTTATAATAATTATATTTTAAAAAACCCTGTCCGATCTGAAAGAGGCATATAGGTAATATTTTTTTTTTTTTTTTTTTAAGTTATTATTGAAAATAGAAAAGGTATTGCTATTTAAAATTATCAATTTTAGTAAAATCCAAATTACCCCTAAAACCATTAAAACATAGCAAATTTTAAACAGGGGGAAAAAAAACTATAAAGGGGGGGGGTCATAAATTATGACTTTTAGACACCCGCTAAATGACGGCCGCCTGCGCCCAATGTAATAAACCGGTAAAATTCCCCATTGAAAAACAATGAGGTGATTTTTTTTTCTTTATTCCTAAAAATTTCCACTTATACATACTCTCAGTACAATACCTAACCCTCACGGATCGGACAGGTTTTTTTTACATGTTGTATACGTCAGCCAAGATGTCAGATGTTAGTTACACAATCATCTTATGCGACTACTGTAAGGCTCGCTCGTGTTATTATTTATTTATTTATACGAGTATTATTTTAGTTTGGCATCATTACCTACTAAAACAACAACATAAAATCCGGAGAACTTAGTGTTCTGGCGCGGCTTGGGAATATCTTATGTCCAGCAGAGTACTACTTACGATAAACTGACTTTATTTTAATAGTTAAATCAAGGCAGCCTATCGCAGTTCACGAGACCAAAACTAGTTTAATTTTCATCTTAACAGCTGCAGGCAGAAATCATTTTACTAATCAAAATACATGTCTTGCAGCAGCACTCATTCCCATACCTGAAACAAAAGCCTCTGAATGAAAGGGTGAAAAAGAGTCAGTGATTAAATTAATCATTATGTGGCCATGGCTAAGAACCTATGTCAAGTGAGGGCCTGAATTAAATTTGTACAAGGATCTTTTGGCGCGTGGCCAAAATCAGAACTAACGCCGCCATCTTGTTTTTTTAATACATTTTACAAAACAAATGCACAAATATTTACCAACAGCGCCCTCCTATCAATGTCATTCGAGCGCCAAAAGATCATGGTAGCAGTGTAAATGGAATGATTCAAAGTTGAGTTATCTTCTTCGAGAGGGACTCGTGGTTATATAACATCTGCACTAATTCTAAATTCTAATCTGCGATGTTTAACGGATAGTTGAAATTTTCTTGATTTTCATGTGAATAAATTATGAGAAACTCAAAAATGTTGCCGTAAAAAGTCGGAATTGCCCAAAAATGGGTTGTACCTGCAGTCACCAGTAAGAATTTATACCAATAGGCATTTCTTTTAGAATGCCACTTTCGGTACGCAGTTGGCAACCGCGGGTTTTATTGTATATTTGATATCCAACTTTGTGCTACAACCTAAGTATAGTGCCCAATTAAGACAACCTACACGAGATAGCGCAATTACTGTGTAGTTCCTGCTATGCCTCATCATGACAATTTACTGATTTTTCACACAACGTCGCGATAACAAAGAGATATGATCTATCTTGATTGTTAAAAAAAAAAACATTGGCATTAAAAAGTGGAATTAATTTAGAGACTAAAGACAATTGGAGAACTCTTAAGTACCAGGTAAATAATTGTCAATCATTGTGCGCTTTTATAATTTTTAACGTGGCAATATTATCGTGGACTTTTATAAAATATATGGTGCACGTTATAACGTTATCGTGGACGAAAAAAAGCGTGTTCTTAAATTTCCATATATTTTACTTCCCTGTGTTATCGTGATGCCGTGGCGTGGACCTCTACCTCTACCTCTAATCTTCTATTAGTAAGGTTTGTATTAGAAAATGAGAAAAATATTTATAAAATCCTTTCTTCACCAATTTATTTATTCCAGTCTAATCATTTAGTTGGATCAATCAAAAAGTCACCATCCACCATCTTCATCACATCAAGTCATCTTGCGATCGCCGCTCCTCCTATATTAGTCCAGTTTACCTCCATTTACCATTACCTACTTACTAGTAGAACTAATTATCTTAAGGTGAAAATGTCACGGTAACCAATCACCTCTCTTAGCAAATGATTAATGACAAACACTGCTCTATAATTAACTTATTTATTTTACATAGAGGTGGATTCGATACAAATTTCCCCCCAAACATTTTCTTGGTCCCTCTCTGGTTGGAGAGACTATAGACCGATTAAGCCTACAATGTGCGGTGAATCATTATTACATAATACGTAAACAGTAGGTAAATATGCTTCGAACGATAATTACATACGAATACATAAATATTTCCTTGCAGTAATGGCACACGCTACTCAGTCATAGGACAATCATCGTACTGAATGCACGGTTTATTCGTGTATTACTGTTGGGTATTATGAAAATATTTTTGGTTGTTTGGCTTTTGTGATTTAGCTCCATCAATATGCATTGTAATATTGAAGTAACTACTACCTATAAAAAAAAATAGACAAGACTTCCAAGATTCTCTATAGGTTGTTAGTAAGGATTTACCTACTTTCATGATTTTTTCTCAACTTTTTCTGTAAAAAAAAACGTATCCCAGTTTTTTTTAAGGGCGGGTCCACTGACGTGATTTATGTAGTAAGTGAGTCTATTGTTTGACTAGCTAACAATGATTAAAATAATCAAAAAAAAGTCCACTCGGTCTTCATAACCAATCAACGCAGCCTATAGCCGTTCACTGCTGAACATAGGCCTCTCCACAACACCCTGCCCTCCACCTTCTGCATCCAGCAACCTTTTACAGGTCGTCGGTCCATCTAGCTGGGGGTAGGTTTAGGTGTCCATTCCAAGACTCGTTTGCCCCAATGACCATCGGTACTTCGACAAATATAGCCAGCCCACTGCCACTTCAGTTTGCTTACTCTGCAAGTTACTTCTTTTCCTCTAACCTAACTCCAGTTCTTTTCCGGATAATTTCATTTTGGATCTTATCTTTCAAAGAAACTCCGAGCATAGCCCAGTCCATAGCTTCCTAAGCGACCTTGAATTTGTGAACCAACCCCACAATTAGTGTCTTCAAAACTCAAGAGGAAAATTGTCAACGTAGTATTCTGAATCGTTTCGCAATGCGCTTACATATCTTGTACGGCTGTCGTTGAAAACGAGCGCTGATGCTCTGTCTCCCATATTGACAACATTATGCTGAGCGATAGCCGTTATGCATGGATGTGTCGCATATTTTCCGCTAACTTATTCTTTTTTGAGGTTTTGTTTTTCCTTTGCCGCAAATTAATGAATTTTCTTTCTTCTAGTCTTACGCCGTAGGTAGGTACTGTTTCGTCATTCAGATCCGTAAGGCGAAATGTAGCTGGCATACACACCTCAATAAAAAGGTCATGGTGCTTTATACTTATGGTATTAATGGTATGGTATGATAACATGCATGTAGCCTTCTTTCAGGCAAGCAAAATCACATATAATTGTTACTGTACTGCACTGAAAACGCAGTAAAAACAGGTGCTTAATTACCTACATACTATAGTGCATTTACTGTTCCATACATAGGAAACATGATTTTGCCCTTTTCACGCTAGGTTAAACTTGGGGAGTTTCTTTACGATGGACACAGCATTTGAAATCTTCTATAATAGCTAAGGGATAGTTTCATACCTCTCCAGCAGAGATTGAAAGAGAATAAAGTACATTAGCTATAGATTACATTAGGGGAAAAACAGGCAATCAAGCAATGTTCGCATTAAATAATATTTGAAGGTATTTTTTTAGACTCTTGTCTGGTCAAAGTCCGAACCATTGTGCTTCGACCTTCAGTATACCTAATGAATGTTTTATGTTTATCTAATTCAGTACGTCAAAGGTCGAAACCGAAAAATATTATATTAATATCAATGTGGCTCTTTGTATCTGTTATGGCTTAACTATGATACGGCAGATGGCATTAAAGTACTTTGTTTTTGAATACTTTGATTTATCATCAGGAAATAACACTACCTATTTGAGAATATTTTTGTAACTTATGGCGTAGATCATTAGTATCCTAAAAATATGAACGGCCCAAGATTGAACCCTGCGGTGCCCCCATTTTTTACTTTCAAACCTTCTGTATCCCTGATTGGGTGACCATCTCCTTGTGGGCGGAGTATCTCCTGTTTTTCTACATATTTTTAACATACAGTAAAGAATTATGAGTGCTATAATGAACGGCAATATTGTTAGTTACAATAAAACAGTACAATGTTCAGCATCCATATCATCAATCTCGTCGGCACTCGTGACTACACATCAAGGTATGGCCTTGGATGCAATCACAGCGATTCAACAGAAAAAAATGTGTTCTTGGTATTCGAGTTAATTGGCATACATAATTATTATCCTGAGATTTATTTTATTACTGCTCCGTGTGGTGCCGGAATTAAAGAATAGCACTTGCACTATTTCTTCCCGTGGGTGTCGTAAAATGTGACTAAGGGACTTACTAGAGAATGTGCAGCAGCGTTCAGTAAACATTTTTTTAACCATACTGCGATCGCCAACCTGCCTGCCAAGTGTAGCGATAGTGGCGACCAATGACAGCCACCAAGGGCTAATGGCCCCTAGTGCCCGGCGGCCCGCCTACCCTTGGCTACGGTAAGGTCAAAGCCACGGTGAGACAAGGGTTGCTAAGAATCCCCGGAAGAAATACGGCTACCTCAATCACCGAAAACTGCACCTGGTAACATACAACATGCATACACTCCGGACCGACGAGACTAGATCACCGACCGGAGGGTGACAATCCCCTGGTGCTTGGGGGAGGCCTATGTCCAGCAGTGGCCGTGTTTTGGCTGAAATGACGATGATGACTGTTATAACTGCTTTTGTCTGGCCACATGTCTATATCATGCCTCTACGAACAGTGGTATTTTCATCATTATCTACCGCCAAGCCATTTAGAACACTAGGTTCTTTTAGATCTCGCTTGAAAATACGACAGACACGTTACCATTCACCCGCTTTTCATTTTGTTGTATACACAATACATTTTAATCCCCTTTTATATTCATCCCTCTCTTAGATAAATGCATTTATTTTAAAACCTGCCCAATTGGAAATTCAAATAAAACACATCCTATATCATAAGAAGGATATAATCCAAATTCATGCAAATATAAAGTCTGCTGGGTTGAACTCGTACATGCATTTCGCCGCATAAAAGGAAGCTTCGCAGATGTCCTTGTATTTCTTTTCTGAAATATTAAATTAATGTGAATATGTAATATAAAAACATAGGTGTTGTAGTGTTACTAAGGTACTAGCTCAAATTAGAGATCGAACCGATGGAGTAAAATATGGTGCTGCAACAAATTATACATAATTATATTCCATAGATGGTTTCAATACCGTTAATAGTATTGAAGGTACTGCAGCAAAAACAACATGATGAATAGGAAAACATTAAAATTTCAACTTTGAACTACTTCTTAATTCGTCTTATGCTGCGGTCCGCTTTCTCACAGGCTAGACCGGCAGGCCATGGGAACCGTCGCATCTGATGTGGCCTGCGGTGGGAATGCTCGGTACGGGCCGCGACAGGCCTCGACAGGTGGCGGTGGTCAGGTCAGTTAACGGGCCTTGGAACCATGGCTTTAAACCTATACGTCGCCGGTTCGTGTTATGTTATATATGACCTATTCCTACTTGCAGAGCAAATTTAACAAATTGCTCAAAAAGATCAATCTTCGTTTAGTCTCCTCTCTTTGGATTCAATGGAATATAATTCAACGAGTAGGTCGCATCAATATTTTCTATTAAGTTTTTATTGTACTTACGAACATCTTTGCAGCTTTCGACAGCTGCCTTCGCACCTTCCTTTAAATCCGGTGGATACATGAGGTCAATTTGTCGAATGGAGGCTTCGTAACTTAATTTATTGTTCTTTATCTGCAAGAACAAATAACTATGTGAAAGAGATTATGAATTATACGGTAAATAAGACTGAATTGTCTTTAAAGTTGTCGTAACTGTTATGAATGGTCTATTATCAATGAAGATAAAGAATAATTAGAATTCCTTGGAAGAAGACAAGAAGTTATCAGAACTGAATTATTTTTTTTAAATAAATTATTTATCTCTATTAAGATATCATTAACTTACTGATTTATGTAATAGCTTTACGTTACTCCATATAATAAATATTTACTTATTATATTTTGAAAAACGACTACCTACGCATAGCCTTTGATGATGTGCATGAAAGTTTCAAAAAATTATGAGAACATTCATAGCTAACTGTACAATTTGTAAATCCTGGTCTATTAAGATTCTAATTCAAATCAAATCAAAATAAAATCGAATCAAGTTCAATCTACTTACCACATTCGTCAATTCATATATGCAGGCTATATAACACATAACTTTCTTATCTTCTACGAATTTTCCTTTGTCAATACTTCCTATTTGGTCTGAAAAAAAATAAAAGGCTCATGCTTTGATACTTCTCGTGGCGTTGAAATATCCAATTAATATTCGTGAGCCTACCTTCCGTCACTTTGTTTTTATTCATACAATTTTTCTTCAGTATTTTTCCCGAATTCTTCATTTGCTGTCTAGTCATCTGCAAGAAATTTTGGAGACCACTTATAATATTTAATGTTTACTTTTTGCTCTCTCGCTACATATAAATCATCATTATTATGAATGTGTTATTTTACTTACGGCGTCACTTCCAGTTGTTAAAAACATGGCGATAATTAACAAACACATCCTTTTCCGATCCATTACGACACTGATTTTCAAGTCCGTTACTAAATTGAACTGTTTACTCAAGATCTGCTCGAAACCATATATACGACGTTCTTGCGCCCTGATTATAGGACAGTACTGTCTACACCATGCATTCAATGCAACTTGGTGTATCATTAACTAATGCAAATACATGCATTATTTAATTAGGAACAATTAATAACTCTGTATCTTTTCATAACACAACAAGATGCAAAATGAGAGCTTAAACATGGTTTTGATAGTTTTATATGACATCAACATTACATTTTTTGTTAATGGATCTTTGATGGGAAAATAATAGCATTTTTTTCATAATTGTTGCAAAACCATGGTTGAATTCTTAACATAATATGGATAGATTGAATTGTAGAAAACTAATAATTTCAAATTCAGTTGCAGCAAAAACTTGCATGGTCTGGTCTGCATGTCTTAAATCAGTACCTATAACTGGGACATTTCTCCTTTCGGATTTAGTTAAACACCATTGTTATTATAATTTATTTATTATATATTTCTCAACTGAATCAATACACAATTTGAAAGTGTGCAATTTCTTTCATTTTAAGGGAACACGAAATTGGGTGGATCAAATTCATAAACGCACTTTGCTGTCCAATAAGATGCTTCACAAACGTCTTTGTATTTTTTTGCTGTAAAGGAATAACATTGAAATGAACATAACAAACTATTATTACATGGTCATAATATAATAAAAAGTTGTCATTATTTTGATTGATGTGAACTTTAAGAACATTTCGGTTATAGTTAAGACGAATAATGAACTAAAGCATTTGCAAGAAAACGGTTTCGTCCAAACAGTTACCAGGTTAAGTTACAACTTACGCTGAGCTTGTACGAGGCTCCAGTAGTAAAAAACTTACAAGTTTTTTTACTACTGTAGTCTTGTCTTTCCAAGACTTCGTCTGTTAACGTTACAAAATCAATTAATTTTATAACACTTGGGAAACTCACCAACTCCTTTGCAATGTTCAATAGCTGCTTTAACAGGAGCCTTCATATCTGCTGGAAACATCATATCCACTTGTCTTAGCATCATCTCGTGGTTTATCGTATTACCCTTTATCTAAAAGTAATACACGCATACATTTAGTTTGAATTTGTAAAAGAACATCAATTGTTCATACTTTGACCGTTCATTGTAACTTACGCTCTGTCCCATCTTGTAGACACAAGCAATGTAACACATGAAGTTTTTCTCCTCAATGAATTTTCCTTTGTCTATGTCTTTTACTTGATCTGCAAAATTAAAGAGTCTATTAAAACTTTGCCTGGGGGTTGCGAATCTTTTTGTTAACAGTTGATATTTAAGCAATACGTTTTTGTATGTATAGTATATACCCATCCGGTTTCATACAAAAACGTAGATTCTGAGGTCTTCTTTCATATGTTCTATAGAACAAGTGAAAGAAGACCTCAGACTCTTGGATAGATAGTTCAATTTGAAGTGATTTACCTTCAGTAAGATCATTTTTCGCCGAACAAGTTTTTTTAATCAATTTCCCAGAATTCTTTATTTGTTCCCTCGTCATCTGTGAACCGAATAAATATTTCAGCTATGTCATCGAATTCATCATTTATATTTTGATAATATGATAGGTAGTTATTATTTAAAAATAAACTTACCGAACTGACATAAGAACTGTTTAACATAATAATCAAAATGACCGAGAAAAGAAAAATGGTACTTAAGCGCAACATTTTGAACGATCTTTAGAAATCTGAATATGCAACAATGATAGAAAATCTTGATGGAGTTGTTTTATAAACACGATAAATTTTTAATTACTAAGGTAAGTGTTACTTGTCAGCCTAGAACACAGTATTTGTAGTGACAAGATGTACTTTAAAACAGATACGAGTAGCAACTAGCCGAATAAAAAGTAGATTACTCTATACGTATTATAATAGATGCAGAACTTATATAGGCTTCGGTGGAGCGATCAATATTATAAGTATTGGAGGAAATTGTATCAAAATAATGAAATCAAATTATTTATACATTTATTAATCCGAAAATATATTAATGCGTTTAATGTACTGTAAACTATAGACATTAAGGAAAAATAAAGCTGGCCGGGTCTTTTTCATACAAACATTTTGCTGCATGAAATACTCCTTCGCACAAGTCGTTGTAATTGTCCTCTGAAAAGAAGAAATAATACGATATTAAGCAAGAATATCAGAAATTGGAATTAAAGAAAGAGAAAAAATAAGGACATAATATGTATCTAAGTACTTACGAGTACTTCTTGAGGAGCTCGTGGCTAAGTAACAACAGCCGCACTGGTCGATCCATCAGGTTAAGCTACGCTTGCCGGGGTTGGTCAGTGGATGGGTGACCATCTTTACATACCGAGAATCCTCCGTGCCTCGGAAAGCACGTTAAGCTGTTGGTCCCGGCTGTCATTCATGGATATTTGACAGTCGTTACGAGTCGTCAGAAGCCCGAAAATCTGACACCATCCTTACCAAGGGATATCGTATTACCCAGTTACTGGGTTGTGGAGGTCAGATAGGCAGTCGCTCCATGTAAAATACTGGTATTCAGCTGCATCCGGTTAGACTGGAAGCCGACCCCAACATAGTTGGGAAAAGGCTAGGCAGATTGATTGATGTATCTAAGTACTTACGGCTATGAATGCACTTTGCAACGGCCTTTTTTACAGGCTCTTTTAGGTCTGGAGGATAAAGTGCATCAATCTGCTTTGAAATAAGTCCCATGTCCAATTTGTCATTTTTTACCTTAAACCAATAAGAGCTCTTTAGCAATGATTTGGAAACAAATATTTTCACGTCTTAAAATACATTCACCAACCCGCGCTTGGTCCGAGTGGTAAATTTCAACCGACTCCCTTTGTAAAAAAGACGTCTGTCCTAGCAATTACCTGTAGGCTTATAATGCTATGCTTATGGTTCAGGTCATCAGTAATACCTACTGAATATAACATTTTAAGGTGCTGCAGAGGAAGACCTGCACCGATCAATCGGTTTGAAGGGGAATAATCCAGGAGATTGTCATATGATATACTAGCTGCGCCCCGCGGTTTCACCCACATAAGTCTCGATCCCGTGCGAATATCGGGATAAAAGGTATCCAATGTCCTTTTTCAGGTCATGGTTTACCCATGTACCAAATTTCATTTAAATCCGTTCAGCTATTTTAGCGTGAAAGCATAACAAACAAACGAGCTCACTTTCGCATTTATAATATTACTAGCTTTTCCCACGGCTTCACCCGCGTGGAAGTTATAAATTATCCCACGGGAGCGTACTACCGGGATAAAAAGAAGTGATAATTATACAATACGCACATGAATCCGAAAAGTCAGAGGTGCGTGCCTTGGATTCGAACTCGAGACCTATGACTTGGCAGTCCGACGGTCACACCACTAGGCTATCACTGCTATATATATGTAGGCATTAGAATACGTCTTTATCTTAGGCACTCACCACTTGAAGGCTTTTGTAGACACAAGCGACATAGCACATTACATTGCGATCTTCACTGAATACACCTTGTTCTATTTTCCCAACCTGATCTAGAAAAATTACAGTATTTGCTTTAGTTTTTTCTTTAGGGTTATCATCTTAAGTAACCCTACCTTATATGTTATTGTTCTCGACATTATTCTTACCTTCAGTCACAGAATTCTTCGGCATACATTGATTTTTTACTATGCTCATCGTCTTTTTAACTTGAGCTCGGGTCATCTATAACATCAAATAGGTTTGGTCTGTATTAAT